>CM057456.1:1233822500-1235072500 GCA_016271365.2 Neoceratodus forsteri
GATAAAATGTTATATGGCTTCTATCAAGGTCAACTTGACAGAGCAGGAGAAACAAAGTTTAGAGAGACCATTACTAAAGAAGAACTTGGGAAAGTAACAAAGGGGTTATGGAAGAATGTGTTCCCAGCGTGGGATGGATTATCATCTGAGTTTTATCAGTTATTTCAGGAAGACTTAATTGAAATGTTATTATCGGTGTTCCAAGAAATATGGAAGAGAATAAGATACCTGAGAATTTTTCTAAGGGTTATTAAAATGTTTGTACAAATCTGGAGATGAAGCGTTATTATAGAATTGAAGGCCTATGTGCCTTCTGAATACAGATTGGAAACTTTTAGTACACTTCTGAACAAAAGATTTTAATCACCTTATTACATCCTTCACAAACATGCACTGTGCCTGGAAAAAATTCAAGAAAACCTATACCATATGGGACTGCAGTGAATTTGTAAAAAAAAAAAAGAAAAAGTGATATTTACTATCCATTGATCAAAGCAAAGCTTTGATTATCTCATACCTAATTATTTTTGGTATTTAGACATTATGGGGTTCCTGTCAGAATGGTGCGATGGATTGAACTATTATACAGGAAAGCTACAGTAGTGCCCTAGTGGATGGAGTGATTAACACTCCTCTTTGGCTAAAGGGTGGGTGAGACAGGGTTGTCCACAAAGTCCATTACTTTATGTACTTTTGTTAGACTCCGTATCAGACACATTATGGAACATATGAACATACAAAGAAGCCAGCAGAAGAAGGCCATTTGGTCTATCAAGTCTGCTCATATTGCAGGGTCCACAGCTTAAGCAAATGTCCCCGTCCTCCTTCCCACACCTCCCATCCTCCCTACCCATGATCCTTACCTTCCCTATGCCTATTCCAGCCTCTCTTAAAGCTGCCCACTTTCTTCAATGAAGTGACCTCTTCCGGCAGTGCATTTCAAGTGTTCACCACTCTCTGTGAAGAAGTGCTTCCTGACTTCCCTCCTAAACCTCCCACCCTCCAGCTTAAGACTGTGCCCTCATGTTATGGTTGCCACCAGCTTAAAGAGACTCTCCTTATCAACCTTATTTATCCCTTTCAAGTACTTGAAGGCCCCAATCATGTCCCTCTCTCTCTCTCTCTCTCTCTCTCTCTCCTGTCTTCCAGGGAGTACATGTTCAGTGCCTCAACCTCTCCTCATATGCCTTACCCTGCTGACCATCTGTCATCTTTGTAGCCCTCCCTGGACCTTCTCCAGCAGGTTAATGTCCTTTTGAGGTGTGGGCACCAGTATTGAACTCCATACTCTAGATGCGCCTTACCAGTGATCTGTACAAGGGCAGAATAACCTCCTTTCTCCTACTACTCATCCCCCAGCTATGCATCCCAGCATCTTGTTTACCTTTGTTGCTGCTTTCTTGCACAGCGTGGAGTGCTTCAGTCCTACAATATTGGGCATTCCTAGTCCATGTGGGTTATAAAGTTTAAAGTCTTCAGTATATGCTGATGATTTACGCTTAGTTCAAAAACAACAAATAGTGTTGCAAATAGTTTATGGAATTGTCCAATTATGCCCACATTTCTGGAGCCTTATTTAATACCGATAAAATGTGTGGTATACCTTTGGAAGAACAGGAAGTGAAATAATGTTGGCAGAGATTAAACTGCAAAATAACCAATTAAATTATTAGGGAGGTATATAGGAGAGTAATAAGGCACAAAAAATTGGGAGGAAGCGTACAAAATGTGAAGCAATGGTCGCTAAATGGAAAAGGTGGACCCTGTCAAAAAGTTAAAGAATATTTATTCTAAAACAATTTCTTTGCCACTGTTGCTATATGTGGCTTGGATTTATCCACCACCCTTGAACCTAGAAACAAGGATATTGGGCACTATGCCAAAGGGTCCCAGAATACATGCTGAGTGCTGGTAAAATGCTGAGCACCTATGCAGCATGCATGGCACAACAGACGCATTGGCATGCATGACCAAGGTACTGCGGTGCACACACAGAGGGTGGAAGCGATAGGCTGCAAGTGAGTGACACACAGAGTACAATGCGTGTGGCCAGGATATTTGGCACTGCCCTTAACCCCACCATATGGTGTTGCCTGCTGTGCTATGCAGCAACACAGATATGAATGCTGCATACTGCACTGTGTAAAGCAAGATGGCGGAGGCGGCAGGTGGCGTGGAGAGACCAGCAGCTGCGGACAGGGATGGGAATGCAGAGGCAGTGGAGGAAGAGGTGGCCATGGTGGTGGTAGCACACATTTGTGGTCCTCCACTTCAGTAATGGGGTGGTTGGCAATGGTCACTGACATCCGCCACAACTACTCCAGACTGTATGGTGCCCCTGGCACTGACCACAGCTCCGGAGGTAAAGGCCAGGATATGGCTGGACATATAGGCTAGCACCAGTGCTGCTGGGTCTGAGGTGAGAATGCTGATAAACATCAAGCATAAGTGGCATGACCTCCACACAGCCATGAAGAAAAACTGGCAGCCAGTGGATGGGGTAAATGGAATGGCGGAGGGTCCCCGACCGACACCAACTAAGCCAGTAAAGTGTATGGTAGTGGAGAACTTCTCTGAGGTGGCCATCCATGGTGAGGACAGAGGGTGGACAGCATAGCAGGTAGGCATGGCCGTGGGGTGGGACAAGTTGTGTGGAAGTTGAGTTAAGGAATGCTGGCATAACACTGTCACCCTCACCTGAAGGCATGGCCCCTGTGCCATGGAATGCAGCAGCAAGCAGGATGCAGCCTGTGAGCTGCCGAGGCACAGCAAGCCAGGAGCCGTGCGTGCAACCAGAGGAACCATCTGGTAAGTATGGGGAGCAGCACACCACTGAAGGCATTGTGGCAGGTGGGTATGAGCAGAATACTGATGGCAACTGCCTCTTTTCTCAACAGGGATGGAGATGGATACAGAGACCCAGCAGGACAGCGGAGTGAAGGAGCATATGGTCACCCCAACAGAGGACATGGACACTACCTCTGGGAGCGACAGACCACCAAATGAAGGGGAATGAATGCCCAAGCAACCGCCAGCAGCAGCTGTGCTCACCCGTTCTGAACACCGGTTGTGGTACAACACAACCCACCACCGTGTGCCAACCAACCTGCAGTCCCTGATAACAGCGGAAAAGGGCCCTCCATAGGATCCACCAGTTGTGGATAGGCACCCCAGCACAACACATATGCTGTGGAACAATACCACATGCTGCAACAGCTGGAGAGGGACAGGCTGGCAGAGCAGCAGAACACAACAGCAGCAATAGCAGCACTCACCGACATTGCAAAGGCCATCAGCGCTGGCATCATCTGGGGCGCCATAGCACCAGAGCAGATCCTGCAACACCTTCAAGACATGCCGGTAGCACACCCTGCCACCATCCCCCAGAGCAGCATCCATGCACCTGTAGCATGGGCACACAGTCCATGGGCATTATCCATGGCCCTGAGCAGACCATGTGTGGGGTCATGGGGTCTGAGCCTGACACCTGCAAAGTGCACAGGGTATGCCACCATGCCCAGATGGAGCAGCGGAATGGAGGATGACAGAGGGCACAGCCATCACTACCAGCCAGGACATCACAACCACCAGTCCCTCACCATGCATGGATGACACACAGGGCCATGATGGGTTCAAGGAACACAGTGCACGTGTGCATGTGCGGCACCCAGGTGGCTGGGCACATGAGCCTTGGCATAGCTGCAATCACAACCAGATGGTACCAGGCAGTGAGGGCACCTTCACCGCCCACATGGTCCCCACACACCCCCACACCGTGCTAACCCCTCCACCCCTGATACTGGGCCACTTGGCATAGTGCATCATTATCATCGTGGACTCCCACATTGGTACAACTGGGCTATCTTCACAGCACACAACATGGCATTGAAGTGCCTGATGTCTATGCAGTCACATCTCCCGAAGCACCTCATACAGCACAATGTGCAGCTCTTCCACTTCATGAAGGTACCTGCCACAAATGCATGCCATGCCACATGGTCACTAGCCATCCCCTGCTCCTTGAGGGGTAACAACATTGCCACCATCATCCCATGGAGGAACAGGTGGCACCATTGGTAGGCACATTGGCATGCTTGGCAATGTTGTGCAACATACAGTATACTACGAGCACTCTGCACCCTTGGTGGGTGACAGCATGATGGTTCCCTTCAATAATACAGGCACTGAAGCACATCTTGAGCAGCCCAATTGTCCTCTCGACAATGTCCCGGTCCTCCTGTGAGCTGTGTTGTATGCCTCCCTGCCTGTGACCCTGGAGACAGTATAGGTGTCATGAGATATGTCCTGAGAGGGTATCCACTGTCACCTGTAGTAAATGACTCAACAGTGTGAGTGGCATGCCACAAGGCACTATCATTGTGAGGCATTGCAAGCCAGACTGCGACTCACCCAGTAGCCACCCATCAATGGGCTAGTCACATAGCAATGCCCTCAACCCAGAGGCATACAGCATTAATGAGTCATGCATTGATCTGGGGAACCTCACACACACCTCCTGGAAGTCACCATTAGCACTGCAGATCACCTGACAGTTAATACTGTGATAGCCTTTATGGTTCTGGTATGCCTCCTCATTCACCGATGGTGTCAGAATGGTGACATGCATACCATCAATCTCTCTGACACATTTGGGCATTCTGTGCATGCCATAATATGCCTGCTTCATGGCACGGATCTCCTGCTCCATCCCAGTCATGTATATGTGGTTCCCCAGGTGTACCAGCAAGGCATCAGTCACCTGGGTCATGGCACGTGACATCGAGTACTGGCAGATTCTCAGGGCATCACCGGTCACATGCTGGAATGACCCACTGGTGTAGTAGGAGATGGCACACATGACCTTGGTCTCCACCATCATTGCCCTCAAGCAACAGATGCATGGTTCCGTGTCAGCGCAGACCATGTCACACAGCTGTGCCATGATTGGCCATGGAAACCTGAACCATTCCAGCCAGTGTGTGTCCTGCCATCCCATGGCATTGATCCTCACCCAAATCATTCTGGAATGTGGTAACCTGTCCCTGCTGCAAGCCATCATCTCCAGCAGATGGACATGTATGTACACATTCTATACTGCTGATACATCCTCCTGCCACAGTGCAACATGGAATATGGTACCCTATATGCAGCCTAGCAGGTGCAGGCTGCCCTTAGGAGGTGTAGCGCAGCCTGCTGTCAGGGCGACATTGCACAGGGCCACCACATGCAATGTGCCCAGACACTCAGACAGATCTGTGAAGTGTTAGTGATACAGAGCTACAATGGCATACATTGTCCTGGACAGGATGTCCCTCTTACCCCAGCATCTCTTCTGAGTATCAGAGGACAACTACATAGATAACTGGAGTACAGGGATCTGTGGCTGGCCCGTGGCTTTGGCCAGATATGTTAAGCAGCCATTTCGGTGTCGCCAGTGGCATTACTGTGTGCAGGCCATGTGACTAAATGCCGATCTTCATGTTGTCCACACAAGTCATGCACAGCATGCCGGAGAGGATTGAGCTGTGACTGCTGGAGCAGTCAGACAATGCACTGTGCTGTGTGTGGGCACTGGAGCTGTGGAGGCAGCGGTACCATCTGGCATTCCCTGACTATATCATCTTGAAGGTGAGGTATCATACTGTTCTACGAGG
This sequence comes from Neoceratodus forsteri, assembly GCA_016271365.2. Classification (NCBI taxonomy): domain Eukaryota; kingdom Metazoa; phylum Chordata; order Ceratodontiformes; family Ceratodontidae; genus Neoceratodus; species Neoceratodus forsteri. The sequence continues at coordinate 1,233,828,155 of CM057456.1, forward strand.
ACAGTCACTATAGGTGCTGGTAGTGCGTGCGTCCCATCCCCGATGAGTACAGCTGTCATGGCCAGGTGGGCATGTTCCTGCCAGGCCTGAGGGCTGATTGTGGGGTTATAGTGTGCTGAAATTAATATGTGCTCTTTCCTTGCAGCATTACAGAGGACCAGTCTGGCTCATGATGCTGCGCAACCTGGGTTGGCCACCACCAGACACCAAGGAGGACATCAGCAACAGTAACCGGGTCTGACAGTGTGAGTAATGGACCTGGGAAACCAGCACAGTCAGGGGCAGGTCTATGAAGGGCTCTATGGACATTATCGGACATTCTGTGTGTGGCAGGGTGGGCATACATTCATTGGAGGGTGGCTGTTGTGCCTGTGCTTAGGGTGATGGGGAGCCTGCATTTCTTGTGCCTCTTACTGTATAATAAACTGTTTATACCTTCCATGTGTATGGTTATTGACTCTGGAGGGGTGGGCATGGTTTCCCCAAGAGTAGAGTAGTACCATGTGATGTCCATGACTGGTGCACCAGAGGTGGGGAGCGTGCATGTCCCATACAATGGCACATGGTCTCTGTTCATGGCAATGCAGTGTGGCATTTCCACGTCATACCTGTATGGTGGGTCCAGTGCCAGTGCCTGTTCCATAGGGTGGTATGTAGCCCATGGTCTCTGCTCTGCAGTACACATGGCCACGGCCATGTACCACATGTTGGCACATGCATAGGGGACATGCCTCATGGTCTTCCTTGTTGATGGCCCATATCCTTACAGCTGTTCCTCTTTGTGGGATATGCCATGGCATTCCCTGCGCCTTTGGGCAGGCCCTCTGCATAGTGACATGCCATACAGCATCCCCGGTTGCCATTGGGCAGTCCCTTTGTACAGGGACATGCCATGTGGCATCCACTGTGGCTGTTGGGCAGGCCTTTGTACGGGGACATGCTGTATGGTGTCCTTTGTCACTGTGGTATTGCCATATGGGCTGGCTTGTCATGGAGCTATGCTGTATGGTGGTGCCAGATGGTGAGGTCATGGTGTCTGCTGTACAACTCTGCTTGCCCAGGGCTGATGCCATATGCCACACTCACCACAGACAATGTCCGACAGTATTCACATGGCCTGTGCTGGGTCTCTGCTGTTGGCAGCTATGGTGGCACCCAGTTCCATGCATTGGGTTGGGCTGCAGTGCCACCATGCACAGACAGTGGTTGTGCCTGTCTTCAGGGCACCTCTCACCATGGCACTGCCATCATCTATACTGTGCATGCTCATGGTGTCTGCAGTGTCCATTTCAGCTGGTGGGACAGCTACCCAGGGGTGCACTACCTGTGGGCATGCAGGGTCCATACTGGACCTTGCCTTACTGGCATGTATCTTTACAGCAGCCCATACTCTGGCATAGTTGAGCGCCCCGGACTTGCATGCATTTGTATTGTGCATATGTTCATGCATGTGCGCAGGTCCACTGTGTACACCCATTTCCACAGCCACTCCCCACAGTTCTGCTGTGCTTCCCTCATGGTTGGCTGCACAGTTGCCCTCTGTGTGCCAATTGTGCATACCGCACTGCATTGCATGTGTGCCGAGCTGTCGTATCCTGTGCTGTGCATGCCTCCCCACATGCACACTGCTTGTGTATAGTGCCCATTCATAGATGAATACTGGTCAGACAGCATTAGCCATTACTGACCTGCACCATTTTATATTATCAGTTGGAAATGATTATCTATACAATCTTCATCTAGGTATGCTTGAACTAATTCATACTACTGCAGAACACCACCAATGATGGCAATGCATTCCACTGTGTCACCACACATTTGTGTGAACCATTTCCCTGTCTGGTTTTTTTTTTTATTTATTTTTTTATTTTAGTCTTTGGCAACTCGGTAAGGCCCACTAGGCACAAGTGCCTGTTTTCAGAGGCGACGCATAGGAGCACTGGGAAGTTAAATGACTTGCTCAGAGTCACACAGTATGCAAGTGGAGGTTGTGAGAATCAAACTAGGTCTGGTCTGCTGGATGTATCAAGCTCATTCATGCCTCGCTCTTCTAACCTCTAGGCTATACTGCCAGCATGGGCAACCTCTCAATTGATATTGATGACCCCTAATTTTATCAGTTCAAGTCTCTTATTGAGTCCTATACACTCCCAGAGATCCCTGTCCTGTATTGCCTTGAAGGTTAAGCACATTCTCCCCTGTACCGCTCTATACTGTAGCGAGTACAATCCTAGAGTCTCAAGCTTCTCCAGGTAAGTCATACCTTGCATCCCATTCACCATCCTCATTGCTTGTCTCTGCAAGCCCACAATTAATTTCCATCCCTCTTAAGTGTGGTGCCCAGAGCTGACTGCAGTACTCAACATGGAGACAGACCAGGAACTGTACAATGGGACCACCACCTCTAGCAATACTCCTGATGTTCCGCTTTATAGCAGACAGTGTATCGTATCCTTCCTTACCACCTCTGTGCAGTGTTTGGAAAACTAAAATCACTACTAATTTGTACTCCTAGATCTTTCTCTGTATCAGCAGTCTGTAGTACATTCCATATATATAGTAATTAAATCTCATATTCTTTTGCCTAGATGCATAATTTTACATTCATTCAGGTTAAATTTAAGTTTCTTCCTTCCTGCCATACCAACCTTTGCATTAATATTGTCTTGGAGTATTTAGCATCTCTTTTGTTTGAAATCTATGCTCCCATTTTGATGTCACCAGCAAATTTTGCCATCCAAACTTTATTGCTACAGGTTATAGATGCCACCAGGATGTTAAAGGGTGGATCCCAACACCGAACCCTGTGGCACCCCACTTGTCACTGGAGCACAGTTAGAGAGATACCCTTTAATAATCACGTGTTGATTTTTGTTAGTTAACCAGGCACAGATCCACCTTATAAGACATTTGTTTAGGTTTATGTCCTTTAGAGAATTTATCAGCTCAATATGGGAAACACTATTGAAAGCTTTCTTGAAATCGAGGTACAGTATGTCTACTGGGATGTCACTATCCAAGGCTTCACTAATGGGTCAAAAATATGTCAAATTTGTTAGGCAAGATCTTCCTTTAAGAACCCATGTTGATAAATATCAGCATGTCCATATTCCTTAATATGGTCATCTATGGCCTCCTTGATAAAATCCTCAAGTATCTTGCCTATAATACTAGTAAGGCTGAGTGGCCTATAATTTGAGCAATCTGTTTTGGGTCCCTTTTTATAAATTGAACAATATTGCAGACAGACAATCTTCAGGTAGGATACCCTCATTTAGGGATTTTACAAATGTAGCATGGATGGGATCACATAGTACAGGTGCTAGTTCCTTAAGAAGTCTAGGGTGCAATTCAGTCAGATCCTGCTGACTTAGTGGGGTCCAATCTTTCCAGTTTGGTTGTAACCATGGTTGGTGTTATTACCATGTTACTCTCCATGTTCTGTACCTTGTCATACTTTTGAATACACTTGCCTGGTAGACATTTTCAAAATAACAATTAAACTGTTCAGCCATAGCTTGGCAGTCTGTAATCATTTTATCACCCTGAATTTGGGGACCTACAGTATGGTACTGTTCTTATTTTGAGGCTCCCTCTAATCGAAAAAGGCTTTTTGCTGTTCCCTACTTTATTAACTAGTTTTAACTCCATCTCCTTTTTAGCTTTTATGATTTGCATTTCAGATCTCTGAGTTTCTTTTATACAGATCCTTATACTTAGTGTGGTTCCTTCCTTTTAGCTCTCTTATATGCTCTATTTTTTACTTTTATCAGCTTACTGATTTTAGGGTTAAGTCACATTGGCATCCTTCCTTTTGGTTATATTTAATTCTAGTGGAATATTTATGTCTACCAGGTCATGAAGAAAAGATCTGAACACATCCCACATCTGAGTTAATTCTAGCCCTTCAAAATTCTTAGCCCAGTTCATTGTTTTACTAAATTTTAAGATGTAATAGTACAGTAGGTTGTATCTCTTTATTTTGCTAGCACCACACTGGATTTTGGTCCTAGTCTTAAAAATATTATCATGTTATGGTCACTACCTAACAATGGTTCTCTGCCAGACACCTTTCGAGTGATTCTAGCAAATTACGATAACAAATTTTCTAATCAATGTTGATCTTAAAACTTAGCCAAAATCCTTTCTTCCAGATTAGCCTAATTTGAGACTCTCTGATTAGTGAAGAACAAGTTGGTGTTTAAAGCAGGCTTTCATCTGATCACCTTAGGAAATTAGCATATCTTTTTTTCGCATCCAGGGACTCCTCGATACCTGCAGCTCTGGTTTTATGGATGCAGAAAAGCATTTGATAGGGTCTCATGGGACTACCTCTTCATGCTGTTACCCAAGTACCAAATCCCACTGGAATTTATACAATGGGTAAAATACTGTACACATCCCCTACTGCAAGGATCCAATGAAATGGAGTTCTCTCTGTACTTTTTCCTTGTTTCAGGGTACCCGACAGGCTGCCTCTTTCTCCTTATCTTTTAATCTGTACCTAGAACCTCTTATCAGAAAACTTAAAAACTCTCCACTTATAAGAGAAATATCAATTTGCAGTTCAGAATATAAAATCTCTGCTTATGCAGACGACTTACTCCCTGCATATCTCCTACCCAGCCCAGTCTCTTTCTGCTGCTTTTCAGATCACCTCCTATTTCAGATCTACCTCAAACTACAAGTTAAACCTGGGAACAACTGAATTTTTTCCTCTCGATAAATACACACTGAAAGCTGATATTGAACACCTGGGGTTGCAGTGGCGTAAGACAAATTAAAATATCTAGGATTAACCTTCATCTCCTCCCCATACTATGAAAAAGTTCAGTTTGGATGTTATTATAAATACACTAAAAGAAGATTTTAAGCATTGGTCAAAATTACCCTTATCCCTGTGGGGCAGATGAGCATAATAAAGATGAATGTACTACCTTGCATATCATACCTCTACAAATGTTCAGTTGGGCTTCCCATTATCATAGTTCTCACAAGTACATAGAATCATTAGCTCTTTATATGGATGGGGAAAAACAGACAACGCTACCTTAAACTTACTCACCAAAAACAGATGCAGATCTTCAAGCCCCTAATTTTAACTATATTACTTAGTTATATATGTAACCAGACTCAGACAGTGGTTGTACCCATGGATAATGTCCCAGATTCCTCTTATAGCCCCTGTGGGTTAAAACTGAACATGCTCTGTGCTCGGCTCATGATATCAATCCTAGAGCCCTTCCTTCATCAGTAAAAAAATCTTCCAAAGCACTTGAAAGACACACCTCTAGGCCCCATGCTTCAAATACAGTATCAACTAAACACTTTCCTAAAATGGATGCATACAGAGATATAGCTCAAGCTCTTTTATAACCCTAATGTTTTAATCTTGGGTAAAACTCTCAAACCCCATCTCTTTGATCAGAAATGGGTGTTGAAAAGTGGAACAGCTGGTTAAAGAGCAAAAGCTGCTCTCTTTTCAAGAAGCTTGCTCTTTTTCAAATGGTCTACTATCCATGTCTTTAAATATTTTCCGATATCCCACATGTTGATGCAACACTTTGGTTCAGGGTTGTGGTCCAGATCTTTACATCCACCCTTACCACATACATAAACTCTGCCCCAACTTCCCACCTGATATCATATACATGTAAATATCTATTATCTACTAAAGCTTTGCTAGAGGGCCTAAGGTTCTACTGGTGGATAACATGCTTCCAACAACTACTCCCTCCAAGTCTTGGTCAGAAATTTGGAAACACCTGTTTAAATACATTAAATGGGACAGATACAGATAAATGCAATTTCAAATTAATCATAACCTATATTACACACTGGTTAAATTCACCAAATGGGTAAACTGTCCTTTAGCCATTGTTCCAAATGTCAAAATGCACCTGAGGATTTACTCCACATGTTGTGGTCCTGTGAAAGATTGTCCCCTTTGGCAAACTATCCAAAACCACCTAGATCCATTACTTACATTATCTGATAGCTTCAAACCTGAAAGTTGCATCCTGGGGATTATACACAGCTGAAAGGTGTACTCAAAGAGCCCATATGGCTCTAATTTCAGCTTGTGCTAAGAAAGTAATTTTGAGACATTGGCTGAGATTTGACTACCCCCAGCCATGTAGAGTGGTTTAAGGAAGTCATGTTTGTCCTGCAAGCTGAATGCATTATCGCAGGAATCACTAACAAGATGGACAAATATAAACAAAGTTGGGAACCACTATATCCCTTATATTGATCCATTAGAACTTAGTCATTTATTATTATTCTCTAAGATAATTTTGCCCCTCCTGTGAACATCTCTATTCTGATTTGCACTAATTCAGCCTTCCACAACCATCCTTGAACAGTACCCAGTGGTAGACAGAGGTGGGTAGGGTGAGTAGGGTGGGTTGGGAGGGTTGCAGACAACTGTAACTACTACAATTTGTCTCATTATTGTATTCCTTCACTGAATGTTGCATATTCAAATACCTGGATTGTGTTGATTGTACTCCATGCCAGCATTATCAAATTGTCTGCAAATGTGGTCGTTTTTAAAATAAAGCATACTTAATGGAAAAAATAACAAATTACTTATAACAAGATCTAGGGTATGGTTGTCCCTAGCATGCTCCAGTACATGGTTGTCAGCACTTATACTATCTAGTGCTTCTAAAATGCATTCTTTACTCCTGTAGTTGAGGCCCACTTCTCTCACATAATACTGGGAAATTAAAGTCACCTAAGATAAACAAGTTTTTCAGCTGGTCCTGGTTCCCTATCTGTTTAATGAACTCAATGATTTTGGGGCCACTTAGAGGCGATGGTCTGTAACAGACACCTGGGAAGACCTGTTTTTCCTAGGATGGGGAAACCTGCACCCAAAGTTATTCGATCTCTGGCTCAAAGGGTGTGTGTATTTCATGTGCACCTATGTCATTTCTGATGTATAGTGCCTCCCCTCCATTTTTATCCTCCTATCTCTCCATTGAGCATATTATTTTTAGATGTTATGGGGCAGTCGATTAAACCCCATTAAAGGGTATACTTACCAGCCGGTGGTATGAAGGGCTGAGGCATCATGCGTACTTCTTGCCACACCGGTGACCCGTATTTCATGGTGAAACCGGGTCACTGTGGGTCAGCGGGGTGGGAGAGGATCAACATCCAGAGAACAGCTTTCCTCTTTGGGGAAAGGAGGACAAGGAGGCCGGCACACTCTGACACCCACGTGGCTGGGTGTTGGAGTGCCTGGGTCCAGTACGTGAGGGAAGAGGTAGAGCAGTCAACCGGCATGCTGTGTGGTGGAAACATGCACAGCTTGGCCATTGCCGACACCACACTGCTCTGTCTCTGGGGGGGGCTTGGAGGAAAACAGGAGAAGAAAAGCCTGGCTGGTTGGATGACCAGCAACCGCCATAGGTGCTCTCCCCATACTGGCAGCCACCTCCAGAACTGGATCCATTTTGGTGGGTTGAAGGATCCTGCCACCCCGCCATGGAGGGCAAGCCATGGAGGAAGACAGGAGGAGTGCTGCAAGTGGGTGGATTGGGTTGGGGAGTCATCGAGAACATGGGCCACCCAGGAGGGGAAGAAATTGAGTAAAAAAAAAGGCGTGTATTAACCTGCCAATCACAAAAGGGTGAGTATGATCCACTCAATTATATTTTTCCATACCATATTCTAGATGGAGACTATAAGGATGGCACTTGAAATAGAGGACTCAATATGGAAAGAATGGATGCAAGGAGGTGTGAAAATTTCCTGGAGAAATGGTAGGAGGAACCGATTAAAATTACCCCAAAACTTCAGATACCAGAATATCTTAAGCCCATAGTTAAAATATATTTTATGGAAAATAACTAAATCTCAAATTATGTCTGAATCAAGGAAACAATTGTATGAAACAATATTAAGTAAATTAAAGTCAGGAGCTGGAATTTAAATTCTTTAGACCAGGAAAATAAAATGGGCACTACAAAAACGTAATTCACAAATAGCAGAACGGATGTGGGATAACCTATGGCTTAGTACATGTGGGATTAATGTATGAGGGAATTTAAAGCATAAGGCCATAGAGGAAAGAACATGTCTTCACGTTGAATGCTTAGCACCTGAAGAGACAATGCAGCATTTGTATTAGAGTCCACATATACTGAGAATCTGTGGACATTCCTGGCTACCAGATGGGGGTGCCATGGCTAGACTGGTAAACTTATGAGCAGATAGTGTTAGGTGAATATGTGGGCAGCTTGAAGGTTTATGATGCCAGGTGTTTTTTGCTATATTGAAATTCTATTTATGGCAGGCACAGAGTAATATGTGTTACCACAACAGAGGATGCTATATATTGTTGTGGGGAGACTGTGTGAAAATGCTTTTCAGAAACTATATGATATAGATGTAAATAAGTATTTGTTGGTAAAGGTACCGAAAATGTGGAAAGGATTACAGGAGGTGTTCAAATAAATTTATAGGATAGGAAGGGTTTAATAAGGAAGTGAGTGATACAAAGATGGGAGGGATGGGGGAGAGAGAGAGTTTGAGGAGTAAGAACATTTTGAGAGATTGATCATGTGATTATGTAACATAGTATTTGGGTTTAAGGGTTGTGTTAAGTTTTGGGGAAGATGGGAGGTTTACAGATGAGAAAGTACTGTATTTAACTTGATAACGTATTGATTTTGATTCTATTTTGCTTTATGGGAATGGGATAGTTTGAGGGCAATATGATTCTGAATGACTGATTAAGTGAGTCTATAACATACTGTAGCATTTGGGTTTGAGGATTGTGTTTGGTTTTGGGGAAGATGGGGAGGTATACAAATGGGAAAGTACTGTATTTAATTTGATAATGTATTTTGATTTTGATTCGGTTTTGATTTGTATTGAATTTTGCTTTAACAAAATAACCCTACTCTACCAGAGGGAACTGCCATCTTCAAGATGGCAGACTCTATTCAGAGTGAGGAAGACAATGTGGATGTCAGGATGGAGGTTCCAACCTCCGCCTTGAACATTGCAACGGATGTGAAATGTGGCACAAGCATTACTCAGATGTGTTGAAAATGCCTTTCATTCAGCTGTCAGTTTCTGCTGGTACCATGGAGAATAGTCTGGTGCCAACAGAAGAGGGGTCCACAGCCCAATGGGATTCATAATCTCTTGAAAGAGCTCTCATGTTGGCAGGATAGACACAGATGCCTGGAGGAACATGGATTCCAGATGAGATGGATCTGAAAGTAGAAATATACAGGAGCATCATAGCCACTCAGCACTCACGACCGAGGAGTATGCAACAGACTGCAGCACATCAGCTCCCTTCACAACCAGAAGATACACCTATTGTTTCCCAAATGGCAGATCATTAAAGATGCACACTGAACAGGATAAGTCCCTACACAACAGCAAGAGGGAGAGGGTGATTTTTACAAGTCACAGGGTCTCCTGTAAGCTTTGACATTGCAGCAGCAATGAGTGGGGAAATGATGCATGATGTCAGGCAGAATGCTGCCAATGGAGAGTCTGCTACTGCTCAGGGTGGAGTGCAGACAATACGGAGGCACACTGAGGTGCCTCCTACACATGATGAACAAGCCCAAAGAGGAACATGTAGGTCCCAGAAATGCCCCTGAACAAGACAAGCAACAGTCTGAGGAAGGTACCAGAAAAAGTTATATCAGACTTCTTTCAGGCTACAGGGAAACCTGCACCCAGAAAATATGTGGAGATCATTTATAAAGGAGGACCTGAGACTCTTCCAGATAGAATCTATTTAGCACGAACATTACTGAAAAATTCTATGAAATATTGTACATTCATAATTTATGCCTAATCCATACTAGGACTATAACTATGATGCAAGTTTTAAGATGGTGCAAAACTTGGATATATTTTGGAAACAGTACTGTCTATTAGAAACAACCCCATTATGGCTGTCTTTTTGACCATTCCTCTCATCAGATCTGCACTTCGAACAATAACAATCATGTTTTGAAATGAAAGAGTCAACATTTCTATATAATGTATTGGTTGAGACAGAAGCATGAGGTTCTGGAAAGGCAAGAATCCATTATTGACTCAGAACAGATCTGGACTGGGGAGGGAAGATAAGGGTAAAATTGTTGCAGACAGATCATAGCATTTTGCATCTACCAAACAGTATCCTGTTAGGATGAGACAAGGGCATCGCTTTTATGCAGGGCAGCCTAAATCATGTTTTAAATGTGGCTCAAGAACACGTTTAAGCAATGCATGTGACAATTACAAATTGTGCCAACTGTATGGAATATGGTCATGTGACATCTGATTGTAAGAATGCTTTTAGGTGTAATCTATGTGAAAGAGAGGCCGTTTTTGCCAAGTGTCCTTGAGCATCCATGATTAGGAACTGGAATGTTTCAGGAGGATTTGGTAACCAAGGCCCAGCAGCAAGTGGCCTCTAGTGCATCTGAACAATGAGAATCAGACTGGCAGGCTAGGTTGCAGTCAGGCCCAGGCTCTCAGGAACCTACTACAATGTAGATCCTCCTCTTGGAACTTCCTCAATCCTGTTTGAAACATTGACAGTATAGAAATTGAGAACTCAAAGCAGATAGAAGAATCTATGGCACTTGCTGCTTCAGGGCCACAGTTGAAGGTGGTAAATATGCCTCCCACTCCAAAATGTTTTATAGAGGTTAGGTCTAAGGCAGAAAAGAGACCCAGGTCTGGCAGTACCCCTTGCCTCAAGGAAAGAAAAGTGATTTGACAGCTTGATAATAGATTTGGAGTACTAAGCCATAACAAGGACTGTGGGGACACAGAGGATGAGGACGGAGGTCTGAATCATCTAATGTTGCCTCCTCAATGCTTGACCAATCCTCTGATCAGGATGAACAATCCACTGACATTTTAGATACAAGGAACACAAGACTGACTCGCCTTCTGCAATACTGAATGCTATTCCTCGATTGGATCCCCTAACATAACTCAAACGGAAACCCTTACAGCCATCACCCTAAATGTGAACAGCATCAAGAACTATAGGAAGCAGCTAGCTACTTTTACTTCTTTATCAAACTGTCAGGCACAAATAATATTTCTGCAGGTCACCAGACTTAAGACCCAGTATGACATTTCACAGGCATCAAATTATGGACTAAGGGACTAGCTTTTGGTCCATAGGCCCTGACAGGTGTGATGGCGTTGGTGTTCTTTTAACAGGTACACAGTCTAGTTGCCAACAAAATTAATTGATATGTAGACCCAGGTTGACCCTTATATTAGACATATGTCTTACCAATGCAAGAGATTCCTACTGATTGTAGTATATGCACCACAGATGAAGGCCTCTAGGGTGGACTTCTTCCAGATGGTACACCTTACCTGCATACTTCCTGAGTCATTATTTGGGGTGGGATTTAACTGTGAGATGGAACTTACTGATAGAGGTCAGGCTACTACCAAATGTTCTGCAATTCAAACTGTTTAAAAGAGATGGCACATCAAGCCTCCTTACGGACACTTATAGGACAGTACAAAATGGGAGGATACACTTTGTTGAAGGGTACTTTAATCACCAGGATTGATTTTTTCTTTGTTTCACTTTGAAAGTTTTATCAGCACACACAAAAGAGACAGAGATCTTGGACTACAAGATGTTGGAGATACTGTAAAACTGAGCCACATCCTACCACATGGGAAAGGGGCATGGAGACTAAATACCCAAATTTTGATGAACCAGATTTGCTTAACGATACCTAAACAGCATTTTGACAACAAACTTTTCAAAAATCTGACTCTCATAGGGACTAAAGGAAAGGCTGCTGCATACATTATTGCTAAAACTACATGTATATACTTTTACCTAAATGCAGTTCCAAGCATTTGAAAATGTAAAATCAGTCTTTCATTTTCAAACAAAACTGCCTTACCTGCTTCCTAAATGGCCCCAAAATGTGTTAATTGATGACATCATTGAGCAGAGTCAGAGAGCTATATGGCTCTCTGTACTGCTAATCAGTTCTTTTTTCCCTTTGTTTAGAATTGTTACACCAAATGGTCAAAACCATGTACATTATTTTGATCAATAAACGTTAGTCTATGGTTCTATTCATTTTGTTTACTTTAACATGCTGAAATTGTGTTTTAATCCAACCGACTTTCTTTGGCAAACCACAGTGCAGTACACATCTTAAATAACCTTGTGGTCTAGTGGTTATGGCAGACCAGGATGTTACAATGGGGGTGCTGGGGTGGTGTACATACTTGATATGCACTTTTTAACATTTATATTAAACCTTTATATTGCCTGCTAGTATTCTTTTTAGTATGTTTTGACAGAACCTACAAATGTAATCCATAGTTTTGAATATAAACATGTGCACAATCAATAAATCAGACTTCTTCAACAAAGTGAAATGCAGCAGCAGCACTCAAATAAGTTACAATTGGGGCTGCAGCCGCACCCTTCACCACCTCCTAGATCCACCACTTGTTTGTAGCAAAGTTCTTATGTAGTTCAATGCCAGAGTTCATACTTTCAGAGATCAAAAATATGCTTGTCTTCTTTTCCATGTGAAATAATAATAATAATAAGAAGAAGAATCAACATTTATATAGTGCTTTTCATATACATTGTATCCCAAAGTGCTTTACAAGCAATGCTGGTCTGGTAGTGAAGTGACTGAACGTAGTGGCAGCTATTTCACATGTTAATACCACACACAGCCTTGGACAATTGCTAAACTGGTTTTATGGATAGGGAATGCTGGGCAGGACAATGGGTCTAGGAGTGACATGGTGCTGACAGCCCCACATCTTATATCTCACAGTGATGTGCTTATATTTATCCCTTCTGTCTTTCCCCTTTCCTGAATATAGCAGTACCTTGCAGGAGTGGCCTTCTCAGTCCCCATCTGATATTCATTCTTCAATCCTCCCCACACCAAAAACTGGTGAGCTCATCACCCTCTGCATCATGAATGCAGGTAGTTCAATCCTGGTTTTTGACATATCAGAAATAAACAAATCTTTCCAGTAAGTCAGGCTGATAGCAACAGGGAACAAGGGAAAGATAGGCTTTCCTATATTTAAATGATCTGGGCTACCTTTGATTAGGCACATTATTAAATGATTGGTGGTACATCATTATGCACTGCCATTTAATAGTGCATAATCATAGGTGGTTTAGATATTATATGGGTAGAAAAACCTCTTTCTTCCTCGTGCCCTGCTGCTATCAGCCTGGCTTATCAGAAGATCATGTTTATTATTAATATGTAAAAATAACATGGGAAACACAATGCTAACCGCATTCATGAAGTGGAAGGGTAGTGAGCTCACCAGTTTTTGTGTGGAGAGCAGGTGATAAGAATAAATGCCAGAGAGGGACTGAAGAGGCCATTCCAGCAGGGTACAGCTATATTCAGGTTAGGGAAGACAGAAAGGGGAAGTTGAGCAGATCATTGAGATCTGAGATGGGGCCTGCTAGCACCATGATCACTGCCTGACTGTGGATGAGAGCAGCCAGTGATGACAAATACTCAGAGTGGCAGGGCTGCCCTAAACTGGTACTTAAATTCAGTGTAGGAGGTTATCCTCGGGTGGAGGGGATGTTGACGTTTGTGAGAACATTTTGAGGGAGTTGTGTATAGCTCATTCAAGATTCGGAGGGTGGTAGCCAGCCGACTCACATTGTGGAGTAGGGCACAGAAAAGTACTGAGAAGAATTGCTGGAACTGTCCCATGGGTTCAGTAGATCACAGGTAAAGGAGTAGACCAACACTGGAAGTAGTTTGATTTGCTTAAGGCATTAGTATGCCTCTCCTGCTAATAATATTATCAATAGTAAGTGCAGACCTTATGAGGGTATGAACAGCAGTTTTTCTGGTGTGTCCTGATGCCTATTGCTTGGCTCTTCAGGAAGACCTATTGTTGATTAATGAGTCAGGAAAACAACACAACAGGGGACTGTACATACTGCCTTCACTGTACAGAAGGGTGGTGATCCACTTAGTGTTTACTGTGGGAGCAGAAGTCAAACATTGAGAAAGTGGATTGAGAGTGATTTGGGTAGCATTTTTAACAGTGCCAGCTGATGAAGCATATCCGTATAGGTGTGCAGAACTCTCGAGGTACAAGATTACAATCTGAGGTGGGATTCTCATGAGACAGTAAGCTCATATGCGGCTCAGTCAGTACTAAGGACAGAGTATGGATGCTGGGGTGTTCAACAGAAAGCAGGCTAGGTGCAGGGAGTTCACATGGAAAAAGACTACAAGAGAAGCTTCTTTGTGGATTACCAAGAAAGCATGAGCTTTGGAATTGGACCAGACCAACTTCGCCACAAATTTCAGGATATCACATAACCACTAGATCATTAGGTATTTCAAGTGTTGTACTGTACTGCGTTTGCCAAAGAGAAAGTCAGCTGGATTACAAAACATTTTCAGCAAGTTTAAACAAAATGAACAAAACCATAGCCTAATGTGTTCTGATCAAAATAATCCTCGTGTTAACACATGGTGTTGATCATTCTGGTGAAACAATTCAAAACAAAAGGGAAAAGAAAAACTAGTTAACACTATAGGGAACCATGTGGGTCTTTGCCTTTGGCTTCAGTTATGTCATCTTGACTCATCACTTAACACACTTAGCAGACATTTTAGGAGCAAGCAAGGTTGTTTTTGAGGGTGAAAGTCTGATGTTTACATTTTTCAAAGTTATGAAACTGCATTTATGTTATTTACATAAATGCAGTTTTAGTATAAATGTAAACAGCAGCCTTTAGCTTACCTCGCCATAAAGCCAGATTTTGAAGTTTGCAGCTTTAAAACACTGCTTGTTTAAGAACCCTTTAAACAGTGACATATATTATGGGAAGCCAGAAAGTCTGTGTTATGTATGTATGATGATTACCTTCAGTGGTGAGAAGATAGTAAATCAGAAATTCAGGAGTTGTTTCAAAAGTATTCTACTCAGAAAGCAACAGGGAAATATTTGAAACTCTTAAGTTAAGAAAAATGTTACATACTGCTTTGTCTTGAATGGAATCCTTTGGTGAAGATCATAAAACACTGATCGCATCACTGACTAAGGAAATGAGAGATATCTAATATGACCTTTGCAGCAAGAAATGCAATTCGAACCCAAAATAAAAAAGAAACATACGCTCCTTACAAGGATTGTACATATAGGGTGGATAGCAGGACCATTCCTGGATTGCATATAGATTCAGTCCGACTTACCCAAACAAAACAGGAAATCCTCCCGAAGTACATCTGCACGTGACCAGTACCTTTGGTACAGCAGTGGGGAACAAACCAAGACAAGATGTTTTTCATAATTTATAAATCCCTGACAATATTAAACATGTATTGACTAGGCCACTTATGACACAGGAAGTGGAAGAACGTATTGATTCTTTAAATCAAAATACTGTCCCATGATAAGATGGCCTATGTTCTGAGTTCTACCAGCATTTTAAGAACCAGTTGGCTTTACCACTGACAATGGTATTGAACCACTGTCTTCTTCAAAGGACCCTACCCCCATCTATGATGCAAGGACTTTTAATATACATTCACAAGAAAGGGACCTAAGATGACTTGAGTAATTGGAGACCCCTTAGCTTATTGAATTCAGGCTATAAGATTCTCACAAAAATATTGACAAGGAGATTGATACTAGCTGCTGAGGATCTTATAAGTCCCATGCAAACATGTGCCCTGAAGCCGCTCCATGCAGGAAAACCTAATCACTCTATGACAGTTATTTTATAGAGGAATGGCTAATAAAGTACAGGGATTTGTCTTTAGCATTGACCAAGAGAAGGCCTTTGACAGCCTCTCACATGAGTATCTGTTAATTGTCTTACGGGCCTATGGGCTCTCAGAAATGTTTGTAAGTTGGGTTGTATGTCTGTGTAGTTCAGTATTGTGATGCCTTTGGTAAATGGCTGGTTGGGGTGCATTAGTACTTTCTGAGGGAGTATGACAGGGTTACCCTGAGTCCGTTATTGTATATCTTTGAATTGGATCCTTTGTTATGGATTATTCAAAATATTCCACAAGTAGAAGGGATTCTGTTAGCACCCAACCATCCTTCTGTCAAGATTTAGTGTATGCAGATGATGTGTCATTGTGTTAGCGAATGAAGAATCTGGTATAGAAGCACAAAATAATTTGATACAATCTGAGGTAATATCCAAGTCAAGGATAAATTATAATAAAAGCATGGGTCATCCCCTTGATAAGGTAGCCTTGCAACCCACTAGATCCATAGCTCCATACGAATGGATTTGGCAGATATTAAAATCTTGGGCATAATTTTGTTACTGCATGTATGGCTGAAACAAACTGGAGGCACTGTTTAAATGTGGTCCTGACTAAGTTAAACTCTTAACAAGCATTTGTCAATGCCGAACGTTTGCTTGCAGGTATTTGCAGTGGTGTTTGGCATGTATGGTGCTTTACCCTAATGTCCAGTGCGCGATTGCTGGTATTTGCACAATAAATTGTCAGCAAGACCTTTTTGTTACCCACATTGTGTGCTACATAAGGAAACACGCTTTGGGCAGGATGTGAAAAATGACAGCTGTACTGCTCATAAGGAGGTGGTAAAATGGCAATGTTGAAAATCTGGAGTGGAAATATTGAAAATTGCAAACCTAGGAGCGTCACGTGGGAACTGTGCAATGCACTCGTAAAACAGTCATTTTTGGAATTTTTCACCAAATTGTCAACACTGGCATTTTAAAACCTCTGCTAATGAACAGTGTCACTGTGAATTCTCTTACTGTATGCCATACATTGATTTTGCACTGACTGTGCCATTGTGCACTACATGGATGGAAACACGTTTTGGGCAGGATGTGAAAATGACAGCTGTACTGCTCATAAGGAGGTGTGGTAAAATGGCAATGTTGAAAATCTGGAGTGAAAATATTGAAAATTCGCAAACTTACGGTATGTGGGAACTGCACAATGCTGCGGCTCGTAAAACAGCAGTTATTTTAGAATTTGTTCACCAAATTTTCAACATAGCCATTTTAAGATCTCTGCTCATGAACAGTGACACTGTGATTTTCTTAATGTGTCCCATACACTGAGTTCACACAGTGACTGTGCCATTGTGCACTACATGGATGGAAACACGTTCTGGGCAGGATATGAAAATGACAGCTGTACTGCTCATGAGGAGGTGTGGTAAAATGCCAATGTAGAAAATCTGGAGTGGAAATATTGAAAATTCAAACCTACAAGCGCGTGGAACTGTGCAACGACGCTCAGAAACAGTCATTTTTAGGAATTTTTCACCAAATTTTCAATATTGCCATTTTAAAACCTCTGCTAATGAACAGTGTCACTGTGATTTTATTACTGTGTCCCATACATTGATTTCGCACAATCGACTGCGCCATTGTGCACTACATGCGGAAAGATGTTTTAGGCAGGATGGAAAAATGACAGCTGTACTGCTCATAAGGAGGTGTGGTAAATGGCAATGTTGAAAATCTGGAGTGAAAATATTGAATTGCAAACTTACGAGAGCGCATGAGAACTGCACAACGACGCCGTAAAACAGTTATTTGTAGGAGTTTTTGCCAAATTTTCAACATAGCCATTTTAAGATCTCTGCTCATGAACAGTGACACTGTGATTTTCTTAATGTGTCCTATACACTGAGTTCGCACACCGACTGTGCCATTGTGCGCTACATGGTGGAAACACGTTTTGGGCAAGATGTGAAAATGACAGCTGCAGTGCTCATAAGGAGGTGTAAAATGGCAATGTTGGAACTGGAGGAAGCCAGTAATTAACTTATGGTAGCCTGTGAGGAACTGCTAACGATTTGAAATGTTATTTTTAATTTTTATCACCATGTTTTTAGATTCTTCTTTAATGATAAACACTGTCATTTATTTTCCCAGAGTGTGTTCAGTGACCGGCCAGTGCCTGTGAAATCACCCTTCGGCCCAAATAACGCCATGACATTGACATCATTCATGAGAAGGGGTCCCAAAACCCCATGTTGAAAATGTTGGCAAAATCCCCAAAAATGACTGAGATATGCACAAAGTTGAAACCTCCTATCTAGCCCATTATACAGCTTACCGGCATTTCCTCAGTTCATGGTCGCTTTGAAGAGTGCAGACGTGTTCCCGGTCCACCAAAGATCGTCGTGCGCCGAGTCTGGAGGTAAGTATGGGGTGGGGGGTGGGGAGGCTGGGTCACAGTGGGTGGGTGTGGGTTGTGGGAGGAGGACTGGGAGACACGCTGTGGGACCGTTTTTATTTTACAGGTTTTAAAAAAAAAAGCGGACTACGTGGGACGTTTGCAATGCTGTAGTGGGCCCAGCATGGCAGAAGATGGCTGGGAGGCGAGGAGCTGAGGGGATTGGGCACCCCATCGGCAAAGTATGTGGGGGGCAAGGAGCCGACGAGGATTGGGCACCCCGCCGGCAAAGAAGGGAACGCTTGCCACACTGGGTGGCCCCAGTGTGGCAGCAGGATGGCTGGCATGGGGCCATGGAGCCGACGGGATTGGGCACCCATTGGCAAACAACGTTTGCCACGGTGGGGTGGGCTCCCAGTGGCACCAAAGCTTTGGGGGGAGGCGGACGATGCAGGAAGGGATCGCATGACGCAACGGGGGACGGTTGTGACGGTGGTGCTCAGTATGGCAGCAGTGCTTTCCTTTGAAGCAGAGGAACACCGCTGTCAAACAGAGCTCCTGCACCCATTGGTGTAGGACGCCACCGCCTGCTCAAGGGAGCAGTGTATTGATGGGAGAGGCACACTCAAGTGTGCTACTTCTCCAAAATGTTCCTTGCGCATGCGTTTAACGTAATAAAGGGAAGACAATATCATAGCTGAAAAGAATTTTATTGATTAAATCACCGCTACTTCCTATTTTTGTATATATAAGTTATATTTTCCTCCACCCCCAAACTGGAATCCAGGTTATACAGCATTTTCTTCCAGGCCATATGGGGAAACCAGTCAAATCAGGTTAAATGAACTGTCACCTACAAATGAAAAAGCAGGGACTATTAGGGATGGTAAACCCTTGTGTCTTTTTTACAGTCTCTTTATGTATGTTAATATATGCTCCAGCTACTGTTTGGAAAGCAGCCATTAAAGAATTGATGAAACACTTTATGACAGGCTGGGAAGCCCAAAGTCTGAGAAATATCAATAAATCTTTTTCTTACCTGATTACATAGGCAATACATTCTACAAATTGAAATCTTGGAAAGAGGGTTATGTATTTGTGCAATCTTGCACAAGGAAAGAGTTGTACCAGGAAATACTGCACACAAATTTTGAGATGACTTTCTCCATGTCCCAGCAACCAGTAACATAGAAACATAGAAACATAGAATTTGACATCAGTTAAGGACCACTTGGCCCACCTAGTCTGCCCATTTCCCTACCTAATGGATAAGCTGCAGATCCCAGATAACCAACAGCCTACTTCCTCCTACACCCCACTAGAATTGCCTTATGTCTTTCCCATGCATTCTTAGATTCCCCACTGTTTTGACTCTACGACCTCCTCAGGAAGGCTGTTCCATGTATCCACAACCCTTTCTGTGAAGAAATACTTCTCACATTACCTCTGAGCCATCGCCCTCTATCTTCAAATCTTGCCCCTTGTTTTTGCACATCTTTTCTGAAAGATGCTACCCTCTTGGACTTTTTGATTCCCTTGAGGTATTTGAAAGTTTCTATCATGTCTCCTCTCTCCTCCTTTCCTCGAGGCTATACATCTTTAGTTCCTTTAGTCTTTCTTCATATGTCTTCTGATGCAGACCTGCATCATTCTGGTTGCCCTCCTCTGGACAGCCTCCAACCTGTCTATGTCTTTGCAGAGATGGGGTCTCCAGAACTGTACACAGTACTCAGATGTGGTCTTACCAACTGTCTGTACAGAGGGCCAAAACCAGAGTACCAGATGGTGATCAGATACCTTAATATCAAAAGAGTTCCGCATACATATGGGATGTGTTATGGCTCAGGGTTCATAGGAGGTTATGGTGCGAAACTCCCATAAATATAAACAACTGACAGAAAGGTATTGCTTAAGACAGAGATCTTATACAGACTTAGAACACAGGAACACCTGTTTCTGCATTTTACATATATAGTGAATTTTGGATATATGCATCTGCACACTGGAAGGAGCCCTTATTTAAAACTATGTCATATTAAGAATATGACCTAGGAATATTCCCAGGAAATGGCATCAGTATCATCGAGGACATTGCAGGTTTTAGGGATTCTTTTGATGTACAGTATTATATATGGCAAGCACTATGTACCTGGGTGCTTCAGCAAAGATATGTATGTTACCAGAAGATTTTGCAAAATGTTGGGAAAGCCCTAACTCAGATATACCTTCAGGATTATAAGAGCTATCCAAAGTACAGAGTATGGGGATTATGGAAAAAACTACAAATAATTTTGTGTAATGTGAATAAGAGAAATAAGGACTGCAGAAGTCGTATGAAATTAATACGCTTTTTATTTTCTTGAACTGTTATGTATTTTGTGAATTTTCTTTGGTTTGACTTTTTATTTGTACTGGCTTGATGAGATATCCAATAACCTGAGTTTGTTATTGTTCTGTCTTTTTTTTTTGTATATACTAGGTCTAGAATTTTGATGGTTTTGTGCTGCTACTTTGTATATATTTTTTCCCAAATAAAATTCTCCTACTCTTATTGAGAAATGCAATGGGATCTTTAACGTCCACCTGAACAACCACCAGAACAGGCAAACGGGACCTCAGTTTAATGTCTCATCCAAAAGAAGGCACCTTAGGAGTGCAGCATCCCCTCATGATGCACCACAGTGTCAGTATTGGGATTTATCCCACGTTTCTGGTGTGGGGCTAGAACCCACAACCTTCCAATCTTCTGGCCTTGGAGGTTAGTGTGCTACCTGCTGAGCCACTGACACCATGATATGGAGAGTTGCATGGATACCTGGGCTTCCGAGCATCCTCAAGGGGGACCATATATAAACACATTCAGAGCCTCCAGTTCCCCAGGGAGACCCATAAACTGAAATGGAGGCTTATCTGCACATTACGATTTCTCCTGAGGCCTGTCAATGCTGCTGGAGGATGGCACACTAGGGTTCAGTTTATCCCTGTTATCAGCTCATTCAGAAAAGGTGTTGAGGCAGTGCACCATACCCCAGAAAAGCTTGTGACTATAGGATTTTACATCATGAATGAATGTTGGAGATGTCATCAGCGCACAGGATCCAAAAGTCATATACTTTGGGAATGTCCACAGTTGCATCAGTTCTGGGATACTGTCCAGGCCACAGCAGTGCATATAATAAAGAGACATCTTCCAATGTCTTCACCTTTGTGGATCCTGGGAGACATCTCAATCATACGGAGCCTTTCTTGCCTTTTCAGGCCATTAGTGTATACCCTTATCCATGGAAGCAAAAGGCAGATCTTGATGAAGTGGAGGCAAACAATGACTCCAACCAGGAAATAATGGGAAGCAGGGGTTATTAGACATCTGTTCTTTCTCAAAGTGTATTATGGGGCAACTCATCAGTGGGACAAATTCTCACTCACCTAGGGGCCATGGGTTGACAAGAGTTGGGTATTCACACCAAGCCAAGGGCATGGGTAAATAGGAGGGCAGGGCTCCAAGGCCACAGAGGCTTCTCCTCTCTTCCTTTCTTTCCTCATCTTCTGGAACACGTGGATGTACAGTCAGGAAGTATGCACTATATGAGATTTGCTGCACATTTCTCATCCATACTGCTGTAGGTTACGAATCCTAACCCATAAAGCTGTTTTTTCTTTCTCAATAGAGATACTGAAGCAGGATGCCACACTTTCCATGTATGAGATGACAATGCTCAGAGGACATACCAGAGTAGGGGTGTATGTCTGCTACATTCAACATTATGAAGGTTTCTTTTTCAGGCCTACTGCAGATAGATTAGTTACTCTATGTAGCATAGCCATGAAATTTACTCCTAGCACTGTTTAAAAACACCAGAAATAAAACTTGTAGGATTATCCAAATACTTCAGCTGTAGTAATCATGCATACTGTAGGTACAGTAATGTATAGTTATCTAGGTGTACTGTGTAAATAGGTTTCTGTATTTATAATGCTGAAGTATACTCTTTATTACTTGTAAGTGATAGTTACAGTGAGGCTCATACATTGGGTGGTACATACTCTTTCAAAATACCAATCCTTGTTTAATGTGATTTTTACATCATTACTTTACAGTTGTATTTCCAAGGGGCTTGCCCCTGGCTAGGCGTTGCTTACTATGTACTGTAATTGTCATGTTCATGAATCAATTTTCTTGTGATCTAATAAAGGAATACTAATGCATGACAGGGTGTGTTGCTGAGGTGATGTCATGCCTCAGGTGGTTGAGCATGAGGCCACAGCCTGAGTGCATCCACACAAGAAATTACATTATTCCAGAAC
Source organism: Neoceratodus forsteri (assembly GCA_016271365.2). Classification (NCBI taxonomy): domain Eukaryota; kingdom Metazoa; phylum Chordata; order Ceratodontiformes; family Ceratodontidae; genus Neoceratodus; species Neoceratodus forsteri. Next base: position 1,233,850,615 of record CM057456.1, read on the forward strand.
GACACACAACCTTGAATGCATTATTCCTATTATACAATGGCACATTTGTGAAAACAACAAATGACATTTAAAATATATTGTTTTCAATGTGTAGGAATACCGAGAAGAAAAGTAGTTCTGGCTATTTTGGCCATGAGGTGGAGCTTGTACAGTTACTGTGGCTCTCTCACACCAAACAGACACACACACCTCTCTGTCTATATATACATTCAGTCTGGGACTGTGTTCTGTCCCCTTCATATCTGCTTCTCTAGTGTTGTTCTCCAGCCCCCTACAATTTGTTAGTTCTCTGTGTTTATATGGAGCTTGGAAGCTGCAGATTTGGCTGTCTGTCTCTTCACACTGTGCCCCCCATGAAATGGTCATGTTTATGTGTTTGGTTCCCTGGTACAGTTGCCTGTTTGTACTGGTGGAAGAACATTAACTTCATGATTGATTGTTTGTTTCTGCCATTGTTAGGTCGCTGACTGCAGTTTGACTCAGCACAGATCTCTGCTCCTACTCCACCCCACTCCACTGACTCATGGCTGTGGCATACTAATAAGTCAAACCATGTGCTCAATGTGGTGGTTTGACAGTGGGCACTGTGAGGCTGTGAGGAGACCAAGTGTGGTGCTGTGAAGCCATGATGGCTTTACCAATTCTGTTTGGATGGGGAGAAGTAGGTTGTGAAGGTGGTTGGACATGCTTCAGTTCGTGATTTTGTTGTTGTTGTTATTGTAAAGAATGCTGGGTTGGCTGGCCATTAAAGAAATGTTCACTGAGTGTGCATTTGATTGCACAGTGGGGGAGTGATGTGAAGCCGATCGTAAAAACGGCTTTCACTTCGGCTCATTTGTTTTCCTATAAGAAAGGAAAAGATAAAATACTGATTTGTTGAATGTGTGAGGCCTATGGGACTGATTTTTGACACTTTTCTTCTGTGGGAGAAAGGGATTTTAAGTTTAAAATGTAAAGTACTGGCAAACTGCTCAATGGCCATGCCTGGTGTAGAAAACTTGGACATGGCATGTGTAGTGATTTCTTTAACATTTGATGCAGTCTGCATGCTGAGACTTGATCTGCAATGTGGTGGGATAACATCACAGGTCAAGGTCTCAACCAACCAATCAGGTTTCAGGATTCTTTCTTACCATTGTATAATAAAATATGTTATACAAAAGCAATGGAGATGACCTCAAGGGGACTGCCATCCAGGGTGGAAACAACAGGAAGGCGAGAGCCTCATGAGTTTTGGTTGGTGCCAAAGGTCATAGATGCAGTTTTCTTTGTGTGACTCTGAGCTGGCTGGAATTGAACCAACGTTGGACATTATTGCTGAATTACATTATATGCCATTATAAAGCTACAAGTCACAGCTTTTCAAAATAATCTCAGTGGCTGCAAACAGTAAGCTGTAGACACAAAATTAATAATTAGGCTTCATACCCTATTTGTTTAGCAACACCTGGTTTGTTTTAGAAGTTCAGTCATGTTTGCTATTTGTTTTAAATGGGCACCTGCTAACATACCTGCAGGTATAGGAGCATGCATGGATTCTTAGATTTAGATACAAATGTGAGACTCTGAGGCTAAGACCTTTGCACACCATGTCTTCCCTACCAGATATTGGTAAAGGAAAAAATGCTTTATACATCATTTAATACAAACCATCTCCCAAAGCACTTTATAATTCAGGACAGGGTGGGAGAGAATTTTGGTACCATTAGAGCATACAAGTGGATTCAAACAGCACAGAGGTTGATTAGTGAGATTACACAGAGGATAAATGCTGGGATGTAAAGCAACTTGCTCAGGGTCATACAATGAATAAGCTGCAGTTGTGGGATTAACACCTGGGTCTCCAGGTTATAAGTCTGCACTCTAACAACTATGGCAGATGGATTTTACTGCCGTACATACAACACTGGTGCCTGACCCTACGAATTTGGTTTTAATGCTCATAGTACCTTCCATGCATGCTATTTCCCAAAACACTTTATGGTCTAGGACAAAGAGGTTTGACAAGGAGGGAGAGAATGTGAACCAATTCCAGGTGCAAAGGAACAGTCAATCAACACATAGAAACAGAGAAATGTAGACAATGTCAACAGAAAAGACAGACGGTCCATCTAGTCTGCCGATATTACCTAGTCTTACCCCAGGATCTAATGTCTTTATGGTGTCTACACTTAAACCTGTTCCATCTTTTGTTCTTTGTGATTCTGCCTCCTTATCCCACTGAGTAGCTACTATACCTTTAGCTATACCCCAACCATTTTTAAAGCTGTTTATGGGTCTGGCACCCACCATCTCTGCTGGCAGACCATTCCATGGCTCAACAACTGTTTCTGTAAAATACTTTTTCACTTCTTTTTTTCAAATTTATGTTTTTGAGATAGACATATACAGCCAGTTCTATGCATTACAACTCAAAATAGTTACAAATTACAATACAAGTTAATATAATGCTCAATAGTATTAAGGCAGAAAACTGAATCTTTGGAATGACACCACAAGAATTGGTTTGAAAAATGGGAATAAACTTAATGGTAGGGAATCCTGAAATCAGGCTTGGAAGCAGTCCATTAGTCCTAAGAACACAAATGGCTCTATGTCTAGTTGGCCAGTAGTACTAAGTCACACATTCTGGATCCAGATCTAGGATGTATTGTGTCCATCCTGCCACTTAATTTGAAATTGTTACAGGCAGGCATGGAAGGAAGCCATAAGACATTCCATATTATAAATCTTCAAGACTGTATTTCTCTAGCCTACTATATTTGGGAAAGCCACCTGCATCCAGTGCCGGGTGATAGCCTTCTTTTATACTTAGGTATATTCATCACATCCTTTTTAAACTTTCCCCATTAACTTCCACCTGTGACCCTTTGGCTCTAACATTTCTGTTCCTTGTAAATAACTCTTCACAATTCACCTTGTTTATTCTTCCAGGAACTTAAAGTTCTCTATCACTCCCCATCTGTTTTAGAATGAATATATTCAGTGCCTTTAGCCAGTCCTCATAGGTCAGTCTTTCTGGCCCTGAAACATCTTAGTTACCCTGTGCTTTACCATCTCTAGCCTGTGCCTGTCCCTTTTAGGTGGAGACCCCAGAACTGGATACAGTACTCCTGGTGTGACCTCACCACTGACCTATACAGAGGTAACATTACCTCCTGATTCCTACTGTTTAACCCTCTCCCAGTGCACGCTAACATCCAGTTGGCCTTGCTGAAGCCATGTAACACTGGTTGTTTCTTTACATCTGCATGGGTGGAGCTCGGCATCCATATTGCTATCACTGTCTCTCTTCCAGCACTGTGGAAGTGCATAACAAGACAGCACTTTGATGTGCTTCCACATTGCAGGGCACAGTTCACTCCTGTGTGTTTCTCTGGCCCTTCCCATCTGCCAGCCATAGAAACACACCCCTTCGCTGGTGCTACATTTTGTCCCGCAACTATGGAACTGTTGTGCTGCACAAGATGGCCACCAGCCAACTGTGGCTACATGAGTATCCCAGATACGCGGGCTCTTTCTCTCAGCCATCTTCCATATTGCCGCTCCGTGCAGTGAGAGCTCTGATTACTATTTCACTAAGCTCTCGACACTGTGATCAGCTGTACCAGCTCTGACAAAGTTTGTTTGCTGTAGCCATCAGTGATGACTGGTCCCTTTCTCTGATGTTGCATCCATCTAAACCCCTCCTATCCAGTACTCTTTTCTGGGGTTTTGTTCATAAATGCATCACTTTTCACTTCTTGGTATTGTGTTTTGGTTACCAGACCATGGACCAATTTTCCATCCTTGCAGGTCTGCATTTCTCTTTTCCTCCACATTGTCATCGGTACTGCAAAGATTGGTATCATCTGGAAGGCGTAACTTGCCCTGGATTCCCTTTCATATGTTGCTGTTGAATATATTGAGGGACTGAGCCCAGAGTCAGATCCCTTTGGTACTCCGCTGGTGACCTCTTTTCCCACTGATCTGACCCCATTCACCACAACTCTCCATTGCTTCCCCCAACAAACCCCTTGCCCACTTTGCCATTTTCCTAGCTATACCAGATCTCCTATCTCCTTCAGCAGCCTTTTGGTGTGGCATTGAGTTGAATGCTTCCCAGAAGACAAAGTATTATAAGTTTACTGCATGCCCTTGTCAACTATGCTTGTTACCCAGCTAAGCAATATTATCAGGATGGTCTGCCAGACCTTCCTGCCATAAACACATGCAGCTTACTATCCTGAAGCCCACAATTCTCAAGGTACTCCACTTCATCCTATTTGACTATTGTCTCCATCAGTTTCCCACCATGGAGGTATGTGTGATGAGTCTATAGTTTCCTGCTCTTTGACCCATCATTTCTGTTGCAGCACTATATCTGCCATCCGTTGGTTCTTGAGAACCACCTCTGTTGCAAAGAGCTACTGAACAGCCCTCCAGGGGTTTGTGTAACACTGATGCAAGTTCCTTTGTACCATTGAATGCATACCATCTGGCCCCGGGCCTTGATTACCTTCAGGGCTGCTAACCCTTTTCTGACTCTTTTGTTATTATACTTCTAGAGCCTCATTTCCAGGACCACTCTATCAACTGTCTTTGTACCACTTTCTGGCAGGGTCTGTTGTTCTCCGTAGTCAATACCAAGCAGAAGTAGTCATTCAGCAGAGCTACGTTCTGCGCCATCTTCCTCAGTTATTCCTGCCCCCCACCCCAGCCTCACAATTCCCTCACTCCGGCTTTTGTTTTTTCCTTATATATCTACAAAACTGTTTTCCCACCCCTTGGCTTGACCCTCTGCAATATGTAGTTATGTGTCTTCCTTTGTAATCTTGACAGCCCTCTTGTCCTCTTTAGTTTTCTCCTGAAACCTGTCCCTTTCCTCATCCCACTGTTTTTCTTTGTACCTTATAAAGGCCTCCTCTTTGTCTGTCACTGCTTTCCTGACCTTTTCAGAGAACCAAATTGGTCTGTTATACTTGTTTTTCTTGATACAATAACTGTTCTTGTGCATTTTTTTGTTGTCTTGAGAATCGTACCTTTTGAGACTCCCCATCTTTCTTCTACCCTCTGATGCTGTCTACCCTGGCTAACCTGCCCAGAAGTAGTTTCCTCATTTGGTTGAAATCCAGCCTTCTGAAGTCTAGCACATCAGCCATAGATGAGAGCTTGCTGGTGCCAGGGTCAACCGAACCACTTAGTGTTGTGGTGGCTGGATCCCAGTGGTTCCATAACCTGCACTCTGCCTACTATTTCTGAATTGGTGAGTACCACTTTGAGAATGGCAAATTTTCTAGTGGGTTCTTGGCCTGCTGCATCAGCATGCAGTCCTGCAAAATGTCAAGCATGGCCTGGCTTCTGTGCTTCTAGCTGTCGGGATGACCCAGTGGATGTCTAGCAGGTTGGGATCTCTTACTACTGCAACCTCCCTTTGCTGTCCCTTTCCTACTTCTGCTCCAAGTTCCTTATCTCTCTTCTCCTGCCATAGTGGCCAGTAAATCACCTGGAAGCAAAGATTCCTACCTGATGACACTATGAACTGTACCCACAGTGATTCTACCTCCTTTCCTTCAAATGGATTCATCCAGTACTGTCTTTATTCCATCCTTGACATAAATGGCTACCTCCACCTCTACCTACTTTGTATCAGGTGTATTCAGTGATCACAGGTCTCAGTTATTCTTCTCATTGGCCCACATTTCGTAATGACCACTAGATCCAGCCCAGAGTCTGTCATAAGTATCTGGAGTTTGCTAATGTTATTACCCAGACTACTGCCATTGAGGCATACCACCCTGCAATTTACATTTCCACCCCTCTTGATTCTTGAATAACTTCCCACAGTGTTTCCTGATACCCTAGGTATGTTGTGTTTTCCTTTTTTTACTGGTCTATTTTGCCTATACTCCTGATCCCATGAGCTCATTCCACATTGCTCACTTCTTGTACACCTTCTCACCATCCTTGGGGAGCCCTGGCAAGGTTCCCACTTCACCAACTGTACCTCAACTGTGGAATACCAGCCACAGCCTCCCAGCAGTTACTTAACAGTCTGACAATGTAGACATCAAATGTCTGCCCTAACACACTAGTCCCCTCTGCCAGGTGAAGGCCATAACCTGTTATGACCCTTCTGTGCCAGAAGTCCCCCAACTCCCTATGTGAAGTGGTACCCCTGTTCCTGACACCACCCTTTAACCACCCATTGAATTTTTGATCTTCTCCTTCATCACTCTGTCCTCCCTTCACCCTATCCCAGACAGGGAGGCCATCACAATAGGCCAAGGAAGCCATTTGCTTCTTCAATCTGTCCCCCACCTCTGGAAGTCCCACATCACTGTTTCCACAGGCTGGTTCACCAGTTTTTTGGTACCAAAGTATACCAGCACTACCTACTTCCTCCCTCCTGTAATGTCCTTCTTATCTTTCTCAATTCTAGCTGGCTGATACTGTACGCATCTGTCCACCCCATCTCCTTTCCCACGCTGTTCATTACACTCTCTGTGCCTGTAATCATACAGTCCTCATTCACTATAATCCTCTGTACTGATTTCCACCTGCTTCTTCCCCAGGCATCACCATGTCTTCTTTCACCTCAACAGCAGCTAACTCAGGCCACCCCCCATTAAAATCAGGCCCTTTCATGGTGCCATGCAATTTGACATTGGTATCTCTTGGGTGTGGCTGCTCACTGTATGACTGCCCTGCCACCTAATCTTTTCTCCCTTCATCACCACCTCCACCCCCAAGCCAGGCTGTCTCTGGGTTATTAGAGGTGTGGGGTTGGACACCAGCTTAGTTGAAGTCAGTGGATATTTCCTCCCTTGCTGCTGCCAATTGAGAATGGATCTCACAGAAGGTCCTCCATACTGAGTGATGTCCCAGCTTGCAAAGCATAGCCCTGGAGGTGAGCACCCCACAATCCCCACGCATGACTACCTCCCACTCACCCTATGCTCCATTCAAGTCTGTTGATGCTTACAAAACAGCCTAAGTTTCTTAGAAATGTGAGGACATCGACTGTCTATCTTATAACTTTATCCTATATATTGTAGGTAGAAGTTAAGATTAACATTATTAGTAGTAATCAGAAGCACCCTATCTGAGACACAGCCTAACTGTCTGCCTGTCTTATAACCTTACCCTATATAGGTAGAAGCAAGGTTTTAACAATTTCAACAACAGTCAGTAACACTACTGTACGCATTAGATATAGTCTGCTGCACCTTAGCTAAGGACTAAATCAAGATCTTCAAGCACCTCCTAGCTAACAAATTGCAGTTAGGTGGTCACTGCTCTTTCTGAGTCTCCAGCATAACTGTCTGCCTACCTCTGGATGCCTGTAGATGCTCCATAACAGATGCCACCCTCCTGATACTGTGGTCTTCACACTTCTTGGGTTCACAGACCTGTGGAGTCACATAGATAAAAGGGTTACATTAAATGCATGCTAAAAGTAAAAAAATGTGTTGGAATTGATGTTTTAACTTTAGAACTCTGGGCAATGTAAATGATATGACATTTAATGTCAATAAATGTGTGACCATGCACTCTGGTAACAAAAATCCTCTATATTCCTATATACTCAATCAAAATATTTTAAGAACTTCCAGTCTCGAGAGAGATTTGGGAGTCCTTGTGGACTGTAAACTTAATTTTTACCACAATGCAAAGCTGCATCAAAAACAGCACTGAGTTTAATTGCAAGGATAAGGCATTCCTTTTCAATTCATACTGAACAGTGTGTTGTCCCATTATTTAGGACTTATGTTCACCCCACGTGGACTATGAATCTCAATTTTGGAACCCACATTTACTGAGAGACAGGAATGGAATTGAAAGAGTACAGAGGACCATGACCAAAATTGTTCCAAGATTGAGATCTATGACCTACCAGAGAGGTTAAATGATACAGGATTACATCCATTTTATGTAAGGCGACAAAGGCATGACCTCTTGCTACCAACACAAAATTTTGCAATCTGATGAACATAAAAAGTTTTGGACTAACATTCACACACCCACAAATATTACAAGATCCCATGATAGAAAACTACTAGTTCCACGTGAACACTAACAAGAGAGGACATTTTATACAGTATGGGTGACTAAAATATGGAATAAGTTACCAGCCTCAATTGTCAATATTAAGGAGTTCAGTCTCTTCAAAACAGTGCTGGACAATACATTTTATAACAAGCATACACTGGTTTAATATTACACACATAGTGTGGGGACATTCTCGATGGTCCTTGTGCCTTCTTATGTCCTTCACTACCCTAGTAAACCTAGGCCATACATTGAAGAAAAGCAAGCAATCAAATGGGATAGATACCGCCACATGCAATTTCAAATATTTCAGAATATTTATCACACACCTGTCAGGTTGCACAAAGTGGGCAGATTGTTGAGCGACCTTTGTACGAGATGTGGAAAGGTACAAGGCACATTGTTGCATATTTTATGGGAGTGTGACAAGGTGCAGCCCTGATGGGACTCCATTAGATTTCATTTGAACCCTCCTGTGGTTGGATTCTAAATTTGTTTACTGGGGTTGGTTGAAGGTAATCTAATTAGAAACCAATGTTATCACACTGTGTTGATCTCAGCCTGTGCTAAAAAGTTATCCTATGGCACTGGTGTGACCAATCTATTCTGACATATTTGAAATGGTGTAAAGAACTCTTATTTGTCCTACAGGCAGAAAAAATCATTGCAAGTATGTCAAATTGTCTGTCAAAGTATAAGAAGGTTTGGGAGCCCTTATATCTCCTACTTTCGACTCAGGAGACATGATTTATTACTGTATAATATCATGAGGTAGGTGGTTCAGTGAATCTATCAGTGTCAGTGGCTCAGCAGGTAGCACACCCACCTCTGAGGCTGGGAGATCAGAAGGCTATGGGTTCTATCCCCACAACAGGCACTTGTGTTAATATCCCAATATTGACACTGTAGTGCAGCACTGGGGAGGGGAGGGAGGGCTGCACTCCTGAGGTGCTGTCTTTTGAATGAGAAGTTAAACTGAGGTCCCATCTACCTGTTCTGGCAGTAGTTCAGGTGGATGTTAAAGATCCAGTGGCACTTCTTGAAAAGAGTAGGGAATTTTTATTGAGAAATTTGGACTACATTACAGAAAAATAATATTTACACTATGTAAGACAATGCTAATACATGTGATTCCTACCCAAACACAACCCAAATGTATGCTACTTTATACATTTATATACAGTTCAACCATTGTTCACAGTTTACCCATAATATTTTACACTTTTCAGTGCTATTTCCGTAGTCCAAATATATAATGCTCTGCAGTGTGTGTTGAATATTTCTCACAATTTCCTCCTAAGTAACCCTCCTTGCTGCATAAACCAATGCATCAAGATTGCCATCGGTAATATCTTATCACTGAAAAACAATAGATATTGTTTCAGCATGATATTTCCCAACCACATGTATAAACCCCATACATTAGGGTGTTATATGAAAGAGACTCAAAACTGGGTTCACCACACTGAATGGCCAAACATCTCCAAAACTGTTTGGAGTAATCACATTCTAAAATAAATGCTGCTGTGTCTCTAAAATCACCGTCCATGCATCTCTAGTACAACACCTTTCACAAAGTTTTTGTGATTATTATTGTTTCTATTGCTATTCAGCCATAACATCCTAACCAAACTATATCCCATATAAATTTTGGGAGCCTTTTATTAGAAAGAAAATTAATGACAGACTGTATTTTCTCCAACGGACACTCTGGAAAGACTACTGGGTGCTTAAATTCTGTAACTAATATCTGTGCATACAACTTTTTCTATACATTGCCTGTACCTGGGCTACAGTGACATTCCATTTGATCAGATTTTGACTATTTCTAATCCATATTTTGGGAAATTAGGACTTTACTCAATGAAATGGGTTACTTATCAATCCAATACAGTAGACTTGGGATAATCAAGTTCTTACATACTGAGTCCATATTTTATTCCCTGGTTTAAGGGCAAACCCTAAGTTGTAGTGCACAAATATGATGGTATAAAAGGCAATGGGATTTATCACGCCTAAACCTCCCTCTTTTATTACCCTGTATGTATATTCTCTCTTAATGGTTTAATCTGCTCCCCATAGGGCCTGGAAAAAGATACTTAGTAGTGCAGTGTACAGAGAAATAGGAGGTGGAAAGAAATAGCAAATATACGAAAATAGGAACAAGTAATGTTTTAATTAGAACAACCCTTTTCTTTTTAGATATTTGTTCCCCTGCTACTAATCTATTTGCCTCTTACATACCTCTGTCCCAGTTACTCGCACTCATTTCTGGGGAACCAAACTCTATACTTAAGACAGTGATAGGTTATTTTACTATTCTAATTCCTGCAAATTTATTTTGTTCTTGGAGCGGGAATCACCTAGGGGATTCCTATACTCTTATCATAATTAACCTTTGACCCTGAGCATTTGGAGAAAGAGACAAACTTCTCTCTTACTTGCTCACCATTTGTAGCTGATGATATGTACAACACTAAGACATCTGCATAGATAGGCCAATGTCTTTACCAGGAAGATTCTGTATTAATTTTAAGTCCCTTTATCTGTTCACACTGAAGCATCATTCTGACCAAAATATCTATAGTAAAAGTATAAAGGGGGCTGAGAAGGCAGCCTTGTTCTGACTCTTTTTGACTGGTATGATCTTCCTAACCACCCATTAATGTTTGGAATAACAGTGGCATTAGTGTACATGGCTTGATCCAGCTAAGAAGGTGTTAGGAATATCATAAGCTGTCAAAAAGAAAATAGAAATTCACGTGATACCTGATCAAAAGCTTTCTCCTGATCTAAACCTATCCATAACCTTTTAGGTTACCCTGATTCACTACTTGGAACAGTTCTCTTAATAAAATTAAATTGTGATGTTGAGCCTACCTGGGATAGCACAAGTCTGCTCTGGGGTTGTTAATTTGTCTGCTACCAGGGACAGCCTGATCAATAGAATTTTACATACAGTCTTTGGATCACTATTTAACAAACTAATAGTTCTCCAATTTTTAATTCTTCTCTTACCCCTTTTTTATATAGCAGGATCAATGATGCCTGATTCATTGTGGTTGCCTGAAAGGAGTCTTGCAACATTCCATTTAAGACTAAGACTAACGCCGGCCTATTTCTTCTGAGAAGGTTTTATATGCTCTTTCTCACAGGCCATCCATACTAGGGGCAGAATCTGAGTTTAAAGAAGAAATTGCTAATTGGACCTCTTCTATGTAATAGGACTTGTCAGGCTTTCTTTATCTTGAACATTTAACTTTGGTAGGTTCAACTGGTCTAACTCTATTGCTGTGCTATCAGTTTTTGATCCTTTCCAAAAGGGAACTTACATATTTATCTACTTGTTTTAGTATTTCCCAAGGTGAGAAACCATTTCCGCTGAATCTAAAACTACTTTCGTAATCATTCTATGTTCTACCCTCTCTTTACAGTCTTTATAGAGGTCTAGGAAACCTTTTTGTGGTTTTCTTGAGAACCTTTGTTCCTGTTCTAAGGATTTAGCCCTGTCATCTTGTAGTTGTTGCATTTGTTTCCTAATTTCTCTTATCTTGGTGCTATAATCCTTTTCTCTGCTTCTGTAAGGGAAATTAGTTTCTGTAGCTGACTCCTTGGCTGAAAATACTTTAAATACATATTATTAACATGTGCTTTAGCTTTATTCTGGAAAAAGAATCCAATCTAACTAGTATCCTCCCACCATGAAACAATGTCATCATACATTGCTAAAACAGAGAGTCTAGCTGTCCTCCTTTTCCAGGCATGTTTTACCCTGCATCTTCAAGAATTTTACTGTTTAATCTCCATTGATTTTTCTTACAACTGGGTGTATTCTCCCATCCCAATTGTACCATTATGGACCTATGGTCTGAAAATTCCCAGGCTCACAAATTTGAAGAGATTACTTGTAAAGTAGTTGATAAAAAATATAATCTATTCAGGAGGAGAGAGGCGTCTGAAATATGTATTACCCCACTAGAATGTTTTGCTTTATAGCGTCAGTCAGGTTTGCTGTGTGTATTATACATTGAAAAGCCTGGGAATCACAAAAATGTTTTCTGTTTTTAACCTCTATCTGTGGAGCCAGGCACAGTTGAAGACTCCTGCCATATTACCAGCCTTGATGTAGTAGAAATGGCTGGATGTCTTCATTAATGCTACTCTTTGGGCTTTTGTTTGGGGGCATAGACTGTAATTAGCCTAAATCTTTCCCTTGATAATTAATATCCAACAATAACATTCTTCCAGTCTGTATCTCTACTAGTCTAGAGACTTGCAGGGCTTGGTTGGTAAATAAATTCCTAAGCCATCAAGTCTCTTCTCCAGTGGACCAAAGGAAGCCGCTTTGGTCCAAATGTTTCTGCTACTTTGAGTTAGGCATGTGTTTAATTCTAGTATCCTGTATACAAACACAGCACTGCTGATTTCTGTAAGGAACTTAAGGTGGAAAGCATTTTTTATGCTTATGCTATTTACATTAATAGTGGTAATGGTCAGGAGACCCATTAGCAAAGTATAAGGGGAAATCTAAGTGATTAAACTGACCTCTAAAAGAAAAAATATCAAGGGACTTTAGAACCTCTCCTACACATGGAATGACGTGGGGTAATAATATCACTCTCACCCTCACCTTCATTTCCTTCAGAAGTGATGTCAATGGTGGTTGAGGCCCTTGAGGAGGTATCAGACTCCTCACCCCTTGAGTCCTCTTGAGGCATTAGAACAGCAAATGTGTTCCCTGCTCTCCAATACTTTGTGCTTTTACTTTGCTAACTTTGATGGTGACAAAGGTTTAGGAAGAATGGCTTTTACCTGCCCTATTTATTTTCTTTACTAGGGCTTTTTGAAAGGAATGCTGTTGATGATGGGGGTATATCTGACTGAATACTATTCCCTGGAGCTACAACCACTGGGAGTTTCCAGAATTAGAATTTGAGGGGCCTTCTAAAGTGCCAGGATCCTCTAGCTACTCTGGTTGATTTGCTGTCTGATTGCTATCACCTTTTCTGTTCCCCCATAAAGGAGTTTCTGGATCCTCAGGAGGTCCAGTGCATCTTGAGCTGCCACTCTTTTGCCTGTAGCTGCTGAGCCATATTAATAATCCCTTCATGGGAGGGACATTGCTTCCTGTTGTGTGGATGCCCAAGGACATTTCCATACCCATGTCCAGTTTTCTCACACAGGTTACATTTAAAAGGTTAAGACAGTTAGCAGAAGATGACCAAACTCTAAGCAATGGTTACAGTGAGGGGTGTCATGTGTTGTGTTCTAGGTGTATCTGAGACCCACACTTGAAACAAGCTTTAGGCTGCCCACGAAAACACAGACCCCTCTGTCTTTTCCCAAAAAGGCTGTTGGGGAGGTGAACCAGACCATTATTTGTGGAGTAGAGTTTACTTTGATCTTCCACCCCCATTCCATATCTGCTCACTATCTAGTATAGGTGCTGGTTTGTCCAGGACCTCACACTTTGTCACAGCCAAAATAATACGTCATTATTTACACCATCATTATGAAACATGACAGTTATTAATTTGACTGCAGGTTTTATTAATGGAACAGCATAAAGGGGACCCAAAGAGGTGTATTTTAAGTTTTGGTATTGTGCCCAAAATCTATTGAGGTTAGATACGGATTTAAAGCTTATGTAAAGTTTGAATTTCCTATATGTATTAATGCAAAAATCTCAGATGAAAAGTATTTCATGGAACCTTTTAAGAGCTGTCTGACGATATACAATCTATCGGTGGATCCTCTAGACCCCCATATAACAACCTGACTGCATTCTTTCTTCGGGCTGGTTCCCTTTATTTTGAAGTAAATCAGCAATTTGAACATTGGATCTAACCAAGGTCTTTGTTTTGGATCTGTAATTTGTTCTACTGGTCCCATTCTTGAATTGTCTGATGTTGAAGTACTAGGACCTTTGTTAAGTTTTTCTTTTAAATTTCATGCACTTGTGTTGGGGCTCATGTCATTATCTGGATCCACATCACCAGTCTCCTCCTTATCTGTTCCTTGCTTTAAGGTACATTTTTATTTTGTTGCTCAAACCTGTAAGGATTTATAGATTCATTAAATCTTTGAACCTCACTATTCTGTGGGTCTGGGACCCAATGTCCATTTGATTTTTGAAGCCAGGCTACCCCCACAGGGCCCAGGCTGAAGACCATTCCCTTGAGGTCAGAGTCTGCCCTTGCTGGTTGCCAGTTATCCAACTGAGATTTCAAATAACTGTCTACTTCCCCAGGCCCAGTAAGTGAAGTATTTTGTTCATTTCTTTTATTACTTCTCTCCTTTACTTCTTTTAACTGTGAAAAATTAGAGTCTATCAACTCCTTATACATAGCTGCATTATTTGACCGCTGCATTCCCAATTTTTACCTTTTTGTTTGTTTCTCTCCTCCGTGATGCTCAGCTCTAGGAACACACCTCCCTGACATTTGCTACTGCCAGCCATTTCTGCATCTTGACATTTCTCCTTTGTAGCCTTTGATGCTACATCATCACCCTCAGCCTTTTTTTTGGCCTGTGAGTCATCTGGGAGTCCTGTCAAGGCAAGGCTCACAAAAGTAAATTTCAGCATTTAGGGCTTCCCTTTGCACTTTACAGCATTCTTCTTCTTCCTCAGTTAATAAATCCAAGAGAAGTTCTTTCTCCAGCAAACCCACACTCTTACGCACTCTATTTTTCTTGTTTTCTTCTTTTATTGCTTTATCTCCTTGAGAATAATCCATGTCAGTGTCAAAGATAATTCTGGAAGTTCAAAATTTCAATTTCTTCTCCACTAGAATCAATAGCCTCTAGGTTTTCAGGGACAGAAGAGGAGGGTTGCTCCTCTGTCTCTACAGCATCCATCTCTCCCTCTGTACTCACTGAAGTGGCCATCTTGGAGGATGACCAGCAATTCCCCAGTGGAGAGCAGGGAATTTTGTTTATTGAAAGACTCAAACATCATCCAAAATATACAAGTCATACAGAAAATCAATATACATTCAATCTTTTCTTATACATATTACATCTTTTTAAGTAATAGGTACATCAGAATCAGTTATCCATATTATATTCCTCCACATTTTCCTCATATACCTTTCAATTTGTATACTTTTTCCCTAAAATAAATATCCCTTATTTCTTTGTTAATTTTGTTAATTAATTCAATATGTGGTATCTGTTTTTGTTGCAAAGTAAACAAGCATCTGACATTCCAAATATACCATTTTATTACAATAAGTATCACATTTAGAGTACTCTGATCCCATTTCCCCAGTCTCTACTATAAACCCCATAAATCAGATTTTCATACTTGATGCTGACAAAATTCCCATTTCCATTGTGTGGAACTATTTCCCCAAAACCCTGTAAGTATGAATAAGTAAAAATAAATAATACATAGTTTCTTCTTGTACATGACAATGGGGTCTTGCACAGTTCCTTTCTGTTACTGATTTGTGTTTCTGGTTAGCGTTAATATTTAATTTTCATGACAGCAAAGCCGTTCAATGTCTTTGTACTTGTTAGGAATCCTAGTGTTATTAATTAATTTCAAACTGAAGATACATATTCTGTTGGACATTTGGGAAAGGTACTAACCTTTGTGAAATGAGAGTTAATTATCATTTTGTATATATGTTTCTTATTTTCCCTAAAACATCAGTATATTTTATTTTCCACTGTGTTAATCTACAAAGATTTCCAAATAGTATTGTGGGGCATATGCTACTGATTTAAAATCATTCTTATCTCCTGTCCTCCAACTGGAAACCATGTTGATGTGCTTTGTTTAAACAAACTCCCCACCTAGTGTCCTGCCCCTAACATTCCTATATTTGTCTATACAAACTGAATAAACACAATTAGGAAAGGATGAGCCATGTTTAACCCTCCTTTCTCAATTTCTAAATACAGAATGTTCCATTTTATGGGATTCAACCTGCTTCCCAAAATAGCTTGGAAAAATACTCATAATGGTTGTCTCTCTGTCTTTTGGGGTGGAAATACAGCAGAAACATACAGAAAAATTGGAATTAAATATGTTTTAGCCAAATGCACTCTTTTTGTTTGCTCATTGCAATTTGATTCCATATTTCCACAATATTTTACCCTTCTGAATCTTTAAGTCCCAGTTTGTTAAATCCTGCTTTGCTTCACCATATTGAATACCTAATATCTCAATAGGACCCTCTGATAAGTTAATTCCTACCATATTACTTATTCAGGTTTGTGCACCCCTAATTGTTTCTCTTTGCTTTTATGCCTATTTAGCTCAACTCCTGATGCTTCTCCATAAATTTTACAAAAATCTATTGCCTTTTCTATAGAAGCTCCATCCCTCATAAGTAAACACAAATCATCTGCATATGCTAATGCAGTAACCCTCAACCTTTGTCCTTGACATGATAAAGGAGGAAAAACCTTACATCATTAAGTAGCCTTAGTAATGGATCTATGCTAAAAACATACAGTAAGGGGCTAAGTGGCCACCCTTGCCTCACATCCCTTTTACCTGTATCATTGGCCCCAAATAACCATTTACCAAAGGTCAATTTACTGTTGTTCTATAAATGCTTTTATCCAGTCAATAAATTCTGCGATACCCCATATTTACTTAAGATGTACCACAGGAAGTCATGCTGGAGTGAATCAAATGCCTTTTCTGGTCTAAGGTAAAAATGAAGCCCTCTAAACCTGCACAATTTCCTGCTTCTATTATCTCACTAATAAGCAGCAACTGGTTTGTTATCCTCCTTCCCGGGACTGAACATGATTTTGCCTCTGATATCACATAACTAGCCACCAACAGAAGTCTATCATTTAGAATTTTCATCAGGATTTAAAAATCTACATTTAGCAAACAGATTGGTCTCCAGTTATCTAAATTCTTCCTGTTCCTTTTATGCAGCAAAATGATCACTCCTGTACTCATATCAAGTGAAAACTTTTCGTTTTTAAATGTAATTAAGACTTCAGCCAATTCTTCTGAAATGGCCAGAATAATGAGCTGGTGAATTTCTGTTGGAATCCCATCTTCCCTGGTGCTTTCCCTTTCCTTAGCTTTGACCACCCCAATAATCTGATATGAAGTTATCCTTTTGTTAATATATTTGTAATATTTTTTGAGCATGGGGGTATAGTTATTAACTGAAACAAAGTAGAAAAGCCTTCCATATTTCCTTGGTGTTCTTTATGATGGAAACTCACGTATCTTGATATGGTTTCTAAGATTTCTTTTGTCTTGTTTTGATTTCACCATTACCATCTAACACTTCAGTGATCTGTTTCTGTTTAATTCTTTCTGCATAATTTAAGTATGGGCAAATCACTTCTGCTGAACCTCAGGTCCACATTGCTGCTGCATTTCTAAAGACTTAATTTGTTTTATGTGAAAACATTTTATTTTTTTGTATTGTATTTATCTGATCTGAAAATGATGCTTAATTTTTGAGCTAGGCTGATTAACTTTTGTAATTGATACCTATAGTTCTGATATTTACATTTTTCCATGTCACTATTTTATCTACTGAGCTGATGTAGTAGTTTTTCAAGTCATTTTAACCCTTTCAACCAAAGCAAGGGGTTGTCATACATTTTATCAAAGCTTTCTTTCCGCTAAATAAATAAAGTACCTGAGATTTTATTTGTTCCATCTGAAGGAGAGATGTATTAAATTTCCATAATCCTAGCCCCTGACTGTCTTGTGGCAGTCCAACAGTGATATGTAATTCTTTGTGATCCATGTATTCTACAGCTAATATCTTAGCTTCCTGTATAGGTAGATTTTATTGAAAATATAAAATCAATCCTTGTGGCATGATGACCTCTCTGCAAGGTTGGATCCCTTCTCAAGGTCTTTACATAATATGCATCTGTCAGATTTGCAGTTTTAATTAAATTATTTAAAAGACTGTATCACAAAAGGTTTTGTAGTTGTTCCTTTTCCTCTATCCTTTTGAGTAAGACCACAATTAAAGTCTCCCCATATTATATTTTGGGATGAAAACAAATATGGACGTATCTGATTGAACACCTCCACCATATCAGCTTTTGATTGACTAGCATATATATTAATTAATCAAAAATATCCCCTTGTATTTTTAAATCCAATAATAACACTTTGGCAGGTAGAAGATCCAGGATTTTCAATACTTGAATTTCAATCAGGAATAATATACCAACCCTAGTGCAAGCCCTTAAATCTTGACCAGTATGAAATCCTCTAAACCATTTGTTTTAGCCTTTGTAACTTCTTGTATGGTGTGCAATCTAGTTTCCTGAATGAATGAATATAATATGCACTTTGCTGGCTGCTAGATGTGAAAATACTGCTCTCTTTTACCTTATTCTTTATACTGTTCACATTTATTGTGAAGCATTTAAGTTATTGCTGCATATGCTAATATGCTGGTTCATTTCATATTTTACTTAGCTTTGTTTTTTTCTTCACCTTTGGTTCTTTCACTTTGTCATCCCCAATTTTAACTCGGTCAGAGTCTGACAGCCTAGCTACACAACTCAACTCCTCTGATAAAATTCTGACTCATTCCATCTTTATCCAAATTTTTAAGATGGGTTGAAACCTATTTGATGCTTTGGTCTCCAATATTTTATGTACCTTAGATGCTGGTTCCCCTAACGTTGTCTTCCCTCATTACTTTTTCCAGTTCTACTGCAACCATGGAGGGGTCCCTTCTTTTCTTTTTCATTATCTACTTGCTGTTTCCATACTAATTTGTTCTTCACTTTCTGGTTCACGTGTGGGGTTGTTGGGTCTTACCTCCTGAATAACATTTGCAGGGACATGTAATGGGGACACAATCTCTGTAGTGGCTTCAGACTCTCTGTTATTTGCAGTGTTCACCCTCACTCTTTCCCTCTGAGCTTGAATTACTAATAAATGTTGCTCCTCACTGTCTTCAGACCCTGTGTTTTGTATGAGCTGCCTGTGTGCAATCTCCATACACATGTCCCTTTCCCACATAAATTACATCTGACATCACTGTTACACTGTGAACTCATATGTCCTATTACCCCACAAAAGGAGCATCTTACCTTATCACAGGTGTTGCTTATGTGTCCAGGTGAGCTGCACCTATAACAAGTTTTCAGCTGCCTGGTTGAAAAGCACCCCTGTCACTCTGAAATAAAAGGAGTTGGGAGATGTTGTAAGTTGCCATCCAGGGTTTTCAGAATTACGCTCACCACCATCCACCCATCAAATATTTTCACCATCAAAAATGGCTTTGGGGTGTCCCAGTACCATACATCTCTGATTCAGC
Organism: Neoceratodus forsteri; assembly: GCA_016271365.2. Taxonomy (NCBI): domain Eukaryota; kingdom Metazoa; phylum Chordata; order Ceratodontiformes; family Ceratodontidae; genus Neoceratodus; species Neoceratodus forsteri. The sequence continues at coordinate 1,233,869,922 of CM057456.1, forward strand.
CAAAATACCAAATATGTAATACTGACACCCTCATTCCTAAATAATACTGTCACCATTTTCTGGGCTGGCCTAGTCAGTAGTATAGCTAAAGGGAGACCATTTGGTGTATTTTTAACATTATTATATCTAGACAAAACTGTTCTAGGCCACTATGCACTTTAACACTTATATCAAAGATGTTCTTCTCTGACACATGTATAAGTGCATACAATTCTGCAGCTGTAAACTGGAAACTATTTTTTAAGACAACCCTCCCTATGTATGCTCAGTCTGGAAGAAGTTCCAACCCCCTTTGTAAATTAATGGTACGGCATTGTGCCATTTGGCTGGAAACACTTTCTTTTGAAAAGGAGGCATAAGTTCTGGATTGCTGTTCATTCTCCTCCCTCCTCTCATATCCCTACTGTCCAAATTTCTTCCCTGTGAAGGTTCATGACTGTCCAAGTTTCCTTGTTATTCTCTTAATTCTTCAGGCCCAGAAGTACTTGGTTGCTTGTTATGATTTAAAGCATGCGTTCTTTTAAATGAAGAATCGGGTTCTGTGTCAATTCTAAGCCTTCAGGAAGAATAATATTTAAAATTCCATTTTCATCCGTTTTCCTTTACTCCAGTACTTTATTTATGATGTAATTGCAGCTTAGGCATTTGTATTGGAAAACCCAATGCCCAGTTCTGTGTTGTGGGTGACTGGACCTAAACCATGGCTTTTAATGATTTTTCCACAGACCAGGGCTCACCAGATTCCATTTTAAAGTCAGCCCAAGATTTAGAAGTGCAACAGCTCTTCTCTTCTCTCGTTCTTGTAAAGATTTTGCTGAAAAGGAGAAGACTGTTACTGCCTCTTGGTTTTCTGAGTTATTCTGAAAAAGTACATTGTCTGTCCCAAAGAAATGAGGTGCCACACCTTCTTTAGATTCTAGCCGTGCTTGCTTATCTCCATGGCAACTCCGCCAGCTGCCATTCTGCCAAATAAGAACCCTTGGGTTTTAGCATGGTCTAGATTTTCAGTAGTAGAGTTAGATGACTCACCGATCAGCTGTGCTTTAGTATTGTGCTGACCGCTCGGTTCATTCTTTCATTTGTGATAGTCTTTCATTTGGATCTGCTGCTCTGGTTTCATCATGTAATTCACTTGAAGCTGAAATAAGGTCCATCTAAGAGTCCATGTTCCTTATTTTAAAACCTTCTCCCCAGTCTTCTAGTTGTTTAACTCCATACCTTGTGCAGCATCAAAAACATTTCTAGTTCACTGGATTCTAACTGCGAGTTAACAGTGCTCACTCTGACCTGCTCCACAACATTCTCCATTGTGATTCAGATGGTGAATGGCTCAGCCGTCTGTTCCATGGCCCCAACAGTCCAGTAGAAATTTCCCGGTGCTCTGTACAAATTCCCCCCATTCACTAAAAAATACCACTAACAGCTTAATCTGTTTCAAGGTCAGTTGGCATTCATCTGTATTCCCTTCCTGGTCATGCCTGAAAATAGGCAAAATTTGTCTAGTGCACTTACCAGTCAACAAAAATGAAATAAATAAATGGTGGATTCTCAATATTACAGCTCTTTTGTGTTTTCTTTTCTTTGCTCCCTCCAGCTCTGGGCTGGCCTGTCCTTCAGGCCACCCATGCCTCAGTGCTGCACTGCCTTAGATGAGCCACCTCTTCACCCCCACATTTGCAGCTCCCAGGTGACCCCCTATGTAACCCTTCACCAGGTGGGTCTCTCCCCTCCGAGGAAGGTGCGGTGGGGCAGCCAGCACCAAACCTGCTCCATGCGCTGCTGGGATGATGCATGTACTGTCCTCAGACTCATGGAAATGGGAGCTGGTGACCATCATCCAGTCAGCTAGGGGCTCTTTTCCCATTTGCTCCCCATGGGACGTAGTGTGCCACAGATATAAGAGCTGACACCAACGTTCACTATGCCTCCTTAGTATTTGGGACCCTGCACATTGCCATAGCCCCATCCTCCGCTAGGAGTCAGCAATCACTGGGTCATATCCCCACCCTCCCCAGAGAGAAGGTGAGCCATCAGCCAATGCTCAAGCCCTCTCCCTGGCCAGCCCTCCAACACCTGAGTCCATTCCTGAACCTGGGTCACTGACATTGCAAGCAGAAATCCAACCACTGTGCTGATGGGCTGGCCTCTTTTGTGTTTTGAATCAGTTCTTTCCTTCCATGTGACTTTTTATCTAAGTTGCAGGATGATAATAATATTATGGGCTGAGTAATTGTTCCTTCTCTGAGTACTGTGGGAGTGGGGGTTGGTTTTTGTCTGATTTTATCAGGTTATGGGGTTATATTGGGGTGAGGTTTTGTTTGTGTAATGTATTGTATAATGTCTTAGTGTTTGTGTTTTGATGCGTATGCATCTTGTATTTGAAAAACTAAAGTATATTCAATTTAAAAAAAAGAAAGAAAAACAAGCTAACACAGAGTCAGGAAATTAAAATCAGGAGGTTATCTGAGTGGCTTGGGTCAAACACTGAGTAAGTGGTGGTTGGTTGGGGATTCAGATCAATATCTCTTGGTTCACAGCTTCATGTGTTGCCTGGGCCAGACTATTACCATGCAGTAATAATGCACAACTGTTCCAATTTATGAGGATACTCCTCAGTTTACCACTCAAACGTGCTCCATCCAACATGTATTTGCAATGAAAATGTACTGCTACCTCCCCCACACACTCACATAGAAGGTGCTGTCTGACAATAGCAGAAGTTCATTACACTCTATTATGATGAATAACTGATGGCTAGTTACTTTGGGCAGCCTGCCTTTTACTACCCTATAAATATTTTAGTATGAACCTTAGTATTGTTCTAAAGCAAACTTGAACAGCACAAAAATGTTTTACAGTGTTCTGAGCTTATATAGTAGCTGAATGATGTTATGGTGTGTCCCAAATTTATAGGGCAGTGATTCCTTGTTCTACACCCTGAGTGCTAGTGTTTCACATTTAGAGTGTTAGTTTCTGTCATTTCAGTGGCAACAGGTTGAGAGGTGTGGCTTTAGTCAGCATCCCCCAAACCCCAGTCTAATAAAATGGCTCAAATTTTCAGGGCACACTCATCAGTTCAGTCTATGCTCCTCTCAACACATCATCAACCATCCCTATAGGCTTGCTGGAGAACTAGATCTAATAACAGATGTGAGTACTTAGGAAGGATGTGGTCTGATTGCAAACAATCAGAAAGCAGAGTTAGAGATGAGGCAAGACGTAGGGCATGTTTACTAAGGACAACCTTTGAAATTGAATATCCTTTGTTAAACCCCTACCCTTTGTCCTGTACTCACTAGTCGCTCACTACAGATTCCTTCTGGTCCAGAGCTATGGCAAACAGGTGAAGTTAGAGTTCTGACCTCCAAGAGGGCCAAATATTTTTTTCCTTAATTAAAGGCAGCAGCCTCACATTGGAATAGCATGATCAGATGTGTGCCTACACCTGATGATGATGTGATGTGGAAAGCTATGGTTCAGTCTTGTACAATATTTTATTGGACAGCACTTCCCATAAACCTTATGTTTAGTTCAGTTCAGTCAGCTTTTGTTGTTCATCTGAAAACTTTACAATATACTAAAAATATATAATCACATAAATTACAGCTAAAAGACACTGGGTATAGCAATTAAATACAGGAATAAAATAGCTTGAGGCTCTACTTATGATCAAAGACAAAGTTACAGTGAGTCAAAGAAGTAATATAATCAGCCAACGCTAACCTAAATTAGCACATACTTTCAAATTTATGGCTGTATTAAAACGAACAGATGTTAGCAACATAGCACCTTTGAGATTTGTAACTTTTTCACTACAATGAACTATTAGAAATGCAGAATATCAACTCTGAATCAATTCCCTCATAACATCTTGATGATATCATAAATGAGTTTTACTGCTAACACTTGCCACCCTAATAAACCAAGGCACACCATCCACCAAAGGAGGGGAACAACAAACTTAGATGAAATTCCTTATAAATGCTGACCTTTAAAAATGCCCACTAGGGACCCTTCAAAAGTCCCAGTATACTTACATGTATTTAGTTAACCTAATACAAGACCTTCTCTTACTCTTGTTGGAAACCAGATGTAAGGCATTGGAATCTGACCTCAAAGGAGGCCCTAGGTGAGTACATAGGACTATACTTTAATTTGGAAGGATATTGGTCTCTACACTAAAAAGTATTAGTCTGTGTCACCAAAAACCACCTTCTTGAATGATACTTTAAAAGGAACAGCCTTAAAATCAAGGAAAAGGCCCATATTATCATCCTACAGCAGACGTTATAGAATGAGCACATAATAAACTCCAATAGATGTCTGAGAACCTTACATGTTTCATACATCTGGCCATTTGTCCATTGTCTTACCCAATGGCACCTAACAAGCCCAGATCACAACCTTTCACTCTTACCCCATTAACCCTTGCTTGTGCTACCGATGTATACACATCCTAAAACATTCTAAATCCTCTGGCAGCCTAAGGGTTTAAACATAAGAACAAGATTAGTTTCATAAGTACAATAGACATCATAACAGCATTATAACATTACATTTAGGCAACTTATTAAATCCTCTATGAGCCCAAGTAAAATTTAAGTTTAAAAATGCCTTGCCTTGGTCTGGTGGCACTGAGGGTTGAGGCACTGGATGCCACACCTCTTGCCATGCCGGCAACCCACATTCGGGAATGGGCACGTGCCACTGGGGGTCAGCAGGGAGGAGAAGGATTGAGCATCCAGAGGACAGCTCTCCTTCTCTGGTGAAGGGGTTTAGGCAGTCAGTGCCAGTCTGGCCCCTAGCAGTGGCTGGGGCTGGTGCACCAATGCCACTAGATTGGGATTGGGAGCTGTGCAGATGCTTGATGGTGTGCATGGAAGCATGGCGGTGGTGTCATAGGCTTCATTGCACACACCGCCCTGGCAACAAGGAACACCAGGAAAAATTGCCCACAGTAGATGAAGGGTGTGCTGCGCAGGCCTCACACCCTGCCAGCCACAGCACAGGAACACATGATCTGGTCTTAGAGGGAGGCCCCCTCTGACCCCACCGGGGAAGCCCTGGGGCCACTACTGTGCTGGCTGGTAGACACCAGGGTGAATAGGCTGCCCCAGATTGTGAGGGCTGTAGGGGCAGGAGTATAAATAATCACTTAAAAAGTCTTACCTTGTACTTTCCAATCTCTAGTTTAATAATATGGTTATCTTCTAGAGTGTGTAACTGCCTTGGAATGAATATCCACACTTGGAAGAAAAGCATGAATTTTAGGTAAGCTACATCAGAAAAAAACCTCATAAATTAAAGACAAAATCTGAAAAAATTAAAACAAGGTAATAAAATTTTGCCTAGACATTTAACTCATTTACTGAAACAAGACCAAAAATCATAATAATCTGTATTTACAAAATGAAATAATTGTTTTTGTCTTTGTATGTGAGTGGCATTAGTTTGACATGTTCAGCCTGTTAAAGTGCATTCAAGAAGAGACCCACTCACTCAGTACTGAGTCAAGTATTCTATAGAATGAATTCATAGCTCCATGTATCTCAACATATGTCTGGTATCATAGTTCAGAAAAGAAAAGAGCAAAACTCCTTCCTCAAGTCAAACACAACAGATCACTGGTAACAAATTATGTGAGTGAAGTTGATTAATAGGATTTTGGCAGTTACCTTCTGATCCAGTGTTAGGCCATAGAACTTCCCTGCTAGGAACTTAGTAAACCCAAGGCTTTATCTCTTTATATACTTTAAGAGCATAGATAATGTGATATATGCATGGATATGTATGGTAGTATATACATGGGTATGTATGGTAGGAAGTTGATTAGAGTTGTAGTTTATACACGTGGATATTGTAGTCCATTATATATGCAAGTTCCTGTCATGCACAGTAAGCCTTTCTTTTATGCATGTCCAGTGATGTAAGACCACTATCTCTGAGTAGAATAAAAGATGGCCACTAACTGACATACAGTGTATGAGTCTGTTCTGTACTGACCACAAAATATCACATTGGCGACGAGGATTAACACCAGAACTTATATGAGTGCAACTGAAGGGTCATGTAAATTAATGTATGTTTTTTTTATTTAAATTACATTGTAAATCTTTCCAGCTCCTAGCATCTATTCTGTTTGTCGGGCTGCTAAACTGTCTCTCTCTGGCTACTTGCTGAAAAATCCATAACTTGCTCACTTGTATGCTCTAGCTACAGATTTACCTAAAGAAAGATAAAACAAGTAAAGAGCAACAATGCACTGATGGCTAGTTTGATGTATTAAAACAGAAACAACACAGCTAATAGCAGGTCTCTACCAGGAACATGAATTATGGCTTCAACCTGAAAACTGACATTCCTTTGCTTCATCTCAGCTGGTGTGTCCTCAGACACTGACCACAGTAGCAAATGGTTAGTGCAATGTGACCCAGCCAAACCTCTGAGGCTGGCATCGATGCATCACTTTATGGAGTGGGGCTGTCATCTCACATGTGTTATCTTCTGAGAAGAACACCTGATTGCTTTTGCTTCCCAGACCTCATCCCCAAGTGAAAGGAACTATGCTCAGATCAAGAAGAAGCATTGAGCATAATTTTTGGTGTCAAGGAAGTTCCATAAGTACTTGTACAGATGGAAGTTCACTCTGCTAACAGATCACAAGCCTCTACTGGCAATTCTGGGGCCAAAGGCACTAATACCAATTCTTGCAGCGCTCCGGATGCAGTGATGGGTCCTGATTTTGTTGGCATATGACTATGACATAAAAATGATGTTCTCAAGATCATGCAAATGCAGATGCATTGTCAAGTCTGCCAAGCAAGGATGCTACCATGAAGGAAGAAGATGCAACACTATTCCATCTTTCACATATCGAGAACTTACCAATTGCTTCACAGGATGTCTTAGCAGAGACACAGTGAGATCCTGTCTCTCTAAAGTCCGAGATTTCACCCTAAATGGTTGGCCTAACTTCATGAGAGACCCAACTCTCCAACCTTTCTTAGACAAGAAGGACCAGTTGTCCACAGTGCAAGACTGTGTTCTGTGGGGAGCTTGAGTTGTAATATCTCCAAAGTTCCACAAGAGGTTACTTTCTGACTTACATGACAGTCATCCTGGAATCTCTCGAATGAAGGCATTGGCCAGAGGATACCTCTGGTGGCCAGGACTTGATCAAGATATCCAACATCTTGTCAACCAATGTGCATCATGTGTGGCTGTCCTCAACCAACCTGCTACTGCACCCTGCATCCTTGGTCCTGGCTACCAAACCGTGGGACCCATCCATGTCAACTATGCTGAGGTGGACAAACAACACTTCTTGGTAGTAATTTATGTCCACTTCAAACGGCTGGAAGTATTACCCACACAAGTCACAACTACTGAAAAGACTATAGACCTTTAGAGACAATTTTCACCTCTTATGGACTACCACAGGAGTGAGTGTTGGACAATGGTCCCAATTTTCTTCCATGTCTTTAAACTGTTCTTAAAGCAGACAGGCGTCCAACATATTTTGACTCCTCCTTACCATCCAACATCAAATGGTGCAGCTGAAAGAGCTGTACAGACATTCAAAAATGCTTGAAATAAACCTGATTCATGACAAGTACCTTCAGCTCAAAGGTTGGCTTGTTTTTCTCTTTGCTCACAGAAACACTCCTCACACAAGTCACAGAGCAGACAGCTGCTAAACTGTTCCTAAAATGTCAGCCTCGTAACGTTTGACATTGCTCAAAGCCAGACTTAGCTGACACTGTTGCAAAGCATCAACTACAGCAGCACAAGGGTCATGCCAAGTCAGTCAAGCCAGTATGGATTTTTCATCCTGGGAGAGGCTGATGGTTCAAGGCTGTAGACATTCCAAGGTTTTGGATTCCTGGGGTAGTGATTGAAACACATAGACCTTTGACTTATGCAGTTTGTTTGGGTCAGTGACTTGTTCACATACATGTTGATAACCTGCTGGATTCAAGGTTTCAGAAAATGCAGCGAAGCCATCACTCCATCTGAGGACAGTGACACAGAAGACTTTGCATCTACCGTGAAGTTTCACCGAGCTGGTGCCAAATAATAATGAATCTTCTTTCCATGAGCAGTGGTTATTCCAGCCTGCAGATATCCCCTGAGGCACTGAAGACCACCACAAAGACTTAACCTTTAGAGTCATGTAATGAACTTGTACCTCTGTGTAACTGAACTCTTCCTTGTACTGTTACTTAGTTAGTGACAAGTTCTACCCAAGGGTAGAATAATCCCTGAACTTGTTTCTGGGTACCAAACAGTCTATTTCAGCCGGAAGTTAGAAATGTTACTGTTGAAGTATTTAGACAAGTTTCTGTCTAAGGGGAGGAGTGCAGTATATGCATGGATATGTATGGTAGTATATACATGGGTATATTTGGTAGGAAGTTGATTAGAGTTGTAGTTTATACATGTGGATATTGTAGTCCATTTTATATGCAAGTTCCTGTCATGCACAGTAAGCCTTTCTTTGTGTATGTCAGGTGATGTAAGACCACTATCTCTGAGTAAAATAAAAGATGGCCACTAACTGACATACCATGTATGAGTCTCTTCTGTACTGACCCACAATATATCATAGATAATACATTGCATTCTTGGCCTACTTCATTCACTTTCATTTCATCTTTTGCCTTAAGTTCAGGCAGGCAATATGCCAGGAACAAATCCTTAAAAATCTCTCCTAAAATCAGTTCATTTTTAGTTACTGGGATTCTGTATTTCTCTTTAGCCTCCCGTTGAGACCCTTTTGATTCTCTTTGCTGACTAAACTTTCCTTTTCAGGTATTTGTGTCTCTGACCTCAGCAACTGCCTGCAAACGTCTTTTGTTCTTCAGACCTCCTTTTCATTATTTTATCTGAAAAGAAAATAAGAGAAAAATGCTCCACTGAGTGCCGCATTTATGTTTCATCAAGTTGTTGCTAAACAGAGCCTCCTGGCCCCAGGAGATGTTAGCATACCTTCCTTACTAGGAGATAACGCCTTTCAGCACATATAGTGCATTTCATCTGGAATTCAGCTGGGTCAACAAGATCCTCTGCAATGCTTCTGTTGTGCAAGCTCCATATATTTCCTGTATTTTCAACATTTGGATTAAGTCCATTGCTTATTACACTTATAGCACTTCTTTAATCCAGGCTATTGGATTTCAGTTTTCTGCTTTTAGCAATTTCTTTAGCAAATCATTCTGGGTAAACCACTCTGTGTCTAAAGAATTGTGTAGCAAACAAACATGCTGCATGAGGAATGCCACTAGCTCATCTGTTCCAAAACATTACATGTTCATTGCCTTTCTTATACACAAACGTCCACAATAACTGCATAAAGTGCCTTAGTTAGAGAAAGAAACTTTTGTTAGCAGAGCCATGTGCAAGAAAACAATAATCTCTGAGTAAATGAGCTTTACTTCATTTGAAAGGAGATCTCAACAGAGCTGAGTAGCGTGAACAGCCTTGCAGCCATCGCTGCTCTGCACCCTGCTATGTTGGTGACAACATATACTTTGAGATTGCATGTCATGACTAATGAAACAGACAGTGTTTAATGTAGCTAGCTGAAGTAAAAAGCATAATGTGACAGTTACACACTAGGGCTAAGGTACTGTATTTTTGCTGTTATGTTTTTCTCCAAGTGAAATTACCCCATCCCACCACCCTTTCTGCAGATCCCTCCTGTTTTGCTACACATGGCACTCTGTGTTTTCAGGCTGAGTGGGCACAATAGGGGGCAGAGCTGCTGCAAGCTTTTATTCTGTTGAATGTCCTTGTAGTAGCCCCACCCTAGCAACCAACAAGAACCATAGTCATTTATGGCTGTAGTAGGTAATGGCAGCATGTGAGTATTGTGTGATGCACTACGGTAGAGGACCTTAGTAGCTAAGATGTGTAGCCCTTGTGGCCAAATGATGTGACTAGTAAGAATTAGCTTTTAAATTCATTGCCACGTTTATGTTAAAAAAATATTGTTTGTTTGCAAGTTATCATCTCTATGTTGATAAGTGCTAGAACGATAATTGTTCTATTGAGACCCTCAGCTTTCCCACTGTATATAGCATTTGTTTCTATCACTTTGGGTAAGGAACAACAGCACTGTTTTTAACAGAAAAATGGCAAGAAGCTAAAGAAATTTAATTGTTTTCATCTGCATGATATTTAGGTGGGGGGTTAGCTTACCCTAGCCCCTTATACCAGGTGCCCATGATGAATGAGAACAGGGCTCCTTTATATTTGTTTTGCTTGAAAGCTTTGTTCCACTAATGAGAAGCATGGAAATACTGTATTTATTTTCTAACTTTATAATACCAATGTGCATTCTAGAATGATTAATTTTAAATCGTATTTATGTTCCCTACTGTTTACTTATTTGGTGCTAGCAGAAGCATATCACTAGTATGTGAATATAACCAATGTGGCAGAAACATATGCAAGTTTTTGTTTTCAGGTTAAACTTTTCGAGATGTTCCAGATTTCAGAGTACTGGCATGTGGTGGTGATGGAACTGTGGGTTGATTTTGGACTGCATAGGTACTGTAACTTAGGTTTGCATTTAATATAAAGCATGAATGAATTAAGTACTAGGAAATCTAAATGTGTATGCTGCATGAAAATCAAAATTGTTTTCATTCTCACTTATCTGTCATGAATCGTTTTTCATAGAAAGTTATAGCTCTTAGAAAAACAAAACCTCATTTTTTTCTTTTCAAATTATGTTTGGAAGTGTGGGCATTTGAGAAGTATGCCTAATTCTACCAGAGCATTGTTTTATTTTTTTTTATTTAAATTGGTCTGTTTATTCCTTAAATAAGGATTCTTGCTAATGCTACCTTTCCCCATGCCTATCATTGTTTTGCATCCTAAATGGTCAGCAGACATAAATTGTAAGACCACTACAACTGGTTAAGAAAACGTGCTAGCAATCAGGACACAGTAATTTAACATATCAATGAATTAAAAACAATTCCTGACTGCCATTGCAAACATAGCTCCCACCTTTAATTTCACTAAAAGGTCAGCTAGGCCCTAAACATGAAAACTCACTAAAAATAAAAATAAATGTTTTTTCCTTTATTGTCATTTTCTTACACAAACAGAAACATGGAAACATAGACAATGATGGCAGAAAGAGACTAATGGCCACCTAGTCTGCCTGTACTTCCCTGTCAAACCCCAGGACCTATTGTACATATAGGGTTGTAACCCACACTATCTACCACCACCCCCACCCATTCTCCCTACTACTGTTACCCTGAGTAACCACTATACCTTCACTCTGTCCCAGCTATACTTGAAACAGTTTATGGTTTTAGCATCTACCACCTAGACTGGCAAACTGTTCCACAGTTCCACCACCCTTTCTGTAAAATAAAACTTTCTAATATCCTCTTGAACCTCCTTCCTGTCAGTTTCCTCTCGTGTCTCATGGCCTTGAACTGTTACTCATGTTAAATAATTCATTGCAGTTTACCTTGTTTATTTCTTTCAGAAACTTGTTGGTCTCTATCATATCACCCCTCTCTCATCTGGTTTTCACTGAGTTCATGTTCAGTGCCTTGAGCCAAACCCTGTTAGAGCTGTGCTTCTGGCCTTGAATCATCCTGTCACCCTTCATTGCACTGTTTGTAGCCTGTCTTTATCTTTTCTGAGGTTAAGACTCCAGAACTGGGCTCAATACTCCAGGTGTCGCCTCATCAATGAAATATAAAGAGGTAGTAATGCATCTATTCTTCTAGTGTCAGTACCCTTTCTGATACATCCCAGCATCTTAATAGTCTCACTATAGGTCTTATTGCACTGGTTTGACTGTTTAAGGCAGCCCCACACACACACACTAATGATGACTCCTAGGTACCTTTCCTCAGTTGTAGTGCTCAGCTTTATCCTCTTATCCAATAGCCTGTCCTGGGTTTCTTGTTCCTGAGGAGAATCACTTGCACTTTTAACTGCCAAACATTAGACCTCTTCTCTAGTCTTTGCAGGTCACTCTGCATCTCCATAATTCCCTCATCGCTAGCTACCCTTTTATAGAGCTTAGTGTCATCTACAAAGAGACATAACTTGCTCTTGATTCCTTCTCCAATGTTGCTGATGAACACATTAAAGAAGACACGACTTGGGACAGATACCTGTGGTACCCCACCCATGGCCTCACTTTCTTCTGCTTTTACACCATTAATCACAACCCATTGCTGCCTCTCTAGCCAGTTTCATCCCATCTTCTGCCTCTCAAGCCAGTTTCCTTCTCATCTTACTATGTCCCTTGCCACATCCAGATCCTTCATCTTCTTCATCAAACTTCCTGAGGCACTTAAATCCATGGTGTGGCCCCATGCCCCATCCAATACCTTAATCTCTCAGTCAAGGAAAACTATCAGGTTGGTCTGACAAGACCTCCTTGCTGTGAACCCATGCTGTTTACTATCCTGGAGACCTTACTTTCAAGTAGTCAACAAAGTCCTCTTTGACCAGTGACTCCATCAGTTTATCAACAACAGAGGTAAGACTGACAGGTCTTAGTTCCCCATTTTCTCCTTGCCCACCCCTCTTATGGAGCAGAACTGTCTGCTACCTCAGTCTTTCAGAACTACCTCCATCTGTAATGAGGTATTGAACAGCCCTATCAGGAGTCAGATATTTCTCCTGCCAGTCCTTTGAGTACCCTAGGATCCATCCCATCAGACCCTGGGGCCTTATCTATCTTTAGGGCTGTATGCCCTTTCTGGACCATTTCACTGGTAAATACTTGCTGCCTCATCTCTGAGATCCCTTTATGGCTGCCTTGCTGCCATTCTCTGGCAAGAGCCTGCTGTCTTCCCAAGTGAGAAACAGAGCAAAAGTAATCAAATGGCTGCCTTTGTCCTCCTCTATTACCCCTACCTCGCCAGCCTAGCATCACTTTTTTTTCTTTTTCTTCATGTATACCTGAAGAACTGCTTTTCCCCACCCTTGACTCCCCACTGCAACATGCAGCTCAGTATCTGCATCTGCCTCCATAACTTTCCTGTTTGCTTCCTTAGTTCTCAGTTGATATGATCCCCATTCCTCCTCCCTGCATTTCCTTGTACCTGGTGACACTTTTTTTGGCCCAATTTCTGATAACTATATATGTGTTTTATACCAGTTTCTTTGGTTACCATTCTCATGCATAACTTAGATGCCTTGAGAATGGCTCCTTAATTGCACCCCATCTCTCCTCCAGATCTCTGATGCTGTCTACCCTGACTAACTTTTCCTGGACCAAATCCCTCATCCTGTTGACATGTGCCCTCTGAAATCAAGGACCTCAGGACTTGAATGGGTCCTTTCAGTCCCAATGACCTTCTCAAAGCAAATACAATTATGGTCACTGGACCCTAGTGGCCCCCTACTCCAAACCTCCTACTACCCCAAAGATGGTTAGCACCACATTGAAAATGGCAGCTTGCCTGGTGGGTTCCTGAACCAGCTGCACCAACAGACTGTCCTGGAATGTATCCAGCAGTGCCTGATTTCTAGTACTCCTGGCAGTTTGAACATCCCAATCAATATTCATAGGTTTAGATTACCACCATCACTACCTCCCCATTGCCACTCCCTTTCTAGTTCTCATCAAAGCTCCTATCTTCCCTCTATAGATCACCCCAACTTTAGTTTCTTGCCTGAAGCTGACATGAGCTACACCCATAGTGACTCTGTCTCTCCAGTACTAATGTATCCATCTTCCACAATCTTGATGACTTCCTGACATATGGGCTATGCCCCTTTCCTCTATCCCTCCTAAATATTGTGTAATCAGGGATTGTCTGGTCCCAGTCGTTATTTTCTGAGGCCAAAATTTCTTTGATGGCTACAAGACCCACCTCAGTATCTGCCATCATTGCCAGGAGCTTGCTGATTTTATTACCTGGACTCCTGGTGTTAAGACAAACATCATTCCATCTAACTCCTGACCCCATTTACTTTTTATTTGTCTTCCTACCTTATTCTTCTCTAGTCTCCTTAACTTCTTGTTTTTCAGGCTGTGTGTTGCTACAAGCCCCCAAATTAGATAGTACTATCTAGGTTCCCTTTCTTAAACTTTTTCATGCTGTGTGTTGCTACAAGCCCCAAATTAGGGGATGCTATCTGGGGTCCCTTTCTTTTCACCCTATCCCCATGATTCCCCTAGCCTCTGTCTCCCCCAGTAAGTTGAACTGTCCAATGAAGATGTCAAACTTCTGTCCCAGCACACTGGCCCCTGCACACATCAGGTGAAGGCCATTACCCTTGAAGAGCCTCCTTTCCCAGAAGTCTCCTCAGTCCCTCATGACACCAATTAAAACAAATTAAGTACTGCTAATATAGTCATTTTCCTTTCTTCATCTTCCTACTTGGCCATCAAAACCCCATCCTATCCTTACCTGCCTACCAGGGAAATCTTTGCTGCTTACCCTGCCTAGATAAAATTGAATTGCTGGCTTTAATGAAGACTTTTGTTGTGTGTGTTTGTGTGTGGAGAGGTAAACATTCTACATGTAGACTTCTGCTGAAGTTTAAGTTCCTACATTCCATGATAAACAAGTAGTCCATCTACTGAATATGTGGAAAGACAGATGACAAGCAAGTAGGATGGACTACTTTTTGCTAGTTTATTTAACAAAATGAAATACTTGTTTTAATAAAAGTTGGCATTTTAAAGCAGCAGTATAACAAAAAATGTTTATCCAAAAAGCTAGTTTTAGCTACAGTTAAAAAGACATTAGCATACCTGTCAAATCTACTTTTCAGGATGCTGCCTATGCTGTGCACCATGTTTGTTCTTTGTTTGTTTGTTTTTTCTCAGTCATAATCCTTGCCATATCTACAGTGCTATTTTTAAGCCAAATGTGGAGGCCATCTTTTCTTGAGAAAAAATAAATTAAAACATTTATAAATAGTGGTGGTTCCTTGGTGTAATGGTTTGCTCCCTGGACTTTGAATCCAATGTTGGGAGTTAAAATCTTAGTAGGACCTACACTTCAACGTTTGTTTAAGATCTCTGCACAGCTCCAGTAGTAAGTTCTCTGACATGTGCACATGCTGGCCCTATAGCTCAATGGTTAGAGCATAGGTCTCATAAATCTCAGTGGGACCTTTATTAAAAGCTGGCAGTATAACCTAGAGGTTAGAGTAATGAACTGTTAATGAGCTTGGTACATCCAGCAGACCAGAGTTTGAGTCCCACTATTTCCTTTTGATAATAACAGCCGTATTGAAAGACTTGATAAAGTTCACAAACCTGTGGTAGTAACACTTATATCAAAAGACAGCAACATGGAAACACGTAGAAAATATACAAATAGAAAGGACAACTCCCTCCCAAATGCATAACTAAGTACCCTTCAAGAGTGTTAATGAATATAAATTATACAGGTTGAACTGACTTTGGCATAAAAAGCAAAGGTGTTATCTTACATTTAAAATGGCAATATATATCTATGCAAGCAAGGCATGTGGGATAAAAAAAAACTCCATAAATTTTTTGAGAGCTCCTTATTTAATAGTAATGCCGAATCTGATGCTCAAACCTGAAGTACAAAGTACTGTAATATATGGGACAAATGTACAGTCAGTTTGTAATTTATAAAGCACCAAGCGTCTCAGGTCTCCTTGAATATTGACAATGCATTTAAAAATAATAGGCTTGTTTTCTAATTGATAGATTGTATCTGTTAGGGCAATCCAATGAATCAATGAAGGTATCTTCGGTTGAAGCCATAATTTAATATTTGTTTTCTTGCCACATACAAGTAGAATCAGCAGAAGGTTAAAACTAATGGCCTCAAACCACAAAGGAATCAGGTGGAATATGTAAAGAATGAAGCTAGGGAAAGAGACCGAAGGGATCAAACAATGATTGTAAGACATTTGAAATAGCCATCCAATAAGGGTGGAGAATCGGCATGATCAAAAAGTTGAACGTGATCTGCCCTTTGTTCACCTCACACTCACCAGAAGATCCCTGCCCTTTCTCTGAATAAGTTCATCATGATTACTTTTGTCTTAAAAATGAATTTGACTCTTCCAAGCAAATTATTTCAAGTAGGGCACCATCAAAAGTTTGTAATTTGGGAAAGAGTATTTCTGTCAGAGGAAAAGTTGCAAGTAATCTGTAGCTCCTTAGGCCAGCACAGTGTCTGGGAGCTGTCTACAAGTGACAGATAAAGTATGTATATAGGAACAGATCTGTAAATATCAATAATGACCAGAGACCAGTAAAGGATGCTGAGTTTGTATGTCAGAGAAGGGGTGTATCCCTTAGAATCTAAGAGCTGGTGTAAGTAGACTAAGACTTGCCGAGCCCATTGACATAGAAATGGATTGAAACATTTGCAGTATATGAAGAGTATGTTGTAGGTCCTGTATCCTACATTCTCACTCCTTATGTAATGCTCTTGTATGGCTATAATGGTACCCTGAAGAATGGATTTAAGTGTATCCCACAGAATTCTAGGAATGGTGTTCCCATTGTCATTTTGATAAGGAACTGTGACACATCATTTGTTATCTTCATGAGGAGCTGTTGGTCTTACAGAAGGCCAGTGTGTAATTATCAAGTAGTTTGGTGTCTAGGTTTCCTAATGAGAAAATAGCACACAGTTGGGTATGATCAAAGAGATGTAGTACATCTTGACAGGTAATAATATGCTCTATAGTTGTAAAAGATATTCCAGTCTGGCATAACAACTTTGATGGGGAGAACAGTGCATGTGATCCCTTGAAAGAAGGATGGAGACAGTGCAAAGTATCAAGGAAACCCAGTAAAATGGAGTGTTTTGCAGATATTTTTGCGTGGCAGAGGATTTATAGGACTTTGGGTTAGAAGCATCCAGATCAAGGTTAAGTATGAGATTTAAATTGTCTCCCCAGAAAAGTTGCCCTTGAAGCCATTTAAGTAATGCAGAAAAAAAAAGGAACACAGGACTTTACAGTCTGAACTGGAGGAAAATAATCTATTAATGTGAGGGGCATCCATATAACTTACCGTAACAATATACCTTCCCTCTGCATCCCCTCATAATAATGTTAAATTTCAAACAGAAGGCCACGTCAGAGGATTATCAGAACCCCTTCTGATGACCAGATTTACTGGAAGAAAAAACCTGGATAAAACCAAACTGTAAATATTTTCTATGTTCAATCAAGGACAGGTGTGTCTCTAGAAGAAATATGACATTTGCGCACTGTTGCCTGAAATGATGAAGGAGGGAGAATTCTTGTCAGGATTATGTCCCTCTTTACATTATAAGAAATAGCCTTTGATAAAGGATCTATAATGATATGAAAAGTGTCAGACGATCAGTCTGTGTATCTTTTAACAATAAAATGATTTTGCATTGACCTCGGTGTCCATGTGAATGCAAAATGGTGGGTGTTCAGCTTTTTTGGTTCTAATGCATTGTAAGAAATTACTTTAGTAAAGATGCCATAGAAAAAGTTAATAGGTGTCTGTCAACCATTATTCTAATTGTAGAGCAAGTGCCCTCTTGGACTGAAGGACCGCTAAATAAAAGAGTCCCCATGCCTTGCAAGCAAATATAATATAAGAAGAAGAAGAAGAATCCCTGAAAGCCTGTAAGAGTTGTCCCATACAATCCAGGTTTTAAATAGTGCATAAAAACACAACAAAACCTGCCAACAGGGCAGGGTAATAAAAAGAACTATCTGAACCAATATAAAACCCAACATAATTCTTTGGTAATTTCCAAGGCAGGAGTGGTGTATATCACACTGCTCTGAGTAACATATGTAGATGGCAAGACATTACAGGGTGTATGTGCAATCAAACCTGAGCCCCCAAGGTTCAAGTCAAACCTGATACAAGTCTAAACAATTCACCATGTAGATAGCTAATGGAGCTAATATTCCCAAGACCCCACAATTAAGTCAATAACAGACTGAAGGAGCAAAGGAACAAAGGAAACAAAATATAAGGCTTCATAGTACTTACTGCTTGTCAACCCCATTATAGTTTCGACGGATGAAGAGAAAAAAGAAGGAAAGAGAAGAGAGACACACAAAAAAAAAAAAAAAAGAAAGAAAAAACTCATACAAAACTATTGGGTAGAGGCCAATCACTGATCCTCACAATCAAAACAAAAGGAGCCTGCATCTTTGCATATTGAATAAATACAGTAAGATATTCACAAATGCCAGCATAGAGCATAAAAAGAGGAAGGTACTACTCTTACTGAATTATAAGTAATAACAACAATTATCAACAGCAATTTCAAAAGAGAAATACAACAATAAATGCAGGGCTCCACAAAATCCTATTGTGCAGATAGATTAGAGGAGAGGCTAGGCTCCTACACTGTTATAGCCTTTTTCTAGTCCTGCTCATTTTAAAGCTTAGACATGCAGCAGTTCAGTGGCTTAACAAAATTACCACTACAGTATATATAAAAGCTGCAATATAGTAATAAATTTACCACTTTAAAGAATGAGCGTGGGCATAATAATACTAATAAACCAGGGTTTCCAAAATCAACTAAATGTCAAAGTTGTCAAGGGAGCAAGGAAAGAGGCACAAAAATATTTGTACTCAGCTGGGAGGAAAAAGGGAGCCCAGTAAGATTCATGTTAATTTTCTTCTTTTTCCCTCCCTTTCCCCTTCATGCTCTCATCCTCCCTTCTGCAGCAATGATGTTTAAAGGAAGGCACCTCCTATCACATACAGATAGAAATGATAAACTGGTGAAATAAAAGATAAAAAAAGTAAAACTAGTAACACCCATATAAAGCTAACAGCTACATAATGAAAATATCAGAACTTGCAGCAAGCAAGTTCTGGCAGTGTCTTTTAACACAGAGTTTTGGCTACACAATAGGCCTTAAGATAAAATAACAGCACATTTTAACAGAAAAGGGAGATGAAAAATAAATGTTCAGTTGACAGGTAACACTGCAGTTATCACTTAGCCTATAGTACGGATAGTTCCATGATGGTTTTAACCACAAGGGCGCCTTGCCGCAGAACTATTGGAGAAGACCATTGATTTCATTCAAAGCCTGCTTCTTACATCTCTTTTTACTATGTAGGAGGTTTTAGTCCAGCCATCATGCTGCAAGGCCCATTTCTCCTGGGAGTCCACTTGATCAGTAGGCTCCTATGATAGCTCAGAATTTCTTGAACATAGCTCCTATACCGCTATCATCATAAATTCTGGAACCATTAGCAAAAGATGTGCAGCCAAGCCAGATATGGAGTCCTATATCTAATTTCATGTTGCTTCAAAATGCTCAAAACTGAGGCAAATGATTTGTGTTTTACTAGTAGTGCAGGAGTAGTCATTGCGAAATACAGGCGGCATCTTCTATATGTTATGGCCCTCTTGCACCATGCCCAAAGCAGTATGGTGTGTGACCGTAAAATTAGAAAACCAGACTACAATAGCATGAGGGGTCCACAGTGGAGCAAGAAGGCTTTGGCAATAAGGCTCAGTGAGCACGTTCTAATTGTAGTGGGCAAATATCTTCTATATCATGAATCAGTTGGTAATAAGCTTTGGAGGAAGGAAAGCATATCTCCATATTCCTCTCCTTCTGGTAGCCCGTAGATACAGGGATTATTTCTTCATAGCGAGTCTCAAGTCTTCACAGTGGTCCACTAATGATTGTTGATTTTGCATTAACTTTAGCAGTACCCATTCCACCCGGTCAACTCGTGCATCAGTGTCCATGCATGGTTTTCTAAATCAACTATTTTAGTCTTGAGAGCTACAACTGTTTCCTTATGTTCAGTGTGCATATTTCTAATTTCAGCTTGAAACTCACATAGCTCTTCCAGAATTGTTGCATTTGTGGGCTGAGCCACTGCTGCTTCTTCTTAGTAGCCGCCATGTTGATCCTCTGATTCACCTGCTGAGAACTGATGGAAGAAGACTATAAAGATTACTCAGGAGTTCTGCTATTTTGGGATTTTTGCCTCCTCTCATTCAGTGTTCATTTCTGATGAAATTCTCTGCAGAAACAGTATGTGATCAGTCAATTTGTGAAGCTATTTTTTGGGGTGGATGGAGCTCTAGCTCTACTCCTCTTGCCAATGTCTGCAGACATCCCTGGGTCCCACTGTTTCTATTTGCATACTCTGTCACCCTGAGCAATTTACTTAAGTAAGGTTTCAGCGGTATACCCATAATCAGCTCTCACTGCAAGTGGCGCTTACTAAAATAGCAACCGCCTCGGTAGGAGAGGCGAGGGTGTGGGGAAGGTGACAGGATGGGGTTTCTAACGCATATAGTGACAGGACATCGCTATATGTATACGCGCGGGGAGCGAGCATGATGGGAGGGAGGGAGGTTGGCCTGGGTGGTTGGCATGGGGCTGCTGAGCTGGCCCCATAGCATGGTGGATGGGTGGCAGCCTGAAGCTGCTAGGGTTTGGGGTTCAGATCCAGGCGCACCTACATTTTTTTTGTCCTGGCCAAAATAATTTTTGCAGAATTTGGCCCCACCGACATGTACCCTCCTGTAGTTAAAAATTCTTTAGTGGGGTGAGGCACAGCTATCATTAACATTTAATTCTAAGTCCCTCGCGCTTGTTTTCTGTATACTGGGGTGTTATATCGCAAAATTGAATTTCTGGACATGTACCTTCGCCATAATGATGGTAACCTTTTGGCAATTGCCATTATGACATATAACTGGTTTCAGCACGGCTCAGTTGGTAGCACATTGCCTCTGGGTCAGAAGGTCGTGGGTTCTAGTCCCACGCAAGGATTGTACTCATACTTTAAATGCTGGCACTTGAGTGCAATAGTACAGTAAAAAAAAAACATGGCACTTTTTGTAACACATGGGGCATTTTTATTAAAACAAATTCAAATACAAAATAAAAACAAAATCAACACCACAGGATAATGTCAAAATAATACATAACAAGCCCCACATCACAAATCCCCATCTTCCCACCATATAGTGTAAAATAAACTCATTAAGTACTCTCCTACAAACTACAACCTTTACCCAGTAAAAAAAAAAAAACATGTTCTACTAATCTGCAGTTACAAAATCCCTGCTCCCCACTACCCTCCCGAAAATCAAACTGACAGGTCCTCCTCATATATCTTAGTGTCCTTTAAGCCCAGAGTCCTTTTATGCCCTCCACATTTTATCAACCTGAAACATTGAAAACTATTGAACATCACTGTCATCAATTTATTTAAGTGTTTCTTTACACGACTTTTCAGGTGTGAAATAAGGCATACATTGTTATTGAATTACATAGCTCCTCCTAGCCTGCCATAAATAAAACTTCATACAAGCAAACAATACTCCTAGTGTACTAGCATCATACTGTTTTAAATGACCAGTGAATTCCCCCAACACAAGTTGTTCATAAGTCAGCCTTTGCAATCACAGCAAATGCCATCTAGTGGCTAGGTGCTGCCATAACAAGGTAGTGTAAGTACACTCTAACATAAAATGCTGTATAGATTCCTCTGGGCCTGACATTCAGAATAGAGACATGTTTGTTCTTCAAGAGCCTTATGCTTCTGATTCCCTCTCACATTAATCCTGCCATAGATACTCAGTCATAGATTTCCCCACATTCTCACCAGAATCCTAGGATTCATTAATTGTTGACCCATCCATTTTTGTTTACCTGGCTCATAAAATTTGAACTGTGGCTCTGTGGGGCCTAGTTGTAGAACTATTTTCACATACAATTGTTTCCTGTTATTAGTTAAAATCTATGATTTTGGTACATTCCAGATAAACAATTTCTTTCAAGTTGGCTTCAAATATTCTGGAACATGTAGCCTTGGTGTTAGTTTCAAGAGTTCCTCCTGCCATTTGTCCAAATATCCCTGCAGAATTCCCTCGTTCATTCTGTCTCTCACTCATGATCTTGAAAAATAAATTTTAAAGTCCTCATCAAAACATTGTGTGAAAAAAACAATGAGGATGACCATCCCCATCCCTCCTTTCTTTTTAGGCAGATAAGTAAATTCCCTCTTAATGGGGTTCAACCTGCTACCCCAAAGCATCTGAAAAAATACACTAAACACTTTAGTTTCCAAATTCCAAGATAATGGGTATATCCAGCCAACATAAAGTAACAGTGGAGTAATAAATTGCTTAACCACAAATACTCATTTTTGTTTGGATAATGCCAATTTTTTCCATTACTTTACTTTCCCAGCACAAGTTTGAAGTACTGTGTTCCAATTGTTTGGGGCCATGTCCCCTGACCAAAATATATTCCCAATATTTTGATTGGTTCCTGCAAAATCTTTATGCAAACAATAGTGTCCTCACGGTTCCCTTGTCCTAGGATTCCTTTACTGCTCTCCACATTTAGTTTAGCCCCAGACACTACTGAAAATGCAACTAATCCTCTAATCATCTCCTTATACTATCCCTCATTTTCAAAAGTAAACAAAGATCAGCAGCGTATGCTGACACTTTCAGACTACCTGTGCCCATTGGGTTTGAAAACCCTAATATTGCATTGTTCTGCACAATATGTCTTATACAGGGATCTAATGTCAAAACATACAGCAAGGGCTTAAGGCACCCTGCTGTACCCCACCAGTACTTGGAATTAGTGGTGGGCAAAGTAGCCCCAATCTGCTCAGCGAGAAGTGATCCCATGGAATGAAAGAATTCACAGGTGCTCATGTGATGGAGTACTTGGCGTTGCAAATGTAACGTGAAGTCCATTGAAAACAATGACTTTGCATTACCGCCTTCCCAAACCACTACTCCACAATTCTTAAGGAGGTACATTGAAAACAATGTACTTACTACTCTGCTTTGTTTTTAAGCTCCAAAGCTGAATTTTGCAGTGTTTCATGGGATTTCAGGTCACATATGCTCTAGATTGTTCTGCACAGCCTCAGTCTGGGGTAATGTGTGTAGCAGGAAGCTGTAGGAGACAATCTGCTCTGAGAGCTCTCTGCAGTTCAAACCTTCAAAAGCTGTTAAAAAGCCTTTTTGAGTAATTTTTGCTGAAACTTTAGTTCTTCAATTATAGGAAACCCTCCTGTGCTCATATCATCAAGCGTTTATTGTTTGTGTATGGATTTTGAATGTTAATGTACAGCATTCAGTCTGTGTACAGAGACAGTGGAAGTGTGCTTTGGGCGAGGGTGTATCTGTAGTGTAGGTAGATTAACTTGGAGAAAAAGACAGTGCTTTCTGTTTTGGTGATATTTTCTTGTTTAACTGTGTTAATGTACACACAGTAATATTTTCAATATTTCTTGCCATTTTTTGCTGATTGTTGTGGTGCAGCAGTGCATAATTTTAGTTTGTTTAAAATATGTGGTTATATTACTGAAGTTTTCAATTTGCTATGCATTACTTAATGTGTGTGTGAGTATGTGTGTGACGGCGTGTCTTCAAATCAGACACCTTTTATTGTGCCACATAATAATTTCAGCAATGTGAAGCTGCTATCCACTGCAGCTGTGTGATTTTTGTACTTCTTTGTGGTATCTTTACTGGTACTGGTACTAGTACTAGTGACTGTTACTGCAGCAGTATAGTACACTGCCCCAGCGTGGCCCGCTACCAGGTAAAGTTATTCTTTTCCAGATTTGAATTTCTGATGGTGAACACTGGTTAGGTGTTGTGCCTTTGTGTCTGCATCTCTTCAGTGCATGGTGCAATCTTAATCTGTCTGTGCATTTGCATCTCTTTAGGGGCCAATCTCCATCTGTAACTTAAGTCACAGTTGTTTCTTTGGCTTCCCTTGAATTACTGGACAGGTGTGGTGCTTAATTCTGCATGAACATTGTACTCATTATTATCGTTTTTAAGTCAGGACCATCATCACGAGTCACTCATGATACAAATCCGTTCTTCATCATCACAGTCACAAATGCAGTCATAAATCACGATTCACGATCATTCACATTCGAATCACATTAATTTTTTCTAATTACTTGGATGTATTGTAAGCCTGTTTTGTAGTATCTCTCCAGGCTTCACCACCCCACCATTGTACTCATTGATATGTGTTTTTAAGTCTGGGAGTTTTAAGCTACAGCTCATCAGGGAAGTACAGCCGTGGGCGGTAAGCATTCACTTTTCTTCATCATCACGGTCACAAATGCAGTCACAAATCATGATTCATGATCATTCACGTTACGAATCACAACATTAATTTATTTTCTAGTTACTTGGAGAATGTATTGTAAGCCTGTTTTGTAGTATCTCTCAGGCTTCACCACCCACCATTGTACTCATTGATACATATTTTTAAGTCTGTGAGTTTTAAGCTACAGCTCATCGGGGCCCAGAGAAGTACAGCCATAGGCATTCATGTTTCTTCATCATCATGGTCACAAATGCAGTCACAAATCATGATTTACGATCATGTCATGAATCACAACATACATTTTTTAATAGTTACTTGGATGCATTGTAAGCCTGCTGGTCACGGTGCTGAACAGGGATGGGATCCACACCTGGGCCCAAGGGAACAGGCACATCCTGCTCCAGAGGACCTGGTGCTGGACTTGGTGGTGGTGGTGGTTCAACTGTCTCAGAGTCAGGACAGGAGGTGGTGCTGGTCCAGCTTCGAGGGGGCACTCACTAGTTTTGAGCGGTCCAACTGGAATGGGCGCCCATGCCCTCCACACATGCATAGTACACGATGCTACCACCACACACTCTCCCAAAGCTGCCCCATCCCAGACATTCCCTCACTCTGGTCCATCTCTCCTACTGAGCTCCCTCAGTCGAGCAATCACTACTCACATTGTCACACAACACACATACACACAGTCACACAGACACAGACAACTAACTACTTATAAAGGTAAGAAAACTAAAACTTACAGAAAGAACTAATTAAGTAAAAAGAGTACAGAAAAGACAAAAAACGTAGCTTTTAAAAAGCTGTTGGGTATAAATCAAAGTTTAAATCTCCTCCTCGCTCTTTTCTAAAGTATCAGCAGTCACAAAACACACTACTATCTCTGTCTGCACAGGAGAAAGTAAAAGTGTCTGCTTCTATGACTCACTTTCTTCCTGCCTAGCTATAGAGCATGTGACTTACAGTACTGTAAGCCATGTGATGTGTGGGGGGGGCTGCCAAATCTGAAACACCAAGTGGACCACTTAGAATCCTAATGAGGAATCACGAGAGTCATTAAAAACAATGACTAGCCTTACTTCACGTTGCCATTCTGCCTTAGCAGTGGTAATGACAAGGCGAAGTGAGCACTTTGCATTACCCACTCCATGTAGTGGAGTAGTAGCATAAGTGCCCACTCCGTTCACTTTGCCAGCAAATTTTAAATTTGCTGCATCTCTACTGGAATTGATGAACTATATTCATCTCCTAATCGAGACAGTACCATTGCATGTGCATATAATGCTTTAATCCAATTTATGAGCCAGACAGGAATATCGTAATGTTCCATGACTCAAAATAAATGCCTATGGGAAACTATCAAATGCTTTGCTTTGATCCATTGAGACAATATAACCAGTCATATTGCGTCTAGTACAATACTCATAACAATCTCTAATTAAAAATAAATTATTTGTATTGCTTTTTCAGGCACCACGAGACTGCAATTTATGTAATAAAATGTCCACATTCCATTTCAATCTGTTATGCAGAATTTTCCCAAACATTTTCCAAGCTGTGTTGAGGAGGCATATTGGGCTCAAATTCTGAATTAAGGTTTTATCTCCAGATTTGTAAAGACATTTTAAAAGTCCCTTTTGAAATATTTTCTTCCACCATCTGGGTCTCCATAATGTCCTGATACACCAAAAGAGCATATTTATAATATTGTCTTGGAAAGCGGAATAACATTTCATTGGGAGCCCAACCCAACCTGGGGAGACATTTTTCCTCATTGTGTTGATGACCTCCACAGTTTCCTTCTTTGTGATAGGTCATTCTTATTTCCTTTTATCCGTCTCCAATAGTTTAATGTTAATTGTTTTTAAATAGTCAGACAGACCACCATCAGCATTGTTTTCTGCCATGTACAAAGGATGCCATGTGCTGCCGCATAATGGCTTCCATTTCTTTTGGTGTAATATGCACCTTACCCACAAGATCTTGTAATGCAGTAATATTAGTCTTACCATGCTTGCCTTGCAGTCCACAAGGATCCCCAGCTGGCATTTTCAGAGTGCCATAGTTTAATTCTGCCTGTATTGTCTCTGATCTATCATATTGATAGCTCTTCATTTGTGATTTTATATGTTTAATCTGATCAGAATAATCCCTGTAGTAGTATTAATGGAAAAACATATAGCAACTGACGTCTTAATGTCAGATATTTTAAAAGTTTCTCATTTTGGACCTTTGTCCATACCTCTTAAACCAATTTCGAATCCTAGTTTTTGTGTCCTCTCACTACTGCCCAGCTGTGTCATAAAGACAAAATATTGACTTCCGTGCTATCAATAACTGCCGAATGCCTTCCTGTACTGCCTTATCTGCTAGAACAGTAGTATTCAGTCTCCATCTCTCATGATCATTTTAGAATTAGGATTCTTATTAAGTACCATTTTCACTATCAGATGGTCTGAGAATTCACTTGGGACTGTATAAACTTCCTGATTCCACTCATTTGGGGATATGAACCAATAATCAATTCTTGTTTTTAACTGACTCCTAGCATAAGTATATTCTGTATTTCTCCTGGTGACCTTATAAGCATTTGATAAATCAGCAACATGTAAGCAATGCAATAATGCATTGGTATCACAATACACCTTCTTACCTGCTATGGTCCTTTTATCTACCTCTATTGAACAGTTAAAATCCCCTCCCAGAAAACCTGTATAGCAGTGGCCAAAAGGGTTTGCAATATCTCAGACATGTCTACCCTCTTAGACTTGATTTGAGGCACATAGACATTGATAAACCTGCAGACTTGTCCGCCCAGCTGCCATCAAAATGAGTAACCTCCAGGAATAACATAAATTTTTCCAGAGTAAAGTTAGTACCCCTAAATAGAATCCCAACCCCATCTGCTTTATCTACCCTAAACGACCAATATGATAGTCACTTGACCCAGGCATGCTTGTGTTGGGATAAACAATAGGCATCAGACATCCAAGTCTCTTGCAAAAACACAATGTCAAATTCATCTGGTCTAATAAGAAAAACTGCTCTCCATTTAACCCCATTCTTAATACTGCATGCATTTAAGATAGCAATTTGTAACTGGTCCATGTGTTACAGAAGAAAAGGAAAGGGTATATTAAGCTTCCATACTCTGCAGCTCCTCAACCTTCTCTGTCCAAATGTTTTTCTTCCATTTTTTCCTGCCATCTGAATGCTCCAAAATAGGCAAGGATTTTGTAGATGTGTCCAAATCCATTCCTTCAGTATCTGTACCACCCCAGGCTTTTGTCTTCGCAGTGCATCTAATCTGTTATCTAACTGTATGTCCAGCTGCGTTATGGATTTAAGTTGTGTCCTTCTCCTAGGAGTCAGAGTCTTCCACTTCAGAGAGGAGGAGTAGAGGCATCAGTTGTTTGTCCATCTCTGCTTCACGTGATGGCAGTGGTTTTCTCCTACTTGAACAGGTGGAATGGTACTATTATGCACATTTTCTTGTGCTGCCCTCTAGTTGTCATAGTCCTTCATCTGTGCAATATAATCGTGTTCAGAACCCTCTTCAGTGGAGTGAGGTGTTGCCTCTTGAGGTGTGTCAGGGGTCCCTGTACCTGCTGCCATCGTTTCTGTGCTGCCAGAGGCAGATGCTGGTTCTATCCTTTTGTCGCTTATGCAGTTTTCTTTTGGGCTTGTCTAATTAAACCATCCTGGTCCACTCTATCAGGTCAATTGTGGGCTGCCTATGGACATCGCTGTAAGACATGGCCATGGGCATCACATAGTTGCATTTAGCCACATTTTACACACTCTGTGTACTGATGTGATCATACTCTCCACAGAGAATGCATCTCAGCTTATCACAGGCACTTGCTAAATGTACTCTCTCTCCCACATTTATGTCAGGCCTTAGGCTGCCCTGCATAGAAACACACCCCACAGTCCTTCGCATATGAAAAACTGTTTGGAAGATGGAGAATCCCATCTTAATTTTGCCATAGTTTGATGTTAAAATGGTACCCACCTCTGTCAAAAAGCTTCTGAGTCAATAATTGGCTCTGGGGCACTGAGCACATCACACCTCTTCTGCGTCCAGTGATGAATTTCCCACATTTATCCCTCCATTCAAAACATGATTGTTACTTTCTTAACTACAGGCTTAGTGAAGAGTATTATCATAAATGGTGTCCATATCAGAGAAAATTTACTCTGGTTATATTTTGTCCAAAATCTTTCCAAGCCTTGTGAGGTATTAAAACTAACATCAAAGATGCCCTCTCCATGAACATCTGCAGGGGTGAAATTCAATGATTCCTTAATGAGTTTTTCCTACATGTTCTCTGCTTGGTTTCATTTCCAAACCTGCCCTATATCGAATATGCTGCATTCTGCTAGGTATGGGGGCTGACCTATCAAACAAGCCTGACAATCTAGGAGGTGGTGGTCTCCAAGGAGCAGGGCCAGTATTCTCTTTCCAGACTCCCTGCACCCTCTTCCTCCTCTGCCCCTCTTGTTCATGTTCTTGAGCTGACTCCTATGACCCCTCAGGTAACTCCCTTTGTACATCTGACTAACTACAGCTCTTCTGCAGTCACCGTCTCTTGCTTATTGCTGATAGGAACCTCCTCATCAATGTCCATATTCTGTGAGCCACTGTAATCACCTTTACCAGGTAACACTTGCTCCAGCCCTCACTCAACTCCTGACATCTGGTCAGCTTTAATTTTATCTGAAGCCCCTACAATTTATTTTCCCCAGCAGGTAAAATTGTAACAAACTGAGACTGTACTCTATTCCTTTACCCACTTTCTGTTGTTCTGTATTCCTAGTTAGGTAACCACAGTTCTTTCCACTGCCATCCCCCTTCAGTCCACTTGAGCTGGTGTCTGACTGAACTATTTGAAATTGGGGCCCCAAAGTGGACATCATACCTGTCTGGCTGTTCATTTCTCATAAAGTTCCACTGCTAGCTTCAAATCTAGGAACAAACTTTGGTCAGGTGGAAGATCTCCCACCTCCGTGCAGACTTTGAAGACTATCATGCATTACTGCAAAGCCAAATTCGTATTGCCAAAGCACATACTATAGGAACCTACTAATAACATCCTCTACAAATCCGAGCAGGTACTGGTCCAAAATTAAGGACATTCTCAGCAACGACAAACAACAGAATCCAGCTGACATGAACATTCAAGGTGTTCACTGCACCAACCATGACACCATTGCCAACGCCTTCAATGCCCCTTTTCTTCTCCACCAGTCGCTACTCTAACTAGCCCACAACCTGACTGTCCCTCTTCTCCTCCCTCGCCCCTCCACCTTCCTTTCATTCTGGCTCCAACCACATACCTTGAAGTTATAAGCTACTTAACTCCCTTCATGCGTGGGGTCAAGGGTCTGAGGCATCCATCCTTGCATACTTAAGCAGTATGCACCTTGGCTGACCAGACCTATCACCTGGATTTTAACCTCTCTATTCGTATGTCTATTGTCCCATCCACCTGAAAACTGCCAGAACCATCCCTATACACAAAAGGCGATGTCAAACTCATGTCCAACTACTGCCCTATATCTCTTCTGCCCACTCTCAGTAAGCTGCTTGAAAAATAGTCCACCACCAGCTTGCTCCACCTTGACATGTTTAATCTTCAAACCCCATGTCAACATGGTTTCCGGCCCGGTCACAGTACCACCTCTGCACTTACACAACTTACAAATGACATCAGAAATAATATGGACCGTGGCCTACTCACTGGGGCCGTCTTTATCGACCTGTCTAAAGCCTTGACATGGTACACAATCCTCTCATGCTAAAGAAACTCCAATCCATTGGAGCATCTGACCAAACCCTCTCCTGGTTCCATAGCTATCTTGACAATCGGACTCAGGCAGTAGCATTTCACAAGGCCCTTTCCTCCCTCTAAACATCTCCCGTGGAGTTCCCCAGGGATCCACTCTTGGAACTCTCTCTTCTCCCTCTTCCTAAATGATATTCCCACCATGTCCGGCATAGCTGCACTCTTATATGCATGATGACCTTGTTCTCTTCTCTGGGTCAAAATCGGTTTGCTGCCATCAACTCCACTCTCACTAATGATTTCCAATTCCTGCAGACCGGGCTCTCTAGCAACCACAAGTCCTGAACCTAGAAAAACCTGTGCCATGACTATTCGGATCCTCTAAGAAACTGCCCCTGGAACAGGCTCCGGGTTCAATGCCTTGATGGCTCCCTCATCTTAAACACTGAGTCCTTCAAGTACCTTGGGGTCACTTTGGATCCCACACTTGACCTGTCTCAACATGTCAATATGGTGTGCCATGCCGTCAATGCTAAAATTGGCGGAGCTTATCACGTCGCCACCCCCTCACTCCTTCAGCTAGACTTCTGCTAGAGAGGTATTCTCTTACCCCAGCTCCAATATGCTTTGCCCTCCTCTTTGCTGCAAACTCTGCTACACTCTCACAAATGGGACACTGTCTACAACAACATCTGTAGATTAGCCTTAACTGCCCCACGTCTCACCCATCATTGTCTCCTTTATGCTGGCTTAAATTGGCTATCACCTAAGGATATTTGAGCCTACTCCTGGGCTGCTTTATCGACTCTGTCTAGACCTCCTGCCCTGTCTATCTTGCCAACCTCCTGACTCCTGCCTCACACACCCGTGCCCTCAGGTCTTCCCTATGTCCCCATGCTCTCACTAGACCTTGCATGACAAAAATGGGTGAACAGGCATTTGCCCATTTGCTGCCAAATTCTGGAACTCACTCCCCTTATGGTGAAAACTTCAGCCTCCCATCGAGAATTCAAAAACTCGCTGTTCACCCACCATCTAGCCTCTGGCCAATGCAAATGCTCTTAATTTGCTTTGTCCCACTGCAGGCTGTCGGGTCTGACCCTGAGTACTACACTAATGTTCTCCCATGCAATATGCTTGTCTAGGTGGCTATGAATCTTGATGTCTTTACTGTCCTCAGCTGTCTTATGGTTACCCTAATTGCTTTATTTTACATCCTTATTATGATCTATGCCTAAAATGTACCCGTATGTAACTATTACTGTGCTACCAATGTATATCTTGTTTTGCTCCTGTACACCTATATTATGTCTGTGAATTTCTGCATATTGTAACCAATGTCCTGTGCTCTCCCAGGTCGTGCCTGAAAATAGGCAGGTCTGTTGCCTAGCGCACTTACCCGTTACCAAAAGCTAATAAATAAATAAATAAATAAAATACATGTCTGAGTAGGAATCCATGTGCCTGAACACTATCCTGTGTCCATCCAGCATTTTGAAGTGTATTCTCTGGCATCCAGACAGTCTCCCTCTCCTCCTGAGTAGTCATACCAAAGTCTACTTCAATTGCTCCTAGCCATTTGCCTGGCTGGCACACTGCTGATCCATTTCCCAGTTTTCATAAATCCAAGCAGTCTTTCCTTCTGCCATCGCCACTCCATCCATTTCTTCTTAGACTCTGTGATTCGTGTCCCCATAGGCTGTTGTGCATTTGGGTCCTCCACTCGCAATGATGATTCCGCCATCTGCTGCTCCTCCAGTACTGTTTCAGGTGCCACATGAAACTCCACTGCACAGAATCAAACTCCGTCTCTTCTGGCTGAAGCTCCGTTGTTCTCCCCAGCACAATCTCATCATAATCCTTAATTTCCATTGATACTCATCATTCAGATTCTGGGTTCTCCTGCAAGTCTTCAGCTGGAGGCAGACCAGCTCCCAAGCCTGCTGCACATCCTCCTCCTTGGCAACTCCCAGCTCTTCCATCTTGGAAATGGAGCCAACAGCGCCCTTCCAAGAGTAGGGAAATTTTATTGGGGAAGAAAGTAAAATACAATACAACACACATCAAGATTATTTACAATTATATACAGAAAATCTGGTCTTTGTGTACAAATATAATTCATTTATAAGATATTGATAGAAGATGTTCACATGATTTCCATTACTGGTTTAACTGAGTTTTTGAAAAGATTTCATATCCTCATGATAAACAGCTTGCAATGCTATTGTCACATATTTTAGAGTTTCAAGAGGAGTAACATTTTGTTGTTGTAGGACCCATCTACATCTGGCTTGCCACAAATGGTATTTTAATAAGGCACATATCACTTGTAAAGTTCCTTTGTTAAAACAAGTCCAACGTGATGGACAAATTCCAAAAACTAATATGTCATATGTTATGTTTTTAAATCTGTTGGTTTTCAATACAAGTCAGCTTGGTTCCAGAATGGTTTAGCCTGAGCATGATCAAAAATAAGTGGGATTGTGTTTCCAGTATTGTAGTACACTGTGGTCTAAGGCAATATCTTTCAGACAGTTGTTTGTGTTTATTATTGTTTCTAACATTTGTGTTTATTATTGTTTCTAACTTTCAATCTGCCATGAAGAGATCACACAACACATCCATACATGTTTTGGCATTCTTTTATTTGGTTAACTGGTTAGTGATACTTATTTTGTTCTGAGGATAGTTGGGTATTGCTAGAGTGGTATTTCTGGTAGCTTCTAACAATACTTCATATAGTTCATGTCTGTCATACGTTGTCATGGTATTTTCCATTTTATCAGTTTCTGGAATAATGGTTTAACATATTCTGGCACAATATTCACTGCTGAAATAATTCTATATTTGTTTTGAGACCAGGCTATTGTGCAAATATCCATCTATTTAGTAATTATATTGTTCCATGGTTTTGAGTCAACATTTCTTACAGAAAATATGTTATATTGATAAAAGTACTATAGCAGTAATATAGCAGAAAACTATTGGTTTGGCATTCCTAAACTCCCTTTACAATTGTATGCGCATGTAGTGTCTGTTTTAATGGAGTTTAAACGACTGTCCCACAATGCTTGGAAGAACAGGCTATAAACCTTTGTTTCTAACTGTGGAGGTGGTGGGAAAATATAACTAATGTATAAAAGTATTGGGAGTAACAATGATTTAATCAAAAGACCCTTTTAAGTTTTGAAATTTGTCTTCCTTTTCCTTGTGATAATATATATTCAGCTGTCTTAATCTTTTTCCCAGTATATTTGTGCTAAGTTTCCTGATCCGAACTGTCTGAGTATGTTTATTTGAATTATAACACAGTTTCCTAGTAATACTCCTTGACATTTATTGATATTTATGGGAGCGAAATATCTGAAAAATGTTTAAATTTTTAATGGAAACCTCAATAGTGTTGTTTTCAATACCACTACTAAGTCATCTGCATAAGCTAAGGCCTTTACTGCTGGGCTATTTACTGTTGATGAATATCATATATTGATCTATCTATTTCTAATTTTAAGTTTTGAAGAATACTGTAGGTCAGTGCAATAAATGTACAAAAAGGGACCAAGGAGGCACCATTGTCTCACTCCTTTTCCAGTTTTATCATTTTCCACACCAGCCATTTATCAGAGGTGTAATGGTGGCAGCTTGGTACAGACATCTGATCTAATTAGCAGATTCTTGGGGTATTCAAATTTTGTAAGAACATGGACTAAGTATTCATGTGAGATTGAATAGAAAGCCTTTTCCTGATCCACACTTAACAAAATGCCTGTCTCTGTACCCTGTTGGCATTTATAAAATAATTCCCTTAAGAAAATCAGATTATCATGTATAGTTACAACCTGGGACAGAGCATGTTTGAACAGTACTAATTAATAGAGTTGTAACTGGAGATAATATTTTGCTAATATTTTTCCAAGAATTTTAAAATCAGTGTTTAGTAGATGTATTGGTCTCCAGTTTGCTAGTTGTTTTCTGTTCCCTTTCTTAAATAAAAATATTAAATAGGCTTTTGCCATAGAATGAGGAACTGTTTTGAATACAGTATTTCATTATATACAGTCACTAAGTATAGCGCTAACTCTGTGCTAAATTTCTTATAAAATTCAGTGGATAGTTCATCTGTTCCTGGGCAGTGTTATTTCTTAAGGATCATATTGCTGTCAATACATCTGTTTCTGTTTTATTAATTCTGAAGTTTGTAATGTTGTCAAGTCGGGTAATGTTAGATTGTCAAGATACTGAGAATGTACAGAGGTGTGTGGTGTGCCAAATGCTTTGGCTACATATTTGTCCACTATCTACATAATGTCCATTTTGCTAGTGTGTTCTATTTCTGTCTCATCTTCCAAGCTAGTCATAATCCTAGTGTCTGTTCTGGTTTGCATTTCTTTAAATGGGTCAAAGGTTTGTTTTTTTACCTTGGATACCAAATTCCATTTCCTGTTGTAAGGATTTTGCTCTATTATATTGTAGTTGGACCATTTTCTTTTTTGATTTTACTGATTTGGAAACTATTTTTTATTTTTAAAGCTTCTTGCTTAGATATCAGTAAATGGAATTGTTTTCTAAGCTGAAGGTAGTGTAGATACTGTATGGTAGCTTGTCGTCCTGCTAACTTCTGAAATAATGTTTCAAATCTGTTTTGTATCTTCCCACCACTCCAGGATGGATTGATACATATAAAGTATGGATTTTCTAGTTATCCATAGTTTTTTTTTTTATATATATTCTTGTAGGATGTTTTTTCTCCAAAAGTCAACATTTAGACCCCATGGTCCTTTCTTACATGATGGAGTAAAGTCCCAAGCTACTTCAAATTACACCACTCTGTAGTCAGAGAAGGCCACATTGTGTGTTTGTGCAATACATACTTTGAGATTTTGAGAAATAAAAGTCTATTCTTGTGGCATATATGCCTCTAATACAGGTGTTCCCTCAGTAGAATGCATCATTCTATATCATCTACTAGTTTAGCTTGTGTAAGGATATCATTTAGAGCATTCATGTCACAAAATAATTTTTGTGTTGTAAGTCCTCTATCTGCTTGATGTAGGCCACAGTTAAAATCACGGCTCCATAATATCCATCTTGAGGTGTATAGGTATGGTTGACTTTTGAAATAGATCAACTCTATATGCTTTTGTCTGAGGGACATAACTATTTATCAAGCAAAATCTATTAGTACGATATGTGATGTCAAGAATAAGGCCTCTGAGGATGCAAAACTGGTCGGGCCTTGTGAGTGTGAGGGTCATGTACTAGGTGGCATGGTACAACTGTTTTTTCTTGCCTGTATATTTCAGCATTAAAAGAATGCTGCTTACTCATCTTGGACTTGTTGCTGTGGATGTTCAGTGGCTATTGCTTGACTTTCTAGTTTTTCAAGAATAAGGGCTGTACCAGGCTCAAGATCTATTAATTTTGTAACTTTCAAATTTTGATTTATGAATGGAATACCCAAACCATTGCATGTGTTTTCAGCAGGCGATCAAAAGGTGGTACCGCCATCCCAGTGGTACTGAGGGTTGAGGCACTTGACCCCACACCTACTATGCTGGTGACCCAGGTTCAGGAATGGACTCGGGCCACCAGGGGTTGGAGAAGGAGGGAGGAGGAGGATCAAGCATCCCAATGGATTCTCTCCTCCTCCTGGGGTGGGATCAGGGTGCCTTCAGGCACCCGACACACCTATGACTGGAGCACAGGCATCGGGGCTGAGTGGCTCTCCAGAGTCGGGAGGAGGAGGACATCATGGGCACTTTACAA
Organism: Neoceratodus forsteri; assembly: GCA_016271365.2. Lineage (NCBI taxonomy): Eukaryota > Metazoa > Chordata > Ceratodontiformes > Ceratodontidae > Neoceratodus > Neoceratodus forsteri. The sequence goes on from CM057456.1 coordinate 1,233,905,546, forward strand.
CGGCATCGTCCACATGTTGTCTGTCTGGACTTTTGTTCTGCATGCTGATGCCCTCAGCGGATGAGAGATCAAGGGTGGGCAAGGGATAAAATGGAAAACAACCCCTCTCGGTCCTAGATGACGACCGATCTAAGCCTCCGATCACCTACCCACAGGCCAACCCCATTGTGCCAGCACTCCTAAGAGAGATGAGGAAGGGGATAATGGAGGAAGCTGGGCAGACTTTGTAGGAGTGCTCTCGGGGAGGGAGAGACCAGGTCTGAAGGATTGGAAAGAGAGGGCAGTCAGATGGGGATAAAAAGAAAGTATATAAAAAAAAAAAGTTGGCACCCAAACCCCTTAGCTTTGTGGCTTGTGAAATATCAAACAAAGTCTTGAGCCTTGTATCTTGTAGGCAAATGATGTCAAAATTGAACTATTTTTAGCTCACTCACAATTGTCAGTCTACGCTTGTCATTTTAAGCTATTGACATTCAGAGTGAGAATTTTTAGTGACATCTGTTTAAGTTATGTGGACATAAAGATGTATTCAGGCTGTTTTTTACAGTACCTCTACAACTTGTATATCTTCTCCTGAAGAAAGGCAATAGAGAAGTATCAGAGTATTAGTCCTCTTTCTCTGTCTCCCCAGTTTCCTTTCTGACAGAAAACTTTGTATCTGTTTTCACTCAGAACATTCATTTTTCCTTTCATGATTTTCTGTCTTTCTCTTTGGGCTCTTTTCCTTTTAACTTATTTCAGGGTCTTTTTTGGTTCCACAAACTTATAACAGGCTCCATCCTGAGTCTGAGGTTGGGAGTGGGGTGGCATCTTATCCTGTTCCCTTCCATCTATTGGGGTTGCTTTATTGTATTTCCTGTTCCCTTCAGTTATTCTGTTTGTCTTACTCATCCTTTTGTTTCCTTTCCTTTCCTTTTGTAAAGTGGCTAGTCTAATTTCTGAAGCATGCACTGAATTTTTCTTTTGGGCTTGCATAATGAGGGGTTCCTGGGACAGTATCATCCTGATTAAGGAGGCCCATGGGCACCTGATGTAAGAATGACCCTTTTCCTCACATAAATTACATCTAAACAGGTTAAGACAGGTAGCAGCTACAGTAAATGGTCCTGTTCTAAACCAATGAGTACACCTTGGGGTGTCCAGCATTACTTAAATGTAACCATGACCCACACTTGTGACATGACTTAGGTTGCCCTGGGTAGAATAAGGAGCCCTATCTCTTCCCAGGTAAAACAACTGGTTAAATGCATGATACCTGAATTGTTCATGAACAATTTCACTTTCATCCTCAACCCCCTTCCATATTTGCTCCAAATCTATGATGGGGTAGGATTTTCAGAACTTCACAGTGTTTTTCAATCAAAATAAAATATTGGAAACATTCACTCCCTCATTTTGAAACAAAATAGTGATGGTACAAACAGCAGGTTTCATAATAAAAGGTATCCATAAAGGGGTGTCCTTCAAAGTATTGTACTTACTACAGAACCTGTCAAGGCCTTCAACAGTTTTGAAACTTATATCATAGTTATGGCAATCAGTATGAATTAAAGCAAAAATTTCAGAGGCATAACATTTCAAAGAGTACTTCAATAAAGTTCTAGCAATATAAATCCTGTCTGGAGGTGTATCTAAACCTCACTTGCACATGAGTCTTATGGAGTTTTTCTGAGGTGCTGGTTCATCTTTTGATTTGAAAAGGTCTGACATTCATAGTAGAGGTTTGTAGATGGCTTGTTATGGGGGTCTTGTAATATTTAAGTTCAAAACCAATAGTTAATGACATTTCCTCCTCTATATCCTGATTTTCTTGGTTTGTATTTGATTTAGCAGGTCCTGGTATATTTAGTTTAGGGGCCTCGTATTTGTAGGATTATTAAGTTTTATAACAGTACTCAATTTATTCTGTACAACTTCAAGTTCATTTGCATCATTTGTATCACTATCATGAACTGGTTTGGTAAAGTAGGAGGATTACTTACAAGTTTTCTTTGATTTATTCAGATACCATGTCCTTTGTAGTTACTGGAGCTAGGTGATCTGGTGTGTGGTGGTGAAGTAGTGTTAAACAGCTATGCAGACATGTCCAGAATCCAAGATTCCATGCTGTCCTGAATCCATCCTGCTTCAAAAGTGCTTCTGTTGCTGTCCATGTTTTGTGGAGATTGTCAGTAGGTTCACTGTTTGTACTGGGTTAGAAATGAAAGGTTTAACAGAGTTCTGAAGCTGTGCAGACAGTCGAGTTCCTCTTGCATTCCTAAGACCCAGTGTTTTCTTTGTGGGCATACCCTGTAGAGGTTGTGGTAAGCCTTGCTGTATAGAGTTCTGTTTTTCAGGTGAGAGTTGCAAAGAAGGTGCATAGGACAGTGTGTTCTGTTGCAGCTCAGCATCACACTCTGCAGAATCAGGTGCAGCTTGCTGAAACACAGGAAGCAGCCATAGAGAGGTGGGAACAGGTTGTTTCAATTTGTCTGTGTCTAATCTATATTTTTCTTCTTCTTCTTCTATCTGGTATAACAATTGCCTGCATTTTCCTCTAAGGCTTTTTTGAGTTGTAATTCTTCACTTGACAATCTAGAGGTAATTCTTCAGGCTGTAACATCTCGGTATTTAGTACTGAAGTACTTACAGTTGATTTGTTTGAGTCTATATCATGCCCAGGTGTAGTAACTGGGAAGCCCAGGTGTGGGTAATTTCTTATTCTGCAAAGCAGTTATTTCAGGAGATTTCCAACTCATGGGATATCTCCATTTCTTCAGGTTCAAGGCTTGGTTCAGATGGTAAATGAGAACCAACAAATGGAAAGTAGGATGGCAGTCCTACATCACCTTCTCCTTTTCCTTCATGTCAGCCATGACAGTCTATGGAAAGTCCATTTCCATGTTCCTGGCATAAGTCAAATCTTCATCTCTAAGGAAACACTGACTAGGGTAGGGGACTGGACCCTAGTCTGCAATACAACCTCCTCCTCCAAAGCTGAACTTGCATCTGTCATTCTGCAAATGAACAGCAGTGCCCTACCAAAAGTAAGGGAATTTCTCTGGTATCCTTGCCAAGGCCTTCAGCAGAATCTACCTGTATATGCAACAGGAGGGGACAAAACAGGGTTGTCATTTTGGAGACAACGTAGGTTGGGAGTAAGTTGTGGTGAAACTTGGTTGAACTAGTGTATTTCTTATTGAGTGAAGGTAAATCTGAGAGTAGCCCACATTTAGGGGCCATATTATAAGACCTGTGTCTAGCCCTGTAGTTTGGGGAGGGATATTCATTGTCTCACCTGGGGCCTCAGCTACTTGATACTTGATCTCCCATAGCCAACAGCACACACCAGGAAGGAGAAAGTTCTGCATAAAAGAAGCCACTGCCAACTTGTCCCACATGTTCATGTCTCATTGAGTAGGTGAAACAGTGAAAAGTGGAACAGATGACTGGCGTCATGGGCATCGGCAGGAATCATCAGAAGGAAGTGGAGAAGCTGGGGACTCTGCTGGTCAACTAGGGCATGGTGCCTGTTCACTTCTGTGTAATACTTATTTGCTGGTAAGGGTGGAAGGTCCAAGATAGGCAAAAACTTGAAATAGGAGCAACACCCTATCTAGGGTAGGAGTATATAAAGATTTAAACAAGGCATGAGGAGCACAAATAGAAATGAATACAAAAGGAAAGCAGAAACACCCTATTAGGGCAAAGGGTACAAAAGTATCTCCAGGTAACACAGGGAGAATAGAGGATGAGATTGCTGGGAGTGGTGCAGTGCAGTGGCTTTTGGGCAGCAGTTTCCAGAGAGACCTTCTGGAACACCTGTGCTGCCCATTGGCACACACCTCTCTCTGGGTTGAGGTGGAGTCACTAGACCAGGCTGAGTTAGCTAGGATTTGGTGCATTCCCATTACCAGAGGCCACAAAAGTCTGCCACAGTTACCTCAAAAATGCCAGTGAGGAGAAATGGCTGGACCATGGTGGACTCTGGAAGGGTGGGAGTGGTGGGGAGACAGGCACATTTCTTAACGGTACCACTAAAAATTCTATGCTGCTCTGGCAGGTGAGACTGCCAGGAGGAAGCACCCATGTTAGTGACCAAGGGAATGTGGGGTCCTCCATAGTGGAGACCCCACAAGGGAAAAGCGGACCCCAGAAGAAGAAAGCAATTAATGGTGGGGGTGCAATTGTGAGGGAGATAAATTTTGGAATAGGAAAGGGGGAGAGACAGGTTAGGTGCCTAACTGGTGCCATAGTCTGGACTGATGGGAAGCAAATCCTGCAGATCGCTGGGCAGCAGGACAGGAGGGAAGGCTGGATGTCATTATCCAATGGAGACTAATGACCTGACTAGGAACAGGGCTGGAATAGTGCAGGGGAGTTTTTGAGCTGGGGAAGGTCTTAGACTGGCAGCTCACTCAGTGGCATTTGCTGAGGTGTTTCCTATCTATGAAAGGGACAGAAAAGGAAATGATGCACCAGGAGCTCAACTCCATGGCTAAAAGAATGGTGCTGAGAGGAAGGTTTCAGCTACACTGGGGACTGTGGACACACCTGGGAGGATAAGGGCCTATACAGTGGTGATGACCTCCATTCATCTGGGAGGGAACTTCAGGCCTCAGTGACATGTTATTTCAATAAACATTTAAACTAGCCAAGGGGTGGTGGCAGAAGGAATCAGGGGGAACACTGCCTCCCCCCACAAGTTAAACAGAGTAAAGAACACGAGGGAGAGAAATCCCAAAGTCAATTCAGTCATAGAACACACCCCAGCACAATAAACTGTTGTCCATAAGTAAATAGTTCAAAATTCCAGATTTATTCTTTCACAGCAGAATTAGCACCTAAGTGGCAAGATGAGGAAAATGGACTGACGTTTCACCCAATAGAGCTTTGAAAAAATCCCCAGAGTGCATATTAATATAGAGAACAGGGTGATAAAGATAAAGGGTAAAGGAACAGAAGCATTAAAAGAAAGGTGGGATGGAAGTAGGGACAATGGAAAAAGTGAGCAACAAGCAGAGTGGAATCAAAATCTGGAATGCCATGTGTGCAAATGCTTGAAGTCTAGAAGTCTAAGAAATAAGATTTCAGACCTAGAGGCCATCATGGAAAGGCCTACCTGGATATTATGGTCATTACTGAGTCATGGTGCACAGAAACCATGACTGGGACATAACCATATAGGGCTATACTCTGTTTAGGAAGGACTGGCTGGGAAGGAAAGGAGGAGGTGTGGTGCTATATGTGAGAGAAAGTGAAAAGCCACAGAGATACAGGGAATACAGTGGGAGGCAGAGGTACTTTGTGCTGTAGTGATTTACTGATCTCAGCGCAGAGGGAAGGAATTAGATAATGTACTGGTGTAAACCTTTGACGAGATGGAAAAAAGGGGAGGTGCTGCTAATGGGGACTTCAGCCTACAGATGTGGATTGGAGCCTCCCAAAGCAGCTTCAGCTAGAAGCAAGGACATCCTGGAGTCTCTGTAGGTGGCATTTCTCAGGCAACTAATTGGTGAACCCACTCATGATGGGGCATACTGGACCTGTACTCACTTACAGGGCAGTGTTGCAAGCATCAAGATGGGAGGCCACTTGGGACCAGTGATCGCCATACATTGTGGTTCAAAATAAGGATGGCTGTTGAGAAAAATCACACAAGGATGAAGGTCCTGGACTTCAGGAGGGCAGATTTAAAAGATGGGTGAATGCCTCAAGAATGACCTGGCAAGGATGGGTGACCTTGGTGGGGTGGAGGAACAGTGAAGCGAATATAAGGGAGCATAGTAAAGACAGCAAACTTCTGTGTCAAATGAGGAAAAGTAAGAGGAAAAAGAGACCTCTATGGTTCTTGAAAGAGGTGGCTAAAAAAGCAAAAGCTAAAGGGTAGCATTCAGAAGGTATAAGGAGGCACAGAGGAAGGAGGATAGGAGGTATACTGTGGAAACAGAGAAGCAGAAATCAGTAAAGAGTGCAAAGGTGCAACTGAAGAGAATAGCCCAGGAGATAATGAAAGAGACACAACATTTTTCAGATATGTGAGTGAAAAGAGGAAGACCAGGGGTAGGACTGTAAGGCTAAAAATAGAAGGGGAAACTGTGCAGAGGGTACCAAGAAGACATGCTGCACAATTACTTTTGCTCTGTGTTCACAGAGGAAAGAGAAGGGAGGGGCCACAAAAAGTAGCAAAAGCTTTGGATGGAGGGCGGGAGGGAGGGGACTAGTCCTTTTTGGAGGAAAGTCCTGAAGAACTTGCTAATCTGAAGGTGGAGAAAGCAGTGGGCCAGATGGGGTGCATCCAAGGGTATTGAGGAGAGCTCAGGGAAATGCTGGCTACACCTCTGACACTTCTATATAATAGCTATCCAGAAACAGGACTGGTTCTGAATGACTGGAGGAGAGTGGATGTAGGCCCACTACACAAAAGTAGTAGCAGGGAGGAGGCTGGCAATTATAGGCTAATCAGCCTGACATTGATGGTGGGAATGTAAATGTATTTATTTATTTGCTTTTGTTTACCAGGTGAGCACACTAGACAGCCAAGTGCCTATTTTCAGGCTCGACCGGGAGGTTACAATGGAACAATACATGATCATCAGGCACACAGGTATAAACAGGGTTAACATACCTTAGGCTCAGGCAACATGATAAATCATAAGAATAGGGTACATAGATTAAGGCACTTTAGAGACATCTGAATAAGGTACAATAGTTGAGGTACATAGATCACATTTGACTGAGCACAATGAGTGGAAATCCAACTGTGAGGTACCATGGATAACTACAGAAGTTTGCATCCAGCCCATAGGGAGGTTCTGAAGTGGGAATGTGATGGGGAGGTGCGAGTGCAGGCTAGCAGGGAGTTCCACAGCTGGTGCGAAGGCAGGGGAGGCCTGGTCACCCACATGAGTGCAGGTTTTAGGAACCAGGAGGACCTGAGAATCACTGGATCTTAGGTAGTGGGGGAGTAGCAGGAGTGAGGGACAGGGTAAGTGCAGAAGGGTGGCAGTACAGATGATGTTGTCTAAAAAGTTGCCATGGGTGAAGGTGCAGTGGGACTCTGGTGGGAACCACTCCAGCTGGGAGTAAAGATCACATCGATGAGTGGTGAGGGCAGGCAGAGTAAAGCAGCATACATTGTTATACGCTGTCCCATTTAAGAGACTGGATTTTGGGACTTGTGCAAAGGTACAAGACCATAACAGAGCATGGGTAGGAGGACCCCTGGCTAGGGCCAGTCGGAGCCACTGGGGTGAGGCATGATTTTGCTCTGTAGGGCAGGCACAGCTTGCAATTAGTAGTTTTGCAGGTGTTACAGATGTGCAGGGTGAGATCCAGCTGAGGGTTGAAAGTAACCCCAGGTACTTAACCACTTCAGTAACAGGCAGTGGGGATCCATTGGCTCTAGGATTGTTGCAGGAGCAGGGCAGGCTTTTAACTTGGCAGAGGGCCAAAAAGCATGACCTGAGTCTTCTTGAGGTTAATGGAAGCTTGTGGTCCTCCGAGCCAGAACTGGACCCGGTTAAAGTCGGAGGTTAACGAGGTATTTATGGTCTTTTGGTCCGAGAGCTTGCCAGGATGATGAGCGTCATCCGCGTGCAGGTGGAGATCCCATAGGCAGAGGCTGAGGTAACTCATTTATAAAGAGGGAAACCAAGGTGAGCCGAGGACGCAGCCCTGGGGACACCACAAGTCACTGGAGCAGGGTCCGAGAATGCCTTGTTAAAGTTTGTATACTGCTGCCAATCCGAAGGTAGTTTGTGAACCAGGCGAGAGCAGGGGAGAAGCCCAAGGTCCCAAGGGTGGATCGCAGGGAGCCGAATGGTCGACTTGGTCAAAGGCTTTGGAGAGGTCTACATAGATGGCTCCAGTAAGTTTGCCTTGGTCAGTGGCAAGCGGATAGCAGAGGTAACCACCACAAGGGCAGTGGAAGCGCTGCACCTTTCTGAACCCATGTTGGGCTGGAGAGAGAGCTCATAGCTCTGGAGGTAGAAGTGAGCTGGGAGGCTACCAACTTGTCTAGTACCTTGCTGATAATAGACAGGATCACAATGGGATGATAATTATTAAGACTTTTGTGGTCCCCTGTTTGAGGACCGGACGACCTTGGCCACCTTCAAACATCCAGGATGGAGCCACAGATTAGGGATGCATTGAAGATGTGGGAGATAGGCCAGGCAAGGAGGGAGCCCCAAGTGAGAACAGTTGGGCTCGACTCCGTTGTGCCCAGCGCCCGTGAGGGAGAGAGACCTCGCGAGGCCTCTGGGTCTCCTGGACAGTAACTGCTTTTAGGTAGAAGGAGGACAGCTGCAGGGTCACACTGGGGGACCAGTGGCCATAGGAGAAGGAGTTGGGAAGAAGGAGCAGAGGTTGAGAGGTCAGGACTGTCAGGTCAGAGAACTGATGGTTGAAAGCGTTGGCGATAGTAAGAGGTTATTGCAACTCCCCCTTCAATGAGGAGGTCAGAGACCTGTGTTCTGGCAGACCCGCCAACTAGGCTTTTTGTTTTGCCAGAAACTCTTTGGGTTTCTGGCAGTGAAACAAACAGACTGGCAGAAATTGCTCTTGGCTGAGCAGATGGCTCTTTACAAGAGTTTCTCAGCCGGCATTGTTCAAAATTAGTCGGTAGCTGGAGTTGGAGGACTTGAATTAAGCCCAACACTTGCCTCTCTGCTTCATTAGGGATAGCAGGCCCCCATGGAGCCACTTGGTGACGCGCCCTCACCCTTCTTGGTGGTGGGGTGTGTTTATTTGCAGGGGCCCAAAGACAGCGAGGAAGTTGTCAAGGGCCACTGAGGGATCATTTGAGGCTGTGACCTGGGACCAGTCCACTAGATGCAGGTCAGCAAGATAGTTGTCAATGTCAAAATAGGAATAGTCCTATCTGGATCACTTTGCTGGATATTTTAAGAGAGAAGAGGCCCATATGCAATAGGTAGGGAGTGGTCCGAGATGGCATCAGGGAGGATTCCTGAGGAGACTATGTTGCCAGATCTGTTACTTAGTCAATGAGGGATCCTTCACTCCATGACAGAAGGACTCAGTAGGCTCAGCAATGAGCTGGCTGAGGACGAGACCAGATAGAAGAGTCTCATAAGGCTTGGCATTTCTCCCTAGCCAATTCAGGTTGAGTTCACCCAGGACAAGCAACTCATTTGGGCCAACTTTGTCTCTGAGACAGTTGAGAAGGGAGGAGAGCCCAAGTGTACCTCCCTTAGGAGGGTTGTGGCGCAAACCAGGTGAACCTTTTTGGTGTTACCTAGGAGAAGGAGGGTGTGCAAAACTCACAGGCAGAGGAGGGAGTGGAGGGTGTCTGATGACAGACACATTTAGGTGCCTTGTAGTAGAAGAGCACCACCTCCCGCCTGTTACCCTCCCGGTCACGCCTGAGTAGGTTGTATCCTGGGAGGACACACATAGAGTCTGGGATGTGAGGCTTCAGCCAGCATTCTGTAATCCCAGTAAATCGGGTTTGTGAGAGATCCACCCAGGTGGTTAACTCCAGCGAGGCTGAGTGCGAGACTGCACATTCATGCGCCATTTTTATGCTTTGGCAGATTGCCAGATCATGAGGAAGGAGGGTGGCCCAGGAACTGGGGCGAGGCGGAGCCCCGACTGAGCCAGGGAAGCCGAGCATCCACTGTGGGGCTGCATCCAGAAAAGCCAGTAGCTACAGTAAGCCATCCCGGGGAGCTGTACTGGTTTGTGAGGCCAAGGTTAAGTGACAGTGCAGGCCATGGCTAGGTCCACAGTAACAGGCTAATCCACTTACAATAGGGCAGGGAGGTAGAAAGGCAAAATGACTGGGATATACACCTAAGAAGGCAAAGAGGTTAGATGACTCCGGGAAGCTAGACAAGCAGTGTAGTACAGCAGTCTAGGTAGCTATCCCAAGACTGCACAATGCTGTGTTTAGCCTTAGACAGCAAGAACTACAATGGTGGTCATGCACAAAAACAGCAATGGGTTACAAGACCTTAAATAGCACAGGCGATACTATAAAATAAAAAGTAGTCAGAGGGCTAGTATACAAAATAACATCAGGCCAACAAAACAAGCAGAAATTACAGCATCTTTAGGACAGAATTTGATTTGGTATAACAGCTGTACAAAGAAGTTAGGCTACAAATTATTGGGGTACCAGGCGGCGGAGAAAAATATCATACAGAGGTACCAGACTGCAGGAGACAAATTTTTGTACAGGGTGCAGCAGAGTTCTGAGTGGCGACAATTTTAGGCTGCACGGACTTTGATAGGTGGCACAAGTGGACAACTAGGGAAGAGCCTGGTGAGCAAGTGGGTGGGATGAGCAAGCATGTAACGGGAGGAAATGGGGTGGGAGGGTGGGTGTGAAAACTTCTCCCGATCGTCCTCAGCAGGATTCCTCGCATCGGGAGGTCAGCCCAGCACAAGCTTCTTGCGCGCCTCAACCCCGATAAAGTGCACGAAAGTTTGTGTGTGCGGGGGACCCAGGCAATAGGTCTCCCACACCTCCCCAGGCTGCAGGTCCAGACAACAGTAGTGTAGATGGGCTCGTGTCAGCCTGAAGAGCTGGCCACACCGGCGTCACAGCTGGAGGGACCAATCGGCATCAGCTGCTAGGTTTCAAACTTGGTGCCGAAAGCCCCCCTCAGCAACAGTTCATTGTCCCTTGTCGATTTCAAGCAAAAACTCCCGATTTGCCCTGCAGAGGAATTTTCACAGGGAGGAGGTCCACCTGGCACAAACTGCAAGACCCAATTCACTGCAAAAATGCTCGATCGTCCTCAGCAGGATTCCTCGCATCGGGAAGTCCGCCTGGCACAAGCTTCTCACTGGCTCCTCAACCCCGACAAAGTGCACCAAAGTCCATATGTGCGGGGGTGACCCACGACAATAGGTCTTCCACACCTCCCAGGCTGCAGGTCCAGACAACAGTAGTGCAGATGGGCTTGTGACGGCCTGAAGAGCTGAGCCACACCGAGCGTCACAGCTGGAGGGACCAATCGGCATCAGCTGCTAGGTTTCAGACTTGGTGCAGAAAAGCCCCCTCAGCAACAGTTCATTGTCCTCATCGATTTCAAGTGGCAAAAACTCCCCAATTTTCCCACGGAGGATTTTCCACATGAGGTGAGGTCCACCTGGCACAAACTACGAGACCTCAATTCGCTGCAAAAGTGCTCCCCGATCATCCTCAGCGGATTCCTCGCATCAGGGAGGTCCGCCTGGCACAAGCTTCTCACCAGTGCCTCAGCCCCGACAAAGTGCCCTGAAAGTTCATGTGTGTGCATGGGGCCCGGCAATAGGTCTGCCACACCTCCCAGGCTGCAGGTCCAGACAACAGACTGCTGAAGTAAAGGATTGTGGAATATCTTGAATCAGTTGGTTACAAGACCCAAGGCAGCATAGTTTCACAGGGGAGTTCATGTCAAACAAATCGACAGATTTATTTGACTGGGCGACCAAGGAACTAGTTCAAGGTAGAGTGGTGGACACGGCCTTCCTGGCTTTCAGTAAGGCATTCAACACCATTCCACATAGGAGACTAATAAACAATCTGGGTAGTTTAGAATTGGTCCAAAGGTAATAAACTGTATAAGAAATTGGTTAAGGGCTAGGCAACAGATGGTGGTGGTAAATGGAGTTCATTCTGAGGAAGGAGTGTGACCAGTACAGTGCCTCAGGGATTAGTGCTGGGACCAGTCATCTTTAATATTTTATAAGAGACATTGCAGAGGAGCTGGAAGGGAAGGTCTGCCTCTTTGCAGATGACACCAACATTTGCAATAGGGTGGACACTCCACCAGGGAGTAGGGGTGGAAAGGATGAGCAGAGACCTGAGAAAACTAGAGGGTAGTCAAGGATATGGCAGCTGGGTTTCAATGCAAAAATTGCAAAACAATGCATTTAGGGCACAGAAACCCAGGGGCAGAGTACATAATCGGTGGAATGGTATTGATGACCACCTAGCCGCAAAGAGACCTGAAGTAATCATATTGGATGACCTAAAGGTGGCCAGGCAGTGCAACAAGGCAGTAGGAAGGATGGTGCGGTGCATAAGGAGGGTATCACCAGCAGAAAGAGGTAGGTGATGTTGCCTCCATATAGATCTGCAGTAATATCCCACCTAGAATATTGTGTCCATTTCTGGAGACCACATTTCCCTAAGGACACAGACATAGTGGAGGTGGTCCAGAGGAGGAAACTAAAATGGTGCAGGGTCTGCATCAAAAGCCCTCTGAAAAACGACTAAATGACCTCAATATGTATACCCTGTAACAGAGAAAGTGGGAGATAAAATAAAGACCTTTAAATACCTCACAGGGGTAAATAAGGTAAAGGAGGAGTATTGTTCAGATGAAAAGGTGCTCAAGAACAAGGGACATGCTATGAAACTGGAGGGTAGATTCAGGAGAGATGTGAGAGTACTTCTTCACAGAAATAGTGGTGGATTCCTGGAACAGTCTTCCAGCAGAGATGGTGGAGTCAAAAACAGTGGTGGGGTTCAAGAATGTATGGGATAAGCACAAAGGAATCATAGTTGAAAGGATGGGGGAAGGAGAAAGAGCTGTGGTTCGGGCACGGTTTGAAGTAATACTGTAGTTTGGGAGAAATATGCAGACTGGATGGGCCAAGTGGTCCTTATCTTCTGTCAAATTCTATGTTTCTGTATTTCTATAAAATATTCAACTTTTGGTGGAACAAGAACATTTTACCACCAAATAAACTGGAAGGTGCTGAGAATTTTCATAGTGGGAAAATGCAGGGTCAAATTTTTGCCTAATTTTCTGGCACTGCTACTTTAAGATGTCTAAGTTTACCCATTTTATAAGCACAAAAGTCACATCAGGGTGTGGTATTATTTAATAACCACACTTCGGGTGCTAGAGGTACTCAGTGTAAATGCTTCATGCCATAGAATGCACCTTGGTGTGCATGTATCACATAATTATCCACACGCTACTGTGTCATGTTACTTACTTATACTGCAACATAAGTTGAATGGAAGCCCTGCATGGAAAACATCCCTCTAAGCTTCCACTGAACTGATGGACACAATGCTCATTAAAAAGTCAGTTTTGATTCAATATTTGTCCTTGTGAGCCAGCAACCGTCTCTCTCTCACTGCTGTCCAAAATCCACCTGACTGAGCTACCAATGAATGAATAAGACGCTCATTCATTTATTGACAGCTCAGTTGGGCTGCTGTCAACCATGGATTGTGGAGGAGGTGAAACCAATTGCTCACTCAGTGGGATGAGAGGAGTGGGGCAGGGACCACTACCTGCCAGAGTGGAAAGGGGTCCATTAGACACCAGGGATAAAATAAAAAATACAGGCATGGGTTCAGGAGAGTCCACTAGACACCAGGGAATTAAAAATAAAATACAGGCATGAGTTTGGGAAGGGAGGACCACTATACACCAAGGAATTAAAATAAAATACGGACATGGGTTGGGAGGGTTTACTAGACACCAAGGAATTAAAAATAAAACATGGGTATGGGTTGGGGCACCAGGAATTAAAATAGAATACGGACATGAGTTCGGGAGGGTTCACTAGACACCAGGAATTAAAAATAAAATATGGGCATGGGTTTGGCAGGGTCCCCTAGACAGCAGGAAATTAAAAATAAAATATGGGCATGGGTTTGGGAGGAGGGGTCCACTAGAACCAGGAAAATAAAACAAAAAACATGGCATGGGTTCCAGAAGGGGGCGGGAGCACTTGCCACCAGGAATAATCTTTTATAGCAGATTTGCCATTTCCTTGCCTTGCCTTTTTAAGTGCAATTGTACTTAAAACAAACAAAAGCAAAAGCGAAGTCACAATTAGCAAATCTGCTATAAAAAAAAGCTTTGCAAAATGATCTGCAAGGCAGATTTGGGGACTTCAGGAAATTAAGTCTGTGAAGTAAAACTTCATTGCATCTCTATATGAACTACAAAGATCCAGTGTGGCCCAGCATCTGTAATATAAAACACAGTGGGAGAAGTCTGCCCCAGATAAAAAGCCCCAGTAATGCAATGTGTTATCTGGAGAGAATGAGCCTCGCTCACCCAAAAAATGCTTTTTTTACTATTTATTTTGCCAGTCTGGTTGCAGTACTGTAGTTAAGCCAATGTTTCAGTGACAGCTTCCTCTTCTTTAGGTTTATAGTTACTGCAAATTAAAGTATAATATTATAATCGTAACTCATAAGCAACAATAAAACAATTCTTCTTTAGTACTGACTATTAACTAAAGAAGTATTAAGTTAAATCTAATTTTCCTTTAAACTAGCAATTTCTTCTTTTCACTTGTCATTCATCAACTTTTTAATCAAGGAATAAAATGAATAAATCAAACTGCAGTATGACAGTGGTCTGTTATTATGGGATGAAGTGCTATGCTGTGCAGTACTCACTTTAAAAGTATTACTGTACCCATAATGTTGCATAACTTACTTACACTTTAATGACACAGCCTACCTGGACCCAGATGTATTCTGGTACTGTCAAATAATTGACAGCTTCCATTTATGCATATATTGTCCCAAATATAAATTTTATTTATTTATTTAGCTTTTGTTTACAGGTAAGTACACAAGACAAGTAATATGCCTATTTTCAGGAACGACCGGGACAGCACAAACATGCAGAATACATACAAGGCAACTTGGGAGGAACAGCATATTACAGGAAATAATAACAAGTGTAGAAAAGAAGATGCACAATCAACAATTACACAACGTATTAAGAGTACATAGATTGACATTAGGGGCAGCAGAATTCAACTAGATTCATTTCACTAAGGGGCTTGGAACAGTCACACACCATTGATTGTTTTAGATGAGACCACAGGAGGTGCGAAAGATCCCATGGGAGGGCCAAGCGGACATGATCAGGGAGAGAGTTCCAGAGTCTGGGCGCTTATAGCAACAAGTCATGTTCCCCATAAGAGTCGGGTGGGGGGACTTTGAGCAACCCAACAGACTGGGACCTAAGTTGGTAGGGCGTGGGGTCCATTTTTGGGAGGAGTTGCGCCAGTCCCAGCGGAATGCCAGTAGAGAGCACTTTCTTGGAGAAACTTCCAACACCAAAATCCAGGTATTCAGCTGGGGAGCCAGCAGAGTTTGTCATAGAGCTCACAGCGATGGTGAGTTTGGAGGCAGCTAGTGCAAACCGACAGATATTATTATATGCCGTGTTCCACCTGGCAAGATGAGTTTGGGGATCGGGCAAATAAGTGAAGTCCATAGCTGAGGGAGGAAGAAGCACTCCTCTCGTGAGGCAAGTCTGGCCCCGGGTTAGGTTGTATTGGCCCTGTAGGCCAAGCCAAGCTTGCAATTTGTAGTTCTACAGATGTCGAGGATATGACTCTCCATGTCAAGTTGGGGTCAAGAGTAACTCCAAGATATTTGATTGAGTTCACTGTTGGCAGCGAGGGGCCACCCTCACTAGTTATGTTGAGCAAAGCTGATGAGGCTTTGATCTTGGCCAGGAACCAAAGAGCATGGCCTGTGTTTTATTTAGGTTCAACACCAGTTTGTGGTTAGTAACCCAGGCCAAGACTCTGCTGAAGTCTTTGGACAGGCTCTGGTTTAGGGCTGAGGCATTTTGAGAATGGGCCACTAACACCAGGTCATCTGCGTATAGGATGGCTTGGCAATGAGAGAGATCACCAAAGGCAGTTGGTTAATGAAGAGCAAGAATAGAGAGGACCTAGCACCATCCCTGAGGGACTCCCATAGTCACTGCCCTAGGCTCCGAGAGGGCCTTGTTGAAGCAGGTACACTGCTTTCTGCCCTTCAGGTAGCCCATCAACCAGTTCATGGCATGGGAGAGAGTCAAGTGACCATAGCTGCTCCCCAAGTAGGTCGTGATTGACAAGGTCAAAAGCTTTTGACAAGTCTATAAATATAGCACCCAACAGTTTGCCCTGGTCCATGGCAGATCTTATGCTTGAAGTTACAGTAATCAGGGCAGTTGTGGTGCTATGTCCCCTCAAAAGCCATGCTGGGCCTTGGATAGCAGTTAGTGGAATGTAAATACTCGAGGAGTTGCTTGGCCACCACCTTTTAGAAGTTTGCCAAGGGATGGGAGAATAGCAATTGGGCGATAGTTGTCAGGAAGTTTGGGATTGCCCTGCTTAAAACAGGGACTATCCTTGCCTCCTTCCAGATATCGGGGATTATCCCGAGCTGAGGATAGATTAAAATGTGGGCAACCGGGAGGCAATGTAAACAGCTCCTAGCTTAGAAGCCTAGGTTCCAGATTGTCAAGACCTGGACTGGAGTGCTGGGAGAGGGCAGCAAGACATTTCAGAACATCCAGGACTGATACCGCCCTGAGATTAAACTCTCTCTGAGAAGGTTGATCTACCTGACTCGGGAGGAAGGGATGATAGATGAGCTCCCCATCAGTCATGAAAAGAGAGGTGAGGGCCGAGAGGTCTGAGAAGTGAACTTTAAGAGAGTTGGCTATAGTATGAGGATTATTACATGAGACTCCATCTATAACCATATCCGTGACACCAGTGGGAGGACCCACTGATGAGGGATTTGATATTCGTCCAAAACCTCCTAGGGTCTCTGGCAGAGCTAAGTAGTGCAGACTTACAAAGTCGCTCTTAGCTACCCTAATAGCCTTCTTACACTGATTCCTGAGGTGCCAGTATCTCTGGAGATTAGAAGGATCAATGGATCCCTAGTGCAGACTAGCATTTGTCTCTCTCGCATCTGGGCTAGAAGATTACCATTCAGTCAGAGAGTAGCAGTTCCCCTCACCCTCCAAGTGACCTTAGGGCATGTCTGTCCTGGAGATCCCCAAAGGTATCAATGAAGCAGGAGGTTGCCACTGAGTGGTCAGTGGCTTCAAGCACCCTGGACCAGTCAGTACATCTTAAGTCATCCAGGAACCCTCTGAGTCAAACCAGGAGTAGTTTCTGACTTGTATGATTTTGTGTGGAATTTTAGGGAGAGAATTTTCTAGACACAGTGCACTGGGAGTGGTCTGAGATGGAGTCGGATAGCGTGCCTGATGATGCTATCCTCTCCGGACAGTTAGACAAGATCCAATCCAGCAGGGTGCTCGAGGAACCATTAGCC
The DNA here is from genome assembly GCA_016271365.2 of Neoceratodus forsteri. Lineage (NCBI taxonomy): Eukaryota > Metazoa > Chordata > Ceratodontiformes > Ceratodontidae > Neoceratodus > Neoceratodus forsteri. The sequence goes on from CM057456.1 coordinate 1,233,922,593, forward strand.
GTCTGTCTGGTGGGTCATGAATTAGTTGGGTTAGGGTTAGGCTGGCAAGTTGAGGTTCAAATTTCTTAATATTGCCACTCTCCCAGTTTAGGTTGATATCACCCATGATGATTAGTTCATATCACCTATACTGGGCCTGACAGCATCCAGAAGATAGGCGAGTCCAGGTAGACCTCCCTAGGAGGGTTATAGGCACACACCAGATGCAGTTTCTTTGTATCCACTAACAGCAGAAGCACATGAAGTAGCTCACAAGGGGATGTTCAGGTTGCCGATGAGTTACCAGGAGATTTTTAGGTGGATTCTGTGGTAGATAAGGATACCACCCCTCTTACCCCTGGCCCTGTCAAGGCAGATGAACTCATATCCTTTTAGGGAGCAGGCAGGGTCAGGAATGGAGGGTTTAACCAAGTCTCAGTTACCCCTAGGATGTCTGGTTTATATAGCTCAACCCACGCTAAGAGCTCATCATGATTAGGTAGCAAGCTCCTGATATTTAGGTGAGCTATTTTAGCCCTTACTCATACTCAAGCAGCAGGGATATTAGTGGACAAATTAGGGGTCAGGGTTGAGCTCTATATCCCAGCCATAAGTAATGCAAGGAGGAGGAGCCAGGGAAGGTACTGCCTAAGAGTGGGTGACCACCAGGACGATTAATGGTACGGTTTTTCTTGACCCTGGCTGTGTACATAAGGCACCTAATATCTAGGCTGAAGATAATACAGTGGTGCATCTCGTTAGTTGCCAGCAAGTTGGAAAAGGAGAAGTCAATGTCAGCATGGGAGGAGGCCACTTCCAAGAATCTCCCAGGGATATTGGGGAGAGGTGGCACATTGAAGGAGGGCCAGCCCTAGGCTAGCCTACGAGCAGAAATGCCATAAGGCGGCCGACAGTCTACCCCTAGTCACTGCATTGGGAGCTTCCCTACCTTCCATAGGTAAGGACGGGAACCGCACCCTTATCATGGCTGGAGGCACAATGAGACCAGCATGGGGAGCATGTCCAGTCACCCTGCCAGGGATGGCCTGGAAGAAAGGTGGTCCTCTCACCCTGTGATTTCACCATGCAGTAAGACTGCCAGCAGACAGAGGCCTGAGTGTGTTGGTTTGCCAGGACTGTGCCCACTAGGTTAAAGAAGGTGAGTCAGGCACGGCAACCAAAGTAGCCTAGGCAACTGGAGGTGCTAGGAATGAAATAACCCTGAACCATAGAAAGAGTCTGGGCATAGCAAACAAAGCAGTCTGGGCAACCAGAGGTGCTAATATAACCCTATGCCGACCCCCAACTCCAGGAGCTGTAGAGGATAAACATCAAGAGTCATAAACTACAGCATTGAACAACTCAAATGTGGTAGGGCAACACTAGACAGAACTATGCAACAGAAACTTATAGTATTGGTGGCAACAGAAAATATTCTTGTAGTGGTCCCTGACTCAGGTTAAACAATAGTATTGTCCAGCAGAAAATAGTCTTATAATAGTCCATGAATCAGGTTAAGCAAAGTACTGTCCAGCAGGATTAGTATACCCAAAGTTCACATAACATGTCCAATCCAGTAAACAGGGAGGAGATTTGTGCGGAGAAACCCCTCGTTAGAAAGGAAGAACCTCCCTATTGACTGATAGGGTAATGTAAGTGTCAAGAGGCGAGGCCAGCATGCATATAAACTCACCCACAAAACAGGGAGGTGTGTGGGCCACAAAAGTTTTTCTGTAAATTCTCTCCTGCCCCTGGGCAGAGGCCACAACTTAGGAGTGCCATTGTTTCCGCAGAGGAGGCCCAATGGAGCTCACAATGGCCCACGGCACCTCCACTATGCAATACAGATAAGTTCTTGGCCAAGCTGGGGGACACTCGGAGTAAGGTCGCCCTCGCCTCCCCTCCTCATGGCATCTGATTCTGGATCTGTGGATGTTGGAACAGCGCTCCCAATTAAGGTGGCAGAGGAGAGCTTCACCCTTGACTGGAGCCCAATAGGAAGCTGTGGATTTTGGTGGCAAAAGTTGAACAAAGGGCAGGATTGTCCACAGCAGGAACACAGTGATGGGTCCGGGGTCCAATTTCAGCCTAAGGACAGAACAGGAATCCGCCTCTTCACCTTCCAGTGTGTGCTGATGGAGCAGCCCTCCAGGTAGGGGCGGTGAGTTGTTCAGACAAAAAGAGTTTTCTGTAAATTCTCTCCTGCACCTGGGCAGGGCCCACAGCTTGGGTGCCGCTGTTTTCCGCCCGAGGAGGCCGCGGAGCTCAGCCCCACAGCACCTCCACTCAGCAATACAGGATAAGTTCTTGGCCGCTGGGGGAGAGACTCTTGGAGTAGGTGCCCTCGCCTCCCTCCTCCAGGCGTCATATAATATCATCTGCCCTTTATTTAGCTATGCTGATTATTATACTTTTATATGCATCAACCAAAATATTAATGCAGTTTGATAACACATTCTAAATCTCATGTGTACAATACTGTATATGTATAATGGACCCTTGTAGGGTCATCGATTATGTGTGAGTCTATGACTGCCTAAGTCATCTTTGTACTTCACAACATTTTCCAAACCACTTTGGATTTAAATCCACTAGAATAATGAATTCACTATTTTGGCATAGCTCATCTGTGGGCTTGAGTTAGATCTAATCCTTCTTCCTTATAACCAGTGTGCCTAGATAACCACTAGTGACAGAAATTTATTTTTCCCAGAATCAGAGTTAGTGACACATATTCACAAGGTAACAATCAGATGGCTCATCCTGAATCACTTAAAAAGAAACATGCAACCCCTCTTCTATCCCCATCTCTGTTACAACTGAAAACATTGTATCCTTCCAGATTAATCATGGAATTTGGTATCTTGTTAGATAACAGTGTTTTGGAGAGAGCAATAAGATCAAATTGATATGTAGTGTCCCAGCTGTAAAATTGTCCTATTTGTCCAGAAATTTCTGCAAATTTAATTGTGCAAGATATATAGTGTGCCTAGGAAGTGGCCTATTGGCTTAGAGTTGTTGGTTGGTCTGGGAATACAGTGTATTGAAATGGAAGTAAGTTAGTGAATAAAATTTCTCATTAATTTAGAGAGACATTGGTTAAGCTTGTGAGTTGTAGCTTTAGTATTCCTGTGAGACTTCTTTTGCAGTTAATCTTTTGTTGAAACCTTTGTATTACATGTGGTACAGTTGGTTACAGAATGCATAGTACATGGAGCAAAATTCATAATCATATGTCAATGGATCATACAGACATTGGTGGGTATTTTGTCTTCCTAGATGGAAAATCTATCTTGACATTTGTGCATTACAGAGAAACACAGCTTACTACCCTAAGTATTCTAGTAAAAAGTGAGGGGACCCTCAACTGCCACTCTGCTGTCCACTGTAAACCTGGTATATAAACACTGGTCTGGAATTGTCATTTATGGGGGTTTCAGCAAGTCCTTGCTGGTGCTGATAGCAGTGGGTTTGCTTTTGTTCAATATGTCTCAGACAAAGGGCCCATAGCCTTTGATAAACCTGCTCTTTTCCTTGAATTTTGTATGTTGGCCTAACATTCTTGCCAAAGCTTCCAAGGCCTTGATCCATTCCTGCAGCTTGGGTACTTCACGGTTCTCCATCTCCTAAGGATAAGACTTTTGGCTTCTCCTGAGGCCTCAAAAGCCATTTCATTTCAGTGAGGTTGATAGAGAGCTCTCGTGCCCTATACCCTAACAAGAAGGTCTGGGGGCCATAGGTATGTCAGTGCCTAGAACAATGCAGCAAGACAGGGTGACTTGTTTCCTGACGAGGTTGAATTAATGGACATCCCCATATTATATGAAGCAAGACGTCTGTCCCTGCAGTATCACACCACCAGCAGTTATCATGTGGTTTGAGGCCTAGGGCCTTGAGTTGGGCTGATGTGCAATACCAGTAATGCAATATTTAATTTTGTATCAACTGACTTCTCTGGTCTGTACAAGCTTGATGGGCTAAGCGCCAGCACCCAAGCCATTCATCTTCTAACATGCAAATATGAAGAGAGGTACCATTTCTCTCTGGCATTACAAGTTGGGTCTGGAGCTGCCTCTCTCATGCTTTAGTATATTTTACCTGCTCTACCAGTGTTTTGTTGTAACCCAGCTTTTGATAGGTAAGGCTTTGTTTTACCCTAAGTCAGGGAGCTACAGGTAAGGTACTTACATTTGACCTTATTCCATTGGCCATACAGATTCCTCATCTGGAGGAATCTCAAAAAATCTGATTTTGGCAAGTCAAACCTGGCTTGAATGTTCTGGAAAGAATCAAGAGGCATTCTGTCCCAGGGTAAACAGGTGTAATATCCTGAGAATGGATCTCTTTTCTCAAGAGGACCAAGGTATTGGGACCCCCCATGCATAGCACAGCATTGTTCCATAGATATGTATATGTTCCTGGTTTATAACATATTCTAGTAGTATGAGCAATTTTTTCCAGGCTACATATGCCGTCCTTGGTGGTGAGCTGTTGAGCACATTTAGCAGTTGGGGAATTACCCAGTAAGGCGAGGGATGGATGCCCTCTGTCACTGCTTTTCAATGTTTATCCAAGGTGGGAGGCTGGGGCCTGGGTTTTGGAACACCTGCATGGTTCTGGCAGTTGTAAAGGCCTGCTTGTAATTTCTAAAATTAGAAAGGTTCCACCTACCATGCTTACAGTGAGCTCGCAGTTTCACTCTGCTGTATCTGGGCAGGAAGGCCCCCATAAATAGTGGCCTATTAGGAGTCCAGTCTCTGGAACCATTTGTCTGGGATCATAATAGGTAAGTGGACCCAGAGGTAAAATAATCTCAAGGACAACATCATTTTGTTGGAATGAATTTTCCCGGTGAGGTTAGATTTAAATGGTTTCACCTATTTCAATAGTTCTTAGACTTTGTCACAGTGAGCCTCCCAAATCCATGGAAAGATTTTGAGCCTCCCTAAAACTGAAATAATCTTGGGCCTCCCAAAGAAAAATAACATACTGTTCTTTGCACAGTGCACCATGAATATATTGACACCCCTTTGAGTACTTGGCTCACATTCAGTTCTTTGTCTTATACTGACCTGAAACCTTTGAAAAGAGCTGCTGTGCTCAAAGGTGTTATCTATTATCCTCTTTCAGTTTGATTCATCTCTTCACACAAACTATATAAAACTCAAAATTTAAATACAGTACTTTTTCAGACTTGCTTGAGCCTCCCTGGAACAGGTTGGGGCCTCCCCAGGGAGGCTGGCCTCACTCATTTGAGAACCCTGACCTATTTAGTTCTGTCTGGATGTTAGATATCAGGGGTTAAAATTCATGGGTATAAGTTTTTGCAGCTGAGGGGACAGAATAACTCCTTGGTATTTAATTCCTGTGTATACCAGGTCAGGCCAGAGTCTGACCCCATGGCAGAGGTGGCTGATTAATTTAGAGGTAGGATTTCAAATTTACCCTTGTTGATTTTAGGTCTGACAACTGCTCAAAGTGTTAAAGTGTAGTCAGCATTGGAGAGATGGCTACTTGGATATTGTTGGTTAGGAAAGGCAGTCATCCTCATACAGCTTGACCTTATACTCCTCATGACCTACCTTATCCCGAAAATTAGTTTATGCAACCTGATGGCTGAGGCAAGTGGGTTTATAGCCAGCACAAAAGCAGGGAAAAGGGAAACCTTGTCTCATGCCTCTCTAGAGTGTGAAGGGATATGAGAGGAGACCATTAGTAAGTACTTAAGCAGATGAGCTGTTGTACAGTGTACTGATCCATTTACAGAATTCTGGGCAAACATTGAAATGCCTCAGCACTGCCAGTAGGTACTCCAACTCCACCACGTCTAAGGCCTTCTCTAAGTCTATGGCTAAAGCTGCTTTGGGAGAGGGAAGCACTGCAGCTTTCTGAAATAATGTAATCACAGCCCTTAGATGATCTGCGCTGGATCTCCCTTGATGAAACCTGCCTGTGAGGGATGAATTAAGGTTGGTAAGACCTTCTACAAATGGGGTGCCAAGATTTTGGCCAGGATTTTGCATTTGTATTTATCAAAGAAATAGGCCTATAACTGTCTGGGAGTACAGGGTCTTTGCCTTCCTTTGGCAGGACTGTGATTACTGTTTCTTTCTGTGAGTATGGCAGGGATCCCCTGTGTTGTGCCTCTCTCATTATGTGGAACATTGGGGTGACCACCTGTGTTTTATTGTCTGATAAAAATCAGCCAGGAACCTATCACTCCCAAAAACTTAAGTGGTGCCATGTCCATTATGGCACTAAGGAGTTCCTCTTCACCAATGGGGACAACCAGGTCCTCCCTTTGGGTCCCGAGAGAGGTAGGGAGGTTGGTTAGGCCTATTAATTTGTCAAAGTTATGAACGTTAAAAGTTGACTGGAACTTATAGAGGTTTATCATGGAACTTAGTCATGGTCTGATTAATGGCCTTAGGGGAGTTAGCTAACTTGCCTGTACTGTCCCTTAATTTATCAATGTCTCTCCACCCTTTGCCTCTTAATCTGTAGGATGATAGCTTACCTGCTTATTCCCCTGATCCCAGTACTTGTGTCAAAGTCTGCTTTCCTGTATCTCTGCTTTTCTAGAGGCAAAAGTGTTCAGCTGTATTCTCAGGGCCATTATTTCATAGCATGGGAGGGTTTTTAACTGATGGTGATCCTTCTTATCAGGGTCTCTTTTGAAAGTTGGAGCTCTAACTGCAGAACCTCCTGTTTCCTCTGTTTCCTATGATACACAGAGTAGCCAATGATACAGCATCTTTTGGTAGCCTTGATGGCTTCCCAAATCATATTAGAAGAAGCACAATCTTCTGGGTTGTCTAAAAGTAGTTACAGTAGATGGCTTTTGCTTCAGCCATAGTTGGAAAGTAGAATCCTTCAACAGAAGTGGATCTAGCCTCCATGTAACAGACTTTGCCTTGTCTGAGTTCAAAAATACCTTGAGTTGAATTGGGGCATGGTCTGAGAGGAAGTAAAGGTAATGTTTACATCTGCTATGTCTGAGTAAAGTTTTGCTGACACAAACCAGTAGTCCAGCCTACTGGCTATTGCATGGGCCTCTGAATAATATGAGAACTCTTTTGTTAAGGGGTTAAAAGTTCTTCAGGTGTCAGCCAGCTGGTGCAATATCAGCAGGTCATGCACCGTTAGCAGAGACTTTACATATGGTTCTGGTCTAGCATTTGACCTGTCTAGTATATGATCCTGAGTTATGTTGAAGTCTCCCACTAGAATGATGTGTGGGTTATCATTGGCTATATCCAGAACTTTTGTGATAGCATATTAAAATATTCTGGCTGATCTTCATTCGGGCATATATGTTACCTAGAAGAAGAGGCCCACAGATAGTATTTACTTGCTAACACCTATCTCCACTCCTTGTCATAGTTTTGTTCCATAAGCTGCCACTTTAGCTGTTTATGGCACAAAATCGAGACTCCTTTTAGCTTTTCCAGATGTGCTATGCACTTCCCACCCAACCACCTTGAGGCTTCTGAGCCTCAAAAGTTGTTCACCTTTGTTTCCTGGAGGAAGGCAGTTTGTGTTTTAAGCTTTTTAAGCCTGATCTTAATCTTTTCCTTTTAATTGGATCATTCATCCCCTTACATTCCAAGAGGTGAAAGTCAATGGTATTGACAAATCCATAATATTGGCTTATAAATTATTTTATACCCTGGAAAAGGTTGTCTTAGCAACCTATCCTACCTGTCATTCAAGGAGCAAGGCACAGGCCAATCTTGCCATTCCCTAGTAGTTCTAATCATTTTTCCATTTGCAGTGGTTTTGTGATGTACATTTTGTTATCAACATGTAAAGTGTTACGTACCCTATAGTTTCAGCATTTTCACTTTATACATACATTGAGAATCCTTGCACAACTTAGACCTTTGGGAGTACCAACTGCATTTTCCCATACAGATCTTGAACCTTGCTTTGAAGGGTGTACCTTCTATCCGGTACATCTTAGAGCTAAGGAGAAAGGTTTCCCATGGGGAGCATAGACCCTCATGCACTCCATTACATTTAGAGTTTGATCCCTCTTAGACCCAGGAGGGGCATTCACTTGCTCCTCAATGATCAGGGTAGATCACGCTGGGGGTCACCTTATACCATCAAGCTCCCTGAAGTAGCCTTTCTTTACATTGCTCTCCTATAAAGTGCACATGGACAATTAGTCTAACAGGGGACCTTGGGTGGCCACCGCCAGAGGAGGTTGGGCTATCACTAGACAACCAGATTAGGTAGTCCAGTTAGCAGTCTGGGATCCATTTACTATAAGAAACAAAAAGGTGGAGGCTGGTGTTAATCCACAGATTAGAGCTATGGAGAGCATATCCTACCTCAGGGGCAGGGAGGGGAGAACACTCTGTCTGAGTAAACCATTCATATGTGTTTTCTCCTCCTTCCAGCCTCTTATGATGCTATTTGAAGGACAAGCGACATATGGTACTTCATGTCATTACTATCAAGAGACCCCTGCAGCCTCAGTTAATGCCATCTCAGTATCTTGCCCTGTGATCGAGTCCAACCACTGAGGGCTAAATGAGGGGTCAATTCCATTGCAGAAGAACCTCCTTCCCAACCCTGTTCCCCCAACAATAGTGGATGCTATATAACTTGATAGTAACTTTAGAACCATTGTATACCTCCTAATTTTGTGGTTTGAGCAACATAAGCAAAAATGCTCAACTTTTGATGCCTTAAGCTTAGGCTTACTGTCCTCATGTTACCTATCACATTTGAGCACAGATCAGAACAGCTTGTGTACTCTTAAAATCAACTATTTCTGAGGTATCATTCTGTTTAGTTTCTGAGCTATGACTGCCACTGTCAGCTCTTTATGTTGCAAGGTAGCAGCCACTTTATGGTCAAGGTCAATACGGTGGAGCGAAACCTCTGTCATTATTTACATTAACATGGCCCAAGTCTGTAGAAGCAAATGTGGTTTCCAATGGGGTGATACCAGTGCCTTAGCCTGCTTTTACCAGTGCCAGCTCGAAAAAGGATGTCCTAGCTAAGTTTCATAGCTTTGCTATATTGCCTCCGTTCCTCTTCAGGTCGCTCGTTTCCCCAGACTAGCGCTTTGGCATATCCCTTACCTTAACAGGCTATAACTTGATTAGTCACCTTTTTGGTAGTGGGTAAAATCAACACAGAGCATTGTTTACAAGCAAGCATCTCGGCAGTTAGCATCACCCAGACTAAACAGCTTGATCGGAGGCATCAAACAGGCAACAAGCTGCTCGATGGATATTCTTTCTTGCCCCCACCTCCTGCACACAATTTGCCCAGTCCTCTCCCAAGGGTGACCACTCACTAGTTTTAGGATGATAAACATCAGGAACAGGGACAGCATTAGCTGGACCTCCTAGAACTCAAAGCAAAGGTGTAAACTCCCGGAGTGGTTCATATCTGTTTGAGGTTTGGCAGGAGTTGTTCCCAGGCAGCAACTGCAGGCATCAGAGGACAAACCTCTTCTATCTGCTTCTTGAATGCTCCCTTTTTCTGACTGGCTTTCCTGCTGGGTTGACCTTTGATTTCTTCTTTTGATAGCCCTCAAGATCTGCTGCCACGGTGATGCTGGATATAGCTCTAATGTAGCAGGGTGGGCATTTTGTAGCTGCCTCATGCTCAACCTCCATCTTGGATGCTGTCTCTCCTCATGGCTATGACAGCAGTCGATCCAGTACCCTACTCTTTGCTTTGTAATTCATGAGAATTGTTCAGCCGCTGAAGGATGATCAAAGTGATATATTCCCATTCACTTATGTACGAAGAAGAGCCAGGTATCTCAGAGGGTGGCAATATTCAACTTATAAATTGCTGTTTCACTCCAGCATAGGCACAGTGATGGTTTGACATGTCCTGAGAGAAGTCTTTGTACATTTGTACCCTGTGCCGCTCCACTGGAAATTGTCATGTTCCTTCACTCTCCTTAGGTAGAGTTCTTTCTTGGGGTACCAGAGGAATTTACACAACATGGGCGAGGTCTTCGCCTGGTTGGGGCTGCAGTGTAAGGATCTATGTGCCCTTTCAATTTCAGGAGGACTTCATTGTTATATTTCATTAAGTCAGGTAGCATTGTTCTTAGGAAAGCAATCATGTCCCAACCCTTGGCATCCCAACAATTTTAATGTTTTTCTCATTGTGCTCTATTTTACAGATCATCTACCTTGTTGAGCAAGTATTGTACTTTAAGGTGGTGATCCCAAGTATACCCTACTGGTTTTGAACTGCCAGGTCTTGTATTTGAACCACCTGTTCTGTCAGGCCACCCTCGTGCGAGAGAGACAAGGTCTGCATTTGTTTTTGGGCAGCAGCTTTAAGGTATGTGGTATCTATTAGGATCTTGTCCAGCTATTTAATATGTTCCAGATCCACTGCTGGCTGAGATGTCAGAACTTGCAAAGCCTGTGATCCTCACTGCGTCGATGCCATTCTGTGTCTCAGCGGGGATGTGGCACCTTGTTCTCTTTGCTGGTGAATGAGAAAATTTAGCCTACCCATCTGGCAGGGTTAAAGTCCCTCATGGCACTGTGCTGACATAAAATTTTCTCCTGTCAGATTTCCAGGCTGCAGAAAGTCCATTTAGCATCATTCTATAGCTCTAGATTTTGGGATTCTGGATATTCCTTTTATTTCACTCAGTTGCTAAAAATAATGATGGATGGTCTAAAAGTCGCCCTCAGTGGTGGACCCTCACAAATTACACTGCCACCATGGTTGTTGGCAAGCTCCACCCCTCTATTCTTATGAGACTTCTCAGAGACAGAAAATATTTTTTAAGGGTTTGCCAGATTATAAACTTCTTACTGTAGATATTTAAAAAATTAAACTCAGTGGGCTGGATTTTCAGCCCATCAGGGACTAAGTCCCAACTCATACCACTGCTGCAGGACAAAATCTCTGCACTTGTGGAGATTCATATTTTCAGCCAACACAGCTGCAGATGTTATGCCTGGTCCCACCAAGCATACCATTTCCCCTCAGCTGCACCGAAAAAAAAATGGCTATAAGCTGCCATAAATCATGGAGCTGGTCTACAAATTGCTTCCACTTTTAAAAAACAGAGCTGGGAAAAGAATTGCAGCTCTTCAAGTGGAGATCCACTTGCAGCAGTTTTCCCACTGCTGCAGGAGTTGCAAGAGCTGTGAAAAGCCAGCCCAGTGGGTTTAAAGTAAAAAACAAACACAAAAAGTGAAATAATGGATCACTTGATCCATAGTCTGAATTGTAAATGATTCCAAAATGTTAAAATCATTTACCAGTGTCCCTAGTATTTCAATACCCACCTTGAAGGAATTTAAGTTAGGCAGCGAATATGGTCTTGCCCATACGATTAAGCTAATAGGACCCCCATGTAAAACATTTTCAAAATGGCTTGAAAACAGTAGTGCAAGCCCAAGTCAGGTTAAAGAGACAAATAAAGAGAACCACTTTGGCACTGTGCCCAGTACTGTTGCCCTTATCACCAAGATGCCACCTTAGTGTGTGACTAAATTGTGCTCAGAGTAAATAATACAATTCTAAGTCAACAGTGGGAACTACCACTCACCAAGCTTAGCTAAGTTAAACTGAATCAAAATACAACTACTGCCTCTAGCAGTAATGATTCAGAAATAGGCAGCGGATCTTCAGGCTGGATTGTGTCACTGCTCAAGAACATAAATTGAAAACACTTCACTTTGCCTCTGATAGACTATGGACTATTGTTCTATCATTCAGCTGGTTTGGGGTTGCTGAATAAGGTTAAGACATTGCTGAATCAGATTGCTAGATTAGCTTCTCATTTACCATATATTACTCACCATTGTAAACTGTATGAGCATTTGGATTGGATGCAGCTTGATCAGAGGTATCATCTTCAACTTGATATCTTGGCCAGGAAAGTAACACTGGACATGGTACCTAGTTCATTTCATGTAATCCTTAGAAAACATATTTCCACAGCTCAAACTAGATCATCCCAATATACCTGGTTTACAGTTCCCATGATGAAAACTTCTACTGGATAGAGATCATTGTTATCTTTATTGCCTGTGGCTTACAAAGTTTACCATCATCTATAACCTGTGCTTGCAATACTTTATATACTTTCATAGTAGCCTTAAAAAGCATCTCTCCTCCAGTAATAGATGTGAATGTTTTACTATTTAGGTAATTAATTTTGTCTTTGTACACTTTTCTTGACAGCTGTTCTATGTTTTAAGTACTTTGTTAATGTATACTTTTGTTATTTGCTCTGGCACCCATGTAAACGGGTCTTTGGCCCATGGACTTTTCAGATTTTAAATAAACAAAACAAACAAACAAAACAGAGTATTAAAACTGTTCATACAAAACTAAAGTAATACAAAAATCACACTTTATGTCTACAAACAGACCAAAACTAAATAATGTTAAGCACTTGAAGTCCAGAACCAATTAAATGATTCAAGTGCAAGCTGCAACTGGTTGTCCGATAATTAACTTAAAACAGAGTCTCAGTCAAATTAAAATGCAGTAATCCAAGTCTCACATGTAATCTGGGAGCAACTTAGTTGATTAATATGTGAACTGCGGTTTTCTGTTCCAAAGTTATGATTTGGCAATAAACCAATATATGTAGTATGAAGTCATTGTGTAACTCAGCAGTGGTAGTCAAAAAGAATATCGTTGATCATGTGGAGACCATTAACAGATTAGAGCACTGGGATCCAGAATGCAGTTATTAAATTCTAAGTTAAAAATAGTATAACTTGCAATATGACTAGACAGCAGTTCTAAATTAAAATAGTCTAAACTGCAATATGGCTAAACAGCAGTCTGGAATATTTGCTGTACAACACATTGAACCTAAGAAAAGAAAAAAGCTAATTAGTTAATAGTACTATAAAAGGATTGTTTTTACTCTTGCATATGAGATACAAATTAAATACTTTAATTTGCAGTAACTGTAAGCCCTAAAGAAGAGAAGTTATTCTTGAAATTTTGGTTTAATTATAGTACTGTAAAGAGACTGGCAAAATAAATGATAAAAAAACAAAACAAAGCATTTTTTTTGGGGGTGAGTAAGTCTTATTCTCTTTAGATACCACTGTGCATTATTGTGGATCTGTTCTATCCTAGCAAGAGGAACTTTAAGCACTGAAAGAAGAAAGGAGAAAAGTGAAACCATGATGCTTCTGAATTTCTTAGCATGATTTCAACACCAGATGCACTTGATGAACATCTGGAGAAGATGCTTGTGGTGGAAATGGAACCAGTTTACTTTTGTGGACTAATGAACAATGGTATCTTCTTTCTCTGATTTTTCAGGTGCCTATCCCTAGTCCTCCCATACCCCACCTCTATGACTCTCGGTCTATGACCGACTCCTTCTCCATCTCCACCACTGCTACTTACAGAACTGGCATTTGATGTACCTGCATGATGGTCCTATCCTTGCATTTACTCTGCCTCAGCACTCCTTTCTCCTGCAGTTCTTTTCCTTGTGGTTTCTGCACAACATGATGGCAGGCGCCCACACACACACCCATCACCCACTCAGAAATACTATCATCACCTTCACTGAAAGACCTAGTGTCTCCCTGCAGCTGCTGAATTCATCTAGCTTTCACTCACAGACAAAAATAAAGAAAAGAAAAACAGATTTCTGTTTCCCTACCAGCCTTACTAGCAGTAAAATTGTATGTCAAATAACATATTACATTATTATGCATAATATTTTACAGATTTGAGGAAATTTAACTTACAATCTTTAAGACATGGTTTGCATTCAGTTTGATGGGACAGTTATAAATGTATACCTTACCTAAATGTTACTATTCAGCACATCACTCAAACATTTATTTCAATCTGTAAGAAACATGCCCAAAAATTGAAACATACTAAAAATTGTTACAAATAAAGAACAGAATTTGGAGGAAAGCAAGATGAACAGATAATTTAGAAAACTGAAAACATTTCAAGAAGTGGCAAAATAAATGTACTGCTTGAAAATGGGAATATTCTGAGTGCTCAATCTGAGGTATTGAAGGTCTTAAACTGTATATTATTAAATTGCCAGATTTGAATCTAAGCAAATGGGAGACTGAAGTGCTAAACTCTGCACAGGATGATGTAGAAACCATTTGCAGCACTGAGTGAGGGGCGGACAGCTGCACACGGGACCAAAATAATTCCTCTGTACATGTTATAGTTAGAGATAGAAAAATTACAAATAAAAAGTCCTTAAAGAGTTCAAGAAAGCCAAGGGACTGGATGACATTGAAACACATTTTTTTAAATTAGGTACAGATATAACAACAACAACAATTATATATTTCTTTCATTACAGTCTAAATTATTCTGCTTTCCTGCACCTTTGTAAACCAGGACAAATTATCCCAGTATACAAAGGGAGATACATTTACACCCTCAAATGTTCTGCCCTTTGTGTCACTTCTCAAACTGTCTAAGGTGCTTGAGCTGCTGACACATTAGCAGCTATACCAGCACCTGGAAAACATGGTTTGCTGTCAGAAAACCAACATGACTTTGGGACAAGGAGGTCCACAGATGCATCCCTCATTGATTTTAATTATCTGGTGTTCAAGTCTTTGAATGAAGGAATGCACATGAGGGCTGTGTTCAAGGACCTCAACAAAACATTCAGTTTAGTGACCCATCATGTTCTTTTGAATGGAATGCAAAAATCTGGGTGTACACAACAAACCTTTAAAGTGGTTCTAGTCACATTTGTCCAATGGAAAGCGATGTGCAGCCCAAGGAAATGTAACATCAGTGCCTAAAGAAATAAGCAGAAGAGTTCCTCAAGGCACTATCTTGGGTTCACTGTTTTTAATATTTATGTGATTGATCATCCAGGTCTGCTTGTGAACACTGAGGTCCAACTGTATGCACATGACATAGTTTTGCTGGCTTCTGCATACAATTGGACTGAACTGGAACACAAGCTTTAGTTAGAGCTTAATACAATAAAAGGTAGTTTACTGTTTCGATCCTTTTCTAAATGGAAAAAAAAACCTCAGTGTGTTAGCTTCTCTCAGGAAGCAAACAAAAGTAAAGACTTGGATCTTGACCTTGTGTTTGAAAATGGACTAAAGGTAACAAATAGAAACAGTTATAAATACATGGGTGTCCAGACTGGCAGCAATTTTTTGTTGAGCACATTAACAGTCTGGTAAAAAAAAAAACATGGGGCTTTTCATAGAGTGTCACCCTGTTTGTCTAAAGAATCAAGAGTCAAAATTGTCAAACAACTAGTAATTCCAGTTTTGGAATATGGACGTTTGTCATAAAGGAATTCAACTAAATATGCTGTTTTGAAAATGGACCAAATAAAAATAATCTTGCTCAATTTGCTACAAGTAGTGAAATGGATATTAATCATTGTGGTTAAACTGTTTAAACCTGGAAGTAAAAGAGATTTTAACTGGCTGACATGGAGTTATAAATTAGTAAAGTGAAAAAATGAACATCCTTTGAAAGAATATAACTTCTAAATCCCTAAAAGTGATATATAACCACTAAGAACCAAAGATGGTTGTCTGATTTATGTCCATGTTCACAATAAGTATGGTACTATCACCTTGCAGATGTGTGTGGCAGGATCTTGGAATGCATTTTCAGATGATATAAGAGCAAAAAATACACTAAATGAGTTTCAGGTTGCTTTAAAAAAAAACTGAATTTACTGTGTGCATGTTATAAGTGAAGCTTCTAGAGGAACTTATATATTTTGTGGTGTTTAGGTATTTGGTCTGCCACGGGACCCCTTACCTACTTCAGTATTCTGCTTTCCCATCTGGTGCTTCTGCAGTAGTTGACTGCTAGTACCAAATGAACTGAGTCAGATGCATACAACAATAAACAAAATAAAGTTTATTCAGGAGCATAAGCAGAACATTTCATCAACACAAGGTACAGACTAGACTCTGCCTGAATAGACAGGAAATTGGGGTTTCCTAGCCCCTGCTATCAAACAGTTAGCATAACACTTGACCATGGCTGGCTACACATTACTGTTGCTAGTTAAAGGGTGTCAGCTAATCTTAAACCCCAAAGCTTAAATCTGTGCTCCACATCACCCCAGGTACAGTAAATGTGATTACCATTTGAACAAGTAAAGACATTGTTATGCAAGAAACAACAGTAAAAATTATCAAAACCTTTGTAACATTAATACCTTATTAAACATTAATATGAACATTTATCAGCATCATGGATGAAATGATTAAGAAGACTTTGATTAACCGATTGAAAACCACAACAGATTGCTGCAGGAGGGAAGATTGCTGCATGGTGCAATGCTGCTATTTGTAGTAGCCATCCGGGAGCAGCATAGGCATGGAGATAACAGTGGAGCTGCTTTTGTGGAGGTACAGCCCCCGGCGTAAAGCACGAGCCCTGTGGAGCGGCTTGTGGGAGGCAGCTGGTGGTTAGTAAGGACAGCAGAGTTGTGCTGTAGTTTCAGGTGCTCCACCAACTTTAGGCATGAGCTGCAGCTGTTCAAGAGGGTAGTGCAGCTTTGTGCAGTAACCTGATACTGCAGTGAGGAAGCACTCTGGCTGCTGTAGTTACCTGGGAGCAGCACAGCTGTGAGGAGGCTGGAGGTCAGAGAACTGAGGTGTAAGCTGTGCTGGCCTGTTTCTGAGGAGGAGCCATGGCTGTGTGAGATGACGAGATTGAGTGGGGTTTTAGCTTTTGCTGGAGTCAGGGAACTGTGGTTGAGAGCTGATTGCTCTGTGGGCTGCCGGAGGAGCCATGGTCTGTTGCAGCTTGTAGGCAGGCTAGTGCATTTTCTGAACCCCATATAAGGATGTGGCTGCTTGGGACGGTGATTGTTTTATTGGCAACATGAACTGTTTTAAAATGTTTGGCCCCTTTTGTTGGCTGAGCCCAGCTGCAGAGAGCAGTCTGGTAGGGTTGCTATGGAATTATTTTTTGCCTTAACTGGCTTGGTGCTCAGTTTAAAATTTTTGGCATGCTTTCTGGACACTGAAGGTGAATAGGCCTGCTGGGGCTTGCGGCATGCAGCTCCGTGGGGTTTGTGGAGGCTTTAAAAATAACTTGTATACTGTAGCTGATCAAACAGTGTCCCACATTCATGTACATTTGTAGTGCAGCACATTTATATTCCCAGAGGTAGATTACAGGAGGATTACATTAACAGGATACAGTTCAGTTTTAGTTTCTGTTCCTCTCTGCTGACAGGTGGAATTATTGTTAGCATGCAACAGTTCAGGCATACTGGTTGATGACTCTGGGGTACCAAACGACACAGATAAGTGAGATGGGGGTCTGGGCAGAAGAAGGGCCACATTCTCCACCACATGTGGCTTTTGGTATTTGGTCTGCCGGGACCCTTACCTTCTCCAGTATTCTGCTTTCCCATCTGATGCTTCTGCAATTGTTGACTGCTAGTACCAAACGAACTGAGTCAGATGCATAAAATAACAAACAAAATAAGGTTTATTCAGGAGCATAAGCAGGGACATCTCATCAGCACAAGGTACAAACTAGACTGCCTGACTAGACAGGAAATTGGGGTTTCCTACCCCTGCTGGCAAATAATTAGCATAACACATGACCATGGTTGGCTGCACGTTACTGTTCCTAGTTAAAGGGCAGCAGCTAATTTTAAGCCCCAAAGCTTAACTTTGTACTCCACAGTTTCTTCATATGTATTTTCACAATGTGTAATGTGTTATGTATACTATTTGTAACACAAATGAAATGTATCTACACTTGTACCACTATTGTTATGTTTTTGTTGAGCACATTAACAATATGTTAAAAAAACCCTGCCAGAGGAAGTGGTGGGGGCTGAAACAATGACAGGATTTAAGAATGCATGGGATAGACATAAAGGTTTTCTGGAGGTCATGGGTAAGGGCAATGGACTTCTAGAAAATATAAAGTGAACTTACAAGCTTAAATGGGCTGACCGGGTGGGCCATAAGCCCTTATCTGCTGACAGTGTTTATGTATCTATGTATCTATGATATATTCTGTAATACACAGGGCTTTTATTGAAATAGGACTGGTCCCTAGAAATGATCCAATATGAAAATAAAAGTTGTATCTATCTAGCTATCTGTCTACCTGTCTGTCCATCACTCTCTCTCTCTCTCTCTCTCTCGCTGTCTCGCTCTCGTTCTCAATAAATCCTTCAACGTGACCCACTACATCTTTCCAAATCTTCAAAATTCACCCTGCCATGCTCCTGCTACAGGGGCAAAATGATGAAATCAAAAATATATATATATGGTTTCTGTTCCATATACATCCCTAGCACTGGGAAAAAACATCTGTCAAAAATCTTTCAGAAATCCCCACTGCACTTTCTCAGCCTGCTAAATTCACTCTGCCCTTCTCCTGCTGCAGGGCCTGCAGATGCTAGTGCATGCTCCACTGTACCTCTCTCTCTCCTCTCTTCTACAGCATGATTTCACAAGCCTACCTGACTGAAACTACAGATAAACATGTTGTTAAAATTATCTAAGTGGAATTATAATTCCCCATTTTCTAATGATTTCAAAGGTTTTGTGATCTAACATCATTCTTTTGACATGAAAGGAGCTCCTTCAATAGCAAGGTCCTTCCCTGAACGATAGAGCTGATAATCACACAGCCATATGTGCAAGAGTTCCCAATCTCCAACATTTCTGATTGGTTGCTGCAGATCATGTGGCTTGCCAATTACTTGGACAGGATCAGTGTGTCCTCCTGTAAAAGTACTGTACATGATGTCATTGTGGCAAAATGTCAGAGGGAAACCGAGTTCTTGAGGAGCTGCTTAACTGGTGTCCAAAATGAAGGATTTTGGCACATTCACAGAATGCAAATTCAGTATCAGCTGATCCCTATTTCAGATTTCAGCATGCACAATCGATGACCACACCTCCTAACATCCCAGTTTGTTTTCTTGGAAATGTGGCACCAACTGGCATTGCAATGAATGAAGGTGTGCAGCACTTATGGTACTAGAAACTTGGTTGTCCAGCTTGAGGTCACCCCCAACCCTCTCCATGATATTGGTTTACTGTTGATCCAATGGTTCTTTCCTCCCTTCCCCAACTGAGATTGCTCTGGTGACCCAGTGGTCCTCAATTACCAGCAGCACTGGTTATACAATGGCTCCCCATCCACACCTGGTACCATAATACAAATGCTGGCCCAGTGCCCCAAACAGTGACTGACTCAACAGCCCAGTGCTGACATTCACATGCTCACACTCATGAGACCACTGTTGCCAGCATCTAACTGCTGGTAAATTGTCCAGTTCCGGTGGTTGAATGTTGGCTAGTGAGGGTTGCACTTGTTTAAGAATGGACTTGCAGGTCATTTTGAGTGGTGACTCCTGACTCTTTCCCTGGCCAAGCGCAATGGATTTTTTGATGCAAGGCAAGGTGTGTGACTCTGTATGTGCATCACATTATGGGGTTACAAAGTAATCTTACACTGCCAAATAGACCCATATTTCTACTTATTCTGGGTTTCATAACTGTCAGTTCTAATTTGTTTTCGGCCACATGGTACTGATTAAACTGGATAATATCAGGTTCACTTGGTTATCTGCAACACTATATTGATTAATACTCATTTTAAAAAGAATATTTAATTTCCAAAGTTTCTACTCAAAAATAATAAAGAACTTTGTTTACCTCTACTAAAGCCATTATTTTAAGACAATATATTCAAAGATCCTGCTACCAATAATTTGTGATATCAGTGCCGACTGGACAACTAAATGTTTTCTTACCCTTACAAAAGTTCTTGAATACCACTGTAATACCATTTGTTTGCCATTGCAATATCACTGTGATTACCACTGTACTACCATTAAGGTTTTCATGATATCACAGTGGTTTGTTTCAATTCCATTGTGATACCATTGTTCCACTGTCCTACCACTGCACCAAAATAATCAAATGTAAATTACCATAGTACAACCATGGTACCACTGGGTAGTACCATTGCACATTTTGTAGCTCACCACTATGTTGCCATTGTGGTGCCATCGTGTTGCTATTATGTTTGCATTTGGTAAGGGTAGAGTCAGCATGAAAACTAACATGCCTGATCAACACACACATGCATGCACTAAGCACGCATGCACGCACATGCACACACACACACACACAACACACACACACACACACACAGTCTTTTATTAATTGTATTGTGACAGTTTCCTGGTTTGAAGTATTAAGACTTGATCATTTTATTTACAGATAAAGCAGGTTTACTCAAGCATCCTCCAGTGGCTATTCTGCCTCTTGGGACTGGCAATGATTTAGCAAGATGTCTGAGGTGGGGAGGAGGTGAGTATAGCTACCACATATTTTTCTAAATTGATTTTTAAATACAAATAGTTTAAGAGGCATTGAGATATCTGTTTTGATGCCTCAGGGCTGGATACTGAAAATATTTAGTGGCCTACAAGGCATGACTCACATAAAGCTGATTTGCTTACAACTTTATGATGTTTTAATGGAAATGGCATTTTAGTTTTAGTTTTAGTTTTACTTTTTATTTTTGTCATTTTGTAGCACATACACATCAGAGGCACTTTCATCTCTGGGTTCTATAACATGTTGACCTTCCAATCTATTAAAGCTACCATATGACATTCTTTTACATTACAGATGTAATCTGTTCCTGGGTGCCAGGTACAAAGGCCATTCACACAGGAAGGGAACCAGTTAGGGTTGTAGGATATATCAGGGCACTTGGGTAATAGGGGGTACCACTGGGCATTATAACTCTCATAACATTCCTTTATCATAACAAATTCATTGACCATACCATTTTAGTCAAGCAGTCATAGGAATTTCATTAACTAGTGTCTCCTGGGAGATCACACTTATATAGAACCACATGAATCTTTGCCTTAGGGCCACATGCATAAGGTTCCTTAGGAAGGCACCCACTTTACTTGACCCCTTCACTGAAAGCATAATGTAACATGGGACTTTATAGTATGAGAAATCTGTGGTCCTTGTACTATAGAGTTACTGTTACTAGGACTGAACAGTTTGGATTTGTTGCAGTCAAGCCTCCATGAACAGCCAGCAGCTCAGCAAATCTGAGCAGAAAGTGAACTGTCCATGAACAGCTTGGTTCAGCTCGGATTACAGGAAATACCATGGGAAGCAATGTCTGTGCGTGTGCAGTATTTGCTGCTCTCCCTCATCACACACAGCCAATTTCCTCACTCAGCATGGGGCGGTGAGAGAGGATGTATTACTGATTGCTTCTGTGATATAAACCAACAGAAGAAAGATTTGGGCAGGGAATGGGAACTAGAAGGAAATGCTTGTGGGACTGGGGGAGTCCCAGAAAACAAGAGATGGTGGATAAAGTGACAATATGAGCCAGACTGAAAGACAGTGATGAAGAGAACTAAACAAAAAGATATTTAAACAATTAAAACCATTGCTTTACACAACAAAAGAAAAATACATTTTACAAAAATAGAAATACTGCTTTTGGAGAGGAACTAGAAGAAAGAAAAATCTTCTGAAACTGCAGGGTGCAGAAAAAGGGAAACAATTTAGAAAATGTTGAAAATAAAGGCTCCTATTTGAAAGACATGGACTATTAACAAAGGAAAAAAATGACTTTTATTTTTAATGAAGGAAGTTAAGGGCCTGACAGGAGAACTAGCAAAAAATGAAAAAATGAGTTGAAAAGAGTAAAGACTGAAGGTGGAAGAAACATGCAAGTACAGCAAACTGAAAGACATTTCTATCAAAAGATTGCTTAAAGGAGTTAAATTACATACTGAGTGACTAGGTTGGAAACCAGAAAAGAAAGGGAAAGGAAAACATCTGCAGAGGAGCATGCAGAAAAAGACTGGGCTGGGAGGATAAGTGAAAGTAAGTTGAACTGAAAGGTGTGGCTAAAAAAGTTTAAAAATTACTTTAATACACATTTTTTTGGGGAAGTGTCAAGCAACTTAAGTGCCCTTGTGTGAGCATTAGTCATTTCCTTTTTGGGATGTCTTTTTAAGGCCAAGAAGTGATAACTAAAGAAACCCAAATGAGAATGTCCAAGTCTAGGGGCCATGGGACAGGTTTTGTGCCAGTGAGGTAACAAAGCGGCATTATTACATTCCTGCTCTTACACAAATGTTTTCTGACAAGTAAAGGGGATTTTAGGGGGTGTCCTGCTGAGCCCATTGCAGTTGAAACTGGAAGGGCTTAGCAGTCTGGATAATGACTACACACTGTGGTTGGCGACACCACTCACTGCTTGCTGGGCCAAAACTTTGTGTATTCTAAAGACTGAATCAGTTCCAATCGAGAGGCCTTCAGTCCTTTGATCTGCATGAAGCTGGTCAGCAAACAGCTGATCAGGCTTTCAATGTCAGGAGCCTGACATGCTTCAATAGACTGCTAGGTTGCTAGGCTAACATAAATGAAGTTTAAGTTATAAAAGTAAATGATGGCTTTTAGCATTCCACACATAAAGAAAAACAAAAACACTTCTTCCCATCTTTTAATTAATGTAACACTAGTTAGGCATTAACTGTGGAAATAACACCACAGAAGCAGCCCATTCCTTAGTAACTACAGCACAGTTAAAAGCCAACAAGTAATTATATAAATTAATGATTTTTCTTGTATAGCAATTCACAATATTAGATTGCATGTTTATTTTATTATTTTTTTGGTCACACAGTATACAAGTGGTAGCTCTTGGATTCAAACCCAGTTCTACAGCTTACTGTTATTAACCTCTACATTATACTGCAGTAAATTCATGAGGAATGATTTCTGAGGATAATTTTAACTATCACTAACCACACTGTAACTACTGCCTAACTACAATTTAACTGCACTACTATGTGGTTGTTAACTAGTTTCACAATGCATGGCATGTACTTACATAATTTTAAATATGCTGCTTCTGTGGCATTGACCCACACTCTTCTGCACCTAAGCCCTGTCACCCTGCATTTCAAGTGGGTGGCTACTGGTGGGTGGATGGCTACATGCCATGCTTTATCTCTGATCCGCTGTGTGGAGTGATGGTGGGTGATGCCCACTGGCTGAACAGGGTGGTGGTCATGGCATCATCCTTCACCAAGCTTCACCCCAGCCATCTGACTACAGCATGAAGGCTGGGTTCACGGTGGTGAACACTGGCAGACCAGTAGGTCCCCTTACTGGAAAACTCACTTGCTGCTTAAATGCAGTTGTTTTAAATCAAATGTATCAAGGCCACTCGAGGTATAACAGTTACAGTAGCCTCCACTACACTTTTTCTTTTCAGATATTGCTGAAGGGTCACTATATTGCACAATAGATCTATCTCTTTAAGTAACAGTCTTTCAAGTTTAATAAAGAAGCCTTTACACACCTCCTGAAGAAATGTTTGTGTCAGCACCTGAAAGCAGTTTATTAGCTCTCTGGCATTTGCTGACAATGCTCTCAGTCGAATCCTAGCTGAAGCTATGTAGAAACATAGAAACATAGAAGTTGACGGCAGATAAGGACACATAGAGCCCATCCAGTCTGCCCATTTCTTTTCTACCTTATAAATGTGCATCAGCCTTTGCTTTGTCAGTGGCCTATCTATTCATACTCATTTGTATTGCTCCCTTATTCCTATCCATGCCTGTTTCCTGCACTGTATTCATAGCCACCACTTCTTGAGGTAGGCCAATTCCATGCATCCACCACCCTTTCTGTGAAAAAAGAATTTCTCATACATTTCCCTTAATCGGCCCCTCTAATCTCATGCTGTGTCCTCTTGTCCTGCTATTTTTCTTATATTTAAACATATTAGACTCTTTCACCTTGTTAATGCCCTTAAGGTGTTTGAATGCCTCGATCATATCACCTCTCCCTCCTTTGCTCAGGGTATACATATTGAGCTCTTTTAATCTGTCCTCATATGTCTTCTGTGCAGTCCCTGCACCATTTTGTTGCCCTTCTCTGGACTGCCTCAATTTGATTAATGTCCTTGTGAAGATGTGGCCCCAGTACTGCATGCAGTACTCCAGATGGGCCTAACCAGTGTCTTGTAAAGAGGTTATTACCTCCCTCTTACGACTTGTGATAACCCTACTAATACACCCTAACACCCCCTAGCCTTACCTACTGCTTTAGAGGTCTGCTTGATGATCTCAGGTCATCAGTGATGATGATGCCCAAGTCTCTTTCTTCCTTTGTGACTGCTAGCAACTCCCTCCCGGTCTATAGGTGGCTTCAGGTTTCTCTTCCCTATGTGCATGATCTTGTACTTCTTTGCATTAAATCCAGTTGCCACTCTTTTGACCATTTTGCTAGTTTATCCAGATCTCGTCTCATCTGCCCCCCATCCGGATCATCTACTCTGTTGCAGATCTTGGTGTCATCTGCAAACAGACAAGCCTTACCCTTTAGTCTGTCTGCAAGGTCACTAATGAAGATGTTGAGAGGACTGGCCCCAGGACTGATCCCTGAGGTACCCACTTGTGACTTGCATCTCTTCTGACTGTATACCATTTACCACCACTCTCTGTTTTCTGCCCGTCCAACCAGTTTGCCACCCAGTTGACCAACTTCTCACCACCCGAGCCTACCCAGCATATTTATCAATCTTCTATGTGGAACAGTATCAAAAGCTTTGCTGAAGTCAAGGTAGGTGACATCAACTGCTCCCCCTTGGTCCACCACCTGGTTACCCAGTCAAAGAAATCTATGAGATTAGTTTGACAGGACCTTCCTTTGTAAACCCATGCTGTCTTGGATCTTGTGCCCCTATGGATTCCAGGTGTTGCGTTTGAAGTTGAGGTGCTAGTTGAAGTTGATGAGGTGCTTGTGATGTCCTGACTCATAACTGATATAAGATGTGTTAGTTCCCATGAGATCATGGCTCCTCAACTTCTCAGTATTGTGATTCCAGCACAGATTTCAAAAGCAGTCCGGTTCCTTTGAATGTCCTCAGTGCTCGCGTCTATCTGCTACAGATGCCTGTGTTCAGCACTTCAAAACTAGCAAGCAGAGAATTCAATAGTTAATAAGCTGTGATCCATGGTGCAGGGCTGGAGTGGCAGAAATAGGTGGCCAACCATACATGAGAGAAGGAGAAATGCTGCTGCACACAATGAGGACACCAGAGATAAACTGTCCATGCAGTTTTAAATTTGTTTGAATGATTTTATTTAATATCCTGATCATTTAACTGTATAAATTGTGAAGTGAGACCTCAGCTGTCACCCCGATGAAGAACCTCGAGACTCAAAGCACCAGGGCATTGTGGTGAGCAGTCCAGTCTGTATTTTGCACCTTTGTATTTGTAAATAAACAAACTACACAGTCAGTTTTTCTTTTGTGTCCTCATTGTGCCACAACTTTTCCTTGTTTCATGTATGGTTGGCCACCTAATTCTGCCGGACCAGCCTGTACTGTGGTTCACAGTTCATTCACTTTGGAATTCCACACTTACAAATACATGTTCCTAGGCATTAACTGTAAAAGCTTAGAAGCAGAGGTGTCCAACCTTCTCAGTGTTGTGAGCCACATTTAAATTTCTGAGTAAGATGTGAGCCACAACAATGTGTGTTATACCATACAATGATATGCGGCCCTTACCATGCCCATATTTAGCCATATTAAGGAGTTAAAGTAATAACATAGTCATAGTAAATCATCACTAATTGTATTTTAAGTTGCAGTATTTTTAAAATAGTTGTAATATTAAAATAATTATTCAGAGCAGCTCTGGAGCTTTAGATTTGCTTGCAGGCTTAGTAAAAGTAGCTTGTTGAGCACTGTGGGCACTTTTCAGCTCCTATACTTTGATTTTTCTCAAATTTAAAGACTGTGATGTGTACTTGACACATAATTCACAAACCCTTCAAAGAGCCATATCAAACTGCTTGGAGACCAACTTGTGGCTCATGAGCTGCAGGTTAGCTACCCTGGCATAGACAATAGTGGATGGGCAACCATGCAGAACCAGTGTGTTCTGCTACAGAGAATTCTGATTCCCTGTGACCTCGAGAATGAAGCTCGAGGAGGTCCATGAAATCAGAACTCAAATCGGCAGAACACACTGTTCTGCATAGAGTTGCCCTTCCATTGTTTTTATAGTGTATGGTGCCCTTACATAAATTTTTATGTAGTTTTAGTAGTTTTTTTCATTTTTAAGTAGAAGAAGACTTCGCCATCCATGTCTTCTTCTGATAGGTACATCTGGTTGCTAGGATGAGTGGTGTGCTTGTAAGGGACCAGCCATCCCTATAATTTTGTTGTACCTCCTTCTGGTTGACAATTGGGTTTGGAGGTTTTTAAGTAAAAAAAAACAATGTTGTCTGTAATTCTTGCTTACTGAGAGTATGTAGGAGAAGCAAGTGTTTTTTTCCGTAAGTAAATATAAATATCTGGTCGATCCTGCATTTATTTATTTTTTCATAGGACAGTATATCTGGTTGAGCCTGCATATTAGTTTACCATATCTGGTTGATCCTGCAGCTACAAGATTATGTGACTGTCTATTCCTTCTTTTTGCCACTTCCTTTGATCTGGTTGATCCTATGGTTTCTGTTGGTGTGACTTGTGCTTTCTTGAAATCAAGCTTGAATGCTGTTGTACTACAGGTGGGTTGAATAGCATTCCATGACCTATGAACTGTGGTACAACAGTGTTTTAGCTGATAAAAAATTGAGGTAGAACAATCTTCTACCATTGACTATAATACCATTATTTTTAGCCACAATGTTGTTACAACACCAATTAGTAATTATGCATATGAAATATTTTTTGTGTACATTTGTATATCAGTTCACAGTATTAGACTGCATATTTATTAACCTGCAAGTTCATGAAAAACTGGAATGCAGACATGGAACATTATCTAAAAAGTTGCCAGTCAGTGCATTTAAGTGTAGCAGACTGAAGTTACATTGTAATCATATTTTAGTTACTATTCTGATTACACTTTTAAGTTTTTCTGTGAGATTACTATTTAAATAAATATCAGATAGACAAAGACTGTTGAAACAGTGCACAAGACCTGCATTCATATGTAGTTACACTTGTAAGAACAAATTTAATAATGCTAAAAGTTGTAACATAGTAATTTTACACAATAGATTTGCTGTTACAGTTTGCAATAGCTATAACATGACTAGTTTCCTTGTAAGAACAAATTACATAGTGCCAGAAGAGATACAGTGGTAGTTGCACAACAGATTTTCTGTTGCACTCTGCAACAACTATTAAATGTAGTTACACTTGTCAGAATAACATGGTTTGTGCCGAAGGGAGTCAGTAGTATTTGCAAGTGTATGCAAATTATTAACTAAAACTAGTTAAATATATAGTAGCTACATGCAGATTCACAGTTGATATAGTTAGTTACAGTAGTTACTTCATGCAAATTGTGTGTAAGTACACAACATGGAAATGTGAAACTAGTTAACAACTACATAGTAGTTAACGTAACTGAACAGTAGTTACAGTGCAATTACAGTATGATTATACAGTAGTTGCAGTGTAATTAAGGACACTAAAATAAAGTGTTACTGACTATTTTGCTAAAGTTGGATGATGGAGTTCAAATTTTGTTCTGGTTCATTAGAATTATACAGTGACAACAGTTTCATCCCAATATAATAACATCAGAAGCTTTAATATAGAAACATAAAACATAGACTTTGATGGCAGAGGACTGCTTGGCCCACCAGTCTGCCAATTTCCTTACCTATTGGACATGCTACAGATCCTAGTTTTACCAACAGCCTGCTTCCTTCTACCCTCCCACTGGAATTGCTTTATGTCTGTCCCATGCATTCTTAATTCCACCACTGTTTTGACCCCACAACCTCCTCAGGAAGGCTGTTGCATACAACCACCACCCTCTCCATGAAAAATACTTCTTCACATTGCCTCTTGTCATCCCCCATTTTCTTCAAATTGTGCTCCCTTGTTCTTGCACATCTCTCTTCTGAAAGATGCTGCCCTCTTGGACTTTGTTGATTCCCTTGAGGTACTTGAAACTTTCTGTCATGTCCCCCATCTCCCTCCTTTTCTCGAGGGTATACATATTAAGCTATTTTGGTCTCTCTTCATATGGCTTCTGGGGCAGATCCTGCATCATTTTAGTTGCCCTCCTCTGGACTGCCTCTATCCTGTCTATGTCCTGTGGAAATGGGGTATCCAGAACTGCATGCAGTACTCCAGATGGGGTCTCACCAACAATCTATACAGAGGGATAACAGCTTCCTGTTTTCTACTGGTGATGCCTCTCCTATGTATCCAAGTATCCCCAGCCCTCCTTACTGCCTTCTCACATTGCTTGCCTACCTTTAGGTCATTTGGTATGCCTATCTTTAGGTCATCTCATATGACTACCCCAGGCCCCTTTCCATTTTGTTGTCATTAATACCTCCTCTCCCCTCACACTATAGTAACAATGGGAAGATTCCTGTATTTCACATGGTGAGAGTTAATGCATTATATCAAATAAATGCTTTAACATTTTAACTCATATTGGTTTCATAATGTAGGGAGACCTGGGTCTCAGAAACTTTCATTGACCAAAATTGACAGCCGATACTTGTATGACACACTTGTTTGTGCATCTTTGGTGCTGTTTATCCACTAGAATTCTTAAACAAAGTTTAAGATGATATTACACCAGAACACAGATTTTGGAAAAATGAGCAGTTTTGCAAAATACATCTCTAAATAGATAAGCTAAAATAACAAGGACAATATAATAATGATAGGCAAAATAATGCAATCAATCAATCAATAAATGTACCTTCAGTTTTAAGCCTACTCCAGGTTTCAAACATGACCTGAAAATTTTAACCTTACTGTATATGGTCCACGGGGAAATGGGTGCCATAGGATGTGGGAAGGAAATAATTTGTTCAGGTTTTTAAATTTACTCAGTATAACCAGCAATGGAGTTGTACACTCAGTGTTGGAATTAGGAGGGGCCTTGATGAGGGGTACCACTGGTATACTTGGACATAGGGCAGGATTTGGAAGGAGACATACCAGTGGGTGCCAAGGACACCTGGACATGAGGCAGGATGTTACACAGGGTAGCACTGGATGTAAAGTATACTTGATTATGGGGCAGGGTGTAAGAGGTGGTGACACTAGACACAAGGGATACATGAAATATGGTAAGATGTGGCAGGGGTTGCCACTAGACACCAGGAACTACTAGGTGCAGGAGTCATGTGAGGTAAGGGATTACCAACAGACTTTAATGAGTGCTTGAGACAGGCATGAAATTAAGGTGGGTATACCAATATACTGCTGGAACTGTTCACCACAGGGTGAGGTAATGGTTGAGATTGTCACTGTGATCAGATACTGCTTGGTATTTAAAGAATTAATAATGGTGGTCTAAATTTGGCATTTTTAGGCATTGGTATGGTTGATTCTTAATGCCACAAAAGTAAGGAGCTGCAAGTTTAGGAAAAATAGAATCCCATGAGCCTTGGTAAATCTGTGGTGTGGTGTTTTCTGGCTTCAAACTATCATGCAGTGTAGCCTTAACTTTGCATCCTACTGTATCTCCAGTTATTGGTATGCATTTTTCTGTGCTTGGAAAGTGGTAGTTCTAGTAGTAGAAAATGTTATTTTATTACAGGTAAAAGTTGGTACACAACACCATTAGGGCTAAATCTGAACTATTTACAAGACGGTCCTGTTAAAACATACATTTTCAAACACAAAATCATCAGTGAAAACAACATGTTACCAGTATGTGCTGCTGAAGTTTTTAAAACTCATATTGTACAAATAATATGTGCATTCAGTTCCTGTTTCATTGCAGTATTGAATGCCACTGAATTTGGTGCCAGTAGTTTAATGTGTGGATCAATGTCATTTCAAAATGTTGCTACTGCTTGAGAGATTACCATGTTCCCATATCTATTTTTGGATAGATGTTTCATATTATATGTATTTAAATTAGTTTAGCTTATTTCACCAGGAAGAGATTCTGTTGAGACAAGCTCATTCACAGGGAGGACCTTGGTAGGACAGCATACAATACATAAATGCTGATACATTGGAAAACAAGCTGGAAGGATATAACTACTACTGACATATACAAAGTATAATACAATGAAGGTCAAGACATTTAAAAGGTGTAAGAATACATAACATAATTGTAGATATATAGACCACCAATAAGTACATCCAATGGATGCCTGACAGCAACTGTGGTCATGACAGTAGTATATTAAACAAGCCAAATAAAACCACTGAATCTAGAGCAGGATCATAAACACCATTTTATCTAAATATGAATCAGTATATCACAACCACTTTCATGTAATGTTGCCTTTGCACAAACATGTAACCCCAGGTCACTTTTTAAAATAGTGAGCACATCCCCATTAAAATCTGGAACACTGGTAACCACAAACTGGCATACCATTTTACTTTATCTAAGGTTGGTACCACCCTTGTCATTAGGATGTTTACCTGGCTCATTGTCTAGAGGAAGAGAGGGGTGGGGGTACAGAAACAAAACTACATGAACCTTGTTTAAACATTACAACCCAGGTCCTGGGTGGAGGCAGGTAGGCATATGCTAGATCTAACCTGATGAGGGGCTCCAGTAAATCTACACAACCAGAATCAATAATCATAATGTCCAGAATAGTAACTGGGATTGTGCAGTATAGCTTTATTCAACAAATGGAAATTTTAACTAGAACTTGCCCCAAGGGTCAATCTAGGCAGGAGAGGTAAATTTCATAAACTCTCCTTGCATGCAGTACAGTTCATGAACACACAAAAGAACATTTTCTTCCGTTTTCCCGGTGGTGCATTTAGTGGACACTGGAGCCCTTTTAAACATTTTTTCTCCATGAAGTGTCATTTAGTGAATCTAAGCCACACACTCAGAACATCTTCTATGAACATAGGTGCAATTATGAAACTCAGCCACAAACCTAAACCTGCAGCTTGGCCCTTGCTCAGGTATAACTGGTGCCCTTACAAACCAGGAAGCCCTGCCTTGTAAGCTTTCAGATAGCTTTCCTCCCACCCTTTGCCCCAACCGACAGTCTCTGCCATTCTTCAGGATTACACCATTGAAACTCCCATTTCCCACTTAAATGCAAGAGGTCCCACACTTTAAATATGTTACTCACTGGGGTGACCAAAGAATAAACTACACTCTTCTGGGTGAACAGTTTAATAGAACAGTCACTCTCTTGGGTGAACAAGGGCACTGACAGGTGTGATCCAGCCTTATCTGAGGGAGATGCGGTGACTAGGACGCGGGTTGGAGAGATGCTGGTGAAAATCCAGCTTAGATGCCAACCATTTTAGACTCCTAGAGCATTACAAACTCTATCAGTCAGCAATTTCTCATAAGAAGGCAGTACTCCTGTCCGGAGAAATTGCTGCTGCACAGAATCGACCAGCCCAGCTCTTTTGAACTGTGGACAGTGCAGTAACTCAGCCTATCTGCAGGTTCATCGAGCCTTCTACAAATACAATGTGAGGAGCTTTGCTCGATTCTTTGCAGATAAGGTGGCTGACATCAGGCTAAGACTCGCACAGCACTCGCCATGGAGTTGCTGTGGTCCGCCTGTGGTTACAAGTACCCGTTCTCCTGGAGTTCCTTTGAAAGGCCGGAAATCAATGATGTTATGAGGATTGTCCAGAGTATGCATACCACAAGCTGTAGTTTAGACCGGGTCCCACTGGCCTGATTATGGGCTGTGGTGAGGTTATCATTCGGTTTTAGCTAGGATAGTCTAGTGCTCCTTAGACTCCGGTGAATATCCCGCTCCCTGAAGGAAGCGGTGGTGACACCAGTATTGTAAAAGGCTTCTCTGGACCCAGACTCCTTAGCCAACTACAGACCCATCTCGAACCTCCCTTTGTAGGGAAGGTAATCGAGAAAGTGGTGGCAGCCCAGTTGGACAACCATTTATCCATCCATAACATCTATGACCCTCTTCAATCAGGTTTTCAAAGAGAAATAGCACTGAGACTGCACTGGTTCGGGTTCTCAATGATCTCCTGATGGTGAGAGACCAGAAAAAATGGTCCATTTTGGTCCTTCTGGATTTGTCAGCAGTATTTGACACGTAGACCATGAGGTGCTGCTCGGCGCCTGAGATACATCTGTGGGTTGTGACGGTTTGGTTCACAGATGGTTTACTTCCTTCCTCACAGGTAGAACTCAGAGGGTTGTATCGGGATATTTTCCTCTGATTCTACCACTCTGTCCTGTGGGGTGCCTCAGGGCTCTGTGCTGTCCCCCATATTGTTTGTGTGTACATGCTTCCCTCGGAGACATTGTAAGATGATATGGGCTGGAGTTTCATTGTTATGCCGATGATACCCAGCTCTATCTGTCTTTGCACCTGACCAGAATGGAGCACTCTCAGTGTTTAGCAACTGTCTCAGCAAGATCCAGGGTTGGATGAGGTCCAGCTGGTTGAAGTTGAACTCTGGGAAGATGGAGGTGATGGTCGTGGATCTGGCCGCTGGATTGAGGGGTCAGGGCAAATCAAACCTCAGGTTTATCCCTGGGGGATGTGGAGCTCCTTACCTCTGAATGGGTGCGAGACCTGGGAGTGATCCTTGATGATCGGCTGACATTGCATGCACAAGTGTCGGCGGTTGTTAAGGTATCCTTTACCATCTTAGGAACATCGCTAGGATCAAGCACCTTGTTCCATCTGGCAACCTGCCTACATTGATCCACGCCTTTGTGACCTCTCGTTTGGACTACTGCAACTCCTTTACTTTGGGCTTCCTGGGGTTGATATCCGCCACTTGCAGCTAGTGCAGAACTCAGCGGCCTGGTTGTTAATGGGGACCTCACGTTCTTCCCATATTACACGGTGCTGTGGGATCTCGCTGGCTGCAGTTCAATGGCAGATCACCGTTAAAGTCGGATTACTGCCATATAAAGCCCTACACAGTTTGGGCCCTGATTACCTGAAAGATCTTCTGGTGCCTTACCTTCCGATCGATTTCTCCACCAGCCAACAAGGGGTTGCTAGAGATTCTGAGGTAGTTTTAAAATCTTTGATTGCCAGCGCTTTTAGTTTTGTGGCGCTGACCCTCTGAATTCTCTACCCCATTGGATTAGAAAGTGCATGACGGTGGAGGGTTTAAAAAGGCCTAAAATCCTTTTATGGAAAAAGGCATTTGGTGAGGATATAGATTTTAACTAAGCGCTGTATATTTTAGTTTGGATTTTAATTTATTTATGATGTTTTATGATTGTTATTATGTAATCGCCTTGATTTAAGAAAGGCAAAAGAAATAAAGTTTATTATTATTATTATTATTATTATTATCTATGGCACACACACCCCAGACTATGATTCCCCTCAAGTATGTAGAGGTCTTGTCTCCTAGAACAGTCTACAACTGGTTGTCCCATCCACTTGGCATGGAAGATTAAAAGAAAGCATTCTCCTGGGTAGCAGATCAAACAACCTCTCGAAGTTCCTTTCCAAGGCTGCTGAAACACACACAGAACCTTCAGGGATTGCCTCTTGAGTCCACTGAGAACAGCGGTTCCTTCCACTTCACTGGGAGTAGAAATCAGGAAATCCTGCTGTTGCACTGATCTCCATCACTTCACTGGAAGCTGGAAATGACACTCCACTAGGATGAGAAATGCTGGGCCCTCACCTCAGAGCCCAACTGGTAGTCCTTCTGCCACTCTCACTACCTCACTCACTCAGGCTGACAACTAACACTCCTAACACTCATCACTCTCCTGCAGACTGAACATTCTAAGCTCCCAGAGCAGCTGTCCACACAGTGTGGCTTATGTTGCTGCAAGAGTTCTGAATGACCTGATCATTGTTCCCTCAGGCTAGCTGAGTAAGCAATGATGTCATTATGTAAGAAGCCTCTAATGAGCTCCTTACCAGCTGCCTGCCACCTACCTAACAATAATACTGATAGGATTCTAGGAACCCCAGGGGACTGGGTTGTTACACATGTTTTGTGCATAATTTAAGAGGCCTTTGTACCCCAATACTTACAAGACTGGTAAGTTTGAAAGTATTTTGTAGTTTGTTCCATGCCATAGGAATTACACAACTAATTGCTGATTTTCTATATTGGGAGGCATATTTTGGGACGTCTAATAGTATGTAATTGTATTTCCTTAGTGTATAACTGTGGGATCATATGACAAAGTCTGAAATGTAGCCAGGGAGATTATTAGTTAATGCTTTGTAGAGCCACATGTACAGGTTTTGAGTCTTCTTAATGTTGAGACTACCACCCTACCATTGTATATTAAGTGCAATGATGAGTTCTGGCAGCAGAATCTGTAACAAAATGAAGGGCTGTATGATCAAGTACATTTAGTTTGTTCAGGTAAGTGTGAGTATAGTGACTATAGATAAGGTCGCATAATGCAGTGGGGAGGAAGGTAACTTGCACTAGTCATTTTCTTATCTCTAGTGAAAAACAGCTGTTATTCCTATTCAGAAATCCAGTGTAATTCTCAGTTCTGTACAGAGTGACTCTATATGTGTAATGATAGTTAAGCATTGAAAGTTAATCATTTGTCAAGTCGAATTCCTAGGTAATTCATATCATCTACTACTTCTAATAAGTGCCCTGTTAAGGTAGTGATGGCAGGCACAGATAATCTATAGGATACTGAAGTGTGGGGTAGGAAAAAAACTTACTTTTTGATAGATAGATGATAGATAGATAGATAGACAGACAGACAGACAGACAGACAGACAGATATTTATAAAAGTGCCCATTTCCAGGGACTCTGGGCACTGTACAATAAAAACAAACAACAATATGAAATAATGTACAAAAAATGTACATAACAATTCAGCTGGGAGTAGATTTAAAATTCATCTATATATCCCATTAAAATAAACAGCTAATCAATCAATAAAAGCTTGCTGGAGCAAATAAGTTTTAGGCCCTTTTAAAGGCCACTACCAAGGAACCTCCTTTAAATAAGCAGGAAGGAATTCCACAGGGGTAGGCGTGGCCACCGAGAATGCCCTGTCCCAGAATGCTGCAACCTAACCCTGGGAACTCCAAGGAGGCCTCCCATAGCAGAACAAAGTGCCTGGGGCACATGGTAGGGGACAAGGAGATCTTACAGACAGACAGGTCCCCTTTCATCCAGGGTCTTGTAGGTCAGGAGCCCTACCTTGAAGACAGTCCTCCACCTGACCAGCAGCCAGTACAGTTTGCGGAGGACTGGGGTGATATGGTCCACCATCTCATCCCAGTCAACAGCCTTGCTGCCGTGCTCTGCACCAGATGCAGCCTGTGGAGGTTGCCGCTAGACAATCCTAGGTTCAGAGCATTACAGTAGCCCAGCCTGCAAGTGACAAAAGCATGCACCAGCATGGTCAGGTCCTCAGTCAAGATCAGGGCTCAGATTCAGATGATATTCTGGAGCTATTAAAATCCACTCCTGACCACGGCCGACACCTGAGCATCAAGTTTCAAACTGTCATCCAGGATCATGCCCAAATCCCTCACTTGTCTAGGCGGGGAAGGAGAACACCCCTAACACTAGGCTGGGGTGTAACCTCACACCCCATCCCTGCCCGATGACCAGAATCCACAACCAGCACCTCTGTCTTGGCTGGGTTAAGCTTAAGCCAGTTTTAGTCATCCACGACTGAGTCTCCTCGAGGCAGCTGTTAAATACAGAGGCTGACACCTGGGTATTGGGTGCATAGGACAAGTACAGCTGGATATCATCTACATATCAATGAAAACCAAGCCCATACTACCTGATAATGTCCCCAACAGCAGCATGTACACAGTGAACAACAAGGGCAACAAGACCGAATCCTGCAAACCTCCACAGCACAAAGGCTTCAGGTAAGATGAGGCTAAACCCATCATCACCCTTTGCACTCTGCCTGTCAGGTATGACTTGGACCAGTTGACGACATTATCAGACAGGCCACACCAGAATCACAGGCAGTCAAGTAGCAACTCATGGTCCATGGAGTCAAATGCCACAGAGATCCAGGAGGACCAAGATGGTATGGTCCCTCCTGCCCTAAGCTATCAGGGAGATCATTAAGCACCCTCACCAGGGCAGTCTCCGTACTATGTACCGTCGGAACCCAGACTGGAAAGGATCATAGCTGGAAGATGAGGCAAGATATCTCTCGAGCTGTGCAGCCACCACCTTCTCAATAACCTTCCCTAAATTTGAGAGGTTCGAGACCATCTGTAGTTGCTGAAGCAATCCGGGTCCAAGAGGGTTTCTTCAAAGGGGTCTAACTAAGGCTTCTTTCAAGGCTGATGGAAGACCCCACTCCTCAAGGAACTCCAGACAACCTCAGCAACCACAGGTCCAATCAGGTCCAGACATCCAACTAAATCCTTTTAAATGGGAAGAAAAGGAGAATAATATTGCACCTTCCACTGTAGTATGTGGACCTTATGTCCTGTTTCAACTTAACCATAGTGCTGGCTGGAAAGAACCCACCCCCTAGGTTTTTATTTTTGCATGCACTTTAATGGGTTATCATGAATTTAAATGTGGTCACAAGGCAAGCTGGGCTGCTATATAAGACCTCTGTCTATGCTGACATTATGTACTTTAAAATAAATGTCAAATTAAATTCTGAACAGAATCTTCTGAGTTCTGACTCCAGGATGTTTCATTGAACACTGAACTAAGGAGGGTGAGTGCTGTGACTGTTTTCACTGCTGATGATTTGGACCACACCGATGTAACTCTGGGACATCACCCCTTGAGTGTCTCCATGTCTCTCTTTGTCTCCTGGAATAATTCCCGCATGGTATTTCCCCAGATTGTTCCCCACCAGATGTAAAACTAACAAACCAGGCCTAGGCCATCTTAACTTTGCTCCACCATTAGTGGCAACAACTGTGCCCAACGCATCCCCGACCGCTTTCCATTGATCCAAGGCTTTTCGGCTGCCCTCCATAGTTTTCTCCCTCCTGACTTTGTTGCAGTGTGCCTCTCTGCCCAGTATATAAATGAATGCCCCACAATCCACACCTGATTCCTCGTCTTGTATCTGTGGACATAAACCAACCATTAATATAACTTCCTTATGTATCTCTTGTAGCAACCAGACATCCATCTGCCCAGTCCTTTAACCTCGTCTTCTGACCCACTCCTAGTAGCCACTTCTGATACCTCCTCTATCATGAAGAATGTGATGAAAATGTCTTTGCATTCTCCCCAGGAACTACATTACTTTTTCAATACCCCAGTTACCTAGTAGCATGTGACCGGGAACCCGTCCCAAGGTACAAACAACCTGCCTGCCATAGTTGGCCTGATCGCCTTATAGTCTTCCAATGCCTTTACTACACACCAACCCTTCTGCAGATGCCTTTTCAATGTGACCTTGGTGCCCAGGCCTGCCTGATCTGTATTGGAGCACCACAACCATAATACCTCCCTCTCAGTGCCCACGCTGGACCTCCTCCCACAGCAGCCCTCAATCTCATATTTTTTTGCTCTTGGCAACCACCTCACTGACTCTGAAACTACTCCTTGCCATGACTAGAAAAACTGCCTAAACAGATTGCCTTGTAGCCGATATGCATACACTTACTAACACCCCAGTAGTCTTCCTAACAGCTGACCCGCTACTGGCCTCCTGCCATCTGGCTGTCTGCCTTGTAGCCTCTGCCATCTCATAAACATGCACTTTACTACCCATGTCCTGTTGGGTTCCCCACTTGTGTGGGTTGCAAACCTATCTGTCTCAGTCCTCGGCCACATCTCCAACAACCACTCCCCATAAAAATATGTGCCCATGGCGTATGTACCTGCTGCATCTGTGTAGAGTTATAGGTTTGTGTTAAACAGTCAGTCCTCTTGCCAGAATGTGACCCCATTGTATTGCTCTAGAAATTGCTCCCAAAT
The DNA here is from genome assembly GCA_016271365.2 of Neoceratodus forsteri. NCBI lineage: Eukaryota > Metazoa > Chordata > Ceratodontiformes > Ceratodontidae > Neoceratodus > Neoceratodus forsteri. The sequence goes on from CM057456.1 coordinate 1,233,960,417, forward strand.
CTCTAAATCCTGCTGCCCCTTTAGAAATATCTACCCAATGGTGCTGCAGTTTCACCTTACCTGTAGCTCTAGTCAGCTGCCGGGTAAATGCTCTTCCGGTGTGATTGCCCTGCATGCAAAATATAAGTGGCCCCTGCTGCACCAATGCCAAAGGAACCCTCCTCTTATTTTTACCCTGCCAAGCAGCTCCCTTAACTTAGCACCCTTGTCTGTTGGCAAATGAAATACCACCTCTTCTCGTCCACCTCTATGTCCAGAATTCTAACTTCCAGGCGGTCCTTCTGTTTTACGTTCTGCTAAAGGCACCACCAGCTTCACACACATATCCGGAAAACTGTCTAGCATCTCAACCATCCCCTGTGCTGCCTGTGCTATCAACAGGAAGTCATCCAGATAGTGTACCATGGCCTTGAACCCATATCACTCCCCAAACACCCACTGCATCCAGGTGCTGAAGGCTTTGAATGTGGCACATGCCACCAAACTACTCATGGGCTTGGCCTTGTCAAGTAGTGCTTGCCCTTGAATTTAAAATCCAATAAATCCTAGTCTTCCACCCTCACTGATAGCAGCCAAAAAACACCTCTATATACCTCTTTTGTTTTATTTTATTTTTTTTCTTTGCTAACGACACCCCTCAACCACCCATATGATCCCCACTGCTTGATCCAATGTAGCATAGGACACCGCACTCTGTTCTTCTGCAATAACATCATTGACTGACCACCCTCTGAGTACAACAGGTGGTGGATAAGCCTGAATTCCCTGGGCTGTTTTTTGGCAATAAACCCAAAGGTGACACCATTAACTTATACAAAGTTGACTCACTAAATGGTCCCTCCATCTTCCCTGCAGCAATTTCCTTTTGTATCTTCTTTCCCACCACCTCTTTCTTATCCTTCACCGACCCCAAATTTTCGCTGTCATGACCCTCCTTGCCCCTTGGTAATGGAGGTTGAAACCCTTCTTAAACCATCCCTCAAAATCTGCCCTACCAGCACGTCCTGGTATCCTGCCATCAATCCATCGAGTATGTCCAGTCTAATAGGGGTGTGGGTAACAACTAGCTTCCCTTTTTAACCCATTCCCTTTATCTTCCCCTGGCCCTGTACCAAATGCCCACTCCCTGATGCCAGAACAGTGTTCGCACCCACAAGTCAGTGTGGGTGCTATCCTATCTCACGTCCCCATGTGTCACCATCCTCTGCCTGAATGCCTCATCATATCTCAACCAACTGTACCCAACTTTACCTTGTAGGCATCCTGAATGATTGCTGAATATAACAACAACGGTATAGACAAATTCAGCTTCTTTCATAGCAGAATGGTGCTAAAGGTGTGAAACCCACCTGCCAAGTGTCTATATTCTTGCCCTTGTAGCTAGTATCCTCTGATGTCTTCCCCACCAATGCAAGAGCCACTGCCATATCTGACCTACCCACCGACACTCTCTCTATGTTCATATTTCTTAGCAGATTTTTGTCTACCAATGCAAAATGTCCACTTACTCACCTTTCTAAAACTTCTTTTGATGGACTGAGGACATGATCTCTCTGCTTCAGACCTGGGATGCCTGTCTCAATACCTATTTCTCTGGGCGCTGTTCCTATATCCTGCCCTAATTCTGTCCCTTGAGTCCCTTTCAGTGCCTTTAGGGCACTTTCCATATCCTCCATCCTTTCTCCCCCTTTCTTCAATGATACCCACCAAATAATCCTTCAAACTGCCATCTGCAATTAAATCCACTGATTGCTCCTTACCCCTCTGCTGAGCCAGTACTTCCACCCCTTCTTTGGTAGCTGCTTTCCCTCAGTACCTTTCCTTTCATCCCCAGCTGGCACCTTCCTTTTTTTTTTGTCCTGCTCTCTTCCTCCTCCTTCTTGTTAGTGACTTCCAGCAACTCCTGTACTTTCACCATCAGTTCTGATGCCTGCTCCATCAACTGCTCGCTGCTGCTCTTTGTCATCCTTGTCCAGGGAACCATGCTTGTGTCCACAATCTCAAAAACAAGAATAGGAATCATTAGCATCAACCATCTGTGTATTGTCCCATTTCCTTGGGTCATCACTCAGCCTTTTACACCCCCTTTTGTTTTCTTTTCCTTTCCCCAGCTGCCTCACTGGGGCCATTATGCAACAGCTAAATTCATTCGATCCACCCCCATGCAGCATGGAGTTGCCAGCATTCTGTGCGGACCCTTGTTGAGTGCTTGGGCCTTGTTCCCCACTGTGTCCATGGCCCTGCTACCTTTTCCTTTTCAGCTAGCTCCCTTGTCCTCCTCCACCATTAGCAGTGATACCATTGTTCCTCTCTTTTGCTGCTACCCCCATCCTGGTGACCACCAGTTCTCTTAACTTTCCTCCATAGTACCAGAAACTAGTTCCGATTTTCCTCCTTCAAAAATGATTCTCCCTTTTGTTTTATATATATATATATATTCTGTCTGTTTATGTATTTTTGAGACAGCTACAACTGTAACATATTCAACAGCTTACTTCCTTGCACCCGCACTGCACCATTTCTAATTCCTACTACCTTATAACCGCTGCCCAGCCATGGGGAATAAACCATGTTCCATTAAAAACTCTGCATGCAATAAGCCCAACCCACTCATGTTTGTTTTATTTATATGTATGTAGCAGCATATCCATACAATATATATCCAAAACAAAGGCCACCCCTCCCTCTTTGTTGTCTTCCTGCTGTCCCCTTATCCAAGTGCCCTGCACATCTAGGCCCTAATTGCATGTCCCTGCCCCAAGTAGCCATTCTGTTCTCCCATTGTTGCAGCCACCATTTTGTCTTCCATACTGTGTGACACTTCCTCAGTTACCCACCTAATAGCCTGTGTCCAATTTCTTAACCTAACCTGTGTCAGCCCCAGTGGGATTTCAGCATGTCCATTCCTCTGAAAGTACTGCCTATAATCGACCCTCCCTTGCTCTCCTTCAGCTTCCCAAGGCCTGCTGTTACAGTCATGCACAGTCTCCCTTGGCTCCACATGGATGCAAAATCCTTGCCTTTTGTGAAAACCTGCACTGAAATGCAAGCAAATCCTGTCCCCTGCACCTGCAGGCTGCACTACTCACTGCGCTTATGCCCGCATCTCCCTCCTGCAGATTGCTGTATCCATGAAATCGCACTTGATCTTGGCTCTTAGGTGGGCCTGTCACATAAGAACATTTCCTTCTTCATGGTGACCTCGCCATCCAAGACCGCAGGAACAAAATGCCCCCGATCCAGCCATGTCATGATTCCTGCTACAGCCTTTCACTCTCTTGGGCCTCATAACTGCTTCCTTTGGCCTCCCGACTCTGCTGGGTGTAGGCCCCACCATCTGCCACATCTCTCAGAGCCACCACAAAACAAAAGAAAAACTTTGCTTCCCCAAACACTAGCATATCAGTTCTACCTCCATATGCAGCTGCCCATTCCTTGGACCTTATCCCCACAAGTTCTGTTCACATAAATCTCCCCACTGTGTCTGCCTCAGCTCACGTGGCCACCTCCTGCCTGTGCCGACCAAACAGAAACTAACCCAGCTCACCAATACCCCAGACCACAAGGATTCAACCTTTGAGCCTGTCACATTCACATTTATTTAAACATTATGGTTTCTTTCTTTTTTTAAAACAAAACTGCCATTGAACCCACTCACTTCTATCTTTTCAATCACTCACCATCCATATTGAAACAGTCCATATCTACTTTCCAGTTTAATGCTTAACTACTTTTCCTATTTCATATTTTCAGCATGACCTGCCCAGTTAAACACATATTCCGCATAAGAGCATAAGCCATATTTTCACACAGAATTGTCTTGCAGCAATACCCTGTACCAGCTTACCCATATTACTTACCACACAAAGAACTCTACAGCTCGAGGCCCAGTCCTTATTCCAAACCCAGAAAACTCTAACCTTACCTTAGTGTACCTGCCCACCTAAGCTGAAAAAACAAAACTCAAAATTCTAGCAAAGAAGGGGCTCTCTCCTCTTCTGCAGCCCCTTATATTCCTTGAAGTACCCACCCCAACCAATCCCCTTGCCCACCCTTTCCCCACCTGCTGTGACTCATGCCTCTGACACACCTGTCTGCTCCCTCCATACACATGACTCACCCGTCTCCTCCTGACCCTCCTTCCCTACCTCTCCCTCTCTTCTCCTTGCTGCCTGCACCCTTGGCATTTCACTAGGGAAACCCCTGACAATTCAGGTTGCCTTCAAACAGACAACACCGTTTCTTAGAAATAGTGGGTCTGAGCCATTGATACCTATGCTTTTTGGTGTCTAAATGTAGCAACAGATCCTCGACTTGCTTATAAGTTACAGTCTTAAAGTAAAAAAATTCAAGGGAGTAATGCTCAGTGTCCACATTCACTGTGTTTGGAATAGGATACTGTGAGGCTGTAGATGTGTTGAAAGACAGGCCAGCTGAATGAAAGTGAGTATTAAAAGTTTCAAGAATTACTTGCCTATCCATTATGATATGACCCTGTGATTCTATTTTAAGTGGTAGAGGGATGAAGTTTTATGACCACCAATGTTCGTACTACACTCCAGAATTTGGATGAGTAGTTCTTTGTGTTGTCTAAGGTATACAGGTAGAAGTGAGTTTTAGCATCTCATCAATTTGGTGCAACTGTTCCTCACCTTTATTTATTTATTGAAATATTTCACCAGGAAGGCACATTACAGTAAGTGACAAGTTGCTCATCTCCGATGCGACCTGGGAGAAGGGATACAATAGGAATGAGACATTAAACATTTAAGTTACAAGATCAACATTAATATACAGTTGTAAGGCAGGTGTTACAAACAGTGTTATAACAGTATTGCACATAATAGGTGAAAAGTGGACAATAGTAAGTGCGGATTAATAAATAAACAAGTGCTATGTGAAAAAAAGGGGAAAGGAGAGGAGGGGTGAGATGGGGAAGGGGTGAAGAGTCATGCCCCTGGAGACTGCTTCAGGATGTGAGGAATCCTGCAAGGGGACTGGGGGACCAGAGAGAAGGGGATAAGGCAGTGTCCCAGAGAAAGAAACCCTTCAGGATGTGGGAACCCTGCAAAGGGGCTGTGGGGCTAGTTAGAAGGGATAAGGCTGTAGGGATTTAAAGAGGAGGAGAGGGAAGGAGGAGGTGTGACTTAATGCTAGGAGGAGAATAGGACCTAACCAAGAGATGACCCTTCAGGATGCGGAGTACCCTGCAAGGGGATGAGAAAGGTCAGTAGATGGGGATTAAGAGAGTGATAGAAGAGGAGAGAGGGAGTGAGAATTGAACCCTTATGGGGAAGAGAATTTGCGCCATTGAGGTGATGGGGCCTAATCAATAGTCCATCAGGATGCATTGGACCTTGCTAGTAGTCATGGAAAGTCAAGATAGTGGCTAAATAGAAGAGGGCAGATATGCTTAGGCTCAGTTTGACCCCTTCAGTATGATGAGGACCCTGCAAGGGACTCGATAGCCAGGAGAAAGGTAGATGGGAGGGAATGAGAGGAGACAAGACTAGGCACAGTAGGACCTCTTCAGGATGTTGAGAATTTTGCAAGGGGACTGCAAGAGACTAGGGAAAAAGGTAGATGGGGAAGGAGAGGAGGCAAACCTAGGCCCAGTAAGACCCCTTCAGGATGCTAAGAAACCTGCAAGGGGACTGCAAAGTCTAGAAAGAAAGGAGGGATGGTGGGGATGGGAGTAGATGAGAGATACAAGTCCCTTGGGGGGGTGAGAGGGACCATGGAGAGCATTCGGGGTCCCTTACATTCTGTGAGAGATCAAGGAGGCCAGTAAGGTGGAGCAATTTATGGAAGGGAGGAGAGCTATAAATTTCTGGGGTGGGAGTGCATGGGGTAAAATGAAGGTGCCGGTAGAGGGGTAGGGTTTGTCCAGGGCTTAGAGGAGAGAATTAGGGAGGGACATGGCAGGAGCAGCTAGGTGTAAGGTAACTATTGAGGGTACAGCTGATGGAGTAGGAGGAGGAAGGTGAGGGCCAGATCTGAGGGGAGGGAATTCCAAATTTTAGGATGCAGTGAGAGTAACTGGATTGGCCAATTTGGGTGGATCTGTGGGGAACTACTAGGGTGTGGGAGTCGATTGATCTAAGGGAATGGGAGGATGGGGGTGTTATAAAGGAGGAGGTGAGGTAGAAAGGGAGCTCACCCAACCAGTGCTTGGAGGTGGATTTAACACAGTAGGAGAGTCGCCTATTTGTAAGAAAGGGGAAGGATAGTGCAAAATAAAGATCACAGTGGTGTGTGGGAGGGGCATCAAGGGCAAAGCAGCAGAAAGAATTAAAGAAGGTGTCCAGTCTTGCAAGGGAGGACTTGGGGCAGCACCATAGACTACATCACAGTAGTAAAAATGGGCAGTACCATCTTCTGAACAAGTTCACACCTAGCCGTAGAAGGGATGCAACTATGGTTCCTGAACAGGGCACCAAGCTTGGGGCACAGTTTTTCTGGATGGTGTCAATATGTCCAGAGAAGTTTAGGTGTTGGCCCAACCAAACACCTACTGTAACTACCTGAAGGAGGATGTGTCCTCAAGTAAAGTCCCATCAAGGGTGTGGAAAGTGGATAGGGAGGGAGGAAGCCTAGAGTCTCTGCCTTGTGACTAAGTTCATAGAGACAGTCTTCTTAGTGTTGAGGAAATGCTGATGGTTAACAAACCAGAGCTGAATGTTGTCGAAGTCTTTCTGTAAGCTGGTTGTAACCTCAGCAGGACAGGAGCCAGATGCATACAAGACTGTATCATCGGCATACATATGTATAGTGGAGGTAGAAAACAGAGGAATGTCATTTAGAAAATGTAGAACAGGAGGGCCCTAATTCAGAGCCCTGGGGATGCCGGTGTTAATTGGGAGGGAGGAAATGGCATCCAAGATCTTAACTAATTGAGTTTGGTCAATAAGGTAGGCCTTGGACAAGTTTGTGGTGGAGGAGATAGGCCAGCTGCCAGGAGTGAGTCGAGGAGAAGGGAGTGAGAGACAGTGTCGAAGGCCTTGAAAGTCGACAAAAATGGCAGAGTTGGTTTTGACAGTGTCCATCCCGGTTTGGATGGAGTCAGTGAGCCATAGGAGAGAGTGGTGGTTGAGTGTTTTTTTTTAAACCAGACTGGAAAGAGGTGAAAAAGGAGGTGTCAGACAGAAAGAGGTGAGCTGGGAGAGCAATGTGTTCTTGAAGCTTGGCAAGGAAGGGAGGAGAGAGAAATGGGGTGATAGTTGCCAGGGGTAGAGGGGTCACTCCTTTGGGTAGATGGAGGACCACTGCATGTTTCCATGAAGAAGGGACCGAGGCAGCAGAGAATGAGAGATTTAGGATTATTGAGGGGTAGGCAATGGCTGAAGTGGAGAGTGAGAGGTGTTTTGGGTTGATGCCATCAGGAGGCATCTTTAGAGGGTTGATGGTGAGGAGGGCACTTAGGGCATCATTTGGGGTTAAAGTAGTGAAAGAGAAGGAGAGGTGGGAGGGTGGTGGAGGGAGCATACTGGTAGATGGTGGGAGGGGGTGGGAAGAAGGAGGGATTTCAGTAGCTCAGTGGCACAGGAGGTATAGTAGGGTTAAATTCCACAGCTATGGCTGGTGGGTCAGACACTAGTAAGCTATTTACTTTAAGTACCAGAGGGGCCAGATGAGGTAGTAAATAGGGTGTGGACCACCTTCCATAACTTTGAATGGGAATTTATGTTGGTGATGAAGGCAAATTTGAAATATTCAGACTTGGCTAACCTCGTAGCCCTGGTGCAAGCATTTCAGAGCATGTGGTAGTTCACGGGGTAACTAGCATGCTGGGTAGCTTATGACTCTTTCAGGCTCGATCTGTAGCCCTGAAGCAGGCCAGAAGTTCAGGGGTTATCCATGGTAAGTAGTTACCTCTGACTCTGGTTTTGTTTGAGTGGGGCAAAAGCATTCCAGTTTACAAGAAAGATTTCTTTGAAGTAGGCAAAGCCATATCAACCAAGGGAGGGAGGTTAGGGGGACCAGTCAGAAGTGTCAAGGTTACTCAGGAGAGGTTCAAGGTCAAGAGACATGAAAGAGTGTAATTGTATGGTTTGTGTGGTGATTTAGTTCTGTGTACTTTCCTAACAATGAATATTGGGTTGTGGTCACTGAGGTGCCAGAGGGGTGCCAGAGGTGATGACACGGTGGGGTGGGAGGTAAGGACCCAGTCAAGTAGGTAATGTTGTTGTGTCTTGTGGTTTGGGCAGGTGGGTTCTAAGATCAGTGGGAAGAGGTTTACGGCTCCGATTTCATTTTTAGTTTTGGTAGTTTTAGGTGACAAACAATTTATATTGAAGTTGCCTAGGATGAATAATTTCCCAGAGCGAGCAAGAGAAGAGATGGAGGTTAGGAGGTTTAGCACGACCGAAGGATGGACATTTGGGTGGTAGTATATGCTAGCTGCAAAAATAGGGAGAGTGAAGGGAGGGTCACATGGATAGCTAAGGCAGCATGGGTCTCAGGACTGGAGGATGAGTAGATGATGGAATATTGGATGGAGGCTAGGACATAAATGGCCACACCACCACCTGCCAGCATGGTCTTGCCTTAGCAGTGAGTAGCCAGGAATGGAGACTGAGTGGTCAGAGATAGTGCTCTTTAGCCAAGTTTCTGAGATGATTAGAATGTCTGAGTTTAGAGTGCACCATGATCTGAATGTGGTCTATTTTTTGCAACAAGCTGTGGGTGTTTAGATGTAGGATCTTTAAGCCCTTTGGAAGGGCTGAGAGAGGAGGTGGGGAGAGATAGAGGAGGAGGAAGCACCAGAGGAGCTAGGGGCAATAGGGCTGGGTTGGGGTGGATATCCCCAGCAGAGAAAGCAAGAGGAGAGCAAGTATGAGAAGGGGAGCTTAGGAGATTTTGGAGGGCTGGTGAGGAGATTGGGAATTTTGAGGAGAAGGAGTGGATGAATGAGGAAGAAGAAGGTAAAGAACTACAGTGAAAGTGGTTACCGTTCTCAAAGCTGCATGAGGAATAGTGGTAGAGTGAGACCATATTTCAATTGGAGGGGCAGTGATAGCATGGATGTGGGTGGGGATTGGAGATCTTAACTGATGGGGGTGGGAGAGTTATTAGGAATAGATGAGTAGTGAGCAAGTGGAGGTGATAAAGAGAGGATATGAGCAGAACAAGGGGAAAGAGGAGAGTAGGGTGCATTGTTCATAAAGGTGGAGAAATTAGTGAGCAATTGACTTTGGAACAGGAACAATTTGTAAGCAGGGAGCACGGAGGGGCTGGTCAGATGGAGGGGTAGCTGTAGTTTAGAAAGTGATCAGAAGGAAACCCAGTTAGTTTATAATCAATGTAATGCCCTCTAGCGGTGGAACAATATAACCTGCTAAGGGATAGTGGGTACTAGTTATTCACATGTAGTTTGGTTATTCACATATGGTTTGATCACCTGACATGCAAAGGCTACAAATAAAAGTGTCAAGATAGGGTGGGAGGTGTGGAGCCGATGCAGCCCAACAGTCATAATCTGCACTTTATCAGTTTCACTCAAGAGCTGTAAATACTTGATAGTATGAGTGCCGAGGCAGCTGTGCTTAACAGTCAATAACAGAGCAAATTAATTCACAGTAGCTGTAGTAATGAAAGAGTGCCGAGGCAGTCCCACCAGATATACACACACTGAAAACTAAATGGCAATTAATGCTCTAATGCTTTAAAACAGTTATGAACAAACTTAATCACTAATATTAAGATTTGTCAGAATAAACAGTAGAACTTTGAATTGGAGAAATTCATAGTGTAGAACAAGGCAATTCAAAAGAAATTGGCCAATAGGAGCGCACAGTCAAGAAATATAAGGGAACACAGTGGAACAAAGATAGGGGCATATCAAACTTCCCTAAGGGAAACAGGAAGGCAGTAAGGCAGGCAAAGCCCAAACAGAGGAAACACTAGCACAAACAGCAAAAGAAGGGGCAAGACTTCCTGTAGATATATTAGTGAAAGGAGAAAGTCAAGAGGAGTATTGCTAAGATCAAAGAGGATAAGTGGGAATGTGTGGAGGAAGACCAAGGAAAAGCATCTATCCTGCTCAGTATTATTATAGCAAGATAGGGCAGGCCCACAGCTCAACACCATGGACACAGGAGGGAGGGAGGTGTGCAGAAGTCACTTCACAAAGAAAGGGCCATGTAAGAGAGAGCAAGCAGAAGATCCATCTCCCTCCCTCCTTTTGGGTTTCCTTTATTCAAATATTGCAGGACATTCAGAGGGACTCCAAGATGTACACTGTGTCCTGTTTTATGTTGTATGTTGTGTTTGTTGGGCTGTACCCACAATCTGTATTTATTTTATGTCTTCTGTTGTGTGTGATCCCCCCCTTTGTGTACATCATGGATCTCCTTCATAACTCTAGCAGCCTTAAGTTATGGAAACTAAGTGTGAAGCAGAAATGTATTTAAAAATAAAGAAAATGCTGGCTTGTAACTTCAAGTCTTCAATTAATTAGTTTAAAGCCTCTTTGGAAAGCAGGCATTGCGACAGTGCGGCAGCTTGTAAGAAGTCTGCTCAAAACGCCGCAGACTATCACAAGGATGGAAAAGGCTCTGGAAGCAGTCTTTAATTTAATAAGGGTGTCCGTCTGCATTATAGACAGAACGGACGAAAAGAAACAAAAATACAAGTGAAGTAAAGCCTTCCTTTTTATGGAAGATACAGAAAAGTCCAGACTGCTGCTGTTTAAATTTATTCTGAGCTCTGCCTTTGTTGTTTAGTTAGCAGTCTGTAGAAAACTGTTTAAACACGCCTGAAAAGTATTGGTTTGGGCACAATATTCCTATCGCTAGTGCTGCCATTTAATTAAAGTAAATTCTCCACAAGGCACAGAAGGAGTTCCCCTTAAAAAGCACTACTGAAAGAGAGTATTGGTAATGTGAGTAAACTTTGTTTGTGTGTCTCTGCTTCTTGCTGAAAACACTCACATTATCAACACCTCTAGGAAGAAATATGTTTGGCTGTACTAAAAGAATAAGTAACACTTGACTTACCTGTATAAGGCAACTTAAATTATACCAAGGTAGTTTTCTTTAAAGTTTCTGTGTAGCCAAAATGCTGCTGTTTCAGAAGCTCCCTGCTTCATTGTTCCCTATGGACCGCCGCCCAGTTTCCTGTTTTTATCCCTTACAAAGAGGAACTTCCTTCTGTGAAAGTTAAAATATTGAGACAGCTCATAAAATTTGTTTTGAATGTCAAAATGTTTTGGAATGTTACTTTATGTTTAAATAAAATAAGATATTTTATTTTGAGAAAGATTGAATGGATAAAATTTTAAAACTGGAGTAACGAGGTCACTCTCTGTAGAAACTGCTATATAAGCAGAACTAACTAGGAAGCTAGCAGTGTAAGGAGGGTGTGAATCTGTTAACACCCAGTCCTGAGATAGTCAGTACTACCTCTGATATGTAAACTATGGACTTTTGGCTTGGTTTATTATTTTGTCATTTCCAGTCTGCTCTAGGTAATACATTTTAAGTTTATTCTGCTAATTTTGTCCGAGCACTTTGTTTGTCCCACACCATTTCACAGGCCATACTATAGCTCACTATGTTCAGGGTGGGCAAGGCAATAAGACCTGATGGCATACATCCCAAGGTACTAAAGGAGCTAAGGGTGGAACTAGCAGGGCCATTAGCAGAACTGTTTAGTGAGTCTCGGAGCACAGGAGAGGTACCAGAAGACTGGATAAGGGCTCATGTGATCCTGCTCACACAAGTGGCAGCAGGAGGAGGCAGGTAACTACAGACCAGTCAGTCTTACCTGAGTAGTGGGCAAGATTATGGAGGCACTCCTTAAGGAAAGGATAGTGCAACACCTGGAATCCATAGGAGTACAGGATCCAAGACAACATGGGTTTACAACAGGAAGGTTCTGTCAAACTAATTTCATAGATTTCTTTGACTGGGTAACAAGAGTGGTGGACCAAGGGGTGCAGCTGATGTCGCCTGCCTTGACTTCAGCAAAGCTTTCGATACTGTTCCACATAGAAGATTGATTAATAAGATGGGTAGGCTAGGGGTGGGTCAGAAGTTGGTCAACTGGGTGGCAAACTGGTTGGCAGGCAGAAAACAGAGAGTGGTGGTAAATTATATACAGTCAGAAGAGATGCAAGTCACATTGGGGCACCTCAGGTATCAGGCCTGGGGCCAGTCCTCTTCAAAATCTTCATCAGTGACACTGCAGATGGACTGGAGGTAAGGTTTTCCTGTTTGCAGATGACACCAAGATCTGCAAGAGTAGATGACCCAAGTGTGGTGGGCAGAATGACAAGAGATCTGGAAAAACTGGCAAAATGGTCTGAAGAGTGGCCACTGGGGTTTAATGCAAAGAAGTGCAAGATCATGCACATAGGGAAGAGAAACCCTGAAGCTACTTATAGGTTGGGAGGGAGTTGCTGGCAATCACAAGGGAAGAAAGAGACTTGGGCATCATCATTATCACAGATGACCTGAAATCATCCAATCAGACCACTAAAGCAGTAGGTAAGGCTAGAAGGATGTTGGGGTGTATTAGTAGGGGTATCACAAGTCGTATGAGGAAGGTAATAATCCCTCTTTACAAGACACTCGTTAGGCCCCATCTGGAGTACTGTGTGCAGTACTGGAGGCCGCACCTGCACAAGGACATTAACAAAATGGAGGCAGTCTAGAGAAATGCAACCAAAGTAGTGCAGGGACTGCATCAGAAAATATATGAGGACAGATTAACGGGGCTCAGTATGTATATCCTAGAGCAAAGGAAGGAGAGAGATGATATGATTGAAACATTCAAACATCTTAAGGGCATTAACAAGGTGAAGAGTCTAATATGTTTCAATACAAGAAAAATAGTAGGACAAGAGGACACAGCATGAGATTAGAGGAGGCAGATTAAGGGATAATGTGAGGAAGTTCTTTTCACAGAAAGGGTGGTGGATGCATGGAATGGCCTACCTCAGGAAGTGGTGGATATGAATACAGTGCAGGGCTTCAAACATGCATGGGATAGACATAGGGAGCAATACAGATGAGTATGAATAAATAGGCCATTGACAGAGTAAAGGCCTATGGCAAATCATAAGGTAGAAAAAATGAGCAGAATGGATGGGTCTTGCAGTCCTTATCTGCTTTCAACTTCTATGTTTCTATGTCAGGACCAATCAATCAGGTTGCAGAGGCAAGAGAACACTGCTTTCTGGTTGGTCAAAACCTTCCTGAACTCAAACCAATTAGATTCTAATTTGGTGTACCTAGCATTTTCCCAGAGACTGTCCCTGATGCTGAAGGCTTTTTTCATTCCTCTAGTGAACCAGGGGAAGATCTCTTTTGACCCTCTGTTTAACAAAAGGAGAATGCCTATTTATGACCTCTGATACTAGCTGATTGAATATGCCTGAGGCTTCATGAATTGTCTTAGCTAAGCAGAATTTTTGCAAATTTATAGCTTTTGACTCAGCTAGGAAACTTGCTGTATTGAATTTAGTAAACCTCATTTTGTGATGAATTTTACTGTTGATTTTTGCTTCACAGTAACCTGATACAGGCTACAACAGTGTGGTCACTAACGCTGTTATGGAATACTGCTGTATGGGTAATTTTAAGGGACTATTTGTTAGTATAAGGTCCAAGGTAGAGTCTTTGTCAGGGTTTTAGTGTTGGGTCTAGTGGGCTCATTGACTAGTTGCATTAGTCCTAGTTCATCACAGAGATTTTTTAAATTTGGGGATTTTGGGAGGTTCAGGCCAAGTTCAAGTCTCCTAGTAAAATAGTTGTATTGGGATATGAGTTTAGTATTGAATGGATGTGATTAAGAAGCTCTAAACCACTCTTGGGAGGCCTATAACAACCAATGGTATTCAATGCCTCTGTGTCAGATAATGCCTGTTTGACTGTTAAACATGCAAACTCCTGAGTAGCAATAGTGAACTAAATTCAGATACATTACGTTTGTTATTAATATAAATGACAATGGCAACTCCCTAGAAGATCTATCCAAATGAAATGATTATAGGAAGTAAAGGCTATTTCCTTATCTGTGACTAAGTCATTGTCAGATTTCTGTGACTACAGCTACATCGGGCTTTGTATGCAAGACACAGGCATTTATTTACCCTGAATATCCGAAAATGTTCACTTTTGTTTTGAAATTCAAGTTTATTGTAGTTTTGTGTTAATTACAGAGCAAGAAGCATTTGATACATACTCAGCAAAAATGTTCAATTTTATGTGCACTCATGAAAACCATGATATGAGATCGTTTCCATATATGTCAACTTGGCTTCAATTTATTTTGAGAATTTTAAATGCTTTTTTCTTTTTCACTCTTTATGTGTTGTTTCATTCTCCAGTCCATTATATATATGTGCTGTTCCTTTTACTTAAATTAATTTCTTCTACTTTTCAAAGTTTCATTTCTCTTTAGCTTTATGAGGCAACAAAAGTACTTATCTGGGCGATTGCCTGTTTAGTCCTACTTTCAAGACTTCAGCAGTGTAACTCTTTTTGTGGCTCATTTGCCTAAATCCAATACTTCTTCCATTGGAAGTTTCATTATATAGTAGGTTTTTTGGGTGGTCATTCAGCAAGAAATTCCGTTCTGTTTCTGTGATCCAATTTTTTCCTCTTGCTTTTAACACAAATTCTTTTACTACTTTTTAATTTCATCTGTCGGGTCCTTCTCAAGGCATGTATAATATTTTCCATCTTTTAACTGCCTTTCCATCTCATTTACGTGAGGTCTTTGTCCCAGCCCTGATCAGGAGAAATACAAAATACAAGGTTTTATAACATGCAACACAGAAAGCGTAATATACATGTTATCATGCCCATGTGGTTTAGCCTATATAGGTCAAACGAAAAGACCCTGAAGATCGAATAGGGGAGCATTAAACAGCAATAAGGAGCCAAAATGTAAAATATGCAATGGCAAACACTACCATGATGTGAATCGTCAGATGCATCACTAACACATGTAAGTTTGGAGGCAGTGAAAATCCCTGAATGTGGAGGAAATATCATGGATTGTTACTGCAGAAAGAAGTGTACTGGATTTTTGAAATGGAAACCCGATGGCCAAAAGGTTTAAATGAAGATCACAGTTACATCAGTTATTTGTGAAAGAATAGGAAAATAATCTGTCCAGAAAAATGGTGAAAGCTGATAAAAAAGTAAAAAAAAATAATAAGAAGGTCAAAAGGTCAGCTTTGACATTAAGAACTTGCTCACAGAGCAGGATAAAAGGCATGAAGGTGTAATTCCCCTTAGCTTTGAAGATGGAGTATGTGGTTACTCAAAGCGTCAACACGTCAGTTGCACATTGAACACCTGAGAGGGTAGATGCAGAAGGCGCAAGCACTCAGCAAGATGAAAGTCGTATGTGATGGCCTAACTGGTTAGCAACATATGTGAACAAGGACTTGGCTTGGAGGAACCCGTAAAGGCTTTGATTTTTACGTATGAAAGGAGAAGAAGCTCAAGGGAACAAGAAGCTAAAGGATTTAGCCAAATGAGCCATGAAACTTTTGATGGAAGAAGTATTAGATTTAGGAAAATGAGCAATGAAAAAGAGTTACACTGGTGAAGTCTTCAAGACAGGACTAAATGGGCAATCACCCAGATAAGTACTTTTTGTTTCTTCATAAAGCTAAAGAGAAATTAAACTTTGAAAGCAGTAAAATAAACTAATTTAAGTAAAAGGAACAGCATATATTTATATATATATATATAGTGGGCTGGAGGATAAAAAATGCTTAAACAGTAAAAAGGAAAAAAACATTTAAAATTCTCAAAATAAATTGAAGCTAAGCTGGCATATATGGAAACAATCTTGTATTGTGGTTTTTGAGTGCACATAAATTGAACATTTTCAGATGTTCAGGGTAAAATACATTAATTCCTGGTATACCGCACTAAAGCCCTATGGCCTCTCATATAGAGGTTTGAGCACTACTACAGCAAATTGTGAATTATTTTACACAGGCATTTATATTGTCTAATTTTGAATAGACTGCACATTAATTAATAAGAATGTTATCCTTTGATGGATGAGAGCTCTGAAGGAGAGGCAACTGGGGATAATGGGCCAGGATTGATTTCTACTTTGCCTGAACATGTCAATAATAGTAGGAGAAGTTTTTGATCGTATGCCTTTAAATATTTAGGCTATAATCCTTCTGTTATGGCTTTAGTTTGTTTCTTAGTAATAATGGATTGTGAAATCTGATGACTCCAAGACTTGTACAGGGGCATTTAATACTAACATAGTCCACAAGCTCACAGACATTTTGAAGATTAAAAGTTTGTTATAGTAAATGTATTAGTGCCCAATTGTGAATATGCCCTGTAAAATGCATTTGTGTACCATATGGAAAGGAGTAGGTATGGGGCCAAGGGTAGTAGGACAACCCAAGGGCCACAGCAGCAACAAAAGTCAGTTAATAATCTTTCCATGTTTCACTGCCATACAACTTGGATAAGAGGTAGAAATTTCTCTATTCCAAATGGTGACAAGCAAGGAGAGGAGGAAGGCTGTAGCTCCCAGATAAAATTAGGTACCCGCAGCATGTAACACGAAAAACTCTACCTAGATGTTGGTGTCCATGGGAAGCATGTCTCTGGTGATCAAATGGGGAAGGGCAGGTTACCTGGCATGTAGGGTGTAGCCCTCATGACCCAACTGCTCCTACAATTGATTTGGATATGTCTTGCTGGCTGGGGCTGAATATAAGGACAAGCAGATGTAAATGAATGTGTTGTCCTACCCTATCTAACAGACACATACAATGCATGAAAATAAAAGCTTTGCTAGGGTCTCAAGTGAAGTTAAAACCATACATTAATTAAACTCCTGGCTGTGCTTGTATTTTGGAATGAAGGTAAAACTGACTATGCTATACTGTATGTTTGATAAGTAGCAACAATGTTGTAAAACAAATATATAGTTTTGCCTTTCTAAAAGTCAAGCTGTACTATAGCTATGCAGATATCTAAAAGCCTGAATGTCAACACAACAGTATTTTTGTGTTATTTACTGTATGTTCAACTTTCTGCAATCTGTCTATTAAATTTACTGGTTTGTTTTGATTTAATACTTTATTTACCAAACTTGCCCAAATCAATTTGCATCTGGTGTCTATTGTTCGTGGCCCAATTTCTCATGTATTAAACAGTGGTGGGTCTTGTAATTGCAATGCAACACAAATCTACTCAATTTATTATATGTAAGTTCTACTTTTTTAAACTAGTTACATTTGCATGACCATAAATATAACATGACATGAAAAGTAGGCTGTTGATTAACTAGTATCTGCAGCTTATCCAATATGTAGGAAATGGGCAGGCTAAAGTACAAGCGGTCCTTATCTGCTGTCAAAGTCTATGTTTGTATGTTTCTATCCATAATGTAAATTGTCGATAAAATTTGAATTGCAATTGTATGTCTCAAATTTTAGTTATACAAAATGCTGTGGGCTTGATTCTCAAATGGAGCTTGGATCAACACAAGCTGCGGCAAACATCAGCTTGTGCCAAAGCCCGGTGCACCAAGGACCCTGCACCTGATTCTCTATTTTGTAGGGTCCCGTGGAAAAATACTGTGGCTTGGAGCAACCATGGCCAGGCACCAAACAGATGGCATACTGGGAATGTGTGCTGCAAGCTGTTCTAGACCCTGGTGGTTCAGCAGCCCTCCCCAATCCCGATGTTGACATTGATAAAAAAGTAATTCATATGTCCCCTTCCGTGATCCCTGATATTGACATTATTAAATAAAGTCATTTCCATGCCCCAATCCCGATCCGATGACAATAGTACACAAAGTAATAGTCATACCCCTCCCAATTCCTGATATTGCCAGAATTAATGAGAAGTACAGTACCTCCTGTGCCCCTCCCTGACCCCAAAGGCACCAGCACTAATATTAATAATCAGCCAGCCAGCACAGCCACCTCACACCTCCATGGCTAGCCACCAACTGAACTGTCAATGAGCCTATACTGTAATGTGCAGTGTACACATTACAGTAGGCTCATTGACAGTTCACTCGGCAGTCAGCCATGGAGGTGTGAGGGCTGTGCTGGTTGCTGGCACTGATTATTAATATTTTTGCTGGTACCTATTATTTGTTTATTATTGTCCTCATCGAGCATCAGGTTCGGGGCATCATATTTACTTTGCTTACTATTGTCATCATCGGGATTGGGCCATGCAAATTATTTTGTTTACTATTGTCATCATCGTGGATCGGGGCATGACATTTACTTTGTTTACTATTGTCATCATCAGGGATCAGTGACTGGGGCATGAAAATTACTTTGTTTATTATTGTCAGCATTGGGGAATGGAGGATGGATTTACTTATTTAATATTGGCAGCATCAGGGATCGAGGACTGCAGCATGTTGCCACAAACAGGCAACTCTCCTAGAGGAGAATATTCTAAATACCCTTAGACAACCCTGGCTGGTTTAAGGGTACATAGATATTGTCCTCTGTGTGAGTTACAGAATCCCATTTTCAGGATTGTGGCAGCTTACTTCTGCTACATGCTCCCTAGTGCCATGTCTCAGCCTATTTCTGGGTGCACCAGTGGTCAAGTCCCATTGGGGCAGACAGCCTGTGGTTGATGCAGGATGCCTTCGTGAATAGCTCAGGGGCAGTTTCTGACCCAAGGTGCCGCTTGCATTATTTATGTTTGCTGCAGGCACCTTGCATCAATCTCAGGGCTTTGAGAATTGAGCCATGTGTGTCTAAAAGCTCCAAGTTTACAATTTACCTTTTTGTTACAGCACTAGTATGATGAGTACAATTTAAACTTTTGTCAAACCAAATGTTAAAATATTTGTATTCAGATACGGTTCTAATTTTGTACCATCTTGTGTTACTATTTTCAGTCTTGGATTGCTTCCCTCATGCCAGTGTTGTTAGTAGAAAGCCATAACTTAAGAATTTTTACAGTTTATTACCAGATCAGAATGTTTAAACCAAGAATGTAGATTCAAAAGTTTATCTGCAGTTTTCTTCTACATGCTTGTAACCTTTACCAGATGCAGCCATTACCATGTCATCTGCGTATAGGCAAATTTCTGAATATTTTATGATATTTGCTAATCCATTCATATATATCAAAATAATAGTGGACCAAGTATTGAGCCTGCAGTACTCCTCTAAGCATTGAATTTAATTTTGATAATATGCCCTCAGTATACACTCTCTGTGTTCTATTTGTAATATATGATATACACCATTTAAAACTTCATCAAAATATTTTATTGTCCTAATCTATCTATCATGATTCAGTGATTTACTAAGTGAAGCATGTAGACAAATCCATGAACACTGCACCCTGCCACTCCCAAAAACAGTGCTGAATTTAGGGCAATGCAAATGCTGCATCATACAGTTGTTTAAAACCCGTAAAACCCTATGCCACAGATTTACAAAAGCTCTGGGGATTTCTTTTCCCCATCATATCACACTTTGAGGGTGCAGGAAAGAATCCATAAACAGACTTTGTAGTTTAAACAGGTTTAATGTCTTTTACTCACTATGCAGTTCCATCAGGAATGTAATTCATGATTAAAGCATTCATTTTTCCCATGTTGATGAGACAATCAGCTTGTCCAGTTTCCAAGACATTATACATTACTGATGTAAGCGTGAAAACAAACAAACAAAAAATGTGCAAACAAGACTTTGGTCATGAAGATGAAATTCCTAACAGAAATGCACTGTGGGTAAAAGGCGTTAAGCTGTTACAGATTATTTTGTGTGCCCACAAAGTGTGATATGACAGGGCTTGAATAATAAAGAAGGTTGCATCTACAACATGCAGAGTGTATACAGTTTGTGGGAGAAAGATTTCTTGGCCAAAAGTTGTAATGCCTTACTTTTCTGGCTTTATGGTCCACACTAACTGATGCCCAAACATAGTTTTTTGCAAGGAATAATTGTTAGGGCTTGAAAAATTGACATTCTTGATATTCAGTTAAATTAGTGAAATGCAAAAAAAAAACTCAGCAAAATTCTAAATTTCATGACATTATTTTTCAGCATAAGGCATAATATGTGAAATGATTTAAAAAAATGAAACGTATTAAAAATATACTAGATTGTTAAATTTGTTTCTCCTCTTTTTGTGTGTGTATTGTTTGTTTTTCTGTGAATAAAGAAAAACAAAGTCCTGACAAACCATTTTTCTCCACAAGTAAAGGTGTTAGTGTTGGGGGTATAAAACAATCTTCTTCAATGTTTTGCAAAATTCCATTAATTCAAGAAAACAGGATTTTTGCAAAATTTGCTGATGGATAAAAATTTCACACAGCCATAATATGTATTCATCCCTGCCTCTGAAGCAGGATAGCAGTGACATGTTGGACTCAGAGTCCCTTTCAACCTCAAATTGCTATGTTACTGTGTACAAACTGAAGAGTAGCAAGATTTCTGGGCCATATGTACTGTTTATGTTGTGGAACCTAGTCGGCTGGAAACAGAACTGAGGGTACTGTTGCTCTATTGTAGTAGTGAAACCTTATTAAGGAGGGCTCTCTGTTGTAATATAGATTATATATCAGGGCATCAGGGCCATACAAATGAATATTCGCTACTGTCATCTGTAGTGCTGTCAGTGAATTACACATGAAATACAGTACATTTCAAGTTATACACTTCCTAGCTAGACTCAATTCCTGCTTATTGTTAGCAGGAGTCTGAGTTATGGTCAATCAAGTTTACTGCATCCATTCCCCACCACCACCATGCAGAAGCTCATCCTTAAGCTTAGTCCCTGTTACTGGGGTGCTGTGTCAGGAGATATCACTTGTATTAGGTTGGATCCAAGACTCTGAACATATTCAGGCACCCACTGTAAAATACAGTATATTACATATCAGAGCCATAGAAGTTAGTACTCACTACTGTAGTCTCTTGGGCAGCCATTGAATTACACATGATATGGATTTCAAATAATCCACATATCCTTCCTAGATTCAATACTACCTGTAGAACTGAAATGTCAGAATATCCTGGCTCTACTTATAAGTTACAGTAGCAGCTCTCTTAGCATAGCTAGTAGGAGTACATGTTATGTGATTAGCTAGGTTTTATTATGTTGTCTAACCCATCTTGGGCAGTGATGCTGATTTCAGAAATCCCAAAGCACAGAAAATATATGTTCAGGATTCATTGTAATCATCCATACAGACTTAAAATAATAGCTTCCATTTTAACTGAAAGAGTTCAACAGGTAGTTAAAACTTTAATATATGCAGAACAATTATACTGTAGTTTATGCTAGACTGTCAGGTAAGAGAAATGATAATATCCACTGGCATTTAAAAACTATGATCATGTCCATTGGTCTGCTTACAGGAATTGTTTTCTGAGCTTATATGCTGAATGAAATATTAGTGGTCATGCTGTGAGGAATAATTTATTTTCTGCCCTAGAACTCAGCTTTGAGGACTTAGCAGTCAAATGGGTTAGATCATTTTGTTTGTCTTTAGGGGCTGAAGTAAAAGTAAATGGCTATTTATGTTCCCTGTTTACTATATATATATATATATATATTGGTTGCAAAATGTGCTTGACTGTGTTCAAAACCTTCAGGAAACATGTGGCCTTGGTCCCCGATGTGCCTTTCAAAAAGTTTGTGAAGAAATATTAAGCGGTTCAAAAGTTATTCAAAAAACAAGTTTCCCATTATAGTCAATGGGAAAAGTTAACAAAAAGAATATGACAGTGGGCGCAAATGCAGTTTTTAGTGTTGCAAATGACCCCAGCAGTGTCACAAATCCGCCATCTTGTTTCAGTTGGTGGTCACAGAAATACTTGGACACAGTTCTTGCTTTCGTTCACCTAGTTGAGCCCTGAAGATGCTAGCCATGTCTTTTTTTTTTTGGGGGAGGGTTAAACACCACGAAATATGTTTTTGAAATTTTTGTAAACAGTAGTATCACAAAGTAGTGTCGCACATTTGACACTGTTGTGCTTTTGTGACAGTGGCACAAATCACGACACTACTTTGCAACACTAGTCCCAAAAGAATAGGACATTTGCCACCTGCTGCAAAAGAACAGTTTGGTCTTTAGGCTGAAATTTGGAGGGAAGACAGCCAAGTCTCACAGATGTGCCTTTTGGTGGTTTAATGACAAAATATTAGAGGGCTAAAAGATACAGCACTCCAAAGTTGATGATTTTTCCACTGGCTAACATTATGGCATCAGCCGTGCCTTTCAGGGCCCATATCTAGGAAGCGCTTTGAGATATGGACTGTTTATCAGAAAACTGCTTAGCACACTGCTAGGAGGCTAAATGCAAAAGTAGCCAGGAAAGTGATAAATGATATGAGATTTTCATTTTTTCTCGTCATATGGTTCCTGAGATATAAGCAATTTAGTATTCCAAGGGTGGGATATTCAGACTCGCCAAAAGATGCACAATAGCAGGAGTAGGCACAAGAGCAGTGCACCATTGTGCAACGTGCATGATATTCAAACCAAGTGCAGGTCAAGGTGCACCATGGCACAACCAGGGATGCGCGGTGGAGCAGGGCCATTGTAGCAGTAGCACATCCAGTGATGCACAGGAACAAGTACAGGAAGCAGGGGTGTACTAGCCATGGAAGCACCACGGGCGGAGGATTATGCAGCAGGCCAGACAGGCAAACCCCCCAAGGCCCCCATGAGCTGCACAACCAGAGGTGAGCTGGACGGACCAGCAGCCCATGAACCCCAGCACTGATCCAACAACAGAGGCACAGTGCCCCAGCACTCCCTGGCAAACAGTGACTGCAACACAAGGAGGGCCAGACCATCCTCTGCCATCGCACCCCACCAATGCTGACCACCCCTGTACAGCGATCCCAAGACACCTAGCCCAGAAGCATCACCAAACAGTACATGGCACTGAAGGCATGCCACCACCACCACCATGGCAATGCAACCCTGTGCCCATGGCACCATGCACGGCAGCCCCACCATAGTCCCCCACAGCCAGGCAGCACCAGTCACTGATGCAACTGCGGCATGCACAATGCTCCCCCACATGGCTCCACCATGGCACAGCAAAGAGGTCGACCCTGTGTCAGTACCTGAGGGACCCCACATGTGAAAAGGCCCACCCTGGATGCCACCACCAGCAGGACAGCACCCGACACCCACCCACCCATGCACACATCCTGTCCCAGCACTGGCCCCACCAGACAGCACAGCTGCCCACTGTGGTGCATGGAGCATGCACCACACAGGATGCAACACAGGGCACAAACAAATCCCACTCTGTCCCAAGGTACCCCGTCACAGAGCCACACAAAGCAGGGCAACAGATGCCACTGTCATGTGTCCAATGATGCCATGTACCCACAGCCTGTACACCACCATGGCACTGGTGAGCTAGCCATGTGGTGCATGCACCATGAACCTGTCCACTGGCCAGCATGCAGCTAGAGCACATGTGACAGACAGTGGACCACAGGCACTGCCACAGACACCAGCGACAGCATGGAGGAGACAACAACAGCACCGCCACAGTGTCACCTGAGGCAGACGTGCAATAGACCTGGAGACAGGATGCCAGCTGCCATGGTGCCGTGCCCAGAGGGTGGCTGGCATGGACAGCCACCAATGTCATGCCAGCAGACATGCATGCATTGTGGAGGTCAGCCGACCGTGTGAACCACAGACATGCAAGAGGCTCAGCCACACGGGCCAGGCACACACTGCCAGGGGCAACTGGGACACAGCGTATGCACCTGGGACCATTGCACACAGGCATCCAGTGCACAGGACACAACACACATACCAGACAGGGACCATGGCTCCCACCCACACCAGTGGAGGGCCTGCCAAACACACACATGACCAGGCCTGCACCACCCCAGACACCATGCACACCACTTCAGCAGGCACCAGACCCCGCTAAAATCAGAGACCACCACAGCTGTTGTATGAAACATGTCTATAATTCAAAAGGTAACAATATTAACAATAACTATTTACATTCCTATATACAACGTTGGGGGGACAAGGCTACAACTTGGGTGGGAGCGGGCATGGGGCAGGGGAACAACAAGGAGTGGGAAAAAGGGGTGTGAGGACAGTCCGGTGGTAAGGAACAGCGTGGGCAGCGCAGGCCCCACTGGCGGACCCTCTCGTCCCTCGCTCCTTGTGGCACCTTCTGTGCCACCACGGTCCTCCTCTCCATGGCCTGCAGCAGCTCCATTGAGGCCTGGGTCACCTGCAGTATTTCCTGGATGTGACACTCCAGAGTCATCCAGCATTGTCCACCTAGGACAAGGAGCAGAGTCAGTATGTGACTGGCCAGACCCCGTAGCCCACCCAATGTGCGTGGCATACAGCTGTGGGCCTAGCCCTGTGATGGCATGTGACCACCCACAGTGGGTGCGCCTGCAAGATCTGCCTATCCAGGTACCCATAGCCATGCAAACCACTGCACACCCCACCGTCCATGCACTGCACAGCACCAATGTGGCCGTACAGTGTCATGGCTATGCAATGTGATGGCAGTGTCACAGCCAGGCACCCAGTGCATGCACAGCCCACCTGTGACACCCACATTCACATGCAGTGCCACAGGACAGTGTGGAGTGCACCATGTGGCATGTTGGCAGTGGGGCCATGTCGAGGGCCATGCCCACCACCCCCCCCTGCAACCCACCCATGCACAGATGTAAGGGGAAACATGGCACTCACATGTGTCCTGGTCAGCAGGCACTGCTGACCCTCGGCACCACCACTGTGCCCCAGCTGCAAGGCCACATCACCTGTTTCAGCCTGCCATCCCTGCTCATGGGCAAACCGGGTCTGCGTCGATCCTCCGGGCCTAGAGTGCAAACATGGAGAGGGTAACATCAGTACAGGCCAGTAACATAGCCCCCTTGCTGTGTGTGTGCCGCACAGCCCTGCCATGACGAGTGGTGCAGGGTGTACACAAGGTACCCCAAACCCGGTGACACAGGTAGGCCCTCTCGTGGCATGGCCTGATGGCCACCGTGATACCTGGACAGACAGATACTACCAGTGATGTGATGGAGCACCTACCTGACTGTGGCATGGCGCCTGCCGGGCATGTACCTGCAGTCGCCCTAGGCAGTCGGGTCTCACTGCTGGAGGTCACCATATCAGTGGCTACACTGCTCAGCTGTCCAGCTGCACCCTATAGTCTCCTGAAGGCCCTCTGCCCTCCTGCCACACTGCTGTCGGTGGCCTTAGGAGGGTACCTGGCAAAGAGGGCACCTGCATGAGGTTCTACCAAGGCCACCAGGTTTGCAAGCTCAGTTGCCATCCAGATGGGTGTTCTGGTATGCGGCATAGTGCAGTGGCAATAGGCAACAAAATGGCACCCTATAGCACACGTGCCCCATTGCGGAGGCAGCACTAGTACTGCACTGCTGAGTCGCTATCACGCTGTCACCAGACTGTGCAATAAGGGTACAGCCATGCATACTCATGGTGCCTGGGGCAAGGTCTGCCACAGGGTCAAGGGTCTGTCCGTGCACAGAGTGCCACAGCGCTATTGGGAAGCTCTGTGTGTAGCATGGTAGGGTGCATGTGTGTGACATCTTGCAGTGGCCTACCACGCTGGCGATGCCATGGCGCCTGGCGCACCATGGCCTGGCGCCCCTGAACATACAGTGCCTTGCACTACAGGCACAGTGGTGGCCATGCCCTGTACTGCCTCCCGCGCACAGCACGTAGCAGCCGCCACTAGCATCAGCATCAGCACCCCAGGCATGCATGGTGCAGTGCCAATTGCACACATCACGGTGGTGTGCCATAGCCTGAAAACACCTCAACACCATTGCGCAAGGCGCAACAGGCGCAATATTCAGCCAGGATATCCGTCAGCTCATGATCCATTCACGCATCCACTGCATTAGCATCAATTACAGATACCTGCTCTCATTTGCATGTGTTGCGCTATAAATATGTGACCTGAGGCTGCATAGGCCATGGATCGGTGTGCAGTCCTTTGAGGTAGGTTGCTTGCTATAGGGATGTGGTGACAGTGGTCTGGGAGGGCTGTATGGGACTGCACAGTCAAGGTAACACCTGTCTATCCTCCAGGCATGAGCATGACCGAGCGAGTGGAAGAGGAGGAGCAGGGAAGGGTGCAAAGGAGGAGACCAAACTTTACCAGGGCTGAATCTGATGCCTGTTTGAGGCATACCTTGACAGGGAACTGCTGCTTAGTGGACAGTGGTGAACACCATAGGCCCATGCTGTGGCATGGGGTGAGGTGGCACATGCAAGAAAAGGTTGGCATGGACAGTAGGCGTGTAGGACAAGGTGGCCACCATAAGGCGGCATGTGCTGCCACCAGTGGGAGCCAGCGGGATGTACCCACCTGATGCCACAGGCAGAGCAGGTGGCCAGCAGCATGCAGCGTAGTACCATCGAGGGCATTCCTGGTGGTGGCTTCTAGACAGGTGGCAGCCCATCACTACATGGTAGGTCCAGCACTGGCAGTGTGCCGGTGGTAGGAGGGCATGCCACAGGGCCAGGTGGAGCCACTAATGATACTGTGTTCCTTTACAGCTCCTTAGCATCTACATGGGGCAGCGGTGGTGGATGTGTCCACTGATGGGGTGGCCCTGGACATGGAGGAATGCCCATCCACCTCCACAGATGTCCGAGGGACTGTCCGTCTGCATACCTGCACGTTTGTCCTGACTGATGCCAATAGTGCGGGTGCAGACATAGCCCTGCCTGTGTCCCAGCGTGACACGCCCTTGATGTCCAGTGTGCTGAGACATGGATCAGGGCGGATCCAGCACTGATGATGACATGACACACGGACCCGGACAGTGACACATGTGGGACACAGGATGGTCCCACAGATGGCAACCCCGGGCAGTTCCATGGGTGATGCTGGCATGGCTGCCTGCACAACAGCCTATTCCCAGCCTGTGTCTGCATGCTCCAGTGGGGTAGCACTGGTGTGTGGCCAGGGTGGTGTGGCTGTTGCAGCTGCTGCAGCAGCGCTGGTGTCCCCTGGTGATCAGCAGCCAGGCGGCAGCACCAGCAGATGGCCAGTGTCAATGGGGGACAGGGATGGGGGTGGTGGCAGTGCACCACATGTGGATGTACCCCAGAATGGCAGTGCTGTGCAGCACCCACCATCAAGGGGTGCTAGGCAGCATGGCCAGGAACACCACGGGGACAGCATGTTGGACATGCAGACAACCTTGGACGACCACAGCCGTCTTCTCCAGGCCTCAGTAGGTCAGCGGATGTGGCTCGTAGTGGCAGAGGATGCGCTCAATGCGGTTCTGTGCCAGGCAGAGGAGTGGCGCAGCAAGGACCACGGCTTGATCCTGGCAGAGTTGGCCCAGCAGTGGGTGGATGTGACAGCTGCCATTGACAGGCAGACCACTGCAATGGCAACTGTCATGGCTACACTAACCCAGCCAGTTGGGTGCCCAGCTGCCGCACACCCACTGCAGGAATTACTATGTCCACACCCACATTCCTGGCATCGTCGACCCTGCTATGTCAATGCCGGGTTCGGCTGTGGACATACCAGAATCGCCTGGTGAGGCATGTTTGGTGGTCTGCAGACCCCTGCAGGACCACGGTCGTGTTCAAGCAGCGTCATCCCTGGGGTCCACGGTGCCACCCCATGATGCCACTGGTCATCCTGGCATGGCTGGCAAGTCTCGGTGGGGCCATCCATGCATCTGTGGTGGCTGTGGTACTGTGCCGCATGGCTGACCCATCTCCACCATGGACACTGTCTGCTGCTGCCCTGTGCACTGTGGTGTTCTTTTGTACTGTCGTGGGTGAGGTTCCCAGCCCTGCACACATGGTCCCTATGCACACCCTCCCAGCTGCTGACCACTGTGGTGTGTGCATGATGATGCCTGCATTGCACTGTCCACCACTGTGCAATGGTGCTCAGCGTCTGAGGCACACACAGTGCCAGCCACTGGGCATAGTTGTGTGTGGTCCTTTGGGGTGTGGGGTGTCTGTTGGGGTGGGCGTGCCTGTTGCCTCTTTGGGCATGTGTTGTGGTGTGTGTGCATGTGTGTGCACATGATGTGTGCAGCCCTGCCCATCCTTGCCATCATGTGGCCCCCCCCATTCCCTTTATGCCATCCCCCTGGTGTCCACCCTGCCTGTCTGTGGGTTGTGCCCTTGCCCTTGGTGGTTGCACATGGCCATGTTGCCTACCTGTGTTGTCAAAATGCTCCTCTGCGATGGTGTCCCAGTGCTGCTGTGCCATCCAGGCCAGCTAGAGGTCCCGTCACCCAGGGGTGGCTGCCCTACACCAGCTGGACTGGAGTTCTTATCATCCCCGCTGTCCCCTCCTCGACCTCAATGGCTATCCCAAAGTTGGTGGCCATGTTGTGCAGGATACAGCAGGCAAGGAATAGCCCACAGGCCTTCGAGGGCTGGGACTGTAGGGCACTGCCTGACATGTGCAGGCAATGGAACCGTGCCTTCAGCAGCCCAAACACCCGCTCGATGACATTCCATGTTGTGGCGTGTGCCTCATTGTTACTGTTACTGTGCTGGTGTCATGGGCGCGGTATGGTGTGACAGCTAGAGCTATAGTGGTAACCACTGTCACCTGTATGAAGGGAGTCATTAGCATGGTGGTCTGCATCACTATGCCATGGGCCATCATGGCCGTACCCATGGCACCCCTGCCCAATGCCCCACTCCCCATGTCTGCACACATGCGTCCAGCATGCTATGCATACTCACCTACCAGGCAGCAAGTGCAGATGTCCCCACTCTCAAACCTGTGGCACAGTGCAGACTGGTGCCAGATGAAGGCATTGTGTGATCCACCAGTGCGTGCTTTGAATAGTGATTATGCGCCCCTGGCATCGCGCCACCTGACAGTTGACACTCAGGTAGCCCTTGCGGTTGATGCATGCCTCCTCCTCCGGGCCAGGTGGCATGTGGATGCCTCCATGGGTGCAGTCTATGGCCCTGAGCACGCCAGGCAACCATGGTACCCTGTGGAACTCCTGCATGTGTGGTGTGCGCTCTGCCTGTGTGCTGGGGAAATGGATGTACTCCACAGCATGTGGCAGCAATGCGCTTGAGGAATTGTGTAAGTAGGCGTGACATAGCCAACTGGGTTATTCCTGTTGTGTCCACTGTTGGTCTCTGGAAGGTGCCCGTGGCGAGCAGGCACATAGCGGCTGTGACCTTGTCTCCACAGACAGTGCATGGCTCTGTCGTGTGGATGCCTGCATCTCGTCACTGCACAGCTCACAGGTTGCCTCAGAATCACCCGGTTCAGGTGGTACCAGCCTACAATCTCCAGTGTCACTGTACTGTTTGAAGGTGGTGTGGGTTGGTACTGCCTGTTCTGGGAGTACAGCTGACAGGCCCTTCCACAGCTGAGCCTCCCTGTTGCCTGCCTTCTCACCCTCATTACCGCCTCCATCTGTAGGTGGCACTGGCCATGTCCCTGTCTGGTGTTCCCCTCCTGGGCGGCTGTCTTCCTGTTCCAACCCGCTGTGTGTTGCTGGTGCTGCCCTGATTCACATCCAGCTGTTCACCTCTGGGTGCCATGCCTCTTGCCACTGCCCTCCGTCCACTGTGGCACTCTCAGGCCCTCTTGCACACAGGCATGGGCACACACTCTCCTTCTCTCACTCAGGCACACCTCCAGTGGGCCCTGTCAAACTCCTGGCCACCTGCCCCTGTTTCCTGTCTTGCCTCCCTGCCACTCTGTCTCTGTGCTCCCACCTATGGCTCCTCTGTGGTGCATTCTTCCTCCGTCTCTTGCTCCCTTTTATTTTGGCTAATTTCCGCTGTCATGCAACTTCAACTTGCATGTATGTGTGTGTGTGGTAGTGGTGGGGGTGGGGTGAATGCGCAGTTGGGTTTTTAACCTAACACTGAATTCCTCACTTTTGTTGCAGTGGAACAAGCCTGACTGATGCATTAAATGGATTTTTGCCATGAATATATACATTTATATATATATATATATATATATATATATATGACAGGCTTGCCTTTTGTCTCCTATCATTTTTTTTCATGGAACCTTGATGTGATCACCTGGTGATAGCCAGTGTGTTAGGAGAAACTGAGATGAACTTTAACACTTCTGTACATGATAGTATGATATTTTTTGCATTTCAAAACCACAGACATGTCTAGATTTTCTTCAGTACAATGAAAATTCTGAATATAAATTAAAGACAAACCTGTAACTTTGCTGTTGAGTAGTAGGTCTACATGGGAATAGCATATTCAATAAAATACAGTTTTATTTCATATACAGTAGGGTGCTTTATATTACTGTATACCTAAATATTCTACATTGCAGAATGGTATGTGATCAGAAACAATATATACTGCAATGATCTATTTGTTATGACAAAGAAGAAAGGACAGAGGATAATTTGACATTGACTATGAATAAATGTGCCTCCCTTGTGATGCACTGTACAGCAAATAAAGTTTCCTTCCACACTAGTCCACCACAATCTTTAATTCCATAAGTTGATCTTGCCAGTGCTCAACTATGTTATGCAGATAGGTGCTGCCTCCACCAAGCATCCTCTGCCTCACTGGACTCCTTTTCAGGTCCTAACCCACTATGTTTTAAACCACAGACCACTGTTCTGCTTACCTCAATTCCTCTCTCCTCCCTAGGTAAATACAGGCTGTTCTCCTTGCCTCCTGAGTCCCTACCTGCCTGTTCTCTAACTCTCTGTATTCCATCCTGCCGCAGTTGCAGCATCTGACATGTCCAGATAGTTCCTGAAATTTCTGTGATATCTCAAGAGACATTCCCTGCCTGCCTGAAATATCACTGTAGTGACACTAAAATGAGTATCTTTAGAAATCTGAACTATTGTGAAACAACTGGACAACTTCACGTTACAATTGTATGTTCTCCACCTGTTCCTCCTTCCTAGAGCAGTTTAAAATCTTGAGGGGCCATCTGCCTTGTTTGCTTATCTTCCAAATATCTGGAACAACTTTTCTCTCCTGTATATCTCTCCTCATGTAGTATTTCCCTCAAGCATCTTCTTAATGCTGCCGGCCAGTGGTGCTGATGGTTGAAGTGCTGGACACCACACCTCACGCCACACTGGTGATCAGGTTTGGGACTGAGCCCAGGTCATCGGGGTTTGTCAGGAAGGTGAGGACTGAGCATCTGACTGACTGCTCTCCTCTCCTGGGGATGGTTCAGGTTTGCACGCTCTGCAGCAGCCCCACTGGTGAGTCAGGGGCACTACTAGTATGGTGCATCTAGGGGTGGAGTCGACGAGACATTGACACATAGGGCCTTGACATCATTGCACATCCCTACTCCAGAGGGAGAAAACCAGAGGAAAGTGGCAGTCAGTCATGGTGGCGTTGATGGCCGTGCCTCTGTGCCCCAGACACTCATGCTTGGGTATTGGATCCAGACCCAGTGGGGTGGTAGGGAGTCTCACATGGGTACTGTGTGCCAGCCCAAGCAGCGTATGCCTGACAGGAGTTTGGTGGGGTCACAGGAGGACGGCAGCCAGGACGACTACAACCAGGCCATGGAGAGAAAGAAAGATATGAAAAAGAAAGTATCTTCTTCATGCTCATTTTACTCCTCCTGCTCTTGCAGGTTGCTTCCTCTTGCTTTTGATACCCTTCTGTTTCCATCTCACACATTTTCTGTTATTCTTCTCAGCTGGTTTTGCTCTTTTTCCCTATTTTACACTCTCTCAGGATCACAGCTCCCTACCACTCATGTGTCCACATTTGCCTCCATGTTTTCTCTATCTTCTCTTACTGTCTGATCCACTGGGTCCATCCAGCACCTTACATGCATTTTTCCCACATTTGTATATTTAAAATTTTACATTTTCCTGTTATTTTGTATTCTCTAGAAATCTGCTTTTGATATTTCAGACAGATTTATCTTTTGTACTCAATTTGAACTGCTAACCTTGTTGTTTTGTTTGTTTTTTGTTATGGTTCCTTTGATACTTTTTTTCTTTGATTTTAATTTTATGTATTGTTCTATGTAATTGCAGTATGCACTGTATTCTTATTTATTTTCTAATGATGACTGTGTTTTGTTGATTGCTACCCTTGCCCCTCCACCTTTCACATTGGGAAACAAGCCTTGGTTAAGCATGACTTGACTGCTTATCAGATAAAATAAATAAATAAAAAAATGAGAAATATAAGGACTACCTTTGGTACAAAGTGCAGCAGAGTGATTGACATAATCAGGAAAATCAAAACAGTTGGCAATGCCACAAACAGAAGAGAATTCAACACTTTAACAAACTATGCATAGAAAACACTGGTCAGAATGTCAGGACTACTGCGTAAGGTGAGCATGGCTCAATTGGTAGCACATTCTCCTCTGGGTCAGAAGGCCATGGGTTTCTAGCCCACACCAGGATTGGGCTCACACCTAAACGCTTGGCACATATGTGCAGTATTGAGGGTGCTGTAGTGTCGGGGTGTGCTGTCCTTCAGATGAGACATTAAACTGATGTCCCTTCCACCCATCCTGGCATTGTCCAGGTGGAAGTAAAGAACCAAGGCATCTTTGCAAAGAGTAAGGAACTTTTCCGGTGTCTGGCACATTCCCTTCCCATAAAACCAGTTCATGCAATTGTCTAAGGCTGTGTGTGGGTTGTTGATGTGCAAAATGGCTGCCACTACACATTTAGTCAATTCACTACCAGTCTAACATTGCTTGTAAAGCACTTTGGGATACAATGTGTATGAAAGCTCTATATAAATTATGGATTCTGCTGCTTCTTCTAAAACACATCAGTTTTCTGGTGGGATATCAAGATGAACAGGAATCACTGAGACAGAGAGGAAGCAAGCTGTTGTAACAGGAGCAAATATGCTAAAAGATAGCCAAAGAGTAATTAAAGGGAACCACCAAGAGGGACAGAAAGATGTTTAGAGTCAGAAAAATGTAGACTGTAGGCATCTATGAGATTAACAATACAGGGATTAAAAGACCTTGAGGAATGTTTAAAGCAAGTATGGCAAATATACTGCAGATGCTGCTTTGAATAGATAGCTAGTTAACATTGTGGAAGATGGGAATTATGTAATGCTAATTCCAGGAGAAGTTTTGTAGTGAAACAACTGCATTTTCAACCATTTAGAGATTAAAGAGGATGAACTGGAAAGGCCATTTTCAGGATGAGAGTGAAGAAAGGATGCAAAGGGGTTTAACACAGTAGTAGTCTGGAAAGTAGAGGATGCAGTCAATACGGCTGAGATGATAATAGCAGATGTACAGCCCATAAACATGTGGGGAGCAAAGCTGAATTATGGGTGAAAAAGGACTGCCAGTCTTAGACTTCTGACTAAATGGGCAAGGGAGAGAGAAGTCAATTAGAGTGATTGAAGAAAATAAATTGCAGAAGAGACACCTTTTGCTGAGGAGGAGAATGTCAGCCATAAAGTAACAACCAGGGTTTCCATCTTTTCTTTACATTTCTTGCAGGACAGGTATCTAAAACATTTTAAAGATCTGGTGGATGTCTAGGCCCCTGATGTTGTATCCTGCTCCAAGATACAATTTTCCTAGTAGAAAACAGGATGAGTGGCAAGTTGCTAACACTCAGGCACAAGTCTTTGTGTGTCCAAAGCAAACTGGGACAAAGTTCTAGCCCTGTCTGCAATATATCGCAGAGGTTAGAGCACTAGGCTATGAACTAAAAGACCCCATAGTTCTGAGTATGAATCTCAATCACCAGAAGTGCATTGCCCTGAACCAGTCATCGC
Organism: Neoceratodus forsteri; assembly: GCA_016271365.2. Lineage (NCBI taxonomy): Eukaryota > Metazoa > Chordata > Ceratodontiformes > Ceratodontidae > Neoceratodus > Neoceratodus forsteri. Next base: position 1,233,994,137 of record CM057456.1, read on the forward strand.
ACATGTCAGATCACTTGATTTGTTTCTATGAAGCCAAGCAAATGCTGGGATGCATAGGTAGGGACACAACCAGCAGAAAGAGGTGGTGATGCCACTGTACAGATCACTAGTAAGGCCTCCTGGAGTACTGCATCCAGTTCTGGAGACCACATCTCAGGAAGATTTGGACATGATGGAGGCAGTCCAGAGAAGGGTGAAGAAAATGATACATGGGCTGCACCAGAAGCCATATGAGGAAAGACTCAGGGACCTTAATATCTATTCACTGGAGGGGTCATGATAGAGACATTCAAGTACCGTGAGGGTATAAACAGGATACAGGAGGAAGCATATTTCAGAGGAAGCATTGCTGCAAGAACAAGGGATATTATATGAGGCTGGAGGGAGGAGGCTCAGGGAACTGTCAAGAAGTACTTTTCACAGAAAGGATGGGAGATCCATGGAACAGACTTCCAGTGGAGGTGGTGGGGGCTAAAACAATACATGGGTTCAAGAGCACATGGGAAGACATAGGGGTACCCTGGGGATGGGCAGAGAAAGTGTGCCACAGATCAGATAGGATCTGGACTGTCAACACTGAGTAGGGAAATGGGCATACTAGGTGGGCCATATGGTCCTTATCTGCCATCAGATACTATGTTTCTATGTTTCTGTCTTGCTGAATGTGAATGCAGGATGCAAGACAAAGGGTCATGTTTCAGGAATGACCACAAAAATGGGGACAGATGGCAACTCTAAATTAGCAATATTAAGTTTAATGGAAACTGAAATGGAGCCTGGAGCTGGTTTTGTCAAGGCAATAGGTGAGGGAGGATAAGGTAGGACAAGAGAAAAGGAGATATAAATATATATATGGGATATGGCATGGCCTGACTTCAAGATATCACATTTATCTTCATGAGGACCTAATGACATTGTTATATCTCACAAGTACAGAAGGCATGAGTGAAATATCTTAATCAAGGGGACCACAAAAAGTGGCCAGGAGAAGAAGAAAATCACTACTAGCAGCAATCATTGCAAGGGAAGAGAATACAAAACAAAGAAACCAGAAAGAATACTATCAGAAACTCCTACACAGGGCTCAAGATGATAAGGTGGTTAGCAATGCTTAATACTACACTTCAGTCAAAAGTATACGGAAGAGAAGGAGCTTTCATCTCAAATAAGGAGCATATCACTTACAATGCAGATAATCACTGATCAGAGTCACAGTGGCGCTAATGCAATAAGTTATAGCCAGAGCCGATAGGGCTGTGAAGAGCTACCAAATGACCAAACTTATTTTCTTGTTGGTGTCATATAGTGTTGTTTAGTTATACATTACTTCCAGTGGAAGCTGTATAGCACAGTGGTTTAAGGCTCTGTGCTATAAATCTGAAACCTGAGTTTGAATCCCACAGTCCCCACTGTGTACTGTATGACCCTGAGCAAGTCACTTAACTTCCTTGTGCTCCCAGGTTGCCCCTGTAAACAAGCTTTCAGCATAGTGTGTCTCACCTGGTAAAACAATTGGAAGCTAAATTCCTCTGTTTTCTTGTATAACTAATGCAAGTCTATGGGAAGAATTCCTGTAGATGGCTCCAAATCCCTGTAAACAGAGTTCCTTACCATTTAGATAAAGTACCTGACATTCTCTACAAGCTTAGTTAAAGGAGAACTGCACTGAACCTGTGAGTAATGTTTCCTGTAGAAGCTTTTTTCATATAGTGGGTCCCCTTCTGTTTCTGTCCCATTTTTGCTGGCCTTTAGTTAACCCATTAGATATTTATGGGTTACACACTGCTACAAAGTGCCATCTAAGAATTGCATGATGTGGTTTATGTCCCCATGAACCTAAGAATTCTAAATTAGAACACAGATGCATTGTACCAACAATGTAAGTTCTTGATAAGATCATATTGTTCTAAAATGGTCAATGTCAGCAGTGTGTGAATCAGAAGCGCTCACTGAATTTACCAAAAGGCAAGTTTAGATTAAGCAGTAACAAAATGAGAACTGGTATTTTAAAAATGTCTACTTCTACAAAAATGCATATTTGTTAATTCAAGGCAGTTCTCCTTTGAGCTATTAACAGCCCAGGCTACGTTGTTTCACTATTTATGGGGCTGGCAGTATAGCCTAGAGGTTAGTGTAATGAGTTATAAATGGGCTTTGTACATTCAGCATTCAGGCATGGGTTTGATTCACACAGCCTCCCTTTCCTACTGTGTGGCTCTGATTAAGTCACTTACTCTCTCCAGTGTTTCTGTAAATCTGTTATATATTTTGTTCCTTGTAGTTTAGTTTTACACTGGCCTTCTGCTGTGCAGGAGGAATGTTCACTCAAACACGGTCTCAGATTGTAAAATCTTGGTAAGAGATGAGCAGTCTGTGTCAATTGGCCCATCCCAAAGCAGGATTGTACACTCACACACACACACACACACACACTCACACTCACACACACTTAAAAGCACTTTCCTTGACACTTCCAACTCCAGAAACTGCAGACAAGCAGAGGCACCTCTTTTGTTCTATCGTGTTAGGCAGCTGGACTTAATTAACTCTGCACACTAGTTTATGCTTACTTTTTATTTGTTTGTTTAAAGGGCAAGATCCTTCAGTCCAAAAAAAAGTAATGGGACTACAGCCCCCCACCCTGCAGCTCGTATGTTTGCCCATAGACATGAAATAGCCCACAGACTGCATGTTCACTGTCTGTAATCTGACACAGTAGACTACAGAGATCATATAATGAGTTAACCCCTAGGTTGCTGAAAGAAATAGAATGCATCTATTAGACTGAGCTGGACAGATGATAGAAACAGCATTTAAATTTTTTTGTTAATATCTGAGAAGTTTTGAGGCACAATACTGTAGCATCCCCCTCCTTCAGATGCTTTTAACACAGAGAAGCAAATAGCAAAATCAGAGGAGGAGTGCACTACTTTGTAGCTGAGGAGGAATACATCCAAATGTCTAAAAGGAGTTGCAGGAAAAGCCATTTTAAAGCTATAGTCTGATCGATGACAGAAGGGCTGTAGGCTCAGCCCACAGCCCTAAAAACTTGGGCATACATTTAACATTTATGTCAGGTTTGATAGTTGGTTTAAGTACTACCTGATGTACCCAATCTCTGTGAAATAAATTGTAATGCTCCCATATTTTTTTAAAGCTTGATAGTAAATGGTTTTTTTGTAGAGTTTGAATGACAATTTCCATATATTTAAGTATATTAAGGTAAATTCTATACTGAAGCAAAACTGGGCCTGCAATATAAATCTATACATTCCTATCACTGTGACCCTTTGATGATCTATATGAGACAGTTGAGGAGGCGGTGACTGATTGCTGAGATGGCGAGAAACACCCTAAAAAAAGTGCTTACTGGTCACCACCTCAGAGGCTTAAACAATTGCCATATATTAATCTTTGTTGTGCGTGGACTGATATATCAGTTCAGAATTCCAATCGTTCTAATTCTGTTTGCAGCCTAAGGGTTAATGACTGCTTACCTTAACAATGCAAGGAGTATAGAGATGAGATAGAGAGAGGGAAAGTGTAACTGGAACTGTTGTATACAACTTTCAGCATCTGTGGCTCTACTGGCATGACCAAATTAGCATGCAGCAGATAGATGTTAGAGCCCCCCTCTAGCAAGGTTTCAGAGCAGGGATGAGCACTTTTTTACTCCTTCCCTGTCCCAAAGTGACTTGTAGATGGGTGCTTAGCACTGCCAGGGCTGCATCTTCTCTGTGGATCCTGTCACTGCTTTGCTCCTCTTCCTGCTCCACTGAGTCTATCTGGCCATACCATATTTACATTAGGGAATGGCTCTGCTATTGGTGGCTCCAGCCACATGCTCACCCACAGGCTCAGTAGGTCCCTTAATGGTGTTCCTAGCAAGAGAAGAAACCAAGATCATTCACATCCCCAGCTCAGCAGGCCCATCCCAGTTCTTGCAACGGTGTATCAACAAGACACCTTACCCACCTGTTCAGCAGGCCATTACCAGTGTTCTGGCAAAAAGCAGTAACTATGAAGCATTGCATGCTGGTTCTGTGGTCTCATCTCAATTGTTCCCAATAAGAGAACCATATTCCTAACCCACCAGCTGCATGGGTCCATCCTAGTGCTCTCAGAGGAGCAGAAACCAAGACAAAGAAAAAACAGACAGAGCCCTTAATGCTGAATGTAAAAACATTTGCTTCTGGTGTTCAAAGGAAGAGATAGTAAAGTGTTAATGAGCAGCAAATTTAAGAACAGGCACTGACAGTGTTTGGGTGGGGAAAGAAGGCGGTAAGTATGGCTGAGTAGAATGTGTAAGAACCAGGAGTACCAGTGTTGGGAATACAGAGGAGAGCTTCAGGAGGCACTAGCATGTCATACAGCATCAAATGCAAAACTGGCACTGCCAATTTTAGAAGTGTTGTGGTGAGACTGAAGTGCTGCTGAGTGATGACTGTAATAACCAACACCATTGGTGTGCTGTGGGTAGAGGAGACACCTGAGTTTCTGCTTAGCATGCTAGCAATAATTAAATGATTTATCACTTTGTAGCTTAGAGTTACCATGTGAGTTGTGTCATATGCCAGTCTGTGTCATACAGTTGCCTATGAGGATTGTGCCCTGCTGTTTGCCTGCTTACAAGATCTGCTCTCATTTGAGCCGGAGGATCAGTTTGGAGAGCAGTCAGGATCAACAGTAGTGGACCTGATTCTTTGGTGCAGCCAGGAATTGGCTGACTGCTATGACAGTTAAGCAATAAAGCATGACAGAATGTGTGTTGTTGTGTAATAATGCAACTCCTGGGGTGGGTTGAGCGTGAGGCAAAGCGAGTGCTTCTCCCACCCAGGGTAATACACAATAACACCACCTGATGCCTAATTGCTATTATACAATGTCCCATTTGTTAATTAAAAGAAGAAAGAGAAAAGTACATTTTATTGATTTTTTCTTTTTTCTTTGACTTTTGTAGGTGTAGGTATATGTTTAAAAAAGTCCAGAATATTTGTTTCAACACAAGACAGAGCTGTGACGGAATGCTCCTGCCTGCTGAGCCTCCCAAGCTTGTTCTTGTTTTCCTGCGTGTTGTCTCATATTACTCTGGCTTGTGCCCTTCCTTGTCATTGACTTTCAGCTATGGTGCTTGAGAGTGACAGTTCCATTTTTTTTATTTTAAATTCATGTTTTCCCTGTGGCTAACAAGCTGTGCATTGACAAGCCATTGCCTGAAGTCTATAGCACAACTGTAAAGTGCGATGCGTGACACAATCTCACCACTGATAAAATGGGGATATTAAGGTACAGGGGTGAGTTTTATTGCAGGAAAGTGTTTGTTTAAAACAAAATCAGACAGTTTCTTTTGTTTTACATGCTGCCACTGCCTGCGGTTGTTCGTCAAAATGGTGATGCGGGTACATGCTGATGGTGAAACCATTCACCTTCAGGCAGCGGCACTGTAAAGAAGAACATTAGTTCTATTTTTAGAAAAGAAATGTGATTGGTTTTGTTCAGTGCAGGAGTAAGGACTAGGAAGGGGACATAAATGTCTTAGGTTATTGACTGTAAAAAAGGGACAAGGGATGAAGTATGTGGGTGGAGGGGGTTGCACTACATAGCTGAAGCCCTTTACAGTGGTGGTAAACCACAGTGGGAGGCAGGGATTTCTTTTAATGTTGTACAGTCTCCTGTGTGCCTGGACTCGATACAGTGATGTTGTTGTCAATAACATCACTATCCAAACACACACTGCTAATCAGGATACAAGAAATGTTCTTGCCATTGTATAATACTACTTCATGAAAGAGTTTGGGTCCAGGTGAAATTTCATTCATTCACTAAAGTCACCAGCAGCTTAACCTGCATCAATATAAGCAAGTTTTCATCTGTATTACCTCTCCCTGAGACAAGCCGAAAACAGGAAGTATTTCCTAACCCTCCTTTCCAGGTCAACAAAATACAATAAAAGCATTGAATATGTAAGAAAGATAAAATAGTTGCAATATATCTCCATTTTCCAGGCAGAATATTTTTACATGAATAGAGATATAACGTTTTTTAAAATTGAAAGCTTGTGTTTGTGTTCCCCTTGAAGATCTGAGCCCTGAGACACTGGGCCTGCATCACTTCTGTATCGAAATTGCAGCTGCATCTGCATCAGAAGGGGCACTATTATCAGAAGATGGTTCGTCCACAGTCTGCTGCACCCATGCTTGGATCCAGATTAGTGACACAAAAGTGACACAGTTATGAATCAGCTCATAAATATGCTGCAATTATGACACAAGCATAAGTGTTAGTTTTGATTCAGCTAGGAAAATATGGCACATTTCAATGTCACATCTGTGTGATGCAGATTTGGGTTTCTTAATGCAACTGCATCATTTTGAGCACCTTTGCAAATACTGTACCATCCTGTCTCTTTTGCCCTCCTCTAATCCAGCCACAGCAGTAGTACTGTAAGTAATGAATTCCAAAGGGCTTCTGGAGCTTTTGTACTCAACGGACTTCAAATTAGCAGTCATTTTAAGAGCTTCTAAGGAAAACCCTTTGATAAAGAGTTTGTATACATTGTTAAATGTTACAAAACTGCATCTATATTCATTAAAGCAATGCAGCTGTGGCATTAATATAAATAGCTGTCTTAACTTTAAAGGCATCTGAGGCAATTGGGAGATTTTAAAAGGGTTGGACACAAAGACAAATGCATGCTACCTCTATCTGCCTCCATTCAAGCAGCCATGGTGCTACTTCAGAAGTTGCATCCATTTATGACAAAAGACACAATTTGTAGCACAAACAGATGCAGCTGTGAGTTGTATCTATTTTGGATCCTTGCATCCAGTATGGACATGCTTAAATCTGTTTTGAGTTCAAATTTTGGATGCTATTATGTCATCTAATGGATGGCCTACCAGTTCTGGATGCATTTTGCTTTGAAAATAGCAGCATGTGCATCCTGGAAGATCCCTTTGAAAATCTTTCCTATTAGCATCCTTATTCAAAGACAGCCGATGAGTGCACACAAGCTGGTAGTGCTGCATAGCACATAGCACATGACCAGCTGTGAGCTATAATCAGACAGTTAGTAGGCTGTAATGGAGTGCCCTGTCTGAATATGGGAACATGCCAGTGCAGCGTAAGTGACTATACACTGTGCTGACATGGCCACAGCTGAATATACCCCACAGGAGTGCCCACTGGAGACAGCGCTGCCCAAAATGGAATAGCACCAAAGCTCCTGTGGGCCATATTCAACATTAACTGTCTCAGTAGTCTATTGGGCATGTAAGGTGCTAAGGCTCATCAGTGTCAGTGGCTCAGCAGGTAGCACACTCGCCTCTGAGGCCTGGAGATCAGAGGGCTGTGGGTTCAGTTCCCACATATGGCACTTGGTTAATATCACAGTACTGACACTGTAGTGCAGCATGAGAGGGTGCTGCACTTCTGAGGTGCCGTCTTTCGGATGAGGCGTTAAACCGAGGTCCCATCTGCCTGGATGGGTGGTAGTTCAGGTGGATGTTAAAGATCCCATAGCAGTTCTTGAAAAGTAGGGGAATTTCCTGGTATCCTGGCCAAATTTCCCTCATTCACTAAAAATACCACCAACAGCTTAATCTGGTTCAAGGTCAGTTGGCATTCATCTGTATCCCCCTCCCTGGGTCGTGCCTGAAAATAGGCAGGATTTGTCTAGTGCACTTACCGGTCAACACAAACTAAATGAATAAAATAAGGGTCCATTTGCATACCTATTAATTGCTTATTTGTATGCCATGCAGTAGGAGTTTAGAACACATGTAAGTTTATAGTGGTCCGGTCTCCCATGTTTCACACTGGAAAATTCACCATGGTAGTCTAGTGGACCCCCCTCACCCAGATTGGCCATGTCTGTAATACATAACCATTTTCCTTGTGCTTGTGGTCCCCTCCCTTGCTTGCCATTTTTGAAATTTCATTCAATTCCTGGTAGTCTAGAGACCCCACTGACTGAGTCCACCTGCCCCAACTAAATGCAGCCCTCCACTCACCTCTTCAGCCAGTACAGTGCATATGATAACCTTCTGTGAATGTCATATGGCAGCTGAGGAGGTCAGCAGAGACTGTTCACCATCACTGAGAGACTTTATGGTGATCAGGGTGATGGGGTGCTGTGGAGAGGGACTCCTCAGTGGATTGGTGGATGGGGATGTCACTTGGATGGGGGTCTGCTAGACTACAGGGAATGAATGGTGTTTCAAAAATGGCAGGGAGGAGAGCTAGTAGATACCAGGGAAATGGTAATGTACTGTATTATGGACATTGGCAACTGGGGAGAGGGACCACTAGATATCAGGAAAAGAATAGAAAGTACAGACATGGGCAATCGGGGACCACTAGACTAGCAGAGAGTTTACATTGCTGTACAACATGTGGCATTTGGGGACTGGGGTACAGCCATAGCGCTAGCTAAGGGCAGGGTTTCGGCAGTGATAAACAGCGCTGCACTGGCGGCTGTTTAGCACCACCAATCTATAAATATACCACTGTGCCTGTTGTTCAAGAGGGATCCCACATTTGCATAGGCACAGTGGTATATTTTACAGATTGCTGCTGGGTTAGTAGAGTGCTCTGGGGGACTCGAATATGGCCCTCCCAGAATGCAAGCACTATTCATGGTTAGTGTGACACTAACCGGTTAGTCCATGCTAACCTTTTGAATATTGTGGCCAGTTATGTTTATTTCACAAATAAAGCTGAGGGTTGTTTAGATATCCCTTAAATAAAGGATAATGGATGGGCAACAGTGAACAACAGTGCTGTGTTCACTTCGAGAATTGTCATGAAACCTTGATAAGTGAAGTCAGTGTTGTTGTTTAACTGTTGCCCATCCATTGTCTTTTATAGCGTATGGGCTCCAGCTAAACACACACTGAGCATTCTTGAGTGTGGCTGCCTTTATGCACTAGTGTTAAGGTACTAGCTGGCCCCAAGAACAAGCCCCACTCAACCATGTTCCCCACACTCACAGACTGAATTTTTTAAAACATAAATCCAGCTACACACCTTCAATAGTGAGCTGCAGAAGTATCCTTATACTGCCATTTTATCACCGCTAATGTCTTTCGGTACTGATCTCACCACCATGACTGTTTCCCAGAGGTGGAGATTTGACTGATGTGGTGATGGTATACCTGAAGACATTAGATGCTGTTGTAGCTTCAATATGATGTACTCACAATGGTACAATAGCAGTATGATGTCACATTGATGGTACCACAAGATGATCTTTTCCTGTAATTCAATTCATAATAATGCTCTCCAATATACTATATGCAGTATAATGCCTTCATAGTCTTTCTAACACTTCTAAATTTTACAGCAAGCTGTTTAACTGGTTTATATGGGATTGATCACTCTATGATTATTACCTAATGTGGGGTTGATGTATTATATTTCATATGTGGTCAATGTGGTTGGAGGAAAGGCACATCTTACTTCTTATTGGGTCATAAAGACATAGAGTTCATGTTTGATGAAAATGTTAGTTTTCAGCCTGATAAATGTTGCAATTCCATATTTTAAATGTATTTTGCTTTCTAGCATACATGAGATACTTTATGCAATCAACACTGTCTAGCTTTACTGTGATATTCCTTCTTTCACTCACTGCTGTGCCCAGCATTATGCTTCCTTATGTCTAGTTGTGTCAATCAGTATCTTAAGTGGTGAACTCTTAAGAACAGCCTAGACTTTCCTTTTACTTGCCTTTCTTGTTGCATGTTACCAGCTAACAACAATACAGCCTGTATGAGAAAGACTTGTTGAGGCACACACATGCCAAGCATAGTCTGTGTACAATGGCACTTGCAGATAACAATGTATATTTGCAACATTAAAAACAGTGACACCAAGGATTATAACTTGCTGTGATTCAGAACATTTTGACAGTAGTATCCAGATAGCTGAAGTCGTATGAAACCTGATGTTGGGCATCACTACTAACCAAAGTTTATTGAGGTCTTAACATGTGCATCAAGAGGATCCTCTTATGAAGCATGAAAATTAATGCAAAGTACTGAAGACCCTGATGCATGAGATATTGACATAAATATTGCTGTTGTATCTACTGTGCAAAACTGCAGGTATCTACTTCTTTTGTGGACATTTGAGCATTGGCTGAATTTCTCTTTTGGAGTGCCTTGCTCTGTTTGATTAATATTTGCCTTCATAAGCAAAATGGTAGACAGAGCTATGTCTCCGTAAATCTTGGCTGGGTAACTAGAGGAAACTGACCAGGGAGGCAGTGGACATAGCATATCTGGACTTCCACAAGGAAGTTGACCAGCTTGGGTGGGGAAAACTGGTAAGTGGGTTTGGAACTGGCTAACAAATAGGATACAGAGGGTGGTAGTAGCGACAACCACTCTAAGGATAGGAGAGTGACCAGTGTTGTTCCAGAGAGTGCGGTTCTGGGGCCAGTTCTTTTCAATGTCTTTATAAGGTATATTGCAGAAGAGCAGGAGAGGATGGTTTACATTTTTGTAGGTGATACAAAAATCTGTAATAAGGTGGACACTCAGAAATGGGTGGAGTGAATGTGTAGAGATCTAGTGAACCTTGAGGTGTGTCAAACACATGACAATTGGATTCAATGCCATACAATGCAAACTCATTCACATAGAGCACAAAATCCCTGGTGCTGGCGTATGATAGAGGAGTACTGACAGTCACTAGACAGGAAAAGGATCTCAGAATTATATCAGAGGACCTCAAGCTGGTAGCGCAGTGTGACAAAGCCATGGGCAGGGTACTTTGATGCAGGGGTGCATATGGAGGGTTATTTACAACAGAAGGAGGGAGGTGTGTGTGCCACTGTATTGCTCACTGGTGTGCCCCATGTGAAATCCTTTGTCCTGTTTTGGAGCCATACCTCAGAAAGGACATAGGCAGGGTGGAAGCTATCCAGGGAGGATAACTAAAATGGTGTAGAGTTTGGGGAAACCCTATGAGGAGAGCCTGAGAAGTCTCAACGTATATCCTGGAGGAGAGAGGTGACATGATCAAGACCTGCAAGTACTTCAAAGGGGTGAACAAGTTGTAGGAGGAGCCTTTTTCATATGAAGACAAGCATCAGGACAAGGGGCATGGGATGAAGCTGGTGGGGGAGAATTCAGGAGACATTTGAGGAAATAATTTTTCACTACATGGGTGATGGATACCTGGAAGAGACTGCCAGCCAAAGTGGAGGAAGCTAAAATAGTCTGAGACTTCAAGCATGCTTGTGATAAATATAATTATTTACAGTATTAAAGCAGAGGCGGGGGGTCTCCAGAGACCAGATAAGGTGTGCAGATATAGCTTGGGCAGACTGGGTGGGCCAAGCTTACAAGTCTATGTTAGATATATCCAGATATATCACATGAAGTCCCATTAAAATGAATGGGGATTTAATGTGCTCTATCTAGATATACTGGGACATTTCTATGACAACCACTGTAAAAACAATTGGGCAATAGAAAACATGTAAGTTCCAATTCCAGTGTCTTAGAAATAGGATTTGTACTCAAACAAATCCATACAATGATCCTACAGATAAGATGACACATCAAGAAACAGAATATAGATTTAGCTTGATTCCCAGACTACTGTTATCTTCTGCAGTTGCCAGCACCAACAAATGATCCTCTTGGGTCTGTAATGTTACCACCACAGTAAAGCATGGGTCCCTTGCAAGCTTATTTTGACTCTGTTTTCTAATAGGCAAGTGAAATTTGTTAATCCTTATCACAGTCAAATGCTAGTTGAAAGCACTACAATAACAAATTTTGTACAGACCATTTGTAACAATAAGTTACATTGTTTTAAAAGTAAACTTGAATCACTGGAAAGCAGCCAAATGGAATTAATTGCAAAGCTTAAAATTCTCTCCAGCCTTAATAAAGATAATGTAGATAGGGGCTCAGAAGCTACAGCAGATGTACAGTAGGAGCAAAAAGAAAATTGGATAACAACACTAATTCCATAGAATTAGACAAAGATAATGATTGGTGTGCTGTTACTTCAGTCAAAGGAAAAAAAAGGCAGAAGCCCTTGAAACCTACTGGAAACATCACAGAAAAGGAAAATGTAGTTCTACTAGGGGAGGAATGATATTGTCGGTGGTAAGGGGAGACAGGTCTAAAGACAACAGTATTAAAATGATGAGGTGGAGACACACATACCACTCACAAATAGATATCAAACACTTGATCAGACTGAAGCTATACAGGAAGAAGTAATGGATATTAATAATATTCTGGTACCTTTTGTTGGATATCAAGAGATTAGGCAGGTCTTAGTAATTGGGGATTCAATTATCAAGTACACTGATAAATATATAGGTAGAGATGATAAGGCTAATATCATTGCCAGTAGTTTCTCAGGTGCAGCGACTCAGGATCTTTTGGGGATGATGGATAATATTTTTAAAGGGCAGGATCAAACCAATTTCAGTTTTCTTGTGGGTATTAATGACTTAAGTAGGAAATCTCTTCCCACAATACAAAAGACTTCATTAGGTATGGGGAAAATTAAAGAGAAGGACTGTGAAATAGTTTTTGGAAATACTTCCAGAACCAAGAGCATCAACACACAAACAAAATAAAATTGGTTTAGACAATTCATGGCTAAGAAGATGGACACAGGACAATGATTATCACTTCTTGAGACATTGGGATACCTTTTATAATAATCAAAGTTATACTGTAAGGATGGCCTCCACTTACGTTTCAGGGGTAGCAGAGTACTTGGGATAAGAATAGAAAATGAGATTATCAAGCATTTAAAAGGAATAGTTCGGGAACGAGGGTTTCTGAGTCACAGTCCACATTGACTGAATGTAATAACAATAACAAGCTAGCTTCCAAGAACATTAATAAAGCTAATGTTATGTTTTTTTTTAATGTGAGAAGTCTGAATAAGGATAAAATGGCAGATCTAGAAGTTATACTAAGTGAAAATAAGATAGATATCATTGGGGTCACAGAGACCTGGTGGACTACATAGAACATAGAAACATAGAAACATAGAAGTTGGACAGATAAGGACCATAAGGCCATCCAGTCTGCCCATTTCTTTTCTACCTTATAAATGTGCCATCGGCCTTTGCTCTGTCAGTGACCTATCTATTCATAGTCATTTGTATTGCTCCCTTATGCCTATCCCATGCCTGTTTGAAGCCCTGCACTGTATTCATAGCCACCACTTCTTGTGGTAAGCCATTCCATGCATCTACCACCCTTTCTTGAAAAAATTTCCTCACATTCCCCTTAATCGGCCTCCCTCTAATCTCATGCTGTGTCCTCTTGTCCTGCTATTTTTCTTATATTTAAACATGTTAGACTCTTTCACCTTGTTTATGCCCTTAAGGTGTTTAAATGTCTCGATCATATCACCTCTCTCCTCCTTTGCTCAAGGGTATACATATTGAGCTCCGTTAATCTGTCCTCATATGTCTTCTGATGCAGTCCCTGCACTATTTAGTTGCCCTTCTCTGGACTGCCTCAATTTGGTTAATGTCCTTGTGAAGGTGTGGCCTCCAATACTGCCACGAGTACTCCAGATGAGGCCTAACCAATATCTTGTACAGAGGATTATTACCTCCTCTTACGACTTGTGATACCCCTACTAATACACCCTAACACCCCTAGCCTTACCTACTGCTTTAGAGGTCTGCTTGGATGATTTTAGGTCATCAGTGATGATGATGCCCAAGTCTCTTTCTTCCTTTGTGACTGATAGCAACTCCCTCCCAGCCTATAAGTGGCTTCAGGGTTTCTCTTCCCTATGTGCATGATTTTGCACTTCTTGCATTAAATCCCAGTTGCTACTCTTCTGACCATTTTGCTAGTTTATCCAGATCTCTTATTCTTCCACCCCATCTGGATCATCTACTCTGTTGCAGATCTTGGTGTCATCTGCAAACAGACAAGCCTTACCCTCTAGTCCATCTGCGAGGTCACTAATGAAGATGTTGAATAGGACTGGCCCCAGGACTGATCCTGAGGTACCCACTTGTGACTTGCATCTCTTCTGACTGTATACCATTTACCACCACTCTCTGTTTTCTGCCAGTCAACCAGTTTGCCACCCAGCTGACCAACTTCTGACCCACAGAGCCTACCTAGCTTATTTATCAATCTTCTATGTGGAACAGTGTCAAAAGCTTTGCTGAAGTCAAGGTAGGCGACATCAACTGCTCCCCCTTGGTCCACCACTCTGGTTACCCAGTCAAAGAAATCTATGAGATTAGTTTGACAGGACCTTCCTTTGTAAACCCATGCTGTCTTGGATCCTGTGCCCCTATGGATTCCAGGTGTTGCACTATCCTTTCCTTAAAGAGTGCCTCCATAATCTTGCCCACTACTGAGGTAAGACTGACTGGTCTGTAGTTCCCTGCCTCCTTCTGCTACCACTCTTGTGGGCGGATCACATGAAGCCCTTCTCCAGTCTTCTGGGACCTCTCCTGTGCTCAGAGACTCACTAAACAATTCTGCTAATGGCTCTGCTAGTTCCTCCTTTAGCTCCTTAAGTACCCTGGGATGTATGCCATCAGGTCCCATTGCCTTATCCACCTGAGCTTAGCAAGCTCTTGTAGGACCCTTTCTTTTGTGAAGGGAGTAGTGCTCACCTCCCCCTGTGTCCATGATGCTGAGTTGTGGGCCCTGCCCTACCTTCTCTTCAGTAAATACTGAGCAAAAGTATCTATTTAGGATAGATGCCTTTACAGGGTCCTCCTCCTCACATGCTCCCTTTTCTCCAGTAAGCTTAGCAATACCCCTCTGGACTATATCCTTTCACTAATGTATCTATAGAAAGTCTTGTCACCTTCTTTTACTGTTAGTGCTAGTGTTTCCTCAGTTTGGGACTTTGCCTGCCTTACTGCCTTCCTGCTTCCCTTAGGGCAGTTTGGTATGCCTCCCTATCTTCATCCGCTGTGTTCCCTTATATTTCCTGAAGGCCAGCCTTTTGGCTCTGACCTTTTCTGCTACTGTATTTGAGAACCAAAGTGGTTTCCTTCTTCTTTTGCACTTCCTTTTCTGTCTAACACAATGGGATGTTGCTTCATATTATCCTTAATGCTTGCCCACTTTGCCTGTACCTCCTCACCTGTATTTCTTTTTGCCAGGGCTAGCTTAACTCTGTTGGCCATCTTATCAAAGTCAGATCCTCTGAAGTCCCATATTTTGCCTTGGAATGGGATGATTTAGATGTAGTAGCCAAATTGAACCATACCATGTGATGGTCACTGGCCCCAGGTGACCTTCTACCTGGAGATCTGTGATCCTTCTTTGTTAGTCAGTACTAGATCTAGGATAGCCCTGTCTCTTGTGGGTTGCTGTACCAGTTGTTTGAGGCCCTCCCTGCAGGAATCCACTATGAGTCTAGTTCTGGCAGATGTTCCTAAGGATAGTAGTTGGAATAATAGCATACCTGACTATCGTTTGATAAAAAGACAGAATGACTGGAAGGGGTGGTGGGGTGGCCCTATATATTAGGGAGGACATTGAATGCCTCTGTAATGAATGACATTAGTAACAACTTTGATAACTTTGAGGTACTATGGGTAGACATTCTAGTATTAAAAGGGAATAAATTCAAGTTAGCAGTCTTTTATAGGCACCTGATAAACCAACTAGTGATACAGAGTCTTTTAGTGCGTGTGTCACAGCTATGGCAGAAGACTCTGATCTGTTACTAACTGGAGATTTCAATATACAGTACCAAGTATAGATTGGGGTGGTTTAGCTAAAAATAACTCACTGGCTAATGGTGCAAACTGACCTATCTTCTACTGGGATAGAACAATGCATTCAGGAACCCACACAAAGGCAGAATATTTTAGATGGAATTCTGGCTAATATGCCAGAGGACATTTGAACATCAAGCTTATTCCACCATTGGGCACAAGTGACCATGACATTATTAAGTTTCAAATTAATAGGTTGGAAAACCAAGCAGAGGCAAAACACTTCAGAAACTGTATAATAAGGTCTATTATATGGCAATAAGACAAGATTTATTAAAAATCAATTGGAGAACTTTATCAGAAGGCTTAACAACTGAACAACATTGGGATCTTTTCATTAAGATCATTAATGATGAAATATCTAAATACATCCCTACAAGAACTGTGTATAATAAAGGGGTAGAAGCCATCATGGTTAAACAGAAGGATTATCAGATTAAGTAATAAGAGCGACTACAATACAAGAAAATGAAGAGTAATCCATCAAGAAGATTAGGGGCAACTATGAAAGACACTCCAACAGCTCAAGAATGAGATTAAGAAAGCAAAAAACAACTAGAGTTCAGGTTAGTCAATTTAAATTGGATATTAAGGGATTTTTCTGTTATGTTAACAATAAGAAAGACAACAGTCAGGTTATTGGCCTGTTTAATATCAAAGGCACAGTCTATACAAAGCCAGATGATATGGCCAAGGAATTCAATATGTTCTTTAGTACAGTTTTCAGCTGGGATGATCCCAATGTCTCATACATTTTACCTACTAATACATCCTGACCCACTGAACTCATTACATCTGCATGGTCTATAAGAAAATCAAAACTCTCGATGCCAACAAATCAGTGAGGCCTGACAGCTTGCATCCCAAATTTATTAAAGAGCTAGAGAAAGAATTGGCACCTATAATAACTGATAAAGGTCAAAGATCTTTGAAGGAAGGTTATGTTCAATGGATTGGAGAAAGACTACTGTGGTACCAATTTTTAAAAGGGAAGTAAGGTGGATCCAGCCAATTACCGACCTGTAAGTTTAACTCCCATAATCAGTAAAATAATTGAGGTATAATTGCTGATGAAATCAGAAATTCCTCCTAAACATGAGTATACCTGATAAATCCCAGCATGGTTTACATGGCCTAGATCCTGTGATACTAACCGACTAGTTTCCATCATTATATAGGAAATTACATAGATCAGGGAAGGCAGTGGATGTACTAATGCTGGACTTTGGTAGAAACCTTTGATACCGTGTTTCATAGAATATTCATCTCCAAGTTGGCTGAACTAGGTATTAATACCAGTATAATAAAATGGATTGCGCACTGGCTGCTGGAAAGGACACAGTCAGTGTGTATCCGAGATTATGTATCTGATGAAACTGTGGTGACAGCAGAGTCCCACAGGGGTCGGTGTTGGGTCCACTGTTGTTTAACATCTTCATAGGTGATCTCAATACTAATAGCTAATAAGTTAGGTAAATTTGCTAATGATGTTAAACTTGGGGAGTTGTGAACACTTCTGAGGATAGACTCAGATTTGGGTAGGATATAATTACCATTACTGAGTGGGCAGAGAGAAATAAGATGATGTTCAGTCTAAATAAATGTACAATTATGCATATGGGGAAAAATAATATTCAACAGGATTATTACATTCAGGGATAAAATTAAGAAAATCTACCTGTGAAAGGGACTTACAGTAGGTGTATATATTGGTACGGATCTTAAAAGTGAAGCCCACAGTAAATATATAACCAATAAGGCAACGCATCACAAACTGTGTATGAAGAAGCTTCTGCTCTAGAAATGAGCATGTAGTACTTTCACTGTTTAAAACATACATGAGACCACATTTGGATTACTGCTCTTCTAGCTGGAATCTGTATGTAGAAAGGATAAAAGGTGGTCAAAAACCACAAAGGTCATTCACAAAATTAATAGCTGGGTTCAGAGATGAACCATATGAATCAGACTTATCCAACTAGGTTTTGGCCTCTGGAGGTCAGACGAACAAGAGGATATATTATTACTGTATAAAATTCTGAGGATGAAACATTTAGGAATGACATAAATTTAGTTTACAAGGATCAAAATATGATTTGAGAGGCCATAAACAACAGATTGTTAAAATACAGTGTAAAACTGAAATGTGGAGACATAGTTTTGTATCTAGAGCTGTTAGACTATGGAACCAGCTGACGAGGATGTAGCCAATGCAACCTGCTTCAATATCTTTAAGGCCAAGTTTGATCATTATATTACAGTCGGTAACTATGGTTACCTCCACTGAGTAGTGGGGACAACATATGAGCTTACACCTTCTGTCATCTTGTAATTACAAGTATGAATCCAAGTATTTCAAATAAATTCTGGATACTGACTCCAGGAACCCTCAAAACCAAACAATTGTATATTTCTTGATCTGATTCTCTAAAGTCTGTCACTAATGTAAGAAAATTTGAGGGTCTATGCACGGTTAAAGTTGTACTATCATTTTGACAACAGCCCCTCACTAGCAACCCCTCTGAAGAATCTTTAAATGGGTTGCTGCCATTCTCCATGTGATCATAAACTGCATTGTGACCACAAGGAAAAGCAGATGATGTCTGCCATGCAAATGGCCAACAGGACTATCCACAAAGCATGTCTACTTGTGCAAAGCTATTCACGATCCTTAGCAACACTCCTGCCTGTAGAATATTTGTAGGCAATTCATGATAGTAGAAACAGACATTTTGAGGCAGAAAATGACTTGAAATACATGGAGTCTGCAGTGTCCTACCTCAACTCACTTTAACCTATCACTAAGTGTCATTAGTCTGAGTGCCCAAATGTGAACTCTGCCTTACCTGTACATTGTCAACTTCCCCTGCTCCTGAAGCTCTCATTAACTATGTACCAGTACCTGTCCCATCCCACCTTAAAACCAGAACAGACTTTGCTCTTCCAGCTCACATGTCAGTCTGATCCACTTGTCCAGCACCCTCTTGGTGAAGTAATACTTCCTTATGTCTCTATTAAATGTTCTCTCTATTATAATCATGACCCTAGTGCCTGACACCTTCCTACATCTAGACCGAGCTGACCAATCACCTGTATTCACCCTTTGATGTATTTACAGGTCTCAATCAAATCACCCCTTTCCTATCTTGTCTCAAGCATGTACATGTCAAGGCTAAACAGCTGCTTCTCATACATCTTCCCTTGTACACCCCTATCATTTTAGTGGCCCTTCTCAGGACTCTCTCTAAGTTGTTACAGTCCTTCTTGAGGTGAGGACTGAAACTGTGAACAATACTCTGGGTGTGGCATCACCAAAGACATATACAGTGGCAGGGTCACCTCTTGTATCCTACGGTGATGCCTCTCCCTATGCAGCACAGCATGTGGTTGGCCTTTCCATATTCTGTTTTCACTGGGACGCCTGTTTGAACTATTGCTAATGATGACCCTCAGGTCTCTCTCTCCCCTCAGTAGTCTGGTTTTCACTGACCCCTCTTATAAAATATTCTAATTTAGGGGTCTTTTTCAATATGCATCTCCTTGTAATTCTATGCTTTGAAATTTACCTTCCAGATCCCAAAGCACCTTCTCTATTTTGCTAGGACACTCCTAAGAACCTAGATTCCCTCTTCTGTGTTGACTCTGCCACATAACTTTGTATCAACAAGAATAGGCTGATCTTGCCACGAATTCTCATTCACATGTCACAGATGAATACTTTGGAGAGTACAGTTGAGCACTGACCCACATGGTCCCCAACTTGTCACTTTACTTACTCCTGAGTGGCTCCTGTTCACCACTACCAGTTGAGTTCTATCCCCAGTCAGTTCCATATCAACTTAACTAATCTATTCCCCACTCCCAGGCTTTTCAAGTGTTTCCCCATTCTCCCATTGGGACTGAATTGAAGACACTGCTGAAGTTAAGGTACTGAACATCCAACAGCTGGGCCTATCACTCACCTGGGTTTCTGTGTTGAAAATGTGGATGAGGTAGTGTCACTAATGATGCAGCAAAAATAAAGAACCAGCAAAGGGTGGAGGCTGACAGAGGACCAACCCTAAATCTGTGTACATGATCAGGCTAGGGATGAAGTGAGCCACTAGATGCGAAGAGCAATTTGAGCTGGGTTAACGAAGGGGACTGGGAGCAGGACCACCAAGAAAGGCCACAGAGGAATGAAAATGGACAAAATCTGCATGGCTCACAAGCGGGCCTAACAGTAAGGGTCAGCTGACTCTTTTGTTGATGGCAGATGTACCCATGGACCTCTGTGGATGATACAGCATCCTTACAAGTGGCTCTGTGCCATCCACAGACATCTTTGTGAGGTGATGCATGTGTGTTCATGTCCACAAATCCTGTTTACTGCATTAACATCCCTACAGGCTAATTTGCCTTGGGACTTCAAATCTGCAGACTTCTCCTTTTATGTCCTTTCCTGCTGTCTGTGGATTATCTTTGTTACTCTCTTCTACTGCCTGCACTCTGTTCCAGTCCTTCTTTAGATATGGACTCAAAAACTTTACATAGTATTCCAGATGAGGGTGAATCAGTGATATTCTCCTACTATCCATCTCCTCCCTGTGTCCAAACATCCTGCTTGCCTTATCCATTGCCTTATTGCATTGTGTTGATGCCTTCATACAGTCCGAAATTATTACTTTTAAATGTGTTCATTAGATGGGAGGTACTTACAGTTACCAAGCAAGACAGTGACTTTGGGTGGATCATATTTGATAATCTCAAGGTGACAGGACAGCAGGCAAGGTGAGCCAGATGCTGGGGTGCATAGGGAGGGGATCAATAACAGGAGGAGAGAGGTGGTGTTGCCCTGTATCACTCACATGTGAGACCCAACTTGGAGTGCTGTGTCCACTTCTGGAGCTGCACCTCTTCCAAGGACATTGACAGGTTGGAAGCAGTCCAGAGACGTGCTAAAATGGTGCAGGTGTTACAAAAGAAACCATACAAGGAGAGGTTGTGGGAGCTCAACATGTACTCGGGAGATAAGAGAGAGAGAGAAGAGAGGAGAGAAGCATGAGGGGAGATAACTGAAACCTGTAAGCATATCATGGGGTGAATAAGGTGCAGGAAGGGATTATCTTTAATAGGAGCAGGAGCACCAGAACATGCTATGAAGCTTATGAGGAGTGTAAAGAGATGTGAGGAAATACTTCTACACAGAAAGGGTGGTGGACAGCTGGAACAACCTGCCAAAGGAGATGGTGGGGATGAAGACAGTAGGTAGCTTCAAGCGTGCATGAGATATGCATAATAAATAGAAGAAAGGGAGAAGGAGGGACAACTATGACCAAATGAGAGTCTAGGGTGTAGTGTTCGGAAAATAGGGCAGACTAGATAGGCAACTTTTCTGCTGAGAGATTCTGGTTCCCTCTGTAATGCTTTTATTACTACCTCCTCATTCTATATTCAGTGTTCAGATTTCATGCCACTAAATGCATTGCCTCACTTATCTTGAGTTAAATTCTTATTACCATACTTTTGACTACCCTTCAAATTTACCCATGTCCACTTTCAAAATCTTGACATACTGGTTACTATCCACTTGAACACAGATCTTAGTATCCTCTAGGAAAAGGCTTGACTTGCTCCAAATCCTTAACCCAATGTCTCAGATAAAGATGTTAAACAGGACTGGTCCTAAGATTTCAAAGGCACACTGCTAGTGATCTCTGTCTGTTCACTCCTGTCACTGTCCTTGACACTATACACACAAGGTTGAGATCATGTCCCTGTCAGCTTCCTTTCTCAGACATGAACATATTAAGGGCCTCCAGCATCTCATCATAGCTTTTCTCCCATAGCATTGATTCTTTTGGTGGCCTGGGATTGCAGCCTCTTCTTGACTGTTTCAGTGTCTTTGTATATTGAATACCACATAACTAAAAACTACTCCAGGTAGGGTTTGACTAGAATCTTGAAAAATGGCAGTGTTACTTTCCTTGCTTAGCTGGTCATCCTCATTATGATTTACCCCAACATTTAACCAGCCTTCCTGACAGTGGCTGTGCACTGTTTGTCATGTTTAGTTGGTTGTCTGTCATGACTCCCCCTGCTCCTTTTCTTGTCCACTGCATCAAAAGTAGCCTCACACAGTGTGTAGGTTACACCTCTCTTATTCTCCCAAAGTAGAATCCTGCATATGGTTACATAGAATTTGAGACACA
Organism: Neoceratodus forsteri; assembly: GCA_016271365.2. NCBI lineage: Eukaryota > Metazoa > Chordata > Ceratodontiformes > Ceratodontidae > Neoceratodus > Neoceratodus forsteri. The sequence goes on from CM057456.1 coordinate 1,234,016,079, forward strand.
GGAGTCAGCCAATTGATAAGCATGTTATGGTCCTCCTGAAGTTTGTCACCCCAGGTCCAACACTGGACAGCTTTGTGTCAGTGAATTTAAGTTGCCTGCTAAAGAGCCCATCTTACAGATTATTGATGTCAATGTTGAACAGCAGTGACCTGCACTAATCCCCAAGGGATGATGCTGAGTACCCTGATCCTCATAGAGTACTGCACATCACAACAATCCTCTACTTCATGACTCCAAGCAGATAGCAATCCACCTTGTTTATTTCTTATGTATACCACACTGGTATATTTTCTCCAAAGTCTGTCATGATTAACAGTGTCCAATGACTTGCTGAAGTTCAGACAGATCACATCTATGAGTGAGTACAGAAAAGAAAAATGCATGGCCAAAAAAACAAAAAGGTAATGTGCAGTAACAATTTATCATAAAGATGTGGAGTAAAACAATACTGCAACCAACACCTGAGTGCTTCAGACCTATTGGTTCTTCCTACGGGTGGGGTCGCACCAACCAAGCACACCCTAAGTACTGTCTGTTAAAGCTGCAGTGACTAAAATCATTGAAGTGCCAATTAGATATACAAACACTGATTAAAAAAAACAATCAATGAATGAAAACAGGTGTCCTAATGGTAAAAGTGTAATGTAGAATAAGAACAAAAATGTTCAAAGCAGACAGCTGCCACTAAGGGGATAAAGGAAGAAACAGAAATGATGAGGTGGGAAGTAGGGCAAGACAACGTAGTTAATGAAAGCTAAACACGTTTAGAAGAGAGGAGGAGGAGGAATAGCAAAGAATGGGAGTATGGGATAAAGGGGAACAAGTAGAACCAGAAAGAAACCAGAAAAAGAAATACTGTAGAATGGAGAAACTACATTACTGTGTGCATAATCAATTAGATAAATCCATAGCAAATAACCATTTAAGGAGGCTTCCAATTGTGTATAATTCTGGTGATATGAGTAAAGAATAAGTAAATGTCTAAGGATGATGTCCATGGAGTGAATCCAATCATAGCATATTAAATCTGGACCAAAAAATCTACAAACAGAAAGTAATCATACAAAGTAGTTACAATACATGGAAAATTCATGAGTTTCATAGTAGGATTACAAGTTCCGGAGTATTAGGCCCTTTGATGAACTTGCCACCAATTATTGGTGGAATATAAATTCTTACCTCCCATTTAACTATCTACATTTATTTTAAATACTTTCATGTCTGGACTTTCTATAACATAACTTGGTAGCTTGTTCCATTGAGTTATTACCCTCTGGGTGTAATATTTACTACGTTTCATAGTATTATATGATTCTCCCAATACTATCTTATTATGAGATCTTGTAACAGATATTCCTGGATTACTTCAAAAGCCGAGCATTTTTTCATGTATGGATCTTGTAGGTTTTATACACCAAACAAAGGTCCCCCCTCCTGTCTATACATAGTAGTGTAGATGTTTAGGTTTTGTAACCTGTTACCATAGCTCATTTTTTAGTCCATCTTATTACTCTTGTCATTTTCCTCTGTATTTTTCGTAAAGAACTTGTGTCCTTTTAGATGTTGGGGTGCAGAACTGTGAGTAATACTCAATATGGGGTCTCACTAGAGCTGTATCTGATGGAGCTATCACTGCTTCTTCTCTACTTTTAATATTACCAAGTATTCATTCCATTAATTTCTGACATTTCTTTGCAGTTGTAAGTGCATGGGTATCAAACTTTAAGTCATCTGTTATAATGACTTCCAGTTCTTTTCTTCTTTACAGTCTTCAATAAGGTGTTGTTGATTTGATAAGTGCACATAGGGTTTCTTTTTCCCAAATGCAACACCTTACATTTCTCTAAGTTGAAATACATTTCATTTTCATTTGCCCATTTTGCTATGTCATTCAAATGTTCTTGTATTACATTGGCATCTTCTTGGTTTTGTACCAGTCCTCCCAGTTTATAGTCATGGCATATTTGCGATCAGACTCCATTTTTCTTGGGAGTGATGAAATCAATATATTAAACAGTGTAGGTCCCAATACAGACCCCTGAGGACTCCACTGGTGATTCCCCAGTCTGAAGAATGGCCTTTAATAGTTAAATGTTGTGTCCTATTACCCAGCCATGAAGTAATCCATTTGATTACCTTGCTGTTAAGTCCTAGTTTGACAAGCTGTTTTAATAAGGATGAGTGAGAGACCTTATCAAATGCCTTGGAATAATCCAAAAAATAACATCCGTAGAGATGTTCTTGTCCAGAGGCTGCACTTACTGGCTCAAGAAGCTTATTAAATTTGATAAATAAGATCTTCCAGAAGTAAACCATGCTGATCTGGATCAAAATTATTAGTATTCTGTAAATGAGTAATTATGTGTTTTGTAGTAATTTTTCCATCAGTTTGCCCACCACTGATGTCAAACTGATTGGACAATAATTATCTACCATAGTCCTTTCCGCTTTTAAAAATTGGTGTAAGATCTGCCATTCTCCACTCTTTCAGTGTAGTGCCCTCAGAATTGATTTATTATATAAATATGTTAGAGGCCCTACAAGTTGTTGTGTCAATTTTTTTTAGAAGAGAAGTAATACCATCAGGTCCTGTTGAACTATTTGTTTGAGACTGTTTATTCCATTAATTATGTCTGATGGTTCAAATTCTAAATAATCAGTATCTATTTCATTGCATAAGGTGGTTTGTTTTATGGGATTATGAACACTTAAGAAGTATCTATTAAACTCTGTTGCCATTTCTTTTACTTCTGTAATCACTCTGTCTCCTATCATTAAGGGACCAATTGTAGGCTGTTTCCCCTTTAAACTTCCTATATAACTATATAATAATTTTTATTATCTTTAACCTTATTTACCAAGTTGAGTTATATTCCTTGCTTTGCTATAATTGCTATTATTGATTGTATTTTTGATATTTTAGCAATTAATTTAAATAGTTGCCATTTTCTGTTGTAGGCTTCTTTTTATAGGACCTATAATATTTTTCTTTTTCCTTAGAAGTTTGGACATCTTATATGACCACCATGGGGGATCCTTGCTAAATTACTGTATTTTTGTGGGGACCCATGATTTAATACAATGCTTAATATGTTTCTCTATGATGTTCCACATTTCAGATAGATTTCTCTCTTTTAATTCTTCTTTCATGTCCCTGTTTTCCAAATAATTTTTAATCTTTGTATAATCAGCTTTATTATTATTTAATATTGTTGTTCTTCCTTGAGTGACATTATACAGTATATTATAAATTATTGAAATGTACAAGTCTCTGTTCTTATCACGATAATATAATACCTAGACTTGACGAAACACTAAGGAGAAGTAAAAGTTGACAATAAAGAGCTGCTATCATCAAAAGAGAACAACATCCCAGTTATCATTCAGTCTCATGGGTGCAAGGGCTCCCAATGTGTATATAAGATATCTATCTCTTATGAGTAATTTGTTGAGTCTATCCCTCTCCTGTGCTTCATGAGGACATGATCAGTGCCCATGAAGGGTGTGCTCCTAGGGTCACTGTTGTGGCTAGTAGCCAATGAAAACCAACAGGTATATTTGCCATCTTATTTGTGATAAACTGGACATGTTCTTGTATCCTGTCTTTCATGGGTCTGATGGTCCTCCTTATATACAATGCAGGGCATGTGCATCCGATAGCATACTCAACATATTCAGTTCTGCAAGAAATTCAATATCTTATTTCATAAACTTGAAGATTTGTATGGCTTGTGAAACTGTGTCACTGGTTCACAAAAGTACAGATATTACAGGAACCACAATGGTGAAAGCCAAGGGTCTTAGGGCAAACCAGGAAGAGGAGATGGATGAGGATGTTCAAAGTGAATACACACTATGGTATCCCTGATATTATGAGTCTTCCTATATACTACCCATGAGCAATTGCCCATTGTTAGGTGATAATCAGAATCTGTAGATAAGACTCTAATGTTTTTTAAGAATGCCAGCAACAAGTGGAGCTGTTGAGTTATAATCAACAGTGAAGCTGATCTGACTATTTTGTTCTTTTTTTTCTTGTTTTGAGGATCAAATGATCAGAACAATCTCTATTCACTGCCTTAGTTTTTAGCCTTCTCTATCAAAGTAAGATGATGCCCTCTCTGAAGAAATCTACTTCAGCGATCAATGGATGCTTCTCAAAGTAGAGATTGGAGCTGACCATATGTATCCTTTAAAAGGATACCTAAGCAACATTTGACAACAAACTATTCAAAATCTGACTACTGGGGACTAAAGGAAAGGCTGCTGTATTCATTAATGCTAAAACTGCATTCATGTAATTTACCTAAATGTGGTTCCAAAGCTTTTGAAAAATGTAAAATCAGCCTTCCAATTAAAAAAACTGCCTTATCTGCTTCCTAAAATGGCCACCAAATGTGTTAAGTGATGACATCATTGGAGCCAAAGTCAGAGAGCTATATGGCTGTCTATAGTGCTAATTAGTTCTTTTTCCTTTGTTTAGAAGTGTTTCACCAAACTGGTCAAAAACCAGTGCATTATTTAGATCAATACACATGTTAGGCTATGGTTCTGTTAATTTTGTTTACTTTAACATGCTGAAATTCTGTTGCAATCCAAGCAACTTTCTAGTTTACAAACCACAGTGCAGTACAAATCTTGAATAACCTGGTGGCCTAGTGGTGGTAGCGGATCCAGGGTGCTACAATGGGGTGCTGGGGTGGTGTACATACCTGATATGTACTTTCAAACATTTTATTAAACCTTTATATTTTCTGCTATTATTATTTTCTAGTATGTTTGTGATAGAACCTAGATATGTAATCCATAGTTTTGAATGTAAACATTTGTACAATCAATATATCATACTTCTTCAACAAAGTAAAATGCAGAAGTAGCAAGCAAAGCAAGTATGTTACAGTGTGTGAGGTTGCATCTGCATCCTTCACCAGCCCAAGACCCACCACTTGTTTGTAGCAAAGTTCTTGTGTAGTCCAATGCCAGAGTTCATACTTTTCAAAATCAAAAATATGCTTGGCTTGTCTTCTTTTCCATGGAAATAATAATAAGAATCAGCATTTATATAGTGATTTTCATACACATTGTATCCCAAAGTGCACTACAAGCAATGCAAGACTGGTAGTGAAGTGGCTGAATGTGTAGTGCAGCCATTCCACACATTAATACCCACACACAGCCTTAGACAACTGCATGAACTGGTTTTATGGGAAGGGAATGCTGGCCAGGACAATGGGGTCAGGTAGTGTTCATAGTGCTGGCAGACCCATCTTATTCTCACAGTGATCTGCTCATCTTTCTCCCTTTGTTCCTCCTTCTGTAAATATAGCAGTACCTTGCAGGAGTGGCTTTCTTAGTTCCCCTCTGGTATTCATTCTTCTTCACTCCTCCTCACACCAAAATTGGAGTGCTCATTACCCTTCTGCATCACTAATACAGGTAGTACAGTCCCGGGTTTTTGACATATCAAATATAAACAAATCTTTCCAGTAAATCAGGCTGAAGAGCAGCAGGAACAAGGGAATGATGGGCTTTCTTATCTTTAAAGATCTAGACTACCTTTGATTAGGCACTACTAAATGATGGGTGTGCGCATCCTTATGCACATCATTTAATAGTGTCTAATCATAGAGTAACTCAGATCTTATATGAGTAGGAAAGCCTATTTTATCCCTTAGTGCCCTGCTGCTATCAACCTGACTTCAGAAAAATCATGTTTATTATTAATATGTAAAATAACAAGGGAGACTGTACTAACCATTCATGTTGCAGAAGGGTAGTGAGCTCATCAGTTTTGGTATGGGAAGCAGGTTAGAAGAATGAATGCCGAGAGACTGAAGAGCCTTTCCAGCAGGGTACAGCTATTTTCATGTTGAGGGCGACAGGATGGGGGAAGTTGAGCAGATCATGTGAACCTGAGATGGGGCTGCCAGCACCATAATCACTACCTGACTGTAGATGAGCAGCTAGAGATGACAAATGCTCAGAGTGGCAGGCTGCATCTAAACTGTTACTTGAATGAATTGTAGGAGATTACCCTTAGGTGGGGGGTGTTGACATTTGTTAGGACAGTATTGAGGGAGCTGTGTATAGCTCATTCAAGATTTGAAAGGTGGTAGCCAGCCAACTTGCATTATGGAGTAAGGCACAGAAAAGTACTGGAGAAGAATTGCTGGGAACTGTCCCACAGGGCTCTGCAGATCACAGGTAAAGGATAGACTGACACTGGAAGGTGGGTGGATTCACTCAAGGCATTAGTATGCCTCTCCTGCTAATAATATTGTTATCCATAGTAAATGCAGCCCTTATGAAGGCATGAACAGCAATTTTTCTGGTGAGCCCTGATGTTATTGCTTGACCCTCCAGGAAGACCTAGTTGTTGGTTAATGAGGCGGGAAAAAAACACAACAGGAAATTTACATACTGCCTTCACTGTGCAGAAGGGTGGTAATCCACTCAACGTTTACTGTGGGAGCAGAAGGCAAATATTGAGAAAGTGGACTGGAGGGTGATTTGGGAGGCATTTTTAAAGTGCCAGCTGATGAAGCATGTCAGTAAAGATGTGCACAACTCTCTGATGTACAAGATTACAATCTGGGGTGTGATAATTAAGCAATTTATCCCTCCGGGTGTGGGTACACTGGAGGATTTACCCGGCTGGTGTGATTAGGTCACGGCGCGGCCGGTGGCCGAATCCGCCAATCGTTAGTCCTCCAGTGTACCCACACCCTGGAGGGATAAATTTTTATTATACAATGGTAAATGTTGTTTTTTTTTATTTTTTAACTATGTTCTAACTAAGTGAGGTGCCTACACTTAGAAAGGAGGTAATTTTGTAAACAATTTACCACAATGTTTTTAGCGAACGTGATAGGACAAATCACAGCAGTTTCATCTGAAGTGAAAGCGACCAGATTAGCCGGTATAAGGTTGGCTGGCACTTCTTCAGTGGGTACACGGAGGATTTATCCACGGTGGTAATCGTGCCAGCCAAACAATCGAGATGCAGGATCGACACATCAGATTTACCACATTGTATAATTCTCTTTGTAGAGGCCACAAGCTTATATGTGGCCCCAGGCAATACTAAGGATGGGATATGGATGGTGGGTGTTCAACAGAAGGCAGGCTAGGTGCAGGGGTTCACGTGGAGAATGAATACAAGAGAAGCTTATTTGTGGACTACCAAGAAAGCATGAGCTTTGAATTGGACCAGACCAGTATTTAGCTGTGTGACCTGAGGCAAGTCACTTAACTTTCTTGTGCTCCTAGGCCACACCTGTAAACATGCTTTCAGCTTAGTGTGTCTCTCCTGGTTAAAAAAAAAAAAATCAGGACATCACATAACCACTAGATCATCAGATAATTGAAGTGTTGTACTGAACTGTGGTTTGCCAAAGAGAAAGTCAGCTGGATTACAAAACATTTTCGGCAAGTTACAGTAAACAAAATGAACAAAATCATAGCCTAATATGAGTAATGATCAAAATAATCCACAAGTTAATGCATCATGTTGATCATTCTGGTAAAACCATTCAAAACAAAGAGGAAAGAAGAACTAGTTAGCACTATAAGAGCTATGTGGATCTCTATCTCCGGCTTCGATGATGTCATCATGATTCAACACTTAACACACTTGGCAGACATCTTAGGGAGAAAGTAATGCTGTTTTGGCAATGAAAGCGCTGCTATTTACATTTTCAAAAAGCTATGAACCTGTATTAATGTTGATTACATGACTGCAGTTTTAGCATAAATGTAAACAACAACCTTTACTACCTAGCTATGAAACCAGATTTTGGGTTGCAGTTTTAAAAACTGCTAGTTTAAGTACCCTTTAATAAGGTGAATGACAAGCACTGTAGCAACTGAAATTGTCTGTTGTTATTCTTTTATAGACAACATTATTGTCATCTGACAGGGCACCAAACAAGATGCTGTCAACTTTGTTAATAATGGAACTGTAAACTTATGCATATCTGGGATGCCACTCTGAACTTTTGGATCTAATTTTCATAAGGATACCAACTTTGATAGGATACCAAATCAAACAGTATGTAGTAAGAACTACAGAAAGCCTACTTCAGGCAACACTCTTTGCAGGCAGATATTTCCACCTGCAACATCTTGTCAAAGGTATACCATATGGTCAGTTCCTGCAGCAGGAACTGTTCATAAATCTCTACTTTTGAGAAGCATGCCATTGATCTCAAAGTAGATTTCTCCACAGAGAGTTTAATCCCAGTTCGATAGGGAGGCCAAAACCAAAGCATTGAATAAAGATCATTCTGATGTTTTGACCCCAAAATCAGAGGAAAAAAAAGAATAATAGTCAGATCAGCTTCATTGTTGGTTATAATTCTACAGTTCCACTTATTGCTGGCATTCTTAAAAGCACTGGGGAGTCTTATCTGTAGATCAAGATTTACGCCACTCATTGGGTAATTGCCTGCAAGTGGTATATAGAAAGACTCACAGTTTCAGGGATACCATAGTTCATAGTCACTTTGAACATCCATGCCCAACCACACCTCCTGGGTGTGCCCCAAGACCGCTTGGTTTTCATCATTGTGATATCTGTAATATTTGTACCTATGCAAGCCAGGGACACAGTTTCTTAGTCATACAAATCACCAAGTTCACGAAATAACACAACTCATTACCTGTAGAACTGAATATCCTCTGCACACTATCTGGTACATATGCCCTGTGTTGTATATTGGGAGGACCAACAGATCCATGAAATACTGGATACAAGAACATGTCTGTTGTATCACAAATTATAGGACAGATGTGCTTTTGGGTTTCACTGGGTTACTTGCCACAATGGTGACCATAGGAGTATGTCCTTCATGGACATTGATCATATTCCTAGAAGTGCAGGAGAAGATACACTCAAATAATTACTCAGAAGAGAAAAGTCATGTTTATATACACCTTGGGGACCCTTGCTCCAATGGACCTGAATGATAACTGGGATGTTTTTCCCTTTGTGTGACAGCAGTCCTTTATTGACAACTTCTTACTTCTCCTCAGTGTTTAGTGAAGTCTTGGTATTACATTACTGTACAATGTACGTGTTAGAGACTCTTATAACCCTTCATATTTTCTAACCACATTCCATGATTATTTTTGTTTGCAGATTTCTTTGGTCAGATTTAATATGCTATGATTGAATTCGGTCCAAGAACGCCTTTCTTGGACATTTACTTATTTTAGTTCAAATGATTAGAATTATACCCAATCGGAAGTCTCCTTTAGTAGTTTTTTTTTGCTCTAGATTTATCTAATTGATTATGTGATAATGTAGTGCCTCCATTCTGTAATATTTTTTCTGGTATCTTTCTGGTTTTGCTTGTCCACCCCTCTTCCCATTTGCCATTCTTTACCATTCCCCTCCTCTCTTCTATTCATGTTTCCTATCTTTCGCTAATTTGCCATTCCCTACTTCATCCTATAATTTCTGTTTCTTTATTTATCCACCTTAGCTTCATCTGTCTGCTATACAAACTTTTGTTCTTATTGTATGTTACCGTTCACCATTGGGGCACATGTTTTAATTCATCGATTAAAAACAAACAATGTCTTATTGGCAGTTCAAAATTTTGGTCACTGCAGCTTTATGCAGAGAATACTTATGATGTGCTTTGCTGGTGTGATCCCACCCTGTGGAAGAACAGGTAGGTTGTCGCCGCTGTATTATTTTACTCCATATCTTTGTAATAAATTGCCACTGCAAACACTACCTTTTTGTTTTTTCCATTTGTTCCAGTGCAGTTTTCTTTGTGTACCCAGTCTGACCTATTTTAAAAACAGCTGTTCCTTAGTATGACACTGCACTGGGTACCACTGTCTCTCTGAGACCACATAAATGATCCTGGCCTTATCAATAACTCTGTTCACCCCTTTTGAAAAGGGATCAGGTTGGTTGGCATTATTTGTACCCAATAATGTCATGTTAAGAAGGACAAGAACCTTGGCCTCCACAAGGTGCTCCATTATTTGGTCCATGATGATGGCTTGTGGGACCTTGCCCAGTAAGTATGCTACACTGACTCTCCTGTTGTTGGCTGGGTCTGATTGTGTCCACTTCTTCAAGATGGGGACTATACTAGCCACCTTCCAGTAATCTAATACCCTACCCATCTGGACAGACTTATGAAGGATTGCTGCAAGGTACTCTGCCATTTTGTATCTTTGCTCAACTATTATATTTTGGTACTAAATTCTTTCAGCCCCTTGGGACTCAGGCAGCTTGATTATCATCAAGTAATCAGCTATCCTGGTGGATGTGAAGTCTGTAGGTTGCATTATAGTTGCTTCTGATGTCATGAGCCTATATATCACCACCAACTGCATAGGAGCAATTTGATGAACACTTAAGTAAAGCTATCACTGAGCACCTCATCCATTGCCCCCGACTCTCTCATGTGTTCCATCTTCAGTTGTTAGGGGCATAATCCTTCCTAATTCCACGTATGTACTGGAATAATGCCATGGTGTGTATACAGCTCCTACTGCTATCCCAGCTTCCAAACTCTCCTTGGCATTCTTAATTATAATCTTGCCATTCTTTAGTGCTGCTGTGTACTTGGGTCTGGCCTGGAGATACACCTATGTCTTTTCAGTGGTGATAGACCATCTCCTTGTTTGGAATTAGTCACCTTTAGTCCCTCTTAAGAAGGAGGGCATATTCTATCCCTTGTTCCTTATTTCTTTGAGGAAGCAGATCATGTGGTTGCTGGGGCCCTTTGTTCAATTTATCCTATATGTATTCTGCATTACTAACCCTATGCAGCTGCTGCTCAGTCCTTTTATCACTGGGTTCTTCATCCTTGCAAAGTCCATCTTTCTGAAGTTTCAGGCTCTGATGGCTGAGCCCAGTCTTTCCTGTCACCAAGGAAAAGGTTACCTGGTTGTAGTATTTGCCTCCTGATTGTTCCTTGACATTCACACTGAAGATTACCAAATGCCTACTGCTGAGAACAAGAGAATAGTGGCCTCAGACTTCATCCCATGTTAAATATGCTGTTCTAGAAAGCAGTCCTTGATATTGAAAATTATTTTAGTCAGCCCTGCCATGAGCTGCATCAACATTGTGTTCTACATTATGCCCTTAGAGACTGAAGTTCCTTCTCCCAGATCATAATTCATCCAATTTGGCTGCTCTTGTTTTCATGATCACTTGGGATCTTGCTCCCCTGATTTATTAGGAGCCTGTAGCACACACCTTGGGTGTCTTTTTGGCTCAATCTCTCAAGATGGATTCAAATGACCTCTTTGACATTTAGAGATGTGTGATATTGCCAAAATTGGTTCCATGAAAAATCTGCAAATTTTAGCAATTTAAGGAGCTGGGGACTGCAATTCATATTGTTATTGGCCAGGTAGATTGGCAAAACTTTATGTGGTGAATGGCAAATTTATCAGCTAATCCCAAGGTGAATTGGGTTTAAAAATGGTTATTCCTTCCAACACGCCCTACTGGCACCTACCTCCACCATACCAGTGAACATAATGTTGCTGCTATTTCCAAACAAATGTGATACCTTCCCCTACCCATGCAACAAATACACCCCCTGCCCATCCAAGTCCTACTGTGTTTAATACTTACTTCCAGTCCCCAACCCTACCTCCTCTGGTCCCCACCACCCTCCTCCTCCCACCAGCACTCACAATATATAACCTGCAAGTAAAGAACATGGTTTCCTGTTGCAGAGCATCTGCTCTGTTTAGTACTGACCCCTGTTACAGAAATACAAAAGTGCTGAATACATGCACAATATTTGCCACATGCTTAATTGTGCAATGTTTGCATGCAGTTTGCAAACACAAAGTGAACATATGTGAACCAGGTCTAAAAAGCACATCAGGTTCCAGGCCATGTGAGAAGAATTCTGGGCCCAGGAAAATTCAGACTCTGGGCCTCTATGCAGCTGTGTGCAGTAGCATGCCGGGTGGCCTGGGCACCTCTTTGGTGCTAGGCCCCACCTTTCAAGGGCCCTGTCAGGTTCACATGCTGCAAGCCTGACATATGCAGCAGGTAGCTGGTGCAAACATCTTCTAAAAATCACATCAGGTTTGTGTGTTGCACACTTGACACGAGTGGAGCAGTTAAGCTGGTGTGAATGGTGTACTGACACAAGGTTGACACTACAACGTCGAAGTCTAGCACAGCGACAGATTTCACCTGGATGCGGTGAGTTGCTGTGCTGGAACACTGCAGACACCCTCAGTGCGGCTCGGTGTTGCGCCCCCGGTCCAATTCCGACTCAGACTTAGCTATTTAGAGACCAGGTGGTGTAGCCCCCAACATGGGGGTTCAGGGGCACATCTCCCCAATGGAAGCACTGACATCCCCGACAGTACATGCCAACACTAGACATAGTGTGTCGCTGTCAGGGATGTTGGCATAACACTGTCGAGCGCTATAGTAAAACCGGTGTGAACATCATTTCAAAATCACATCAGGTTCCCATGTTGCACACCTTGCCATGTGTGCAGTTACAAAGCTAGTACAAATCTAATCTAAAATACACATCTGTTTCTATTTCTCATACTACTGCTAGCAAATAGATCCATTACACTACCCTTTTCATTGATTTCCCATTAAAATTATGTAAACTCATTAATTCTGATCCTTTTGCAAGTTGTTCAATGACTTTTGATTTTGTCATTAAATTGGCATTAATTTGTAAAGTATTGTTTGCTTACTACATTAAATGCCTAGAATATAGTCAGCCAACATCCCACATTCCAGATGTGTGAAGAGGGACTCTGTGCTGTAAAGCCTGACTTTTTTTGTTTGGGGCCATGTACATCCCCTTATGCATATTTAGTGCTACAAATGTGTTTCTCCATGACTGTTTCAGATCACTTACTTTCCTTTGTCATTCTGCATGGAGCATATACACTATGCCCAAGGTCAGCACTCTTTGTACTGAGTGGGATCTTGGAAGTATGTACCATACTTCACATTTTGTCACTGAAATGAGGGACATGGGCACTCAAAATGAAGGACAACGAGGGACACTAAGCCTCACATTGATCAGAACACATTATGAAACATGGAGATACAGTACCCCAGAACACAATGGAAACCATTGTATTTACTTCTACTGATGTTAGCCCCTAAGAATCAATTTCTACCATAAAGTAGGGTACCATTTAGGTACAGCAGATGAGGGCAGTTGACCCCTCCTCCCACTTTTGTGCCTAGGTTGTTCTCATGGTGTGACAATAATTGTATTAAATTCAGATTTGATCTTTTGCACAATACATGCCCCTGGCCTGCATTGTGCTCATGCTTCAGGTGCACTCCTGACTCAACAGTGTCTGTATTGAGTTGTCCATTTTCTCCACCTATTAGCAGTGGTGCCATTACATGTGATGTGGAGGAGCTCCAGCCAAGCAAGAGCACATGAGTCACATGAGTGGGACACTGTCATTCCCAACACAGAGAAGACAGGCTGCACACTACAGCTTGGAAGGGTTGGTGAGCACTAAACTGTCAATAGCAGTGTTGTGACAGCATATTTTTGTGGGTCTACTCTTAGTGAGTCTCCATCTCCCTTGGTGGCTGAAGGGCTGGGGTGAGCTAGAAGCTAACTCAAGACTATTCTACCTACTTACTCTACTAGGCTCACCATGCAAGAAAAAAACAGTGCAGGACCCACATGGCAGCAAGCTAGACCTCACAGCAGTACACGCAGTGGTATGGGTGGCCTTCATAGGCCTTGATCAGTGCAGTGCATCAGCAGTCATGGCAGCAGACAAGCAAAAGCAAGCAACACAGGTTGGGTGGATTGGGTTGGTGATTTGACTTAGTTTCAGACCACATTGGGGACCTGGGATGGCTAGTTCTAGCCTCCAGCTTGCAGAAGGATAGAGGAGGTGGACTAGAAACTGGGCTAGTGGCACACAAGGCTAGGCTGCAGGTTCTGGCCAGATGGCCAGGTAAGTAAATGTAAATATTTTTTTTTACAGGGTGAAGGAGGTAGGACTGAAATATTGATGTGTTTTTCATGTTTCTGCACTTTGAGTACCTTCCTGACCCATAAGGGATGGATATTGACTGGAATGGACTTAGGGAGAAATTGGGACAAAGTTTTTGGGGAGGATGGATTCAGAACTTCAGACAAGGAAAACATTGGTTAGTAACTGGGTGGGTTTAAGCAGATCTGATGCACTGCTCTGGAGTATAGACAGATGAATCTTGTACATTTGATTTTTCCCTGATTTGCATGTCACGTTTCAGTTACAACAAATATGTTTTACCTTTTAGAGATGTTTCAGACATCCCAGATCTTGCCATCTAGGGGCTAACTTGCATCTGGCCTCCACTGGTCATTCCCCCCACTGAAATCTGAAATGGCACCCGTGCCATGAAGTCTAAATTACAGGACATCCTCTGTGTGAGAAAATGTTTCCCATGAGGGGTAGAGCAGTTTTCAGGGTTAAAATGAGAGCTTCCTTGCATTCAGGGACAGTTGAGCAGTACAGTATGCACAGACTATTGGAGCCCCATTATAGTCAGGCTTCCTCCCCCAGTGAAGCTGATCTCCACATCCCATGGCGAGGCACATTATGACATAGGACAACGGAGAGTGCAGGGTGTGCCCCATTTAAATTAATAGAAATTGTTTTATTATTATTTTATTCATTATTGATTGAGAGTTGAATTAATGAAGGCCACCACTTGATTAGCAGGGCCTTGTTGCTGGAACAGTGGCATTCATTATTCTCCAACTCACCATCATAATGTATAAATTAGTAATAAAATAACTCCATACATTTCAAGGGTGTATGCCCCAGCACTCTGACCCATGGACATCATTGCTTAAAGACTCCTACCTCTGGCTCTCTAGTACTCAGGAAAGAGACTCTCAAATTATATCTTTACTTGGTGGGTTATCTGGAGCAATGTGACTACACTCGCTACAGTGTGTGTGCATGGAGGGGGTGGCTATGCGGGTGGGGGTGTCAAGTCATTGCTACTTTTGTGTTTGCCCTTAAAGTCTCTTTGCATGGAAGCATTCACAACTATGGAGAGAAAATAGTTCTAGTGCAGGACAGCCAGAAGTAATTAAGTTGTTTTGTGGGTAAGTGTGTGTGTGTATTGGGGTGGGAAGAACCACATGTTTCCATTGGTATGTGTGCTACAGTTCAGCTGTGCAGCTGAGATGGGGAACAGAAAACTAAAAGTATATCAGTAGCTATAAGCATGCTACATGTGTGCAGGTGAATACAGATTTGTATTGATGTACAAGTTAGCCATATGTATGCAGGCAGTATAACTTAGTGGTTAAAGGCACTGAACTGCAAACCAGGAGATCTGGAGACCTGGTGACCTGGGTTTGAATTTCATCAACCCCACTTGTATACTGTCTGATCCTGGCTTGTCACTTACCTTTTATGTGTGCAGGTATCAGTGACCTCTTGCTTTTTGCATGCATGCCACATGCATGCATTCTATTCAATTTAACATAAAATCATACTTTCCACACTTGCTTACTGCCGCATGCCAAATGTATGCAGTTGGTTCCAATTATCCTTTAAATCATGCTTGCAGCATGAAAACATTTAATATAATTATTTCTCATCTCATAATGGTGTTAATGAATGAATGGTGATGCCTTAGCTTCTAGTAAAACCTTACTGGTTGAAAATTCAACCAATCAAGTTTTACCAGGAACAAAGAAGTCACCATTCATGCATTCATCATTACAAGATGGGGAGTTGACATAGTAAAGCAGATGCTCTGCACGGAGGACCATTTTCATGATTTCCAGGTATGCAATATTTTGTTGGGGGAATGGTGGTGGGAACCAGAGGAGGGCTGGGTGGGGACTGAGGTAACTATTAAAAATAGTGGGACATGGGTGGGGGAGGGAAGGAGTGTATTTGGCAGTTGGGGGAAAGAATTACATATGGTAACTTACAGGAAAGCAGCAGTGTTACAGAGTAGTACAAAAAAGAACAGTTAGGTAAGATTTTAACAAAGCAGGTGAGGAGTCAAAGACACCAGCAAATGCTTCAAGGCAATGAGTGAATGCTTAGTGAGCAAATCTGTCAAACACATCATTAAGATTAAGGAGAACCAAAAGAGATGGGGCTAGATCTCTGTCTGCTTCAAGGGAATTAACTACTCTAAGAAGGGCAGTTTCAGCACAATGGAAGGAGTCAAAACCTAGTTGTTAAGAGTCAGGTACATACCTGTTAGATAGATGCAGATGAACAACTCTGATCATCATTTTACTCAGTTTGCACCTGTGTATTATCAAATATCACTGTTAATTTCTCAGAATAAAACCTGACATCATGTCATATCAATATCTGATTATATACAGAAAGTTCATCTCACTTCTCCTACAGTATGTACTGTGCCTATGCACCTACTGATCAATCATTTGACTACTCCATAGACTGGTATCTAGTGATGATAGTGACTGTAAATGAGTGACCATTAAAACAGTGACTTAATTACAGAGCTATCCTTTTGGGTTGCCCTGTAAGGGTAGCAATGGAATGCAATGGCGATAGTAGGGATGGCGGTGGACAACAGGAAGGGAGGTATAGCGAGGGAAGGAAGGGATAGGGAAGAGGTTTGTGTGGGGTAGTTTTCCATACTAACACTAAGCTATCTATGTGGTATGGTGGTGAGGTGGCTAGCTTCAGTGCAGAAGGTACTGGGTTCAGAGTTGGTGACCTGGAAAATTTGACCACTGCCACAAGTTTTTTATTTCAAACTGTCTCCCCATCACCTACATGCACCCCCTGGGTTGGTTATATTTAATCCGGGTGGTGCAAAGCCCCCATGAGGGGGGATGCAGGGAGATGCAGCCCTCCACATAAACACTATTTTAACTGGGTGGCTGTGCTGTAGCCCACTAGTGTACATTGCCAATTTACTTTTCAATGATGTACACTAGCCGTAACAATGATCGCTGTTTTGCGATCGCTGTTGTGACATGTAGCCCCATAGACTAAATTTGCAAAGTAATCTAAAATAGTACAGTGTAATATTTTCCTTTTCAATGACATTTCATGGTTTCAAATCCATTTGTTTCAAGTCATTTATAGTATTGACAGCACACTCCAAGGGGTGTACATACTTCATCATTCACACACCTCAGGGATTAAGGCATTAACTATGCCTGGTATGAAACAACCAGTGTTGGTATATTTATTTAAGAATATATAGGTGCACCTTTGTATTTTATCTGTTAAATAAAATACTTTATATCTGTCTACAGTGCAGTATATAAAGTATTGTATATCAGCCAACCCATTGGTGCAGCAGTAGCACTACAGCTCATGATGCTGGTGACCCGAGTTCAGAAGTGAGCCAGAGTTGTTGAGGGCCAGCCAGGGAGAAGAGGATTGAGCATCCCAGGATGAACCTCTCCTCTGGGGAGGAGGTTTATGAGCTCCACTGCTTTACTGCCACCTGGTAACCACAGGTGGCAGTGCAAATGAGCCATGATGGAGTGAGGGTGCCTCTTGAGTCAGACATCTGCATGCTTTGCATGCAGAAATCCATCATACACCAGCCTGCAAGACATATGAGAAGGGAACAAAACAAGGAAAGAAAATCCTCTGATCACAGCAGCATGATGGTGCATGTCTCCTAGCAGGCCCCATACCACTCACTGGGCTGCCAACCACAACAAACTAAACAACTCCCAGGCTTGGGGAGCCTGTGAGGCTGTGCCATAGGGCTAAACCATGGGGCACTGACTTGGTTTGCTGGTCAAGGCACCTAGCTTCACCTGAGCTCTTTCCTACAGGTGGTGCTTCCATTTTGTGACTTTTTATCATTGGACTAAGCAAAATTACGGTTTGATGCTGTTTTATTTATTCTCTTTTTGTTGAAAAGTTTTGTTGTCTCAGAGGTGTTCCAGTCTCCTTCTCACATTGAAGGAGCTAATTGCTTCCTCCCACAGCTCTTCCAGAGGATGTGGTGTGTATCTGGGGTGGAGCTGGCAACTGTCAGTAATTCCAACAGAAAGAAGGGTTAAAAGGTCAGGTTAGTTGATATCTTGGAGGTAGAAGACTTGGTTTGCTGGTCAAGGCACCTAGCTTCACCTGAGCTCTTTCCTTCTAAGATTGTTTGAAAGAACAGAGCAGAGAACCTTACCAGACCAAGGGAAAAGGATTAAGACTTATTTTGGCTAAGCAGATTTACTGTGTGTTGTTATTTTATTTTGTACTCACAGGGATTGCTACTGTTTGTTGTTAACATTTAATTGCTTTATTTTCTCTGATTCAAATTGTTGTTGCTGGTATACCATCTTCTGCATTATTACAAGGTGCGCCTACAGGTGTGTGCTAACAGATTACTGCTGTAATCTTCTGATACAAATTGTCTTTTGCAAGGTATATCTTCTGTTACTGCTTTATTTTTCTTTAGCAAAGTGTTTCTTACAGGGTATATCTTCTTTGAAATTATTACAGGTGGTGCTTTACAGGTTTTACAGTTTTATGTAACATTAGGATAAGCTTTCAGTGTTACTGCATTTGTTGTTGACTGATTGTTTCTGCTCTTACCTCCTTGTTCTTTCATCCATGGTTCTTTTTTGGCAGGGAAGGGACAAACTATCATCCATTTCATCCGGCATCTCCTTCTCTGAGATCCTGCCAGTCTGGGAGAGGGGGCAGATGGACAGAAGGTCAGAGAAGGGAGATAGGGGAGCTAAACATGTGGCTCAAGGGCTGGTGCCAGGAAAAAGGACACAGATTTGTAGGAACTGGCAACAGTTCTGGGGCGAAAGTTCTTTAAATTTGATGGACTGCATCTGACTAAGGAGGAGTCAGTGCATTGGGGCAGAAGTTTGAAATCTTTGCAGAATATTTAAACTAGCAAATGGGGAGATGGGTGCAGTACCCCATATGTCGAATGGCAAGAACACCACTCCCCCTCAGCTAGTAGTCAAACAGGGATTCAGCATGTTTGCAGTTCATTTGCATCACCAGGTAAGAAAAAAGGTCTGTCTCCCCATACGATGCACAGAGGAAATGCCAAACCTCACCCAACAACTAACACACGAAATCTGGCCAATGGAAAATGATGTACACAAATGCTCACAACCTGGGAAATAAGATCCCAGACCTGCAGGCAATAATGTCAGAGGCTAAACTGGACATAGTAGCAATTAATGAGATGTGGTTTACCAGTAACCACACTTGGGAGACTTCAGTACCTGGCTATGTACTGTTCTGAAGTGACTGAGGTGCAAAAAGGGGGCGGAGTGGCCCTGTATGTCAATGAAAATATCAAAGATACAGAAATTCAGAATACACATAAGGAGCCAGAAGAACTGTGGGTCACCCTGGAAACAGGAAATGGGACAGCCATAAGAACTGGGGTTGTCTACAGGCCCCCAGACCAGGGAGGACACAGACACATTACTGTTAGAAGATATACAACATGACAGCTAAAGGGAGGTTCTGATAATGGGAGACTTCAACATGCGGATACAGATTGGTCAAAACCAGCAGGAACATCTGCCAGAACTAGACACATGGTGGATTCCCTGCAGGGAGGGCCTCAAACAACTGGTACAACAACACACAAGAGACAGGACTATCCTAGATCTAGTACTGACTAACAGGGAAGGGATCACAGATCTCCAGGCAGAAGGTCACCTGGGGCCAGTGACCATTACATGGTATGGTTCAATTTGGCCACTACATCTAAATGATCCCATTCCAAAGCAAAATATGGGACTTCAGAGGAGCTGACTTTGATAAGATGGCCAACAGAGTTAAGCTAGCCCTGGCAAAAGAACACAGGTGAGGGGTACAGGCAAAGTGGGCAAGCATTAAGGATGTAATACTTGAAGCAACATCCCATTGTGTTAGACAGAAAAGGAAGTGCAAAAGAAGAAGGAAACTACTTTGGTTCTCAAATACAGTAGCAGAAAAGGTCAGAGCCAAAGGCTGGCCTTCAGGAAATATAAAGGAACAAAGTGGGATGAAGACTGGGAGGCATACTAAACTGCCCTCTGGGAAGCAGGGAAGGCAGTAAGGCAGGCAAAGTCCCAAACTGAGGAAACACTAGCACGAACAGTAAAAGAAGGTGACAAAATTTCTATAGATACATTTGTGAAAGGAGAAAATCCAGAGGGTATTGCTAAGCTCAAAGGTGAAAAGGGGCACGTGAGGAGGACCTGTAAAGCATCTATCCTAGATAGATACTTTTGCTCAGTATTTACTGAAGAGAAGGTAGGAAGGGCCCACAGCTCAGCACCATGGACACAGGGTGAGGGAGGTGAGCACTACTCCCTTCAGAAAAGAAAGGGTCCTACAAGAGCTCGCTAAGCTCAGGGTGGACAAGGCAATGGAACCTGATGACATACATCCCATGGTACTTAAGGAGCTAAGGGTGGAACTAGCAGAGCCATTAGCAGAACTGTTTATTGAGTCTCTGAGCACAGGAGAGGTCCCAGAAGACTGGAGAAGGGCTCATGTGACCCCGCTCCACAAGAGTGGTAGCAGGGAGGATGCATGGAACTACAGACCAGTCGGGCAAGATTATGGAGGCACTCCTTAAGGAAAGGATAGTGCAACACATGGAATCCATACGGGCACAGGGTCCAAGACAGCATGGGATTACAAAGGAAGGTTATGTCAAACTAATCTCATAGATTTCTTTGACTGGGTAACCAGAGTGGTGGACCAAGGGGTAGCAGTTGATGTCGCCTACTTTGACTTTCAGCAAAGCTTTCGACACTGTTCCACATAGAAGATTGATAAATAAGCTGGGTAGGCTGGGGGTGGGTCCGAAGTTGGTCAACTGGGTGGCAAACTGGTTGATGGGCAGAAAACAGAGAGTGGTGGTAAATGGTATACAGTCAGAAGAGATGCAAGTCACAAGTGGGGTACCTCAGAGATCAGTCCTGGGCCAGTCCTCTTCAATATCTTCATTAATGACATTGCAGATGGACTAGAGGGTAAAGCCTGTCTGTTTGCAGATGACACCAAGATCTGCAACAGAAAGATGATCCAGATGGGGTGGGCAGAATGAAGAGATCTGGATAAACTAGCAAAATGGTCGGAAGAGTGGCAACTGGGATTTAATGCAAGAGTGCAAGATCATGTACATAGGAAGAGAAACCTGAAGCCACCTATAGACTGGGAGAGTTGCTGGCAGTCACAAAGGAAGAAAGAGACTTGGGCATCATCATCATCACCGATGACCTGAAATCATCCAAGCAGACCTCTAAAGCAGTGGTAAGGCTAGGGAATGTTAGGGTGTATTAGTAGAGGTATCTACAAGTCGTAGAGGAGGTAAACCCTTTACAAGACACTGGTTAGGCCCCATCTGGAGTACTGCATGCAGTACTGGAGGCCACACCTTCACAAGGACATTAACCAAATTGAGGCAGTCCAGAGAAGGGCATCCAAAATGGTGCAGGGACTGCATCATAAGACATATGAGGACAGATTAACGCGCTCTATGTATACCCTTGAGCAAAGGAGGAGAGAGGTGATATGATCGAGACATTCAAACACCTTAAGGCATTAACAAGGTGAAAGAGTCTAATATGTTTAAATATAAGAAAAATAGCAGGACAAGAAGCCACAGCATGAGATTAGAGAGAGACCGATTAAGGGGAATGTGAGAAATTCTTTTTCACAGAAAGGGTGGCGGATGCATGGAATGGCCTACCTCAGGAAGTGGTGGCTATGAATACAGTGTAGGGCTTCAAACAGGCATGGGATAGGCCTAAGGGAGCAATACAGATGAGTATAAATAGATAGGCCACTGACAGAGCAAAGGCCGATGGCTCATTTATAAGGTAGAAAAGAAATGGGCAGACTGGATGGGCCTTGTGGTCCTTATCTGCTGTCAGCTTCTATGTTTCTATGTTTCACTGCAAGGTTGAGGGAGGGTCCCAGAGACAGGTGTGACAGGACTGTTGGAGAGACTCTGGCCGATGGAATGCAGATTGGTGCAAAAAGCACATTATATTGAAAAAGTGCTGTATATCTCGGAGGAATCTGTATATTGCCATAAATTTGAAACCCTTGTGTAATTACTTGTACATATTTAATATGTAGTAGTGAAAGCCATTATTTTATACATAATAAGAACTTTGAGGAAATAAGCCTTATCTACAAAGTTGTCCCGAAATGTAACATAAACAAAATTGCATACAGTATCAAAAACAGTAAGATTATGACAAAAACAAATATAGAATATTATAAAGTATAGACAAATTACATATAATCCCAACTAGATCCTAAAATATTATAGAATCTGTGTAGAATATAAACATAATGTATCATTCTAGTCACACAATTTGTTCTGTGGTATAACAGCAAAAATATACACGTAACATAGAATACAACTGGGCATAATAATTTAACAGACAAAGGTGTAACCCCATAAACATAGAACAGAATAGAAATTGCACTTCACTTTAGGCCCATGCAATAATATTCCATGTGCATCTCTGAATAAATCACAACAATATATTAACTCAAGTCATTAATAATTTCTAAGTGGAGATGTATTTTGGACATTTCAAAATTGTGTACCCTATAATGTCAGGTCTCAAAAAGATTTGTTTAGACAGCAAAGCAATTGCACTAATCTAATATTTCCTTATTTAGAGCTTATTTAAAAGCCATCAGACATTTGACATTCCTGTTTCGGGTTCGATAGTTTCCATATCTTATATACATTATAGCCCACTTGCAGAGAGAGTGAAATATTCAAATATTCTGTGAGTGGATCAGGAAGAGCGGTAGATGTTGCCTAACTGGATTTCAGTAAGGCCTTTGGCACTGTTCCACTCAGAACACTGGTGAACAAGCTAGGTAACCTAGGAGTGGGTCCCAAAGTAGTCAAATGGGTAAGAAGTTGTCTAAGCAATAGGTGTCAAGTGGGTGGTGGTAACTGGGGTCCACTCTAGAAAGGAAGGTGACAAGTGGGTTGCCACAGCAGTCAGCACTAGGCTCAGTCATCTTATCTATATACTTGGGGCACAGAAAACCAGGCACAATGTATTAATTGAGCAGGGAGGTATTAGCAACCACAAAACAAGAAAGGGACCTAGGAACAATCATTTCTGATGACCTGAAGGTAGCCAAGCAGTGTGATAAGGCAGTCGGAAAGCTAGCAGGATGCTCAGGTGCATAGAGATGGGCATCACCAGCAGAAAGAGGAAAGTAGTATTACCCTGAATAGATCACTGGTATGACCTCACCTTGAGTCCTGTGCCAAGTTCTGGAGGTCCCACTTCCAGAAGTACATAGATAGCATCGAGGCAGTACATATAAGGGCTACCAAAATGGTGCAGGGCCTGCATCAAAACCCTATGAGGAAAGACTCAGGAACTATATGTACTCTCTAGAGGAAAGGAGGAGCAGGGGATGTGACAGAAACATTCAATTACTCACAGGTATTAATAAGGTACAAGAAGATAACATTTTCCATAGAAAAATAGGAAAAAGGTGTCACGCTATGAGGCTTTGGAGGGAGGGAGCTCAGAGGAGATGTGAGGAAATACTTCTTCACAGAGAGGTGGTGGTTATCTGGAACAGACTTCCAGCAGAGGTGATGGGTACTAAAATGGTAACAGGATTAAAGTGTGCATGAGAAAAGACACAAGGAACCTTAGAAGTAAGGCAAGGGTGGAGGAAGACTAGAGATTGAGTAGGGTCTGAGGTGGCACAGTAGGTAGGGAATATAGGCAGACTAGGAGGCTAAGAGGTCCTTATCTGCCAACAACTATATGTTTCTATATTTCTGTATGTGTAACACGTTTGGATTGTTTGCAATATATGGTATGTGTGCAATCTGTAATATTTAATATATAATAGTTTACAAAATATTAAACTCTAGCATTGTTTTACCTGATTATTTTCCTAATTATTTATATTTATTTATTCTGAGAACTTGCATTAATTTAATTGACTTTACACAGATATATGCATGATGTTGTCAAGTGTTTTATATATGATTTGTTTTAATTTGTAATTGTTTGTGTAAAGATTGCATCATTTCTAAATAACTATATCCAATACTGTATATACAGAATTAAATGTGGAATACTAAATATTAACTGAATTAAATACTGTAATACTTCTGCTGCTATAATACACTGTGGCCAGTTGTTTGGCAAACCATTTATGGCATGTCTAGCAGAGTAGCCTTGCCTGGCATATTAAAAGGCTTATAGGATGTATTTTGAGGTACTTAAGTTCTACCTCAATTCATTTTCTCTCCTTTCTCAAGGATATGAAGGAGAGAGTCTGATGAAGATCCTTAGAGACATTGAGAACAGCACAGAGGTCGTGCTTGACAGATGGAAGATTGAAGTGCTTCCAAATGATAAGGATGAGAAAGGAGATCTTGTTCCTTACAATATCATCAACAACTACTTCTCCGTGGGTGTGGTAAGTCTTGGTTGTTTTAAACATTTAACACAATGTAAGTCTTAAACAGAACTGGGCTACTTTTGAATGAATCATTCTAAAAGTAAATTGTATTGCATTGCACTCACGGGACACACTCAATGCTATATGTCATTGTGTCCTAACTATTCACTCCAGCCATGATCTAAGCACTAGTTTCCATGTCCTTGACATTAAAAGTATGGTGCAGATCAAGGGCCAAATATACTGAATCCTACAACCAGACACAAGAGAGAGAGAGAGAGACTGCAAGAACATATTGCTGCATTTCTTCCTTGTGTTTTACTCAGTGTTTCAAAAAGTGGGTCTTTTTCCCCAGGACACATATTTAGTGGTTGTTTGGTTGTTTTGTAAACCGTAAATGCTGCAAATTGAGGTGCATATGTCCATAATTGGTGTATGATGTGCATGTAACAGTTATGATCTTGATGAAAATAAAAAATAATTAGTTTTATTGTGCCACTGACCACCACACACATACACACATATTCCGGTACTGGGGAGTGAATAATCCCTATCTTCTTTGTTGTTATTTTATATAGCTCTAATAAATTCTCTGTGTGGGATTTGAAAGGTGCGTAGCTCCAGGTTGTGCATTTCAAGTCCCATTCATTTCTTTCTCACTTTTGTTTGTGTTCCACATACAGTATGCATATCATACCCTTGTTGATTTAATGTAATTGAAATGTGTGTAGCTCAGACTGAGCATTTGAGAATGAATTGGTGTCTGTGAGTCACGATTTTCCAGTTGTCCAGGTGGTGTACTCGGTGGTGGGGCAGAATGGCATTTCAAGCAGCCTGGGTTCAAATCCCACCTACAGTATTACAATTATTTATTTCTCATTTCTATTTGCTTGAATTTCATGCATCACATCCTTGTGGATTAAATGTAATTAAAATGTGTGCAGCTCCAGGTTGTCCATTCAAAATGAATTGGTGTGTCTGGGAGTCCATACATTCAAGTTGTCCTTATGGCACTGCTTGTAGCACTGAACTGTATTCTGATCTGCCTTCATTCTAGAGGTGTGCGAATGTTGCCAGTTCCGCCTCAGCAGAACTTTCATGAAACCTGACAACCTTTGTGGAAGTTTTTGAATTTCTGCTGTTGGCTGATTGGAAAACTTCAAATGGTTGGGATGAAATTTCACCCTGTTCTTCCTACCCCAGTACTGACCATATACACCCTCACCCCATTGCTAGTGGTCCCTGCTCAACCTCATCACCCATCACCCGATGTTTAAAAAAATAAATAATCCTGGTGGCTGCAGTCCCTTCCCAGACCTGACCACCCACCTGATGTGTTTAAAAAAAAACATATTCCTTGTGACTAGCAGTCCCATCCACCCTTGCCAGATCACCTGCCCTGACATGTTTAAAAAAATAATTATCCCTGGTGGCTAGTGGTTCCTTCCCAGACTCAATCATCACCTGCCTGCCAACTGTGTATAAAGATTATAACCCTCCCCTGGTGGCTAGCAGTCCCTCCCCTCATTCTTATCATCCATGTCCAGTACTGCCCATGCCCGATCCTCTATCCCTATCCCAGATTCCGCATATGGTAAAAGATCTTCCCTGGAGGTCTAGTGAACCTCATTCCTCCCTATCCCCGATCCAAAGTATGTATTATTTTTGTACTTATGACATGTGTAGTCTAGTGGCCCCCTGCCCCCACCCCAGCAGGTAGTATCACACCTCACAACCCCATCCCAAAACAGAGTGGACCACCAGCACAACCCTCTGCTCTCCTCAACAGCTGGCAGCCAAAGAAATGTGAATGAATGAATGAGCACATGCATGTTCATTCATTCACATTCATGAAGCTTCAGGCGTGCAGGAGAGCAGAGAACTATGACAGCAAGCTCTGTTTCAGGATGAGGTGAAATGAGACACAATCTGCTGGGGTGGAATAAACAAGTACAAACAAAATACATACATTGGATCAGGGGATAGGAAGGGATGTGGTTCTCTAAACTACCAGGGAAGATCTTCTTGTTTATTACCATATGGGATTTGAGATAGAGGCAGGGTGTCAGGCACAGGCACGGGCAGTACTGGACACAGGAGATCGGGTAGGGAAGAGACTGCTAGCCACCAGGAAAAGGGTTGTATTTTTAATACACAGTGGGCAGGTGGGTGATGATCAGGTGGGGAGGGATCGCTAGCCACCAGGGATATTTATTTTTAAACACATTGGGTGGTGATCAGGTTGGCAGGAGGACTGCTAGCCACCATGGTTATTTTTTTAAAACTACATCAGGTCACAGGTGATGGGATTGAGGGAGGGACTGCAAGCCACCAGGGTTATTTTTTTAAATCACATTGGGATGGGTGATGGGGTTGGGGAGAGACCATTACTAGGGATTCATTTTGTGTATGGGTGGACTGGGCAGAATTTCTGCAAAAGTTAAATGATTTCCAAACTGAAAGTCAGACTTTCACTTTCATTCTGCCTGCAGAAGTTTTTTTCACACCTACTTCATTTAAAGCAGCACTGGGGACTTATCTTATTCACATGTCTGTTTATTTCTATCCTATATATGCATATTGCACCCTTGTGGAGTAAATGTAATTGCAATGTGTTTAGCTCCAGGTTGACATTTGAGAAAGAATGGTGTTTTGGAAATCCAAGGTTTCTGGTTGCTCTAGTTTTGTAGCTTTTAGTGCAGCAGAATAACTTTACAAGTGGTCTGGGATCAAATTCCAGCAGGGCACTTACCATACCTCTCAACCTTTCTTCACCAAAATGTGTGACAAGATGTGTAACAAATGAGCAAAATGAGTGACATATCATTAAACACGGCACTGCAAGCTCAGAACACTATGGTTATCAGTGCACTAGTGTTCATAATGTTTGTTGATAATTGAACACAATAGATAATTATTAATTTCTGCTTTAAAACCTCTGTGAGAAATGTGGACTATCACTACCTCGATGTGGGACAAAGGATTTCTGAGGTTAAAATGAGTGTACCTCGTCATATGTGACAGTTGAGAGGTATGGCACTTACTTCTTCTCCTTTCAATCTCTTTGCATTCTGTATATGCATATTGTACCCTTGTGTATTAAAATTGTTTTTCATTCAGGCACTGAGATTCAGTGGGAGGGAGAATGCAAGGCTACATGGTGTGTTTATTATGTCTCTTAGATGAGGCCTGAGTGCTTGTGGTTTGAGGAACTTGACGGCTATTGTTACTGATGATTTAACAACACACTAACATTAGCATGATGTTAAAACATGGTTCCTGGAAACATTAACTGGCATGGTGCTGGCAGACTGTCAGTGCTTCAGGAACCATTCAGAATACCATTGCACACTGTATGCATTGAGTCTCCTTCACTTGCATGGGTGCACAATATCCATTAGCATGCACATGCCAGTAGATTGAAATGTGCCACTTGCCTCTTTGTATACATCATCAGCTACTCTAAGAGGCTGCAGACTCTGCTATTCACACATGTTGCAGTGCTAATCCTCTTAGCTCATCACTTACTCATTGAATTTTGATACACTGTCTTTCAGGAATCTCACTTAGAGTAATATTGGAATAGAAAAATTACAGGCATTATTAAACATCATGTACTGTACACCAAAGGGATTTTTGTTTATAGCTTCTATAGCCCTTTACAAAGTTCTTAGCAATGATGCAAAAAGGCAGAAATATCATATATGATGACCGATAACATGGCATTACTAATTCAGCTAGTAAACTCCAAGTCTAAATGCAGTCAGTTTTGCTGCATAAAATACCAAGCCATAGAAGCAAGTAGACTTTGTAGGTGAACACCTCCTTCCCTGAGCTGTGAGGAAGGAGGTTTCCCTCGAAAACATCAGCATCAATACCACTGCAGGTATTCTCTGCTCTAAGGACACCTGTGTGAGACATCTGTGCTGTTTGTCCGCTGAAGTCTGCTTAACATTTATAGAGCTTTGTCTTTCTCCTGCTAGCTGAGTGCTTATCTGTCTCTTAGCCACCACTATGCAACTTTTTCTGTGTTACAATTGTTCTAATATCAGATGTCAGTTCAATGGTATTATGGGATGGAAAGTTCACCGTGGATTCATGTGCATGGAATATGACGTCAACAGAATTTCAAAACATTTTTGTGCACCTCAGTGGCTGTTAAAAACATCAAACTTGCATGCTGCTTGTTCTGTTTTCCTACTAGCTAAGTACTGGTTAGAGATGGCAAAAGTAGCGAAATTGTGAGTGTTTATGACAAGGTTTCTATTTTTCATCAAATTGACCAAATTTCCCTCACAAAGTGGCTACTTTACCAAAAAGCCACTTCACAGAGACAAACTCGTAGTTTTGCAAAGTTGAAGTTCTTACATTCCATGGAAGCTTTGTGAAGTTTTGCAAAGGCAAATATTGGCCACTTTCCAGCAGCTTCACTTGTAAAGTTTAATTTAGCAACATCTCTAGTGCTGGACAACTTCTTGGCCACCACTATACAACCTATTATGTGTTATTGTTCTGATGTCAGCTGTCAGTTCAATTGCATCATGGGATAGAATGTTCATCCTGGATTCACTTGCATGGTTTAGGATGTCAGCAGAAAATTTCATGGAATTCTAGCATTGTAAGTGATGATTTCCTTTTATTATTCTGTTTGATTTTATTCTGTGCACAACATTGACTCTTCTCAGAACATCAAACTAGTATGCTGTTAGTGGTCATAATAGTTTGATTTGTTTGGTATTTTTATAGCAATGAAATGCAAAACAACATGGACAGAAATGTTAAATAATGCAGCAATGAAAGAGGCCAGGCTTAGGTGAGCTAGTGCTGTCTTCTCTGCATTTAGTGAAAAGGTGCTTTGATAATCAGTGGCAGAAATTATTAGAAAGGGCATACAGTATATCTTGATCACCCTAGATTTATTCTGCTGCTTAAGGCATGGTCTTAATACAAATCCACCCTTGAAGACAAAGACTGGAAATTTTACAAACAACTTGGAAACCTAGCTTTAACAGAGGTAGGAAACGTTAAGTCAGCCTATTATAAAAGTTACTGGGAGACAATAAGTTAAGAAACCTCTGGTCAGGTACAAATGCCCTCCCAGGCAACAGTCAGTCCCAAATCATGGCCCATCTTATCCACAACAGCAGCCTAATGACACAGAATGCTGAACTCACTAGTACCTTAAATTAAACTTTACCAACCTCAACCTCCCACATGCATCATTTTGAGGTCCTCAAACTGAAAACCAACTCTACTGTCAATCAATTGCCCCTACCCCTTCTTGGGATCGGGCTTGGGGAACCATGTTTAGCCCTGTGGGGCTTTAATAATACATTTTGCAGCTCGGAGCATTGAGGGGTGGGCAAGATTAGCCCTACAGACTTTACTTTAAATATTTCAGGGTCAGGGCATTGTGGGGGTTGGGGTGGGGGCATGACTAGCCCTACAGGACATGTAATTAACCCACTCAGGGATTGGGGCATTGGGAGACCTACTTAGCCCTATGGGGCTTCATACTCACAAATGGGGAATCGGGGCATTGGGAGACATAGTGAGCCTACAGGACTTAACAGTACACTTAAGGGATCAGGTTATGGGGGTGACATGTCATCAGGATGGGCTGGCAGCACATACACATAACCCGGAGGTGTAAGTACAGTTTCACCAGCTAAAGGCTGGTGTAATTGTACTTTCTACGGATGTCCTCAAGGGGTTGTTTGAGAATACTGCCCTCAGGGACATGGTTGCTGCCTTCCAGAATAGGTGCAACTGCTGCAGTATATCCCCTAGCACCATGTCACAGGGAGTTTAGGGTGCAACTAGTGATGTATGTCCACCTTTGGCACAAGCAGCCTGCGACATGTTGCAGGCATCTTTGCAGAATACCATATGTCACAACTGCTGGCATAACTTACTACTTGCACCATTTACTTTGGCACAAGTCAAGTTATACCAGGCGTAATCTTCTGAGAATTGTTTTTTAAACCATCATGTCCCTCTTCCATATTCAGAACTTGATTGACAGCCATGATCAGAAGTGAAGTCAGTGAGGGCTACACTCTTTGACTGTCTATTAAGCATGATTAAATCTGTCTGGTAGCAGGCTCTATAATTACAAACATCTGTGGATTAATAGTAGCAGATAACATTAAGTGTTACAGTTCAGTGATATACAGGTCAGAGTTTTTCCTTATTTGGGGTTTTGGTTTCTTTTCTTTTGTTTCACATAATTTATGGTATTATGGTTGGGTGGTTGTATGAGACTAAAGGGACACTGTCAGTCTGATTATGTTTTTCCCCCATTCTAATAAGGTGTTATGTTGCTGTAAAAGTGTCCTTTTGTGTTTTGTTTAATACCTTCTGGTGCCAGTTTTGCATTCGGTCAAGTTTTGCTGCAGTCCTGAGTGCATTTCTGTACCTGAGCGGTATACTTGTAAAGCCATCTTTGGCAATATGCACAGAGTTCCTCCCTTTCACAGACACACTGGCCAGTACTCTGTCCAAGGTGCAAGTCACGTAGTTTGAAGCATACACTTGGATTACATGTAATTTTGTATTTTTATTTTGTTTTGTGACTTTAACATAATCCAGTGTGTGTTTATAGGCAGTCAGATTATATTACATTCACAAAACAAAGCAAAATATAAGGAATTTTATGTAATCTGCATGCATTTTCAGTTCCTTGACTCTCACCTCATACAGGATACTGAGCATCGCGTCTGTGAAGGGCATGAGCACTGGACACTTGTATTATGTTACACCCCTCCCAAAAAAGAAAGATAAGGAATAACATATAATCCCAGTGTATGATTCCAGCTCTAATTTGCACATCAGACAGTCTACTGGGCCTCACATCTGTGAAGTGACAAGCACTGCACACATTCCAAAGATGGCTTTACAGACAG
Source organism: Neoceratodus forsteri (assembly GCA_016271365.2). Taxonomy (NCBI): domain Eukaryota; kingdom Metazoa; phylum Chordata; order Ceratodontiformes; family Ceratodontidae; genus Neoceratodus; species Neoceratodus forsteri. Next base: position 1,234,047,371 of record CM057456.1, read on the forward strand.
CCCACTCAGGTATTAAAAAGCACTCAGTACTCTCCCAAGATGTGGCCCAATGCAAAACTGATAATATCAGGAATTATAAACACACCATGACACTCTTAAAGCTACATAAAACTGGGCCACTGGGACCGAATGGCTTTGTCCCTTGCAAGATATTACAGTGCTCCCTCATGAACCCAGCTATGGAGAATCCAAGTATTAGGTGGGGTACCTAGCTCCCAGCAGCAAACAGCTGTCCCCATCTGTGTGTCGAAGGCTTGGGAGCATACAGGCTGTGGAGTCACCACTTTGAAAAAGTGGTAATTGATCTGTCTCACCACCTCATGAACATATCCTGATTCCCGACTTGACTAATAGGAATTAATGCAGGTACTTTTTATTTTGACTGCCTTTTAATTGTAGAGATTATCATGTAACATGAGGGCATACAAGGCAGGGCAGAATGAGCAGGACTACGGGCTTATTTTCCCTCAGTTTAGCCGCAGATATTGGGGAAATAAACTACTTACCATCATGTACTACTTTTATAGAGCTGATATTTAGACAACAGTACTGCGTTTGAGGTTCGTGGTGACTTATCACAGGTAGCTTTATAGGTTAGTTTAGCACTTTTTATTTAGTAAGTAGATTAATTACCAGATATCTGTAGCTAAACTGAGGAACACAAACCCGTAGTCTTGCTCATTCTTCTGCCCTGCCCTGCCTTGCATGCCTTCATGTTACATGATCTCTAAAATTAAAAGGCAGTCCAAATAAAAACGACCTGCAATAATTCCTTACTAAAGTCAGGAATCAGGATATGACCATGTCATTGAGGTGGTGAGATAGATCAATGACCACTTTGTTTTGGAGTGGCAGCACCACAGTTCTGTATGCTCCCAAGCCTTCAACACGTGGACGGGGACAGTGGTTTGCTTTCAGGAGCCACGTACCTCACCAATACCAGGATTTCACTATTGTAGGGTAGAATTTGAAAAAATGACATAGATTTTGGTCATTAAAGTGGGAAACATCAACGGGATATGGCCAAGCACATTGATGCACAGCCAGCTTCAAATTCAGTATTAACCTGAAGAGCTAACACCACAGCAGGATGATAAGCACTCTAATGGCACATTCATTGTAACTAGTTATACATTATTTTCTGCTCATTAAATGGAAGAAACATTAAATGAACAGATAATAGTGCATAACTAGTTACACAAATATGCCATTAGAGTGCTTACCAACTCCTGATTCCCAAAATATTATTTATATATTCAAAAGAGTTACCCTGGACACCGTGAGCTGTATATCTGGCTTCCGCCTACTACATCCTGAGATAAGGTGACAATGGAATGCACAAAGGAAAGGATGGAAGGAATCATGAAGAATAGTAGCAATATTGTACTATCATATTATTATCAAAGCTATAGCAGTCCACCGTTAAAAAAATGGACCAAATTCGGTTGTGTACTAGGAGGTGTATATTTGTTTGTTTGCTGTGTACTTTTAGAATGGAAGGTCCTACAGTAGTCTACTACTTGGCATTGAGACATGGTTGTCTTATTGCTCAGCTTTACCTTACTTTCCATGCACACTGACATCCCTTGTTCACCAGCATTTGGTAATAGTTTTCAGTAACTCAGACTGAAAATGGCAGAGTGCAATATTTCCCAGAAAAATAGTCCAAACCAAAAATAAAATTGCCCCAAAATGTCTTATTCAAATGTAACTAGTCTATGGTGTGCCATTCCAAATGTGGGGGTTGCTGTCCTGTTGCAAACACTCTGTACAATAAACCCCTTGATGGTTTATTGATGCTCTTCTCAGAAAATGAACCTTGGCTGAGCAGTACAAATCAGTAAATGAAAGCACCATTCTCAAAGAATGGTTCCGCCTGCTTACACCTCGGTACTGCACTATACTGTTTAACTCCTATCATAAACACGTATAATAACATAGATACTCATTCTGGTGATTTAGGGTTAGTCAGTACTGGTGGAGCTGCTGCAAATGGAGTCTCAGGAACAAGGAGCAGGAGCCTGCAATGAAAAATACATGTGCAGTACATCGGTCAGTATGCTTGTAATTATTGCGATATTGATGAATGAGTACAAAATAATTCCACATGCCTTGTGCAAGCCTCATTTTCCACTTCTATAGTAACTGACTTAAACAGTGGACATGTATAGTCATAAAATTTTCAAAAAGTGAAGGCTTGGTGTCTAGCGACAAAATATAGGCACAATAAAAATATGAGCTTGTTGGGTATGTGTGTGCATGGGGGAGCAGGACAGAACAAGAATCCAATCTCTGGAGCTGGCACTAAAGGCTAAATCCACATAGATGTCCATTATACTCTCAATTTGAGCATATCTCAGCCATGGCTTCACACACCCAATGCCAGCACACACAACACTGCATCCACAGCCCCACACACTGTGCCCCTCTAGAGTGGAGCCATGTGTTGGGCAGGAAGCAGCAGGTATGTTGGGAGCTATCCCAGGCCACGGGCATCCAACTGGATGCCCATGCTGATCCACCATTGGATCCCTGTCTGCACACCACTGGAATCAGTAGCTGTAAAAAAAAAAAAAAAACACTCTGGTTGGTGCCATTGATGCCCCAGCCCATCCCAGAGGTTCCTTGGGCTGACACCTGAAGGAGGGTGGTCAGCTAGATCCAGATGAGTTACATATGGCCATGGGAGGGAGCACATTGCCACTAATTCTGCCTCTAGGCAGACGTAGTAGCCACCCTCTCCACTAGCATGCTGCACCACAGACATTATATACAGAATATGCAGTGCATGTTGGCACCTGTCCCAGCTGCCCATGTAACTGCATGCCTGGCTTGGGGTTGGGTGCAGAGAGACCAGCTGACAAGGCTATGGATGCATGGAGGTCCGCATGTGCAGAGCAGGACCAGTCACCAGAAGCCTTCATAATTTCTCCTCTACAGGTGCAGAAGGTAATGCTGGGGTTTTGAGGATCAGCCTATCTTCATTTCAAGTGCTACAATAACAGGGTTATAAGTAGTAGCTCACTGGATGCTAAATCAGTTGCCACATCATAAAAATGAATTCCTCTGCATGTTTCAAACAAGAGATTGTACATCAGTCAGTAACTGGTAATTACGACTCTTCATTAAATCCAGGTAAACATGTATTTCTTGTTGTTTATTCAGTTGTACCTGGTGTCAGTGATACCCCATTCATCCCTCTGTCTATCCCTATTTATTTCAGCATGTTTTGGGTTGTATCTCTTGCCACTATAAAATACCCCAGGATTGGTCAAAACAACCACTCCAAGTCAGCGCCCTTTGTTTGAGACTGACATTACATATTTACCAGATGGTTGTAGTCATCACCCTTTATTTCTAAATCAGAGAAAGGAGTTGCTGGAATAGTCAGTCCTTCACAATGACCTCAAGTGTCACATCCTATTCAAATCGACTAAAGGCGCCTGGTGCAGGTCGCAGGCAGGAAGCCAGGACCAGACAATAGCGCAACCACAGGTAATAAAGAAATGAAGTAAAAACATATAAAAATATCTCAGCCAGCCAGGAAAAGGCATAACAGCAGCATAACTTGACTCCAAGTTTTGTGTAAGGCAAACAGATTTTAATCCCTGATATTTTGAAGGGTTAAATGCAGAGACACTGTTGGTTAGGAACAATTTCTGTAAGTGGTTTCAGCATTAGTGGCAACAAATCAACATTAGCTAGCGTCCTAACAAGGCAGCCAATTCATGTATTTCTTATTAATGTATGTTTAGAAACAAAATGAGGTGAAGCGGAGAAACCAAGTTCACTCAGTAACTGAGATAGGTTATATTCGAACTCACTGCAAGCAAAATTACACCACTGATTCTATTTTGTTAAACAACTGATTAGCATTGGGAACAAAGGGAACAGTAAAGAAAAGAAAGAGGAAAACAACTCAAAATTGGTACAGACTATTTATTGCCTGGACAAACAGTGCTACATGTATAGCTCACTGCTTATGATACATTTACATCCCTGGTGTTTGAATACTATTGCAGAGATTAGAGTCCATCAGTTACATAACAGGGTAAGTTGCACTAGTGCACATGCATGAAAATGGAACTGTGCAGCTTCAAGAATTACACAGATGATTCAGGCATTAAGAAACACTTTAAAGTGAAGTATTTACTAATGAAGGGTTGGACAGGGATGCACAAATTATAGATCTACCTGGAAAACAGGATACCAGTAATGATATTGGTGACAATTCCCTTTTAATATGTCCTTAACAAATGTCTGGAAAAATATATTGCACACCTTACTGTTGGAGAACATACTGTACTACAAATAATATCCTCTCAGATGCACATGCTGGCTTCCACCCAAATCATTCCACTATCACACCACCTTACTAAAGGTGACAAATGACATATTGTCTGCTCTGAATAGCAGGTAGCACACAAGAGACATCTTTATTGACCCCACAGAGGCTTTAGGCAGTGTGGAACATATCCTCCTTCACAAACTACATAACTTTTGCCCTCATAAAATGCTCTGTCCTGCTTGCAAGCCTACATGAACAACAGGTCACAGGTAGTCGAGATAATTGTGAAACATCATCCTGAGAAACTCTGAATCTTGGCATTCTGCAAGGCTGTATTCTTGGCCCTCATCTTTTCAATCACTTTGTAAATTACCTCTCACCTGCCTGCACTGACATTAACACCAGCATACACATATACACTGATAAGCATCATTTATGCCAAGGAGTGAAAAACTCATGACCTCAAAATAGAGCTGTGCAGAACTTTCCAATTTTGCTTCCACCAGAATTCTGCAGGATTTCTGAAATTTTACCTAATTCCATGCAATTTGATTGGAAGAAGAGTTCTGATATTTTGACAGTGAAATGTAAACTACAGATTCATCTTTCTCAGTTTTGTACACCCTGGATTCATTTTCTGCAAGCTACAGAATACTATTCCACATATTATGTGAACTGCAGGCATTTTCTGTAGTTTACAACAAATGCATTTTAGAAAACTGGGGAATTAAAAATACATTTTGAAAAGGATTTTGGAAGCAGAGTTGCAATTCTTCAGGAATTCTCTCAGTGGAATTCTGCATTCCACACAGCAGTGCCTTAGAAATATAAAGACAAAGAACCTCAGCAGAGGACCTCTTTTGGTTATAAGAGGATCTCATTTCAGGGTACTGTAATTACGTTGCTTACTGATAGAATCAGCATTGATAATGTATAATTACAGTAGAGTTACCAGTCTCCAAGCATCCGTAATGTGAATGCACTTGTGAATCTTTGTTCACGGGCAATAATTACCTTTTGAATTGTAGTACACTAATTGTGGTTGGAAAACCAAGAAAAGAAAGGATTTTATGTATTTTCTAAATGCTTTTCAACCATCATTCCCTCAGTGAACCTTCACTTGCAAAGAAATAGGGCACCAGCTCTGTCAAATCTGTAGATATTTATGTTCTATTGAGAGCTACCATTTTTGGAAGATGGTGGGGATTGATTTGGTAGAACATTATGGGATCATTATCTTTTAGAATTCTGTATACTGTTGTTCTTTACTACCTGTCAGTTTGTCCTCATTGTCATGGTTTGCACTGATCTTCTATTAAGTTTACGTAACTGAAATGAATTTGTTACACAGCTGCACATTCTATATGTTTAGCAATATTTATTGTTTCATTTTCAGGACTGAGCGTGCAGAGAAAAGTCCTTTTTTTGTACGTTTTCATTTTGCTGTTAAGGTTTGTGTGATAATTTTTGCAAGAAAAACACAACACAAAATAAAATATGTGGGCATTGTATACATTTTTCCTGGGTCACATGCTGATCATTGGTTTACAAGGTGTTTCTGCATATACAGTGTGCCTACAAAAGCAGTTTGTATCTGTGAAATAATGTCATCTGTCTCAAATACTAGGCTGGATCATATAACAGATGATTTAGAAGGCATCTCATAAAGGTAAAGACATATTTCAGAAAACTAATATACTGTAAATAAAATCTGTTGGTATGAATAAGACGAAAATCATTCTTGACTAATGTTACTGTAAGGGCTTTAAACACTTGATGTCCCTATTTGCAACTTCCTATTTATTAACCTATGAAGCTTTGATCATTGACATTGGCAGAAGCAAGGATGACAAAGCAGTAGCCACTGATGAGATACAGAATACTATATAAAGATATATACAGTATCGCAGGAAACCCAAAGAAAATAATGGGGATTTTCCATGGTATTTCCTGACATACTTAGATATATACAGCAGTGTGTTTTGTCACTGGCTACCACTGTACAGAATTACCAACCACTGAATAAAAACTAATAATTTTGAGACATAACTGTAGTAATTTTGCAATGTATTAGGTTATGAAAACTGGCTGAATGTTTCTTTTGGGTCTCAAGCTGAAGTAAAAATCAGAAAATGTTGAAACAACTTCACTTTTAAACAGCAGGAAAAAACTATATTGATATATTTACATTACATCACTTCACATTAAACTGTTTTGATATATTTCAAAACTATCTCTATACCTTTTAAACTATATTAACATATGTTAAATCATATCACCATACTGTACTTTAAACTGTTCACTATGCTTGCACTGTATCAAAAGCTCTTATCTGTTCAACCAGATGTCAAGCTATCATTAAGAAATGACATGTTTATTCCTAATGGTTCCAACAGTAACTTTTAAAGAAAGGTTATTAAAAGCGTCATTTTTTAAAATGAAAGCTTGGTATCAGGCTGACATAGATACAACTTTAATAAAGTTTCCATATTTTTATATATATTAAATAGTACTGATACAGTTCATGGTATAGCAGTGCTGTTTATAGTATATTGATATGGTTCTATGTGATTTCAGTGAATACAAAACAGCAAGGGCAGAAAGAGCAATGTCAAAACAGTGAACCCCAAAACAGTGTACCCACTTAGTAGTGCCTACCTAAAACAGCGAACCAGGCACCGGATGACAGTAATGCCTGGGAACAAAATTAGGAATGGGGCATCCTGACTCTTCTTTCTGACATGTTTATTCTATGGAGGTTCACTCACCACACTCCCTTTGTGGGGGTTCTACACACCGCATCCCTGTAAAAGTATATAATTAACACTGGGGATGCTGAACTTGGGAATGGGGGTAAACATGGGATGGGGTGGATAGATTCTTCCCACTTGGTGAGTGGGGACACAACTGTGGGAAGGGTGCATGTAAAATATAACAAGGTGGAGGCTGGGAGAGAAGTCGGCTGCAACACTGTACAGTACAAAAAAAGTCACTGCAGGAATCAAACCCAGTTTTGCTTCCTACAACAGCACATACAGACAATGACCTAACCTCTATGCTAAGCTGCCAGCACAGCTTAGAACCACACAAAAATGCCTCTTCTAATCCTAACTAATAACACTACTGCTCCCCACTGGTGACTCGATGTAATGACCATACTGGCTCACATTACTGGTGTTCTGAACATACTGTCACCAATATTCCTGTTGCTCTTTTTGATTTGCCCAAATTTATTTGCTCAAATCACAGGATATCTATTGATATAGGTTAAACTATATTAATAACTCTGGAACCATTAAAACTAGAAAATTACTTTTTTAATGAAAGTTTGGAGCCAGTGCACTATACGCATATATTGATACAGTTCTAATGTATAACTATGTTTCAAATAATATTGATAATGTGAAAAGTGAAAATTCCTTAAATTGTGATTGTTAAATAAGCAAAAGATACTGGCGGTATTTTGTCATGGACAACCAGATTAAATTTACACCAAACAATATAAATTTCAAAAGATGTACTGGACATTTCTAAACTTTGATTGACAATATTTTTCAATACATGTACTTTTTATTATTAAAGAATAAAGTGTGGTGCTTCAGAAGATGCAGGATGTTTTTGCTCGGCAGAAACACACATTATGCTAGGCTTGAGTTGGTGCTCAGCATTCAGCTCCCACCCAGAGTTGCTTCAAGCTGGATCAGTGTTCCCATGAACCATGGTTCCTCCCACTGGCCTACCAACTGAGGGCTGGGTCCCAGTTCCAATGCTACCCCTTATGGTGTGTTCAGGGAGAATATGGATCACAGTGATGTGGTCAGAAGGTCAGTCCTTTCAGAGTGCCTGGTGGATGTAGGTTGTGACAGACCCCACTCATCATCCCACCACTAATGAGATTTTTCAATTTTCCCTGCACACTCCCAGCAAGAGTGTGAATGCTTGTGACAGCCTAGGGAGTGATGCCATACAGAAGGTGGTCATCCACACTGCCAATGGTGCCTGCACTAAACCTTCTTCAGGTGTCACTCTGTGATGGATTCTGTGCTGAGCATGCCCCCTGAGAGGAGGGCTTTTGAATAAATGCTCTGAATCATTGTGGCCTTACACATTTTCTATTTTTTTTTGTTTCGTTTAACAAGTATGTTGACTGAGAAAGTCAGTTTTCAAGTCATAAAAATATAGAAACTTGGATTTCCACTTGTGATGCCAGTGACCTGGGTTCAGGAACAGACTCGGGTGCTGGAGGGCGGCTGGGAGAGAAAGCTTGAGTGTCAGATGACTGCTTGCCTTCTCTCAGGGGGTGGGATGTGACCCAATGCTTGCTAACCCCTGGTGGAGGCTGGGGGCATGGCAATGCATGGGGGCCCACTAACTAATGGGGCATGGTGAATGTCGGCATAAGTGAACAGGGAGACAAAGCAAGCATACTAGAGGAATATTAGCATGGTGAATGAGAAATTGCATCAACAGGATAATGAGGTGAGGAGTTCCAGATGCTGAGTGAAAAGGTGGAACAGGCATATAGCAGTAGTAATTTGAGGCAGGAAGGCAGAATGTAGCACTTTTGATGATAAATGTTTTATACAAAGTATGATTTTATAGAAAAAAGATAGAATATGCATAGAAAGCATCAATAGTGTTAAGAAATTATGGTGGTAAGTGTATATAATTGATAAGATTGTAAAAACTGAGAATCAAAACTGAATGTTAAATAATGAGATAAATAATTAAAAATACGCATTTCTTTGTAGAGAAATAATAAAGAAGAAGCCCTTTGAAAAAGCACATAATGTGAAATGTCAGGGCAATTAAAAGGAATTTTAATAAAGCTTTGAAGAGTAACAGCCCGAGTGGAGTATTTTGTCCCCCCAACATAACTAAGAACACATGTGATGTCCTTCAGGAGAACAGAGAATGGTAAAAAATATCCATTTCCCATGGTAGTGAAGTAATCTACTTCTAAACCTTTCTGAACTGAACCTTATCTGCCATGTTTCTAACCATTATTTGAGTTTCTCAGTATCCCTGCACATTATTTCCACTCCTTCTCTGGTGTCCACGCTATTGAAGATTTTAGTATTAGCAGCAAAATGTACACTCTCCCTTCCAGTTCTTCTGGATGTTTCATTCAAAGATATTAAAGAAGAGTGGCCCCAGTGCTGAGCCCTGAAGCACCCAACCTATCATATGATAAGTTAAAATGTATCAGCACATAAGGACCGCTTGGCTCACACAGTTTGCCAATTGATGCATTTGTTTATTCCTTCCCTTATTTTCTCCCATGGTGCATCTACCCTCTCTGGCACTCCTCCACCCCACAAAGGCAGCTTCTAAGAAAGTCACATTTCTTTAAAATCTTTTCTCTTAAAGTCCAGAACCCTCATCACTGTGTGTTTCAACTGTGCTTCTATCTTTATATTGAACCACACTGTACAGTGATCATTTGGGACTGCTTGCTGTGACTTTCAGTGCTGTCCCTGTTTGTAAGCACAAGGTCAAGCACTGCATCATCCTTAGTGGGTTCATTGGCTAACTGCCGGAGAAAATCCTTGCAAGGAATCAAAGATGGCCCTGCTTTTGCAGAAGGTGCAGTTGTATGGCTCCACTCCATGTCTGGAAAACTGATGTCCCAATTGCTAGCATCTACCCCTTATATACCATTCGACTTATGGCTTCACCAAGTGGTTTCTGTGAAGATCCAGGCTCAGTAAGAACACAAGAGAGAGAGAGAGAGAGAGAGAAAGAGAGAGAGAGCAAGATGAGAGTATACCTCAATAAGCAACTCTAGGAGTTGCAGTTGGTCTCACAATAAGTAGAAGACCTCGTAGGCAATTGGGTACATCAGGCAGAGGTGTCTAGCAAGAGTAGGGTCAGCTAAAGTCCTAATGAGGTTAGACCAGGTAATGGAGTCTGTTGTGAAAAGGTCACTGGTACCATATACCATGATGCAGGAAGGTGAAAATAAGGTAAACTGATTGGTAGGAACAATATGGAAGCCGTGAGCTACAGTGCAAGTCACATCATACTGTTCTTCCAATGAGCTGTTTAGCATTTCTGACTGAGTTGCATAAGTGCTACTGGATTCAGCACAAAGCCCTGCACAAACTGTTTCTTAAGAGTTAAAACTCAAGTTGTACATTGCATTGTGACTGGACTGCAGATGCAGTCCAACTGAGTTGCAAAACATTTTACAAACATTTCTCTTGAGCTGGTTAAGCACTGAAAAATAATGCAGTATGAGTTGTCAGTACATTGCCAACTGTAAAAACAGTGCTAAACCAACTCATTGGTGGTAGCCCAGTGGCGCTGGGGTTGAGGTGCTGGGCACCACACCTCGTGCCATGTCGGCGGCCAGATTTCCGGAATGAGCCCGGACCACCAGGATTCGGCAGGGAGGGAAGAGATCAATCATTCGGATGGACCGCTTCTCTTCCCTGAGAGGGCTTGGGTGCACTCACTCTTGAAGTGACCTCTGGTGGCAGACTGGAGATCGCCAATCATAGTGGTGTGGTGTATGCCTCGAGGGTGGATCACGGCATTACATTGCCTTGCTGGCGGGCTCCGTGGTGACAGCCACCAACAAAGTGAAAAAACAGCTTGATGAGGAGATGATGAGGGCCCAAGGTCTCTCCCTCTCATCCCAATGCAGGAGCCAGGCCACACTGGGATCTATGGCCAACTTCCTAGAGGGATGGGCCTCTAATTCCAGATAGTGCCGCTGAGGGAGGGCATGCCCTGTTCCAGGACATGATCCAGAGTGCTGGAAGTCCCTCAAAGGAAGGGTGAACCGGTGTGGATGGCCACGGCAGGGAGTAGAAGGGCAGGATTGTGTGGGCACCTCTGAAGGATGCCTCGGAGAGCCAGGTGCATAAATAGAATAAAAAAAAATCTCATTGGTGGAACAGTTTAAAGAGCTAGTGTATTGAAATTGAGTTTTCAGTGTCTTCACCAGCTGCTTTGTGACTACATGAAAGCTGTTGTTTAATATTTTGTTTGTTTAACCCCTGAGGTTAGTTTTGACATTTTATTATTGTCAGGCAGTGGCTGGAGTGTCTGATGCCATTCACCACTAACAGCATGGGAAGTGAAGTTCTGGAGGAAACATCAGTAGCTGTCTCTCAGTCTAACTAGCGCACAATCCTGCTGTTTCTTGCATTGAAACTCTTGTAAAGTAATGTTTTGGAGTTTTCTGTTTTTTTTAGTTAAGTAAGGCATGTATAGTCCCAATGGTGTTACACTGTATAAATACATTTTATTACTACTACTACGGCATACATACTACCACATACAGTTTTATAACAGAAGAAAAGGAGCAGTACTTTATTTGTTTCATACATGGCATCCAACAAGGACTGAAGCTAAGCTACTGGTGTATATTCTGCTATTCTACATGGACAGTTTTTGCTTGCTTTTGCACATTTGCAGATTTGCACTTTCCAAAATAAAGAAGGTATGCAATTAATAAGGTACTGTTCCTTTTCCACCCTTATGAAAACTATATGAACAGTGAAGTCTTGAATAGGTGCTGGTCCCTTGCTCTGCCTACATTCTGTATGCCGTGTAGCAGAAAAATTCAGATGCAGTGGCTGCAGCGCCTGAAAAACAGTATTTAGATAAAACCAAATGAACTGAGTTGGTGGCACACAGAGAACTGTGGCTTCTTGTAGAGATTGCAGATTCAGTCAGAATACAGATCACTTACCAACTTTCAAAGAATCATGGATGCCTGGGCTGTAGTGTTTAGTTTGCTACAGAATGCAGCAACAAGCAGAGTAAAAGAGCTTCTGGTTGCATGACTGATCTGACACTTTCACATTTTACAGTGCTTTATCACTGTAGATGTGAAGCGCATCACACAAGTTGTGTATCCGGAGAGCCTCTTTAAATGTGCTTTTTCTGCACTCAATAAAGGATTAGACATTACAGTGCAGTCATCTGTGATTCTTTTAAAGATGGTAAGTGATCTGTTTTTCCTGCTTGAATCTGTTTTAATTCCCATGGAGGACTGTCTGTGGTCACTGCAAGAACTTCTGATCAGCAGCTCATCGGAACAGAACATGTAAGTGAACTTATTTACTGCTTTAAAAAAAGGAAAAGAAAAGTGAATGGTACTTGAAAAGGTTGTTTTTCCCACTTTGGTGTACAGCTTGTATCAGTTTACCTTGAAGACAGTGGTGATTGTGCCATACCCAAATGAACTGTTAGTGAGCAGACACACAGCTTTCCCCTATTATGGCCACTATCTTACAGGGGCTGTGTGTGTATGTGTGATCAGCAGATTGAAACAGTTTTAGCCAAGAGGTACCTCATGGATGTTTGTTAATGCTAGATTAAACAATATCAGTAACATAAACACATTACAATTAGTGGCAATAAGCCATAACTGATTACTCCGGTCAGGATATTGGGATTAAAAGCCTCATTACACTAGCTCTTTAATGTGACTTGTACTGTGGTTCCAGTAGTTTAGGTTATGCTACTACCTTGTAGAAACCCTATGCAGGCATATGTAGCCACAGGATAGTGTCCTGCCCTGCCTCAGTAGTATGCCACTGTGCACCTATCTTGTGAGAAGTAACATCCACAGAACTCTGAAATGGGAGATAGGCCTGAAGTAATAGTGCAACAGTACCCATCCTATGTGGGAGGCCTATATGTTGTGCAGCCTCCCAAATAAACTTAGGAACAGTGGGCTGGTAAAAGGAATAAACCCTTAATGTATGTGTACCATGTGACAATAAACACTGACCTGCTTAATCCCATCTCCTGGATTGGACAATGTATTTTGTGAGTGGTCTCCTGTTAATGGTGCCCTATTGTGATTGTTGTCCCTGGTCCATTTCCCAGACCAGTCATGGTATGGAGAGAGGTGCTGGTTTCCTGGTGTAAGCATCCCCAGAAGAAAAGTACTATCATATGCCCTTAGAAACAGGAGGTGACCCAGCCTTTCTTTCAAAATCCATCTTTTCTGTGATTCTGTTGAAGAATCATTCCTCAAACAGTCTTAAATGAAGGCTTTAGTACCAATGTGAGTTGGGAAATAAAGTGAAGTGAAGTGGGAAGCTAGGACAAGAAACAGCCTGACAGCTGATTGCTGTTACTATAGCTATGTTAGGTGGAATGCACCCACCATTATACATATGCATACAAAAGGGACAAGGTGTACATGATGAGAATTTTACAGACATGGAGAACAAGGAAAATTATTCATAAGTCAGCAGAGTTGAGTTAGGAACACCAGTTCTCCTGCTACCCAACATGAACTTACAAATATTATTATAGGTCATATCTATACTTCTGTAGCAAGAACAGATCCAGTCAGAATCACATACAGTACATCAAAATAGTCAATAATGGGGATAAGAACATAAGAACATAAGAATTTGCTGGCAGGAGCTTGTGCGGTCCATCTAGTCTGCTCAAGATGTTTACCGCACTCATCTACTGCTCTTTTGAGGTGACATTTACTGTCTCATGCCGTTTGAATTCTCTTACAGTCTTAGCCACCACCACTTCAGGTGGCAGGCTGTTCCAAGGGTCTATGACCCTCTGTGTGAAAAAGTACTTCCTAACATTGGTTTTGAATTTACGCCAACTAGGCATAAGTTGTGCCTCTCTATGCGCAGAGTCCTATTTTCCTGAAAGAGATTACCAGTATGTACTGCATTTATCCCTTTAACAAATTTAAATGTTTCTATCATGTCTCCTCTGTTCCTTCTCTGCTCTAAGGAGACTAGATGTAACTGGCTGAGCCTATTTTTGTGAGGTCTGTACTGTAGTCCCTACACGATTTTGTGGCTCTGCTCTGCATGTATTCCAGATGGTCTATATCCTTTTTAGGTGTGGCCTCCAGAACTGCACACAGTACTCCAAGTGAGGCCTCACCAAGGAGGTATAGAGTGGGATGATTGCCTCACACTTTCTGCTAGTAATACCCCTATGTATGCATCCAAGGATGCTGTTTGCCCTTAGTGCTTCTTTTTTTACATTGCTTTCCTACCTTTAAATTGTCTGATATCATAACTCCTAGATCCCATTTCATCTTTGTATTTTCCAATTGCTGCCCTTCCAGGACATAGGTATTTCCTGGGTTCCTCTTACCCAAGTGCATTACCTTACTCTTTTAGCATTGAGTCTCAACTGCCAGTTCTTGGACCATTCCTCCAGCTTTCTTAGATCTGCCTCCATTCCTTGGACCTCTTCCTGTGTGTTCACCCTGTTGCAGAAGTGTGTATCATCTTTGAACAGGCAGACTTTCCGTTCAGTCTCTCAGAGATGTCACTGATGAATATGTTGAAAAGGATTGGGCCAAGCACTGATCCCTGTGGAACCCACTGGTTACTCTTCCCTCCTGTGACAAGGTGCGATTTACTATAACACTTTGAGTCCTGTCCTGTAGCCAGTTTTTATCCAGTTGACCACTTTCTGACCTACACCTGTTTGCTCCAGTTTATTTGCTAGCCTTCAATGTGGAACTGTATCAAAGGCTTTGCTAAAATCAGATATACTATGTCCATAGCCTCACCTTGGTCCACTGCTCTTGTAACCCAGTCGAAGAATTATATCATATTGATAGGCATTGATACACAATTTTCATCTTAGGTTTATTAAAGTGCCTAACATTTCTGTGCAGTAACCACAGTCTGAAATGAATATTTTATTCTACTATCGTTATGCTCATGGAAACAAAGAGAAGGAGCTAACTGAGCATTCAGAGTTTATACCATGTTAATGACAACAGCTGAAGTGCTGACAGGCTGTTCAGTTTTGCTTTATAAGATTGTCTGAAAAGATTTTGACATGAAGTTCCTAAGGAGCGTGTTTTGTATCCAGTACCTTTCCTTATGGTTTGCAAACTAATACCGTCAAATCAAAATTATTTGAAAAATAGAAAGTACAATTGTTTTGGTTTAGATATATGCATATTAATAATGCAAATCTCTACTCTGAACAAAACATTTACTCTTTTAAGGGTTTAAATTTGCCTCACTTGATTTATTTTATAATTATTTTTGTTGATATTTACATATTTATTGTTTCATATTATTTATTTATTTATTTATTTATTTATGACAAATAAAATGTTGAATAATACACTTACATCATGGATCTGGTATAATTATCCGTTATCAGACTTAATCATTTATGGATCATTGAAAAGCATTATGCTAACTGAAACGAACAGAATAATCATAGATAGGTGATTTGAAAGTTATATTTTGATGATTAAGTCATAATCTAGATGATGATCATAGAGCATGATCATCACTGTGCTCTTCCCTACCCTGACACCCTTACTCTTCCCTTAACCTTATCCCACTCTTCTAAACCCCTACCTTTTTCTGGCTCACCACCTCGGCTGGCAGACCACTCCATGCTGCGACCACTGTCTCTGTAAAGAAGTGCTTCCTGGCCTCTTTCTTGAATCTTACTTTTGCCAGCTTTTAGCTGTTTCCTATTCTCACTGAACCTTAAGAGATCCTTAAGGTCAAATTTGCTTACAGTATACCATTAAGGAACTTTTTCTTTTACCAGGAGAGACACACTCACGCTGAAAGCTTGTTTACAGGTGTGACCTGGGAGCACAAGGAAGTTAAATGACTTGCTCAGGGTCACACAGTATACAAGTGGGGCTGTGGGATTCAAACCCAGGTCTCCAGATTTGCAACTCAGAGTCTTAAACCACTGCACTAAAACTGCCTATACTGCCTACTACTTGAATGTCTCTGTCATGACCCCATTCTCTTCTTTTCTCAAGCAAGTACATGTGTAGGTTTCCAGCCTCTGGTCATATGAGACCCCTTGCTTGACCTGAATCATCTTTGTGGCTCTTTTTGGTTTGTTTCTAGAAGATTAATGTCCTTTTTGTGGTAGTGGCTTCAGTACTGTACATAATACTCCAGATGTGGGTGCACCATGGACCTGTACAGTGGCAGTATGACCTTTCCTCCTACTAGTGAAGCCCCTTGGTATACAACCCAGCATCCTGTTTGGCCTCACCACTGCCTTTATGAATTGTGTGGAGGGTTTCAGGCTGGTCATGATTGCAGTCCCCAGGTCCTTCTCCTCCTCCTCCTCCTCCTCCTCAAACACTGTGACTGTGACAACTCACAGTCTGTAATCAACTCTGGGGTTCTTGCTCCCAGTGTGCATGACCTTGCACTTTTTCACGTTGAACCCCAGCTGTCAGATTCCAGGTCATCTTTCTAACTTTGCCATGTCTTCCTTCAGATCTCAGACCCCTCCTCTGTGTCCACCCTCCCACACAGCTTGGTGTCCATGAAGAGGCATATTTTGCCTTTAGTGCTATTCCCTGTGTTATTTATGAACATGTTGAACAGCATCAGGCCAAGTACCAACCCCTGTGGTACCCTGCATATGACTCCCCTCATTCCTGAGCATTGTCCTCCTGGAACACCACACTTTGAGTTCTTTCTCCCAGGCAATTTGCAACCAACCTTATCATCTTTTCCCCCACCCCAGGTTCTCTAATTTCTTGACCAGTCTCTTGCGGGGCTGACTCAAAGGCCTTGCTGAAGTCCAGGTACAGTATTCTTATTTATTTATGTATTAGAATCTCGGATTACACCTTTGAGCAGATGCTCATTAAATAGGTTCCACGTCAGTTAAAAAATGGTAAGGTAAACAGATCGGGCATTATACATACTTGGTGAAGACAGTAACAATACAGTATAAGCAGCTCAGGCATTGCGCAACATATGCCAGTGTCTTGGAGTTATAAACACACTACTAAAATGCACCCATAGAGAATACCTGACAGAAATGACAGTGAGGAGAGATCAGAAAGAGGGAGGGATAGAGGAGTAGGAGAGGGTAGGCACTGCAATGGGTTAAAGTGGTGGCAGTGCCCAATGAGGGAGGGAGGATGGAGGGATAAAAGTGCTGTGATGGGCCTGCACCTACTGGGATGGTAGGAGGGTTGTCAAGTGCTGGCTGGTGATTACTGATATGAGGGACCTAGAGGAAGCAAAGACAGTTGTCCATTGTTGTAAGGTGCTGCGGAGTTTGCACTTGAAAAGAGCCAATTGTTGCAGAACTGGATATGTCTGGTGGTAGGCGTTGATCCGGGGGCACAGTAGGAGAATGCATGTTGGGCCATTGTGGTGTTGCATCTCAGTACATCAAAGACTTGACAGTTAGAACTTTGGACTGATGAGTGCTCCTGTGTGGCATTAGCAGGTTCTGGCCTCTAGTTGGTAGTAGGTTTAGGGAGCCATTTTTGGCAAGGAGGCAGGTTTGGTATCTAATTCAGCCTCTAAGCTGGAGCCAGCCAGCCGGGTATAAAGATCACAGGTGTGCATGAGTCTTGCAGCACATGTGAGAAGGCACAGGCCTTTTTAGAGCAAGAGAGATGCAGTGGAGGGCTGTGTCTGTTGCTGACCCATATATAGCCAGGCCATAGTCAATAAGGGAGACAATAGAACTGTTGATGGCCAGGTTCAGTGATTCATGAGGTCAGGCTGTGTTTGTGATGGTAGAGTATCCCAATTCTTGTATTGATCACCTTTGCAGTGTTGTCTTTATGTTGATCATAGGACAGGTGGAGTCAGTTGTGATGCCAGGTACTCGAAGTGCTGAACAAGTTCCATAGTGGCACCACTGACATTCCAGATTGCTGGGGAAGGCCTTGTATTTGCTTTGGGAGCTGGAGTACAACATGGTCTTTGTTGTTTTATAGTTCAAAACCAGTCTGCAATCCTTGAACCATTTTTCCATGTGCTGAACTCTGTTTGGAGATCTGCCACTAGAAGCTCAGGTGTGGGTTGCTGGTGAATATGATCGCATCATCAGCATAAAGGAATATCCATCCAGGGACTGGGAGTTTATTTAGGAATAAGCTGAACAGTAAAGGTCACAAGATAAACTCTTGTGGGACATCAGAGAGGATTGATCTGCTATCTGAGAGGACATCCCCAATCCTAACCCATTGAGAGCAGTTGTGCTGGTAGCTGTCAAACCATTTCATGGTTTCTGGTGACAGCCCAGTGCCAGTTAGCTGTTCAAGGAGGAGGGCGCATGGTGACCATATCGATTGCATTAGATAAGTTGATAAATATTGCCCTACTAGGTGACCTTGATCTAGAGTGTGGTGGATGAAGCCAGTGAATTCTAGCAAAGCAGTGATGGTACTGTGACCACTCTGGAACCCATGTTGTTTAGGAAATAAGAGTTGGTGAAGATTCAGATATTCAACAAGCTGGTCTGCCACAATCTGTTCAAGAGCTTAGGAGAGTGGAGGAGTATGGAGATCAGCCTGTAGTTATTGTGCAAATACGATCCCACTTTTGTGCACTGGGGTTACAGTAGCAGATTTCCATATTTGGGAGAACTGGGAGTGGCAGAGGGACAGGTTGATTATTTTGGTCAGAGGCCAAGACATTCCTCCAGTGTAAGGTTTATCAATTTAAGGTCCAGGGTGTCTCTTCTGCACCTTGACTTCCCAAGCGCCTTTTCAGATATTTTCTGGCTTCAGTTTCAGAGACTTCTTTGAGTAGAATAATAGATAGTTAGAAGGTAGTGCTGTTTTTCTTGGAGTTCATTAGGGGAGTTTTTATAGGGCACCTGATGTTGGTATGGGAGAAAAAGAGGCCCATATAAAGATATTGTAAATCAAGCTGAGACAACAAATATTATCTTTATGGGGACTTGAATATGCCTAACATTGAGTGGGATAAAAACAACTTGGAAATCATTTAGGATGTAGAGTTCTAGAGGAGCTGATGGTGGGGGTGTCAAATAATGTATAAGAGAGGCCTCAAGAGGCAATCATATTTTAGATGTTCTACTGACTAACATTCCTGAGGTAATAAAGAATGTTACCATTCAACCTCAATTATGTAACAGTGACCATAAGTCCTTTATGTTTATAATGGACTGGGCACTTAAACCAGTTAAGGGAGATACAGTACAGTATTTATATAATAAAGGGAATTATAGAGCTATAAGAAAGGAACTGGTAAGAATAAATTGGAAAATGACCTAGAAGGTTTAGACATGGAAGAAGCTGAAATTATTTTTTGGATGCACTAAATAAATTGAAAAAATGTACATCCGTTTAGAAAGGCTTATAATCATAAGGGTAAAAAGCCACCATGGCTGAATAGAAAAATATTAAAATTGTGCAGGAAAAAGAAAATAATGTTTAATAAAATGAAGTCTAATGGGTCAGAAATGTCTAAACAAAGTTACAAGAAAGTTCTGAGGAGATTAAAGAAGGAAATAAAAATGCCAAGAAACGTTTTGAATTTAGACTAGACTGTAAATAAAGATAAAAACAGTTTTTGCCTAAGTAAATAGTAGTAAGGGAAGTAGAGGTACAGTTGGACCTTTAAATATTAATGGAGTCATGACATCTGAACCTATAGATATGGCCAATGAATTTGGCAGATGTTTTGGAGCTGTGTTTAGGAAAATAATGTTGACATGGACGAGTGTAATACAGGGATTTGTAATCTGGATCCTCAAAATATTGTAACTGTAGAAGTGTAGCAAAAGAGTAAGGAGATTGAAGTTGGATGGGACAGCAGGACCAGATGGCATTCACCCATACTTTGTGAGGAGTTGGGTGATGTGATGATACCTATTATTACCAAACTGGGACAAAAATCTTTTAAGTGATGCTGTGGTGCCTGAGGGTGGAGGTTGGCACATGTTGTGCCAATATATAAAAAGGAAAAGGAGCGATGCAGAGAATTATCGACCAGTTAGTTTGACGCGTCAGTGGTGGTGAAGATTATTGAAGGGCATTGATTGATGCTATTTTGAAAGTATGTCAAAGAGGGAATCCTGGATAAGAACTAGCATGGTTTCATGCCTAATAGGTCATGTGAAACAAACTTATTGACCTTTCATGAGTTTGCCAGCAAATGTATTGATGATGGAAAAAATGTGGACATGGTAATGCTTGACTTTAGTCGAGCATTTGATACAGTTCCACATTATAAAATAATAGAAAAACTTATTAATATGGAAATTGATAAGAACATTGTAAGATAGGTAGAACAGTGGCTGAAAAACAGATTACAGCAGGTAAAGATACAAGGATATCTGTCTGATTTAAATGGAGTATGAAGTGGAGTTCCCCAGGGGTTGGTACTGGGCCCACTGTTGTTTTGTATATTTATAAGAGATCTGAAACTATCAAGTAACAATAAATTAATTAAATTTGCTAGCGATGTTAAAATTGGAGCAGTAGTAGATACGTTCAATGAGAGACTCATATTTGGTCAGGATTTGTTGTATTTTGTAGATTGGGCTAGAAAAGAATGGAATGATCTTTAATAAGGATGAATGTACAGTCATGCACTTTGGTAGACAAAATAAACAGATCTACTATATATATGATCTGAAGCTTAGGGTGTCAGAATGCAAAGAAAGATCTGGGTATTTATCTCCAAAATGATTTAATAAACGAAGTTAATTGTAGACAGTCATCTAACAGAGCAATGCAGATTGTTGGTTGTATTAGGAGAGGTTTTCAATCAAAGACTGGAGAGGTGCTGATGCCATTGTTCAGATCTTTGGTAAGGCCTATATTAGATTATTGTTCTACAGTGGCAGGTCCGTTATTGTGAGGGATATCAAATTAATGGAAAGACCACAGAGATCCCTTACTAGGTTGATTTCAGGGTGTGATGGGGAGCCATATGAGGCTAGATTGGAAAGATTGGGATTGTGGTCTCTAGAGAGTAAAAGAGCAAGGTGGGATTTATTGTTATTATATAAATCTTTGAAGGATGAGGTGATTAGAACAGAGCTGGGATTGGTGTTTAAAGAAAGACCTACCAATTGAGAAGGCATGACAGGCAACTGGGTGAGGAATTGAGCAGGACTGAGCTAAGAAGGAGGTGTTTCAAGTGTAGAGCTATAAGGACATGGAATGGACTGCCCAGGAAGTGGTGGAGGCAGAAAGCCTGGATCTTTTTAAAATAAATTGGACAAGTATCTTGATGAAGTTGGTGGCATTCGCCACTACCGCTGAGTGTGGAGAAAATCTATATGGGCTATTCCTTCTGATTTTCTTATCCATCCAGTATGAACTCCAGTATAAGTTCTGCTTGTCCTCTGTTCTCTGACCTTGTAACCCAGTCAAAGAAATTGATCAAGTACATTTCACATAGCCCCCACCATAAACCTGTGCTACCTAGCCTCCTGGAGTCCACTTACCTTGAGGAACTTGACTAGCCTTCTTTTTGAATCATCTCCATCAGCTTGCCAACCATCATTGTGAAGCTGACTGATCTTTAGTTCCTAGCTCATCCCTTGACCCACTCTTGTGCAGTGGCACTATGTCTGCTGTCCTCCATTCCCATGACACCACATCTGTGTCCAGGGAGCTGTTGAACAGGTTAGCCAAAGGGGCTATCAGAATTTCCACCAGTTCCCTCAGTATCCTAGGGTGCATGCCATCTGACCCTAGAGATTTGTCAACCTTAGGCTTCTTGAGAGTCAGTCCACTGTAATTTCTATTTTGCACATTTCCTCCCCTCTTTAGACATTCCTATCTTTCTCTGTGGGGCATGTTCATCTCTTTCCTTAATGAATGCTCAGCAGATGTTCATTCAGTATCTCTGCCTTTCCTCTGTTGTTGTCACTTTCAACCAGGCCTTTTCTGAGCTTGACAATACTTTTGTTCATTGTCCTTTTCTTGGACTTAACAAAGAAGGTTTCTGTCTCCTTCCTCTGCCTCCACCATTCTCAACTTTCTCTCTGCCTAGGCCTTCCTTACCACCCTGCTAGATGTTTCAAGCTTTTCCAGGTGGTGTGTCTGTCCTCCTCTCTCTGGGTTCTCTTAAATTTCATACAGGAAATTCTTTATTTCTTTACTGCTCAGTTAACCTCTTCTGAAAACCAGAGTCATTTCCTAAGCATTTCTGTTTCCCCTTCTGCTTAAGGCTGGTATTTGTGACTTCCAGGATCCTATCCCATGTCAGAACCACTCATCTTTGTACTACAGCTCTCACACCCACTACATCTGAGCACTCTTACACAGATAAAGTGCCATAGGAAGAATGTGTCAATATATGTCACTGGTGTTGGAGCATGGTGGCATTCATGACTCATTCATTGATTCACCTCTAATGAATTATGGTCCAGCCCTCTCACTCATTAAAATAAATAGTATTCTGAGCTAGACCATAACATATTCACAGTTTATTGTTTTTTAATCAAGTTTTACCCTTCTTTTCTAACTGGTCCACTTCTGCTCTGGTCCATCCAGTCCAATCACTCACCTTTTTCAGGGCTTATCTCTACTCCAGAAAAGTCCCTCTCTTTGATTACCCCACCTTCATAACAGGACCATCAGAACTGACTAGGCCCCTCCCTCCAGAGCACAATCCAGATAGCCCTGGAGGAGGCTTCTGTTAGTGATGTAAGTCCTATGTGAATCAGAGTGCAATCCTGCATGATCAGGGCTTTCCATCCATTTTCTCCCTTATGTCCATACAGTAGCCACTGATGCACCACCCTGTGTGCAGTGGTATGCACAGGCATATTAGTGTCTGAGTATCTGCCATCCCCTGCTTAGATGCACCTGCTGTACTAATAACCTATGTTTGCAGGGCAGCAGGCAAGTGAGTGTTGCTTGAGTCCCTCCTCCTGTAGAGCAGAGAGCAGTCCATGGGATGCACAATTCTTTCTCCTCAGCTGGCCCCCATGTGATCTATGTTTACACCTGAAATCTGAGTTGCCAGCATAGACGGCAGCAGCTCTACCACAGTGCTACTGGAATGGCCCCAGTTTATTGCATTTGGTTCCATGCTGTTTATCTTGTAAAGTATTTTGAGAGGTGTGTAAAAATAAAATGTATACCCCAAAATGTATTGAATTTTTGATCAGGATATTAAAAGTGGGTATCCAGTATATAGTATCTAGTTCATTAGATGATTTTTAATAAATAATGATTTTCTGAAGGTCAAAACTAGGAACACTGGAAAACCTCAACCTCAGTTTTATTGCAAAATCTGCAGTGTTCCCCAATCTCTGCAGTGTTTCTGCAGTTTCTTGCAATTTGGAGTGTTTTCATAATTGTGTAAAAATATAAACATTTGAAAGAAAAACTAAAATATGCTGACAAATATAATGATAATGTAGCATGCAGATTTAGATCTGGTTAAAACAATACAGTGTAAGATGGGAGGTATTTTCTAAAGGGTTCTGTTTGATGCTGCAGTCATCAGATTCACTGCCTGTTTGGTTTCAAACTCCTCTGGCTAAGCATGTAAGCGTTTAGCACTTAGCATCTGTGTAAAAGCAGCCCATTGAAGCTGTCTCACTGACTGAAACCTTGGCTGGCAGCAAAGGTGCAAATTATGCAACTAACTTTAATGGTATCCTAACTACAAAACTTTTGCAAGTGGAAGGGTACTTTTCTCCTTGTGTACGTTCTATTCTGAATGGATCTTGATTCAGACAGCTGAGAATTTAGGGTAGTCCTGCTGATTTCAAACTTGGGTGTGCCTCTGAGAGTTAGTAACAGTTGCCATACTCCCTCCTTGCCAAATGCCACATACCTTTTCACATAGAAAGACTGCAGAAACTTGACAAAAATTTAAAAGTCAGGCCGGCCGGTGGCACTGAGTGTTGAGGCGCTGGACGCCACACCTCGCGCTACAACCTCAGGTCGCTGGGGTTGGGTGTGGGTGAGGAGGGAGGAGCAAGATCGAGCATGCCCATGGGCATCTCTCTTCTCCTGAGGGTGGTGAGGGTGGATTGCTGCCTCCCCATGGTTCTGCTCCATTCGGGTGGAGATCAGGTGGGTAGCATAGACAGAGGGGTGGCAAAACAGTTCCGGGAGGTGGAAGGGGCTGAACTGGTGCCACGGGATGCATAGTATGCCTCAACATACTTCATGCAGCCATATGATGTGGCCTCATGGGGTTAGGGAAAAAACAGTACAAATACCTACTGTATGTGCCCCCATCACCTGTTGGCAGGAGGTTACAGGTACCAAAAAGCTGTATAAAAAAAAAATCTGTGAAAACAGATGAAATGTACATTGAAATATAGAAACATAGAATTTGACGGCAGATAAGGATCACTTGGCCCACCGGTCTGCTCATTTCCCTATCTAATGGATAACCAGCAGATCCTAGTTAACCAACAGCCTACTTCCTCCTACCACACCCTAGAATTGCCTAATGTCTGTCCCATGCATTCTTGAATTCCCCACTGTTTTGACTCCATGACCTCCTCAGGAAGGCCATTCCATGCATCCACAACCACCTCCATGAAAATACTTCCTGACATAACCACTGAGCCATCCCCCTCTATCTTCAAATAAGTGCCCCTTGTTCTTGCACATCTTTTCTGAAGATGCTACCCTCTTGGACTTTGTTGATTACCTTGAGGTACTTGAAAGTTTCTATCATGTCTCCTTTCATTGAGGGTATACATATTAAGCTCCTTTAGTCTCTCTTCAGATGTCTTCTGGTGCAGACCCTGCACCATTTTATTTTCCTCCTCTGGACAGCCTCCATCCTGCCTATGTCCTTGTGGAGATGAGGTCTTCAGAACTGCATGCAGTACTCCAGATGGGGTCTCACCAGCTGTCTGTACTGAGGAATAACAACTCCCTGTTTTCTACTGGTGATGCCTCTCCTATGCATCCCAGTATCCCCCAACCCTCCTTACTCTGTTCTCACATTGCTTGCCCACCTTTAGGTCATCTCATATGACTACCCCAAGTCCCTTTCCATTTTGTTGTTGTTAGTATCTCACCCACATTGTATACTCTTCATCAGGTGCAATACTTTGCATTTCTTTGCATCGAATCTAAGTTGCCATACATTTGACCATTCCTCCAACCTTGCCAAGTCCCTTGTCATCCTTTCTACCCCACCTTGTGTATCAGCCCTGTTGCAGGTCTTTGTGTCATCTGCAAGACATACTTTTCCTTCAGTCCCTCTGCAATGTCACTTATAAAGACATTGAAGAGGACCGGTCCCAGTACTAAACCCTATGGTACCCTGCTAGTAACCCCTCTTTCTTCAGAGTGGACTATGTTTACTATTACCCTCTGTATCCTGTTGTCCAGCCAATTCCCAGGCTACCATCTTGGAACCCACTCCAAGGCTGGCTAGCTTGTATATTAATCTTTGTGTGGGACTGTGTCAAATGCCTTGCTAAAGTCTAGGTAGGCCATGTCCACAGCCCCTCCATGGTCTACTACTTTGGTCACCTAATCAAAGAAATCTATTAGATCAGTATTGTCCAGAGATCCCCACTTGCTCCCTTCTCCAAACCTCACACAGCTGCCTATGCTCCTCCAGTATCCCTCCCTGAAAATCCGGGTAGCCACAAACATGGGCACTTTAGCCCTGTCTGTAGCAGCCCCCACACTATGGAACAAGCTGCCCTTTGAACTACACACCATAAACACTCACCACCAGTTCAAGACTTGGCTCAAAGACTGGATCCTGTTGGCATCCACCTGCCACTGCCAAGGACTAGCCCCTTTGTAGGTTCCAGGGGTAGGGCGAAATAGGTTCTCTTATTTACTGAAACTGTACCACCATGAGCCTTACTTTGCTTTGTTATTTGTTGTCCCTCAACTGCTGCCACCATGTATTGCCAAATGTAACAACTGTAACCTTTCATTATGTATTACCTGCTCTTGTTATATTTCTTGTTATTTGATGTTTCTACCCTGTGCCACCTTATATGGCCCGGGTCATGCTTCTAAGCGGTCCCTGGGATCAGTGCTACATAGGTCAACAAAGTCATAAATAAATAAAAATGTATTCTTGACTATCTCTGCCATGGTAATCAGTAGGAAGGAGTTCTCTATGTTCTGTAGTTATCTGTGGCAGGCTAAGTATGCCAAAGAATGTCTTATAACCTTCCTCCACTTGTTCTGTTCCTTTGTACATGGATTTGTAATAGTCCCTAAATCCATTTAAAATTTTTAGTTTTGATTAGCATATTGTGTGTCTTGGGAGTTTTAATTTAGTTATCATTGTTGCCTCCTTAACTGTACTGCTAGGATTTTGGATGCTTAGCTCCTCCCTCGTAGTACCTCTATTTTAAATAGATAAGTGTCTGTTCTGTTCTATAGGTTAACAGGGCTTGAAGATGGGCTTTTACCTTCTCTGTCTGTGATAGTAGAAATTATCCCTTGCATATGGGCCAGTTGGAGGAAGGTTAGCTCTTGTTCTAATTTTTCTGTTCTTTGCCAAGTCATTTTTTTATTTGCGGTATAACTAATTATTTCTCCTCTTATAATAGCCTTTACTGTGTCCTATATGATTCCTGAAGAAGACACCTCAGGGAAGTATTTTCCTGGGATCATCTGAAGGATCATGTGTTTCAGCGCCTTTAGAATTGGGGTCTCTCAATATACTGCTGTTGAAACACCACTGTTCACTTTGTTTCCTCTGCTGTATTTAGTTCTAGTACCATGGGGAAATGGTCTGACAGCAGTAGAGGTTCAATTTGTACATTATGTATTAAATCTACATATTCTCTGGAGATAAAAAAGTAATCAAGGTGTGAATAGGAATGGTATACTCTGGAGAAAAATGTGTATTGTCTGGTAGCTGGGTTTAAGTGTCTCCAGGTATCGACTAGGCCCAGTTCTTTCAATAGTTTCCTACCCGTCTCTGTCCCGTGGTTGCCCTATTTGGGCTCGGATTGGAAATGTCTTTCCCTGCCTCCATCAATAAGTTAAAATCCCTCCCATTAGTAGTACTCCCTGTTGGTATGCAATAATCTTGTTGACTATTTGTTAGTGAGTTGAGGCATCTGCTCCTGGGGATATATATACTAGCTATAGTGTATACTTGTCCAAACCACATTCCCTTCAACATAGCCAATTGATGCTCCCTTTTCTGATATGTATTCTGTACTCTAAATTCGAATGTTTAGGGATCAACATGGCTACTCCTTTTCCGGTCTGAGTGGTAGGTATTAATAATCACTTGAGACATCAGTCAATTTACTCAGCTTCTGGTGTTCAATTGCTATCATGTGGGTTTCTTGCAATAAAATTACCTGTGGGTGTAGTTTTTTAGGTTTGATATAATTTTACCCTCTTTATTGGTCCTTTTGGGCCATTTACATTCTGGGAGACCACTCTTAATATTTATTTGTTAATCATGGGTGCTCAGATTGATTTGCAAGATTATTATTATGTCTCTGCAATCAAAATTTCTCCTTGATCCTTGGTATTTTAAAGGTAAACCTAAACTGAGGTACACTCGGCCAACTGGTCCTTTGTGACCTGTAACTATAGATCTTCTGTTGGTCAGGGGCATCTGTCGCTGTCCTCCGTGACCAATAAAACTTTTATTGAACTAAACTGTAGTGAAAAACTATTAACTATTTCACAGAAAATGACTTCCATTTAAATAGTTTCCTTCAAACAGACAAAAATCATTACAGCCAGAGTAAAACAAAAGTGCATTACAAATCACTGTATCATGCAATGAAAACCCATATTTGTATTTATTTTGTTATAAACATTTTTTAACTAGCCACCTACACAATATGTTGCTTCTAAAGGTATTATTGAGGAGCTGCAGGTCATTATTTAAAATCTAGTTAGCACTGCATGAGGTTGATGTTTGTAGACTGTAGAAGATATGCTACATTTTGATAAATGTTGACACCACAAACCCTCCTTCAAGTTATAAGTATACACAAGTGACAATGGGCAGGATTTTCTAACATGTGAAATGTTGCAAATTCTGGGTTGCCAAAGGTATGGGTTTACGGCACTCTAAAGGGATTTTCTGTCCCTTGCAGTAAAGTATTGTTCACTAAACTATCTTTTCTTGGTCTAGCTTGTGTCAATACCAGACACTTTACACATGACTTGCAGCCACAGTTTAGCACCGCTGCCATGAACAGAGGTCAATTATCGAACTGCACCTGAGATTAAAATTAGAAATGTGCAAAGTCTGCAAAATCTGCTCCACAGAGTGATCTGAAAATTTTGCACAATTTGTGCAGTGCAATTCTTTGAATTCACCATGCAGCATGAAATTTTATTCATGAATGTCATGCTACGTGGCTGATTTCATGCTCTGCAATGAAATTTGAGATGAAATTTGTGCAATCCTCATGAAGCCAAAATTTGCCATGACAGGGCAGACTTTGCAGATTCAGTGAGCGCAAATTTTCAGGGATAAGTGCAGACTTCACCTGCAAATTTTAAAATAGCTGCATCTCTATTTATAATATTGGGTACAGTGGATTAATCATCAATGCCACAGCTGTGACAGTGCAAGGGTTTGACACAGAATTTGATATCATCTTAACCCCTCAATGGAAACATGACCTTGTGTGTATGGCTTCCCAGACATTATTCTCTATATAATTCACTATATAGCAGAGCACTGGAGATATATAGTACAGCTCCTGCAATTTCACTACCATTTTTAAATAAATGTCCACATTTTGTGGAAATTTCCTGCAAGTTTTCAATGGCCTTGGTCAGAACCATTGTATTCACATTACAAAATATACTAACACATTTATTCCATATTATCTATTAGAACCTGTTAAGCAAAAATGTTTTCTATTACATAGAGATTTGAGTAAGACTGTTGTCAGACAAAACTGTCACAATGTTATTACACACAGTTATAATAAGATCAAAGGAACAAATATATTTTGTATTCGTTTTGCAGATAAGATAAAACAATCTTTTCTTGATAAAACTGTCACTTTAATCTCTGAAATTGAAGCTAACTCATCAGCTTGCTTTTCGCTTTACAGAAAAATCTTTGTTCTTTATGAATTGCTGAAATAGGTTTATCAAAAATACTGTAGCTAGGAATCTATGCCCCATACACAGTCCCAATTATGAGCTGCAAAGGAATGAAAATGACCACTTTGTGTCACTGTGCTTAACTGTACCCCTTTAGATATACACAGTAGGGTCATAGGCCTTTCCTCTCTACCACTATGGTCATTACATCAGCACAGTGCAAGGGGTGGTGCATGCTAAAGCTTGACAGACCCACACAGACTGATTACACAGAATAACACTATTATCCACATAGAGCTGCTATAAAGAGGTTCTTCATGGTGATGTTGGCATGCTACATGGATCCTAAGGACCATCAGAGGACAAAGACTGATGAGGACATTTTAAAAAAGTATATGTGCAGGAAATGAAGCTACAGGGAAGGGGCATCAGTGTACACTGGGGCTTAAATTTACAAAAGCAGTTGGGGGTCCTCTGGACTACAAGGGATAACTAGCAAGGGTCACAGAAATAAAAAAAAATTCACAGCTTACAAGCAGACCTAATGATATGGGTTGGATTGTCAGATGAGTGGATGACTGAGGAGGCACTAATTTATGCCATGACTTCAGAGCAATTTTCAAGAGTAAGTGCTTACATGCTCCTAGTATTGGAAAAAGGGTAAGAACAAGGTATGTTCTTGGGTCACTCCATACACACTGTATCTCCATTAAAGCATGGCAATAAATTACACAAAATGCAAAAGCATCTCATTGGTACATAAAACTCAGGTATCTTACTTTAACACAAATTTGTCTTCATCCAGGATCACCCCAAACAAATATTATATATATATAGAGAGAGAGAGAGAGAGAGAGAGAGACATATATATATATAAATATTGATGGACACTGGACTTTATTTGTATGGTGCCTTCTGAAACATCTGTCTCTAGTTCATCTTATAAGGGTACAACTTGTCATTCTAAAGATGACATAAGTGGATTGTTAAATTTGCTTTTTTACTAAAGCCTTTGGCCCTGTTGTCCAAAGCAGGCTTGAACCCCCATCCATCTTCTTTACTAAAGTCTTTTGACATGTGTCCCTCAGATAGACTCAGGTTTTATTTTAAGAAAATTTAATGCAACAAAGTTGTTATATTGTTGAGAACTGTAGAAGTTGAGTCAACAAAGAGATTTGATTATTTGGACCTTCTTTTAATCAAGTGCTAGCATTGTGGTTTTCCATTTAACACACATGCTTTATCTTTATTAGAAAATGGTCTTTTTATTTCCTGGGCTCTGATTGGCTGTTACCCCCTGCCGAGGGGGCATTAACTTTCAATAGACGCCCAGCAAATAAAAGAACCAGCACCAAACTGCCAGTTTGCCCACTCAGATATTATTATTGCTCACCTTACTTATTCATTGGCTGACAGCACCACACTAAATTTGAAATCGCCGCCATTTTGTTCTTTACGCTTACGGAGGGACACTGGCAACCCAGGGCTCAATAGTTGACTACCAGTGCCAGCCACCAAATGAAATACACAGCACCCTACAATCCCTTGATTTCATTTCTCGGTTTTGTTCCTTCGAAACATTTTATTTAAGCGAACACGTTACCATCTCACCCGTCGCTC
The DNA here is from genome assembly GCA_016271365.2 of Neoceratodus forsteri. Lineage (NCBI taxonomy): Eukaryota > Metazoa > Chordata > Ceratodontiformes > Ceratodontidae > Neoceratodus > Neoceratodus forsteri. The sequence continues at coordinate 1,234,078,012 of CM057456.1, forward strand.
ACCACTTCAGAAATGTACCTTTCCTATCCCATGATCTCACTGCGGCAATCTCACTCACTCTAGCTTTGCAGCTCCAGTACCATCCCCGATGTCACTGATCCTCCTGCTCAGGATGTATTCAATGATCGCGCCAGTCAGCGCCGTTCTGGCGGTGCCCTATCGTCCTCTTCATCGACTGTCACTCTCCCATTCACGCTTACAGTTGCTGTATTGCCTTATGGTGTGCCTGTGCTCTCCGCTTCGCTGCTGTGCCGGTCTGGCGCCGTCCTTCTCCAGGCGGGGCTGCATTTAGCTGAGGTGCTTCGTTCACTGACAAATGCCAGCATTGGCGCTCCCTCGCAACAGCAGCTCTCGCCATTCCCTGAGGTGCTTTGTACTAATGACGCCAGCATTGGCGCTCCCTCGCAGCAGTGGCTCTTGCCATTCCGTGGTCTGCCACAGAGTTTTCCCACAACATACATTGCCAGCTGAATAAAACACACAATGGAAAGGCGTGTGTGTTTTGGGGGTACCCTGCAACCAGCTGCAAACTACTATCTACAGAGCACCTAGTACCACAAACATCCCTATGTAAAGAATACAGACAGCATTTTAATGTAGGCGGAGGAACTATTTTATTACAAAAGTAATCAAACAGCTAAGAATGTTAACACTTAATCACACAATTTGGTTAATTTAAAGGAGATATATCGCTGGACCATTTCTAAGCGCAATAATGCCCTCCAGGGTGGGCGGTATAGGCAATACCGGACCGGCCAAGGGGCTATAAGGCCCTCCGCCTGCGGCGTCGGGCCTCATTACGCCCTGGCGGTCCGGTGTGCCCAATACCGCCCACCCTGTCGAGCATTATGCTTAATTAGAAAATGGTCTTTTTATTTCCTGGGCTCTGATTGGCTGTTACCCCTGCCAGAGGTACATTAACTTTCAATAGACGCCCAGCAAATAAAAGAACCAGCACAAACTGCCAGTTTGCCCACTCAGATATTATTGTGCTCACCTTACTTATTCATTGGCTGACAGCACCACACTAAATTTGAAATCGCCGCCATTTTTCTTTCACGCTTACGGAGGAACACTGGCAACCCAGGGCTCAATAGTTGACTACCAGTGCCAGCCACCAAATGAAATACACAGCACCCTACAATCCCTTGATTTCATTTCTCGGTTTTGTTCCTTCGAAGACATTTTATTTAAGCGAACACCGTTACCATCTCACGCAGTCGCGCTCACCACTTCAGAAATGTACCTTTCCTATCCACATGATCTCACTGCGGCAATCTCACTCACTCTAGCTTTGCAGCTCCAGTACCATCCCCGATGTCACTGATCCTCCTGCTCAGGATGTATTCAATGATCGCCGCCCAGTCAGCGCCGTTCTGGCGGTGCCGCTATAAGTCCTCTTCATCGACTGTCCCACTCTCCCATTCCAACTTACAGTTGCTGTATTGCCTTATGGTGTGCCTGTGCTCTCCGCTTCGCTGCTGTGCCGGTCTGGCGCCGTCCTTCTCCACGGCAGGGCTGCATTTAGCTGAGGTGCTTCGTTCACTGACAAATGCCAGCATTGGCGCTCCCTCGCAACAGCAGCTCTCGCCATTCCCTGAGGTGCTTTGTACACTGACGAGCGCCAGCATTGGCGCTCCCTGCAGCAGTGGCTCTTGCCATTCCGTGGTCTGCCACAGAGTTTTCCCCACAACATACATTGCCAGCTGAATAAAACACACAATGGAAGGCGTGTGTGTTTTGAGGTACCCCCGCAACCAGCTGCAAACTACTATCTACAGAGCACCTAGTACCACAAACATCCCTATGTAAAGAATACAGACAGCATTTTAATTAGGCGGAGGAACTATTTTATTACAAAGTAATCAAACAGCTAAGAATGTTAACACTTAATCACACAATTTGGTTAATTTAAAGGAGATATATCGCTGGACCATTTTCTAAGCATAATAATGCCCTCAGGGTGGGCGGTATAGGCAATACCGGACCGGCCAAGGGGCTATAAGGCCCTCCGCCTGCGGCGTCGGGCCTCATTACGCCCTGGCGGTCCGGTGTGCCCAATACCGCCCACCCTCCGAGCGTTATGCAGATTAGAAAATGGTCTTTTTATTCCTGGGCTCTGATTGGCTGTTACCCCTGCCAGAGGTACATTAACTTTCAATAGACGCCCAGCAAATAAAAGAACCAACGCAAACTACCAGTTTGCCCACTCAGATATTATTGTGCTCACCTTACTTATTCATTGGCTGACAGCACCACACTAAATTTGAAATCGCCGCCATTTTCTTTACCGCTTACGGAGGAACACTGGCAACCCAGGGCTCAATAGTTGACTACCAGTGCCAGCCACCAAATGAAATACACAGCACCCTACAATCCCTTGATTTCATTTCTCGGTTTTTGTTCCCTTGAAGACATTTTATTTAAGCGAACACCGTTACCATCTCACCGCGTCGCTCACCACTTCAGAAATGTACCTTTCCTATCACATGATCTCACTGCCGGCAATCTCACTCACTCTAGCTTTGCAGCTCCAGTACCATCCCCGATGTCACTGATCCTCCTGCTCAGGATGTATTCAATGATCGCCGCGCAGTCAGCGCCGTTCTGGCGGTGCCCTATAAATCCTCTTCATCGACTGTCCCACTCTCCCATTCACGCTTACAGTTGCTGTATTGCCTTATGGTGTGCCTGTGCTCTCCGCTTCTGCTGCTGTGCCGGTCTGGCGCCGTCCTTCTCCATGGCAGGGCTGCATTTAGCTGAGGTGCTCGTTCACTGACAAATGCCAGCATTGGCGCTCCCTCGCAACAGCAGCTCTCGCCATTCCCTGAGGTGCTTTGTACACTGACGAGCGCCAGCATTGGCGCTCCCTAGCAGCAGTGGCTCTTGCCATTCCGTGGTCTGCCACAGAGTTTCCCCACAACATACATTGCCAGCTGAATAAAACACACAATGGAAAGGCGTGTGTGTTTGAGGTACCCCCACAACCAGCTGCAAACTACTATCTACAGAGCACCTAGTACCACAAACATCCCTATGTAAAGAATACAGACAGCATTTTAATGTAGGCGGAGGAACTATTTTATTACAAAAGTAATCAAACAGCTAAGAATGTTAACACTAATCACACAATTTGGTTAATTTAAAGGAGATATCGCTGGACCATTTTCTAAGCATAATAATGCCCTCAGGGTGGGCGGTATAGGCAATACCGGACCGGCCAAGGGCTATAAGGCCCTCCGCCTGCGGCGTTGGGCCTCATTCGCCCTGGCGGTCCGGTATTGCCCAATACCGCCCACCCTGTCGAGCATTATTGCTTAAGTAAGTATTTCCCAGTCACCTAAACAAATAGGTTATCCCATTGCACAGAGGTGGGTCCACATTAGTGGCAGATCATTTCGCTCCATCTTCCTTCTACCTATTCTCTCCAAGTTCTTGGAAAAAACATGTACTTGCACAAATGTCTGATTATTTAGAACAGTATTAAAATCTGTTGTTTACCAATCAGGTTTCCATTCCAAATTCTGATCACAGACTGCCTTTCTTGATTTCCATGATCTTGATTCAGGTGCTCTTGATTCTGGGTGTTTCATGGGTTCGTAATTTATTGATCTTTCTAAAGTTTCAATTTAATTAATTATCATTTAGTTCTTTTATTATTGTTATTATTATTTCTCTTATTATGGTTTTCAATGAATGTGATTAATTGGTTTTCTTCTCATTTGCAGGATGGATCTGAATCATTTTGGGAGTGGTTTATTTTTGCTTTGTTCCTGTCACTACTAGAGTACTGCAAGTGTCCATTCTTGGTCTTTTTTATTTTACTTGTAAATCCATTACTTTCTGGCATACATAGTTGCTCGACTCTTCTTTATGTGGATGATACTATTCTTTTTATGGCTGACAAATCAGTGCCATCTCTGTTTAAGGTTTTACAACAGGATTTTTATAATTTGACAAATTGGTTTTCTGAATATTTGTTTAAATGGTAAAAAGACCCAAACAGTGCTAGTCAGTTCAGAACATAAGTTGGCCAATATAGATGGTCCCTTCTTCATAACTTTAAGCAACTGTCAGCTGGAGGCGTCTCCAGTTTTATGTATGTAGCTCTATTTTGATTCTTCCATCACTTTCAAAACTCATACTGAAAAACTTTCACAAAACTCCAAACCTGCTTAGGCTGTTTAAAACGTACCAGGCATTGTCTGTCTATAAAGACAGAAAACATTTAGTAGCCAAAGCAATGCTGCCAATTTTAGTCTTTGGGGACACTATTTATCATCATGCTTCTGAAACCGCCTTAGTCCATTTAAATACAGTAGATTACCAACTGTTGCATTTCATTTTAAAAGAAAAATGGGACACCCAGCACTGTTTGCTGCTTCAAAAGTTAAGTTGGCTACCTCTATCAAGGAAAGAACTACATTAGCTCTCCTGTTGTACAACACTGTTAACAGTCACACTGCTCCTTATCTATCTAACCACTTGATTACTCCCACTTACAAGTATAGTACTCCCTCTTTTATCCACCAACATCGGTGCATCATAAATTCTGGTGGATAAAAGAGGTTATGAATAATAAAGTGTGCCTATATCTACAATGGCATAGTATGTCCCACTGTCAACAATACTTTGCAGTGCTTTACACAAACACACAAACAACACATTTTATTAGTTAACAGTATTGTATTATTCTTTAGTAAGTAAAAAGTGAAAAAATGATATTTTTAAACAAAATAAACATTACAAACATTCAATGTGTACTGTCTTTTTGTGCAAACTCAGAGCTGAACAGTATGTTCTAGTGACTGCATTAGTTCATCAGCAGTTCAAAGCATTTTAAATTAATCTGCAATTGGCTGACTCGTTCAAATTTTTTTTGTTAGCTTTATAATCAACATACAGATGGTGGTTAAAGGTCTGAAAGCACCAAGCCAATAACATTTCATTGTGCTCCAAAGTACTTTGCTTTACGGGAAAGGATCTTATCTGTCATCAGTATATTCTTAGCCCTAGCAGTGAAAAACACAAAACTATGCCTTCTCCAGGTCAACATGCTTGGGTGACTTTTTGCTAATCAAAGTGGTATCCACACTTTCTGGAAGACAACTTAATTACTTCTACCTTTCTATCCTACTTTACCACTAGAGCTATGTTGGTCCACCTCCTCCTAAATGCCTCCCCTCATCTACTGTCTAGTACCCTCATCCCACCAGCCAGTCATCTCTCCTGGCTCACTGGCACCAGCACGCGGGACCTCTTGCTGGCCATTGATCCAACACAACTCATTTCCAAACCCACAAGAGTAAACCCTAAGAGAGTACCAGCACCCTCCTAGATGTTATCATCACCAACTGCCCCCAAAAATCCTGGATATCCAAGTCCTCCTGACTCACTCAGTGACCATTCCCTATCCTATTCTGCTGGGTGACCCCTCGCCCTGACTCACAGTCCAGCTCACACTCTGCCAGCATTTCAGACCAGGTGGACTGAAAACCTCAAGCAACTTCTTGCCCAGATAAACTGGTCCCACATTCACCATGCTCCTGACATAGATACTGCCTCAGCTATCTTTCCAGACACCTTTAACAAAGCCTGCGACCTCTTGCACCCTTCATGGCTGCCCAAACCAAAAACATTACGTGCCCTGGATAACTCCTGCCCTATTACAATTGCTCAGGCTTAGAGATAACCTATGGCACCTTGCCACAGAAACAGGTCGAGTGGCTGACAGACAGGCCTACAATGCTGCCGGAATAAGTGCACTTGGGCCATCCGAAAAGTCAAGGTCGACCACTACCAGGCCACTACACCTCCTCCTAAGGGTGTGCCCGAACTTTCTGGGATAATGTCAAACAATTAAATGGGAGCGCATGCTCCCTCCCCATCCAAGATCTCCATTGATGGCACTACCATTACAGACCCAGCAAACATTGCAAACTACCTTAACACATCCTTTACGGACCTTAGCTCTGTTCTCCCTAGTAATTTCTTTGATCCACCACCCTCCATACCTGCCCCAGTCCTCCAATGCCCTAGCTTCTACCTACATGGGTAACTGCTCAGGAAGCCAGACCCCACCTGGTCAGAGCATTAAGAGCAATAGTCAGCGGCGACTCCCTGGACCTCAGTATTCTCCGTCTGGTACTGGATCAGGTCCTTGCCCCATTCATCAGCCTTCTCAACAAATCCCTCTGCCTGGAAATTCCCAACAGTATGGAAAACAGCATTGTTACTCCCATTCACAAAGGTGGTAATAGGTCCTCTGCCGGGAACTACCATCCTATCTCCATACTCCCACCCCTCTCCAACACCTAGAAAAGCTGGTTGCCATGCAAATCCACTGAATACCTGTCCAAACACAACATCCCTCTACCATGAACAGCACGACTTCCACACAGGACACTGTACCGGCACTGCACTAGTTGAATATTCAACTTTCCTACACTCTCTCTGGACTCTGGCTCCTTAGCCAGGGCAGTGTTCGTCGACCTCTCAAAGGCATTCTACACTGTCTCCACCCCCTCCTGCTGGATGCCGTCTGTCACACTGTCTTCTCTACTGGGCCTCTCACCTGGTGCACCAACTACCTATCTGCCTGCTCCCAATGTGTCCAATTAATGGGACACTTTCCAAAATCTGTCCCATCCACTCAGGGGTTCCTCAGGGCTCCATCCTGGGACCCCTACTCTTCTCACTCTACCTTAACACCCTGCCCAGTGCATGCTCTGGAAAAATTCTGCTTTTATGCAGATGTCGGCTATCATCTTGCCACCCATTGTAACCCATCTCCCTCCAGGACTACCTACAACTATCTTATAATGATGCCAAAACCTGGTTTAAAGAGTACAGACTGGTCATTAATCTCAAAAACAAAAACAATGATCTTTGCCCACCCCAAAACAAAGCCAGCAACTTCCCTCTCCATATACTCCCTGCTCCAAACAACCACTAGAGCAAGTCCACTCCTACAAGTACCTCGGGTCTCCTTTGACTCAGCCCTTACCTACCACACCCACATTGATGCACTTGCTTCTGCCACTAATGTGCAGCTAGGTATATTATACTGCTATAAAACTGTCTCCCCGTTGCCCTCTGTCTAGCAGTCACATCCTCTATATTATCCCTAGTTGACTACGGCCTACCGGGTATACAGTGCTGCTGACATGACTGCCCTCAATAAAATTTGCCTCATCCTGAATAAGGCATGCAGGCTAATCACTGGGGCTAGCGTAAGCCCAACCCTTGATCTGTACAGAACATCCTGCTACACCACTTTTCTGGTCCCAAGAGCGAGGACCTCCCATGGACAGAGGTCCTTCTGCTATAGAGCTCCATCCTGGTATAACTCACTGCCTGCTCTCCCATCTCGGATGTCCCCACGATCTCAGATTCAAAACCGCAATTCGAAGCCAACTATTTAATAAAGCGTGAGCTGCACCTGTCTATAATCGAGGCATAGCTCTCTGTGCCGGACAATGAGCCACTGTCGGCACCCACACTGCACCTGTTTTCTTTTTTTAATCCTCACCATTGCTGATCAAACAGCTATGATCATGCTGCTTGCTCATACCATCGTGCAAGAAAGTGCCATTGTAACTAAACTGGCTATCTGTTTAACTGTTGTAAACACATGTGCTTACTAACTTTACTGACTTGCTTGCTAACTATGTAACCCTTATGCTGTAACAAAAGTCTGTCATGTACTTGTCCCCAATGATATGCTGTAACCAAAAAGTCTGTTTATGTATGCTGTAACCAAAAAGTCTGTTTATGTATTTGTCCTCAATGTGACGAGATACCTTTGAAATGAGCCCTGGCTCAAAGGTTGTAAACCGATGTACAAATAAATAAATAAATAATGGTATCCACTCATAGTATAATGCATGAAATTGAGAAAAGTATAAAATATCTAACTGAAAATAAAATATGGAGTTCTATGGGCTTGGTGCACATTGAAGGAATGGTGAATGATGGACATTAAGGGTGGCAGCTAAATGAGGGAATCTCTATAATAGAAAAATGGCTTACAAAGTACAGTAAGATGGGCAGTAAGTGAAGGCAGTCGATAATTGAGGGTTGATAATCAAGGAAGCACGTATATGTTACACCAATCCAACATCGCTGATATCAGTTGCCCAAGCATTCATCTGCCTATGGTACAGCAAATGTTGGCTTTGGTGCCCTTATACTTGGACAGTTTAGTACCACATTTCCACAAATGTCCAAGTATCCCTTCTTTTACACATCATGTAAAACTGAACATGTTAAACACCAAACTGATATGTACATGCTTTGCAACTTCATTCTTTGCTATATTCTATGTTATCTATTTAGTTTTGTATTGTAATCTGGCATGGGGCATTCTGCAAATTAGATATTTTTTTTGTTATAGACTTATTCTGTAATTCTGAACTTTAAATAAAAAAAAATCACCATGCTGTGTTAGTGCAATGCCATGCCCAGAGGACTATGGTGGTCCCAGATTACATGTTTGCAGCTGGAAATCTAATTTCTGACCTTAAGCATCTGGTAGCAGTCTTTGTACTGTAGTTAGCTGCCAAGGGAGACTCTTCCCTAGTCAGTTAAGAGGATCATTATGTATGGCAGGGGATTGTGGACTGGGGTATTTCATTACACCCTGAATCTGCATCCCCTTCAACTACCTCTGTGTATCTGGCCCCAGATCTCTGCAGATAGTGAAATATCTGAGTCTCTAGGATATCTAAATGTATCTAATTTTTAAGCTTAGATAGATTTATGTGCACAATGTGCTATCAGCTTTGAATCTGTGGGTAGTTCACACTTTCCAAACTGCATGAAATTGAATTGAACTAAATGGATAGTATCCAGATAATCCTACTAGGCACTTGTAAACAGTGATATCCTAATCGTAATGCGTGGTAAATACATACACAAGGTTTGCCTAGGTGATTTGATTTTCACTATAATAGCAGACATTCTGACATTTAGATTCTAGCAATAGAAAGTGCCCATGTAACTTCAATCAAAGATAATAGTTAAATAATGTGCGTGTACTCAAAAATGTTAGTCAGATAAAAGCACACAAGCCAGGTCTGGCTTGTTTTTCTCATGAACTTGTACAGGTCAGAAGACTAATAAAAATTCTCAACAACTGCTAATGGCTGCTTATTTAGCTTGTTAATTATGTCCAGTGAATCCTGCTAGACATTGATTTGAATCTGAACATCAAAGTATAATTTGATATAGCAAACAAATGCAGGATTCAGAGTAGCATATCTTTAAGTAGAATATATTATGTGGAAAGCTATGTTTAAAAGGTCCCATACTTTACTATTTATTGCTTTAATAGGCTTGTTTTATATTGTACTGGAACTTGTCATTTTAGTTATTCAAGCAATTTGTGAAGGCCCTTCTATCACAAGGCAGATTCACCATGTTCCTCATCTGAGAGAAATCTATTTGGCAGCATACTGAAAGACAGATCCAGACAACAACTTCACACCCTACCTAGGCACCCAGTCATTCAGTCCAATAAATAGGATCAGACTTTAGAAACTCACAAAATGTGATACACAAATGAACTATAAAGGTAAACTACAGTATTTGTTCTGAGAATTTATATAGGTGATGCCAATGCATTTTCAAAGACATGAATTTGTAATCTGACAACAAATTGTTTGCTCTCATTAGCTCAAAATTCAGCACAAAACACTGAGATGAACACAACAGGTGGATATTAAATGATTGCTCATGATATTCAAGGTATTGTAGTTATTGCTTGTGCAGTCTGCAATGTGCTACACAAAGCTTCTAAAGTATTTTTGAAAGGATTCTTGGCACAAAGTTACTGTGTGAGAGGCCTTTTGGCACCATGCAATTTTGCTTAAAGTTGGACCAGCATAACATTCTGTGGTGATTTGCATATGCAGCCCATGATGCTTTGCATTGTGTGGGCATGTGTGATTTTGTATTTTCTTGAAACTTGGCTTCCCAGCCAAATGCCCTTTAGGGTAACCCTTCTCTCAGTGTTTGCGCACAGAGGTTCTTTGTCTTTTAAATAGTTTTTATTTTAATCAGTTCACCACAACATATCCAAGACACACTGCCTTAGGGTAGCTGGTCCATTCCACTGGGGTGTCAAACAGATGAGGCATACTGATGAGTCCTGGTAGAGACGAAACACGTGTCTATGTCTTCTGTTAGCACCCTTTGCAAACTGTAGTGAGAGGACTTTGGCACCATGCAATTCTGCTTAAAGTTGGACCAGCATAATATTCTGTGGTGATTTGCATATGCAGCCTATGATGCTTTGCATTGTGTGGGCATGTGTGATTTTGTATTTTCTTGAAACTTGGCTTCCCAGCCAAATGCCCTTTGGGGTAACCCTTCTCTCAGTGTTTGCGCACAGAGGTTCTTTGTCTTTTAAATAGTTTTATTTTAATGGGTTCACCACAACATATCCAAGACACACTGCCTTAGGGTAGCTGGTCCATTCCACTGGGGTGTCAAACAGATGAGGCATACTGATGAGTCCTGGTAGGATGAAACACATGTCTATGTCTTCTGTTAGCACCCTTTGCAAACTGTGAGAGGCCTTTTGGCACCATGCAATTCTGCTTAAAGTTGGACCAGCATAACATTCTGTGGTGATTTGCATATGTAGCCCATGATGCTTTGTATTGTGTGGGCATGTGTGATTTTGTATTTTCTTGAAACTTGGCTTCCCAGCTAAATGCCTTTGTGGTAACCCTTCTCTCAGTGTTTGCGCACAGAGGTTCTTTGTCTTTTAAAAGTTACAACCACCACATATTAAGGAATCCAATAGGAGAACATAATACCTTCTACTGATTATAAAAACTTTTGGAAAAAAATTGGAGACCTTAAAAGTGGAAAGGGAGGTTGAACAAGGAGAAAGTTATAGTACTAACAGTAATTTTAAAATTAACAGCACTCTGGTAATCTTCTATGTATGGCCCTGTCACAATATGACTTTGATTTTTTTTCAAACATATTTTATTGAGTAATGTAGTATTGGGCAAAATGTAATATCCATGGGCAAAGTTGGCACTACATGGAAGTGGAAGTGATTTCAAAAACTTCACAGAGCGATGTAAATTTGCTGCATCTCTACTCGGGAGACCAATGACTGCATGATATCAACTGCCTGAGCCTCAGCCCTCAAAGACAGAAGTAATGATTGTTCATCCATTTTCACGTGGGTCAGCAATGACAAATGTAGATGTCATATTGCCATATGTCAGGCCTTTCTGACTCTTCAGTCAAATGGCTTTGTTCTTACATTGGCAGGAGGTCTCAAGCTGTCCAGATAGGAAAATCCATTTCATTTCTACTTCCCACTAGCTCAGGTGTCCCTCAAGGGTATGTCCTGGGTCCTATTCCCTTTTTCATTTTCTTAAATGACCTATCCATTGTCTGTTCCTCTGCATCCATTTATATGTGAACTGATGACACAGTTCCTTTGCTTCTTGCTCCTTTTCCTTGACCCAGCCTCCCTGTTGCAGCTGGATTTTGACAACATTATGCGCTGGTTCAAGTCTAACTAATTGTCCCTTAATGCCAAAAACAGTCTGCTTGACTTTTGGCACCCATCAGAGGCTTGCCAGACTTACTTGTCTCCCATTATTTAATACTCTTGATGGTACTAAGATAGAAGATGTTTCTTCCTTTAAGTACCTCAGGGGCTGCATTGACAGGCATCTTGATTTCTCATTGCATATCGATGCTATCCACCTTAAGCTACATACAAAGCTTAGAGCATTGTACAGGAATAAAGCAAGTATTCTGCTTCCTGCCTGTCGAGAAATTGTAGTAAAAATGATTCTCCCCATCTTTGACAACGGTGAATCTGCTTGCCAGTGGTGCCCCTAAATCTTCACTTGCCTGACTGGACCCTCTTTTCTATTATTTCTGTTGTTTTTGCTTTAGATTCCCCCTTTTACTCACCATTGCTCTCCTTACTCATCACATTCTCTACCTGTCTTGATGCTAAATGCCTTTCCCATTGTGCATCTTTTATATTCAAATTCTGTTTCAACTCCCTTCCTCCTATCTTAAATTCCTTCTATCCTCTCCTCCTTCTTTCTGCTAGAAACATAGAACATACAATTTGACAGCAGATAAGGACCGCTTAGCCCACCTAGTCTGCCCATTTCCTCCTGATGGATAACCTGCAGATTGTAGTTAATCAACAGCTTACTTCCTCCTACCCCCATTAGAATTTCCTTATGCCTGTCCCATACATTCTTGAATTCTCCCACTGTTCCTGACTCCACAACCTCCTCAGGAAGGCTGTTCCATGCATCCACAACCCTCTCCATGAAAACATACTTTATAACATTACCTCTGAGCTGTCCCCTCTATCTTCAAGTTGTGCCCCTTGTTCTGGCACACATCTCTTTTCTGAAAGCTACTACCCTCTTGTACTTTGTTAATTCCCTTGAGATACTTAAAAGTTTCTATCATGTCCCCCTCTCCTCCTTTCCTCAAGGGTATACATATTAAGCTGCTTTAGTCTCTCCTCATAGTGTCTTTGGTGCAGACCCTGCACCATTTTAGTTGACCTCCTCTGAACAGCCTCCGCTCTGTCTATGTCTTTGTGGAAATCGGTCTCCAGAATTGCACAGTACTCCAGATGGGGTCTCACTAACTGTCTGTACAGAGGGATAACAACTTCTTCTTTTCTACTGTTGATGCCTCTCCCTATGCATCCCAGTATCCCCAGCTCTCCTTACTGCCTTCTCACATTGCTTACCCACCTTTAGGCCATCTGACATAATTACTCTTAGGTCTCTTTCGATTTTTGTTGTTGTTATTTACTCACCCCCATTGCACTCTTCCCTGGGTTTTGTTTTCCAGATGCATTATCTTGCACTTCTTTGCATTGAATCTCTGCTGCTGCATATTTGACCATTCCTCCAACTTGCCAAGTCCCTTTTCATTCTTTCCACCCCACCGTATGTATCAACCCTGTTGCAGATCTTTGTGTCATCTGCAAAGAACATACCTTTCCTCCAGGTGCTCTCAATGTCACTTATAAAGACATTAAAGAGGACCGGTCCCAGTACTCAAACCCTGTGGTACCCCACTAGTTACCCTCCTTTCTTCACTGTGGACTCCCTTTACTATTACCCTTTGTGTCCTGTTGTCCAGCCAGTTTTTATCCAGGCTACCACCTTGGGACCCACTCCAAGGCTGGCTAACTTGTGTATTAATCTTTTGTGTGAGACTTTGTCAAATGCCTTGCTAAAATCTAGGTAGACCATATCCACAGACCCTCCCTTGTCTACTCACTTTGGTCACCCAGTCAAAGAAAATCTATTAGATTCCTCTGACATGACCTTCCTGCTGTGAAACCATGCTGCCTTGGGTCCTGTGCCCCACTGACCTCTAGGTACTCAACAATTCTTCCCTTCAGAAGTGATTCCATCATTTTCCCTGCCACTGAAGTCAAACTAACTGGTCTGTAGTTTCCTGCCTCTGCCCTGCTCCCACTTTTGTGAAGTGGAATCACATTTGCCTCCTCCAGTCCTCAGGTACCACCCCATCCTCCCATGATTTGTTAAAGAGTAGTCAGTGGTGTTACTAGTTCTACCCTTAGTTCTTTTAGAATTTTGGGTGAATCCCATCAAGCCCCATTGCTTTGTCCACCCTCAGTTTCAAGAGTTCTTTCAAAACCTTTTCTTCTTTTCCAAACCTTTTCTTCTGTGAATGGACTGGTATCGACCCCCTATTCAGGTTTCTCTCTTGCTTGGTTTAGGTACCTCCACCTCCTCTTCAGTCACACAAATGGAAAAAGCCATTGTGGGCAGAGCCAACAGCTGCTGTTTCAATGTCAGCTTGCAGTTCCTACCTTCTCCATTGCATTAACTCTCTTCTCTTTCTATTCCTTCTAGAAAATCTACTGTTGGACACTCACTTTACCTTACCGATTCCTAAACTTTGGTCCTCCTTCCCCTTTCCATTCATTCTGCCTCTTCTCTTTCCTCCCTAAAGTCTATTCTTTATGACTTTTTCCTCCCTACCTGCAACTGTCTTTGAACCTTTTCCTCTTCTTTTCCCCTTTCTCTGTACATATAAGGGTGTGTTTTATTTTCTACCTACCTTCATTCATTTATTAATGTGCCTCTAATTATTTATATGTATGCTTCATGTATTAATATATTACTGTAACTGACTTCCTATTTTCATCAGTTTATTGTTTAGCTATCTCCTGCTCCCTTTCCCCAGAACGATATGGAAATGAGCTGTTCTCAGCTTAGTATATCTTTCCTTGTTAAACTTCAAAATAAATAAATAAATAAAATCTGTAAATGGCAATAGTCTTCAAGCTGTCAGTGAGATAAAGGATGTGGGATTATTGTGAACTGCAAGCTGACATTGAAACACTAGGTGTTGGCTCAGCCCACAACGACTTTTTCCATTTGTGTAACATTGTCCAGATCAAATCACATCTCATGCCCATGGACCTGGTAATGATAGTGCATGCATTTGTCACTTCATGGCTAGACTACTGCAATGCCTTATACTTAGGGTCACCTGGAGGTCAGATGCACCACTTAAGCTGGTCCAGAATGCTGTTGTTTGGCTGGTGGCTGGAACTGCTAGAAAGAACACATCACACTATTTCTGCATACTCTGCACTGTTTGCCAGTTTGGTTGTGCAACACCTTCAAGATAACTTGTTGACATTTAAGGTCATACATAATTTTGAGCCTGATTACTGTATAGATCTCCTGTCTCCTTACACCCTGATCCACCTTTCAACTTCTACTGATGCGAGCTTGCTGGCAATCCCAAACTCACTTCAAGCTGTCAAGGGACAGGGCATTTAGAGTACTTGTCATTTTACCAATCCTTTGCCCCCTAACATCCTTTTACCTGCACAGTGAAGGGCCTTAAGTGTTCTTTTAAACCCATCTATTTAAAAAAGCCTACCCTTTTAGCTGGCTGATTTATATTTAAATGACATGTTTTTATCTATTTATTTTGGTGTATTTATCTTTTGGTCTTCCTTTGTAAAGTTCCTGAACATGTTGAACAAGGAGCCCTAAAAGCCCACTATGGAGAGGGATCCAAAGTTCTTTGAAACTCAGCACCCTTGTCAGTATTGCTATGTTCAGGCATCTTTATGACATAACATTTACTGAACTTTGTAAATGTTACCACAGCTTCTAGTGGTTCTACTAGTGGATGCATAGCTTAATTCCACCCCTCATTTATATACCCTACCTGTAAATCCCTCCCTAACTTATTAAGTAGCCAGTCCTGCCTGGCCTTCAGAGCCCTGCATACCCAACCTTCCTTCATGACTCTAAATCAGTTGCCTGCTGGTTTCTGGTTCCTACAATCTCGTCAGAAACCATATTTATTTCTAGGGATGCAATGATTAGGATCTGCCCTCCCTGGCTGATACTAGTATCTACGACTACAATCATGTATAGGGAAGAATGTACTTTGTATAATTATTGCTTGACATAGTATTTACCTGTTCCCACTAGCGCAATTGAATGTTTATAATGTACCTTACACATGTAAATCTGTATTCCTAAATTCTATTTTTGTGTAACATATATATGCCTATCCTTTATGACTAACTGCAGGTCCACCTTGAAAATGAGCTTGCTCAACGGTGATCGCCTGGATAAATAAAGATTTGATTTGATTTGATTTGATTTGAAAATAAATTTTGCCATGCCTTGCCTTAGCATTCTTTGATTGTTTCACCTACAGTATGTCTGGATTTGTTTGATCCCCACTCTCACATTGAAAATATCACTTTCTGGTCTATGCCAAAAGGTTATCAAATGAAGCAATTTTACAAATTGTAAAACATCTGGTTGAAAAATTTGAGAGAGTGCAAGTTCTACAATTTTGCTGCTTTCGTTGGCATGAGCTTCACAGCATCCCCCCTTCAATTTATTTTTTTTTTATGAAACCAAGGTAGTGGCCAGGGGCTCTATTTTCAAATGGGGTTCACTTGTTTTATGCCCATAGTGAAACTCTCAACAACAAAGTTCCTGGGGCAGGATTTTTAAACTCATGTGGCTGAGATCTGCCTGCTGATATTTTCAAAAGGAAAATCTGTCCAAACCATTAGACCACCTATCTATATTTGTGTCCGAATGTCACATCCAAGAAAGATGTAATTTCAGCCAAAATAACATATATTGGATTTGTGTTAATTTATTACTGAAAATTGTGACCTTTTGTTCCTAATGGATCGTCTATTGAAAGAGCTGCATGGCTGCTTGGACACAGTCAGATAGAAGCAGATGCATCATGTGTTTGCATTCACATCAATCCTTTATAAAATCCAACTGCTAGAGACTAACTTATTTCTTCAGGAAAGGCAGGCTGGTCTATATATAAAAGTCTGAGCTATAAAGCATGAATTCAAAGATTTGAATCCTGCAGACAGACCCTCACTCAATATATGAATGCAAATAATTTTACCTTCCAGTGCCTCAGTCTGATCAGCTGTAAAACTGGGCAGATAAATGTTTGATATTTAATAGTTGTAAATATTGGTTGATAATAGCATTAATTCTGTGTTATGAGAGTATGAACATGTGATAATTACTTCTACTTTTCCATTTTACACCCTCACTTTGCTGAAGATGCAGTAGATAACTATACTTTATCTACATGACTGGTCATTATCACTAAAATAATTCCACCATTGTTAGTAATTATCCCTTAAATACACATAACTATACTCTTTTCACTTAAAATAAAGTGATGTGCTTTAGTTTTATCATTCATTCATTGGTTAAACACATTTTAACTGTTAAACAAGGCTTTGTTTTCTAAATATCTAAGCCCTTTAGAACAGGTATAGTACTCCCAGAATTCTGATCCAAGAAAACTTGGTGAGAAAAACAGTTATTTTTTAACACATAAATCTAACATATGAAACTTCTTGCTGTCCTTATTTCATGTGGTGAATATAAATGGCTGAATGTTTGAAGCAATTTGTATTCAAGTAATATCATAAAATTCTCAAACTGTTTGATAACTGGTCATACAATGTGGCCAGGAATTAAATGCTTAGTCCACTAATAAGGCCCCTTTTTGGTGAATACTGGGACACATAGCTCCACACTATGCATCTGGCCCTTAAGCTGTTTTATGAGGCCAGCATGCATTATCCTAGTTGCTTCTTATGTTTAAGTGCACAGATGCAGAGTAAGCAAGGGCACGCTGGGAAACAGCTTTCACCAGACTTCTCATTCTTCATCCTTTTCTTGTTCCTGTGCTTCCTCAAGCCACTACCCTTCATTCTTCTTCATCCCTCGGGTCTTCTTCTGCTAGTTCTTCCCTCTACTACTCCTCTTGTTCTCTCTGTTCTTCTCCCTCTACTTCTCATTCTGATTTCTTCTGCTTCTTCCATTCCTCCTCCATGTGTCTCCTTCTACCCCTACCCCTCCTTCTCCTCATATAAATTATGTGCTTTCCCTACCCTTTGTCTCCTCCTTGTGTGCTTCCCCCCCTATCACCTCTGTAGTATGCCCTGCTCTGGCAGTTCCACTTCCATATCCTCCTCACTAGCACTCCCCACTAATACCTGCTTCATTGGTAGTGCTACTCACTTGCTTTTGTACAATTGTGTGGTTGGTGTACTCCCCCACTTCTATGGTAACTGTACTTTTTCATCTGGTGACAAGATAACCGTAGTGCTAATAACAGACCCAGACTCAGTGTCACCTTCCTTATGCAATGACTGAGCAGCAGTGCTGGGCTATGTGGCTTTACTGCTCATCTGTGATTTGTGGGCCAGGGGGCCTCATATAATAGGTTGATTTGGCAATTGGCAGTGCAAACACACTGATGACTGTGTCAGCTAATGTGTTATTCATTCCAGATGGAGTAGGTGAGGGCTGGCTTTACATTTCTGGTAAGATCACTTCTGTTTCAAGCAGCGAAACTGGAACTGGATGTGCTTGAAAGAGGAAGAAGGAGAAGAAGAAGAATCAGCATTTATATAGCACTTTTCATACATCCAAAGTGCTTTACAAGCAATGCTAGACTGGTAGTGAAGTAACTGAATGTGTGGTGGCGGCCATATGGCACATCATCACTCACACACAGCCTGGATAATTGCATGAACTGGTTTATGGGAAGGAATGTTAGCCAGGACACGGGAATGTTCCCTACTCTTTGTGAAAAGTGCCCTCGGTTCTTTACTTCCACCAGGACACCACCAGGACAACACCAGGATGGGCAGAAGGGACCTCGGTTTAATGTCTCATCGAATAGCACACTCAACAATACAGCACCCCCAATACTGCACTTGGATGCAAGCGATTTTTAGGTGCAAGTCCAATCCCATTGTGGGACGAGAACCCATGACCTTCTGGTCCAGAGGTGGATGTGCTACCAACTGAGCCACTCTGGGGAAAACAATTGGTTTCTGAATTTCATAGGGTGGTTTCTTCATCAAATGTCCTGGACAACCAACTTGGAAGGCTGCTTACAGTGTGAATGGACCTAGTGAATTCTGGGGACCAATTAACTATCATTTCTTTGGTCATACTATTACTCAACTATCCCAAGTTCTCATCATCTCATGACTATGATTTACAGTCAAAGTCATACCTTGACTATCTCCTTCTGCAAAACTTGTTCTTGGTAGAACTGGCATGAAGGAACCTTTATCTTCTCCTTTTCTCCCTGCTGCATCCTTTTATCCTCTTGTTCTTTTCTCACCTTTCTGCTTGCACCAACTACACATGCATGATAGACAATGGCATAACACAGCCGCTGCAGGGCATTTACCATGATGATTTACAGTAGTCATTGAAGATATTTAGATGCATTTACATGCTGCATGACTCATGAGGTGATGCTGTGACAGGGAGTTTAGGGAGATGAGCAAGAGCAACACCATCAGGCAACACCCCACTCACAGACCCTCATACCAACCCACCAAGAGACAGTGAGAGACCTAGTATCCCACATAGCAGTTTACTTCACTTTGCACTGACTGACTGGCTAACAAGCTCACACATGCAAGCAAAAATAAATCGATCAAATTTCTCATTGTGCACTACTAGCAGCCAATAAAAAATAATTACTTGTCAAATAAATCATTCAGAATTCTGCCTGCACACATCCCTGTCTGTAAAAGTCATTCACTGCCTTTGTGCAGGGGCTGCTTCTGCAGGCCTGCAGCAAGCACACCGCAGTCTCATCTCCTCTGCTGCAGCATGTGATTTCACTGTCCTGCTTGCCTGACAATACAGTTTACTAAGCAGTAGGAAACAACATGGTAGGATTTATGCTGAGATTACCACATTCCCAGGAGCAGGCTGAGACCTATACTACCTCAGCAGGTCTTTTAGTCCCTGAAAATGTTAACCTGCCCATTTTATAAACATTGTTAACTACCTAACTAAACTGACAATGCACTATTTTCTGACAATTTATAACATTTTGTGATCAAAACTAACTCTGCTGGACTGGCAGTTCAGTGAAGAATATTCAGGAGCCATATCCTTCTCCTAAGAGCAAGAGCTGGAAATTATACTGTGACATTAGTCACTCAAGGAGTTCTCAATCTCCAGCATCACTAATTGACTTCTGTAGTTCATGTGGCACCACATTTCACTAAAACACAGAAATGTTGAAATGGGGACGTGAAGCTGAGCCCTGTTGATCCACTTCATCTGTGTCGAAAGTGTCAGATTTTAGCACTTCCACTGAATAATAGTTTGGCATCAGCCCACCCTTATTCCAGCTTCAGCTGCATCAGTACTGTCCAGCAAGCATTCATCTGCTAATTTTTTCCTTATTTATTAAAAGTTTGGTGACTGGGAAAGGCACACTGGGCTGAGAATCATTTCAAGGTGTGATCTTGGTAAGGGTAAAGGGAGTAAAGGCAAGCAGGCAGTTACAACAAATGAAGTGCGGTATTAACAGTGCAAATGCAACATAGAAACATAGAAGTTGATGGCAGATAAGGACTGCAAGGCCCATCCAGTCTCCCATTTCTTTTCCACCTTATGATGTGCCATCAGCCTTTGCTCTGTCAATGGCCTATCTATTCATACTCATCCGTATTGCTCCTTATGACTATCCATGCCTGTTTGAAGCCCTGCACTGTATTCATATCCACCACTTCCTGAGTAGGCGTTCCATGCATCCACCACCCTTTCTGTGAAAAAGAACTTCCTCACATTACCTCTTAATCAGCCTCACTCTAATCTCATGCTGGGTCCTCTTGTCCTGCTATTTTTCTTATATTGAAACATGTTAGACTCTTTCACCTTGTTAATGCCCTTAAGGTGTTTGAATGTTTCGATCATATTACCTCTCTCCCTCTTTTGCTCTAGAGTATATATACTGTATTGAGCTCTGTTAATCTATCCTCATATGTTTTCTGATGCAGTCCCTGCACCATTTTGGTTGCCCTTCTCTAGACTGCCTCAATTTGGTTAATGTCCTTGTGAAGGTGTGGCCTCCAGTACTGCCGCAATACTCCAGATGGGGCCTAACCAGTGTCTTGTAAAGAGGATTATTACCTCCCTCTTCCAACTTGTTGCCCCTACTAATGTACCCCAACATCCCCTAGCCTTACCTACTGCTTTAGTGGTCTGCTTGTATGATTTCAGGTCATCGATGATGATGATGCCCAAGTCTCTTTCTTCCCTTATGATTGCCAACAACTCCCCTCAGCCTATAGGTGGCTTCAGGGTTTCTCTTCCCTATGTGCATGATCTTGGACTTCTTTGCATTAAACCCTGGTTGCCACTCTTCCAACATTTTGTTAGTTTAGCTAGATCTCCTCTCATTCTGCCCACCCATCTGGATCATCTACTTTGTTGCAGATCTTGGTGTCATCTGCAAACAGACAAACCTTACCCTCCAGTCTATCTGCAATGTCACTAATGAAGATATTGAGAGGACTGGCCCCAGGACTGATCCCTGAGGTACCCCACTTATAACTTGCATCTCTTCTGACTGTATACCATTTATCACCACTGTCTGTTTTCTGCCCGTCAACCAGTTTGCCACCCAGTTGACCAAATTCTGACCCACCCCGAGCCTACCCAACTTATTAATCAACCTTCTATGTGGAACAGTATCAAAAGCTTTGCTGAAGTCAGGTAGGCAATATCAACTGCTCCCTTGGTCCACCATTCTGGTTACCCAGTCAAAGAAATCTATGAGATTAGTTTGACAGAACCTTCCGTTTGTAAACCCATGCTGTCTTGGATGCTGTGCTCCTATGGATTCCAGGTGTTGCACTATCCTTTCCTTAAGAGTGCCTCCATAATCTTGCCCACTACTGAGGTAAGACTGACTGGTCTATATTTCCCTGCCTCCTCCCTTCTATCACTCTTGTGGAGTGGGATCACATGAGCCCTTCTCCAGTCTTCTGGGACCTCTCCTGTGCTCAGAGACTCACTCAACAGTTCTGATAATGGCTCTGCTAGTTCCACCCTTAGCTCCGTTAGTACCCTGGGATGTATGCCATCAGGTCCCATTGCCTTGTCCACCCTGAGCTTATCGAGCTCTTGTGGGACCCTTTCTTTGTGAAGGGACTAGTGCTCACCTCCTCCCTCCCTCCCTGTGTCCATGGTGCTGAGCTGTGGGCCCTGCCTACCTTCTCTTCAGTAAATACTGAGCAGAAGTATCTATTTAGGTAGATGCTTTTACATGCCCCCTTATGTCCACTGATCTTAGCAATACCCCTCTGGACTTTCTCCTTTCACTAATGTATCTATAGAAAGTCTTGTCACCTTGTTTACTGTTTGTGCTAGTGTTTCCTCGGTTTGGGCCTTTGTCTGCCTTATTGCTTTCCCTGCTTCCCTTGAGTGAAGTTTGGTATGCCTCCACTCCTCATCCTGCTGTGTTCCCTTATATTTCCTGAAGGCCAGCCTTTTAGCTCTGATCTTTTGCTACTGTTTTTGAGAACCAAATTGGTTTCCTTCTTCTTTTGCACTTCCTTTTCTCTCTAACACAATGGGATGTTGCTTAAGTATTGCATCCTTAATGCTTGCCCACTTCACCTGTACCCCTCACCTGTATTTCTTTTTGCCAGTGCTAGCTTAACTCTGTTGGCCATCTTATCAAAGTCAGCTCCTCTGAGTCCCATATTTTGCCTTGGAATGGGATGATTTGGTTATAGTGGCCAGGCAGCGGACCATACCATGTGATGGTCACTGGCCCCAGGTGACCTTCTGCCTGGAGATCTGTGATCCTTTCCTGTTCATCAGTACTAGATCTAGGATAGCCCTGTCTCTTATGGGTTGTTGTACCAGTTGTTTGAGGCCCTCCCTGCAGGGAATCCACCATGTGTCTATTTCTGGCAGCTGTTCCTGCTGGTATTGACCAATCTGTATCTGGCATGTTGAAGTCTCCCATTATCAGAACCTCCCTTTAGCTGTTATGTTTTGTATATCTTCTAACAGTAATGTCTATGTCCTCCCCAGTCTGGGGCCTGTAGACAACCCAGTTCTTATAGCTGTCCCATTTCCTGTTTCCAGGGTGACCCACATTTCTTCTGGCTCCTTATGTGTATTCTGAATTTTGTAGCTTTGATATTTTTCATTGACATACAGAGCCCTCCACCCCCTCTTTTGCACGCTGTCTCTTCCTGAACAGTACATAGCCAGGTACTGAAGTCTCCCAAAGTGTGGTTACTGGTAAACCACATCTACGCTAATTGCTACTATGTCCAGTTTAGTCTCTGTCATTGTTGCCTGCAGGTCTGGGATCTTGTTTCCCAGACTGGTTGCATTGATGTACATGATTTTTCCATCTATAAAAGATATCACAGTTCAAGAAAAACGGCTCCACACACAAGCGTGCCAGGTCACATAGCGATACCAGGCAAAACAAAAAGGCTGGTGCTGACACCATTTAACTGATCAATATTATTTAATAAAGTGCAAAAATCACACAGCCACCAGTGTAAATGGAAAACACCAGAACAGTGTGGGGCCTTTGAAAACTATTTCTGTGTTTTCCCCATTTATGCTGGTTACTGTAAGTGATTTTTGCACTTTATTAAATAATATTAATCAAGTCAAATGGTGTCAGTGCTAGATCATTTGTTTGCCTTCTATAAAGATGTACAAGGTCTTCTTTAATAATGGGGTGACTTAACTCCCAGTCCTAGTATCATCATGTCCCTTTGCATTTCATTTTATTTGTCATTATCTACCTACCTGTTTCATACTGTGAATTTCTTTCTTTTTTCCTGAATTTTGGAAATGCCACCATGACAGCTGCAGCTCAAACAGATTCCAGTCATCAGTATTGGTGGCTGGCTATGATTCTGCAACTCGTGTAACCTGCACAGAGCTCAGTTTGCTATACCATGTGATCACTGTAACAATGCTGTATCATAGCAGAGTAGAGTTGAAATGGCACAGAAAACTTTCGGGTCCTGTCGGTACCTAGAGAATGGCCATTTTGAATGTTCAGCCAAGATCCACTTTGGTTTTGGCTCACCCTCAATGGAAGACCAGCTGCAGCACAGTAAATAGGCCATTTAGATTTACCCTATGAAATATAATGCATTAGATATAGTACTTCAGTTTATAAAGTGTATCAGCTGGAAACATATACTGTATAGTAATTAATTTTTCTCCTACTGCCAGTCACAATATAAGTTTGTATAGCCTGAATAAGCTATAAACACCTGCCCACATGCTAATTAGTTTGTTACGTTTTAGGTACCAACAAGCATAGCTTGTAGCACCTCTTGTGGACATGAGTAGTCTTTTCTGCAGTTACACTCTGAATGATTCAGTTTTGATGATGTCAGACTCAATGATAGGACTGGTGTGTAGGGTTTCAGACAGTCCATAAAAATTGTTCTGGCTGGGGCTTAATTGTAGTCCAGTCTAGCAGGAAGCACTCAAACTGCAGACTGCAATCTTAGTAATTAGTGAACAAACTTTGTATCATCTCTGTAGCTGTGAATAGTAAAGGGAGGCTGGGATAATCTGCACTGAAAACTTGTATACACAGAACTAGGTCTTAAATGACAGCAGCAGCTATCTACCTGTAACTTGTAGAGGCACTTCTCAGAAGAACAATTTAAAAAAATCAAGCATTATTAATTCCTCAATGCTTGCTTGCACGTTTTGTAGAGAAATTGTTAGTTCATGAGGGAAGGTAAATTAATTTAAAAAGGAATCCTGCTTTTACCCATTTTCACAGTTTATTTATGGTATATGGTTACCCCTTGTTGTGCATGAATTTTCATCTTAACTAAAAGCTGCTGTACTGCAGTTCAAAGGTCACAGAATGTTGTTATATCTTCTGTGTTACAACAGCTTTTAAATTTGAATGAAAACATGTGCCACTTACTGTTGTACTTTCATTTCCCCAAAGATGTCAAACACTCCCTCGACACAGTATCTTCTGTTGTTTACAATATTTTAAATACAGACACCCACGCCTTACCAAGGTAGGGTTTCAGCAGCTGGGTAAGGGTGGATTTCTGGGTGTTTAAAATTAAAACAAACAAACAAAAATATTTATTGATTAAAAACAAAGCATTTTCTTCTTTTGTTGTTTCCAGCCCCATACTATGTAAAATAACACATGGGCAACCATGCACAACTTAATGTTTCCATCTTGGGGTTCTGAAGACATCAGCAAACTCTCATGCTTTGCTCGTGAAGGTCCCTATGACATCATCAGAACCCTCGATAGAAACACAGCTTTGTTGTGCATGGTTGCCTGTGCATTAGTCTCCTTACCTGGGATAGTCCAGCTGAGGCGTAATGTGGCATTTTGGGCACACTAGATGAACCAATAGATTTTCATCTCTCAACATTTTCTATGTTTCCTTGTTACAGTAGAGTCTGGCATCTGCCCATTTTTGCAGCTATAAGGACACAAGCTAGAGGTTATGCGATTCACTCAGGCTCACACAGTTAGTATTTGACTCTAGTGGAGTTGGCACCTGTGATCTAATGAATCACAAAATGCTCTAACCATTAAACTGCATTACCAGTGGGCAGGGGAGCAGGAAGGGCAGCAGCTGCCAGAAATACTTTTTTTACTTTTACAATTTACTGTATGTTGACAGGATAGGCCAGCAGATATGAAAGATCATATTTCCAGTGGGGTCTTACCTTTACTCAGTTCTACAGCTGGGTGGACTGGGACACTCAGAGGTTAGGTGACTTGCTAAGGGTCACACAGTAAGTACTTGGCTTAAGTGAGGTTTGTACTTTTGATCCTCTAGTTCCTAACAGTGCTCTAACCAGTAGATCACACTATCTCCATGGCCTGCCAGGGGTTAATAATTAATTTTCTATAATTTATTCTTGTAGGAAAGGCTAGCTGGGAAGTACAATCTCATTTCCATTAGTGTTCAGGTTTTAATCATTTTTGTAGTGTATTCACCCAGGATAGTTCAGCTCAGATGGAAAAATGCATTTTCTGTGGGGTCCTGCTTGTACTCATTTCTTTAGCTGGGTGGACAGGAGCACTGGGAGGGTAGGTGACATGTCCAAGATTACACAGCGTGCATTTAGCTCTAGCAGGATGTGAACTTGTCCTCTCTGGCTCCCAAAAGTACTCTTATTATTGGAACAAACTGTTTCTACTACATGCTGCAGGGGTCTTAAAGGCCAATGATGGCCGATAATTGTTTTCAGTTTATTTACACAGGACAGCCCAGCTGAGATGCAGCATCTCATTTTCCATGGATCCTCTTTCTATAAATTCCCCAGAGGACACATCATTTAGATGGGGATTGGGGTGTGGGTGGTACCGCTGGACAGGCAGAGCAATTTCATTAACAACAGAGATCGAGAGGGATGGAAACCAGTAGACTATCAGAGTTATTTGATTTCACAAACAACAAGGGCACAGCAATCTCAAATTCTGTGTGCATATAACAGTTTACTGAACCCTTCTCTACATCATCAATTACTCCAGTGCTTCAAAACACTCTGCCTCCTCACCAGGGAGTGGAAGCAGTGGAGGAGTATTACAATTATTTAGTGTCAAACATTAGCATAAAGTGCAGGTGCCAGGCATTTCAAAACATTATTTAAAGTGACCATCACAATAACAGACTTCATTTCAGATCGGACATTTTCATAGACAGTAATTCACAGTACTTGAAACCTATCAAGTTTATAAACTGCATAGTGCTTATTTATGATCTACTAACTAAAATTATCATACTTTTAGAAAGGTTTTTAATTCACAATACATAATAAATATTGTCAGAAGAAAGTCTTGGAAATATTGAGTCAACCCATAAACAACCTAAACTACTACAAAATATTATTGAAAATTGTTAGGGACTGCTTTGAAGAAGGCTATACATATTATAAAAATTAGGCTAATAGTGGAAAATGTTCACTACACTATGCCAAAGAATTCAAACACCATGGAATTTAAGATATAATACATTAATTTCTAATGAATACATTGTAGGTACAAAGACCATCACAAAAAGTTTACACAGCTGAAAAGAAAGGGGGAGAATGGTGAAGGAAAGAAAATATATGGTGAAAGGGGTGGGGGAATCAAAGGGAGGCACAGGTCAAAGAAAAGTTCTCTGATGTTTAAAAACTAGTCAACTACATACTGTAATCTTGCAAAATATATAAACTGCAAAAGCCGATACTGCCTAACAGTATAAAACTATATCGCTTCCTACATAGCTTTTAAGGCATCTTAGGGAAAGTCCCATGTAAGTTAACCATATATATCAGAAAAGGTCTAGCTTAAATGCAAATGTTTCTTTTTGTAACCATCTTCTTTATTTATCTTTTAAAAGTCAGTTACAACCTTGTGCAATTATACAACTTCTAGATTTACATTGTGCAGGCGCATTCATTGAACATAGGGCTATTCCAAGATATTCCTGGATTATGTTCCACCCTCTTTACACAAAGTGATGGGGAATTCAGTATCAAACTGTTGATTCTCAGTATGCTCCACCAAGAAGTGTTGGTTTATCTCTATAGTCTAATAAAGTTAATTAGTCCATGGCTGGGGTGCCCTGGGGGAGGTAAGGGCAGGCCCTGTGGGCTAGCCTATTCAAGGGTCAGCTACTCCTTTAAGGCGGTTCAGTATAGACCTCGGGAAGTGATTAGCTACTTCCGCTACACTCAGTGGGCAGTGTCATGGGATAAAGAAGGATCTCTAAGTATCATATATAGCAACCACCTAGTCCATCTGGCATTGCATTTTTCTCTTCTGTCATTCAGAGAGCAGTATTCTGTCCATCTGGTATATTTGGTTGACTACTTTCCTCCATTCAGGAATTGTTGGGGTAGTGGAGTAAGCCAGTGTTTTGTGATAGCTTTCTTTGCTGCAAGTAAGAGTATTGTAAGTAGATAGCTGGTCTCCCTTCTGCTCAGTTCTCTTAGGATTAAACAGAATAGAAAGAATTCTGCTATTAATGTGATCTGGTTCAGGAATATTTCCCCAAGTTCAGTTTTAGATTTTGAAAAAATGGGGCAATTTTGGGGCATGTCCAGAAGATGTGAGAATGATGTGCTTGTGAGGCTCTGCACTCACTCCAAACAGAGGAGTCCTTCAGAACTTGATAATGTGCAGTTATAAATGTGGTACAGATGTACCTGATCTGGTTTTCCAGGCATATTCCCCATATGTGCAAGCTAGTTATCCAGGCAGAAACTCCCTAGAGACCACCCACTGGGCCTGGTTCAGGTTCAGGCTGAGTTCTTCATTCCACTGCCAGAGCACAAAGGCAGTTGTGCTCCCTATGGTTTCAGATAAGGGCCTTGTTGAATAGTAAAATTGGGTGGGATAGGGTGCTGGTTTGGAGTACTGAGATTAGGGTGCTAAGTACTGCAGGATGTAGTCAGGATGGGCAATACCTAGGGGAGGGATTGTAGGAAATGTCTCAGCTGCAAGAATCAGTAGAAGTCACTATGTCTCAATTGAAATTCAAATTGTATTTCTGTATAGGATTTGAGGTTGAGGCATTGTAAAGTTGGAATATATATTTCAGTGATGTGTTTTCCCCTCTGGAAAGCTTGATCAGATTTGGCAGGAGAAAATGCTCCAGCAATGCTTTTGGAGTAAGAAGGGATGGGACTGGGGTGAGATATAATACCTTGTGGATAACTCGCCACACTGCCAACTGGTGGTGTAACCATGTGCCCAGATCCGGGGAGGGGGACCTCGGAGAAACTAAATAGTATAATTTCTACAGTAAATCTCTTAAGGGAGAATTGCCTCTTCTATTTCCATCCACTGAGGTCTAGGGTGCCAAGTTGCCTTTGATAGAAAAAGACCAGGTGTGAGGCCCAGAAATAATGTCTGAGGTTGGGCAGAGCTAGGCCACTTCTCTCCTTAGGGAGAAATAAGGTGGAGAGTTTTATCCTGGGTTGTTGTCCTGCCCATAAGAATCTGTATATTGCTTTATTCCAAGACTTAAATTGATTGTGGGGAAGTGATAGGGGACATTTTGGAACAGATAAAGAGCACGGGGCAGAGTGATCATCCTGATTACCTCTACCGGTGTGAACGTGATATGGGAATCATATTCCATTGGTCAAGATCCTGCTGCATCTCTGAGGAGAATGTGGAATAGTTATTTCTGTAGGCCTCTGATGCATTCCTTGAGAGGATGACACTGAGATATTTGAATTTATCTAGTTTCCATCTGAAGGGGAATCTTGTCTGTATTGCTAGGGAGGGATGGTAATGAAAGGTAAGGGTCTTGGTTTTAGTTTGCTTTAGTTTGTAACCAAGTTGAAGCTGAATTGGTCTAAAATCTTAAAACTGCTGGGAGAGAGGACTCAGGGTTTTCTAAGTAGAGCAGTATATCATCTCATGTACAGTGCTATCCGTTCTCAGTACCCTGCTTCATTATCCCCTGTACATCTTGGGATTCCTTATGGCCTGCACCAGGGCTCTATATAAATAGCAAAAAGTAATGGGGATAGTGGGGATCCCTGTCTAGCACTTCAGAGGAGGGGAAGTCCGCAGTGTGGTGCCCCATGATCTTGACACATGCTTTTGGAGTTGCATAGATGTTTTAAAGCATAGAAATTAGTGACTGTGTGAAGTTCATCTTGGTGAGTGTAGCGTACAAAAAGGGCCAGGAGACCATCAAAAGCCTTCTCAGCATCTAAGCTGAGAAGGACTGCCAGGCGCTCTACATGATTGCATCTCTGTGATCAAATGCTGAGTTGGCCTAATATTATCGGTGGTGGATCTCTTGCAGACAAATCCCGTCTGGTCCAGATTAATTAGGAAGGAAGGTTCCGATCAATTTGGTGTGCCATTATAGACATAAAATTTATAATCTGAGTTAAGGACTGAAATTGGGTGGTATGATTCACATTGATGTGATTTTGTCTAGCTTTAGTATGACAGACACAGTCGCATATGACCAACTTGGGGGTCATCTTCTAGGATCCCATTAAATGTTTGTAAAAATAATGGGTTAACTTGCTGTTTGGTGCTTTTGTAATTCCAACCCATACTTGTCCAGTCCTGGGGCATTCATAGACATACAGTTGGTATGATCTAGTCCAACTCTTGGGGTTGGATTTGGCACTTCAGAATCCAGTTGTTGTTCTTTGGTTAGGGTGGGAGAGCTACTGAAGTTAGGAATTTATGTAATCCTGAGGGGACCCCTCTCCTTCTGGGATGTACAAGTAAGATAGTAAGCACTGAAAGCAGAGGACACTTCTTGTAGTCTAGTTTGATGTAGGCAGGTAGTTGGGTGCACTATCGATCGACAGTTGAGAGGCATCTTTGTTCGTCGACACAGAATGCTAGTAACCTCGACGCATGGGGTCCTGCCTCATAATATGTTTGGTGTAGGAAGGTTAATGCTATTTCTGTCTGTTGGAGTGCAAGGCTGTCTAGGTCTTTTCTAATTTGTTTAAGTTGAGGCAGGACTGTTGAGTCACCCTGCTGGTGGATATGTTGTAAGAAGTGGAGCATGTCTTCTTGTGCCTTTTGGTGCTCTTTCTGATTTTGGTTTGAGTTGCCAAGTATTTGATGAGTTTACAGCTAAGAACTACTTTAACGGCATCCCATATTATAGCTGAGGTTATGTCTGCTTGGGTGTTATCCACTATTATTTCTTCAAAGGATCCTGCCAGGAAATTCTTGAAGGGTTCACTACATAGATAGTATGTATTTAATCTCCATCGTGTAGACTGAGGTCCCACAAGGTGATCACTGGGGAATGATCAGAAATGAGTAGCCACTCAGGGAGCAGTCCACCAAATGGGTTAGACCCTCCTTCTGGGTGAGGCAGTGATCAATTCAGGAATAAGTCCATGTACTGCCAAATAATGTGTGTAGCTCCACCTTCTAGGGTAGAGGATCTCCAGGTATCAGTCCAGCCAAGCTCTTGGATATATTTTAAAAAAAATTGTGTGGAGCTGGTTGGGAATTCAGGAGGGGTTGATTGTGTCGAGATTGGGATTGGGGCAATATTGAAATAGCAGAGAGGAGAAACCTTTTGTGAAGGTTAATATTTTGCCAATGAGCATTTTTATAGTGGAAGTGTTAGTGCCTGGAGGGACATAGATATTAGCCAAGGTGACCTTGATGTCGTAAAGCCTGCCTTGTACCAAAATCCAGGCGGCCGTCAGGTGCGACCAGGTATTAGCAGTTTGGAATGGAGTCCGTGAGGAATTAGTAAGGCCACTCCCTTTCTGGCCTCCCCAGATGGCTGATGAGTATACTGTAGAGAATAACTGTCTATGTAACATCTCGTGCTTAGTTGAACTTAGTGTGTTTCCTGAAGGAACACCACATCCTATTTTTTTAATATATGTCAATATTCTGGAATGTTTAGTTGGGCTGGTCAGGCCATTAACATTGAGGAGTACAGTTTCATGTTTCTTGTGGTAGTCATAATTGGTGTAGTCCCTCGAGGGTGTGAAATGCAAATGTTTCTGATCCCATGGGATCACAGGTATACACTAAAGTCTAATTGTTCTTTAAAGTCTGTGTTTGTAAGCTCCCATCTAAAAATCCAGTAGCTTCTTTTTTCTCAAAAGGGTTTTTAACCTATTACCCCCAACTGATATGAGTAAGTACCCATTCCAACACACAACAGTTTAATTTTTTCATTCTTGTTTTGTAGCTCCTTAAAATGGGCTCTTACAGAGGATGTTTATTTACCATGCCCATGTCTCTTAAGTGTTCAAGAATTTTCTCCTTGACATGACATATAGTCCTGAGAACATAAACCTTCAAACACCCCTTAGGCTGCTGCGCCTGGAGCGGTGGTCTCTGCTCTGGGTGGTCAGCTCGGACCACCAACTCAAACACTGCCTGATCCTCTGCAGCAAAGCGGCCATCCTTGGGATCCCTCCTTGCGGATCCAATAACCAGGCTGCTGTGCACTGGCGGTGCTCTCTGCTCTGGGCAGTCAGCTTGGACCAAAAACTTCGAACACTACCCGACCCTCTGCAGCAAAGCCGTGCGTCCTTGGGATCTCTCCTTGCAGATCCAATAACAGGCTGCTGCACCAGAGCGGTGCTTTCTGCACTGGGCGGTCAGCTCGCACCGCCAACTCCGAACACTGCCCGACCCTCTGTAGCGAAGCCAGCCATTCCTTGGGATCCTCCTTGCAGATCCAATAACTAGGCTGCTCTGCCAGAGCAGCGCTCTTTCTTGGGCGGTCAGCTCGACCGCCAACTCAACACTGCCCGACCTTCTGCAGTGAAGCCAGACATCCTTGGGATCCCTTCTCATGGATCCAATAACCAGGTATGACCACTGTTTTTGCCCTCTGAGCCATCAGAGGTGGCCAAAACCCGATTAGTGCCTTTGAGTTTGCAGGAGCTCCATAACTGGTACGCATGCCTTCCTCCTGTTCACTGATTGAGCGCCACCACCAGAGACTTACACAGCCATTTGTGGTGGCTCCTAGGACTGATTTTGACTCCGCTTAGTACTGCTTGAATTCCCCCATCCTCACCCCAGGCCACCTTTAAATATGACTTTAATCCGCTTCCCATAGGTCTATATCCTTTGCTGGACCTCTATTGGCTCTCATTTAGTATTGCCAAATCCGATTAACCATTACCTTTCTGTTCTGCTTTTCAGCACCTAGCCTGCTTTTACTCCTTCCTTGCTACTTCCTTAGTCATCAGCCTCCAATTGTCAGTGCTGTAGTTTTTAACATGCTCATATTCTATTCTTATAGCACCTTAGGGAGTCTGAGTTGTTCCAAATTCCCACTTAGCTTTTAACTGACATCTAGATCTAATCACAGGATTATTGATTGCCAAATGGGCTGCCTCATTATCTTCTTGCTCATGCTTGGCAATAGTGTACCTTATGCACTCCTGCTCAATAATGAGTCTGGAGCAATCCCAGCCATGTCTTCCTGCTGCACCATATACTGCCCCTCACAAGTACATCTTCTCTCTTGCAGATCCACTTGCATTATATATATATCCCATTCACTGCCACCCTCCCTCCTCTGCCCTTCACCCATGACCATCCCTGCCCTTACTCGCTTCCTTCAAGCATCAATCATGCTTCTCACTCTCCAGCCCTAAAGGCTCAACCACGGCAAACTACCAAATGAGATCTCAAAGAAAAAAAGCCTTTTCATTTTTATTAAACTCTCTAAAAAATGTTGTCACTACTCCTTCTTTGCTCGGCAATGTGGAGTTAAACCCTCATTCACTAGCACAATTTTTCTCGCCTCGGACTTTGCTGATGCCCTGGCATAAAATTATGTTAATTAACATCCTGAGCCTAATCAAAAGTTTGACCAGCTTCAAGCTTGGGCTCTGCGATAAAACCCGGACCTCATTATCATTATAGAATCATGTCTTAAAAGACTAATCCTGACCAACAAATATCCTCCCAGGCTACAAACTATTTAGGGCTGATAGGGACACTTGGGGTGTGTGGTCATCTATGCTAGAACCAAGTTCACAGTTAGTGATATATATATTGTAAATCTAAGCCCAAAGAATTTGAAATGATTTCACTGCCAAGCTTCACCTGCCATCCTCTGATTGCATTATTACTATTGGAGAATATAGGCCTCCATCTGGACACTCTTAAATCCCTAACCTTGGCCGCCAATTCTGAAACAATAATATTAGATCACTGCAATATGGATTGGATCACCTCAAAATCCCACTGCATCAAATCCCTTTGTGATGAGCTTGGCCTAGTATAGTTAGTTACTGAACCTACTAGGAACAATATCTCCAACCTACTAACAGCTCTATCCCAGACGTTATCCTTCCACCCACTCAGCAGTGTTCCCCATAACGATATGAGTGACCATGGTGTGGTGGTATGTATAAGAACCCATATTAAAATCCATCAAAATCTAAACTCAGAACTAGGTGGTCTTTCCGTTTGTTTAATGTGGCTAGTTTCCTGTTTGACCTGAGCAGGGTCAGATGGCAAGATTTATTTCTTGCTAAAACTGCGAAGAAGCCGTTTCCATCTTCAGCGACAACCTTATTACCCTAGTTGACAACGCGCTCCTACTATCAAAGTCGGGAGCATAACATCTCCAACCCCTGGTTCACCCCAGACCTCAAAGCAGCACTTTCCGGTAGAGATAAACTTTGGGCAAAGGCTAGGTACACTAACAGTCCAGCAGATTGGCAAGCCTTCCGAATGGCTAGGAATGCATGTGTAAAAAGCATCCGTGCTGCAAAACACACTTTATGTGTCCACCTTGGAGCGTGCCAGTGGGAATTCCCATAAAATTTGGAGGCATTAAAATCAATTGTAGGCCAGCCTCAGCTCCATCTATTCCGGATAAGATAATTACTAATGGGAGGGTGGTGGAAAACAACTCCCAAATTCTCGAAGAACTTAATTCACACTTTGTTACCACTGGACTTGCATTTGACTCCTCGCCCTATGCAAACCATGCAAACAAAAGTGTCAGCACTACCCTGTTACCTGCGCTCCAGACCATCCATTTCAACTGCACTATTACCTACAAAGAAGTCAAAGATTCACTCCTCAACCTAGATCACAGGAAGCGCCGGAGATGATGGACTTGAGCCACTTTTCCTGAGATTAGGTTCTGCCCATCTCACCGCCCCTATCCTTCATATTTTCAATCTACCCATTACTTCTGCTTCTGTTCCAACCTGCTGGAAATCTGTTTACATTCTTCCTCTTTTCAAATCAGGAGACCCCTAGCGACCTAAATAACTATCGGCCCATCTCTATCCTGCCCATCCTTTCAAAAGTCTTTGAAAAGCTAACCTATAACCAGTTAAACAACATATTGAATCCCACTCTCCTAAACTCTGCACAGTCTGGCTTCAGCTCTAAACACAGCACTGTTACAGCTTTGGCCAAGGTCACCAATGATTGGATCTCTGCTGTGGACTCTAAGAAGATTACGGTGCAGTCTTTTGGATCTTAGTAAAGCATCTGACACTGCTGATCATCCCTCCTACTTAACTGCCTTACTAACCTAGGTGCCACTCCCACTACCGTACAGTGGTTTACTAGCTACTGTACCTCACTGATAGGACACAGAAAATCAAAGCGGATGGTCTCCTCTCAGTCTCCCTTCTGATAACTAGGGAGTTCCTCAAGACTCCATTTTAGGACCAATCCTACTCTCTATCTACATCAATGACCTTGATTCTCATATAACAAACTCTAATCTTCATTTTTCACAGATGACACTGTCCTGTACACCTCTGGCACCTCCCTAGCAGAAGTTAGGAAGTTATGCAAGCTGACTTGCACAGCTCGAAACTAATCTTGTTAATGCTAAGCTCCTCTTAAATGCCAAAAAACAAGGCAATGATTCTTTCACATAATTCTTCCATTTATACTGCCCTTTGCCTCTGACAAATTTTATTGTTACCTCCAGGGTGAACCCTCAAGTTGTTACTAAATTTAAGTACCTCGGCTTCTGGATAGACAATAAGCTTTCCTTTAATGACCACATCGAAGACTTATCTAGGAGGCTAAAATCACGGTTAGGGTTCTTTTTAGAAATAGGTCCCTCTTCCCTCTTACAGTCCATACCAGGCTTGTGTTGGCCACATTTCTTCCTCTACTATATTATGGTGATCTATATATGCCTCTTCTGCAACTTCTAGTCTAAGTAAGCTAGACGTTCTCTATCATCGTGCCCCAAGGTTCATCAACAGTTCCCTTATAGAACCCATGACTGCATCCTGTATGCAGCTGTTGGCTGGTCCTCACTTGTCACCAGACGCTTGCTCCATGCTGGCATCTGGACTCTCAAGTTACTTTTAAATTGCCAGATTACCTGACGCCTCTTATTCGCCTATCTAGTAGTTCATATTCGCTAGGAAATTAAACTTTATCCTACTTGACGTACACAAACTCATACTATCTTTGGTCAACGAACAGTTTCTTTCTTCCTTCCCACATCATGGAACCAACTCCAATCCATACTGAAACTTACCAGCGCAGCCTCAATTAATCTCTACAAAGCTTTAGACTCATCCAAAATAAAAGATATTTGTAGCTGCCACTAATCCCCCTTTTCCCTTATGTTATTCAATTGGGTACTCACTGCCCCTGCTTGCCCAACCGGATGCATAATTGATAAAATAATTTGTCATATTGTAGATGCCCTGCTCTTGCTTACTCTGTCATTTTCCTCCTGATCTCCTAATTACATCATTTCCTTCTTCTCCCTTACTCCTAACTCCCCTACTTTTATTTAACCCTTAACTATATCTGTCCTCGAGCATTTGTCTGTACTCCATATCCACATCTGTCCTCTGATGCTCTTTTACCCTCAGCGGTCTCTTACCTGCTCTCTGGTTGCACCTAACTGTATTAGCTGATAACCAAATCCGGTTACTGTCTGAATTCTGCCTTATAAGTTGTACCCATTCATGAGGTGACAGAGATGAACTTTGTTTGCACTTATTTTATTGTAATAATACCTTGTATGTAGTGTTTCGTATGTCAGTGTAAATATTCCAGGACCTCCTTGTGAATGAGCTTGCTCAATGGAGTTTTCCTGCAATAAACTTGAACTTTAAACAAGGACAAATAAACATGTAAACTATGAAGGCAGTAAAACATTGGACAAAGTGTCTTAAATTCACTATAACATCTTTTAGTTGGATGGTTAGTGCTGTTCTTTGTAATAGCATACTTACAAACTGAACAACAGCCCCAAGTATAAAGACCTTTGTGGTCATAGTAGAAGCCATGTTAGTCTATTTATAATAAAGGGATGATAACGACTACATGTTAGTTGATCCTTTAAGTTCTAGGCTGTACTAAAAATGATCTTTGTACTAAAATGATCTTTTTGTTTTTTGTTCAGACACCTCTGGTACCTGATATTGCATTGAAACACCCAGTTTTGTAAATGTATGTCCTTGATATTTGTGCAGACTTTATATAGTCTAAAAATCATCATCAGTGGCTACATATCATCCTTTTATGTTAGCTCATGCTTGCATGCCAGCCAACATATTTCAGTAGTAGCAGATTTGAGGTGTGGTCACTGTGGGCAAATGCAGGGCACACATCGGTAGGTGTGTCCCTTATTCCCCAATAAGCCAGCATGCAGGCGCTGACACCAGCAGTACATAAAGTGGCCACCAGGATTTAAGAAAAGCGCAGCTGGGCCGAGAGCCAAGCTCTGGCACGAGCGGCACAAAAACACAGCCCATGCCTTCCTGGTGAAGCAGTTCAATAAACTTGGCAGCACTGACTGCTGCCACGCAGAGTGCAGACTTCAGGGTACCCAATCCCTGTCAGCATGCCCTGACCCACTTCATTTGCCGACGGGGAGCCTACTCCCCATCAGCATAATGTTTCCCAACCCCGATTTGTACTGTGTGCCGAGGGTGCCTAAACTCCTTGGCATCATGCATGCCTCACCTCATTTCTGTGCTGATGAGGTGCCCAATCCCCATCAGCTGTGGTCCCTCCCTGTAATGTAGGTGGTACACTGGGAGCCCACCCAGTGTATTAAATAAACACCGCAAAAAAGAAACCGAACCTCATTGTATTTATTTTCCTTGTAAAAGAAAATCGGTCCCTCGCAGTCTCTCCTGCCCTCTTCCCCAACCCGTGCCTACACTCTGCATTACCCTACCTTCCCACACCCTCACCCTATACTTATCTCTGGAGCCTGGCGTGATGATCTCTGGTGGACTGGAAACACATCTGCACTCTTCAAAGCCGACCATGAACTGAAGAAATGCCAATAAGCTATATAATGGCATAAACAGGGTTTTTTTCAACTTTGGAGCATATCTTGGGAATTTTGGGGAATTTGGCACAAAATTTTCAACATGAGGTTATTGGGACCCCTCCTCATGAACTGAGTCACTGTCATGGCATTATTCGGTCCCGAAGGTGATTTTGCGGTCAATGTATGGAATCACCTTTCAGGACTAAGAACAAATGACAGTGCCACTGTTCATGAGGTGGATCTCAAAAAGCCTATGTTGCAAATTTGGTGAAAAATTCAAAAATGACTTTACGAGTGTGCATTGCGAGTTTCCACACACGCTTGTAACTTCATGAATTTATAATATTTTCACTCCAGATTTTCAAAACTGGCATTTTCCACACCTCCTTATGAACTGTACAGCTGTCATTTTACATATTCTGGCTGAAATGTGTTTCACACTTCCAGTGCA
The DNA here is from genome assembly GCA_016271365.2 of Neoceratodus forsteri. Taxonomy (NCBI): domain Eukaryota; kingdom Metazoa; phylum Chordata; order Ceratodontiformes; family Ceratodontidae; genus Neoceratodus; species Neoceratodus forsteri. Next base: position 1,234,115,595 of record CM057456.1, read on the forward strand.
GAATAGCACAGTTGCTGTGGGAGATCAGTTTTAGGGACAGATTAAGAACATGACAGTGACACTGTTCATGAGCAGAGGTCCTAAAATGCCTATGCTGAAAATTTGGTGATGAAAGTCCATAAAATGACTGTGTTGTAAGCATGCATTGCGCATTTTCCATGCACCCTTGTAACTTTGCAAATTTGCAATATTTTCATGCCAGATTTTCAACACTGGCATTTTTTCACACCTCCTTATGAACAGTACAGCTGTAATTTTCACATTCTGCCCAAAATGTGTTTCGCATCTGTGGCACACAATGGCATGGTCGCTGTGGGAAATCAACTTTTGGGACAGATTGACAAAATCACAGTGCCACTGTTCATGAGGAAGTCCCAAAATGCCTATGTTGAAATGTGGTTAAAAAATCCCAAAATATTTGGGTTACAGATGTGTATTGTGCAGTTTCTATGCATGCTCATGACTTCATCAATTTTTCATATTTTCACTCCAGATTTTCAACGTTGCCATTTTTTACACCTCCTCATGAACAATACAGTTGTCATTTTCACATCCTGCCCAAAATGTGTTTTCATGCCTGTGTCACTAAATGGCATAGTCGTTGTGCAAAACCACCTTTCAGCTAACAAACTGATAGTGCCGCTCTTCATGAGATGGGGTCACAAAAGCCCATGTTGAAAATTTGGAGTGAAAATACCAACAAACGCCTATAGTGTTAGGGTTTTCAACTGTAACACCTCACCCTGTAGAGACTGACAGGTGTCAGGGGTGTGACTTAGGATCACTGGTTGTAATGCTCATGCCAGTCCACCCCACCCCTGCCCTGCAGCCAGTGACAGGCATTGAGGTGTGCCTTGGAGTGTTCAGCCCTAAAGTTCACCTCACTCTCCTATACTGCACCCATCTCAGCATATTTCCTTATGGAATTGGATAAGCATAAGGCCCAAAACCCAAAGCACACCATGACACTTGTCAGTGTCTACAGGGTAGGGTGAGGTAAAATGGCATGAGCTTTATAGCTGACGACCCAAAGGCACATCCTAATGCCTCTTAGTCTCTGCAGGGTGGGGAGGAGGTTGGCATCAGTTCAGTACTTCACTACCATTCCTATTATGCATCTCTAACTCCTGCACTACCAATGCCAATGTCAGTGAGACAACATTCAGCATTGACAAATGCTTGTTTTAAGTTAGACATTAACAAACATTTATAAATTTAGTTAGTTTCCCTTTCAAAAGCTTTGGCCAGATCACCCTGAATGTAACCCCTGTCCAGTAATCTGTTAGTAAACTCTTCTGACTGCTGATTACATTCTCAGTCGGAGGCCAGATATTCAAAAGTTTGTCTGGGCACTAAGGGTGTTTGCCCACACTAACTGTTTTTGTGCCTGATTAATGGGTGGATCCTATATTTAGACACTCACAGGGTGCACAAACCTGTTAGCACCTGAGAGCTAATTTACCACTGTGCCAATGCAAATGAGGGGCCTTCCTGCATATGGATGCAGTGGCAAATTCAGAGGTTTGTACAGGTGGGAGTGCCACCAAAATGGGCAACCAGTTACTGCCTTTGCAAACCCCTGCATAATGGAGCACAAGGCTCTGGTGACAGGGAGTAGTACTGCAGCTGCCCACCCCACCAAACCCCAGCCTTTAAACAATGGAAGCCTTGGTGAGCAGTGGCACCTCCCGCCCTCTAGTCCTCAAGCCAAGTAATGGTAGTGATCTCTCTGGTGTTCAGTGGCACCCCAGCCCTCTGATTGTCCATTGCTGGAAAAGTAATAAACTCCCTGGTGTCTGAGTGGGACCCCCACCCTTGATCACCTGCCGCCATCATATCAGCGATGTCCCCTGAGTCTAGAGGCACCCTCATCCATCGATCACCTATCCCTCCAGTTGAACTGATGTTGCTGGTGTCTAGTGGTACCCTTCATCTGCTGATCACCCATCCCTGACATTGTATCCATTCCCCTGGTGTCTAGTGGTACCCAGGCCTGCTGATCACCTGTTCCTGACATTGCATCCATATCCCTGGTATCTAGTTGTACCCACTGCTTGCCGATAACCCATCCCTGGCATTGCATCTATTTCCTGGAGTCTAGTAGTACCTCACCCACTGATCACCCATCTCTGACATTGCATATATTTCCTGGTGTCTAGTGGTACCATCCACCCACTGATCACCCATTCATGTGCTCCCTCAAGGCTCCAGTGGCTAGTGGCCCCTTCCATGCTACAGGAACCAGGCACACTGCGACCGGAGCTCTTGCCACTCTTGAGACTGACCTTTTCTTAAATCTGTTGCAACAGTTCTTCTGTTTCTATGCCTAATCTATCCTTTACAATTTCTAGTCCATAAGGTTGGCCACCTGTGGGCACCCCTGCTCCCTCCCTTGACTATGCTACAGTGTTCTCTTTAATTTTCCTTTTCCTTGTAGGTCCTCGTACAGGGAGGGTATTGTGGTGACCTCCAGATGTATATAAAGCAGGTTGTGTTTATCATTGTTGGATTTAGTATGTCATAGCTCTATGTCATAATAGACCTTATGTTTATGAAATCTGTAATGTTGAAAATACCATGGCACTAGGTGTTTTTGATAATGGTAAAAAGTACTAGGTGACTATTATAGAAATTAAGCTAGTTGTATTATTTAAAATGCATGTATATTGTTGTAAACTTAAGTAAGAAATGTCATGATGATTTGCATATATCCCATTATGCACTGCATTATAGAAGTATGTATGATGTTGTATTTCTTTGAAACTTGATTTGTTGCCAATGCCCTTTGGGGTAACCCTTCTTTCAGTGATTCTGCATAGAGGTTCTTTGTTTATAGCTTGTTTTGTTTTGTTTTGTTTTGTTTTTGTTTTTGAACCTCCACCAAGCAAATGGGGCATGGTATAGGGGTGGTCGCTACATCTCAACTAGGAATTGGATCAGAGATTAGTGTCAGAAGGTGCTGGCTAAGTGCAGAGAAAGGACATTCACAGTCTGTTGCTGCAAACTGATGTACTGAAGAAAAAATATGCCTCCAGAGAAAGTTATTTCTTGTATTTTGAATAAACATCACACAGAGATTGTGTGTTGAACCTGAAGTTCGTGTCTGGTCCATCTGTTATTCCACAACCCTCCACACACACCACTAAGTCAGCCCCCATATCTCAAGAAGGGGCCATGTGGTGATCCCGATATGATGACCAGCACAGCCCTCCTCTTACCTCCTCAGCTGGCTGCCATTTGGGATGACTGGGAGTATATGTACAGTATACAGTTTTCATGACATTTTTTAAATTAATTTTATTTTCAAAATGTTTGCAACTTTCTCTGATTTTTGGTTATACTAAAGTCTAATTAATGATTATCTAAATCTTTTCCAGTACATACACCCACATTTAATGCCCCAAAAGTGTAGCATACCATACATCCCAGTAATTATTCTTACTTCCCTACTCTTCCTGTGCTTTTGCAGACTTTCCTTCAGAAGCACTGGAAAATAATACATGCTTTCTTGAAGGAGGCAGCAGGAACAGTGTGGCAAATGTCAGGCAGTAGTTAGTGCTGAACATAATGGTAAGTGAAAAGCATAGTAAGGCCTGTCATCTCACAGGAATTGCCTTGAAATGATTACAGCTGCTGCCTTCCGAACTCAGGTCTATGGTTTGATTCCCAAAAGTGGCTGTTGGTGACTCTGCCCAAATGGAGAGAAAAGACTAGTCTAATAATTTAGTCAGGTATCTGGTTGCTATAGGAGATAAACTTTAAAAATTCTAATCTTCAGAAAGTTATGTGACTCTCTTTTATGTTTGCTTGCATGTGCAAGAAACATAGATGCCATCATCAGAGATTTGGAGTGTCACCTCCTCCTCCAATTCAGTCAGTGAGCTGGCAGGCGTGGCCCTGTAAGCCAATGCATTTTGGAGCTGTCTATGACACGCCCAAAATGCAGTGGTATAGTTGAAAGGGGAGCTCAGTGAGCAGAGATAAGAAGCGAGCTCCCTCCCACATGCAGGCATGCGTGCCCTCAAGACGCACTGTGTAGCCTATGGGGTGCCCAATCCCCGCCGGCTGAGCTGCATCTCCTCCTCCCAGTTAGGTGCCACGCTGGGAGCCACCCCAGCGTGGCAATCAGTCCATAGGCCGATGGGGTGCCCAATCCCCGTCAGCTGAACACCCCAACATCCTTGTGCCATGCTGGGGCCACCCCAGCATGGCAAAGCAATCCCATGGCGTCTTTTTAATTTTAACCTGAAAAACGAAAAAGCGGTCCAGCGGAGGCATCTCCAACCCCCTCCCACAACCCGCACCCCACCCACCCACCGCACCCAGCCTCCCCCCCCCCTCACCCCATACTTATCTCGGACTCCGCACGATGATCTTCGTGGACCGGGAACACGTCTGCACTCTTCAAAAGCCGACCGCTTGAACTGAGGAAATGCCGGTAAGCTGTATAATGGCCTAGATAGGGGTTTCAACTTGTTGCAAATCTCAGGCATTTTGGGAATTTTTGCACCAAATTTTCAACATGGGGTTTTGGGACCCATTCTCATGAATGATGTCACTGTCATGGCGTTATTCAGGCGCCGAAGGGTGATTTCGCACAGTGACTGCGCGAGTGACTGTGAAATCACCTTCGGCCTGAATACCACCATGACAGTGACATCATTCATGAGAAGGGGTCCCAAAACCCCATGTTGAAAATTTGGTGCAAAACTTCCAAAAAATGACTGTTTCTGACGTACGTTGTGCAGTTCCTCACGCAGGCTCGTAGGTTCATGAAATTTCAATATTTTCACTCCAGATTTTCAACATTGCCATTTTACCACACCTTCTTATGAGTAGTACAGCTGTCATTTTCAATCTCACCCAAAATGTGTTTCTGTCCATATGGCTAGAATGGCGCAGTTGTGTGTCAAAATCAATGTATGGGACAAATTAAGAAAATCACAGTGACACTGTTCATGAGCAGAGGTCTTAAAATGGCTATGTTGAAAATTTGGTGAAAAATTCCTAAAATGACTGTTTTACTGGCGTCGTTGTACAGTTCCTACGATAACTCATAGTTCGCAAATTTTCAATATTTTCACTCCAGATTTTCAACATTGTTATTTTACCACACCTCCTTATGAGCAGTACAGCTGTCATTTTTCACATCCTGCCCAAAACGCATTCCTTCATGTAGCTTACAATGACGAAATCGGTGTGCAAACTCAATGTATGGGACACATTAACAAAATCCCATGTGACACTGTTCATAAGCAGAGGTCTTAAAATGGCTATGGTGAAAATTTGGTGAAAAATTCCTAAAAATGACTGTTTTACTTGACAGTATGCTATGAAGTTCCTAGGGCACTGTCGAAGTTTTGCAAATTTTCAATATTTGCACCCAATGACTCCAAATACCTAAACACACATAGAAGCAAGCAACATTCGGCATTGACAAATGCTTGTTTTACAAGTGACAGAATCATTGTGACACACAAGGATATATGATTAGCTTGCCATGTTCAAAATGCCCTTCAACAATATCCTTATTTAATAGTTCATAATTTAGACTTTGATGGCAGATAAGGACCGCTTGGCCCACCTAGTCTGCCCAATTCCCTACCTATTGGATAATCTGCAGATCCTAGTTCACCAACAGTCTACTTCCTCCTACCCCCACTATAATTGCCTTATGTCTGTCCCATGCATTCTTGAATTCCCCACTGTTTTGACCCCACAACCTCCTCAGGAAGGCCGTTGCAAGTGTCCACCACCCTCTCTGTAAAAATACTTCCTCCACATTGCCCTGAGCCATCCCCTCTGTCTTCAAACTGTGCCCCCTTGTTTTGCACATCTCTTTTCGGAAAGATGCTGCTTTCTTGGACTTTGTTCATTCCTTGAGGTACTTGAAAGTTTCTATCATGTCCCCTCTCCTCCTTTACTCAAGGGTATACATTTTAAATTAAACTAAATTTAGCCAACTTTCCTTCTTGTCCTCCAGTCCTAACTGTGACTGTGTGATATAACCCCACCTCAAACCAGGGTTATTCACTAATTCTGTATGCAGTGGAATGTGTTGAATTGTCATTTTGATGAATGTCAGCATTTTGACATTCCTGTCAGTGAGGGTGATTTTCTGGTCAGTTATGATTACCCCTGCTGCAATGAATATTATATCTGAGTTCATGCTAGCCAGGGCCAGGAGAGAGATGCTGTATCGTTACTGTGGCAAGTGCAGGCCACTCCATGAGCTTTGCTACCAATACAGCAGGGCATCATCATTGTTAGTAAGTTGTTCAGTGTCACCCATGTAAGCCTGCACTGACATGACTGCAGACATATTGATATGTGACTCAGATTGTACAACTTTTTATGGCCACATCCACCTGGAACCAAACAGCCAATATAGGGTTTTGCATCCAGGCTGGTTTGGTTCAAGTCTCTTTGTAGGAGGTAGAGGGTGTTATTGAGGATGATTAATGTAATTTGGTGAAAGAACTTGCTGCTGCAAACAGACCCTTTTAAAGCTCATTTGCAATCTGTCATGTTCACTTGCCTTTAATTGCCAAGTTACGCCATATACTGTAAGTCTACACTAGCCCTGTTAGCACCATAATATATCAATCCACTTCTGTTCCCCTTAAGAAGTGACACCATGCAATCATGTACCCTGCATTCAACATTGTTGTAACCATATAGACTTCAGATTCACATATTTTGCCCAACTACCTGCCTGTGTCCACACACCAGCAACCAAAAAATCAGATAAGTGCCTGTGACATCAATGCTATGTTCAAACTGCTCACAGATTCAACAAAGCCTGTCACGGCACCCAACAGCAGTGTTGCCTGATTGATGGAGGCATTTTCTGCATAATGCTTCATATATTTGAATTGCTGCAGTATCTAAATCAGGTTGTCCATCAGTCTCCACTGATCTTGAGAGGAGGAAAGGAATGTTGTGTCATGGTCACTGTGCAGCAGTAGTCTTTGGAGGCATTGTTGTTCTGCAACAGCTGTTCAGTCATGTACAATGTAGAATTCCACCATATGGATACCTCCTGTTTCACATAGTGATGCAAAATCCAATTCTTGGCCTAGAGTTTTTCAGATTGTGTCTGGCCTTTGTTGACCTGCTGAAATGACCACACACCTGGTGTCTGATGGCCAGCATGCATTCATTGGGCTTGCTCAGGAAGTCCTGAATAGTAAAAGTGAAGTATTGTGCAAAGCATAGCACCTGGTAGTAAAATGTCATGCCACAATCACTGCCCCAACACAGCATCTATGCAATTTTATGTGATCCACCAGGGCAGGTGGGTTTCTTGCAGAGATGCAATATCCCAGTCAAGCCTTGCCACCTCTCAAAGTATCTTTGCACTTTTGACCACTGAGTAGATGCCCTTTACATTATATGAAATGACTGTCATCTGCATCATAGTATGAGGATGTTCGGTTAATAGGGATGTTTCCCTGGCTACCAAATTTTTCCCCATTGACTTCAGTTATGAGCACATTCGGTTAAGTGGGACATTAGTTTCACTTAATTGGGATGTTTCTGGGACATCCACTCTGTATAAGAAGGGCTTCTGAGTGGATCCAGCATTCCATACCATGTTAGGAAAGAAGATTGAACTGACGCTCACTCAGCAAGTTAAAGTAATTGAAGTCTTGCTGGCACCTAAGGCTTCTCTGTCTTCTGTTGCCAAAGACTTTGGCATATCAAAAGTCAAGCTGGCTATATCAGCCAGAATCAGGAGGCAATTCTGAGCAAATGGCAAGCAAATGCAAACCCGCACGAAGCACAAATGAGAGGATGAAGATGGAGAAGTCGAGGATGCCCTTTTCTTGTGGTTGAATAGTGCTGTAAGTCGAGAGCACGACTGTCCAGACACCTACTCAGAAAAAGTCAAACAAACTTCCTGCACAGTTAGGGCACGATGGGTTCAAATCCACCAATGGATGGTTTTCTAAGTTGAAGCAGTGGCACAGCATTGTTTACAAAAAGGAACATGGGAGAGGTTGGATGCCGACACAGATGCAGCTACAGACTGGGTATCTTCTGTGCTGCCTACATTGCTGAAAGATTATCTTCCAAACACTGTCTATAATGCGGACAAACAGGACTTTATTTCATGGGGTACCCTGACTGTGAGCATGTTCACAAGCAGACTTAACTTCTGGGTGGAAAGAAAGCTAAAGACAGAGTGTAGCTCCTTGTATGCGCAAACATGGATGGAACTGATAAATGCCCTTTGCTCCTCATTGGCAAAAGTAAGCACCTAGGTGCTTCCCTAAGATCTATCCACCCTGCCTGCCTCCTACTATGCCTCATCAAATGCTTGGATGACAGGGTGGATTTTCAAGGACTGGCTGGCTTTGTCAGGGTGCAAACTAAAAGAAAATGAAAGCATTTTACTTTCCCTTGACAACTGTTCAGTCCGCCTGACCGATGATGTGGGATGTTCCACACATCAAAATTGTGTTTCTCCTTCCAAACACCATGAGCCTGATCCAACCCATGGATACGGTTGCATTCAAAACTTGAAAGGGCATTATATCTCACTGATGTCCACAAGAATTGTGGGTGCAATTGACAAGGGGTCAGTCACTGCATCAGCAATCGCTAAGGCCTTAACAATTCTGGATGCCACTTACTGTACATGGTTGCAAAGCTTGGCAAACAGTGTCCCACACAACTCTGAAACATTGTTTCAAAAAGCCAGCTTCAAAATCCACTCTGACAAGCTCTCTGATGAACACTACTATAGCCAATCAGTGTCATTGCAAGACAATCTGTAATTATGTTGCTGCACCACAGTTGATGACAACAGAGGTTTGCCAGCTTAGTGGACATTGACATAGATGTTGAAACTGATGGGAAGCCAGCGATGGTGAAATCTGTGATGCAGTTAAAAGGCTACAGTTGATGAAACATCGAGGACTCCTCTGACACTGAGGATGACCCACCACCAATTCCTATTTCGAACAAAGAGCTCTGAACATTTATGCACATTGATGACATGGTGCACAAAATGACTATATGGCTTCATGGGACAAACTAACTGTGATCAAGCAAAGGCCAGTATGGTACTAATTACAAGTGTGCGATCATAAAACTGCAGGTTTAGTGTAATGTGCAAGTTCAGTACTGTACTATACAGTGTTTCAGTTAATATTTTGTACTTTATACTTTGTGTGACCAAAAGCAAACATAACCACCCCTCAAAAAAATTGCTAAGCTTAAATAAATGGAAATAATCATTACTTGTACTTTGTCAGCTTGTTTGTTGATGCCCAGTTAAGTTTTGCCATCTGCACAATGCAAAGTATAGTGATCCTGTTAAATGGGATGATCGGTTAATAGGGAAGACTTCAGATCCATGGAGCCATCCCTACTAAATGAATTCATCTGTACTGTGATAAAGAATCTCCTCCATTATTAAGGTGCATTTTCCATTTAAAATTCAGTGCTGGCCCATCAGCACAGAGGTTGGATTTCCGCTTGCAATATCAACAACCCAGGTTCAGGAGTGGACGCGGGACACTGGAGGAGCCAGCCAGGAGAGCTCGAGGCTTCCAATGACTGGTTGCCTTCTCTCGGGGGGAGGTGAGACCAACCAGTGCTTGCTGACTCCTGGCAGAGGCCCGAGTACAGCAATGCACTGTGTCCCACTCAACCAAGAGGGGCATAGTGAACATTGGTGTATAAAAAACAGAAACATAGAAGTTGACGGCAGATAAGGACCGCCAAGGCCCATCCAGTCTGCCCATTTCTTTTTCTACCTTATAAATGTGCCATCGGCCTTTGCTCTGTCAGTGGCCTATCTATTCATAGTCATTTGTATTGCTCCTTATGCCTATCCCATGCATTTTTGAAGCCCTGCACTGTATTCATAGCCACCACTTCTTGTGGTAAGCCATTCCATGCATCCACCACCCTTTCTGTGAAAAAGATTTCCTCACATTCCCCTTAATGACCCCCCTCTAATCTCATGCTGTGTCCTCTTGTCCTGCTATTTTCTTATATTTAAACATGTTAGACTCTTTCACCTTGTTAATGCCCTTAAGGTGTTTGAATGCCTCGATCATATCACCCCTCTCCTCCTTTGCTCAAGGGTATACATATTGAGCTCTGTTAATCTGTCCTCATATGTCTTCTGATGCAGTCCCTGCACCATTTTGTTGCCCTTCTCTGGACTGCCTCAATTTGGTTAATGTCCTTGTGAAGGTGTGGCCTCCAATACTGCACGCAGTACTCCAGATGGGGCCTAACAGTGTCTTGTAAAGAGGGATTATTACCTCCTCTTACGACTTGTGATACCCCTACTAATACACCCTAACACCCCCTAGCCTTACCTACTGCTTTAGAGGTCTGCTTGGATGATTTCAGGTCATCAGTGATGATGATGCCCAAGTCTCTTTCTTCCTTTGTGACTGCTAGCAACTCCCTCCCAGTCTATAGGTGGCTTCAGGGTTTCTCTTCCCTATGTGCATGATCTTGCATTTCTTTGCATTAAATCCCAGTTGCCACTTTTCTGACCATTTTGCTAGTTTATCCAGATCTCTTCTCATTCTGCCCACCCCATCTGGTTCATCTACTCTGTTGCAGATCTTGGTGTCATCTGCAAACAGACAAGCCTTACCCTCTAGTCCATCTGCAAGGTCACTAATGAAGATGTTGAAGAGGACTGGCCCCAGGACTGATCCCGAGGCACCCCACTTGTGACTTGCATCTCTTCTGACTGTATACAATTTACCACCACTCTCTGTTTTCTGCCCGTCAACCAGTTTGCCACCCAGTTGACCAACTTCTGACCCACCCTGAGCCTACCCAGCTTATTTGTCAATCTTCTATGTGGAACAGTGTCAAAAGCTTTGCTGAAGTCAAGGTAGGCGAAATCAACTGCTCCCCTTGGTCCACCACTCTGGTTACCCAGTCAAAGAAATCTATGAGATTAGTTTGACAGGACCTTCCTTTAGTAAACCCATGCTGTCTTGGATCCTGTGCCCCTATGGATTCCAGGTATAGCACTATCCTTTCCTTAAGGAGTGCCTCCATAATCTTGCCCACTACTGAGGTAAGACTGACTGGTCTGTAGTTCCCCGCCTCCTCCTGCTACCACTCTTGTGGAGCGGGATCACATGAGCCCTTCTCCAGTCTTTTGGGACCTCTCCTGTGCTCAGAGACTCACTAAACAGTTCTGCTAATGGCTCTGCTAGTTCCACATTTAGCTCCTTAAGTACCCTGGGATGTATGCCATCAGGTCCCATTGCCTTATCCACCCTGAGCTTAGCAAGCTCTTGTAGGACCCTTTCTTTTGTGAAGGGAGTAGTGCTCACCTCCCTCCCCTGTATCCATGATGCTGAGCTGTGGGCCCTGCCCTACCTTCTCTTCAGTAAATACTGAGCAAAAGTATCTATTTAGGATAGATGCCTTTACAGGGTCCTCCTCCTCACATGCTCCCTTTTCTCCATTAAACTTAGCAATACCCCTCTGGACTTTCTCCTTTCACTAATGTATCTATAGAAAGTCTTGTCATCTTCTTTTACTGTTCGTGCTAGTTTTTCCTCAGTTTGGGACTTTGCCTACCTTACTGCCTTCCCTGCTTCCCTTAGGGCAGTTTGGTATGCCTCCTTATCTTCATCCTGTTGTGTTCCTTATATTTCCTGAAGGCCAGCCTTTGGCTCTGACCTTTTCTGCTACTGTATTTGAGAACCAAAGTGGTTTCCTTCTTCTTTTACACTTCCTTTTCTGTCTAACACAATGGGATGTTGCTTCAAGTATTGCATCCTTAATGCTTGCCCACTTTGCCTGTACCCTCACCTGTGTTTCTTTTGCCAGGGCTAGCTTAACTCTGTTGGCCATCTTATCAAAGTCAGCTCCTCTGAAGTCCCATATTTTTGCCTTGGAATGAGATGATTTAGACATAGTAGCCAAATTGAACCATACCATGTGATGGTCACTGGCCCCAGGTGACCTTCTACCTGGAGATCTGTGATCCCTTCCTTGTTAGTCAGTACTAGATCCAGGATAGCCCTGTCTCTCGTGGGTTGCTGTACCAGTTGTTTGAGCCCTCCCTGCAGGGAATCCACTATGTGTCTAGTTCTGGCAGATGTTCCTGCTGGTATTGACCAATCTGTATCCAGCATGTTGAAGTCTCCCATTATCAGAACCTCCCTGGCGTTAGTGGCATGCCATGCCCCTGAGGAGAAAATGGGAAAATAGAGCACATGAGCGACTGGATGATGGTTGCCAGCTCCTGCTGCCCGCAGGACCCTGAGCTGCCTGAAGACCACCTCAGCAGCACCTGGGCCCAATAATTAGTGTGCTGGCATCCCCACTGGTGCCTTTCCCTCGAAGGAGGACCCATCCAACAAAGGGTTATCTGGAGGGCTGCAATGTGGGGTGGTGATGGCTGTAATGTGGGGTGGCGATGGCTGTACCAGCGTGGGGTGGCAAGTGAGGAGCAGAGGTCACCAAGGAGAGGCTGGCCAGGAGCTGGGAGGAGCAAAAAATTAAAAATAAATAAAAATTCTAGTGCTGTCAAATAAGGGAAGTACATTAGTAGAATGCTGTATCTTTAGCAGCACAGTTGCAGTGCATAAATAAGTCACATTATTAACACATGGGAAACAACTAGTAACACAATGAACAAGTATTAAAACCAGAACTGACATATAAACACTCTTTCTGGGCAGTGGGCCAACTTTACACAAGTGTGTCAGCAACTTTCGGGGAACTGTGGAGAGATATTACGCCCTCCTGATGAGACTCCCTGAGGATCAGGGATACAAAGGCCCAGGGCTTACCTTCTGAATGATCAAGTCTATCCCATGGTTACAGTTTCTGGGGTCAGCATGCTGATCTTGATGAGCTTCTGGGAGGCCCACGCCACCTGCTCCCCTATCTGAGTTTCTCTAGATTATGATGTGGTGTCTGAGTAGGGCACTATCTCCTATGAATAATTCCCATGCATTGTGGCGCATCAACAAAATTCCCATTTTGTATCATGAAGAACCACAGAGAAGTTATGCAACAACAAATAAGATGTGGGTCCTCTTTGAAAGCCTAGGTAGTGTGGTCTAGATTTGCCTTACCCTTAGCATTAGCCGTGGTATCCTTTCTGCTGAAAAAATGGTGTGCCTAAATTCAGTTTCAGCAGTTTGCAAACACCAAAGATTTTCACATACTGGAGAATTAGCAACCCTAAAACAGTTCAATTAAATGTCATCTATAGACTGCAATTGCATTGCCTTTTCATGCAAAGAGAAATTCAGTTTTAACCACAAGGTAATCATTCATATAAAATTATGGTCAATTGTCAGGCTGTGACAATCTGTGCATATACATTCAGAGAACTTTCACCTCATTACAATTGTTACTGTCACTGCCCCATTTCAGCATTCTACCCCACCCACACTATATGGATTACAAAGTTTGGAGCTCTGAGGGAGTTAACATCCCTTGATCACATTTAGGGTTTATAATAAATGTCAAAAGGGACAAAGGAAAAGTTTAGCAAAGGCTACTCAGCCGGTACTCTATTTGGAAAGTACCTTTCTTCTGTGTTCCTTTGTCCCTCTGATATTGAACCACCATTTTCTCAATGACAGATACTGTTGCATTGCCTCAGTTTAGTCTACAAGTTCCAGTTCAAGATGCATGACCCTTGCCCCACAGAGCCACAGGGAGGGAGGTTCCTGCTATGAAAATCTTCCAGAATCTGCTGTTTGCTCACCAGATGGGGTACAATTTAAGAATTCATTGAGGTCTGGACCTTCAGAATCCTCCAGAAAGCAATAAAAAGGTCATACATTTTTTCATGGCCCTGGCCTCAACATCTTCTGCTCAGTCGGTCAGTTCCTGCTCCCTCTTGAAGATGAACAGTGAAGTGAAGCCCATGCCTACAGTCTGCTCCCTGAGATCATTGATTGCCTCCCCCACCTACATGGTGCATTGCTTCAGTTTTTAGGTCTTTTAATATCCTTCACATTTGAGTCAATGTGGTGCAGCAGTTTAAAATAATTTAGGTGATGGCCTCATCAAAGTGCCATGAACTCAAGCAGGTGTCTTTATCCTCCAGGTCTGCCCCCATTGTTGCATATGAGGCACAAGATGGAGAATTGCCAGGTGTCCAGCTCTTAGCTACTGATCTCTGTGAGTTCAGCCTCGAGGACTGTGATTCTCTGCTGTCAGGTTGACAGACTCCTTAATAAGAATTGACCCTCTTTGGTGTGATAGATGGTTTCTCAATAGTGGATTGCTCTGGATTCTAGGGGATGAGAGCAGGAGTCAGCAGTTAAGTGCTATATTGGGTGGTGACATCACCTGAAGTCCCTGTGATGATCTGTTTTATATCTTGTTTTAAATTCTCAGCATATCCAGCGAAGGAAGCAAGGCCATTTTAATTTGCGGTTGTGAGAGGGGACAGGGTGTTGGGGACAGGATCCTGCTTGTGTATTAGCCAGACCAGGACATGCAATTGGTTCTGTAGGAATTCGGGAGTTTGTCTTCATCCTTACATTGGAATCTCCTGGTGGTTGGTGTTGGGATTTTCATGTTTGGGTTGATGATAATTCCTCTGTGTTTGGCCAACAATTCCTCCAATGAATGAATGTAATGGGCCTCATACAGGTGGTTACCTGCAATGCATAACTCTACCAGCAGGGCCACATCCTGGACCTTTTTCCCCTCTGGGGCTTTTATCTGCAACATAAGGGTTGATCTGATAATTCAGTTGGATCATCATGCTATGAGTTTTCATATCAGGGTCCCCAGAAATAGATCATCCCCTGTGGAGTTATTCTGATACCACCATAAATGTAATCTTGAGCCTTCTAAGCCCATGGCAGTGTAGAACTGTTTGAGCAAGTTTCTGATTTGTGCACTAGGAGTCCTAAATGTTATGGAAAGCTATGATAAAGCCCTTACAGTTGCCATCAACTACATTGCACTTGGTAGTGTATGCCCATGGGTCTCCACATAGCTCACCTTGGTATAATGAGGAGCTGAGGTGCTTGAAAACCAAAGGGCAAAGGTTGGAACATTCTTGAAGGAGATCTGGACCAACTGAGAATAGGCAACTTTTGAGAGCTCATTGTAATGAGTATCGGGGCAACCACTGTGAAAAAGACACAGTAACTGTCATGGATGATTGCTGCAGGGTAAAACAGGCAGTTCAGCTCTTCCGCACTGTGAACAAACTTTTACATCCAGTCTGTCTGCAGTTCAGATAAGTGTTATCTACAAAAAGTGTGAGGATGTTGGTCATTTTTCCTTAATGGGGTATCCTCAATTAGATTTGGTATCTCCTCCAGTGGACTGTCATGGCCAGCAAGTTACAGTCTGAGACAAGCATAGGCACTCCATATGTTTGGGATGAATTGCAGCCAGTTTTAGCTAAGAGGTGCTCTATGTAATCTGTGAGGTGCATCCCAGCTGTATATGTGACCTGGGTTCCACCCAGCTTGTAGTGGACTGCTGGGAGGTTCGAGGCCCAGTTATTAGTTATATACAGGTGCTTCTAAAGGTAGCACTTAGTAATGTGAAAAACTCTGCAATTCATGTAGCATAGTGAGAATTCTGTCAATCTGCATGATCAATTTACAATTTGTGTCAAATTTACTACTAGAATTGCCACAATTCACCACTTCCGAAATTGTTACTTCAATTTGCATGCTAAATTTGCTGCAAAGTGTGAATAGTGGCACATTTGTGTAGTAAAATGCACCACAAAGTATGAATTGCCAGGAATTTTCATAGTGTACTATGCAAATACTCACATACTGAGCAGCATGCAAATTTGCTGTAACTTACATGAGAATTGCAGGTTTGCAACACACCTACTTTAGGGAGGATGTTTTTCCAGCTGTCTGGAAGAGGGTATTGATGAAATCTCTTCTTAAAAGCCATATTTGGACCATAGATCTTATCCAACTACATGAATTTCGTAAACCTCCCATTTTGAGGAAGGTTGTTGAGAATGGTGATGCACGCTTGAGGCACATTTGAAGAGATATGCCATCTTTGAGCAATTCAGTTAGGCTTCAGAAGACAGCACAGTACAGAAACAGCAATCATCACCTCTTTCTAGCAAGGCATGGGGGAATAGATTTTGGTTCTTCCTGATCTCTCATCAGCTTCATTGATCATGGGGTTTTATTATATCAACTGAGGCACTGGGAGGACACACACAAACTGTTTTGAAGTGGTTTGAGTCCTTTTGCCTGCAGTGTGCAACAGGTTGCACTAAAAATGTTGCCCTTGACTGTGGAATACCTCAAAGCTTGATTTACTCTCTTACATTTATGGTGCATATGCAGCCTTTGGAGAAGGTCATTTGATGATACAGTCTACAGTTTCACTGCTTCAGTATGCTGATGATACCCAGCTATATCTGTCATTTGCCCATGGGAAGGTAAATGCTGTCTACCTGCTGAACAGTCATCTGTCTGATATCAATGACTAGATTGCCTACTGCTGGCTGAGGCTGAATCCAGACAAGAAGAAACATAGGAATCATATTGGCAGATAGGGACTGCATGATCCATCTAGTCTGCCTGTGTTTTGCCTACCTCCTATTTAGACTGCACCCTGATGTGTCTACAATGTCTGTCCCATGTGAGTTTGAACATGTGTACTGTCTTGGATTAAACCACCTCCTGGGTAGGCTATTCCATGGGTCCATGACCCTTTCTGTAAAGAAATACTTCCTGAGATTGCTTTTGAACCTGCCTCCAACCAGGCTAAGTTGTGCCCTTTGTACTGTATCGCATCCCTGTTTTGCTGGAAGAGGTTTCCTGCTTGTGTTTTGTTGATTCCCTGAATGTACTTAAAAGTTTTGATCATGTCCCTCTGTTTCTTCTCTGCTCTAGGGTGCACAGATTTAGTTCCCTGAGTCTTGCCTCATATGGCTCACGATGCAGTCCATGCACCATCTTTGTAGCCCTTCTCTGTGCTGTCTCCGAGTGATCAATGTCTTTTTGAGGTGGGGCCTCCAAAATGTACTGCAGTACTCTAAATGTGGCCTCACCAAGAACCTCTAGAGAGGAATTATAATCTTGCTCTTTCTTCTTGTATTTCCCCTACCAATGCAGCCAAGGATGCCACTCGCCTTCTCTGCTGCCTTTTCACACTGTCTTCTACAGTGACTACTCCGAGGTCTCTTTCTGTCTTTGTCTCCTCTAACTGATGCCCTCCCAGTGTGTACTTTATCCTGAGTTTTTTTTCCTATGTGCATAACCTTGCACTTCTTGGCATTAAACTTCAACTGCCAGTTCCTGGACCATTCCACTATTTTTTTCAGGTCTGCTTCCATACCTTTCGCTCCCTCCTGCATGTCTACTCTGTTGCAGAGTTTTGTGCCATCTGCAAATAGGCAAACCTTCCTCTTCAAGTTATTTGCAATATCTCCGATAAATATGTTAAAGAGGATAGGTCCCAGCATAGAACCCTGTGGGAATGCCACTGGTCACTTTGCCTTCCCTTGATAATGATCAACTGACAAGCACTCTCTGCATTCTATCTTGCAGCCAGTTGGTGATCCAGTTCACTGTCTTATGACTGACTCCTATATGCTCTAATTTGTTAGCTAGCCTTCTATGGGGGTGGTGTCAAAGGCTTTGCTGAAGTCCAGGTACACAATGTCCACTGCTCCTCCCTGGTCAACTGCTCTTGTGTCCCAGTTGAAAAAGTCAATCATATTGGTCTGACAAGAGCATCCTGCTGTGAAGCTATGTTGCTGGGGTCAATTATTTTGTTATCCTTCCGTACTTCACTATCCTCTCCTTTAGCAGAAACTCCATAATTTTTCCTACCACTGAGGTCAAACTGAGTGGTTGGTAGTTTCCTGCCTCCTCCTCATTCCACTCTTGTGTAAAGGTACTACTGTTGCCCTTTTCTAGTCTTGAGGTATTATTCCACTTTCCAGTGACTTGCTGAAAAGGTCAGCCAGTGGTGTGGTGAGTTCTTCTCAAAGCTCCTTCAGTACCCTAGGGTGGATGCAATCTGGCCTCATTGCTTTATCTACCTTGAGCCTATTCAGCTCTTCTAGGACCCTTTCCCTTGTGAAGGGTCTTGGTCTGCTCCTGTGGTGTTGTGCACTGACCTACTTACTGTAGGACCCTTCCCACTGTCTTCTATGGTGAAGACAGAGCAAAAGAAATCATTTAGTAAATCTGCTTTGTCTTCATCTGTCTCTGTCATCTTGCACTCCTTTGTTGCTAACCTGACTAGTCTCCCTTACTCTTTCTTTTGACCATATATATCTAAAGAAGGTTTTGCCTCCTTCTTGACCCTCTGCTATTTCTCCTCTGTCCTTGCTTTGGCTCTCCTAACTGCCTTTTCTGCCTCACTCAGCTTGTTTTGTAGTATTCTTTTCTAATTCACTTTTAGTTTGTTTATACATAGCAAAGTCCTCCTTTTTCCTTGATTTTGGTTGCGACTTCCTTTGTGAACCAGAGGAGTTTTACTTTCTTTTGGATTTGGTGATCTGTCTAGTGCATGTAGCTGTAGATGTGTTTAAAACAGTTTTAAGGCCTCCCAACAGTCTTCTACATCTTTCAAGTTTATGCCATCTAGCATGGATGTGACTATACATTTCATTTCAGGAAAGTTAGCTCTCCTGAAATCTAGAACCTTAGTTTTAGTGTGACTGGTATCTTCTACCTTGTTCACAGTTACTGCAGCTGGATTGTCCTATGGTCACTTGTCCACAGATTGACCCCTACTTGCACATCTGAGACTTCTGTGCTGTTTGTGAGCACCACATCCAGTATTACTTTGTCTCTGGTGGGTGGATTCACCAGCTGTTGTAAACCTGTTCCTTTGCAGTGCAAATATGAAATATTTGCTGTGTTTGGAGGATGCTGTATATGAGGACTAGTCCACATCTGGCAGATTGAAGTCCTTACCAGCAGAAACTCTCCCTTGTATGCCATTATCAAGATGGTTTCCATGAGCTTTTATATATATCAGCTTCCTGGGATGGAGTTCTGTAGATATCTCTGATCTGGATTGGGGCCTTCTCTCAGATCAAGGGTAATCCAAAGTGCCTCTGCCTTGCTTTGCTTCCTTTGGATTTCTGTTGCATTGATGTCCTTTTTAACATGCAGTGATACACCCCATCCCTTTTAACTTTCTTGATCCTTCCAGAATAAGCGTGCACCCTGGGATGGTGACATCCCATATGTGTTCCCGTGAACTATGTCTCTGTAATGGTGACCAAGTCTAACTGCGCTTCTGCCATTATGGCCCTGAGGATCAGGAATTTTGTTCATCAGGCTACAGTGTTGATGGACATTGCCTTCCAACACTGTTTTTCTGGTTAGTTGAAGGCTTACCCTGACTCTTTGTGTATGTGTTTTGTGTTGCTTGTTGTGTGTATGATAGGAGCATATGCATGCTGAACTAGTTGGTGGTGGGGGAGGGGCATAAGGTGATCCTTGTGGTGTAATGGGTGCCTGTGCCACCTACACGCCCATTAGTTTAATTGACCAATATGGACATCAATCTTTTAATCAAGTGCTCATGTACCTTCTTTAGAGAGGTGCAGGCCATCAAATTTAAAACTCCCATTCCCAGAAGTCCTGTCAATTACCGACATACTGGTGACCTTTTCCTGGCACCAGTTCCCCAGTCAGATGTTAAATTCAGTGATGTCCTTTTCCTGATCTTCTGCCTGCTGTATCCATTATTCCAGACAGGCAGAATCTCTAAGAAGGTGAGACCAGTCAAAAGAGAAGAACATTTGTTGCTCAGCCTGGAGATATTTTGTTTAGTTTCCTCCACTGACCTACTGGTAGGCCATTTGGAGAATGACATGAGTGTTGTGGTCCACTGCACATTCGATCCCCTCAATGCAGCCTTTGTTCCTTCTTGCTGATGTCCCCAGGAGGCACCTGACTGCAACTGAAGCATGGTCCTACTGTAGGTGAGGTTCCATACACCAAATCATGGAGTTGCCTATTATTAGAACAAATTTCTTCTTTTCTGATTTAGCATGTTTAGTGGTGGGTATACCTCCTTGTGCTGGTTTGGATGTGGAGAATGTTCGATGCCCATTACACAAGTTGGAGACTCATCGGCGCTTGATCTATGCAAGTCACCCTGGAGATAGTTGTGCATATCTGTTAGATGTTGAAATAGGATTGGAACTTCCTTTAGCAGAGGATTTTTGGTAGTTCTATGGTTCCTGACTATCTGCCACGAGATGTTGCTGGTGGATATGGGTTCTCAGAGGATGGCCAGAATAGTTTAGGAGATGGCTAGGCTAAATCAGAATTCTGCCCCACTCATGGCTGTGAATATGGTTCAGACTCCATGCGACATCATGGACTTCAAGCTGACACTATTGGAAACCTTAGGACCTGAAAACACTAGTGCATACCTTCATTTTGCCCAAACTGGATTATTTCATTCTATAATTTGGACTCTTAGGAAATGCTGCACCGCTTGCAGCTTCCCAGAATGCTGCTGCCAAGCTGAATGTAGAGCATCTCACTCTGAGCATATCACCCCAGTGTTGCAGATGCCCAGGCTGCTAGTGTGCTGGTGTGTCTCCTTCAAAATAGAGCTGTTAACATACGAAACCCTACCTGATATGGGCCTGAGCAACCTAGAAGAGCTCCTATATCCATATGCTCCTGTCCATCCCTTCTGATTCTCTGAAGAGAGTTTATTGGTGGTCCCTAGGTCATGGTTAAAGCAGTCTGAGAACCATATATTTTCAGTGGCAGCTCCACTGTTCTAGATCTTCCTACCTTTACATCTGATGGAGGCCCTTTCAGTGGAGCAATTAAAAGGGACTTGAAGTGTTGTCTACTTACTGCAATCTGGGTCTATCTGGATCTAGTCAAAATGAATTATTTT
This sequence comes from Neoceratodus forsteri, assembly GCA_016271365.2. Taxonomy (NCBI): domain Eukaryota; kingdom Metazoa; phylum Chordata; order Ceratodontiformes; family Ceratodontidae; genus Neoceratodus; species Neoceratodus forsteri. Next base: position 1,234,136,448 of record CM057456.1, read on the forward strand.
GGGATTGTGAAATACATCAAATGTATGTTAGTTGGTTAGTAAATGGACATAGATCATTTTAGCTATAGTTTAGGAGTTGGAATGGTTGCTGTACATTAATTTATTGTGTTTAAGTAAGGTGTTCTCTGCCAGGGATAGGGCACCTAAGAAATTAAATACTGACTTACTTACTTTCTTCTCCTAACATCCACAGTTATCCCACTCCATTCTTTTTAAAAGTCCCTCCCTCCACCTTTACCAGTCATCATTGTTGGTTTCTGTCCCACACTGCTGACCACCAGTCTAAGGTAAAAAGCTTAAATAACAAAGTAAAACAAAAACTACTGCACATGTGCAGGGTCTAACTTTTATTAAAACAAATAAACGTAGCTCTTAATAAAAGTCTATTTTTGAAACAAATTCAACCACAAATACAGTAGGTGGTGGTGGGGAAGTTGGCATAAAACCAGATTTCCTGACTTTTGTGTTTTATAGCCCTAAAAGACAAAGAACCTCTGTGCAAACACTGAAGCAAGGGTTACCCCAAAGGCATTTGGCTGGGAAGCCAAGTTTCAAGAAAATACAAAATCACACATGCCCACACAATGCAAAGCATCATGGGCTGCATGTGCAAATCACTGACAGAATGTTATGCTGGTTCAACTTTAAGCAGAATTGCATGGTGCCGAAAGGCCTCTCACACAGTTTGCAAAGGATGCTAACAGATGACATAGACACGTGTTTCATCCTACAGGACTCATCAGTATGCCTCGTCTGTTTGACACCCCAGTGGAATGAACCAGGTACCCTAAGACGGTCTGTCTGGGTTATGTTTTGGTGAACCCATTAAAATAAAAACTATTTAAAAGACAAAGAACCTCTGTGCACAAACACTGAGGCAAGGGTTACCCAAAGGGCATTTGGCTGGGCAGACAAGTTTCAAGAAAATACAAATCACACATGCCCACACAATGCAAAGCATCATGGGCTGCATGTGCAAATCACCGCAGAATGTTATGCTGGTTCAACTTTAAGCAGAATTGCATGGTGCCGAAGGCCTCTCACACAGTTTGCAAAGGTGCTAACAGATGACATAGACACGTGTTTCGTCCTACCAGGACTCATCAGCATGCCTCGTCTGTTTGACACCCCAGTGAAATGAACCAGGTACCCTAAGAAGGTCTGTCTGGGTTATGTTGTGGTGAACCCATTAAAATAAAAACTATTTAAAAGACAAAGAACCTCTGTGTGCAAACACTGAGGCAAGGATTACCAAGGGCATTTGGCTGGGAAGCCAAGTTTCAGAAAATACAAAATCACACATGTCCACACAATGCAAAGCATCATGGGCTGCATGTGCCCTAACATTTATAGCCCTAACATGTGCATTGACTTCATTTATAGATTCTATATTATAGTTCACACAGTTTCTGAGCCACATAGGTCCCTTAACCAGAGGAAGAGGTAGGTGATGGGCCAAAGATAAAAGACAAGGGCATAAATGGTAGGGAGGTGGACACCAGTCCTTTTACAGAGGATAAAGTCCTCAAGGCACTAGCACAATTAAAACAGACAAGACAATGGGACCTGATGGAGTGCACCCCAGGATACTGAGGTAGCTCAAAGAGGTGCTGACTGCACCTCTGACAACTCTGTTTAACTTCTCATTAGAAAGAGGGAGGTTCTGAGGGACTGAAAGAGGGAGATGTGGTCCCACTTCACAAAAGTGGCAACAGGGAGGAGGCAGGAAATTACAGACCTGTCAGTCTGACTTCAGTAATGGACAAAGTAATGGAAACACTACTGAAGGAAAGAATAGTGGAATGTCTTGTAGCCTGGGGATTATAGGATCCAGGGCAACATGGTTTCACAGAGGGAGAGCTTGTCAGACAAATCTGAACAAGTTCTTCAACTGGGGTACCAGGTAGTGGATCAGGAGGAGCAGTAGATGTGATCTACTTGGATTTCAGTAAGGCCTTCAGCACTGTTCCACATAGAAGACTGGTGAACATGCTGGCCTGTTTGGGAGTGGGTCAAAAGTTATAAACTGGGTAAAAGGTTGGTTAAGCAACAGGAGTCAAGGGGGTGGTAAATGGTGTCCACTTTGGAGAAGGCAATGTGACTAATGGGGTACCTCAGGGCTCAGTACTAGGCCTGGTACTCTTCAGTGACTTTATTAACGACATTGCAGAATGGCTAATATGGAAAGTATGCATGTTCGCGGATTACACAAAAATCTGCAGCAGAGTAGATACATCAGGGGAATGAGGGATGATTTGAAAAGTTGGACGAATGGTCAAGGGTTTACAGCTGGGTTTCAGTGCAAAAACGTGCATAATCATGCATTTGGGGCACAGAAACCTGGAGGCTATGTTCAAACAGGGAAGGAAGTACTGACAAGCACCAAACAGGAAAGGGACCTGGGGATAGTCATTGCTGATGACCTGAAGGTAGCCAAGCAGTGTTATAAGGCAGTAGGGAAGGCTAGCAGGATGCTCAGGTGCATAGGGAGGGATATCACCAGTAGGAAGAAGATGATAATATTACCCTGTACAGATCACTGGTACAACTCCACCTCAAATACTCTGTCCCATTCTGGAGGCCCCATCTCTGGAAGGACATTGATAAGGTGGAAGCAATACAAAGGAGGGCTACCAAGATTGTACAGAGCCTGTATCAAAACCCCTATGAGGAGAGACTCAAGGAATTTAATATGTACTCTCTGGAGGAGAAGAGGGAAAGGGGATATGATGGAAACATTCAAATAACTAACAGGCATTAATAAGGTAAATGAAAGTAGCATTTTCCATAGAAAAAGAAGCTTGAGGACAATGAGTCACATTATGAATTTGGAGGGGGATGCTCAGAGGAAATGTGAGGAAATACTTCTTCATGGAGAGGGTTGTGGATGCCTGGAACAGCCATCCAGTGGGGTTGTGGGTGCCAAAACTGTGACCAGATTCAAGCATGCATGTGAGAGATACAAGGGACCTTGGTGGTAAGGCAAGAGGAGGAGCCAAATAGAGACTGAGAAGGGTCTGCACTAGCACAGTAGGCAGGGAAACTGGGAGACTAGGTGGGCCAAGAGGTCCTTATCTGCCAACAACTTTTATGTTTCTATGTTCTATGTCTTCCTGTCACATAACTCTAATAATAATATAGGCTTCAGTTGTAATAAACTTTGGCAAAAATTAATTTAGCTCATATATTCTTAACATTTAACATGAAAATATGTTTTTTAGAAAACAGAAAGTGCATCAATTATATTGTTTTTATACCTGTACCAATAAATTTAAATTGCTTTAAGTCTATCTTGTCTGTGCTTGAGTTTATCTATAGAGATTTAAACTACTTGAGTCAGACTTTGGTGAGACACCAAACATGCTGAGCTGCCCTACTACCCTGACTTGATCCCAGAGAACAAAATGCACTTTTCCACTGTATACTAGAAAGCCTTTTGATGCAATTGCATGATCAATTAAGAAGCTGGACTTATCCTTACACAGGATGCAAGTTATAATATAGATATAAGTAAAATGACAACAAAAAAGCAGCTTATGATTATATGCTTAACAAAGACAGTTAGCTAGCAGCTTTCTAATAAAGCCCAATTGTCTACTTATTATTAACACAAATGTTTGGAGTTGCAGCTGTAGGAAAGTATATGAGATGAACTCTGGATACAGTCTGTACCAGCTGGTGCAAAGGTCATGAAACCCAAGGTTACAATGTTCCAATGATGCATTCACAGGGGCTTTTGAAATTAAGCTTATCTGTTGAAACATTGTACATATTGTTCACTGTCAACTGAGATGGGCAGCAAATACTGACTCTAAGCTATATGTTGACTATTGTTTGGTTCACATAATGCAGTGATAAAAATATTGCTATGCCTCAGTTCCGGGAGGTGTCTGAAATCACATTTTATGTTCTGACAGATTTCTCAGTAGTCACTTGTTTTAAACAAAGAAGGACATTTGCATGCTGAATCTACAAAAGAGACATGGGTAATATATTTTGTTCTTACAATGGAGTTGATCTGCATGACAACAAGTTGTATACCTAATTCTGTGTTCAAATTAGCACTACAAATTCAGTTTGAGAAAAGAATAGAACAGCTCAGACTTTGGGAATGCATCCTCTCTTGAACCAAATTGAACTCTGGGGCAAACTATGAACTAAATACCACTACAAAAGGGTCCCTGGTTCTCATGATTCTAAATTTTAGAAATGCTATACAATGTTACCTTGTTGCAATTATTTATGTATGAGGTAAACTTGTTCTGTTTCTGTCATTTGAAAGAATGGTACTTAGCAGCCTATTTTCAACTGCAGATTTGTTAATGCCAAAATGTCCTTTCTGCTAATATTTATTGTGATAATTTACATATCCAAAAATTCAAAATGTTACTTTATATGCATAAAAAATAATTATGTTATAATATGTTAAGTCCTAGCTGTGTTGCTCTAATTTAGCCACTGAATTAATTGCATGCACCCCTAACTTTAAACAACAGTAGTTGCTGGCAGAACACAGCTATCCAATAACAAGATGATCTGTTTGAAGCTAGTGACCAATCAGAAGGCATTAGTCAAAGTACTTAGTGTGTATGGGGTTTGCCTGGCTCTAACCCCAAACGACTCTTAAAAGCAATATTTAGCCTACTTAGATTAACAAACATTAGGGTGAGTGAAGTCTGCCCACTACACTATGTGTAGTCTTCACAGGAAAGTAAATCAAAATAATAGTGGTACTGTGATGCATCTAGCTGTGTTTTGCAGAAGCAGAACCTCAGTGGAAATGAGATGTGGTATTTCAGCTCTGCCATCCTGTGTAAATAAATTGCTTGTAATTCACTTCCTGATGCAATGCATGATCAATGGTATATACTATACATTTAATATCTATACTATTTTTAGTCCAAGCACTATCAGTAGCTAATCCAAGAACCAATGGATCTCAGATTTACCAAGAATATGTCACTGTCCAAACTGCACCATAGCTTAGCCATGCTATGAACAAGTAACATAAGTCATCCTAAAACTTATTGATTGAAGAAAGGAGTGATACACAGCAAAATTGTAAGCAGTCTGCTAATTCAGGAAATATTTTGGAAGCCCGGTCAAACTTTCCTAAGACCTACTCCCCAACTGCTTCACCTGTAAAGCCTCAAAATTGCAGCCTTGCTTTTCTGTGCTACAATTAAGTTTTAACTACAGTACACCCCACCAGGGTGAGCACTGTGAGTAAATTGGATGTCTGCTTTGTACAGTTTATTATGGGGATGGATTCAGAGACAAGGCAGTCAGTTGTGCCAGCTGTGGGGTACTCTTCTCTAGGATTATACTCTGAGGAGGAGGCACTGCCCCATCTTCAGGATCTTGGCAGAGCTCCAGTCTAAGCTGGTAGCAGCATGGGTAGAAATATCTCAGCTGTGTCATCAGCTCAGTAGGATCAACCCCATACCACCACTTCCTACAAACCCAGTGGTCCAGAGGGTTGGAGTGGTGGGATGGGGATAGTGAGGATGGGGAGGAAGTGAGGATTATCCACAAGGAGAATGTCCAGTTTCTTACCATCCAGACAGTGATTAGCTTCACACCCCTAGAGGAGGTTCAGGCACATGATTTTGCTTGAGGGGTCTCTAAGACAATCAATGGGAAAGGGCAGAACAATGTGATGGCACCCAAGAGAAGCAAATCTATCAGCAGAATCATAGTGGTTGGGGAAGCAATGGCTAGGGGTAGAGAGGGTGGGTGAAGGGGTGGATGGGACGTGGTCCAGTGCCTTTCTGGGGCATCTGCCATCTGGAATTTAGACAGGATAGGGAGGATAATGGAGAGGGAGCTTGGGGTGCTAGTACACCTGGGCACCATTGATCTGGCAAACTAATCAGTGGAGATGGTGAAGTAGAAATTTTCTTAGACTGGGGACAGATTGGTGGCACAATCATCCTCCCAAACCTTTTCCAAAGTCCTCCCAGTGTGTGGCAGGAAGATAAAGCAGCATAGGATAAGGAGGGAGATGGCAGAAGAGTTTAACAGATGACTTAAGGAGGGTGTAATGATAAGGGTACCACTTTGTCAGGAACTGGGGGACTCCTGAGACAAGAGGCTCTTCAGGGGTGACAGACTTCACCTGATGAGAGGGGCCTGCATGCTGGGGCAGAAGTTTGACATTTATATCAGATGTTTAAACTGACTGGAGGAGAGACGGGTCTATGGCAGTCTCAATGGAAGGGGATCCTAGTCAGTACTCCCCAAATTTGGTGGCTTTAGCAACACAGCAGGAGTAAAAGCTGTGGCCTATACTGGGCTAGGTGAATGGACTTTGTGGAGGGAACACAAAGGATACAAAATACCAAGAAAAACAAGGATGTGAGGACATGGAAAGTGCAAGGGAGTAGCAAGATAGGATCAGGAGTCAAGATGGAAGGGGTATGTCTTAATGCCAGGAGCCTAGGTAATAAAAATCAGTGAGCTACAGGTGCTGATGTTAGACATTGAGGTAGATCTTGAGGCCATAATGGAAACATGTGCTTCAGAAAATAATGACTGAGATATGATGTTCCATGGCTACTTGATGATCAGGAGGAATAGAGTAACAGGTAGAGGGGAGGAGTAGCCTTTTGTCAAGAAGGACATCAAAGTGGTGGCAGATGAGTGCATCAGGAGTAGTAATGGGGCAAAAAGTCACTGTGGGTGTAACTCATGGCAGCTTCAGGCAAGAGACTGTGCTTGGGGTGATCTATAGAGCAGAGGGCAGGGGAAGAAGAAGGACAGAGAGCTCAGGGTAGAACTGGAAAAGGGCAGCTAAGGAGAAGTAGTTGTGGTGGGTGATATGAACCTGTCAGACCTCGACCGGAATGTTCCAGTGGCCAAGAGCACCAGAAGTCAGGACTTGTTTGACAAGTTACAGGACCGTCTGCTTGTGCAGTTAGTTAAGGAGCTTAGCAGGCACCATTCAGACTGTGATTCTTAATGTGGTGCTCACCAGCTTGGAGGTGGTAGGAGCTATGAGCATAGAGGAGTCACTAGGGAACAGTGACAATAACTCCACTTGGTTCAATCTGGCCCTTGGGTCTAGTAAACCAAAATAAAGAGCTGAACTCCTTGATTTTAGAAGAGTAGACTTCAATCGGCTGAGGGAGCTGGTTAGGAAAGGTTAGTAAGGGTCGACAACATAGATGCAGTGGAAAAAGATGGGGTAATTAAGAGGCCTTTCTCAGTGTATCTAAAATATGCATGAGAACAATAGCCAAAATAACAGGTTCATGAGATCTCTATGGTTCTCAGAAAGGGTCAGGAAGTGGTGAGGCCAAGAAAAAGCCTTCTATAAATTTAAGGAAAAGCAGGGGAGGAAGAATTTGGAGAATATTTGTTGAAAAATAGAGGCGGCAAAGAGGGCAGTTAGGAGGCAAAGGTAGACACAGAACTGCATATTGTGGAGTAGGACAAGAGCAGAGAAAACAGTTCATCAGGTATATCAATGAAAAAAGGAAGAAAAGAGGGAAATTGAAAGGATAACCAAAGAGGATAGGATGACTGAGGCAGATGGGCAAAGGCCATCATCCTTAATGATTACTTCTGCACAGTTTTCACTAAGGAGATGGGGACCCTTACTAGAGAGTGGCATCACAGCAGCCACTAAGGTTGTCCTGGAGATGAGTCAGCCAGCATTTACTGGTGTCATGGGGCCAGCAGCCTCAAAGATTGGCAAGGCCCTAGGATCAGATGGGTTGCATCTGGGGATACTCAGGAAATTGACAGAAGAACTGGCTGATCCCCTCGTAGGTTTTATTCAACAGCTCTCTAAGGGTGGGAGTGGTTCAGAGGGATTAGAGGGTGGTGGACGTAGTTCCACTCCACAATGGGGAGGGTAATGAACAAGCAGGGAATTACTGACTTGTCAGTCTTACCTCTACTGTAGAGAAACTGATGGAGTCACTGGTCAAAGAGGACATCATGGACAACTTGGAGAGCAATGGTCTCCAGGGAAGTAAACAGCATGGATTCATGGGAGGGATGTCTTGTCAAACTAACCTGATAGTTTTGCTTGATTTGGTGATGAGGGAAATAGACTGGGGCCATGCTAAGGATTTGCTCTACTTTTGATTTCAGCAAGGATTTTGACTTGATGTCTCACATGCACTTGCTGAAGAAGATGGAAGATCTGGGTGCAGGAAGGTCATAATAAACTGGGTAGATAATTGACTAAATTGGAGGCAACAGAGGGTAGTGATCAATGTGGTAAAATAGAAGAGAGGAAGTCCAAGTAGGGTTCCACAGGGATCTGTTCTGGGCCTGGTTCTCTTTAACATGTTCATCAGCAATACTGGTGAGGGAATTGAGGACAGGTTGTGTCTCTTCGCAGATGACACTAAGCTCTGTAGAGGGTGGGTAGTGATGTGAGAGTAAAGGAACTGTAGAGACTTGCAAAAGCTGGAAGAGTGGCCAAGGGTTTGGCAGTTGAAATTCTATGCCAGAAAGTGCAAGGTTATGCACCTAGGGAACAAGAACCATGGGACGGAGTACTGAATGGGAGGGTAAGACCTAGTACCACAGTTGAAGAACAAGACCTTAGAGTTATCATCAGTAACCCGTAAACAATCAAATCAGTGCAACAAGGCTTATAGCAAGGCAAATAGGATGCTTGGATGTATCGGGACAGGTACTGGTAGCAGAAAAGAGAGGTAATATTTCGCCTGTATTCATCCTTGGTGAGGCCCCACCTGGATTACTGCATCAATTCTGGAGTCCTCACTTCAGGAAGGATAGGGATAGGCTGGAGGCAGTGCAGTGCAGAGCAGTAAAACTTATTCAGGGCCAGTAGGGCATGTCTGATGAGGAGCACTTCAAGGCACTGAACATGTACTCACTAGAATCCAGAAGCGAGAGGAGATATGATAGAGATCTTCAAATCCCTAAATGGAATTCACTGGGTGAACTGCAGGAAATATTTAACTTGAATACCACTTGCAGTCACATGGTCATGAGTGCAAGCTAACAGAACAAGGTTCAGAGAGACATGACAAATTACTACTATAAAGCTAGTAAGTGCCATGTACATGTTAACAGAGCGACAGAGTCAGCCGCTTGCATGCAAATTAATTTTAATGGGTGGCATAGTAGGTAGTTAGCACAATTAGCATACCTGATTTGAGCAATGGCAAATAATTACAAGTAGTTAGTTGCTCATTAGCATACCTACCTAAGGCATTGTTAGTGAGAGCCATTAGGAGTGCTGCCTGCTGTGAACTACCATGCCTCACGCCTCACCTGCCCTTCCTGAAAATTTTCATTTTCAAGTGGCTGAGCCAAAGTCAAGGCATGCAAAACCGTGACTGTACTTTTTAAATGAAGTAAACCCTACTGATTTATCAGAGCATGCTGGTGTTAACATGGCTGTAGCTGAGAATGTTGTTTCTGAGTTGGAGTTAGCAACTCCCCACCATTCAAAAAGAAATGAAGTGAATACACTAGATTCTCACTCCAGGTATGTTATGAGTTGGGACAGTATGCAGCAGACAATGGTGTTATGAAATGTGTCCGTCACTATCAGGGTAACAACCAAAATGACACAAATGAAAGCACCCTGTATGGAAAAGATTTATATTTTTTAATATCTGAAATATATCCTTATACCTCCAAATATGTTTCAAACATATGTCAAATACATTCACACTTTCACATATATTTCGAGACATATTCTAGATATTCACAGAATGATCCAAAATGTTTCATATTTGGGAGACATCTTTGATATATACGGTATATATATATATATTTACATACCATGGGTGAGAGCTTTCTCAGTAGAATGTCCTGTGTTATTTCCACTGCAGTGAGGATAAATCATGATGACATCTACAGAGTGAGGATAAATGCCATTTATCCACACTCTGCTGATGCCACCAGAGTGAGAATATCTTCACTGCAGCTTGCATTCAAATGAAACTGCTTCAGAAAACAGTTTCTCGTTCTCACTGAAGCTGCAACTTACTCAATTAGCTTTGCAAAACACTCACCTGTGTCCCATTGCATTTCTAACACTCCTAACCCATTACTGTGCTGATCTCAGCTTCAAAACAATCTGAATTCTAAAGGAAACTCCTTCACACAGCAGTTTCTCTTTCTCAGTGCTACCTGCAACAGTTTTCTCTCTCACTGAAGCTGCAACTTACTCAATTAGCTTTGCAAACACACTCACTTGTGTCCCATTGTGTATCTGACTCACAGTCCATTCAGAACAATTATACAATGGGCAAGTTAAATCCTGACTTCTGATTGACAAGCTATCAGGATTTACAAAGTGTAAATCCTGATAGTACAGTAGCAGCAACAGACACTGCCAGATATTTCCCAAAAATCTGTGATATTTCCAGAAATATTTCCTGCTTTCTGCATTTCTACAGTAGAGGCAGCAGAGAAAGTCTTCAGAAATTTCGTGAAATATCTGGAAATACCTGTCAATTTCTCTGGCTACTACTGTACCCCATGGGAAGAAGTGCCAGCCACCCACATGTACAATCCACTCTGTGAAATCAGTCCGACGCTGTAACTAAAACCGAAACAGCAGTTTTGAATTCTCATTAAACGCGATTAAAAAGCGTAACCATAACAACAGAAAATTGTCCTCAACCCCTGAATTACTGCAAGCTTCCCCATACCCTCCAAATTGCAGCTTACCCCATGTAATTATTCCTCTGTGTCTCCCAATAACTTCAGTCTCTAGTCCCAAAACTGCCAAAACAGACCGAACGGCAGTCACAGAATAGCTCCACAGTTAACATTTGCACCTATTGCTGCGGCAACAGCTAACTCTCCTTAACCAAAACAACCAAAGCAGCACATCATTACCTCTCTCTAGCCTTCAATATTTAAAAAAACAAAACAATAGCTCCTCACTGCGCACAAATAGACAACAAATGTAGCATCTCCCTGGCACCACACAATTGACAACAGCATCTCCCGAATACAGAACTACTTTATGCCACACACAAAAAATACCAAAAACACATTTAAAATACAAAACCTGTTTTTTTAATTGTCTAAAAAAAACATTGTACAATCACAATATACCTCTCGAGATGTGGGTGATGCCAGGATGTATCCACTTCTGGTATGATTTACTCACTCAGCTCAGCCTCGTGAGCAAACCAAACCAGATGTGGGTAAATCCTGGCATCACCCATACCCTGTTGTGATATATTGCTTAACTCACACACACACACACAGACACCCACACACACACCATACACAGAATGACCAGAAAACACACAAAAACAGAAAATGTTTTCCAAAGCTCTCACCCTCATGGCATATATAGCACATGATGTGCAGATGGTGGATATGGAAAATATTCACTCCTGCAGAGTGAGCTATGCATTCTCACCATGCCTTCTGCACTCGGAGAATACGCAGTTACTCCGCAGGAGTGAGAATATTTTCCATATCCCACTCCTGCCCATCATGTATCCCCTTATATATATATATTTGAAATATATTTTTGCTATTCTATTTCAAAATTACATTTTTGTTTCTTTCAATGTTTTGTCCTTGCATAAAATCAAAAATACTTATATGTGCATGCATATTGCAGTTTTTACATATTTAGCATTTTAGGCAAACATATATTTCTTATTTATCCAACATATATATTCTGAGATACTTATACCTTTCATTTTTGATTTCCTTGTGAGATGCTAAATATATAAAAAAAACAAAAAATATATTATTAACATATTTATAAATTACATCCACATGGGAAAGATCTATATTTTGTTAATATGTAGACTATATCTGAATATGCCTAACTATATCACCTATTTCAGATATATGTGCATTTGTCCAGTTATAGTTTAGATATTTGCAGAATTCAATGAGATGCATCTTTTCTTGGAATTGATATACTAGAGCCCATCCCTTGAAAGGGCTCCCTGTTGCTCAGCAGCTATGGCTGGGAATCATGTCGGCCATGCCTACTCCTCTGCCGCCCAACTCAGCTGCCATGTGGCCCAGCCCTTGATTGGGCTCCTGCTGCTCAACGGCTACAGCTGGGAATCCCGCCAGCTGTGCCTGCTGCTCTGCCTGCTTGACTCAGCTTCTACACAGTCCAGCCCTTGATCAAGTTCCGTACTGCTCAGTGGCTACAGTTAGGGAATCCCGCTGACTGCACCTGCTCCTCTGTCCACCTGACTAAGCTGCTACAGAGCCCAGCACTTGATCGGGTTCCCTGCTGCTCAGCGGCTATGGCTGGGAATCCACCAGCCATGCTTGCTTCTCTGCCCACTCGACTCAGCTGCTACAGAGCCCAGCCCGTGATCCCACTTTTTATGTTTCTGAATATGTTGCCCATGATCATGTTTGCCTTTGTATGGTTTTTTATTGTGCGTGTCGAACTGAAGGTTGCTAGCAATCCATACTCCCAAATTCTTTTCACACTGTACTAGTTATTACTTTGTTATTTATTGTATATACAGCATGCTGGTTGGTTACATCAAAGTGCATCACCTTGCACTTATTTTCATTAAACTTAAGGTTATGATTTTGTGCCCATTATTTCAGTTCCTTTAGTTGTCTTTGCAGATGTTCAGTTGATACTGTGTCATTTATTATTGACCCTACTTTGGTATCATCTGCATATTTTTTATCCATGCCCTCCTGATACATGCATACTTGTAACTAAGATGGAGAACAGCAGGGTCCCAAGACCGATCCCTGCGGCACCCACTTGTCACTCTGCCCCAGCATGAAGTATACCATCTGATCTTTACCTTTGCAAGCAGCATGTCAGCCAAGATTGCATCCATCTGACCAAAGCAGGGTCCACCTCATATCCTGAATGGTTTCTATTAATTCTGAATGAGACACTGAGTCAAAAGCCTTGGCATAGTCCAGGTATACCACATTAACTTGTAGACCCTGGTCTACAGCCTGACTAACAGATTTGAAAAAATCACAAGATTTTCCACTTTCGATTCCATGCTGGGATACATCCACAATTCCCACTTTGGTCAGGCTATCCTATGCAAAGCTTTTATAAAGATTTCCATACTTTACCCACAACAGAGTTATGCTTATTCACCAATTGTTTCTACCCTGCTCTTCTGGCACCAAGACCCATACACCTCCCATCAGGCTTTCTTTTCTGCTACCCACCCACTATCTCTCTCTTTCTTTTAGAAACATAGAAACATAGACTTTGATGGCAGATAAGGACTACATGGCCCACCTAGTCTGGCCATTTCCTATCTATTGGATACGCTGCATATCCTAGTTAACCAACAGCCCACTTCTTCCTACCCCCCACCAGAATTGCCTTATGTCTGTCTCATGCATTCTTGAATTTCCCCACTGTTTTTGACCCCACAACCTCCTCAGGAAGGCTGTTCCATGTGTCTACCACCCTCTCTGTGAATAAATACTTCCTCATGTTGCCCTAAGCCATCCCTCCCCCATCTTCAGATTGGGTCCCTTGCTCTTGCAAATCTCTTTTCTGAAAGATGCTACTCTCTTGGACTTTGTTGATTCTCTTTAGGTACTTGAAAGTTTCTATCATGTCTCCCCTCTCCGTCCTTTCCTCCAGGGTATACATATTAAGCTCCTTTAGTATCTATTCATATGGCTTCTGTTGCAGACTCTGCACCATTTTAGTTGCCATCCTCTAGCCGCCTCCATCCAGTTTATGTCCTTGCAGAGATGGGGTCTCCAGAACTGCACACAGTACTCTAGATGGGGTCTCACCAACTGTCTGTACAGAGGATAACAACTTCCTGTTTTCTACTAGTGATGCCTCTCCCTATACATCCCAATATCTCCCCAGCCCTCCTTACTGCCTTCTCACATTGCTTGTTTACCTTTAGGTCATCTGATATGACTACCCCAGGTCTCTTTCCATTGTTGTTGTTATTAATACCCTCCCCCATTGTGTACTCTTCCCTTGGTTTGTTTCCCAGGTGCATTATTTCTTTGATTGAATCTAAGCTGCCATGCTTTTGACCATTCCTCCAACCTTGCCAAGTCCTTCTCATCCTTTCCACCCCCATATATCAGCCCTGTTGCAGATCTTTCTGTCACCTGCAAAGAGGCATACTTTTATTTCCAGTCCCTCTACAATGTCACTTATAAAACATTAAAAGGACCAGACCCAGTACTAAACCCTGCATGACCCCATTAGTAACCCTCTTTCTTTGGAGTGGATTCCATTTACTATTACCCTCTGTGTCCTGTTATTCAGCCAATGTTTACCCAGGCTACCACCCTGGGACCCACTCCTAGGCTGGCTAATTTGTTTATTAATCTTTTGTGTTGGACTGTGTCAAATGCCTTGCTAAAGTCTAGGTAGCCATGTTCACAGCCCCTCCATGATCTACTACTTTGGCCATCCAGTCAAATAAATCTTTTAGATTCATCTGACATGACTTTCCCACTGTGAATCCATGTTGCCTTAGGTCCTGTGCCCTTGTCCTCTAGGTACTCTTTCTTTCAAGTGATTCCATCATTTTCCCTACCACTGAGGTCAAGCTGACAGGTCTGTAGTTTCCTGCCTCTACTTTGCTCCCACTTTTGTGAGGGAATCACAACTGCCCTCCTCCAGTCCTTAGGTACCACATCTTCCTCCCATGATTTGTTAAAAAGGGTAGTCAGTGGTGTCACTAGTTTTCCCCTAATACCTTATAGACTTCTGGGTTGAATACCGTCAGGCCCCATTGCTTTGTCCACCTTCAGTTTTAGGAGTTCTTTCAGAACCCTTTCTTCTATGAAAGGACTGGTATTGACCCCTTATCCAGAGTGCTTCTATTGACTGGATTAGGTACCTCCCCTCCTCTTCTTTTGTGAATATTGAGCAGAAGTATTTGTCAGTATCCTTGCTTTTCACTGTCCCTCTCTGCCTCCACGTCCCTTTATTAAGCCTCACTATCCATCCCTTGGTCTTTCTTTGCTCCCTAATGTACCTATAAAAGGTTTTATCCCCCTTCTTAACTGAGGTTGGCTATCTTTTCCTCGGTTTGGGCTTTTGATATTCTGTCTGCCTTCCCTTCCTTCTTCTTCAACTGGTGCAGTTCTCTGTCCTGCTCCTTCTATGTTTTCTTATACTACCTGAATGCTATCTTTTCTCCCTAACCTTACCCACCACCTCTTTTGAGAAACATAGTGTTTTTTTCTTTCATTTTGATTTGTATATTTGCTTCACATAAAGGCTTGTTGCCTCTGCGATGACAGTTTTGATGTTTCCTCATTGTTCCTCCACCTCTCCTTCTTGCCTGTCTGCTATTGCTTTTCTGAGACACTCTCCCAGTTTGACAAAGTCAGCCCTCCTAAACTCCAGTAACCTCACTTTGTATGGCTTGACTCTGCTGCTGTGTTTATTGTGAACCACACTATTTGGTGGTTACTTGTTCCCAGAAGGCTACCCACTTCTAGATCTGAGATCCTCTGTCTGTCCTCATTTCAGATTGCTCCTCCTGAGTGGGTTCCAGCACTAGCTGTCTGAGGCATGCCCCGTAGGCATCGAAAATGACCCTGCTCTTGGATGGCTGCAGCAAAGGTGCTTCAGTTAACATCTGGCATATTCAGGTCCCCATCAATAATATCTCCTTTTTCTGCCATCGTAAGGATGCCTTCTTTAATGTCCATGTTCATTTCTTCCCCTGAGATGGGTGTCTGTATCAACCCGGCAAGGATTGTGGTGCTATTTCCAGTCTACAGGATGACCCACAGTGCCTCTTCTCCTCCTTGTTTACCCTTTAGTTCTGTTGCTTTGATACCTTCTCTTACATAGAGAGCTACTCTCTTCCTCTTCTACCTTCCCTGTCCCTCCTGTAGATTGTGTACCCTGGTATGTTGGCATCCCAGTCATGGTTCTTTGTGTACCATGTTTCTGTGACTGCCACAATATCAGGCATCCCTCTTCCATCAAGGCCACCAGTTCAGGGAGCTTCTTACCTAGCCTCTACAGGCATTGGTACTCATTCCCTCCATTTTTGATGGCCTTACCCCTTTGCCCCATCCCTGTCCTTACTGCCTTTGCCCTTTTCTCCATTTACCCTGCCATTCTCCCTATCGACTTCTCTGTCTTGGTGTTTACCTCTCTAACTAACCTGATTTTTTTTGGGGCTAGGATTTCCCTGCTCCTTTTCAGTACCTCTCCTTGGTTAGTTTAAATGCTTGTCAATGAATCATTTAAACCTATCACCTAGGATCCTGGTTCCCTCCTGGACAGATGCAGACCATCGACCAGTATAGGCCTGCATCCTCCAGGTGGACCCCAGTCCCCAGTGAAGCCAAAACCCTGAGCTCTGCACCAGTTTTTAACCATTGATTGAATCCCATAGTGCAGAGCACCTTAGCCTCATCCATGCCATAAACAGGCAGCACCTCTAAAAAGGTTACTGTGCATGCTACTTGTCTAAGGCCCTCCCCAACTCCACAAACTCCTCCTGCACTGCTCTGATCCCTTTCCCAGACAGGGCATTTGTCCCAAGGTGGACAATGACATCCAGCTCCTCCCCGTGCAGCTTCTCCCATGATCCTGAGGATTTCTCCCTATCCTTCAAGCCATGGCGCCAAGCAGGCACTGCCACCTTCCTTCGGCCTCCCCAGTTCTACCCTGCCAACAATGGAGTCCCCCACCAGGAGTTGTTTCCTTCCTCTGTGTGGTCCCATGTCACCCCCTGTGGGTCTCCATTGTGAAGGTTCCCAGCATACTCTTTGGTCTCCACTGCTGGTGCCTCTATAGAGGAACTATACTCTGCCACAACAGTGTATGAATTGTGGGAGGTATAACTTGAGGGAGGTGCCTCTGTTCCACCACCCTCACCCTCCCTGGAGCCCACTGTGGTCCAACTGCTCCTCTTTCTTGACAACCTCAGAGGCAGCGGAGGTAGCCCTGGTGGTCCCTGAGTGGGAGAGGAGGTCCTGAATCCTAGCCAACTTAGCCTGGAGATGAGCAACCTCCTCCCTCAGCCCAGAGGTGCCTGCAGAAGGGACAACACTGCATCCTCCATAAAGTCTCCCGGAAGACTGCCACTCCACAGCCGCTGCACTGCACCACTCCCATCATGTCTTATTTGTGGCCTCTCAACTGTTGTTTTGTATGCTTACTCTTTCCTCTCTCTGTTTATTTATTTATTTTTTTAATTTATATATATTTTCTTCTCCCTACTTTCCTACTGCCTCCATGCCCTTAAAGCTCCTGTGCTTCCTGTTCTGGGACAGGAAGTTTCTGTATTCCTCAGTAGTCTCCTTCTGCTTACTTGTAAGCACCCTAGCCTCATCCATGCCATACACAGGCAACACCTCCATGAAGGTTACCATGTGTGCGACTTGCTTTTGTTGTTAGCCTGACCCTCCACCAATTTAGCTCCAGGCATTGTGTGTGCATAGCATATCTTGACTCCTACACCCTTTCTTTTCTGTCTAGTGCCCAGCCCTTGATCGGGCTTCCTGCTGCTCACTCAGCGCTTGGCTTGGAATCCTGCCAGCAGCGTTTGCTCCTCTACCTGCCTGACTCAGCTGCTACCAGGTACACCAAAACAACAGGGACTTGGGCTCGCAAGCCTGTAATTTGATTGAGCGCCTGCATCCAAGACTCAGCTTGCCATTGGTAGCTCGATTCCAGCTTTCATCCTATTGGACTGATTCTTTCTCTGCTTCTTTTAACTACTGTGCTAGGTTTGAATTGAATTTTCTCCTCCCTTCCACCCCACTCCATCATTCTTTAAATCCACTTTCTACAGATAGCACTTCACCCTACACTCCCACTGATATGCTGTTTCAGAGACAGACACACTCCCTCACTTAAAGGGACTAACACCTTAGTAATTAGCACTTTTACTAGTTTTGACTAATATGTATGACACTCTCTGCTGCCATTTCATTCTCTATTAAAGCCAGCAACCTGGGGCATGATGAACTTCTGTGGCCTGCTAATTATAGTTCTCTTAACCACTCTGAATGCTGTAAATGATGGGAAGACCCTGCCCCACCCCCAGATCATCCCACCACACCTAGCCAATACTACAACCACAGGTATAACGGTGGAGCTGGATGTTGACCCTGTGGACCAACTTATCTGCAAGCTATCGCCACAGCCACTAGATCACCTACCCTTGCTCCTGCAGTTGTTGCAGAATTGCTCAGCACTCACTCATGGACAGGTAGTGCCAGGAAACACAGACTCGCCAGGCGCAAGTATTCACACAGAATTAAGATTAACTGGAAACACCTTCTAAAATGATTAATAATCATCCTTCTGCTGTGAGGGAATGTGCACCTAACCCAGGCCCACCTGGACCAGTGACTACTAAGGCACATGGTCACATCAAAATTGCCACAATCAATGTAGGAAGCCTGCTACCTAAACTTCCCCAGTTCAGAGTGGTGCAGCACAATCCGGACATAATATTCCTCACAAAATCATGGCTCTCCCCAAAATACCAGATGCCACAGTATCCCTTATGGCTATACCATCTTTTGACAGGACAGACTGCCCAAATGTGGGGTGGTTGCCTGGTGTACCTGCATAATAAACTCAAAGCCCAAGTGATGCCTAACAGTCTCTCTACAAAGGAGACTCAAATTCTATCCAAAGTTCACGATTGGTAGCCAGAGTAAAACCACTTGTACCCACGGTAGTTTATAAAACTCTGGTGGCAAGGAAATGGAATTGAGCAGTTTATTGACTACTTTAGACAGATCAAATAGAATTGGGAACATATTATCTCAGGAGATTTCAACACTAATTGGCTAGCCCAGGACACTATGAGCATTACAGACCAAATAGCTAGCCTATACCTTACTCAAATGGTCCCTGAAGCAACTAGGAGAAATTACCATACTGGCACCTGCACCCTTATTGACTGGCTGCTTACCACCTGTCAGGAACACTTAACCAATGTATCCATGCTCCCTGATTCCCTAAGTGACCACTCGCCTATGGTCTGTACATGGTCAAACAAGAGCCTAAAGGTTCCCCAGCTCACGAGAAACTGATTCCTTAAAAAGAGTAGAAGTTAGGCACTTTCAAGCAGTATCAAAATGGCTGACTGGACACCACTAGATAGTATGAAGGATGCATATCAAGCTCTTGATTACTTTACAGCTATATTCAATAATGCCTGCAATATATTTGCCCCATACAAATCCTCAAAAGTGAAAGGGACCACCAACCCCTGGCATGGGCTCCCTCATTAAACAACTGAACTTAAGTGATGACCTATGGCACAAGGCTAGGGCTACTGGTAAGCTGGTTGACTTTACTGTCTATAAAGTGGTGAGAAATAAGTGCACAAGGCTGGTCAGGAATGCAAAGGCAAACTATAAAAATGGTTATTAGGCTGGCCGGTGGCGCTGAGGTTAGGCGCTGGACACCACACCTTGCGGAGTGCTGGTGACCGGTTCGGGAACAGACTCGAGCCCAGTGGGTCGGCAGGGGAGGATCAGGATTGAGCATCTATAGACTGCTCTCCTGATCCTGGGAGGCTGGGAATTTCACTGTGTAGCGGCCTCTGGGGATGCCCAGAGGCACTATATGATAGTGAATAAGTGGGGAGCACGGCGGACATCGCACGTTGTGCCGGATGTCATTGCATGTCTGTGCTCCAGTGGGATCCAAATTAGGTGGAAAATGGCTGGGCACAAACCGTGCAGCTTGTTAGCCGCAACCTGCCTTGCCAGAAGGACTCTCGTGGAATCGCACTGGGGGCCCGTGGCCAGTCTTGCTTAGCAGGGTATGAAGGAGGCCTCCAGCAGACTGGCTATGGCAGAACCAGACCCCACCATGTGAGTGAGCCTGGTGCTCTCCTGGCCAGTAGGGCTGGTGGCTGGATGCCCCACCGGTAGTTGCCGCAGTAAGGTGGAAAATAGAGATGTGATAAAAAAAAAAAAATTATTGGGTAGGTCTTGGGGTAAAGGGAAGAGTTTTGGAACAGTATAAAAACCCTGACAGGCAGGGACTCAAAGCACCTCAGACCTGATTATTACAGCATCTGGCATGTTACAGGAGCCTAAGGACCTGGAAAATGCCTTCAACATTGCATTCAAGAACCTACTGTAAGTGCTGTATTACCTCCGGTGTACCTAACAATCCAACCTCCAAGCAAGTCCAATAGTGACAACTGCACCCAGCCCAAAACTCGGAAAACCATTATTTTATTTCAAACAAATCACTAAAATGCAGACCATTAAATATGTTAGAAGAGTACTAGGTAAAACAAGGACTGGAAGTGACATGTTAATCATGAAACTCATTGCTCTCCTCTGGATGAAATAGCTCTTTCCTCAGCAAACTATTTAATATATCACTGAGACCAGGAGTCTTCTCAGATAAATGGAAGATTGCATGTTACCTCAGTGTTTAACAGTGGAGACAGAACCTGCCTGGGAAGCTACAAACTCATATCAATGCCTGCCCAGTGGGACAGAGGCACTAGGTGCCTTACCTCATGCTATGCCGGCGACCCGTGTTCGGAGCGAGCACGGTCCACTGGGCATTGGAAGGGTTGGAGAAGGATTGAGCATCTGAAGGACTGCTCTCCTTCTTTAGGAGGAGGAACATCAGTGGTGAGTGCTCAGCTGGCCCCAGTGGAGACTGGGGGCAGTGCACCAATGCTGCAGAAGAGGGAGGCAGAGATGGGGCAGATGCCTGGAGGAGCTCATGCGGACACGTGCCGCTCCTGCCACGGTGTCATGCATCCCCTCCCACAGGGGAGGAAAAACAGAAAAATCCCTTGGCAGCATGAAAACTACTAACAGCGCCACCATGGACATGCCCAGCCCACCTTCCAGGTTTCCGCAGTGGTGGGCAAGTACCTGTTGCGATGCATCCTGAATGGGCTGTGGTGGGGAGTGTGAGCCTGGCCATGACCAGGGCAGCAGCCATGAAAGACTGCCTGAAAGTGGGAAACCAAAGGCACAACCACTCCCCAGCTGAAAGACATAAAATACTAGAAAAAAACAAAAATCAAATCCATATCAATATTACCACCACTCTCTAAAGCCCTCAAATGAATTTAGCTGATCAAGTGATAGAGTACCTAAACAATTACAACTTCCTGTGTGTACAGCAACATGGTTTCTGAAAAACCATAGCACCATCACCGCACTTATTGAATACACCCACATGTGTATGCGCTCTTGATAGTGGTAAGTGGGTGGGGTCTATATTTATAGACCTCACAAAAGCATTTGATATTGTGAACCATCAGTTTCTGCTCAACAATCTCCTGGCTCGTGGCCTGTCATAGAGTATGGTAGCCTGGTTTACTAGTTATCGATTCCACAGATCACAGTGTGTGAAAATAAGAGGGTAGCATCCAACCCTAGGGATGTGACCCTGGGGTACCACAAGGGTCTATACTAGCCCATTGCTCTTCAGTCTATTCAGAAACTCTTTACACTCTACATGCCCAGCTAATATGCTGTTATTCAAAGACGATGCGGTAATCTCATACCAGGATCTGAAATGACTGAAATTCCTGCGACCTTTCAGGATAGCTTAAGGAAACTAGAGACTTGGTTTACCCTTAATATACTCCTTCTAAACTATAAAAAACAAAAGTTATGCAATTCACACAACCCCACAATAAGAAAAAACTGGTCCATTGCTTAAACTAATCAATTTAGAAGACACTCTAGAACAAGTCCACTCCTTCAAATATCTTGGCATGCACCTCGATGACACCCTGTCCTTCACCGGCCACATTGACCACATTATCAAAACAGCGAACATCAAACTTGGGATACTCTATCACCATAGGCAGGCAATGACTCCCGATGCCTTGAGCCTGGTAACAAGGAGCTCTGTACTGTCCACAGTCAACTATGGACTTATCATCTACAGTGCTGCTACAGACATGGCTCTGAAAAGAGTTAATATACTTCTTAACAAAGCCTGCAAATGAATCCTAAGGGACAGATTGCTTTACATACACTTGTAGTCTTTACCTGAGGTAGGATGGCTCCCCTGCATCTAAGGGTCAGATATCAGGCTTAGCTACCACTGCATCTAAGGGTCAGATATCAGGCCTTCCTGACTGGAAAGAAGTTCCTACTTAGACTAACTCCTATTTCAATGGCTAGCATTTTCCAGCACTCTCAAACCTCCAAAATGACTAGAGGATCATCAGAGGGTGTACTCCACGTCCCATTTAGGCATACCACATTTGCCCAGCATGCTTTCCTTTCAGGGCCTCAATGGTTAAATGACCACTCAGTCTCCCTTTTAGATTGTTGAAAGATTGGTCCCTTTAAAAGAGACCTCCATCTCCTCCTAGGACAAGCAAATCATTGTGATTGCCCTTCCTGATCGAATGTTGTCCTGTGACAAATCCACAGTTGACTACCCTCCACCCTTACTACCCTCCTCCTCCTTCCTGTTATTCTATCAAAGGAAATATTTTGTTTTACTTTTTAATGTTTTTAACAACTCTAATGAAAAATTATCATATTTTTTATGTAAGCATAATTTTACTCTGTAATTTCTTCAATAAGCGTACATTAGCAAACAAATATATTCAATATACTAGTGGATATATTCTTGGATATATTTCATATATGTTAAAATGGGTTTGGCCTGATATAAATCTGGAAAGTATCAGTAATATATGTGTTATATGTATATATATATATATATATATATATATATATATGTATATATAAAGAAAGAACCTCTGTGCGCAAGCACTGAGGCAATGGTTACCCAAAGGGCATTTGGCTGAGAAGCCAAGTTTCAAAAGAAATACAAAATCACACATGACCCACAATACAAAGCATCATGGGCTGCATATGCAAATCACCACAGAATATTATGCTGGTTCAACTTTAAGCAGAAATGCATGGTGCCAAAAGGCCTCTCACACAGTTTGCAAAGGGTGTCAACAGAAGACATAGACACGTGTTTTGTCCTACCAGGACTCATCAGTATGCCTTGTCTGTCTGACACCCCAGTGGAAGAACCAGCTACCCTAAGATAGCCTATCTGGGTTGTTGTGGTGAACCCAATTAAACAAAAAACTATTTAAAAGACAAAGAACCTTTGTGCGCAAGCACTGAGGCAATGGTTACCCTAAAGAGCACTTGGCTGGGAAGCCAAGTTTCAAAAATACAAAATTACTCATGACCCCACAATGCAAAGCATCATGGGCTGCATATGCAAATCACCACAGAATATTATGCTGGTTCAACTTTAAGCAGAAATGCATGGTGCTGAAAGGCCTCTCACACAGTTTGCAAAGGGTGCCAACAGAATATATATATATTATAGGGGTGCAGTCATGCCTCTTTAGTTAGGTTGAATAAGCACTTTAATGTTAAACCTGAAATTTTGCACTTTAATAACTTTGCAATCATTCAACAGATCTGCACAAAATTTGGTATCTTCTGTTCCATGGGGTGGTCTCTTGATGTACCAAGTTTTGTTTTGATCGGATTGGCGGATTTTGCGCTGTGCATAGTGAAAAATGCTAAAATTAGCCTATTGGGCTGTTTTTTTTCCTTTTAGCTTGCAGCCAAACTGTTTGGAATTTTGGGCTGTAATTTTCAGGGTAGAAAGAGCTTGCCCTCAAAAATATTAATCTGTTCCAAAGTTATTAAATTTAGAAATTTCAGGTTCTGAGCATGCTCAGTTCAGTCTTTGGATAGCTGCATGGAACAAAAAGCATTTTGGTCTGACGAATAAGGATTTTGACACCTCATGAAAAAGGATCCTTAGAATCCTGTTTCATAAGAAAAATTTCTTCTTCATCAGCCATCTTGTTCTTTTGTTTTAGCTCAAACTAACTGTCATAACTCTGCCCAGGGATGTCTTCTGCAGACATCCAAGTATATATCTTGGTCATCAGGACATCCTTTATTGTTGTGTGCCTTTACTTTAATTGTAGGTAGCCTCAGAATATATATTTTGATTTAAAAATCCTTGTTCATGACTCACTTCCATTTCTTTTTCATGAGATGTCATAATCCTTTTCACATCATGAAAAGGATTAGGACAAGTCACGAAAAAGGAATACAAAAAACAACCTCATCTTACAGTGTTTTACTTCCATTCTGGCATTCTGCCACTTTGCCATTTATCCCAGGTGTGTGTGGGCCCCCACCCTCCGATACCCTTTTTATTGCATTGGTGGTCAGTGGCTTGCCCTCACCATTCCATGTGTTTTCTTTTTCTGAAAAAGAAAACAGTCCTTGAGGTCCTCTTTTGTTTTGTTAATGTTTGTACCTGTAAAAAAAATGGTCCATCGACAATTGCTCCCACACCCCACTGGACCACCAACTGGCACCCACCTCCCAACACACCCCGTGATGTCCTCACAAGCCACCACTCACCTAAGGAGGTCCCAGGTTCGAGACCCATGCTGCCAATCAAAGACATGTCTTGCTGCTGGAACTGGCAACTGCAATATGAACTTAGGTAAATGTGCTTCAATGCATTTCAATGGGGGTCAACTTTCAACCATAACGCAGCTGTTTTTCAGAATTTTGGTACCAAATTTTCAACATGGCTGTTTGGGCACCACCTCATGTACAATATGACTGCCATGAGGCAAATCCTGCTGGAAGGGTGATTTCTTGTTTGGTTGGTGAAATCACCTTTCTGGTGGGATTTGTGTGATGACAGTCATATTGTTCATGAGGTAGCATCATAAGAAGGCTATGTTGAAAACTTGAGGTCAAAATATCAAAACATAGCTGCATTACAGGCATTGTTGCAATCTTGCTACGTACATTCTCAACTTTGGAAATGTTCAGTATTTAACCCCATAGTCTTCTTAGTACTCCACCTCATGTAAGTCACAACTGTCATTTTCCAAATCCAGTCCAAAATGTGCTTTTTCATCTGTGGCATAGAATGGTGCTGCGGTTAGGCAGAATTACATTTTGGCAGGGATTTGAAAATTATCTGCACTGGGTACATGTGGAGGTCATTAGAAGGCTATGTTGAAAATTTTGAGCCAGAATGATTACAAATTGCAAAGTTATGACTATGTGTCCCAATTTCTATACACCTGCTTGTAACTTTGGAAATCTTAAATATTTTGAACCCAAATTTTCAACATTAAACATTCTTACACCAACTCATGTATGTCACAGCTGTCATGTTTCAAATCCTGTCCAAATGTGTTTTGCACCTGCTCTGTGGATTGGTGTTGCACTTGCACAGAGTTACGTTTTTGTGAGGGTTTGAAAAAGTTTCTGCGCCAGGAACATGAGGTGGGGTAATAACATGGGTATGGTGACAATTTGGTGAGTGGTGTGCTATAACTGAAAGTGCAGGGGCCAGAGGTCCCTGTAAGCTTCACAGCTACATACATAAGTATGTACATATACATATTCTTCAAGTTTTGCTATATGCATTTATGGAGGGATGGGAGCACTGTGGGATGAAAGATCCTGCACTCCCACCATAAAATAAGGATACTGTTATACTACCTCAATTGAGGGATGTGAGCATAGGGTCCTTCGTCCCACAGTAAAATAAGGATACTGTTATACTATCTCAATGGAGGGATGGGAGCACAGAGTCGAAAGGACCCTGTGCTCCCACCCGTAAATAAGGATACTATTATAATATTTCAAAAAGTAAGGAAACAAATCTCGAAAATGTTGTTAATGCATCAGTTAGGGTTAAGCGACAAAGTAGGAAATGTGACATTAGGGTTTCTAACCTAACACACTATTGCCACTCTGGACAAACCCACGGGTGGGGGTGAGGTCTGTCTTGGGGTCATGGAACCCAATGCTCACCACATTTCAATACAAAATTAGGTGACATGGGAACAGCATAGCTGAATGGGGTAAGTATTGGGTTCAAGACCCCCAAGACAGACCCTCTCCCTCACCTGATGGAGTCTGTCAGGGTGGGGAATGGGTTGTTAGGGTTTGAAACCATATGACACATTCCTACTTTATTGCTTTAACTAACTGAATTCTTAACATTTTTGCAGTATATATAATTGCAAAAACATTATTAATGCATCAGTTAGGTTTAAGGTGACAAAAGTATGGAAATGAAGCATTAGGGTTGAGTCCCAAACCCTACCACCCACCCTCATTCTCCACACACCAACAGGCATTGGGATGTGCCATGGGGTCGTTACTCTCACCCCATTCCATGTGTAAACAGGATGACAGTTTACAGTATAGTGCAGCACCAAGCAACCCCTCCATTCACCTTATCAGTATCCTCAGTGCTGCTGGTGCACATACGGTGACTGATGCGGCACTCCTCACCATACCTCTCAACTGTCCCTGATTTTCAGGGATGTCCCTGATTTTGCCTCAAAATTTTACTCTGTCACTCCTAAAAATTGTGTTTCTGTGACCAAACAGCAGTGGTTATAAGCACAAAATAATATCAAACATTAAACTTACAGACTTGTTCTTCCTTAGAAAATGCATGTTACACTAAGCCTTTTATTCTACCAGCTTCCAGAGTGGACATCTCCAATTTTGAAGAAGTGTCCCTGATTTTGGTCCTTTGTCCCTGATTATTTTAAGCCTTGTCCCTGATTTATGAGGCAGAAGGTTGAGAGTATGCTCTCACACCCTCCTCGGCCAGCTGCCATATGTTCAGGCAGGAGCTCACAACTTATTTGTAGCACAGGGTGACATGCCTGTCCTATAAATAAGTTGCATGCTCCTGTCTGGACATATGTTAACCTGCTGAGAAGGTGTAAGGAGGATTACCAGTTTCTGTTTGCACACCTGTGGCACTGAGGATACTGGTAAGGTTACTGGGGGGTGAGTGCTTGGTGCCACAGTGGAGGATGGCCACTAAATTCCAGGGATTACAGACATGAGACTGGAGTACCATGGATCAGTGCCAGGAGAACAAATGGAGGCTGGGTGGTTTAAGTTATACTTTGGGCTGGTGATCAGAGGGCAGGGCACCAGTAGCACCAGGGAGGTTTAGTAACTAGGGGCTGGCAATAGGATGGAGGACCACTAGCACCTTGGAGATTTTATTATCATGGGCTGGCAATCAGAGGAGGGAAGCACTGTCTCAAGGAGATTTATTCATTGTGGGCTGCAATTGGATGGGGGGACCATTAGCACCGGGACATTTATTCCAATAAGAGCTGGCAATCGGAGCTGGGGGACCACTAGCACCATGGAGCTTTTACGATGTGCTGATATTGGGGGCATGGACCACAGGTGGTGGTGTGCTCCCCAGAGGCCATTCAGCTAGTTGGATTCCTTACCTCTGGAAGTCACTGGGGTTGCACAGAGTAAGAGAGTATTTTCTTCAGCGGTATTTGCATGGCACAAAAGGACCACATTAACCCTTTTGCACAGTGCAAATCTGCTGAATATTGACTTGTGCCAATATTCCTGTCCACGCCCATCCATGTGCATACACCACCATTTTGGTTTGTGCAGGTGCTAACCCTGTTTGCCAGCACAACTGGGCCTTTTGAATTTTTGGGCTCAGCACAAAACTCCAGTTACATAGATACATAGACAGTGTCGCAGATAAGGACCCCATGCCCCCAGTCTACCCATTTGAGCTTGTAAGTTCACTTTATGTTTTCCTAGAAGTCTGTTGCCCTTAACCCTGACCTCCAGAATTCCTTTATGTCTATTCCATGCATTCTTAAATCCCGTGATTGTTTCAGCCCCAAGCACTTCCTCTGGCAGGATATTCCACTTGTCCACCACCCGTTCTGTGAAGAAATTCTTCCTCACGTTTCCTCTGAATCATCCTCCTCCAACTTCATCCCAAGCCCTTTGGTCCTGGAACATCTTTTTCACTTAAAAATAGTGTATTCCTGCACCCTGTTCCTCCTGTAAGATACTTGTCTCTATCATATCCTCTCTCCTCCTCTCCTCCAGGGAGTACATATTCAATTCCTTCAAAGTATCCTCCATAGGACTTGTGATGCAATCCATATACCATTTTGTTACCCTCCTCTGAACCTTCTCTACCCTGTCTATGTCCTTATGTAAGTAAGATCTCCAGAACTGTACACTGTACTCCAGGTGGGGCCTCACTGGTGTCTTATATCGTGGAATTATGACTTCCTTTTTCTGCTGGTGATGCCCCTGCCTATGCACCCCAGCATCCTATTTACTTTACCTGCTGCCTTGTCCACTGTTACCCTACCTAGGGTCATCAGAGATGATAACCCCAAGATCCCTTTCCTGCTTAGTGCGTGCTATATCCTGACCCTACAACTAATATATTGAGCCAGGGTTTTGTGCCCCATATGCATTATCTTGCACTTCTTTGCATTGAATTTCTGCTGCCAAACCCCTGACCATTCTTCAAGTTTCTGTAGGTCCCTTCTCATTCTGTCTACACCCTCTGGTGTGCCTACTCTGTTACAGAGCTTTGTGTCATGAGCAAACAGGAAATTGTGCCTTCTAGGTCCTGCGCAATGTCACTAATGAAGATGTTGAATAGGACGGTCCCAGCACTGATCCGTGTGGTATCCCACTGGTCACTATTCCTTCTGTGGGTGACAGCCATTTACCACCAACCTCTGTGTCCTGCCACCCAGCCAGTTACCTACCCACCACACTACTGTCCTGCCCACACCCATATTCCCCAGTTTGTGTAATAGTCTTCTATGTGGCACAGTGTCAAAGGCCTTGCTGAAGTCCAGATAGGCCATGTCCACTGCCTCTCCAGATCCACCTCACTAGTCACCCAGTCAGAAAAATTCAACAAGGTTGGTCTGACATGACCTCCCCTGGTGAAACCATGCTGCCTTGGGTCCTGTAGTCCATTGACAACCAGATGTTCCACCAATCTCTCCTTCAGTAGTGCTTCCATGATCTTCCCCACTACCAAGGTGAGGCTGACTGGTCTGTAGTTCCCGCTTCCTCTTTGTTCCCACTTTTGTAAAGGGGACTACATCTGCTGTCCTCCAGTCTTTGGGTACCTCCCCTGTTTCCAGTGATCAGTTAAACAGGATTGCCAGTGGTTCAGCCACCACCTCTCTTAGTTCTTAGACCCTGGGTGCACCCCATCTGGCCCCCATTGCTTCATCAACTCTTATTACTTCCAGTTCCTTCAGGACCCTTTCTTGGGTAAAGGGACTTGTGTCCATTCTGCACCATTCCCACCCCTTGTACTCCCTTCAGACCCATTACCCTCCTCTTCCTCAGTAAAGACTGAACAAAATACCTGTTCAATATGTCAGCTTTACTGTTGTCATCCTCCACACAGCCCCATCCTCCCCTTCAGTCTCAATATCCCTCCCTTTGCCTTTCTTTTTCATTTATGTACCTGTAAAGGTTTTCTCCTCTCTACCCACGGATTTTGCAATGCTCTTCTGTCTGAGCTTTGGCTTCCCTTACTGACCTCCCTGCCTCCCTTTGCTTCTCCTGGTACTTCTCCCTATCCCTTCTGCCTGTGTCTTTTTGTATTGCCTGAATGCAGTCTTTTTGGCTTTCATTTTCTCCGCTACCTCCTGGGAAATCATAATGGCCTCCTCTTCCTTTTCCCCTTGCTAACCTGCTTAATGCATAATTCTGTTGCTCTTGCAATCCCTTTTTAAATACTGCCCAGTGTTCCTCAACCCCTGATTCCTGCCCCATTCCCCTTAATGCCTCTTTCAAGCATCTCCCCATTTTCCCAAAGTCTGCCCCCTAAAATCCAGGATATGTGATTTTGTGTGGTTTGGTTCTGCTCCTTCTGTGATTTCAAATCACAATGACTAGTGGTTACTGTTCCCCAGGTGCTCCCCACTGTTACCCCATCACACTGTCCCTGTTTGTGAGCACTAGATCCGTATTGCCTTCTGCCGAGTTGGTTCCATGACCAGTTATTTGAGAAGGCACCCTGAAGGAAGTCCAGGATAAATCTGCTCTAGTTGATGCTGCTGCTGGGATGCTCCAGTCCACATGTCTGGAATATGGGGTCTCCAGCCAGCACTACTACCCTTGTCTGCCATCCTTTGGATGGCTAGCATCAACTCCCTATCTGTTTCTTCCTCCTGGGCTGGTGGTCTATAGACCACACCTGTGGATGGCTGGCCCCATTTTCCTTTCCAGCTTAACCCAGTTTGCAGAGGCAAACATCAGTTAGCACCCATGCAAACTTTTGAATATTCCAGTCCTTTGTGTTTCACACTCATGGTTTGTAAATATCACCAGAACCTCTCAATGCAAGTCCAGTACAGTCTTATTGTATGCATTTGGATGTACTTTATTCTTCATATAATTTAAATATGTTAAACAATTTAATCCCCAAAACACCAAACAGTACTCCCTTATGACAGAATCTAATGACTCTGAAGGTCTCAATTCCTTACACTTTTTTCTCTTCACATTAGCAAATCAAAGCATTACAAAGAGGATACCCTTTGTATTGAGGCCCTGTAACTTTTAAGCTACTGAACAATTCTTCATATTTAACAGGTTCATAGATCCTGCTATAAATAGTGTGCATGCCAGTTTTCAGAACATTAGTGCAAAGATGGTTGAGGTATAAGCTGCTAAAAATCATGATTTAAAACACTGCAGGTGTGTCTACTCAGTCCTGACTATACTGATGCTACTGTACCATTATACAACTCCTCTGCATGTTCTGCTGAGTGCACACATTGTTGTTTGTCATGATAGTCTTGCAAATGCATAGTAACATAGTATTTTGAGGCGGAAAGGCACTGGTCTATCATGTCCTGTGCCCCCCATCACAACTACTTTATGAGCAGAAATATAACTTTTTTCTTCTTGTTTTTGTTCTCATACAGAAGATTCAGGCATAACGGTTTGACCTGGAGAGTACAAAAGGCCCTTATGGGACAGGTTGGTCCTTGACCATATCTGAGAATGTAAGGATTGTCCTTGGACAGTTATCTTTGTAAACTTGCTGAGTCAGTTCTTATAGACAAGCTATTGACATGTATAGATTGTTGGAGTGATCCATCTTTATGCAAATATATGAATTATTCTTATGAGACTGAACATGGTTTGTATTTTTAGACTCACATTACAAACTAAAACATTGAGATAATGCTATTTTTGCAACTAAAGACCACTGTATTGATTTGATGTTAATGTTCCTTTTCAAACTATTGTTTATTATAACTAGACTTGAGCAGAAAGCCCATAATCCACTCCAACACATTATCTGAGCCAACCCACAACACTTCATGTTTTTTCCTTTGCTATTCTCCTGCTATATAGTAAATGAGTAATCACTAAGATATGTCCTAACTTACAGGTAGTTTGGCATTGAACAGTCTATGTGGGGCTTAGAATGAGAGACATAGTGACCCCAGTCATTGGGCTACCAGGTGGGCTAATCCCAGTCCTGGTGGACAGTAAAGCCTCTCCCCTCTCCATTTACTGGGCACCTACTAACACCTTTCATCTTTCTCAGTCCCGTACCCAGCTATCATTCCTGATGAAGCCACCCACTCTTTATCTTTTTTAAAATGCCTTCAGGAAACTGCCCCCTTCACCCCTACTCTTCTGCAGCCATTGTTGTGGGATGCTGGTACCGTCTGAGAGGGTGCCAATAACTGGAATATAGCAAAAAGGAAAACTATCCACACTACTTGCTAGGCCCCAGAATGGTTCCGTAGTCCATTCCAAAAGTATTAAGGTGACATGGGGCCAGGCAGCATGTGGGAGCATGCAGCTCTACATTTTTCCTATTGCTGATCCCAGCAGAGCATCCCTTACCATTTTGAAGACCCACGTTTAAATCCCACACCAAATACAATCTTAATTAAAGTACTATTGTTAATGTAATACATGGTTATCTGTTTTGCTACAGAAAACCAGAAAAAACAACCCATAAAACTATCGATCTGACATCATGAAGTCATAATATCATCAATCTTATGTCAGATTGATGGTATTATGATTTTGAATCCTATTGTGACTTGTGCTCACTCACCTACCTAAAACCAAATTGCTGGGTTCAGAAGTCACCCACTGAAAAGGAGCCCAAAAACTGTCTGGTTCAACCCAGAAATGCCAAAAAAAAATAAATATATATATATATATATATATATATATATTATACATCATGTGCAAATGAGACACACAGAGTCCTGTGCTTTGCAGTGCTAGAGACTGAAAGTGTATGTATAGACTGGCTGTTGCCATGGACAGCATGGGTGGCTGGTGTGTGCGTGAAGTTATCAGTCATTGCCCTCACAAACTAGTCTGTGTGCGAGTGAGTGGAGGGGACAATCAGGAGAGGGATAAGGGGTGAGGGCTGGGTGTATAAGCAGTAATAATTGGGCAGTTGACGTGGAGAAAGCTCGATGCAGGAAGTCTAATAAAGTGCAAAAGCCAGACAGAAAGAATGTAGGTAAGTGAGACAGCTTCCTATGACTTAAAAAATAACACAAGACTCTGTCTGTTACTGTGCTGTGCTACCATCTCAGGAGTCCAAGACATCAAAAACCTCTCGAGCTTCACTCTTGAGGTTATGACGTCATGGAATTCCTCAATGGTGTTTCAAGACCATAACAGGTAGAGTCCCTTGTGTTATTCTATTTATACTGTACATCTTACAATGCGATGTGGGTATCTGAAAAGCATATTAAATGTAGTACAGTATGTAAACATGCATTCAGTGATATACACCTTGTGTGGATTTGTTAGGTGGCTAGACTTCATCTTACAAGAAGGAAAGAGCAGTGCAGACACATGCTGGCATAGTTATGGAACCCATGCTGAATGTTACATCCAGTTTTTTGAAAAGGTTAGAAATCATGGGGACTCTGAGTATTTCTCAAACCTATCCCAAGTTACAGCTCTCAGGAAAGCTTAGATTTTACAGGGCATAAAATTCCTTGGACGCCTAACTTTTCTCAGCTTTTGTGAACCATTGGTGTCCAAGAAAAATATTTTTAGGAAATTGTTGGACTTTTGATGTGAGACAACTGGAGAGAGATTTACAAAAACGTTTGGACTAAATATTTTACATTTCAGCAGCCTGTGAGAAATTTTGTGCAAACTGATGAAAAAGAAAAGGCTACAGGAATAAAGGATTTGTACAGCTCATAGGCAATGGGAGGTAAAGTGGAAACATTGGGTATTTGACTAAAACACCTTTTCTATAACTTTCAATCAACTCAGGGCCTGTATTATACTGTACATTTCTGACTGCATCTGTCTGTTTCATGTTTGGACTTATATCTTAATATCAATAATAGAAACATAGAAACATAGAATTTGATGGCAGATGAGACCGCTTGGCCCACCCAGTCTGCCCATTTCCTACCTAATGGATAAGCTGCATATCCTAGTTAACCAGCAGCCTACTTCTTTCTACCCCCACCCCTAGAATTGCCTTATGGCTGTCCCATGCATGCTTGAATTCAATCACTGTTTTTGACTCCACAACCTCCTCTAGAAGGCCGTTCCATGCATCCACAACCCTCTCTGTGAAAAAATACTTCCTTACATTACCTCTGAGCCACCCCCTCATCTTCAAATTGTGCCCCTTGTTCTTGCACACACCTTTTTTTGAAAGATGCTACCCTCTTGGACTTTGTTGATTCCTTTGAGGTACTTGAACGTTTCTATCATGTCCACCCTCTCCTCCTTTCCTCGAGGCTATACATACTAAGCTACTTTAGTCTTTCTTCATATGTCTTCTGGTGCAGACCCTGCACCATTTCAGTTCCTTCCTCTAGACAGCTTCCATCTTGTCTATGTCCTTGGCGGAGATTGGGTCTCCAGAACTGCACACAGTACTCCAGAAGGGGTCTCACCAGCTGTCTGTACAGAGGATAACAACTTCCCGTTTTCTACTGATGATGCCTCTCCCTATGCATCCCAGTATCCCCCAGCCCTCCTTACTGCCCTCTCCACATTGCTTGCCCACCTTTAAGTCATCTGATATGACTACCCCCAGGTCCCGTTCCATTTTGTTGTTGTTAGTATCTCACCCCATTGTGTACTCTTCCCTGGGTTTTTGTTTCCCAGGTGCATTACCTTGCACTTCATAGCATTAAATCTAAGCTGCCATACATTTGACCATTCCTCTAACCTTGCCAAGTCACTTCTCATCCTTTCCACCCACCTTGTGCATCAGCTCTGTTGCAGATCTTTGTGTCATCTGCAAAGAGACATACTTTTCCTTCCAGTCCCTCTGAAATGTAACTATAAAGACATTGAAGAGGACCGGTCTAATACTGAACCCACGGCACCCCACTAGTAATCCCCTTTCTTCAGAGCGGACTTCATTTACTATTGTAATGTAAGCCTTAATAAATTTGCTGCAAGGCCCACCCCATGGTGCAGAGGGCTGAAGTGCCTTGTATGCACCTTACCTTTTTCCCACACGGCGATTCAAGTTTGGGAATGGATTTGGGTCACTGGGGTTCAGCTAGATGGGAGAGGATTGAGCATCTGAGGGCCTGCTTTCCTCTCCTCTCCTCTCCCAGGGAGAGTGGCTGCTGACTCCACCATGTGACTGTTACCAGGTGAAGGCCTCGTGGTTGGAGGACCAAGAGCAACACAGAAGGGTCGGTGCTGTAGGATTGTTGTGGAGGTGTGTGCCTCCACATGCATGCACTGATGTGTGTTCCCCAGTGTCGGGAGGAAATTAAAAGTGGCAAATAGGAGGATGGGCTCCATGAAACCCTGCTTGTCTCCCTGTAACCCGCTCCATGACATCCCAGATCAGAGCCTCTGACTTTCATTGTCTGGGGTGGAGGACAGCCCTCTCCCTCCTAGCTCTGCCACAGGGAAGAATACACGAAGACTACTAGTGGGCACCTGGAGGTGGTAAGGATGGCAGCAGGAGACAGGGACAGGGCCAATGAGCCTGATAAAGAATTCTATGGCAAAAATAAATTGGATGCAAATAGTTTGGGTTAAAGGACTCACTCAAGAGCAGGTATTTAAAAAGATGTCACATACTGTATTGTTTAAGATGGGTTATGGTTTTATCATATGTAGTGCCTCTTGGACATCCATTTTGCTGTGTATCAGATAAAGAACTGAACGGTTTTCTAACTTTCTTAGCACTGTTTCCTACCTCAAACTAACAAAATATCAGACATTACATAGCTCACCTGTAAATTTAGTATTATAGCTTTAGTTTTAATGTACCAGAGGAGAAGCTTAACTCTGATGATACTGTAGGTGCATTAAGTTAGTCAAAACAATTCCAGAAGAACTAGCATAAGGCTACAAATGTGAAAAACTGAGAAAAGCTGGAAGACACAGTTAAAGTGTATCCGTAATTGCCGCAAAACCATGGTGACAGTATATCGGACACATAACTGAGTTCACCAGTCATTTGAGCAACTGGATTTTATATGGGGATAAATCCCTGCAAAGAGTCTGCATGTGCCCCAGTGCAAGGGGTGCAAATCAGGTGGGTGACACAATTGCCTAGTGCGATATGCTCCATTGGCATTTTGGTGTCTTCTTAATCATCGCTCTGCTTGGTGTTGCAATGAAGTGGTGAACCCAGTTAAAGTATTTAGCCATAGTTGTGCAGTTATAAGCAGCTCTGGCTGGATGGTACAGAGTGGTAACAGCACAGGTCTACAAACCAGTAGACGGTACATTGAAGTCTACTTAGGAACAAACCATTGTATTTAAGGAACTCGAGGTAATGTTAGCTGCAGTGAACATTTTACCAAATTACTGCCATGACTTGGCAAAGTTTAGATTGAAACTGGAAAATTATTCAATCATTTCCTAGAAAGTGCAGATGCTAATATGATTGTAGCTTTCAAAGCGTTTCCTTTACTAGAGATTAGGAAACAAATCTGAACTACTACAAGTTCTCAGCTTTTCTGAGACAAGCTTTTCATTGAAATTCTAAAGATTCTCTCATCTTAAATTGACACAGGAGTGCTGCTTATTACATGGGAGACACAAGGTAGAATCCACCAGTTCAGTCTTGCTGCATATGAGGTTTATAACAAATTATTAGGGCCTATTCACAAAGGCATGCACAGTGCGTGTGATGATGATGATGATGTAAGTTGAGGCGCGCAGCTATGTGCCACGTAGATCAGTGAGAATACGCACCATTCATAAACAGGCATGGAAGGTGTGGGAGGGCAGGGGCAGTGACAGATGACACACACAGGCTTATGCAGGGGTGAGCTGCAGGTCATGGGAACCATTCCTGCCCCTTAACCTGCCATATAAGAAGGTGCACAGCAGCTACATGGGCAGAGGATGAGAGGCAAGCAGCAGGAATGGATGCAGCGCATGCATGATGCCAAATGGCAGTAAGAGACAGCAGAAGTGCCATCAATCACCACCCACAGCAGCCACTGTGGGTAATGACAAGCCAGATGGGAGAGGGATGGTGGGGACGGCACCCAAGATCTGCAAACTTCAGTGGTGGTCAGATTGTGTTACTCTTCATGGACATAAGGTAACAATATGACATGTCAGATAGAACCAGGCTCATGTCCGCCCAGCAGGACAAAGGCCAGATCTGGTAGGACATACAGACTGTGGTAAATGCCATGGGTCTGCAGGCCAGCATGCTGGCTGCCATCAACTGAGTGGCAGGACCTCTGGACACAGGTGAAGAAAAAGCTATGCAGGGCACACCAGTTCCAGGGCAGCACAAGCACTGCCCCCCAGAACTGCCACGGACACCAGTAAAAAAGATGGTGGGTGCCACCATCAGCGGCATCATGAGGGATCAGGAGCCCAGTGGGATAGAAAGCATGACAAGTGAGTGGAGCGGACAGAACATGCCAGCTGTCCACAGGACAGTTGTACCACCGAACATGCTGACTGTCTTCCTTACAACACACAGTGCATGGTGATGATGATGATGATGATGACAGCCCGGGAAGGACTATCAGGCCACAGCATGGGACCAAAGCAGGTGGGCACCAGGGATGGTAGAGTGTCAGCAGGGTGGGGATCGCACACTGTCACACAAAGCCACATGACAATGACTAATGCCTGCACACATGTCCAACAGGTGACACATAGCCAGACACCCCACCAATTCGATGAACAGAGCCACCAACCTCAACAGGCATGGATACCATGTGAGCGACAATGATGCACCCCAAGGCAACAGTACTGGAACACAGTCTGCCATCCCGAGGGCACTGAAAACAGCCCAATTACACCCAATGGACAGCCAGCCAACAGAGGACACAGTGGTGGAGGAAAAGAAGAACACCCAGGCAATGCAGAAAGGGGCAGCAGCTGGCCAGATATGTAAGCCACAGGTGCCACATTGTTGGACCACATGCACACAGGGCACACATCACCAGCTCCGTAATGTGGTATCTCATACAGCTGCAGGAGTCCCACCAGCAAGACGCGCCATGCCGGATAATGAGTAACATCCCCTCACAACATACTATCCAGACCTCAGGGGCTTGAGTGGAGAGACTTACAGCCATTCAGGGAGCAGACACAGGCCCTGAAGCAGCTAACAGAGGTCATGACCAGTGCAGCTAGGGTTCAGGAGTAGATGGTGGCTGGGATGCCTGCAGGCACCTGGGCACAGGATTGAATAGTGGATTAGCTTGAAACCAGGATGTGTGCACAGGCAGTATTGCTGCTGAGCTCTCCTCTGGCATCTGTGCCAGAAGACAGTTGCCAAAGCCCTTGCTGCCATCACTGCACACATGGACAAACACAGGGCCCAAATGCAACATGCTGCAGCTGCTGGCACTGGTGGTGCTGTGTAGCCCACTGCTGCACAAAGGGACCATGGGCACAGGGGGACACAGCAGGACACACAGGACAGTGAGTACCCATGTTGCACACCAGCAGGGCTCTTTGGGGTCACAGCCCCTGGGGACTGCGGCACTCACAGTTCACCCAGCCATCACAGGCAGGTGCAACAATGGTGGGACAGGATGGGACACAGGCACCGGCACTGCCAGACATGGCCTAGGGGATGGGTCAATGAAGGATCATGCACACACCAGCAAAGGCACACGTGCCACAATCCTGCCAGTGGTGTACCAGCACCACAATATGTTCTACAGTCACCATGCACCACACACACGCACCCCACAGAATTCATCCCACCAGGCACCCCACACCATGCGGCGGACATGGTAGTGAGAGGTGGAACACCTGACACACACGCTGCATGGCCATTACATGCATGGTAGGCACTCCCCCACAAGCCAAGGCATGAAATGCTGCACTGCATAGCCA
The DNA here is from genome assembly GCA_016271365.2 of Neoceratodus forsteri. Lineage (NCBI taxonomy): Eukaryota > Metazoa > Chordata > Ceratodontiformes > Ceratodontidae > Neoceratodus > Neoceratodus forsteri. The sequence continues at coordinate 1,234,174,512 of CM057456.1, forward strand.
CTGAGTGGGCACAGGCAGTAATGGCACACACCAGCCATGGCATTGTGATACATAGTAGCCATGGCGTGCCACGGAGCTCTGAGCCAACATGTTGCATGACAGCATATGGGCAGTGATGTGACAGCTGCTGGGTATCGATGTGGGGACCCCCAGCACAGGACAGCAATGGGAACCCATGCACGACCACTGTGGTACACATGGCCGCAAACTGCATGCAGCTAGGGTTCACACAGGTGCGCTCAGCATGTTGGTGTCATGATCACACCCATGGCACTGCACCCTAGTGGCGAACATACCATGTGAAATGTGGTGCTGGACTGCATGCATGGCCACACAGTCCAGCAGTGGCACATCACATTGTCATCGATGTCCTCGGGACTCCTCTGGGCATACCACAGGCAGCAGGTCCTGCTGCACACCAGCCAGTGAGGGGCCTGTTGTGGGATGTCCAGGGGATGAGCAGCCTGCACCACTCACAGATGTTGTGGCAGCATGTACAGATGGTGAAGACTCTGCACACCTTCCCAGGTGGATTATCATCATCTCACCACTGTGGTCCAGGTGAGCGAAAACCCACCTTCAGCAGTCCAATGGTGCATTCCATGATGTTTCTTGCCCTGGCATGTGCGTGATTGTAGGCCTACTCCACCAAATGCTGTGGTGCCAGGTAGGGCATCATGGTGAGTCCTCAACAGATAGCCACTGTCACCTGTGGGGTAATGGGACAGAAGATCAGCATGTCCACGGTACACACTGAGCCACAAGCGGTAATGACAACATTCAAACATCCATACCCAGTAACCACCGTGAACCCTTGCCCAGCATTGTTAGGTGTTGCTTGAGAATTTTGCTGTCAAATATGTAGGAGTTACTTTGTATAGGCATTAGTCAGGATGCTCTTTGAGTCACACATGACCTGGCAGTTCACACTGTGGAAGCCCTTGTGAATTCTGTATGCCTCCTCATCAACTGGCGGTGCATGGATCGCAACATGGGTGCAGTTGATTGCAGCCAACATGTTGGGCATTCTGAGCAATTGATGAAGGCCCTGTACCACCACCCTGACATCCCCTGAAGACTTGGGAACCTGATGTGGATACCCAGATTCTGCAGCAGGGTGTCTGTCACCTCATGCAGGGCCCTTGAGATGGACAACTGGCTGATGCCAGTAGTGTTGCCTGTTACCCTCTAGAAGGACCCTGTTGAATAGTACTACAGGGCACACATGACCTTTGTCTCCATTGACAAAGCCATGACTGCCATATGCTGGCCTGTACCTGGTCCTCCACAAGCCCACATATGTATCTCAGCATGGCATGGTTCACACGAAACCTCTGTAGGCAATCCTCAACCCACAGCATGTGTGCCAATAGCTGTCACTGAACATGCATGGGTGACACCATCTCCATCCAAGATGCCACCTGTTGAGGATGTCCTCGATGAGCAGGACATGCATCAGTGTGCCTGGGCACATATTGCTATAGTTACTGGCCCTCTGTGTGTGTGTCTTGTCACCCATGACACTGTACATATCCCGAGCAGTGTGTGACATGCATGTCTATGTGTTCTGGCATGGGCCTTTATTGGCCATTGCATGGCATGTGGTGTGGGCATGGCACCTACATGTGCATGCCACATGCAGCACGTGCCTGGCCTGCATTCTGCTATTGTTGAGTATGGCGCAAGCATTAGGTGAGCAGATGCAGGTGACCGCTGTGACATTTAGCCTAGTCCATCAACTCATCAGGGTGGTGAGCAGCACATTTCAGGTGAACTCCTGGTGGGAAAAATGTGGAGGTGCTGGAAATGCCCAACATGAGTATTGTTCACCATCTTTCACCTACTGAGTGGCATGTTGTGCTGGCAGACCACTAAGGTGTCCCGTTATGCTGTGTGTTGCAGACAGCACCGGGATGTCCGCGAAGATGGTTCTGGTGAGGTGTAACTGGGGAGGGGTACTGGGCCAGGTCATTTGCCTGACTCTGCATGACACGGAATTGGCCTCTGGATATGTCTGACTACCTTACATGGTGCATGATGCAGCACTCTGTGGTATACGGGACATCACCAGGACCATCAAGGAACACACACAGATGGATGTTTTGCATTTCAGTTGCCTCTGTGGTGTCATGGTGGCATGTGCCCCTCCCCATGATTGATGTTCAGTATCCTGTTTGTTCTTCTCGTTTCAGGGTAAGAGGTCCTGTGTGCCATCTGGTGTTGGAGAAGAGGCCGTTCACCAGGACAACCTCCCTCAAGCATGAGACTTCTGACTACTCTGAGATTAGAGTCCTGTCCCTACATGTCCACCCTGCCCCACTTACACCATCCCTGTCCCTCTACCCATTCCCTGGCATTGCTGTCTTCAATAAATGGTTTGAACTTGTCATGGCTGTGTACCATGTCACTGTTCCATACGTCCACGTTATGGTGTGGCCGTGCTTGGCATGTGTGCTGTGTTTAGGTGTACTGTGTGTGGGTGGAAGTGTGTGCATGCCATGTCTGCATGCTGTGTGTGCTGGCCACTGGTATGGGCATGACAGCTTTGTCATAGGTTGCTGAGGTGCTGACTGTGGGTATGGGGTGATGTCAGGGTGGGGGGCTGTCCATGCTGTATACTGCATGTGCAGATGTTCGTGTGTCTGTGTGGGTACTCTGGTGTGTGCTGTGTGTTTGGTAGTGGCGCTGTGATCAACTGTCTGCAGGGGCATGCGCTCCTCCATATGTATATGATGGGCTTGCATGTGTGTGGCGGCATGTGGGTGGTGTTGGGACATTCTCTGTGGTGTGGTGGCCCTGCTGACCTGCAATACATTTAACTGTCTGCATTCATGCATTACTGCCTTGAGGGTGGGGGTGGGCTGTGCCACTGTGTGCCTGGAATGCCCCTGGCCTGCACCACTGTGTGGCCCCTGTGCTGTGTTACATGTGGCTCCACATGTCCCATGTGGACTTTGGACAGTGGTCCATCTGCATGCCCATGCTGACACGCCACAGCATCACACCTTTGTGATTGGCTCGCCACCTCTGCAGACAGGTGCTGTCCAGTGGCGCTTGGTTTCCTTGTAGTGGTTACATCTGCCTCTTCACCATGTAGACTGTGGTTTGTGTACACCTACTGCTTTCGGATATACATCCTGTCGTTACATCCACATACGGCATGGTGCGCAGGTTGCAATGCGGACACACCCCCTACATGTGCACGGAGCTCTCTGTGTGCATGTCTGTGGGCTAGTGCGTCTGCACGTCCCTATGCACTTTTCGCATGCCATATGCATGTCATCTACATGCCTGGTGCATGTATCCCTCTACACGTGGTTCATACATGCACCACATATTGCTTCCACACATTTGTGAATAGGCCCTATATTTTTAATGATTTTTGTTTTGGGTTTTCTCTGACTGGATATAGTTAAACACATTATTGTCATTAATTACTTCTTCTTTACATAGTAGCATGTATTGTGGTAAGGGAGAAATGCAAGTTTAGTTTTGTTCATGACTGTTGCCACACAGAGTGACTATACCCAACAATACTATGGGTGAACAGCCAAGCTTTTCAGCCAGCATGGTGTTCCTTTTCCTGCACTGTAGTGTAATCCTTAATTCCATTATCCCTTAGCAATCTGTTTAGTCTTGCTTTGAAAGCTAAAACAGTGCTAACTTCCATAACCTTTCATGGTAGTCTAGTCCACATTTTAAAGACTCTCTGTAAAGTAATACTTTTGCATAGCAACAGATGTCATGCCAATTGATTGGATGGTAGCAAACATGATCCCCCATGATTCAAGATGTCTACCTTTGAGGGAGACCACGTGATGCAGCATGCCTGAAGGAAGCTTCTCTAATCCTCTCCAGCCACCTGCTCCAATAAATCTCACTTTCTACCCTTGGGAGACTACTAAAACTTGTCAAACTCGATACAGAAATTCCCTAAATATATGGGTGATCTCCTGTACTGTTTCAGTGGTGATGGATGCAGAAATGATGAAGTCGCAGCCAAGGCACACTCCTCCAGTAACACTGGAAGGCCCCAAAAAACTAGAGCTAACAGTGCCACCAGCTCATAGAGCCTGACTGTACAGAAACTGGACCAAGAACCACTAACACTCTCTCGAGGCTTCTTAGCTGAATTACGACCCTTTCAGAAAGAGCTCAGGTAATGGCCACAGAAATCAAATCTTTTAGGCAATTGAGGATATTGCAACAAGAATATCAGATAGCAAAGCCGTATTACTTCTTTGGAGAGGAGGCTGAAAGGATGACCAGATTTGATTGCAGTGAAACAAAAGCTTACAAAGATAGAACAAAAGTAGAGGATTTGGAAGAATGTAACAGCAGAAATAATGCAGTTATTATCGGACTTGCAGAGATGGAGGAAGGACAGGATACCATTATTTTTGCCTAGAAGTTTATTGAAAAATAGTAGAGCCCTCTTCTTTTGGGTCTTGATATGTGTCGAGAGGACTCACAGGGCACTCCGACCTCTCCTCCACTCAGGGCAACCCCTGACCTCTCATATTTCACTTTCTAAACTACCTAGAGAGACAACATTTCCTTACTAAAATAAAGGAAATTCAAGAAGTGCAATGGAGGGAAAAAATTTGTGTGGCCCAGGATTTGCCCCTCATGGTTAGGCAATGGAGATCTGAGTTCCATCCTTTGGTCACAAAAATAATTGCGGCAGAGCTAAAATTTAAAATGATGTATCCGGCAAAATGACAGGTGTTCATCTCAGGATCCTGGCAGTCCTAGAAGATTCGAGGCTGCAAGCATAGACCTTTAAGCTTCTTTGCCCAATCTGTTTAGAGGTACCTGAATTTAATGGTCTGGCCACTCCAGTGAGTGTGCAAGGTCATTTCTAATCAAGGACTGTGCTACAAGAGCATGGATTAACAAACCAGCAATTTCGTCTTATAGGGAACTGTTTCTGTGACTGAAAACATAACAGGAACATTCTACTAGACTGTTTCCTTTGTCTAGAGACTGTAATTATAACGTCAAAGTTTTCCCTCATTTGCAAGCTGATTTCTACACCTATTAATCCTGAAGGAAGGATCGTTTTACTTTACAAATAAGGCGAGAACTCTGGGTTAGACCTGGTTTCAGTGTCTTCTACCTGGAAGCCATAGAAGAATTACAGGACTAAAGGCATAGAAGGATATTTTCCTTCTTAGTACTATGAAAAAGGTTTCAGCAGAGGGTTTCTCGTTTTGTAGTTTCATAATCTTACAGATAGAAACAAAAGGAATTGCTTCATTCCATAAAGTTTTGAGTTGCTACTGCTTGTTCAGTAGGACAAAGAATACTTTTAAAATGGAGGTGTTTTCTGCAGCTTCCTTACCAGGCCAAGGGAAGGTGTAGTTCCTTCTAATGTCCACTTGAGGAGTACTGCACAAGGTTTTCAGTTACATACTTTAGAACCAGAACAGAAGCAGTAATGTTTAGATTTGGTTAGAAGGGAGTTGACTCCTTTGGGATGGGTTATTTGTATTTGATAAATATAGGTGGGGATGGCTGGAGGAAGAAGCAAAAGTATGGGGTACTGCCAAACAATATTCATAACAGCAAGGGGAGGGAGGCAGGGATTGTAATTAGTATAGAATTTTGAGGGATTCTTTGGAGCTTATTGGTGGAATTCTGGGTTTGTAACAGGGGTCTGGGCAGGGGAATGGAGGGACAGTCCATAATCCACGGATCTCGAGGATACCAAGATGTTGTTTGCACTCCTTCAATGTTAATTTATGATTTTCTGTTTACAAGAAAAATGGCTTATGATCTGAGATTTTCTTCATGGAACATTAAAGGGTTAGACAAAACTGAAACAATACCAAGTCCTAAAGCATTTAAATGTTTTAAAATCACGAATTTATTTTCTTCAGGAATCCCATTTATTAGATGTGAAGCCTTACAAATGAGGAGACAGCAAGTAGGACAGGTGTTCTCTGCAGGTACCACAAGTACTGTGGCGCTATGATTATAATTAATAAAATGTTCCATTTAGCCCACACAGATCATTAAAGACCTGTAGGGCAGGTTTATTTTAGTCTGGGGTATTATCTACTCAGTAGAGCTTCTGATTGGCAGTGTTTATGATCCTAATAAAGATGACCCCAGTTTTTATGCACCTTATTAACACCATGCTGCCACTTGCACAGGACTTTCTCCAGCTCAACGTGCACCTAGTGATCTAGTAGATAGGATGGGTCTGTGTGACGTTTGAGAGTTTTGAATCCCCAGTCCACAGGTCCTCTTCCCATATCGATTACATTTTGATACCAAGCACTTCTTCCTGGTGTTTTGTCCTCTTCAATTCAGCTTGGAACTCCCTCCGACCATTCCTTTGTAGCAGGACGTGTCCTTACTTCCCTACCAAAAGCAGAGTCCATGTTGGAAATTGAATAACCAGTTGCTCAAGGACTCAAAGATTTCTGATCTTGTTAAAGACCACACTGAACAATTTTTGATATTAATTCAACCCATAATACTAAGCTGATATTATTTGATGTGCCTTTAAAGAATACCTTAGAGGTATTCTAATTGAGTTAACCTCTTAGAGAAAGAATCCCAAGACTCAAAATTAAGAACCCTTTTGTCCCAAATTCAGGCTAAAGGAGCAAATCTAAATCCTCATTCACCTGATAACATCAAACAAAATTTAGTCAAGATTAAAGATTCCTATCTGGACTTACTTAGGGAAAAAGCCAATTTGCAATTCTCGCACTAAGGCTCTTATACAGATCAAGGGAGAAAAGCGGAAAATTTTAGTTCTCAGAATTCAGCAACAGGAATTGTCTCAATTCATTCCCCCATTTGCTCTCAGATGGATGGTTCCTTGAAATCTTCCCTAAAGAAATTGTAAATGAATTCACTGTGTATTACAAACAATTATATGGAGCTATGACTAATCCCTTTCAAACCCAACCCTATCTTCCAATCTAAAAGAAGCCCAACTGCCCTCCTTTCTGATGCCCACAAACTGGCAATAATTGCACCCATTTCTACCTTAGAAATTGCTGAGGTGATACAAAATCTCCCTACTGACAAAACTCGGGACCAGACAGATTTTCATCCAACTTTACAAGAAATTTAAAGACCAAATTATCCTGTTCCTTTTTACTTCTATACCAACATATTTTATCAGGTACAAGTTGATCCCACATTATTTGAATCTCATTGTTCTCTTACCCAAACAAGACAGGAATCCAGATTCGGTGAAGAATTATAGGCCCAATTCTCTGCTTAATCAAAATATAAAATTCTAACAAATTATTAGCAGATAGACTCAGTTTAGTACTTCCAGATTTAATAGGTCCACAGCAGGTGGGATTCATGAAGGAGGAGATCTTCAGTGGACCATCTCCGCACTCTTCATGTCTTCTCAGTGTCCAGAGATGCCCCTTTCCAACTGTCCTGGTGTCTCTGGACACCAAGAATGCATTCAGTTGAGTTAATTGGAACTTTTGTTTCAAACTTTGAACACCTTTAGTTTTCCCTAGAATTTCAAGGGTGGATAAAAGCTCTCTATCAGACCCCATCTGCTAGAATTTCAGGAACAGAGTGATCTAGAATCATTTCTTTTACACCTGGAATGAGACAAGGATGCCTCTATCCCCTTACTATTTAATATATATCTTGAACCCCTTATCCATAAACTGATTGAAAGTCGGATGGTGCAAGGTCTAACAATACAAGACACAGAGGTAAAAGTCTCCGTGTCACATGACGACCTTCTCATACATCTGTCCAACCCAGAGACATACATTCCATCAATGCTAGAGATTATTGTGGAGTATAGTAGACTATCAAACTACAAATTAAATGTCAACAAGTCAATTGTTTTCCTAAATCATAAAGTACTCAAAAACACTGTTACATCTTTAGGCCTCTCATGGTCCCAGGATTCCTTAGATACCACAGTATCGAACTTACCAGAAACCCACTGCTTACCATTAAGAAAAGCTTAGACTCCTTGGTACAAACCATCACCCATGACTTAGATCGGTGGATGACTCTTCCCATATCATTGCAGGGATGGATAACTTTAATTAAAATGAATATTTTCCTTCGTTTATTTTACCCCTCAATTTACTCAATGTTTGGTTACCAGGTACTTGGTTTAAGAAAGTCCATAGGCTTCTTACAAAATTCATTTAGTCCAAGAAACAACCAAGCATATCATAAACTAGCTGTTTCCAAACTTAAAGGAGCTTACATCTCCCTCTCCTCAATCTATATTATTGGGCTAGTCATGTGTCCAAATACCTCAGATGGTTTGCACAACCCCCTCCTCTTTCTCCCACCTTGGCTCAAAATAGAATTTGATTTGATTTGCTCTTGTAGCATGGACCCTCTACATTGCTATGTTTAAAGACATCCTTATTACCAATAAACCTAAAATCAACCATGATCGAAGTCTCTATGAAAGTTCATTCCAAGTTATGTGCTTTTTACAATGCAAACACTTTGAATTTGTCCCAATCTATTTGAAATTCCCCAACTTTCCAAATTGACAACAAGAGATTTACACCTAATTGGTTACCCCAACTGGGGATGGAAAGTTATCCCTTTTGTCAGAGAAGATGGTTCTTGGTTCTCAACTGCTGAAATTATGAATACATTTAAATACCCTTGCCCTGTTTCTTCAAGGTTTTTCAATTGAGACATCTCTTTATCAAAGTGGTAGGTAAGATACATACCCAAATTCTCATTCAGTAGGATCTGAGCCCTGGTTATAACTCTCCTAAAGCAGTCTCTAAATTCTTCCCCATTGGAATTTAGATTGGCCCTCCCTTTGTTGTAATTGCCACCGTTTGTAATACAAGATTGATTATGCCTTATGCAATTTCACATGTTACACAACTTGTATTATTCCCACAAAAATTAGCTACATTGGGTTTAATACCCTCTAGTCTATATTTCCATTGTTCTCAAGAAGAGGTACTCTTCTTCATATTTTGGACCTGCCTCAAAGTAACCACTCTATGGAAATGCATTCAGGCCAGAGCAGATCCGTTATTAGGACTATCAGAATATTTTACACCTGAAATATGTTTATTGGTGACTACTCACAAATTTCAGTGTGTAATCATAAATATCACATTTCCTTGATTTGAATGTCTGTTAAAAATTGATTCATAAACACTGAAAGGATATTGATACCATCTCCTACTCTGAATGGCTCAATGAATTATTAGCTAGCCTCAGAACTGAAAAGGCTATAGCAAGTCTTCATAATAATTTGTCTAAATATAAAAGATATGGGACCCTTGCATACTTTGTATACCCTTTAAAGAGTGCATCTTGTTAGTAACATCATAATAAATGATTTAAAATATATGGACTGCGGGAAAGGATAATTGGGGGAAAGGGGGAGGAGGGAGAGGGGGACAGATCCAAGGTAACTGACCTTTGAACTGATGTATAAATTCATTACTTATGGCTCTGTCTCATGTAAGTGTTAAAACCTGTAATAAACTTTAAACTGAAAAAAAACATGATCCCTCCACACAAGAGCAGTAATAGGTTGAATCTGAATAATTATAGACCAGAGACCCTAACATCTGTAGCAGCCAAAGTACAATAGGCAATTATTAAAGAATAGATAGCTGAATCCTAATGTTAAATGAACTCATGAATAGGCAACAAGCACGTGTTCCAGACATTCACTAACTCTCTGTGATAATGCCCCTTCTACTGGTCCTTAGCCTGCTCCCCTGTAAGAGACAGAGAATGCAACTCCTAGTCAAACCTTGTTCTTAAGCAGGGTGAGCAATGTCCCCTGTCCCACATTGGTCAGCCTTTATAAAATTTTGAAGGTGATGATCCTGTCTGCCCTCAGACCTCTCTTTCCCAGGGAAAACATTTCCAGTCTTCCCCATTGTTTGGCATAGCCTATACCTTCTATGTCCCTAATTCTTCATGTAGCCCTCTACTGCATACTTTCTAATATCACTTTGTTTCCCCTTTATACTACAGTGACCAGTTCTGTAGACAGAACTTGTAAGTAAAATATTGCAAAATATTTTTTAAACTAAAAATGAAGTGATTTCTGGTTGAAACATTTATAATGTATAAAAATCCCACTTTAGTGAAAAGGTCAAACATGCAAAACATAACAACTAAGCAGGAAAAATACCAAGTTGAATGAAAAGGTCATTCATATAAATGTAGGATATCTTCAAAGGAATATAGGAGTCATTAGGGATGGGACAATATTTTTATATATTAGTTTTTTACTGGTGACTGGGTAAGGGCCACTAAGCAAAGGCTTATTCCAGGTGTGATACAGGGGAGAATTTCAGAGTGAGTAGTACAACAAAACTACAAGCATCAAATAATAACATCAAAATGCACTGCAACAGGTTAACTCAAACAGAAAGTACAGTAGTTACAGAGGAAGAAAAATATGAGACAACCTCTCAGCATTGCCTTCTGCAAATCCAAACCACTGTACATTTGCTGTGCATGAGTGAGAGAAATATGTACCAGCAGTTACCTCAGTTCTAGAAAATAATTCATACTACAAAGGGCAATTTATTTGGCCAAATTCAACAAGACATAACTAGTGATAATCTGTCCCTTTAAAGATATCACATATTTATAAGAATAGAAAATCCACTACAGGGTGTGTGGTCATGCTCTGATATACACACGCCTTGGATGCATTGTGAGGCACGTGGTCGCAGTCCAAGTGTGTTCAACTACCCGAGGCACACATATATCAGAGCAAGACGAAACACCCTGTAATGGATTATCTGTTCTATAAAGTGTCCAGAAGGTTCTGGGAGATTTAAAGTTAGGTGTGCAGTCATTGTAGAATAATGCATGGTCATGTGATGTGTTTCATCCATTAAGGAGACTGTATTTTCACAGATTTTTCTTACACATTTTATAAGAATTACTTTTTCATGTAAATTGGCCTTTTTTTCTTTTGGATATCACATTTTTGTATAAACCTTAATTATCATTAGAGTGGCTTAGGGCATTGAACTTGCCTTGCTGGAACTAGAAGAGATATGTTAGAATCCTTCAGGTTCCTGAAAGGAACGAATGAGGTAAACTGTGAAGAACTATTCAACATTATTAGTAGTGGATTGAGAACACAGGGACATGAGGGAAGCTGGGGAGGAATTCAGGAGGAATGGGAGGACATTTTATTTTATGGAGACAGGTTGAGCCATGGAACAGTCTGCTAATTTAGGTGGTGGGGCCCAAAACAAATAATTGTTTCAAGCATAGCTGGGAAGAGTTAGGGACTTATTTGTTACTGAGAGAAGCGGTAGCAGTAAGGCAGTGAGTATGAAGGTGGGTAGTGTGGACAAACAAGCTCTATAGACAGCAGGTTTTAGGGAATAATTGGGTATTATGAGCAGACATGGAGGACCAATGTTTTTTCTTTGCTACCATTGTCTATGTTACTATGTAATTCAAACTTGACTGTTTTTACACTGTAAATGATTTGGTCAGAATTCATTTCAATTCTCTGTTTATATACTCAACAGATTGGTGTCAAGACCTGATTCTGCCAGAAAATCTATGCCCTGGATCTCTGACACTAGACCCAGAGTCCCCTAGCTCCAGTCACTACCATTCATGCCATACTACTCTGAGGTGGGCTCCCTACCTGTGTTGCTTCTGTAATCAGAGGAACAAGGACCCTATTGGCATAGAAACATCAATTTTGACAGCAGATAAGGACCACTTGGACCATCCAGTCTGCCCATTTCTCCCTATCTACTGTACACTATTACCCACAGACTGTCAATCTTACACTCTTTCTCCTGCAGTGCAGTGATATGGAGGAGTGGGCAAAATGTTTACTTATCTAGAGGGTGTGGGCACGCTAGTAATGCTATCCATTGTCCTGTGCCAGTGGTAACATTTATCCCTTTAGTGGTACTGTATTACTAGCTGTGATTTTAGTTGTACAGCACTCAGCCTCATAGGTATAGTGTGCTTTACAGAGAAAACAGCTGCATTTACCATTATGAAAAAGAAAGAAACATAGGTAGGTGTGTCAAAGATTGGTTGTCATTAGGACGTTACAATTCAAATTTCATAATTTTGCATACAATAATGTATGTACAGCAAAAACATAATTATATAAGATGACGTATTATATTAAATACTAGAGAGACAACTTATGCTTTCTGGAGGAAGATATAAATAAGATGCTCATAATCACAACAACAATACCCTTATATATTTTGTTAGGTTCCTTATTATATCTTTTCCCCAGGCTACTACTAGGAAACATACCAAAAGAAAAATGTTGTGATAATAATTCTAATTTGAGGATCTGTGATAATTTTTAGATAGCTCTCTAATGATATATCTTTTATTAATTGAACAAGAATACGATTAAATTGATTCTGGTTAAAGTAGACATATACGTCTGTCTATCTGTGTCTATAAGACTCATTTTAGCATGGGGCTATAAGTAGGAGCTATAACTGTTTAACTGTATTCTGTATAGCCCAATGCCACAAATAGCCTTTGCCCATATTACAAAATGTTTGCCTAATAATGTCAAGCCAGGGCATAGCAGATCCTTTATTCAGACAAATGTAGTTTTTTCATCAAAACATTCTTTTACAAACCATTTGTATTTTGTAGATACTGTATAACCAATACTATAATTCAATAATCTCAGGTAGCCAGATTCTTCACTGATGGTTGCCAAAACTCTAACCTAAGAGTGCATCCAGTTACTGATAGTGGTATGTCAATAACTTTCTACAACATTGGATAGAGGCACCTATTTTTCCCTAACTTCATGACCCCAAATGTATGTGGTGTACAATACTTGTACCATTAATTTTGTATTTGTCATTTTATGGCTGCTTCAACATGGTACACAGAGAACCATGACTGGGATATCAACATACCAGAGTGCACAGTCTACAGGAGGAACAGGAAGAGTAGAAGAGGAGGAGGAGTAGCTCTCTACACAAGGAAGGATCAAAGCAATGGAACTAAAGGGTAAACAGGGAGGAGAGGAGGCACTGTGGGTCACTCTGAAGACAGGAAGTGGCACCACAATCTGCATGGGTGTTGTATACAGACCCCATCTCAGGGAAGGAATGGACAAGGAAATGATAGAAGGCATCCTTACGATGGCAGGAAAAGGGGAGATATTGTTGATGGGGACCTGAATATGCCAGATGTTTACTAGAGCACCTTTGCTGCAGCCACATCCAAGAGCAGGGTCATTCTTGATGCCCCTACAGGGGGCATGCCTCAGACAACTAGTGTTAGAACCCACTCAGGAGGGAGCAATCTTAGACCTGGTACTCTCAAATGGGGAAGGAGAGAGGATCTCAGATTTGAAGTGAGTAGCCATCTGGGAACAAGTGACTACCAAACAGTATGGTTCACAATAAACACAGCTGTAGAGCCAAGCCATACAAAAGTGAGGGTACTGGATTTCAGGAGGGCTGACTTGTCAAAATGGGAGAGTGTCTCAGAAAAGCACTAGCAAACAGGCAAGAAGGAGGGGTGGAGACACAATGAGGAAACATAAAACTGCCATCACAGAGGCAACAAGCCTTTGTGTAAAGCAAATAAATCAAAACAAAGGACAAAAACACTATTGTTCTCAAAAGAGGTGGCAGGGAAGGTTAGGGAGAAACATATAGCATTCAGGAAGTGCAAGGAAACACAGAAGGAGCAGAACAGAGAACTGTACCAGTTAAAGCAGAAAGAAGTGGGGAAGGCAATCAGAATAACGAAGGCCCAATTTGGTAAAGAAGGGGATAAAACCTTTAGGGTACATTAGGGAGCAAAGAAAGACCAAGGGAGGGATAGTGAGGCTTAATAAAGGGATGGTGGCTGGGCAGAGGGTGACAGTGAAAAAGCAGGGATACTGAAGGAATACTTCTGCTCAGTATTCACAAAAGAAGAGCGGGGAGATACCTAATCCAATCAATAGAAGCACTCTGGATAGAGAGGTTGATACCAGTCCATTCACAGAAGAAAGGATTCTGAAAGATGGAATTCACCCCAGAATCCTAATTCACTCCAGAATCATAAAAGAACTAAGGAGAACTAGTGACACCATCGACTACCTTTTATCAAATCATGGGAGGATGGTGTGGTACCTAAGGACTGGAGGAGGTGTATGTGTTCCCTTCATAAAAGTGGAGGCAAAGCAGAGGCAGAAAATACAGACCTGTAAGTTTGACCTTAGTGGTGGGGAAGATGATGGAATCACTTCTGAAAGAAAGAACTGTTGTGTACCTAGAGGCCAGAGGAGCATGGGACCCAAGGCAGCATGGATTTGCAGTGGGGAAGGTCACGTCAGATGAATCTAATAGATTTCTTTAACTGGGTGACAAAGTAGTAGACCAGGGAGGGCCTGTGGAATTGGCCTACCTATACATTAGCAAGGCATTTGACACAGTCTCACGCAAAAGATTAATAAACAAATTCGCCAACCTGGGAATGGGTCCCAGGGTGGTAGCCTAAATAAAAATTGGCTGGACAACAGGACACAGAAGGTAATAAGTAACATCCACTCTGAAGAAAGGGGGTTACAAGCGGGGTACTGCAGGATTCAGTACTGGTTCTGATCCTTTTAATTGCAGAGACTGGAAGGAAAAGTACACCTCTTTGCAGATGGCACAAAGATCTGCAACAGGGTTGATACCCGGGAGGGTGGAAAGGATGAGAAGGGACTTGGCAAGGTTGGAGGAATGGTCAAAAGTATGGCAGCTTAGATTCAATGCAAAGAAGTGCAAAGTAATGCACATGGAAAACAAAACCAGTGGAAGAATACACAGTGGGGAGAGGTACTAACAACAACAAAATGGAAAGGAACCTGGGCTAGTCATATCAGATGACCTAAAGGTAAGCAAGCAATGTGAAAGGCAGTAAAAAGGGCTGGGGGATACTGGGATATATAGGAAGAGGCATCATCAGTAGAAAACAGGACTTTGTTATCCCTTTGTACAGACAGTTGGCGAGACCCCATCTGGAGTACTGCATGCAGTTCTGGAGACCCCATCTCTGCAAAGATATAGACAGGATTGAGGCAGTCCAGAGCAGAGCAACTAAAATGGTGAAGGTTCTGCACCAGAAGCCATATGAAGAGAGACAAAGGAGCTGAATATGTATACTTGTGAAGAAAGGAGGGAGGCAGGGGACATGAGTAGAAATTTTCAAGTGCCTCAAGGGAATCAACAAAACCAGGTAGCATCTTTCAGAAAAGAGATGTGCAAGAACAAAGGGGTACAATTTGAAGAGAGCGGGTGGATGGCTAGAAGGCAACATGAGTAAGTATTTTCATGGAGAGGGTGGTGGACACATTGAGCGGCCTTCCTGAGGAGGTTGTGGGCTCAAACACCTTGGGAAATTCAAGAATCATGGGACAGATGCAAGGCAATTCTGGTGGGGTTAGAAATAAGTAGGCTGTTGGTAAACTAGGGCTGCAGCTTATCCAATAGGTAGGAAATAGGCAGACTGGTGGGCTAAGCAGTCCTTATCTGCCGTCAAAGTCTTTGTTTCTATGTTTTACACCTGTATCTGTTATTATATCTTAAGATGCCACCAGATGATTAGTTCACTTTATCATGCCCATTAGATTTTTGTTGATTCCAAGATTGTTCATGTCTTTAGAGTGGGGCAACACTACGACTGCCTTGACCCTGTTTACAAGTGATGTCAAATGTGATATGGACAAGGCTTACTCACTGGTGCAGTGTTCATTGACCTCTCTAAAGCATTTGATATGATATGTCACCCTCTACTACTGGCTAAGCTGCAGGCTCTGAGGTGCCTCTGACTCTACCCTATCCTGGTTTGCTAGCTAGCTTGATAATTGCTCTCAGACTGTCTCTTTCTGTGGGTTCTTTCCTCCCCTACCCTATCTCACGAGTCCCACAAGAGATCTATTCTTGGTTCCATACTCTTTTGCTATTCTGAATGATATCCCTGTTCCTTCTCCACACAGCAGCATACTCATATGCAGACGCACCTAGTGCTATACTCTGCATCTAAGTCTATTGGGGCATAAATCACAATCTTTCCTGGACTTTCAGTTCCCTGCAATCCTGGCTGTCGTCTAACTATCAAATCCTAAACATAGTTAAGACCCAGGCCATGCTTTCTGGGTCTGGAAAAAAGTGCCCTCGGGTTCCATAAGTTTCTGTTCCACTGCTGTGATGGTACTGCTGTCTCTAATGCCTTAACCTTCAAATACCTAGGGTAATGCTTGACCCATACTTGATTTCTTGGCACATATCAGTTAAGTCTGTTGGTCAGCTAATGCTAAGGTGGGGAGTGACCTTTAGAGTGCACTCACTCACCCCAGCTGCCAGGATCTCAGTAGCAAGAGGTGTCTTCCTCACACTGTCACACAACTACTATATGCCCTCCTGTACTCTCTCATCCCAATGCAGGCGTTCTTCAAAGTGGGACACTTCTTATAACAATATCTGCAGGTTTGCCTTATTGGCTCCTTACTAACACATCACTGCCTTCTCTATTCTTCCTTATGCTGGCTGTCTCCATATGCCCTCTGTTTATAAGCTCTAGGGTGTTTGTTGACTCCTCACTAGAATCCTCATCCTGCCATGCTGGGTGACATGCTTTCGAGTCTCTCACTCTGGCTCCCCTAGGTCCTCGTCCTTCCCAATGCTCTCCATTTGGCCCTGCTCATCAAAAATGGGTGAAAGCTTTTGCCTATTTTGGACTGAAGTTTTGGAACTCCTCCCCCTCATATTAAAACTCCTCATCTCACTTTACATTTAAGCATTAGCTATTTTCTCAGCTCTATGCTCTTGGTAACTGTGTCTGCATGTAACCAAGAATTGTCACCTGTGGCATGCATGCTTAGGGCTAAATTTGTTCTAAAGCTTATATTTTGTCTCCTTGAGAGCTTATTTACATCATTTTTCTCTGAACCCTAGCTAGATTTTTTACTGTTACCAGTGTATTATAACATAATGTATCCTATTCTAAATTGAGTTATTTGTTTCACTATTATCTGTGTATATATATTAATTTTTCTGTCAAATTGTTGCCCTGAAACTTACCTTCCTTATGTGCTAAATTGTTGTCTTTCCTGTACATCTACTGTTGTCATTTGATTCCTGGTTCGTGCCTGAAAACAGGCAGGTTTGTTGCCTAGTGCACTTACCCAGTTACAAAAGCTAATAAATAAATAAATAAATGTGAGCCCAAGATAGGAATATTCTTTCATTACTAACATTTCCTATCCAGAAATTAGGTTGCTTTTCTTGAGAATGTTTTGTTTTCTGTAGTATCATATTTTTTTTTTATATTTATGATCATGTCAAGATCCTTACAATTCAAAACCAAATTGTTTAACTGTGATTGAAAGCCATGTTCTAGCAGCATGATTCAGTTCAGTTCTTTTATTGTTTGTCAGAAAAGACACTACAAGTTTCATAAATAAAAAACAAATTGCATACAAAAGAAGATATAACATATTTTAGATAATAATTATTCATGGCATAGTCATGTTGATATTGCAGGAAATACTATTTCAGATTTCAAACTGATTTGTTGCTTTTGTGTTAAAACTCCTTTTAAGAAGTACTCATTCTGGTTAAACTTCATTATCATGCATAGTAAATAAATAGCACAGTAATTCCTCACTATTTAGCCATTTATTTTCTAATATCCTTCCTAACCACTTAATTTTTCTATGATATAAAGGAAAACTATTATTATGTGGATAAAATCTTCAGGATTATTGTACCCATAGGTACAGAAATCCTTAGTATTCTATTGCATCCTTATTAAATCTTTTCTCAAATTTTGTTTGGAAAAGACCCAAACCTCAATTTCATTAAGGTTTTTCTAATTTGGGGGCCTGTAATGAAGTTAGATACTATTCCAACAAGGAGTCCTGAATTAATAGTGCTAAGATGGGGTGGAACCTATTTTCATTCAGTCTAGATCTCAGTTCCTGTCCATCTATATCCAGGAGTATTTCCTTTAACAAAGGACTATAAGCGACAACAAAATTAAGATTATATCCTCAGCATAAGCAAGGGCCAGTCAAATTCTTTTTCCTGCTTTTGGTTAACTATACTGATGGTTATCCAGTTTACTTAATAGATCACTAATGCAAATAATAAACAGCACTGGGTTCAGTACACATCCTTATTTAACACCCATGTTTATACTGACTTTGTGAGAGTCCCTTTTCATCGTACTGAATTTGGTACCAGTTATCCAAATACTGATTATTAAAAATATTTATTAGTGCCAAATCTACTGCTAAGTCATTTTGTTTTATTCCCTCACTGACGATATGTCTATTTAGGCAATACAATGCCAATTTAAAATCTATAAATGCCAAAATTACTTTCTGAGACCTGGGGCAGGATTCATTAAAAACACAAAGTGCCAAGCAAACGTTTTCATTGCACCTCATGGTTGTGCTGGTGGACAATCCTGCTATTCACATTTGGATAGTGCAGTGCCTCATCTGACTGTGAATAGGGGCAGGCAGGGGCAGCACTAACCCAGGAAAGCACCAGGAACCCCAATAGCGCTACCCACAGCCAGCCAGGAGAATTGGCGGCAACAATAGTGCACATGTGCTAAGTCCCTATTCACTAAAAGTAGCCATGCAAATGAGCCCATTGGGCATACAAGGCACTATTGGCCATTAGCATGCCCCTTAAGGGGCCCATTTGCATGGCCTTTATTTGGTCTAGCATGGCCTCCACACCAGCCCATGCCCCATGCAGCTGCATTCTCCTGATGTAGTGGACCCCACCACCAGTCACTGTCCCCATATGCTATAACATTTTTCCGTAGTCTAGTGATGCCTTCCCCACCCTGATTGCTCACCTGATATGCTATAATAAGTTTCCATAGTGTAGTGGTGCCCTCCCACCCCGATCACCAATCCAGTATGCCATAATAACATTCCATAGTGTGATGGTGCCATTCACTCCCTGGTCACTGATCACCATCCTCAAATGCAGAAAACCCCATTCCCTGGTAGTCTAGGGTCCCTCCCCTACCCCATCTAGTGTGACCCACCACCCCTCCCCCATCCCAATCTGAGATTGACAACCAGCACAGCCTTCCTCACACCACCACAGTTGGTGCTGAATGAGCCCTCATGGGCGTGTACTGAATACCAGTATGGTTCATTGAGTGTGCCTTAGCTAGCCTTATTTCTTTTGTGCATTTGTGCCTGGCAGTTCTATAGCCCTGATAATCCTGTGGGCTCCTGTGGCTCTTGCCCTTCTTCAAAAGGTGGTCCCTATGTCTCATTAGATCCTGCTCCTGGGGTGTAACCCATTCTGATGTTTCCTCGAATCATTCACTTTTTATATGGTGGATACTTGTCTGTGGCTGTATTGAATTCATTAATGAAGAAGTCCAGGGCAAGGTCTGCATTGGAATTTAGTCCAGAAGCTCCAATCAACAGAGGCTAGGTGATGTTTGAAGGCATCTAGTCTGCTTTTCCTGAGTACCTTGCTGTTTACAAGCTTGGGAGGTGAGTTGGCATACTTTTCTGACCATTCACAGAGGACCAGTGAGTAGTCACTCAGGGTATCTGGGAGAACTTTGAGATTGTTGACTCTCTCTCTCTCTTGGTGAGTGGTGAGGACCCAGACTATTAAGGCACTATTGCCAGATCAATAGTTTGACCTAGTGAATTATTACAACCTGGGTCAGGTATAAGTTTCTGATTTGGTCCTTTTGCTTTAGGTTGGATTTTTAGTTCCAGTCAATGTTGAAATATCCTGTGATCAAGGTCTTATGTGAGGATGTATCTCCTGGAGTAACAGCAGAAGGACTCAAGACCCATTTATGTGTGCAGTGGGGAGGGGCATGTATACTGTCATAATCTGCAGACTCTTGCATCTTTTGCCTAGTTATATTCATGTTGCTAAACATTCACATTCTCTCATGATACTGTTCAAGGGCTTAATTAAGCCTGGAGGTGTGTCCTTGTGTATTGGAGACATCCCTGCCCTGTTTACATTGTCTGTCCTGCCTGTGGTGTGTATCCTTTCAGAGCAATTGAGGAGTCCAGGATCTTGGTAGTGAGCCAGGATTCTGTAATGGATATTAAGTCAGGTTGAATGTGCACATCCCATGCTTCAAATTGTGCAAATTTAGGGAGTAGACTGCCAGTGCTCATAGATACTATACCCAAGGGCCCTAACTTGTCCTTAGGGGTTGGGTCTTCTTGCAGTGAGCCAGGATTGGGGTGAATATTTCCATAAATAAGGAGAAGGTAGAAGAAGAAGTAGAAGAATGATGACATGATGACTTTTATACAAGGCATTCTTACATTTAATTTCAGGAAGAATTTTAATACCTACAAGTAATCCACCTGCAGGCCTACTATCATTTTCTATGTCCTTGCTGAAGAATAATATACCCTGAATCCATTAATTGGAATCTTTCTTCTTCTATTAACCAAGATTCTTGAAGACAAAAGATATCTGTTTCTGCTAAAAGATTCTGCCATTCTTTGTCTGCAATTTTATTTAAAATACCACCTATATTTCATGTTATTTTAACCATACTTTGAACACCTTCAGATTGCATTACTGGTGTAGTCTCAGTTACTTAATCATTTTCCTCATTTTCTAATGCCTCTGATATAGTAAATAAATGTTTGTTATTCAGAATGGGGTTATCTATAGGATCTTTTATTACCTGATTTCTAATTCTTTGAATCGGGGAGTTTGATCTGACCAGAATTCTAAGGCATCAACAATATTGATCACCATTGCATCCAAAATGCCTACATGTGTATTTCTTTTGCAATTATTTATTAGCAAACATTGCATTAATCTAGCCCTTCCCACATAACCTTTATTTCTTTCTATTCCTAGAAAATCTGCATGTAGAATCATAATTTTAAGATGTCCTTAAAGTAGTCAAGGCAATTTGGGATTCATTGGGCTGCTCATCCATGCCAAAG
Organism: Neoceratodus forsteri; assembly: GCA_016271365.2. Taxonomy (NCBI): domain Eukaryota; kingdom Metazoa; phylum Chordata; order Ceratodontiformes; family Ceratodontidae; genus Neoceratodus; species Neoceratodus forsteri. Next base: position 1,234,195,441 of record CM057456.1, read on the forward strand.
ATAGATAATATTGGGGTATTAGAACCATCATTAAGTACAATGGAGTTTTGCACTTTTTGGGAAGAGCAAATTGGAAGCTGTCTCCAGATTTTCCAGGAGATCTACCATCCTTTGGGGCACTGATATCAAGATTTAATTTGTGCAACTTCAGATGACTTGCCCGTAGGTTATAGGGTATCCTTTTCTCATTGCATATTATACCATTTCCATTGGATGCATTTATTCTAAAGGCTTCAAACAAACTACATGAGTTTAGGTTTATTTCTAATTCTGTTAGTAATAGATAAGACTTAAGCTCCATTAAGGTAGTCTGTGTTTTGTATTCCTTTCTAGAAACTACTTACATTTCAATATACAATTTATTCACTACTATGACTACCTCTCTCTCTCTCTCTTCCTTTCATCTACTGGACTAGTAACACATTTGACCTTATTGTTCATCATGGGTTAATCTGTCTCCTTCTCTCTAAGCTCCCTTCAGTTCTTTTCCCTCCCAATTATTATAGACAATTGATTCCACTAGTTGAATATCCAAGATATTGTTGTCCGGTGTCTTTTTTGGTTACCTTTGTTTCTCTCCTCATTCACTTTTGCTAATAATCATAACTGCAGCTCTATGATTATCAATGACCTTATCATGTTTGTGCTTGTTCTGTTGTTTTCTTTACTTTTGTAGTTTTTTTCAACTAATTACTAATCCAAATGACTTTATCTTTGATATTACACTTATAGCCTTTTAGGGTCATGTTCCTGTACCTGTTTAAGCATTGTATTCAAATCCACTCCCCTAAACAGACCCTAATTCAGTTTTAAAAATATATAAATATTCCATAATTAAGATATTGGCCATGTAGGAAATGCCAATGCATCTATAATTTCTTTTGATGGAACAGTGTAGTATCTATTATACATGGAGGTGTCAGCTGTTGCTACCTCTCTTTGTGATAATTGACTTGTTTAATATTTTCATCATTATCTACCTTATTATCTGAAACTAGCATCTTTTAAAGTCAAGGGATGAAAGAGCTCTAGTTGTGTCCATCTCTCACTAATAGTTTGGCTAAACGTCATGGTCTTTGAGAGTGAGTGATCTGGAAGAATTAATTACATGCACTGAACTTAAGACAGGAGATGCATGAGGCTTGTTATTATCATGTTCTTGTTTGTCTTTATCTATGTAATATTTATCTATTGCTTGCTGTCCCATTATATTTTTTCCTTTTTCCCATTCTTATTTCTCTTCCTTGCTGTCTCTTTCTTCTCTTCCATGTCTTTCATAACTGTTTTGTTTTTTGCTAGGTAATTTATATGTACTGAGAATAACCATTTCTTGTTCCTCTGGTAATACTGTACTAAATTCTCTCTCTGTGACTGTTCTGATTTATATGGATTTTTCTTCTTCTTCTATGTTTTGATATAATCTAAATATGACTTCCAATGTTTTCTTCACTAGTTTGTTCCGTTTACTACCAAACCTTAAATGTGTTCATTATTTTGCCATAATATGTGTGGAAAACTTACATGTGTTCTCCCTAAAACTTGTGCAACAATTTTTTTCTGTTCTTTTTAAGTGTATTGTTAACTATTTCAATATCCATCCCTCCTCTTCTATTTTTTTACTGCTTCTTGTTTCCATATTGCTATCTGAATGTGCATAACTTCTACCTTTCTCTAATATTATATATTACAAAACTTAAAAGTGCATTTTAACTAATTATTATATCAAAAAGTGCTTCCTTATTAGTCAGTGATTTTTCAAAAGGAAACAATCCCTACTGTATTTATAAATCATAAATATGAATATTCAAATTATTTTCATTTTATACTCCACCACAAACAAGTCCCAACATCACTGTATGGGTCCCACTACTCCATGTAGTGTGTCACAGTTTTCACAGTGTGCAATATTCCACAACCAAGGGGATCTTAGGTTCATCTAGGCTGCTGGTTCTAATTTGGATATTCCTTAGTTCACTATCAATACCACAGTAAATAAATCCTTATAGTCTTGCTCTCATTCGGTGAAAAGTCTACATATAGTTAATAGGTTACTGGAAAATATTAATGGTTCAATATCACCATAAAAGAAAATGAAAGTCTTACATTCTTCAAAGTTCTCAACTTCTACTTTGTGTGCTGTTTCAGCGAAAACTTGCTCAAACTTTTTGATATACTATAGGAGCTCTCTTCTTTTGTACATCGTTCTACTAGTTTTCTGTTTCTTCTGGTCGTTATGACCTTTTCTCCTTGACCACAGCATTCCCCAGCAGTGGTCTCGCTGAAGAGTTATGGATCCAGACAAGACCTTAATGAAGGAAGGGTTGACAAAGGAGAAGCTTGATAAAATAAAATAAATGGTAACATGCTATTGTTCAAAATCCTATAAAGCGGTAACCTTTGCTACTCTTAATTTAGAATAAACATATTAAATCATCCTGGTATTTTGTCCTACATTATACCAATATGTCCTAAAAACAAGTTCATAAGAATGATTTTAGTCTACTTACAAGCAGTAGTCTAGTATTTCCTGTTATTCCTGCCTTCCTTTAGGACATATTGCAGGAATGTGTAAAATATAACTTGTTGTTTTAATAAAACTACTCTGGTATTAGTGGCTAGTATTTCTGGCTGTGGCTCCATGCTTCTATTTCCAGTGGCCATTTGGCTGAGTGTCAGCATGTTAATGCATGAGACACACTACGAAACTATCTGCCAAGCTAGGAAAACCTTCTGGGAATACAATTTGCATCAGCATTACCTGCCAATGTCACTCCTTTCTAAGCTCATTTACTGGTGCGTTTAAGTTCCAGTCAACTTTAAAAATAAAAAAACAGCCATAAAATATCAGTTATATTTAATAAAATGTAGCAAACCAAAGCTGAAAGCAAAATAAATCTTGAGCTTCTCCAATAGTAACTTCACTCAAACCACTCATACCTCCTTATTGTATTCCATCACCCTTCTGATGAAGGTAGGATAACCTCTGAATGTCAGATTCTCTATTATGCTAAGAAAAAGAGACATATTAAAAGATAAAGAAAGTACACATTTTCCTCTCAAGCTGAAGGTTTTGAGCTATACTTCTTTCTGAGCTATAATGTCAGCACTGTCCACTTCTCCACTTTTCCCCAGGCAGTGGTTTCCTTTTCCTTCAGTTGGTTCACTATCCAAAATGCCTTTTTTTCTCTTAGCAGGATACCGCTTGCTGCTTACTTCCTGCTCTCTCCATCTTCCTTTCCCTTCTTCCTTTTCTCCTTCTCTCCATTTACTTGACTATCTGTATCTTCTTTTCTCCTTCTCCTTTTTCTGAGCTATGCTAGTAGGGAAGCTTCTCTCCCATCTAACTAGATTTTTTTCTGTTCCTGATCCTCTTACTTCTTGACAAACTTTTGGGTGTCACAGTCGCGCTTACTAAAATTAGTATAGCACATCCACTGCTTGTCCCTTGTCCACTACCTTAGTTAACCACTTAAAAATACTATCAGTTTGTCTGATAAGACCTTTCTCTCATTAACCCATGTTGCTTAATATCCTGGAGTCCCTTTATCTTGAGGTAATCCAGTGGGTCTTCTTCAACTGGTGTCTCCAATAGTTTACCTACTTTGGAGTAAGATGAATGTGTCTGTTGTTTCCTAGTTTCTCTTTATCTTTTTCTTGTGGAGTGGGACTAGGTCTGCTACCCTCCAACTTTTCAGGGCCACCATTGAATGTAGGAAGCTACTGAATAGCTCCACCAGGGGGTTCAGCCAGTTCTCTTACCAGTTTCCTGAGCACCCTAAAGTTGCATCCCATCTAGCCTGGATCCATGTCTCTTTTCAGGGTTGCTAGCCCTTTCTGATCCTTTCTCTCATAAAAACACCTTCCCATTTCCTGAATTTCTCTTGCAGCAGCCTTTATGCCATGTTCAGGCAAGGGATCACTATCCTCTACTGTGAACACAGAGCAAGAGTAGTCATTTAGAATAACTGCCTTCTGCTTGTTTTCCTCTATTACCTTACCCCATCCATCAGCCTAATAATTCCTCTTCTTGTCTTCCTTCCTTCCTTGTGAAACACCACACACAGGGATCTGGCTGCAAGGTAAATTTATCATGAACAACCTGCTGCGCTCTGTCTGGCAGGTGGGACTCAAACCAAGCCTATGCCATCTCAGATAACTCCCCATAGTCCCTCAAGTGGTCCAGCAACAATGCATTCTCTATAAGACCAAAAGCTAAAGAGATTGAGCAGAATGTGGATTAAATGCTTTCCTCAAGCCCCTGTCAAAAGGAAATCATTCTGTACCCTGGTTAATGCTGTCTCAGTGCTATGCCATGGTCAGAAACCAAACTGGAGGGGCTCATAGATATCAAAGGCCTCAAGGTGTGAACTGAGCTGCACAACACCATCTTTTCAGTAACTTTTCCTACAAGAATGGGTTGTTAGAGCACATTTGTAATTTATCTGTATTTCAGTGTCTAAAGCTGGTTTCTTTAGCTGGGGTCACAGTTTTCTGTGGTTAAGGCTCCTCTAGACATAAGGCAGATGGGATATAAAATTCTATTGACAGTGTTGAAGAGTTGAGCTGCACAATTCCTCACTGCCACAATTACCTATTACAGGAACTCTGCCTTTTCCAAGGTGATTGTTCTCTTTAATTACAATAAAGAGTACAAAAGAAGAAAAGTTTTCCTCCACAGTCCCCAGTCTCCTCCAGGAATGCTCTAGTCATTTCCCTTTAGACTTCAACCTGTGGAGCTCCCCATAAAACCATGGAGAGCCATGCCATAACACACATGAGTGTACATTATAATATTTAGCAATATCCAGGGCTGCCTTGAGAGTCAAATTATAACTCTTGACATCTACACCAGTACCACCTGCACATGCCACATCCATGCCTGTGAGATCTAAAGCTGCCAAGAGCCATTCCAGGATTGATATCCCTCAAAGGGCAGTACAAAACCATCTCCATGGGGGATTGATATTCAGGTGGCCCTGAACTTAAACCACAGTTGTGATGATGTGAGCAAAAGACTGAATCACCCTTCATGTCAACGACATTGAACCCCAGAGAGAAAGCTTGGTCCAGGTATAACCATGAATGTAGTATCAAGTAGCAACTGCCTGTGCCAGACAAAGCAATCATCTGCTAGAGGAGAGACTACAAACTGTAGGCCTTGTCATCAACAAGGCCCAGGTTTAAGGCCCACTGAACTCTTAGCATTATGTGTACAGTCATGGTTGGCCATAGATGGGGTAACAGGTGGTGTGTAGTCACCCACATCATCAATGACACCTCAACTGCACCACCTTTAAGTGTCACTTAGTGAGCAGGGCTCCAAGTTGCCCACCTCCTGGGAAAAGAGTATCTACCTGGACACTCTTATTACTCCTGCTGGCCTCTGCTCCTAATGTTCCAAGTTTTAGGCATGAACTCAGCTTGTCTGCATGTCAAAGTGGTCCACCACCACTCTGTGCCACTGAGCTGGCTCAGATTGTTGTGTCCACTATAACAGTAGAAATGAGTGAAGTCCATCTGCTAGGCTTCTCTATGAAATTTGCCCTTCATGATTGACAATGTCTACAGTACATGGAAAAAACAATGTGGACTTCACTTCACTAGCAGTGTGGCTGTGTGAAGTATAGAGGCTGTCAAAAGGATCATATGTGACTCCCCATAGCACTTTCTCACTTGTCCCCATTCTCTCACTTTAGAAAGCAACTTCCTACAACTTACTTAGATCCAGTTTCTCATCCTCATCTCCCTTGACCCAATAATCAAGAGTATAGCCTTTCCTTCCAACACAATTGGCACCCTCTCCCGTGCCCTGATAACCAAGAACTTCTTCCCACCCACATAACACCTACATTTCTCCCTTTCCCCATCCCAATAATAAAATAACCTTCCCAACCAACTTAACACACCAACTACCAACCTCCCTCCCTGGATGCAGTGACTTATTAAAAATCTAGTTAATTATACAGGAATGAGCAAAGCCATTCTTACACCACCTCAGATTGCCACCATCTGTATTAGTGAGAACAAAGTACTTCAGTAATATGGATATGCTTTCCTTTCAATTATTCAGATGGTAGCTGAGCAAGATTCTCTAAGGAATGCTGCACCAGTTGCCATCTAATTTATTCATTTATTTAGTCATTGGAAGACACATTTGAGCACAATGCTCATTTACAAAGTTTCACATCATGGATAATAAAGGCATTAACTCATACTTAAACTATAGACAAAACAATACCCACAGTTCCAGTGGAGCATAGTCAGCGTAGACAATATGAGTATATAGGTACAATCATAGACAAATAACTGGCTCCAAGGGATCTAGTCAACAATAAGGAATGAAAGGCCTGGATACTGGCATGGCACAGTGTGACCTTCATAATGAATTAAGGAGAATAGTATATTAGGTGGCAGAAATGTTGTAGCAGGAGCATTTGGAACTAGCAACAAGTTCATTTCTCCATGCCTTGAATTGGGCAATTTTAGGGAGTCCTGCAAGGGTTTCTGGTAGTTTGTGTAGCCAGTGAAATTCCTTACTGCACAAGAATGCCTTCCCAGGCTTGTTTTATGGAAGGGTATTTCTAGAGCATTCCTATCCATACTCTAGTGGCATATTGGTTGTTAACTGAATGGAACAGGTTGCGAATAGCCAGAGGGTAAGGCCTAACGTTGCTTGTATAGTGAGCAGGCAGGTCTGGTAGCTTATTCTGTCATGTAGAGGAAGCCAACTGATTAGTGTCTAAAGGGACAGCTATGTGAAAGCTTGTCCACCCTAGAGCAAAGCAATAGGCCTTGTTAAACATCAGCCTAACTCTGTTGAATACAGAGTCACTTGCCACCATGTAAATAGGAAGTCTGTAGTCTAAAATAGGTAGGATTTAACTGGACACTACAAGATGCCTAGTTTCAGTAGTAAGGTTCAAGTGATTCCTGAACAGTGCTCCCAACTTTCAGTTTGTGAGACTAGCAGTGTTATTCACATGTTGGGTGAAAGATAAAGTGTCATTCAGAATGACAGCTAGGTATTTAGTCTACCTGTTCCAAACTTCTTTTCCATTGAGGATGGGAAGGGAGAGACCTTTTTTTCAATTGCAGACCTGAAAATAACACATTTTTTTTCTTTGTAGTTTACAGTTAAGACCAGTTTGTTTGATGTCAACCATTTTCCAGGGACCACAGGTTGCCTAAAAGGACAGTGCATAGTTTTGTTTTTGTTTTGTTTTGTAATTTCTTGCAATTTTATTTGTAGTAAGACAGTGCACCAGAGTGGGGGAGAAGGGAGAAGTTGGTGTGCTAAGTGGGTTTGGGAAGGTTTTTATCTGGCTTAGAACCAGAACTTACTACACTCTGTTGTTACACTGTCTATTTTCAAGCTTAAAAGCACTGCCTAAATATACAAAAACCTGTAATAATACTTCTCTGCCATTAATAGCTTTATCCATCAATACAGAGAGTGGTAAAGGTGCCTTATATGTGATTAATGCCAAGATAAAAGTAAATATTGTATATGTCAATGAATTATGGGGTAAGAGAAATGTTGATCCCATTAAAATCCCCTAAATTGTGCCTATAACAATACCTACTATAAGTTTAGAAGAAATCTAGCACTCACCACCACCAGGCAATAAAAGCTGCCACTGAGGTCCAAGTGCCAAATAACTTTATAAAAGTGCCATGCGACCTACGACAGCTTTTGTTACCTGGTAGTGGCAGTCTAAGTTTATTTTGTGACTACCTTGCCTTCTTATCCCTGCACCCCCAACCTTGTGCTCACTTCTGTTTTCTCTTGCTGGATCTATTACAAGTTCCTGTGGCTACACATGACGTTTTATATAGAGCAGAACAGGGCAACCCCTCTAAGCTTTATGTAGATCAAAGAATGTTTGAGCATTTGCAAGACATAGTCACTATTTTGCCAGCATATATCTTCAGTATGCATTAGAAAAGAAAAACATTCTGTGGGATGTCAGTTTAAACCCCTTGGTACAAAACAGTGTAAAACTGTTGAACAGATTGAGTTAGGTGAATATATTCGTGATGGCTACTGTAGCCATTTAAATGGAAGCTTGCCAGCATACAACAAATAATTGTGGATCAGTCTACTCAGGTACAGTAGAATTGATGAAAATCAAGAGGAAAAGGTCATCTAACTAGTAAAGTAAGAGAAGAAAAAGGGCATTTTGGATAGTGAACCAACTGAAGGAAAGGAAACCACTGCCTGGGGAAAAGTAGAGAGTGCTGACATTATAGCTTAGAAAATAAAAATAATTGTAATTTTGGATTTATCTCTCATTACCATATTCTCAACAAAGAGTAAGATTGAAGATACTAGTTGATTTGAATGATATGAAAGTAATTTTTAAGGATTAGATTTTCTAAGATGACAGATGTTTTCACTATACTGCCATTGCCAATTACTGTATACTAAGTTGACAATCTGCTTCATGTTATGCTCATCTGTTCCTTGTTTAATATACAATAAACTATCTTCTTATCAAACGTTTAGCTAAATCACAAGAACCATTGGAAAAATTGCCCAACGAACTTGTAAATTTGCAATTAGAAGAAGTCTTAAGAAGGGTGTTAGGATATACACAATCTATGGAATGCCATAAATAGGAGCACCAGAAATTGGTATAGAGATTATTGATCCAGAAATTAAAATAATTGGAATTTAGGAACAGATCCAAACATTTGATTATGATCAATTTATATGTCTACCTGTGTAGGTATTAGATAATGTTCTCAACCTCCAGGTCTGTCTACTATCATTTTATTTCTGCTTATATTTGCATACACTGTACTTAATTAGTTAATACACAGTTATATAATATTAATTATATATATTTAAGAGTATCAATGGATGAATTATGAGTTAAAGTAAATTGTATTGTTTATTTTTGTGAAGGTCATTGTCTGTGCCAAACAAATAAACTTGATACTTGATGGAACTTTCATATATGTTATTTCTCACAATGCAAATAGCAGTACTCTTAGCCATGTTACAGTTTCTTGTGTAGTAGGAAGAAACATCTGTAGATCTAGCTGTTTGATCATCTGCATTGCTCCAAGTTCAGCAGTTTTGTACTAACTTGAATGACATGATCCATAAACATGAAAGACTGCATTCTGGTGTCAAAGTTTTGTTTTTAGAATCATTCATACTCAGAGGGTAGTCCTAAATGACATATCACGATTCCTTGTGTAGTAAAGCAAAACTCTACCAATCTGGCTCTTTGATCATCTGCATTGCTCCAAGTTCAGTGATTTACTAATTTTTTAACAACCTATAAGACATCATGCTTCATGAGCACTACAGATGCTATCCTGGTGTCAAAGTTCTGTTTATAGAATCATTCATACCTAGAGTGTGGTCCCCAATGGAGAACCCGTGAGAAAGGAAAATCATGGGAGGGTGCATCAGGGATCAGTTGTTGGACTAGTTCCCTTAAACAAATTTAGTTGTGATATAAGGGAAGGTGTTCAGGAAGACATGGCTTTGCAGAGAAACCCAGATCTGTGAAGGGTGGACACTGAAGAGGTGTTAAGGGCAATAAAGAACAGGCATTTGTCAATGCTGAGCATTTGCTTACTTGTATTTGTGTTAGGTGTGACCTGTGGGTCAGCTCCCATGGGTGTTGCAGGAGGGGAGGCACCCTGCCATGACATTACCAGGCAATCCGATTACCCCAAGCAGTCAGAATTAGACTGCCTCCTACTCTGCTGTGAGCCTTACATAGAAGCGTACCACATGATGGTCAACAATAACTCACAGAACAAGACAGACAACAGAGACCCTCTTGTGCAGTCTTGGTAATTACATTTGTACATAAAAGGAAAAAATAATCCCTAGTCACATATAATGATTCACTGACAGTAATTCCAAAGGTGTTAATTTTTTAAATATTTATTTATTCATTTATTTTGATAACCTGGTGGGTGCACTGATCCAATGGACCATTTTCAGGCGTGAGCCAGGCCAGTAGCATGTCACAAGAATAAAGCAAATACAAGTAACTTGGCAATATTTATAGGCATCAACAATACAGTAAAGAAGCATAGTAAAAAATGGTCATACATAAAATGGATTTCAGTAGAGTACACACTGCATGACAATATTTTACAGGCATCAATGATACAGTAAAGAAGCATAGTACAAAACAGCCATACATATAATAGATTGTAGTAGGGCACACAGTGCAGTACGTAGGTCAATACACAGTTACAATATGCAAAAATAAGGAGGGATTGTCAAGTAATCAACATAAAACAAGTGCTGTAGCATAGGCAGGAAGGGAGAGTACAGAGCCACTTGGGGTGACAGTTCCTCCAGAATTGGTAGGACACCACAACAGGGAGGGGGATATAGAGTAGGGAATGGTAACATGATATAGTAAGAAAACTTGTGGATACAATTTGGGAATATTTTCAAAGCCACAGCAACACTGTTTCATAGATAATTCACCTCAGTCCTTTGAAACTGAAGAAACTCATGGGCAAGTGTAAGACTGAACCTGAAGGGACTGAGGTGAGATTCTATCACAACTTGTAATGTACCAGTATGCAACATTGTTAAATACCATTGCCTATTTTAAATGTTTAATCATAACAAATTTATTGAATGTCAACTGATTTTAATGATTATAGAGTATTGAAAAACAGTAAAGTAAATAAGTATTAGATACAAGGATGGGCATCTGGCAGAAGAGGTCAGTGGGCTAACTGCTTGGAGGTGGATCCATTAGTCACTGCTTTCCTTAGTTCTATCATGAATAAAGCTAGGGATTAAGGCCTAGGTGGGTGCTTATCCAAGGAAAGTATGATATCTGGATCGCTTGTGGGTGATGAGTACCAGTAGTCTCCAGTGATGATTTCAAGGTGAATAGTGGGACTGTGGTTCCCTGCACATATATATAATATACAGTAATTCTGAATTATGAGTTTGAATTGTCATTTTGCATGAATTGTAACTGTGACATTAGTAGCTGAGATTACCAAGACTTATTTTACAATTTCAGTAGACATTTACCATCTTGCTCAACAATCCAATTGGCAGTAGAAAACAGAAAGTTGTTGACCCTCTGTACAGACAGTTGGCAAGACCACATCTGGAGTACTGTGTACAGTTCTGGAGACCCCATCTCCACAAAGACATAGACAGGGTGGAGGCTGTCGAGAGGATGGCAACCAAAATGATTCAGGGTCTGCATCAGAAAACATATGAAGAAAGACTAAAGGAACTAAAGATGTATAGCCTCAAGGAAAGGAGGGAGAGGGGACATGATAGAAACTTTCAAAATCCTCAAGGGAATCAACAAAGTCCAAGAGGGTAGCATCTTTCAGAAAAAGGTTATGCAAAAATAAGGGGCACAATTTGAAGATAGAGGGATGGCTCAGAGGTAATGTGAGGAAGTATTTCTTCTCAGAGGGTTTTGGATAAATGGAACAGCCTTCCTGAGGAGGTCAGTAGAGTCAAAAACAGTGGGAATTCAAGAATGCATGGGACAGACATAAGGCAATTCTAGTGGGTGGTAGAAGGAAGTAGGCTGTTGGTTAACTAGGATCTGCAGCTTATCCATTAGGTAGGGAAATGGGCAGACTAGGTGGGCCAAGCAGTCCTTATCTGCCATCAAATTCAATGTTTCTATGTTTCAGACTCCATGCTTGCAATACCAGTGTTTCACATTCCCTTTTGGTCTCTTGGTCGGTCTGGTGTAGCTTTACCTACTTTTGGCAGCTCTTAGCTACTCCAGTTGGAGAGGTAAGATAATGTACTCAGCTGGTACCCAACTGGGAAAGGTTGCCACAGAGGAAGGGTCAAAGAATGCAGTGATACCACTTGTCTCATTGTGTGGTAGGGTCATATATGTGGCCAGAGGTTAACACATTGATGTGGCAGATCCAGCACTATATGTGGATATGATAGAGACAATCAAGTACCTCCTTGGTATTACTTGGCATTACTTCATTTTGATAGACAAAGTAGGCTTGAAGCCCAGTTAATTGTCTTCTACTCTTAGTAGGTTTAATGTTTAAAGGATGTTAATAACAGTAACTCATCTAATAGTTTTTAAAAAGTTTCAAGCGTAGTTGCTTGTACCACATGTGTGGGTAGGGAGTTTCAAGTTCTAGTCATTCATATGGTGAAAAATTAAATCTTTTCACTGTATTGGCCCTTGGTACACTTAATTGTTTTTATGTGATCTGAAGTTGTTGTTCCTACAATTGTATGCGATGCCACATTGTCCTATTAATACTGGGTTTGTAAGATTTTGTACAGTAAAGTAGATCACCCTTGTCCTTCTTATTTCCAAGTTAAATAGTTTTCAGTCAATTAGTCTATCATTATATGCTGTTGATTTCAGGCTTCTAATAGATTTAGTTAATTTTCTTTGTGTTTTTTCAATAAGGTTGATATCCCTTTTATGATAGGGATTCCAAAGTGAGACCCATAATCCAAGTGTGGAATTACATAAATGTTGTATAACTTCAGTAAACAATCTCTATCTCTTGTGGCCAAAGATTTTTTAATAGAATGGATTAATCTATTTGTATTTAGCGAGGTGTGGCGACAGGGATCAAATGAAGACGGTTCCTTGTTAATCTAAATTCATAAATCTTTTTTCTTTGTGGTTGTTTTAAGATTTTGCCATTTAGTATATATTGAGAAATATATAACTGAACAGTTTGACTCATAAATTTCATTTTATTAATAATACCGATTTATTGGTCTGCTTTAGGTCGTTACTTAAGATTTGATGCTGTTCAAGGAGTTAACTACTCCTCCAATCTTTGTGCCATCTGCAAATTTAGACACTACACTCTCTGATCCCAAGCCCATATCACTTATAAATAGACCAAACAGAACAGGCCCCAGGACAGACCCCTGGGAACCCCACTACTCACAGACCTTCATCTGAGTGACTCATTTATTATAACTGATTGTTTCCAATCAGTGGGCCATTATGTACCCAACTAACAATGTATTTATTAATACCAATTGTTGTAATTTAATTTATTAATAAATCATGTGGAACTGCATCAAAGGCCTTACCTATGTCAAGGAGTATTACATCAACAGGTATATCCTTGTCCATATTTGCACTGACAAAATCATAAAAGGAATATCAATGTGTTTAATACATAATGTAATCAAGGTACAGGAGAGTAGCATCTTTCAGACATGAAGGTGTACAAGAATGATGGGTCATGATATTAGGATAGAGAACGGTGGCATAGTGGTGCATAGAAAGTACTTTCTCACAAAAGTGTAGTGGATGCTTGGAACAGTGGAGGCAGTTGGGGCAAAAACAATAAGGTAATTCATGAATGCATGGGACAGACATAAAAGTAGTCTTGCAATACAGAAAGAAAGGGTAATCAGCAGATCAACTAGGGTCTTCTATATTGCAGCAGTAGGGAAGGGGACAGACTAGATTGGCCACATGGTCCTTATCTACTGTCTCCATCTACAGTTCTATATTTCTATTATTCTACAGAAGATGTGAAAATTTCATATTTATGAATATTGGGATGAGACATCTATCACATACATTATATTGTGCTGATTTGGTTATTAAATTTAATCTAAACCCACCTCCAAAACTCACCACCAACCCCATTCTCCACCTGCCACCAACACACACACACACACACACACACACACTCAACTTTATTGTAGTTTCAATATGAGTTGATCATAATGAACTTGATGAAATACAAGTTCTTATGATTTAACAAACACACTTTTCTGCTTAACCTAATGTAATAAGCTAAACCCTTATCAAAATATTAGTTTGGAGGTATAGTAGCAATGTTTCATAAATAGCCACAGCAACTGTCCACAAGATGTAAAACATGATGGACTTCATCATTCAGAATTTGAATTAGAACAATTCATAGCAGATATCAAAATAATAAGTTTAAAGTGTTTCTATATAACACACAGCCATGAAAACAAACACACACATACTCTATCTCTCTCTCTCTCTCTCTCTCAAACACTTCCTTCCTACTGCATGGTCTGGTATTGATTGCAATGACATATATTGTATTATCAGAACTTTAAATTAATCAGCCAATCCTCTGCTACAGTCTCAGCTTTATTTGTCCACACTTCCATCAGCTACAAAGTTACATTACAACCTACAATGTTAAACTATTTTATTAACTGCATATATCAAAACAATATGTTCTGACAGCAATCTGACAGAAATCAATGTGACAGAATACTATTAACATATTTGCAAATGAACCAGAAATCAGGGTTTCAAATTGGACAGTATATTGTTTAAATCACAATAGAGGTGCTTACTTGTTGAACACGTTTGTCACTGCAAACTATGAATGAGCTGGAAGACAGGTTGTGTTAGCATATATGTATAAAGAGTGCATCTGCCTGTGCATCAGTGAAAGTCTGAGTTGAAATGAACCGTGAGACAACCAATAAATCATGTGTCATGGTAACATACAAATTACATCACTACAGTCTTGAAAGAATGACTCATCGTACTTTGTCAGATACTCAGAACAGACATTTTAATTAACAGTTAGAAACATTTTATAGCTAGAAATGAACTGATACAAAAGACAGCTGTTCATTTTCTGATCAGACACTTTCAGTACAGTAGCAAGCAGGAGAAACACTCCAAAGTGGGTTTCTATGCCTCAGTAAACCAAATGAGACCAAAAGCAGAAAAACTGGGAACCAGAAGTCAGCTGCATAAATAATTTATTAAACAGAGGTACTCACAAAACCAAACAGCAGTAGCAACACAGTAGCAGGTGAGGGAAAAATGTACCTCTGACTGGTTGCACCACTTAGGCTTCCTCAAAGAAGGTGTGTCAGACAGCTGCTAGGTGCTCCATTTAAATAGTGAACTCAATTAAAGTGACAGTGCACCATTCCAGTGTTGACTACCAATAGTTAGTAAATCAAGTTTCAGTTAATGATACAAAATATTATAAAAAAGGAATAACTAGCACCATAAAGTGACAGAAAACACACTAAATGCAATAAAATAAAGCATGATTAATCTATGTAAACTACACAAGAAAAATGGAAACTGCAGAAAAGTCCATAAAGAAGGAAACTGTGGATCCAAGCAGGGTCTCCAAGCTTCAACTTTGAATTTGTTTGGGTGATTTCTGCATATCCATGATACATCCAGGTGCAGGGTGGAATCCTAGAAAACTAAAGGACAAAGGAAAGGAAAAAGACTCTGTTAGTTACAAGGATCTGGGACACAATACATATTATTTCCTAATTTTACTTTGATTAATAGTTGTAGACTCAATTCTGTCATTAAGACCTGGTGTAAATAAGGCACCCAGTTGGATAATCCACAGTGCCTCTCTGTCAAGGGTGATGGTGTTCATATGCCCCTTCATCCCGATCTGACTTCTTCAACTCCGCAAAGGAAAGACTTGAGAACCACTAGTCTGAGAGCATATGTGCTGAGCCAATGCATTTGAACAATCTTTTTATCAATTGAATGTTTTAAGTACAGTGACTTACAAGTCAAACTGTCAGTAAAATGATAAGAAATGTCTGAGTCAAAACTGCCAGATAAGCTCTTCGATATGGCACATTTCTCACATATTGATGCTCATTCAAAATTAAAACATAAATAATTTGGGGCAGAATAAGATGCTTATACTGACAAGTACTTAACAAAGCTTAGGACATAAGGCACCAAAGGAAACCTGTCATGCACTGGGCCCCTTCATGTCATCTCTGAATGACAGTGACATGAAAGAGCTACTCAGTCTCGAGACAGTACATGCATGTTCGTCTGTACCAACATCTCACTGCAAGTGCCACAACACTGATCCCAGGGACTAATAAAATTTGTAAAAATAAAACAAACTGGGACACACTCATACATATTAAGCAAACTGTTGTTTGAGAAATTTCTAGCTACATCTCTGAATACAATAAACATAAGGTATCAATGATTTTTTGCTGTTTCTTGCACTGTTACTTTACTAACACATGTGCGTAGCTTAAGAATGTTTGTATATTGATAGATGGCGAGGGAGCTGAGCAAGACTAGAGAGAGAGAGAGAGAGAGAGAGAGAGAGAGAGCAAGAGCCAGAGAAAGAAAGAAGTAGGCGTAAGGCAGACAGGAGGATTTCTCTCCTTAGTCTGTGGGAAGCCTGTTTGGATGACAATTACACTTCTGTGAAATGAAAGTGACGGAAATCGCTGCTTCCAAAACAAGTCATCCACCTTCTCCCGAGGGTGCCTGACAGATGAATGGATGGCAGGGAGTGGAGTGACACTGTTACCAAAATGAGCACAGATAGTACTGATGTTATGAGTGCAGAGGTGGAGGCAGGGCAGTGAATGTAAGGGGGGCTTATGGGATTGCTTCTGTATTTGGTGTGAGTTTAGAGCTGCAGGGTTTAGTGACTTGGGGTTGTTTGTTTTGAGGCTGGTGACAAGGTTATGGGATGCTGTTTCTGTTTCTTATACTGGTAGATAGAATGGGAAGGCATTACTGCCCATTTACCATTCCCATCAAAGTGAGCACAAACTTTCAATTTAGGCGTATCAGTTGTTCAATTTCCCTTTTGAATGTTTCCAAACTATCACTCAAAACCACATACTCTGGTAGGCGTTCCAGATTCTTGCTGTTCTATGTAAAAAAGAGTAATATCTTATATTTGTTTTCAGTATCTAATTTTATTTGAAATCTCTGTGCTCTTAAAGTTTCCGTTTTTCATTCAACTGTATACCCATTTAGTTTTTAATTCCGGATCTTTCATAATTTTAAATAACTGCAGAAGATTGCCTCTCTTCTTTCTATTCTCTAGGCTAAATAAACCCAACTTTCTCAGCCTCTGTTCATAATTGTCCTTTTATGGACCATATCATTTTGTAAAGGTCTTCTGTACTTTTCTATTCTACTTATTTCTATCCTTGTATGGGGACTCCACAAAGATGAACCGTAGTCAATATATGGTCTTACAAACATCTTATACAAAGCAAGTAACATTCTTTTGATCTATTTATAAAGTTTCACTTGATGTTTCTAATCATGTCATTAGATTTCTAACTACCTCTGCTCTCTGTTGTCTAAAAGTCATACCATCGATCTATTGTAATCCCACAGTCCTTTTCCATTTCTGTTGATTCTATTTTTGATCATTTAGATAATATATATGCCTGGGATTGTTCTTCCCATATGTAGTACACTGCATTTCCCTAAGATAAATGGCATTCCATTCTCTAAGGCCCAATTTTCCAGCTTTTCTAAATCTTCTTCAAGATTCTGAATACTCTCCATAGTGCTTTCTTGTCCCCCAGTTTTCGTCATTAGCAAACTTAACCAAAGTGTTCTTTATATTATGTTCTCTGTCCCTAAATACAGTGAGAACAATGTAGGTCCCAACACCAACCCCTGTGGCACCCCACTTGTCACTTCAGATGCTCCAGAATATGTCCCCTAATCCTGACTACCTGCTTTCCCCCCAGCCAATTTGCACCCATTCAGTCAGTCTACTATCCATCCCTAGCAACTCCATTTACTAATTAGCTACCATGGGGTACCTTATCAATGCTTTCTGGAAATCCAGAAGAAATATGTCTGCTGGAAGTTTCTCATATATTTTCTATTTATTTGCTCATAGAAAATAGGTTTGTTTGTTTGACATGATCTGTTTTCTTAAATCCGTGTTGACTAGCATTGTTCATGTCCAGTTCCTTAAGATTATGTTCCAACCTATCTTTTAGGAATTTTTCTGCAAGTTTGCACAATATTGCAGTTAAACTCACTGGTCTATAACTAGTCATTGATGTTTTAGCCCTTTTGTTTGTTACAATGGAGTCACCGTGGTGTTTTTCCAATCCTCAGGTACCTCTACCGAGGAAATAGACTGATTAAAAGATGTGCGGGGCAGCTATATACTTCCTTACTTCTCTCAGCAACCTAGGATGTAACATATCCAGCCAGGCTGATTTGTGAGGTTTTAAGTCAGCTCAATGATTCTTCTACATAGTCTACACTAATGTCCAAGTCCAATTTCCTAATGCAATTATGTTTAATTTTAATCTTATTTTGTTCTTTCTTGTGATATACTGAATAGAAATACTGATTTAATTTTTCTGCTATTTCTATTGTTTCAACTACCTTCTCCCCACCTATAATTAGAGGTCCTATCTGTGTTGTAGAAGTACTGTTTTTGTTGTTGTTTATATGGAATAAAATCCTTTCCATTAACTTTTCTATAAACTAGATTTGTTTCTAATCTTTCTTTCTGCCCTTGTAGTAAGTTTTAACTTCCTCAGTACCTTTCTATATTCTGTATTGTCCTCGGGATCTTGATATTTCTTCATTTGTTATAGGATCTTTTTTACTTAGTTTATGATTTTGTTGTACACCACATTGTTTTCCCCTCTTTTCAGTATACAACCTTTTTGGGAATATATTGATCTTCCAATTCCAGCAGTTTGTATTTAAGTATGTCCCATATTTCTCCTACATTCTTTCCTTTAAACATTTCTTTCCAATTCCACCTCACAAGTTCCCATTTAATTTTAACAAACTGTGCTTTTTTGTAGTCTGTTATGATGGTGTTCTCTTTTCATATACTAACTTTCATTTTAAATAGAATTGTATTATACTGTGATCACTGTTAAATGATCAATTATAGTCAATTTAGTAAATATATTCTCATTGTTTGTTATTACCCAATCCAATATATTCTGCCCTCTTGTGGGCTTATATACCAGCTGAGTTAACCCCATCTCTTCCATCATCTCTACATACCTATTGTGTATTGCATCCTTTGCAATTTTGTTACCTAATTTATGTCTGTAAATTGAAATCCCCTAAAATTAATATTTCTTCCGACATGGCTATTTGCCTAATTTGACTCTCTATCAGTTCATCTTGGTTTTACTTGTGTTAGGTGGTTGGTAAAACAATCCAAACAATAATTTGTTCTGTGTTTGTGTAATGTAATGCTAACCATAAGGATTCAATCTCTTCACTTTGATCATATTTTCTATATAATGTACTTTTATTGCTTGTTTTATATATATTGCAATGCCACCTCCTTTTTGCTCTTTCTTTTGAGTATAATTCATACCCCTCTATATCCCTATTCCATAACTTTCCTTTCCCACCAGGTCTCAGTGATGCAGCATATATCAATAACCTCTGATGTTAATCTTATCTCCAATTCTGATTTTCTTATCATATTCAAACTCCTTGTATTCAAGGACCATATTTTTAATCCATTATATATTTTGTGTTACTTATTTTTTACTTTGTTAAAGGTTTGCTTATGGGGTCTCTTTTAGGTTACTTTTCTCATTTTCGCCCTTTGTCCCTCACCCTTGAATTATCAGTTTAAATTTGTATCTAATATTCTTTTTATTGTCATCCCCAACCTTCTACTACCTTTTCTGCTCAAATGCAACCGTCACTACAAAAGAACCCTGGATCATTTGGGAATTGTTCCCAATGACAAATATATCCTACACCTTCCTGTAATGTCCAATGCCTCAGCCAGTTGTTTACATTCTTTATTTTCTTTTGATTTTTCATGTTTCTTTTGGTACTGGAAGTATTTCAGAAAATATATATATACACCTAATTTCTTAGCTTCCTCTTTTTATTTCCGTATTCTTGTTCAATATCATCTATATCTTGTTTTTTTTTATATTGTTTAGACCAAGGTGCAGAATTAGTATATTATTTCTGTTTTTGTCTTCTATAATCTTTGCAACATCACTGTATGTCCCTGATTTTTGCTCCTGTGAAATAACTTCTTGTAATTCATTCTTTATTTCCTCTTGATGTGTACCTGTCTGTGCATTCTAATACTGAGTCACCTAATACATAAACATAGATTTCACCATTGTTCTGTTGTATTGTATTACTTATGTTTCCTATTTCTATATCATCCATCCCAGTAATATCGTTCTCTCATTTTGTGGCTCTAGTTGCATAGGCTCCACTTTTTATTTTATTTTATTTTTTATTTAGTTGTTTAACCAGGAGTAGCACACTAAGCTGAAGCTTTTTACAGGAGTGACCTGGGAGCACCGGGAAGTTAAGTGCCTTGCTCAGGGTCACACAGTATGCAAGTGGAAGATGTGGGATTCAAACCAATGTCTGGTCTGCTGGATGTCACCAGATTTGCAGCTCAGAGCCTTAAACCACTGCACTATATTGCCTCCACTTGATTTACTATGATATTTTGCTGTTGAATGCTCATCTTGAATTCTCCCACTATACAATATATTGTTCTCAAAGACTTCTTTTGGTTCCCTACATGATCTTACAGACCCTCTTTCAAATGGGGGTTGTGTGTCTGAAACAATAGTACCTTCATTTTCTTCATATTTCCCTTTATAATTCCACCTAGTTTGGTGTTATCAGTCCTCTACTGCAACTGTTGCATCTGTGTTTAAAGCCACATCCCTATCAGATCTATTAACTGCTCATATCTATTTGTAGTATCTAATGTAAATCTCATTGCCCTTCTACCTGTTTTATATTTTCTTGTTTCCATTTGCCAGTCTTCTCTTTCTGAATTTCTATCCCTTTGTTTTACTCCTTTGGGCTTCAGAAATAGTGTTGGTTACTCCTCTTCTTTTTCTAAGAGATCTTCGCTGTCTGCCTGAATAATGTCTTTCTACTGTAAATCAATTTCATTTCTAGGGCTAAGTTAATTTGTCTTAGTTCCTTTATAAGTATACATTCTTTACAAGTATGGATTAAGACTTTGTTTGCTACTTTGGTAGAGATTATTTTACAGATAATACATCTTAGACCCAGCTCACCCCCTCTAACCTGATCATGTTAGTATCCATACTGTAAAATTGAATGCTGGTCTTAATTGTAATTATTTATATTTCTGGTTGTTTGTTTCTTTGTTTTGTTTATTCTCTAGCTCGTTGCTAAAAGTCATATGTCTATGTCCCTTGTAAGTTTGTCGTACCAGGTGTCTAATGTGTTATATAGACTTCTCCTTTATAATTTTGCAACAAACCTTAATTTCTTACAGTGTGACTTTCTTGTCCCTATTTAGTCCCTTTACTCTTGGTCACTCGCTCCTCTGCTATGTTCAAGGCCATTTCGACCATTAATACAGGCCTCTCCTGCTTGCCCTGCTTCCCTGTCTGATGCTGACAGGCTTCGCTGGGCTGCCACTGCTCGCCTCCACTCTGTGCTCGACTCCACTCGCTAGAGTCAAGTTTAAATATTCTCAGCAGTCATGTCACCCATTGCTTTGGCAACACTAGTTTTAATTAAAACTGCAAGCTACCTCCATCAGGGGCCAAACAATGTGCATGGCTGCCTTTAAAAAGGCAGCTCAGCCAACACTCGAGAGGATTTAAGCAGCCTCCCTAAAGCACCAAACACTGGTGCCTATTTGTTTTTCTCTCTCCTCATAGAGTGGGGGTCTGGAACACCTCCATGCAGTTACCTTCCCACACAGTAAAAGTAGCTCCCAAAGCACCCTGTGCCTGTTTGTAAGCTGAGCAAGTAGCTTCCTTCTGATGTCTCACACTGGAGCGCTCACTGGAGCTGAGTTTAAATATTCTCAGCCAGTCCGTCACCCGTTGCTATGGCATGCTCATTTTAATTGGGTACATGGTATGACTTTGCACTGCTGCTTGGTATTTCTTGGTCAGTCATCATGGGAGGGTGGTAGCAGCTATCTCTTAACTCTATCACCACTCTCCCAGTTCCCTGGCACGTTGGCTCAGGAGCTGCTGTGAGAGAACAGTATTGTAGGCAGAAGGAGAGGGGAGGTCAGAGAGAAGAGAATGTCGTGAAGTTGATCAGCTGTTTGATGACTGGTGTTATGTGCTCTCTCATTGGAGCACTTCATTTGTTTCAGCTACACAAAGTTTCTGCCCAAAACTGCAAACCACTGTCATACTTTGTTTGCTTGATCATCGGTCTGTCAAGGACGAGCCCAATGCATTGGGCTAGTCAGTGAAACATCTCTGAAATATCATTCTCTGTAGCAAAATTTTCTTTGCTCAAGCAATGTAAAGATCCATAAAATCAGGAGGGGATGGCAGATGAAATTTAATGTGAAAACTTCAAGGTAATGCACACAGGGACCAATAACCCAAGAAGGGAGCATAGGATGAATGGGGTAGCAATCAAAAGCACATCAGAAGAAAAGGATCTGATGGTATTAATGATGGAAAACATGAAGGTCTTGGCACAATCTAGTAGGGCTGTGGGTAAGGCAAATCAAATGCTCGGATGCATAGGAGAGAGATCCCTAGCAGAAGGAGGCGGTAATACAGACCATCTGTAAACTGCTGGTTCACCTCACTTGGAGTGTTGTGTACAATTGTTTTGGAGTGCACACTGAGGAAGGACAAAGACAAGTTTGAGGCGGTGTAGGAAGAGCCACCAAAATGATACAGGAGCAGTAGGGTAGGTCCTAGAAGAGCAATTGGATGATCTCAACATTTCCTCACTGGAAAAGAAGAGGAACAACATGACTGAGATGTTTCCCACACAAAATAAACAAAGTAGACAGCAGTGAGTTGTTTACCAGGAATAGTAGCTTGGGTACCAGTGGTAACTCCCTGAAACTAGCCAAAGGAAGGTTTAAGAAGGATAGTGGGAAGAACATTTTTATAGAAAGAGTGGTTTACACTACAGCAAACTTATGAAGGTCATCAGGGCTGCAATGGTGAAAGGAATCAAAATGAAAATGGAATAGTGTGTAAAGGGCAGACTGTGGGGTGGGGGAGTAAGACACACTGATGACATAGGCCCAACATTAGACAGGCTTGGGCAGACAGTGTGGGCACTAGGCCTTATCTGTCAACATTTCTATGTTTCTATTCTGATGAAGCTCACCTACCGTATATACACATATAGAACTGATACAGATAACTCATACAGTGCATCACTGAAGACCAATGCTAGAACACTAACTGCTTCCCGTAGTGCTCCTGAGTGCAACAAAATAATCAGAAAGTGGTGCTGCACAGATGCACATTTGTTCTGACCATGCATTTCCACAAGATGCTTTAAAGCTAGTGACCTAACACTGAATCAAAGTGGCAAAAATAATTTGAAGGATTTTTAGTTTTCAGAAAACATTTTTAAAAACAGATTATACAAACACAATTCAGCTTATATATCATTCAATGTCTGTATTTCTCTACTTTCTTTCTTTGTCATTAAGGGCTTTTGCAAGAATGCAGGATTTGTGTCTCTGTGATTTCATCTAATTCTCTGATTTCTACTGCACTGAAGACATGGGAGTTGATTCTCAAAGGGTTGAGCGCAAGCTGTGCCACAGGTGACTTACCGATCTCCAATGTGCAGGGACCCTGCACCAGATTCTTTATCGGGCAGGGTTCTGATAAGTTCTGTGACTTGTGGCAACCCTAGCATTGTGTCAAACAGAAGGTGCACTTGGATAGGTTGCTGCAAGCCTGTGGCAGTGTACAGAGGAAGGACAGTGCCCCCACCAGCCCCGATCCCCGATCATATCATTTAAAGTGCCCTGGTGATCTAGTGGCCCCAGCCTCAATCCATGTTCATATCATTTAAAGTGCCCTTGTGGACTTGCGCTCCTCAAGCATCAATCCCTGATCATATAATTTAAAAGTGCCTGGTGGGTAGCCCCCACAACCCCAATCTTATCATTTAAGAAGTGCCAACTGTGAACTATGGACCCCCCAGCCCTAATCTCCCTATTTTGCCAACTGAACTATTCATTGGTATTTCAGTGGATCCCCAAAGCTTAATTCCCATTACATACTGTACATCGCAACATACCTGGTAGACTTGTGTACCCCTACCCCAACAGTGCCCTACCAACCCACTTCCCCAACCTGTAATCCAGCCAGCGACTGGCACAGCCAACCACTCACCACCATGGCCAGCCACTGACTGGAGTTATGCATGGGCACGTACTGTACATAGTATGTGCTTATAACTGACAACTGCTGTCAATCACTGAGTGCATACTATGCAGCAGTATGTGCTCAGGTATAACATGGTTGGCTGTTGGCTCTTGATGGTGAGAGGTGGGCTGTGCCAGTCGCTGACTGGCTTATGGTTAGGAGAGTGGGATGGTATGGCATTGCTGGGTGGGAGGTGGGGTCTACTAGACCACCAGATATGTTGCATATGTATGTAATGGGGATAAGGCTTGGAGGATCCACTGGACCACCAATGAATAGTTCAGTTGGCAAAATAGGGTATCAGAGACTTAGGGGGTCTGCTAGCCACTCAGGCACTCAAATAATAGATCAGGACTGGGGCTGGGAGACATTAGCCCACCAGGGCACTTAAATGATAAATGATTGGGGTTGAGTTGGGGGATGCTAGCCCACCAGAGCACATTAAATGATGTGATCGGAATCAGGACTAGAGGAGGCCCCTAACACTCCACCAGGGCACTTTAACTAATATGAGTGGGGCTGGGTGGGGTGTTAGTCCACCAGGGCACTTTAAGTGATATGATCAGGAATCAGGCTGGGGCACTAGCCCACTAGGACACTTTAAATTATATGATTGGGAATCGGGCTGGGGGAGCCTAGCCCACCGGGACTCTACAATATGATTGGGATTGGGGGCACTAGCCCACCAGGGCGCTTAAATGATATGATCAGGATTGGGGCTGGGGGTGCCTTAACTACCAGGCATGTACATGGGATCAGGACCCTGGCAGCACATTGGCACAACCCCAGAGGATGCATAAGTACTTAGACCAGCCCCAGGCTGGTCTAAATACTCGAAAGTTGTCCACTGCTGGTGGTTTTGGAATCTTATTTTAGGGGATGTGGCAGTTTGCGTTTGTCACAAACCCAATAGCACCATGCCACAACCCATTTTATAGGGCAAGGCTGGTCAAGCCCTTTGTGTTTGCCACAGGCTGCTCTTGAGAATGGCTTGGGGCAATATTTTTGGATGCAAGGTGCCACTTACATAGATACATAGCTACATAGACAGTGTCGGCAGATAAGGGTGCCTATGGCCCACCCAGTCTGCACACATTTGAGCTTGTAAGTTCAGTTTGTTTTCCTAGAAGTCTGTTTCCCTTACCCATGACCTCTAGAATTCCTTTATGTCTATCCCATGCATTCTTAAATCCCGTGATTGTTTCAGCCCCCACCACTTCCTCTGGCAGGGTGTTCCACTTGTCCACCACCCGTTCTGTGAAGAAATTCTTTCTCATGTTTCCTCTGAATCGTCCTCCTCCAACTTCATCCCATGCCCTCTAGTCCTGGAACATCTTTTCACTTAAAATAGTGTTTTCCTGCACTCTGTTTCTCCTGTAAGATACTTGTATGTCTCTATCATATCCTCTCTCCCTCCTCTCCTCCAGGGAGTACATGTCCAGTTCCTTCAACCTGTCTTCATAGGACTTGTGATGCAATCCATGCACCATCTTTGTTGCCCTCCTCTGAACCTTCTCTACCCTGTCTATGTCCTTACGTAGGTATGGTCTCCAGAACTGTACCCTGTACTCCAGGTGGGGCCTCACTAGTGTCTTGTATAGCGGAATTATGACCTCCCTTTTCCTGCTGGTGATGCCCCTGCCTATACATCCCAGTAGCCTATTTGCTTTACCTGATGCCTTGTCACACTGTTTCCCTACCTTGAGGTCATCAGAGATGACAACCCCAAGATCCCTTTCCTGCTTGGTGCATGCATATCCTCACCCCCAACAGATATATTGTGCCAGGTTTTTGTGCCTCATATGCATTATCTGCACTTCTTTGCATTGAATTTCAACTGCCAAACCCGTGACCATTCTTCAAGTTTCTGCAGGTCCCTTCTCATTCTGTCTACACCCTCTGGTGTGTCTACTCTGTTACAGAGCTTTGTGTCATCAGCGAACAGTGAAATTCTGCCTTCTAGATCCCAAGAATGTCACTGATGAAGATGTTAAACAGGACCAGTCCAGCACTGATCCCTGTGGTACCCCACTGGTCACTCTTCCTCTGTGGAGTGACAGCCATTTACCACCACCCTCTGTGTCCTGCCACCCAGCCAGTTACCTACCCACCACACTACTGTCCTGCCCACACCCATATTCCCCAGTTTGTGTAATAGTCTTCTATGTGGCACAGTGTCAAAGGCCTTGCTGAAGTCCAGATAGGCCATGTCCACTGCCCTCCCCTGATCCACCTCCCTAGTCACCCAGTCAAAAATTCAATGAGATTGGTCTGACATGGCCTCCCCTGGTGAAACCATGCTGTCTTGGGTCCTGTAGTCCATTGACAACCAGATGTTCCACCAATCTCCTTCAGAAGTGCTTCCATGATCTTCCCACCATCGAGGTGGAGGCTGACTGGTCTGTAGTTCCCTGCTTCCTCTTTGTTCCCACTTTTGTATAAGGGGACTACATCTGCTGTCCTCCAGTTTTGGGTACCTCCCTGTTTCCAGTGATTGGCTAAACAGGATAGCCAGAGGTTCAGCCACCACCTCTCCTAGTTCTTTAAGGACCCTGGGTGCACCCCATCTGGCCCCATTGCTTTGTCAACTCTTATTATTTCCAGTTCCTTTAGGACCCTTTCTCGTGTAAAGGGACTTGTGTCCATTTCTGCACCATTCTCACCCTTGTACTCCCTTCAGACCCATTACCCCCTCTTCCTCAGTAAAGACTGAGCAGAAATACCTGCTCAATATGTCAGCTTTACTGTTGTCATCCTCCATGCGACTTGCATCTTTTATCTTTGATGCAAGTATCTTGCGTCATTTAAGTGTTTTGAGAATCAGACCCATAATTCTTTGTTTATGAGAACACAGCCAGTCACTATGGCAATGACTATGATCTCACAAACAGAGGATTATAATTTCAACACAGGTAACAGCAGAAGAAAGAGAGGATGTCTGGGCACAAATATGCTGTTTAAAAGCAAATATCCTCAGTAATGAAGAATGGACTAAAATATAGAAAATGCGTACACTATAAGCTGAATTGTGTTGGCATGTTATATTTTAAAATGGTTACCTTAAATCACTTAAAACTTGAGCATCTCTGTTGGAAAGTATAGTAAAAGTGAACACAGATAATACAGACAATTGGATGTAACGGACGTTTTCAATTTCAGATTTTCATTCATTAGCTGCAATGTTACTTTATCTTTTATAGTGGATGTGCTAATTGCCTGAATCAGACAGCTGAGGGTTTGTATAGTCAAACTGCTGAACTACCAACTGCTGTGGCTGATGACCAACCAGCTGATCAGCTGATTCTGTGTTGCAAGCAGCTAATTGGTGTTGCAGCAATATGACACAGACCAAAATGTTATCTCCTGGTTACTGGAAAGTCTGCCAAGGCCAGACACTTTTCTGGTGCATCTCATTTACCTGTGCTGAATAGGTCAAACAAAACAGGAGGACTGGAGGAGGGCAGATGTGATTCCTCTTCACAAAATCGGGAGCAAGATAGAGGCAGAAACTACAGACCTGTTAGTTTAACCTCAGTGGTAGGGAAAATAATGGAATCACTTCTGAAGGAAGAATTGTAGAGTACTTAGAGGCCAGTGGCACAGGGACCCAGGGCAGCATGGATTCACAGTGGGACGGTCATGTCAGATGAATCTAATCGATTCTTTGACTGGGTGATCAAAGTAGTAAACTGGGGAGCGCTGTGACATGGCCTACCTAGACTTTAGCAAGGCATTTGACACAGTCCCACACAAAAGATTTATAAACAAATTAGCCAGCCTAGAGTAGGTTCAAGGGTGGTACTCTAGGTAAACACAGGGTAATAGTAAACGAGTCCACACTGAAGAAAGGGGGGTTACTAGTGGGGTACCGCAGGGTTTAGTACTAGGTCCAGTCCTTTCAATGTCTTTATAAGTGACATTATAGAAGGACTGGAAGGAAAGTATGTCTCTTTGCAGACGACACAAAGATCTGCAACAAGGTTGATACACAGGCTGGGGTGGAAAAGATGAGAAGGGACTTGGCAAGGTTGGAGGAATGGTCAAATGTATGGCAACTTAGATTCAACTCAAAGAAGTGCAAAGTAATGCACCTGGGAAACAAAACCCAGGGAAGAGTACACAATGGGGTGAGATACTGACAACAACAAAATGGAAAGGGACCTGGGGTAGTCATATCAGATGACCTAAAGGTGTACAAGCAACATGAGAAGGCAGTAAGGAGGGCTGGGAGATACTGGGATGCATAAGGAGAGGCATCACCAGTGAAAACAAAGTTGTTATCCCTCTGTACAGAGAGTTGGTGAGACCCCATCTGGAGTACTGTGTGCAGTTCTGGAGACCCTGTCTCAGCAAAGACATAGACAGGGTGGAGGCTGTCCAGAGGAGGGCAAACAAACTGGTGCAAGATCTGCACCAGAAGACATATGAAGAGACTAAAGGAACTTAATTTGCACACCCTCAAGGAAAGGAGGAGAGGAGGACATGAAAGAAACTTTCAAGTACCTTAAGGAATCTACAAAGTCCAAGAGGGTAGCATCTTTCAGAAAAGAGATGTGCAAGAACAAGGAGCACAATTTGAAGATAGCCTCGAGGAAAGGAGGTAGAGGGGACATGATAGAAACTTTTAAGTACCTCAAGGAATCAACAAAGTCAAGAGGGTAGCATCTTTCAGAAAAAGAGGTGTGCAAGAACAAGGGGCTCAATTTGAAGATGGGGCGGTTCAGGGTAATATAAGAAAGTATTTTTCACAGAGAGTTGTGGATGCATGGAGCAGCCTTCTGGAGGAGGTTGTGGAGTCAAAAACAGTGGTGGAATTCAAGCATGCATGGGATAGTCATAGAGGCAATTCTGGGGGTGGGGCAGGAAAAAGTAGGTTGCTGGTTAACTAGGATCTGCAGCTTATCCATTAGGTAGGAAATGGGCAGACTGGTGAGCCAAGTGGTCCTTTTCAGCATCAAATTCTATGTTTCTATATTTCTATGTTTCTATGTAAGATAGAGGGGATGGCTCAGAGGTAATGTGAGGAAGTATTTTTTCATACAGAGGTTGTGGACGCATGGAACAGCCTTCTTGAGGAGGTTGAGAAGTCAAAACAGTAGGGAATTCAAGAATGCATGGGCCAGACATAAAGAAATTCAAGTGGGGTGTAGGAGGAAGTAGACTGTTAGTTAACTAGGATCTGCAGCAGGACCATCTGCCAGAACTAGACACATAGTGGATTCCCTGCAGGAGGGCCTCAAACAACTGGTACAACAACCCACAAGAGACAGGGCTATCCTAGATCTAGTACTGACTAACAGGAAAGGATCACAGATCTCCAGGGAGAAGGTCACCTGGGGTCAGTGACCATCACATGATATGGTTCAATTTGGCCACTAGAACTAAATCATCCCATTCCAAGGCAAAAATATGGGACTTCAGAGGAACTGACTTTGATAAGATGGCCAACAGACTTAAGCTAGCCCTGGCAAAAGAAATACAGGTGAGGGTACAGGCAAGTGGGCAAGCATCAAGGATGCAATACTTGAAGCAACATCCCATTGTGTTGAGAGAAAAGGAAGTGCAAAAGAAGAAGGAAACCACTTTGGTTCTCAAAACAGTAGCAGAAAAGGTCAGAGTCAAAAGGCTGGCCTTCAGAAAATATAAGGGAATGCAGTGGGATGAAGATAGGAGGCATACCAAACTTCCTAAGGGAAGCAGGGAGGCAGTAACACAGGCAAAGGCGCAAACCAAGGAAACACTAGCACTGAACAGTAAAGAGAGACAAGACTCTTCTATAGATAGATTAGTGAAAGGAGAAAGTCCAGAGGGGGTATTACTAAGATCAAAGGGATAGGGGCATGTGATGAGGAGGACCATGTAAAAGCATCTATCCTAAATAGATACTTCTGCTCAGTATTTACTGAAGAGAAGGCAGTGAGGCCCACAGCTCAGCACCATGGACACAGGGGAGGGAGGTGTGCACTAGTCCCTTCACAAAAGAAAGGGTCCTACAAGAGCCGATAAGCTGAGGGTGGACAAGGCAATGGGACCTGATGTCATACATCCCAGGGTACTAAAGGAGCTAAGGTGGAACTAGCAGAGCCATAATCAGAACTTTTAGTGAGTCTCTGAGCACAGGAGAGTTCGAAGACTTGAGAAGTGCACATGTGATCCTGCCCCACAAGAGTGGCAGCAGGGAGTAGTCAGGGAACTACAGACCAGTCAGTCTTACCTTTGTAGTGGGCAAGATTATGGATGCATTCCTTAAGGAAAGGATAGTGCAACACCTGGAATCCATATGAGCACAGGATCCAAGACAGCATGGGTTTACAACAGGAAGGTCCTGTCAAACTAATCTCATAGATTTCTTTGACTGGGTAACCAGAGTGGTGGACCAGGGGAGCAGTTGATGTCACCTACCTTGATTTCAGCAAAGCTTCGATACTGTTCACATAGAAGATTGATTAATAAGCTGGGTAGGCTCGGGTGGGTCAGAAGTTGGTCAACTGGGTGGCAAACTGGTTGACGGGCAGAAAACAGAGAGTGGTGGTAAACGGTATACAGTAAGAAGGGATGCAGGTCACAAGTGTGGTACCTCAGGGATCAGTCCTGGGCCAGTCCTTTTCAATATTCATCAGTGACATTGCAGATGGACTGGAGGATAAGGTTTGTCTATTTGCAGATGACACCAAGATCTGCAACAGAGTAGATGATCCAGATGGGGTGGGCAGAATGAGAAGAGAGCTGGATAAACTGGCAAACTGGTCGGAAGAGTGCAACGGGTTTAATGCAAAGAAGTGCAAGTTCATGCACATAGGGAAGAGAAACCCTGAAGCCACCTATAGGCTGGGAGGGACCTGCTGACTGTCACAAGGGAAAAAGAGACTTGGGCATCATCATCACAGATGACATGAAATCATCCAAGCAGACCACTAAAGCAGTAGGTAAGGTTAGGGGATGTTGGGGTGTATTAGTAGGGTATCACAAGTCATAAGAGGGAGGTAATAATCCTTCTTTACAAGACACTGGTTAGGCTCCCCATCTGGAGTACTGTGTGCAGTACTGGAGGCCACAGCTTCACAAGGAAATTAACCAAATTGAGGCAGTCCAGAGAAGGGCAACTCAAATATGGTGCAGGGACTGCATCAGAAAACATATGAGGACAGATTAACGAGCTCAATATGTATATCCTGGAGCAAAGAAGGGAGAGGTGATATGATCAAAACATTCAAACACCTTAAGGGCATTAATAGGTGAAAGAGTCTAACATGTTTCAATATAAGAAAAATTGCAGAACAAGAGGACACAGCATGAAATTAGAGGGAGACCGATTAAGGGGTAATGTGGAGGAAGTTCTTTTTCATAGAAAGGGTGGGGATATATGGAACGGCCTACCTCAGAAAGTGGTAGATATGAATACAGTGCAGGGTTCAAACAGGCATGGGATAGGCATAAGGGAGCAATACAGATGAGTATGAATAGATAGGCCATTGACAGAGCAAAGGCGATGGCACATTCATAAGGTAGAAAAGAAATGAGCAGACTGGATGGGTCTTGCAGTCCTTATCTGCCATCAGCTTCTATGTTTCTATGTTTCTAGGTAGGAAATGGGTAGACTAGGTGGGCCAAGTGGTCCTTAGCTGCCATCAAATTCTATGTTTCTATGAATGACCAGTGACATTTTATGGACTGGATGTGACAGTGGCACAAAAGTCAAGGGCAGAAGATTGCCCTTTTTGCGATAACGTCTCAGGCCATTCTGATGTCCCCAGTTTGCATAACATCAGTGCATTTTCTCCCCGAAACACATCAGTCATGCAGCCTATTGATATGGGTATATTTACACCTTTAACCCTTAGACTGCTGACAGAATTAGAACATATTGAGTTCAGACTCATATATCAGTCTGTGGCCCTGTATGGGTTAAGATTTTAGGCCTGATGTTAAAACTTTGCCCGATGGGCAAAGTGACTATACCCATCTGCCTGGGGTTTTGCACCATAGCACAATATTCAAAAGTGCAGTTCCACACATTAAAATGGTTAGCATGTATGCAAAAATAATGTAAGCCGGTGGGCAAAAGGAGAGCGGGGACAAGAATATCCATGCAACTCAATATTCTGTGTGGTAGCACTGTGCAAAAGGCATAGTGCAGGCCACTTTGCACAGTGCTATTACCATGTGCAAAACCCCGACTTACTCCCAGCAACCCTAGTGGCCACCAGAGCAAATGCAGCCAGCAAACATATCAGGATTTGGGGAGCACACTTGCCCTCTGTGGACCAGGGGTACCCTCCCATCCTCCATTCATTGTCCACTATTGTGTAGTTCATTTCCCTGCTGGTTCAAGGTTCCCCGGTCTCTGATCGCTGACTCAGTAAGTGAACTTCCTCTTCCTAGTGTCCAGTGATCCTCCCATCTCCAATTTCTGTCCCATTATGTGAAATGCTCCTTCCTTGTGAATAGTACCCCCCAATTACCGATCACTGACCCAATAAGTAAAGTTTCTTCCCTGGTGTGTAGTGGTCCTCCAGTCTCTGAACCCAGGCCCCATAAAAGTATGTAAATACTCTGGTGTCCAGTGGTCCCCCTGGCCACTGAATCATGGCCCCACAGGAAGACGCATATTTCCTGGTGACCAGTGGTCCCCCTTCCTCCATGCCCAGCACCAGTGACAGTAAAATTCCTGCTGCCTAGTGGTCCCTCTCACCTCAATCACTGGCCTGTATATCTGAAATGATGTCCCTGGCATCTAGAGGTCCCTCTGTCCTTTGATTGCCAGCCTGTAGGAAAGCATTCAAGATAACTGAAAGTACTCCCAAAAGTGGTAAAAAATACAAAATACTAACAAAAATAACCCAACACCCAAAGTCTAATGGTACCCATCACCTAGGGATCCCCACCCCGTGTATGATGTAAACATTCCCTAGAATCTAGAACTCCCCTGTACCATGGGCACTGAATAACCACCTGCCAAACTCCCCATACTTGAATTGCTGGTGCCGTGGCTCCAGATCTGACAACTGATACAGCCCTCCTCACACCTCTTCTGCCAGCCACCATATTAAACTCAGGCAGCGTGTGTCCTATGCATAGTACAGGGACACTTCATCTGTGATGTACAGAGTGCATGGCCACAGAGAATGTGCTCCCTGCAGTGGTGGAGGTGCCAAAAGTGGGGGTCAGAATGGCATGAACACCTTAGCCCAGGGCACTGCTCAATTCAATGTCTGGCCCTTAAGCTACAAAGTGAAGGGTCAGCTGACCCTCTGATCCCCAGCTCCACTGCCTATGGCTCCTGTACTATACATGGGGCCCATTAAGTCAGAGCTGAAAATTATACTGCTGGATGATGACAGACTACAGCAGGCTAGGAAAGATGCAGACAAAACCATTGCCAGATGAAGTTCAACAAAGCTTGCATTTTGAGCAACATCAGAAATTAGTAAAGCTTAATTTTATTTCAAAATAGCCACATTTTATAGTTGAAACTCAAGTTTCTGTCTGTCCACTGGCCAGTGGGTAATGTGTTGTGCTTCCATGTACAGTAGGTAGTCCAAGTTTTGGAATGGACCTAATATGCAGGTAGCTAGGAGTCCAGTGATTGAAGAGTGATGCTGGAAACAGTGCATCATTAATCAGGTGGTGGGTACTGTGTTTCTGCAGTGTCATTGACCCCAGCAGTAGGGCTCTGGAATGTTTGCTTTCTAGCCACAGTTAAACAGTACGTTCCTGAGGCCTGCTCCTCCTAGTGACTATAATGTGTGCTTAGGAGTGGTTGGAGGGCAACATACAGGCTGATTCCATCTATATGACAAGCACAAGCTGGCACACTTTTGCCTGCTCTGGACTCTTATTGAATTGTTGGAGGAAGAACCCTCCACAGACCACCGCCATAGTGGAATGAACCATGGCAGCTGGTAGAAGTGGTGATGTTTGTGCCAGATAAGGTTAGGTGGTCACTAAAGGATCAGCTGAGGTAAAGACAGCCTCGCCAGGAAGAAAAGGGATAAAAATACATAAGTTTTATTTGACCATGGATGTTGTAATTCTGATGCTTCTTTTCCTTTATGTCTGTGTAATTAAAACAATGATTTTGGAAGATAAGATTTTTTAATCATAAAATTTATAGTTCTGCTATATATTGTTTCTGCACATAGATCTACTTGAAGACAAGACAGTGTCCTCCACTTTGAAAAAAAAACATATAGCAATACAGTAGTTCAATACTATTACCCATCGCACAGTCTAGCCTTACACAGCAAATGGGTTTGACAGAAGAAAGACACTTTAGTGCTTTCCAAACAAGCCTAATTGCTTATACTGGCAGATTCTGCATGCCTTGTACCTTTGTGTTGGCTGGCATTGAATCCTAAAACAAACCAATGTGCATTGAGCTTGATAATGGATGGGACATTTAATTGTTATAGTGGCAATTAGAAAATTGCTGGTTCAGTGAGTAAAAACTATAAGGCAGTAGGTTAAGTATTAATTCAAGTGTCCAGAAAAATGGGGATGGCCTATGCTGTTTAAGGAAGTCATTAATACTGTGTGCAGTCAACATGGATATTGATTAGAATTAAATCATTACAAAGCGACGCTAATATTTTAAAACATACGTTTTCTCCCTCCTTTGTAATACCCTGTAGCTTGTCTTTTCTGTGGTCAATTTAGCAACAAATTGACAATTAATCATTGCTGACTGCAATGAATGGTATGTCAGTAGCAGGCGTCCCAGATTGCTAAAGGTTTATACAGAGCTCTTATTGTTCTGCCTTTGTCTTGGGAACAGATAGTTCTTTCTAACATGGATATTTAATAGATGTCTCTCAGCAATATATACCATCTTTAAACCTGTTCTTTGTGCTGTTAGAGGGTATCAGTCATGACAGGCTTATGTTTTCCTCTAGTCCTTTGGCTCTTATTCCTATTCACCAAAGCACATGACCTTATAATTATAGCTCCTGACTTTTATTTTTAATTTGCATGACATTAATAAAGTACTGCAAGATCTGTTTTTAAAAGGACTGTTGACAAGATATGAGAGGTATCAACAGTTAAAACAACACATAGCATGAGAAGCCCCTACTCATAATACTTGGGTAACATTTTTCTCCATACCACCACCACCACCACCCACCCCCTCCGGTCCAGACAAATATTGCTTGGGAGAAAGTTATATTTTCAAATATTCCCCATAAGTCATTAATGGTTCCTTCAACAAAAGTAGTGAACATCAGGACCCAGCATTATTCCCCCACTGTAAAGTACTGCAAAGCGTAAACACATTTTGCACAAATCTGAAAAAACAGGGTCAGAATTATTGATCTAATTATGTTTCTTGATAATTTAGTTCAGTGCTAACAACTTTTTATCCATGTTGGTAATCATGTAATTATATTTTATATGCACAGTTATTTATAATTGTGTTAAAGGTTTAAAGCTCAACAACCCTTGAAACCATTTTGTGGGATGGTTTGATCTCATTTGATTCAGAAAACCTAAACCCCTCTCTAGTTACCGACTTAATCTCTATAATCATATTCCACACTCCTCTGGAGAAGTCTACATCATGGGTGATTTCAGCCAGAACTGGTTATCGGCACCACAGCTTAAAATGAAAAGCAATATCGCTTTCCATACCCTAAACCAACTTATCTGTGAACCAACCAGAATCAACCAGAAATCATGTAACCACTCCTTAATTGACTGGGCCCTCACTACGCACACCCACAGAGTCATCAAATCTGGGGTATTACCAGTTGCTCTGTGCAACCACTGTATGACCTCCTTAGTACGCAGAATCCACCATTCTAAAGTCCCCACAAGACCCTGGTAACTCGTTTATGGCATGCCCATCTAGGACCACTACTACTTGACCTGTCAAGTACAGAGTGTCTGCTATATACATGGCGAGAGCTCAAGCGACAAAGCTGCAGGCCATTTCAAAAATAAATTTCTTGAAGTTTGTCTACAACAAAGCCATATGAAGAAGACTAAGGGAGCTTAATATGTATACCCTTGAGAAAAGGAGGGAGGGAGACATGATAGAAACTTTCAATTTCCTCAAGGAATCAACGAAGTCCAAGAGGGTAGCATCTTTCAGAAAAGAGAAGTGCAAGAACAAGGATACAATCTGAAGATAGAGGGGATGGCTCAGGGGCAATGTGAAGAAGTATTTTTCACAGAGAGGGTGGTGGACTCATAGCCTTCCTGAGGAGGTTGTGGGATCAAAAACAGTGGGGAATTCAAGAATGCATGGGACAGACATAAGGCAATTCTGGTGGGGGTAGGAAGAAGTAGACTGTTGGTTAACTAGGATCTACAACTTATTCAATAGATAGGAAATGGGCAGACTAGGTGGGCAAGCAGTCCTTATCTGCGTCAAAGTCTATGTTTCTATGAACCAGCATGCCCCTCTATGCAAGGTTAGAGTCTGTGAGAACCACCTTTCTTGGATCACACCCAGGGTCATTGCTTGCAAAGAGCAAGGACTCTGCTTGAAGTAACAGAAAATCTCAAGCTCCCCAAAGATTATGACAACTACTATCATGTCAGAAAAAATGCACTAAAGCTACATGCTTGGCTAAAGCTGAATACTTCACCTTAACCTTCCAGTCAAATATAAATAGCACTTCCAAATTCTAGAAAGTCATTCACTTACTCCCCCTCCCGGTATTCCTACCCCCTTCACAATAAACAATACTGTCACTACCAACCACATGAGTGTGGCCTCTGAATTTAATTCTTACTTCACCTCCTGTGCCACTACTCTGATATCCTCACTACTGCCCTCTCTGGCTGATCCTGCCCCAAACCCACAGCCCAATCACTTCCATTCTCTACAGTAACCACCTCTGACACCCTGGAGGCCATGCACGTGTAAACCCATCTAAAGGCAGCTCCCTGACTGGCTGAACTCCAAACTGCTTTATCTCTCCACTAGTGCTATCTCTGCCCCTCTGACAGAGCTACTCAACCTCTCTTTTACACTGGAAGCTATCCTCTGTCTGAAACATGCAGTTGTTATCCCCTCTCTAAAAGTGGTAACCCATCCTCTCCTGGGAACTATTGTCATATATCCTACTCTCTACACTTCCAAGCTGCAAGAACACCTTGTCCTTACCCAGCTCTCTACTTCCTCTCCTACTCCATCTTTTCCCTTCCAATCTGGCTTCCGTAAAAACACTCCACCTCTATCTCTCTCTGATTAGACTCAATGACTCCATCCTCTGGGAAGGACAGTGGTCTTATCACATCTGCCATCTTTGTTGACCTAGCCAAGGCCTTCGACACAGTCTCCCTCCCTTCTGCTACACTCCCTCTCTGCAGCAGGATTATCTGCCTCTGCCACAAACTGGATCAAGGCCTATCTTGTAGGACGGACTCAGTCAGTTAGAGCAATGGATTCTATATCCTCCCCCATCAACACTGTGGTCCCACAGGGATCAGTGTTGGGTCCCTTACTCTCCTCCATCTTCCTTAATGATTTGCTGTCTGTCTGCACAACTTCCTCTATTCATCATGTATGCAGATGACATGGTCCTTTATACCTTTGAAAATTCACTGATGTTGAAGATAGACCTAGAATGACTTCAACAACATTCAGCACTGGTTCTGTTCACATCAACTATTCCTCAATGCCAAGAAGACAGTCTATGACCTTCTGCACCAGGCAGAGACACTCTAGGCTCACCTCCTCCCCACCTTCCTCACACTTAATGGGACAGTCCTTGAGGACTCCTTCTCCTTCAGATATCTGGGGATTTGGCTTGACCAGCACCTTAACTTCTCTGATCATGTGGATGCTTTCCTAAAAGCTGCACCCCAAGCTAGGTGCTCTGTATAGGAACTGGAACTGCCTCCATCTTCAGGCTAGGAGTGAACTTGTCCAGAAAATGATCCTCCCCATCTTCAACTACTGTGGCGTTGTCTACTGTGATGCCCTAAGACCTCCTCACCAAATTGGATACTCTTTTAACTCCTTCTACCATTATGCACTTGATGCCCCCACCACCCACCACTGTCAGCTCTTCCATACCCTGGCTTTTCCATCTCTTGAGAACAGATGTCCACCACCATGCCAAATTTGTCTCCAGATTTTGGTTTGGCTCCCTTCCCTCTTATCTTAGTTCCACACTAACACCCCCACCTGCTCATGCACTTAGCTCCTCAATTCCCATACTTTAAGTGTCCCTCATTGTAACACTACAACTGACCAGGCAGCTTTCTCCTACCACTTCCTCAAACTGTGGAACTCTCTTCCTCTTAGATTCTCCTCTCTTCTTCCTTAGCTTCTATCTCCTCAGCCTTATTCAACTACCTCTCTGTGAACTGTAACTGCAATTGATCATCCTTGCTGCTCCTAAGCACTGTGATTACAGCTAATCTCACATTGCTCTGGCTGTAACTCCAAGTTTGGGGTACTCATAGATGTTTCTGTTGAACATGTACATAAGATGTTGTAAATACTGTACTGTTTGTACTGTAAATACTTTCCTCCAAATTGTAACACCATATATTTGGCACTGTACATATTGCATATTCATTGGATCATTTGTTGACACTGCACATTGTTGGGTGTCACATACTGTAACAAAGTTGATGTCTGTTATTATTGCATGTCTGGATGCCATGGCTCTGCATACTGTATAGGATTTATAATTGTATGCGTCTCAATCCCCATCCTCAGGACGCACCTTGACATAAGTAACTTATTGTTCAGTGTGCCTTCCTGGAGGAAGGAAGGAAGGAAGGAAGGAAGGAAGGAAGGAAGGAAGGAAGGAAGGAAGGAAGGAAGGAAGGCAGGCAGGCAGGCAGGCTCCTCATTTTAATATTTTGACCATCAGGTTTGTTTCAAATACGTTACTGGCCCCTATTATGCACCAACATTTTATGGGCCTGGCCTTCTTCCTCAGATATCTAGTAAAACAAAAAATTAAGTGTTACATTTACAACAATTACAGTATGTGTAACACAGGTCACTGGTCTTGGTCTTTGCTTAATTAAACAGTTCACTCAACATGTAAAAGATTAGTAAATATGTTCATTACATCATGGACCATGCTATGCTGGTGGAAAACTATATTTTCCTCAGTTGTTCTGAGCTGACTGTGGCAGCCATAGAAATAATTGCACATATGTTGCATTACAGCAGCAACATTATTAGCTGTAATAGTTGCCTTATTGCATTAAAATGAACATTACCTTGATAGAGACAGGAATGGCTCTGATGTTTCAAATGAAATATTGGCACATGTTAATTCATTACTTTCATTTAAAGGGCCAGACACCATTGAGACTTGCTGCATAGCATCATTTTATGATGCTGCTTCACCATCCTTCCTTATGATCGTTACACACACTCACTCATTGACAGAGATCACAGTGAAAGATGGTATACTATAGAGCTGTGCTAGTAGTGGAGAGCTGGGTGAGGGATGTGGTAGGGAGGGGCTGACTCACTAGCCTGGAATTCATGAAGGTTGCCATTAGCCCCTCCTCCCAATCAAGCTAAGAGTTCAAGAAGCAGGGCTGAAATAAACTTATGGAACAGAACAGAGGGAGTTGGGCTAGGGTGGGGGTGACCATGAGAAGACAGTGACAGTTCTATCATAGTGCCAGGAGCTGACAATTAAAGACTTTCACTCTGGCACTCTAGGCCACCAGGGAAGGGGAGGCAATATATTTTTACTACATGGGGCAAATACTAAATACCATGAACAGTGGGATATTTGGGAACTGTTCCTGAACATTCAGGAAGCCTATTAGTTTTGGTACTGTATTTGTGAAATACTGTTCCACCCATTCACATCCCACATATCCACTAAATAGTCCACTAAACTATCCATTTTACATTTGAATCCCTATTATTTTAGACAGGTAGGTATCCTCTGCTGTTGTGTTGCCAGACCATGTATTAAACATGCAGGACTGTCTAGTAGAACTGGTCACTTTGTATCTCATCTATTTAGCCTGGACTGCCATAATCTGGATAGGCAAAAGCATTTAAACCATTTGATTGATTGATTGAGTTATTGATTGATTGATTGATTGATTCGTTCATTAATTCATTCATTCACTCATTAATTCATTCATTGACCAAACCAGGATGATGAGCTAGGTCATGGGTCTTGTTTTCAGCCATGCCTTGTACCGTAAAACATACAGTACAGAAAAAATGAACTAAAAAATGTGTTACATCATTATAGAGGTAATTAACATTTTCAAACATTAGAGACAATTTAAACTTTAAAAATATTTCTACCATAGGTCATATAATTTTCTATACCAGGTTCATTCAATAGTGAAGGACCAGTAACAACAAAGACAATTTTCAAAATTAGTATTAAATGAAGATACAGTATTTAAACTTAGACTGGTTCATGTGTGGCTAAACCAGGGAGGACAGACTAGCCATGGCTCCAACTGTAAATGCTGGTAGAGGCCATGATGTCTTTTGGCATCTCACTTTGTATGACTTTTGTTTAACTTGAACATGGCACTCAGGCAGGGCATCAGGCTGTGATGTCTCCTCACACTTTAAATGTTGTTTTATTAATTTAAACTCTATGCTGGAGCAGAATTCCAGTAGTATGTGACCAATGTATGTTCTCTGCAGTACTGCCAGCATCCTATAGCACCAAATAAACAGTGTCCAGTGCCCACTCACAGTGTGACATCTACCACATACATTTTTCCACTGCTTGCCCAGGGATCATGTCAGTGAGGAGCACAGTTCTGTACTCAATGAGACTGAGTGGATGCCAGAACTGGAGTGATTGGTATATGAGTAGCTCAGGCTGTTGTTGTCACCAGGAGTCAGGATTATGAGGCTTCAATCTGTGGAGATCATGACCACCAAATAGAGATGCAGCAATAACATTTTCTTAGCAAATTATGGCAAAATCATCAATTTCGGCTTTTAGTGAAACATTTCATGAAAATTATGGCTTTTCGGGTGAAATTCTCACCTCAAATTTTGCCTGTGCATCTGAGGTAAAATTAGGCGAACTGGGCATTTTGCTCAGCTGGGTGTCACATGGTTGAGTCTAAACAGGCAATAAGTGAGTGGTTCATTACCTGTGCTATGTATCTTGAGGAAGCAGGCAGCATTTATACACCCTGTGACTGCAGAGTGCACATTTACACCATTGTTTAATTTGTGCTATTTTTCTCTAACTTTTCTTGTTTGTGTTTATGATTGTTCATATTTTAGTAACTGTTGATTGTGTTTGTGTGTGTGTGATTGTGAGTGTGTGTGTGTGTGTGTGTGTGTCCGGCTCTCTGACTCTCTATCTCTGTTTCTTTTTTGTTTATCTGACTCTGTGGTGTTTGTGGATTGTGGACATAATGGAGAAGGGTGAAGACAGTGGGGCACCTGTACATGCATTTCAGCTAACCATCACAAATGAAATGCCACAGCAGGAGGCTTTTGCCCAGCACCAGCACTCAGCAGCAACTCGCGCCCTCCCAGCACCAGGAGGATACTGTTCCTCCTCCCAGGCAGCAGGAGACTGTGCCCCTCCCAAGCATCCAGAGGAGTCAGTGCCTGGGGCATTATCTGCAACTCCCCTCCCCATTGCTCTATCATCTCCGAAGTTCTCCTGTCTGGGATTTTTCTATTTAATATCAGTTGGTAACCCAGTGGTCACCTGCAATCTATGTGGGCAGGAAGTGCATCAAGGAAAGTGCTGATCCCACTTTGGGACAACCAACCAGCATTACCACATGGTCCAACACCTCCTGCCACAATGGTACCTCAAAGTGTGAGAGGTGGCGGCATCACCAAGTGCAGTTGTGGGAGCAGTGCAGGTGTAAGCACTGAAGGTGGTGAGCATGAGGGCATGGCTAAACCAGTAAAATGTCCTCACCATGCTCACAGTAGCAGAAAACAGCAGCAGTTAGTAACATAAAGACTCCTTCAGGGCCCTCCTTGTCCAAAGCCAACAGCACAGGATGCCCCGTCTTGTCAACAGTGCCAGTGACACATGCAGACTTATCCGCTGTCCTGTCCAAGTCCAGCAAGTCCGACAAGAGTTAAACGATTTCAGACAGGAAGTTAGTGTGCCCAGGGGAGATTTCTAAACTACAGTGTGATATTGACAAAATCATGTGCATCCTGTCAGAACTCCGTGGTGGCCTCACTGGCACTTAATGTGGCAGTACAAATTCATTTGTCGTTTTTGTTTTGTTTTCTATCTTCTATCTGTTGTTTGTATGTGCCCCCCATAAAAAAGCTATTCTATCTTCTTTAATCTACATCCATTCCTTAAGTTCTTTTGTTAGTCAAATAGTCAAATTAACCAGCCTGGGAGTAGGACCCAGGGTTGTAGCCTAGGTAAAACATTGGCTGGACAACAGGACACAGAAGGTAATTGTAAATGGAGTCCACTCTGAAGAAAGGGGGTTACTAGTGGGGTACTGCAGGGTTCAGTATTGGGTCCAGTCCTTTTAATGTCTTCATCAGTGACATTGCAGAGGGACTGGAAGGAAAAGTATGCCTTTTGCAGATGACACAAAGATCTGCAACAGGGTTGATACACAAGGAGGCGTGGAAAGGATGAAAAGGACTTGGCAAGGTTGGAGGAATGGTCAGAAGTATGGCAGCTAGGATTCAATGCAAAGAAGTGCAAAATAATGCACCTGGGAAACAAGAACCCAGGGAAGAATACACAATGGGTGGGGGGTAGTAACAACAACAAAAGGAAAAGGACCTGGGGGTAATCATATCAGATAACCTTAAGGTTAGCAAGCAATGTGAGAAGGCAGTAGGAGGGCTGGTGGTATACTGGGATGTATAGGAGAGGCATCATCAGCAGAAAACAGGAAGTTGTTATCCCTCTGTACAGACAGTTGGTGAGACCCCATCTGAGTACTGTGTCCAGTTCTGGAGACCCCATCTCTGCAAGGACATAGACAGGATAGAGGCAGTCCAGAGGAGGGCAACTAAAATGGTGCAGGGTCTGCAAGAGAAGCCGTATGAGGAGAGACTAAAGGAGCTTAATATGTATACCCTTGAGGAAAGAAGGAGAGGGGGACATGATAGAAACTTTTAAGTACCTCAGTGGAATCAACAAAGTCCAAGAGGGTAGCATCTTTCAGAAAAGAGGCTTGCAAGAACAAAGGGACACAATTTAAAGATAGAAGGAGGGCGGTTCAGGGGCAATGTGAGGAAGTATTATTTCACAGAGAGGGTAGTGGATGCATGGAACAGCCTTCCTGAGGAAGTTGTGGGTCTAAAACTGTGGAATTCAAGAATGCATGGGATAGACATGAGGCAATTCTTGTGGGGTAGGAAGAAATAGGCTGTTGGTTAACTAGGATCTGTGGCCTATCCTGTAGGTAGGAAATGGGCAGACTAGATGGCCTAGCGGTCCTTATCTGCCATCAAAGTCTATGTTTCTATGTTTCTATGTTGTTTCTTTATTTTGTATGTGAAATAATTTTATTGACCATTGCTGTTGTTTGTTTCTGTCTTATGCTCCCTATAGAATTCAGTCCCTTTTCTTGTTCTCTCTCTATTAGTTCTCCACGCTCATTGTTGTATTAGCCTTGTCCTCCCGATCCTGGCTGTCATTTGTTATGCTTTTCTGTACAGTGTTGTGTACCCTCCCTAATAAACACCGTATTCCCTTATTATTTGTGGTTTGTGTTACGTCTTAGAGCTGGTTACACCTACAAGATTCCTTTTAACAACCTAATGATGTGTAGTGCAGTTGCATTCCCTATTTATTGAGTTTGCAAATGAAATGCCAGCTCCTGCCCAAGACTGTTGGCCATCTGGGCCTTGTGCACAGACTAGTGTGTATTTTTTAATTCAAATAAACCTTTGTATCACTG
The DNA here is from genome assembly GCA_016271365.2 of Neoceratodus forsteri. Taxonomy (NCBI): domain Eukaryota; kingdom Metazoa; phylum Chordata; order Ceratodontiformes; family Ceratodontidae; genus Neoceratodus; species Neoceratodus forsteri. Next base: position 1,234,239,170 of record CM057456.1, read on the forward strand.
GCTAACACTAATGTGTGGGACAACCCTCGGGAGTGTACAAAATGAGCTGCAGATTAGTTTTTATTTGACAAATATACCTTGTGTTAGTCTGGAGAGCCCTGGTTGCAATTGGTAACCAGGAAGAGAGGCTGTTATTCTTCTAGCCAGAAAAACCTACTGGTACATTGTGCCTATTGACTGTGGACTTTAAAACTTAATGAAATATAACACACAGTAGCAGCTAACACTGTTTGGACATTAATGAGTCTATTTTAAAACTTTAAATTTATGAGAAGAAACATAGAAACATAGATTTTGATGGCAGATAAGGACCACTTGGCCCACCTAGTCTGCCCATTTCCTACCTACTGGATAAGCTGCAGATTTTAGTTAACCAACAGCCTACTTCCTGCAACCCCCACTATAATTGCCTTGTGTCTGTCCCATGCATGTTTGAATTCCCCCACTGTTTTAGACCCAACAACCTCCTCAGGAAGGCTGTTCCCTGTATCCACCACTCTCTCCGTGAAAAAAAATTTCCTCACATTACCCTAGGCAGTCCCCTCTATCTTTAAAGTGTGCCCCCTTGTTCTTACACATCTCTTTTTTCTCAACCCCCTCACTTTACTTCTAGGGTAATCTTGCTATATTAGTGAGCCTCGCCAAGTAGCAGGGCAAGCAGAGGCTTACACCTCATGTGGTGTCGCACACAAAGACATGCACATTCTAAGGTGTCTGCTGTGTCCACTGTGGACACAGGGAGCCAAAAGGACAAAGGACTGTCATTTAACTGATAGGCCATACACTTGAGATATATAACTGATCTTACTGTTGGCTAGGTACAATGGCTCAGGCCAAGGAAAAAGGCAAGAACTCCAAGAAAAAAAAGTGCTCTCAGTGCAATATGTACCCAGAAATAACGCAAGATCAGGAGTTTGTGTGTGATAAATGTACTCAAAATAAGGCTCTTTTAGAAGAAGTAGACCAGCTACGAAGGAGACTCAGAAACCTACAAAGAAATTATGTTAGAAACTTTTATTGATGAAGCAGTGAAAGAAACTAGAACAAGTCACATGCATCAGACTAATTTGGATCTACCTGAAATGTTTTCTCCACCCCTAGTATAATAAATAATACTAATTTAGCTCCTCATGACCCCCAGCCAGGATCTCCAGCAAATCAGTCTATACAATAGATATGAAAGACTTCCAGTAGATACTGAGGCTTTTGAGGAAAAGCTCACACCAGTACCTACTCTTCCACCTAATGCTGTTCCTAAAAAATTACAACTGGTAGAAACTAGATCATCACCAGCTAGAGACATTCTGGTAATAGGTGATTCTTTACTAAGGGAGGTTGAGACAATGATATGCGATGGGCGGAAGGAATCTACTACAGTGACCATGCTTCCCAGTGTTAAGACTGGGATATTACTTGCTTATTAGATGGATTACTAGAAAATATCATCAAACCCTTAGTTATTATCCATGTTGGAATTAATTACCTTTATACATGTGATTTTCCAGACATACAGTTAAACTTTATAAACGTATTCGATCAGATTATGACCGGGGGTGGGAATAATCATGTAGAGTTATTACCTACCATTGGAAAAAATTCATTTAAAATTATATGATCCACAAAATAAACAACTGGTTGAGACAACACCGTCTGTCAAAAACATAGACTTCATGGATAATTCTACTTCCTTCAATAATCCAGCTTGTTTTAAGAAAGATGGCATGCATCTTAATCACTCGGGCTAGGATTTTGGGAATAAAATTAATAGAGTTATTAAATTCCATTTATACTGGACTATGGGGAGAGGGCCCCTAGTGATTACATGAATTTAAGTCAAACAGATAATCTACCAAGCTTTAACAATTCAGGTTGGAAAGGTGTTTTAATCAATGCAAGAAGTTTAAGTAATAAATTTGCAGAATTCAAACATCTTTTGAAACAAATAATATTCAAATTGAATTAGTTACTGAAACATGGTGGGAGAAAATGATTCTTGGGATAAAGCTATTCCAGGATATAATGTATACTCCAAAAGTAGGGTTTACAGGAGGGTGGAAGGGTGGCCATTTATCTACAAAACAATATAATAAGTGAAGAAATTCCAGCAGATATTCATAACCTAGAAACACTGTGGATTAAACTTTTCCCCAGACTGGTCCCCCTTTGTTTTAGGACTGGTATACAGACCCCTCTATATCCCCTGAGAATGATAGTGCATTATTAAATCATATAGGAAATCTGGATCCATCTAGTAATCATATGATGTTTGGGGACTTTAACTTACCTAATATCAGTGGCCTATGGCCTCTACAGTAAACAAAGTAGAAGGCCGAGATCTGGATTTATTTCAGGAATTGGGTTTAGAACAAAAGGTACAACACCCTACAACAAATGATAAAATACTAGACATTATATTAACTAACACAGATCACTGTATTTCTAATATTACTGTAGGAGGTCCCTGAGCAATAGTGACCATAATATGGTTTACTTCCAGATCACTGAGAATTTAAAACAAATAGCCACTGGGATAACTCAAACACTAAATTTTCACAAAGCTGACTTTGAGGCTATCAAAACTGGTCTTAAACCCTGGGACTGGCCCAAAGAATTCACCAACCTGCCAGTCGAGGGTAAATGGGGTTATGACTCAAAACTTAAAAATCTCACAGAAATTATTATACCTAAAACAAATAAATATAATATCAGACATAAAACAACCCCTACCAGCCCATCGGTGCAGTGGTTGGATTTCCACTATGCGCCAGCGCACCCAGGTTCGGGAACAAGCTCGGGTCAAAGAGGCCAGGCCGGGGAGGCAGCTTGAGCCGCCCCATGACTGCTTGCTGTCTCCAGGGAGGGAAGGGATTGTGACCGTGCTGAAGCCACCACTGGTGGAGGCCGGGGTAGAGCAGCATGTCGGGTCATTATGGGTGGTGCGTGACAGACATCGGTTTTGCCTTGACGCCTGGACGCCACGCACCTTAAGAAAAGCCAGGAAAATCACTTGCTGGCCTCGGATGATGGCTCTCTGTTCCTGAGGGCCTCCAGTGCCTTCCCAGTGACTCCTGTTCCCAGCAGCATCCCGGGCCCTAGAAGTGTGCGCTGGGGTCATCCCCCATGCCTTCCCCTCGGGAGGAGGGACCTGCCTGGTGAAGGATACACTGGGATATCCTGGGGTCAGCTGTGATCTGGGGGATTAGAGAAGGCCTAGGCAAGGACAGAAGGGGTCGGGAACTTGGTAGAGCCAGAAGGAGTGGAGGACCCAGCGAGCAGGGGAAAAATAGATTACACAAAAAAAACCTTTATGATTTACTCCTGCAATTAAATGTATGATTAATAAAAAAAAAAAAAGACTATTTCAGAAAATAAGGAAAGGATTTACACATCTTGTTCCCAAGTACAGGTTATTCCTAAAACACAAAAAGTATGATAAGGATTACAAAATCTAAGTTTGAATTGAACTTGGCTCACAGAGTAAAAGATAACAAAAGCTTGTTTTGCCCATGTTAATAGAACTAAGGAAGATAAACACCATAGGACACTTTGACACAGGCTACAAATCAAGAAGCCACCAATATTCAGAATCAATACTTCTGTACGGTGTTTAATATAAGGGATGATGGGATAGAAAACACTGAGATTTATCACCTGTTGAGGAACTCACTATATTACCCAACGTAGTTCTGGATAAGTTAACTAAATTGGATGTAAATAAATCACCAGGCCCTGGCGAAATCCATCCTAGGCTACTAAAAGAGCTTGCCAACAATGTACACCTCCCTTACTAATATTACAACACACACTTAACATTGGGGAAGTTCCTCAAGATTGAGGTAGCTACAGTGGTGCCTATATATAAAAGGACCTAAAACAAATCCAGAGAACTACAGACCTATTAGTTTACATTCTTTAATGGGAAAAATACTTGAAGGTATTATCAAAGAAATTATACAGAAGTATCTTGATAAAGCTGGGCTTACTGACCCACTGCAGCATGGGTTTACCAAAACTAGATCTTGTTAAACTAACGTATTGACATTCTATGAGTTAGTGACCAAAGAAATCGACCAGGGTAAATCTATTGACCTAGTTGTCTTAGATTTTGCTAAGGCATTTGACAAGATGCCACATTTTGAACTCATTAATACTTTGAGAACATATAATCTAAACATCTATATAGTTATCTGGGTGATGAACTGGTTAAAGGAAGAAAGCAGAGGTCACCATTAATGAAGAGTTTTCAGATTGGGCTCCTGTTACCAGCGGCGTCCCTCAGGGGTCGGTGTTGGGGCCATGCCTTTAATATTTATGTCTCCACCTTAACTATCAATGACCCCAACAAATGGTTATTAAAATTTGCAGACGACTATTAGTAGGGCTGTGTTAAGCACATCAATTAGCTTTGATAACATTTTGGTTTGGGCTAGTACTAATAAACTAATGTTAAATCCTGCCAAATGCAAAGTTATGCATTTGGTGTGCTAATAAACATCAAAAATATAAACTAGGGAACACTGTCCTATCGAAACTGTGCAGGAAAGAGATTTGGGTATAATTGTTAACCCTGATTTAAAATTTAGAAATCATTGCAAGACTCAGCTAAACAGAGCTAATCAAAATCTCAACTGTATACTTAGGCATATGTCCAGTCGAAGGACTGAGGTGTTACTTCCCTTGTAGATTGCCTTGATGAGACCACATCTTGAGTATTGTGTCCAGGTCTGGTCACCATATCATAAGGAGGACATAGTTAAGATCAAGAGAGTGCAATGTAAATTTACCAAAGCCCTTATAGGAATGTCAAGCGTGTCATATGAGACTAGACTGAAATCATTCAACCTATATACACTCCAATACAGAAGATTAAGGGAGATATGTAGCTTACTATTTAGAGCAATGAATGACACTACCCTTATTAATGAATAAGGAATTGTTCAAACTGATAAGAAGGTTAACATTAAAGGACATGCTAAACAATTATATTTACCCAAATGGAAATCATTACACAGAAAGCATTGGTTTAAACATAGGGTTGTTCCAATATGGAACCAGCTCCCAGCAGAAGTTGTGGACAGCTCCAATATGGATTCATTTAAAAGGAATCTTGATTTAGCTTTTGGGGACAGGATTAAATTCCAAAATTATTAGACTATCTTTGACTATGGCAAGCTTAAAGACACATGTCTCTATAGCTTGAAATCCCTATGATGATACCTATGATGATACCTCGTGTGAGTTGCTTCAGCTCAGAGTTAGATGTGCTCACCATAGCACATGTCCATAAAGGTACTCATTCTTTATTCGATTCTCTAGTGTGGCAAGTAAACAATGAAAAAGTGCTGCCATATAATCAAGTCAAAAATGCCCACTGCCCAAGGCACCATCATTCCTTATAAATATCATGAAGTAGGTGCCTTGATGGAGTGGGCATTTTAATCTGAGTTATAAGGGAGCATTTTTTTATATTGTTTGCATGCCACACTGTAATAAAGAAAGAGTACTTATGGATATGTGCTTGTGGTGATTGTTTTACTTTGAGTCGAAGCAACTCACACAAGGTATTTGAATTAAAAAATACAGACTTGTGCACGGGCCCCAATGGCCCATAGCCTTCGACTGGTGCTGGTCGCTCCTTTGCAAACTCCATATATGGGGAATGCAACTGAATTGTGGGTCAATGTTATTTTTTGTTAAAGTTATGTTGAGGCATCACCTGCTCTTCAATATGTTTCCTCCACCTATCCATAGATGTCAAGTATTGTGCCTATTAAAAACTGTTTCACAATGCTGTGTGATGTTGTATCACATATTGTTGTGCGCAACATTAAGAAGATGTAACACATCAGTTGCCAGCACTGACAACATGCCCAAGAAGGCCAGAATTCCATAATGTTTCCAGAAAATGTTACAGTACATTCAGACAGAAATCAGGTGTCACACATGCAGTTACATGGTTCACATCCACCATCAGGAGGACCCAAATCTGCTGTTTTCTGCACCATTTCTAATGATTTTCAGGCCTCACCATGGTGGTGCCACTGCCTAACATGCCCCACAAGTCCAGAAATATTTCGAAAAGATGTCACAGTATATTCAGACAGAAATCAGGTGTTAGACATGCAGTTACATGGTTCACATCCACCATAAGGACCCAAATCTGCTGTTTTCGGCACCATTTCAAATGGTTTTGAGGCCTAACCATAGTGGTGCCACTGCCTGATATGCCCCATATATAATAGGGTCAGGTAGTAAACACCAGTGGTGTAACAAGGAGTAAAGGGTTAATATGGTAAGCAAATTAAATAGAAAACAGGATCGCTGCAATGCAGAGGCTAGATCACAATTTTAATTTCTGTGAGCAATTCAACTGTGTAGTGCCCTGGATATGGAGAAGTCAAGTAGTCAATGTCCACAAATACTTCCATTAAAAAATAAAGCACAAAAGTGATTAAGCAAAGGGAATCAGGAACAGAACTACTCAGAATGAGTAACTGTTCGGATAAAGTTACCAAAAAAGAGTCAATATGTAGAAAAATATTACAAATAAGTAGCACATCAACAAAATATTAAGACTTAAAAGAAATTACAGAAACTCACTCACAACTAGTGAGAAATCTGTCAAATATTAGGAACTAGCCTGCTCTACTTCACATACACACACACACACACACACACACACACACACATCACGCATGGACCCTCCCCATTCAACTCCCTCACACAGACAAAGAAAACTGAAAACTCTATCTATGTTTAACTAAGTATTACCCAAAGATACAAAAATAAAAAAGGTTCACTAGCAGCACTAGGACACTAGGAACTTAATTAAGATTTTGGGAGCAATTAACTCTCAAAAATCACAAATAAAGAGGTTTTGAAGGTTTTATTGGCTGTGACGCATCACACTGAACTGTTCTCAACTCAACAGACAATACACTGTGCAGGAAACAGCCTGCACGTGATATTTCAGCTATCTACCCACAAAGCACCAGCAAAATTGAAAACATCAGCGAAATTAAGGATAATAGCGAAATTTCACCTTACACGTAAACAAAATTGGGCAAAATTTAACGAACTTTTCGCATTACACGAAATCAAAATCAGAGGCGAAATTATATGTTTTGTCTAGGTGAAAAATTTCTCGTAATGTGGGAATTAAGTGAAATATTTTGCTAGCTGAAATTCTCCAATTTTGCACATCTCTACCACCAAATGAATGGATGGTGTGGGGACAGGACCAGCCCATAACAATGACGGCTGACAGTGGCCATGTTTGGAGTGGCACAGGGACCCGCGAAAGGACCACTGTATATGAAGCATGGAGCAGGCTGCAGCAGTTACCGATTTGGTGGAAAGGTGCAGCAGGATCAGCATATGCTAATACACCATGGGGTAAAGTGCAACAAGATTCTGGTATGTGTGTGTGTGTGTGTGTGTGTGTGTGTGTGTGTGTGTGTGTGTAGGGTTGTTCCATGTAAATAACATTTAAAAAAAAAAAGAAAAAAGTAAGCTACCTTGGTACAGGCTGTCATAATTGGCAGCTGATCTTCAAATTAAAAAAAATAAAAAACATAGCCACTCTACTAAATAGGTAAGGTGCTGCAGATCACATAGTAGATATACATAATAAGGCACTTTTGTGTTGCTTGCATGCATGTGCAAGCAACACTTACTTCAACAGTTAGGGAGAATGCCTAAATGTGTCAGGAAATTTAGGGCCACATCACCAAGCAATCAGCTGTTTTGGTGCATTACAACTTACCAAAACAGCTGATTGGTGTCCCCATGGCGACAGCTTCTCCGTTGGCCTCTCACAGTCCCCAGGAAGCCAACAGAAAGCCGCCACCCACCATTCAGTGTGCCTTCCTGGTGAAACATTTCAATAAACAAAAAGCTGGACGGGTGCCCAACTCCTGTCGGCATGACCTCCTGCCCAGTTAACTAGAATCTGCAGCTTATCCAATAGGTAGGAAATGGGCCATCAAAGTCTATGTTTCTATTTGTTGATGGGGTAGCCCAATCCCCATCAGCATAATGCACCTCTTCCCATTAGTTGTTTACTGAGGTGCCCAATCCCCCTCAGTTTTGTGTCCCTCCAGCACACTGTATGGCTGGCGGGATGGCCAATCCCCATAAGCTCCACTGCCCTCCCCAAACAAACTTCCACCTGCCATGCTGGGAGCCCATCCCAGCATGGCAAAAGTCTTTGGCCAATGGGGTGCCCAATCCCCATCTACTCACTGCCCCCAAAAAACTGCCTGGTGCCATGCTGGGGAGCCCACCCCAGCGTGGCAAAAGTCCCCTGTCATCTGTGTAAAAAAAAAAAAAAACCTAGAAGAAAAAAGGTCCATTGTTGATTCTCTTGCCCTCCTCTCAACCCGCACCCACCCTGATGCGGTAACCCACCTCCCCACACCCCTAACCCACACTTACCTCCAGAGCACAGCGCGATGATCTTCAGTGGACCGGGAACACGCCTGCACTCTTCAAAGTTGACCACAAACTGAAGAAATGCCCAGTAAGCTGTATAATGGCATAAATGTTTTTTTTTCAACTTTGGCGCATATCTCGGCCATTTTGGAATTTTTCACCAAATTTCAACATGGGTTCTTGGGACCCCACCTCATGAACTCGGTCACTGTAATTTTGTTATTCGGTCCTGAAAGGTGATTTCTTGGTTACTGCATGGAACCACCTTTCGGGACCAATTAATGAAATGACAGTGTCACAGTTCATGAGGTAGGCCCCAAAACCCTATGTTGAAAATTTGGTGAAAAATTCCTAAAATGACTGTTTTATTTAGTGTGCATTGCGCAGTTCCTACGCATGCTCGTAACTTTGAGCATTTTTAATATTTTCACTCCAGATTTTCAACATTTCCATTTACCACACCTTCTTATGAACAGTACAGCAGTCTTTTTTATATCTTGTTCGAATGTGTTTTCGCACATGTAGCACAGAATGGCGTGGTCGGTGTGCTAAATCAATGTTAAGGACAGATTAAGAAAATCACAGTGACACTGTTAATGAGGTAGGCCCTAAAACCCTATATTGAAAATGTGGTGAAAAGATTCCCAAAATGACTGCTTTACGAGAGTGCATTGCACAGTTTCACGCACGCCATAACTTCGAAGCATTTTAATATTTTCACCCAGATTTTCAATATTACCATTTTCACCACACCTTCTTATGAACAGTAAAGCTGTCATTTTCACATCTTGCCAGAAATGTGTTTTCATACATGTAGCGCGAGTGGCGCAGTCGGTGTGCGAAATCAATGTTCGGGACAAATTAAGAAAATCACAGTAACACTGTTAATGAGCAGAGGTCTTAAACTGGCTATGTTGAAAATTTGGTGACAAAGATCCTTAAAATGACTGTGTTATAAGCGTGCATCATGCAATTTCCACGCACCCTCGACGTTCACAAATTTGTAATATTTTTAGTCCAGATTTTCAACATTGGCATTTTCCACACTCCTTATGAACAGTACAGCTGTCATTTTTCGATCCTGGCCAAATTGTGTTTTACACTTCAGCGAGAATAACATGGTCGCTGAGGGAAATTAATGTTTGGGACAGATTAAGAAAATCACAGTGACACTGTTCATGAGCGAGGTCCCAAAATGCCTTTGTTGAAAATCTGCTGTAAAATATCCCCAAACTAATTACATTATGGGTGTGCATTGCGCAGTTTCTATGCACACTCGTGACTTCACCAGTTTTTATATTTTCACTCCAGATTTTCAACATTGCCATTTTCTACACCTCTTCATGAACAGTACAGGTGTAATTTTTCACATCCTGTTCAAAATGTGTTTTGCACCTGTGGTGCAAAAGTGGCGATCACTGTGCAAAATCACCTTCGGCTAACAAACTGATAGTGTCACTGTTCATGCAGTGGGGTCACAAAAAGCCCATGTTGAAACCTTGGAGCAAAAATACCAAGAAACACCCAGGTTGTTAGGGTTTTCGACCATAACACCCTACCCTGTAGGCACTGACAGGCATCAGGGATGTGATGTGAGATTGTCCACAATAATACTCATGCCATTCCACCCCCCTGCAGCCAGTGGCAGGCATCGAGGTGTGCCTTGGACCCTTTGGCCCCAGAGTTCACCCCATTCTCCTATACTGCACCCATTTCAGCATATTTCCTTATGGAAGGAGGTGAGTGTAAAGCCTGAACACTTCAAAGCACACTTGACACTTGTAAGTGTCTGCAGGGTAGGGTTAGGTGAAATGTCATGACCAGTATGGGTGACGACAGAAAGGCACATCCCAATACCTGTCCATCTCTGCAGGAGGGGTGGAGTTGGCGCCAGTTCAATACTTCACTGCCATTTCTATACTGCATCTGTCTAACTCCTGCACTTCCACTGCTAATGACAGCAAGCAACACTTGGCATTGACAAATGCTTGTTATGATGCTGAAGTGTTTAGCATTTGTGTGTGAAATGATAAACAATGAATACAGTTTTCCAATAGTTTTCCACCACGAATAAAAACAAACTGTGGTTACTATTCTATCATTCCCGTGCTGATGAGTCTTTTACAAATGAGTGTTGTGAAATACAGTATATCAGTTCTGCTCAGTGTGTGTCATTTGGGGTCCTCCTGTACTGCCATCAATGATGACAATGGATAGGCAATAACAGAGGCTGGTCTCTGGGGTGGGAGGCAAAAAGCAACAAACTTTTTTGTAATTCTTTTTATATTAATAGCTATGCCCTGCATTTGCAATCAGAAATTACAGATATATACCATTATTATTTAACTGCAAGGCCCACAGTAGTGAGACACTCACCTAGGAAAGAGAAGAGAAGAGCCCCCACACACACATTATTGTTGCCAAGACTGTGGGTTGTCTCTGTGCCTGCTTGCAGTAGTAATGAATTAAGGAAAGGACAGTGCCATGCCACCCACCATCTATCTTTCATGACTTGTTTTGTGTGTGTGTGCGTTATAGTAAAATATAACACTGATGATGCCCCAAGACATGGTTTATATTTTGCTGTAAACTACACAGAATCATCACTTAAAATCTCAAGAAAATATAAAACAAATATTTCTTCAGTTGTAGACAGCCAACTTGGCATTTATTAGATTCCTACCCAAATTAAAGGCAGGTGCAACACCTTTGGTCTGGTTAGAAAAACATAAGTTAGGAGAGACACTTTTTATTTGAAATAAATTCACAAGATTAACTGGAATTTGAAAAGTTTAAGTATGATGAATATATTTAAATAATTAAATCTCTCTATTTGTAGAAGGATACCAATTTTGCTATAAATCAAACAGTGATGTGTTATTAGTGGAACATATAGGGCAAATCTGTATGTTCCAAAGTGGCATTATGTAGGTATCTGATTCCATTCAGATATTAAATGACCATCTGAAGTAGGTTGTTGAAGTGACAGGAATGGTATCAGTCACAGACAGCAGGAATACAGCTGTACCAAGTTTTCTAATCTAGAGAAAGATTATTATCATCATCTAATAATCAGCAGCAATCTAAGCAGTACACTCAGTAGCAGTTTTGGATAATGTATACATTCTCCTTTACATTACAGAGTGGACAGAACAGCTTGTGTTCACAGACAGAGGTCAGCTTAAATAAGGACATCTTTGTTAATGCCATGATGAAGACTGGATGAGAGAGAGAGAGAGAGAGACAGAGGAAATAGAGAGCGGGGTGGGAGGGGAGAGGGAGAGAGAGAGAGAGAGAGAGAGAGAGAGAGAGATTGAGAGAGACTGAGAGATTTTCAGTTAACAGAAACTGTAGTAAACATCCATTTGGCATTTGTCAGTGCGAATATTTGATTACTGGTATTAGCACTGGAAATGCAGGAGTTAGAGATATGCAGAATAATAAAGGCAGTGAAGTATTGAACGTCATGCCACCTCCACTCCTGCAGAGACAGACAGGCATTGGGGTAGCGCGCTTGGGTCGTCGCCATATAACGCTCATGCCATTTCACTTCACCCTATCCTGTAGACACCAACACATGTTGAGGTGTGCCTTGGGGTGTCTCAGCTTTACCGTCACACCATTCCATAAGGACATACACAGAAATGGGTGCAGTATAGGAGAAATGGGGTGAACTCTGGGGCTGAGTCCAAGGCACAACTTGATGCCTGTCACTGGCTGCAGGTTGGTGGGTGGGGGTGGAATGGCATGAGCATCACATTCGGCAATCCAAAGGCATACCCTGATGCCTGTCAGTCTACAGTAGGTGGGATGTTATGGTTAGAAACCATAACACCCCGGACGCTTGTTGGTATGTGCACCACAAATTTTCAACATGGCCTATTTGTGACCCCCACCTAATAAAAGCATTCGGGACCTCTTCTCATGACCAGTGGCACTGTGATTTTGTTAATCTGTCCCGAACTTTGAGTTCCCACATTGACCGTGCCATTCTACGCCAGATGTACAAAAACACTGATCAGGCAGGATGTGAAGAATGACAGTTGTACCATTCATAGGGAGGTGTGAAGAGATTGCAATGTTGAAACTCTGTAGTGAAAAAATAAAAAATACCGAACTTCTGGACTTACGTGGAAACTGTGCAACACATGCTCGTAACACAGTCATTTAGTGGAATTTTTTCACCAAATTTTCAACAGAAGCATTTTGTGACCTCTGCTCCTGAACAGTGTCACTATGATTTTCCTACTCTGTCCCAAACATTGATTTCCCACAGCTACCGTGCAATTCTGCACCAGATGTGTAAATGCATATTTTAGGCAAGGATATGAAAAATGACAGCTGCACTGTTCAAAGGAGGTGTGAAAAAATGCCAATATTGAAAATCTAGAATGAAAATATTACAAATGTGCAAAATTACAAGGGTACATGGAAACTGCACAACGTACACTCATAACACAGTCATTTCATGGACTTTTGTCACTAAGTTTTCAACATAGGCATTTAGCACCTCTGCTAAAGAACAGTGTCACTGTAATTTTTTAATCTGTCCTGAACACTGACTTCCCACAGCGACTGCGCTATTCTGTGCCAGAAGCACGAAAACACATTTCAGCCAGGATGTGAAAAATGACAGCTGTACTGTTTATAAGTAGGTGTGGAAAAATGCCAATGTTGAAAATCTGGAGTGAAAATATTACAAATTCGTGAAGTTATGAACATGCGTGGAAACTGTGCAATGCATGCTGTAACACAGTCATTTTATGGACTTTCATCACCAAATTTTCAACATACGCATTTTAGGACCTCTGCTCATGAACAGTGTCACTGTGATTTTCTTAATGTGTCCAGAACACTGATTTCCCACAGAGACCATGCTATTCTGTGCCAGATTTGCAAAAACACATTTCAGTCAGGATGTGAAAAATGACAGCTGTACTGTTAATAAGGAGGTGTGGAAAAATGCCAGTGTTGAAAATCTGGAATGAAAATATTAGAAATTTGTGAAGTTACAACGTGCGTGGAAACTCGCTCAATGCACGCTCATAAAACAGTCATCTTCTGGATTTAATTTACCAAATTTGCAATATAGGCTTTTGAGAGCCCACCTCATGAACACTGGCACTGTCATTTTCATTATTGGTCCTGAAAGATGATGCGGCCGCAGTGACAGCGAAATCACCTTCGGGACCGAATAACACCATGACAGTGACTGAATTCATGAGGAGGATCCCAATAACCCCATGTTGAAAATATGGTGCCAAATTCCAAAATGCCTGAGATATGCACCAAATTTGAAAAAACCCTATTTATGCCATTATACAGCTTACCGGCATTTCTTCAGTTTCGCGGTCGGCTTTGAAGAGTGCAGACATTTTCCGTCCACCAAAGATCATCATGCTGAGCTCCGGAGGTAAGCATGTGGTGAGAAGGTGTAGGGAGGTTGGATATGCAGTGGGTGGGTGTGGGTTGGGGAGGGAGGGGCGGCGACGGCATGGGACCATTTCCTTTCTTTCAGGAGAAAAAAAAAAGATGTTGCAGGGTTTGTTTTTTCAGCCTTGCTTTCAGCACACTGGGGTGGGCTCCCAGTGTGCCACCTGCCTTTCTTGGGGGACTTAAGCTGATGGGGATTGGGCCTCCTGTTGGCAAAGAACGACTGCTTGGGGGGCATGATGCAGAGGGTATTGGGCACCCCTGGCACACAGCAAATGGGGAAGGATTACATTATGCCGACGGGAGTAGGCTCCCCATCGGCAAATGAATGGGTAGGGGCATGCAGATAGGGGGCTGGCCACCCCATCAGCTTCATGGGGCTGTGAGGTGGCGGTAAGCCACCGCCATGTTTACAAAAAATGTTACACTAGGCAAGGTACCGCCTGCAATGACGGGTCGCTCCCTCATTAAAGTGGAATGGCTGATGCTGCAATGATGAGGCGGACCCTCATTGCAGTGGCAAAATTATTTTAACTTGGTGGCACTTTTGGAAACCAATGTCATCAGCACATTGTGCCTGCATTGGTCCACCAGTGCCAAGCTCCAAATGCAGTGCCACCATTGGCTGCCACAGTGCCGCACCTCCACAACCCTAAGCTGATGCATAATGTTTCTTGCGCATCCACGCAAGCAAACATAAAATAAATAAAAAATAAAAATAAAACTGCAATGAAACAAAAATGTACCAAAACACTAGTTTCAATTACAATTAATTAAAATTAGCATACCTATGTATCTATTTATGCTGTTATGTTATATGTTGTGTTGTGTTGTCTTGTCTTGTCTTGTGTTGTGCCGTGTTGTGTCAGCGTCATGTCATGTCAAATTGTAGTGGCACAATAGCTCCACTATAGTTAGGGTTGAGTAGGGCATTCAGTGTTAAACCCCTAACTTTTCACATTAATATCTTTGGCACCATTTAATGAAATCAGCTAAAAGTTTGCTTCTGTTGTCTGGTGGGCATGGTATATGATATGTGGAAATGTTTGTGACAGCAGCTTGTGTGGTTTCTGAGATCATTATATAATTTTTGTAAAAGTCTAACTTTTTTCCTTTTTTCTCCAAACTCACAGGGGTGTGCCTCAAGGCTATCAGCCCTAATGCTTACTCCATTCTCATGTACTCCATGCATCTCAGCTTCTTTAATGATGGAATGGGGTGAGTGCTAGGGCTGACAACCTCAAGGCACACCCTACACCTGATTTGTGAAGATGCAGGAGGGTGCAAACTATAATGATTTCTCCCATTGCTGCCTGCAGGGTAGATGGGGTGTTAGGGGTCGAAAAACTAATGCCGTATTTCCTGCCTTTGTGGCTTTAACCTAACTGGTGCATTAACAAAGTTTTTTTGCTTTTAATTATACTATATGGTAAGGGTTTATATATATATATATATATATATATATATATGTATGGAAATTGACTCTTCACTAAAGTTTTTGTGCACATTCTGAAAGTTGTTCTGCACATTCTAAAAGTTGTTGTACGTTTTCTATAATTATCTGACTCAGCTGTGTTCTCCCACGCGCTGTCTCCCGATGGTTTCAGTTATTCAGCAGGGCTTTCACTCTCCTTCAGCTCCACACAGTCTCTGACTTTCATTTTCTTACCTTGGCTCCTTCTCAGTAAAACAACGGTTCAAGTGTGATCTTTCACTTATGTTAATCTCAAACCAGCTCCTTTTCTTTGGACTTTAACAGATAGTGGCGGTGTGGTGCATGAGAGATACAGTATAACTTTTGATGGCCCATACAGATGCAGTACCCAAATGGCTCGGACCATGTTATGAACCGAATGATCAGTATGATCCACCATCCACTGTCTTTTAAAAATAAACACTTGGCTCTCTTCATTTTTATGGTCACGATCCCCTCCCCAACTGAAACTGGAAGTCAGTCAGGAATAGCAGGATACGAGTACAGAAAATAATCTAATTTAAAAGCTAATAAGAGATGCTAATCTAAACCATTTACTATAATAAATAAATATGCTCCACCATACACAACTCGCTTTTTGGTTTCATCTCAGGATTGAGATAACAGCATCGATCTTCAAGCTTCACCCTTGAGTTCAATGCAATATTATCTCAACCCCTCGATTGAAACACAGGCTCATTGTGTATGGTCACCATAAATCAGTCCTATATTATATCATATTGTATCATTATATCATATCGTACCATATCATGTCATAATATATTATTGCCATTAATAAGCACTCTTTTACATCTCAGTCCCTCTTAATGTAATTACAGCACTCTTCTATTTGTAATTTCCTTAAATCTATCTTTTTCCTTGCATTTTATTTTTTATTCATAGTGGGCTCTGTGCACTAAGGTGGGGTGAGTATACATGATATGTGTGCACCAGCCTGCTAGCTATGCACCCATGAACAGGCACCCAGTGGAGGGCATTCACTAATGCCAGCTTCCTGTCTGCAGCCCTGCCCCGTTGCACAGCTGTGCAGGGGTGGATCATGTGACACAGCAGGCATCCCATAGGATGCCCATCCAGGGTTCCATAGTGGATCCCCTACTCCATGTGAGCAGGGATTCTG
Organism: Neoceratodus forsteri; assembly: GCA_016271365.2. Taxonomy (NCBI): domain Eukaryota; kingdom Metazoa; phylum Chordata; order Ceratodontiformes; family Ceratodontidae; genus Neoceratodus; species Neoceratodus forsteri. Next base: position 1,234,255,651 of record CM057456.1, read on the forward strand.
GGCATGTCAGAGTCCCTGGAATATTAAACATATGAGTTGGTGCCCAAATGGTTGCCCCAGCTCTCCCATGCAACAAGGTGGGCTGTGGCATCATGGTGGAAGGATTCCATGTTCTGCGGAGCTGGTGGATGTCATTGGTGGGACACACACTGGTTATGGCAGGGTTCTCCCTACCATATTTCACATCCCTGTGTGCAGCACACCACACCTTAGTGAATGGCATAGAATGTGGACACACACCCTGACACTACCCCTAGACAGCCTTTGGTGCATGGCTGCGCAGGTAGCTGGAGGATCTTGAGTGCAAGGGGTTGGACACCTGAAGAAAATGCCACCAGTGATCTCCTGCACCCTGCTGTATGGCATTCTGACTTAGGTTTCCTACACGTCTCACATATGTGGTACATAGGCAACCTACACATTAATGCAAAGAGCTCAATATCTTTTATCCCTTTCTTTCTCATTTAAATGTTATTGTATGTACTAGGTCTGTTTGTAACCAATAAGAGCAAATTAATTTGTTCTTTGTGAAGAGTTTGCTTGGTTTGTCTCTGACAGGGTGTCTTCAGTTTGGTCCAGAATCTTTCCAACTGGGTTGACACAAACCAGCAGAGTCAAGTTGGATAGGGGCAGATGCCCTCCACCAGTTTGGAGTTAGTTTAGGCCAGTTTTGATGGAAAAGGTTTGTGGGGTGGTCTAGAGTTGTGCAACACTTTCTGTGAGCTGGATCCAAACTGGACCCACTTTTTGATCAGGTATGTTAGGTTTCTGGGCATTTACCGAGCTGGACTGGTGCTGTCTTACAGAGGGTCTTTCCAAGGGCATTGAAAGAGTCTCTGGTGAGACTTCTCCTGAAGAAACCATCTTTGGATCTGGACTGCCTAATGAATTATATATCCGTCTCTAACCTTCCTTTTCTGATGAAGTTTATAGAGAAGATAGTGGAACTGCAACTAGAAGACCATCTAATGACCTACCTTTGACATCTAAGAACTTCTCCACTCCAGGTTTTGGTCAAGGTACAGTTCTGAGACACTACTCATCAGGGTGCATAATGACTTCCTCAGAGAGGAGAAAGTGGTCAGTTCTTGTCCTCCTAGATCTCTCATCAGCTTTTGACACTGTGGGTTGTTTGTTAGACTGCCTCAAGGAATACTGTGGCGTTGCCTGCAAAGTCATCTGCTGATTTGAGTCCCTCCTCAGAGATAGGATGCAGAAGGTGGTGACGGGAGTTTCTTCTCACTCCTGAACCCTGCTCTGTGGTGTGCTCCAGGGGTTGATACTCTCTCCCATGTTTTTTGTGTGTATATGCTGCTTCTGGGAGGGATCACTAGATGATATAGTTTGGGTTTTCATTGCTATACCAATGATACTCAGTTGTATCTGTCTTTTGCATGCAGGATGAGGTACTAATTTTTTCAGTGATTTTTCCTCCAGTCACCAATCCAGGGATTATCTCTCTCAGATGACACCTGGCATCTCCCACCACCAACAGGCCTGAGACACCCCACTCTGGGTCATCTCCCACTCTGATACCACAGACTTACCTGCAGAGACCCCTGGATTTACCCCCAGGGCAGGGCCACCGCCACTCTGTGGTGCTCTTGTAATCCAATATCTGCAGGCTAAGTTTTGTAGAATGAAGGATGAGGACCCAGGTGGGCAGGGCCTGATGGTGGGCATGGGACCATGATGCATTGTGGTCCTCCAAGGGAGCGGGGTTTTCCTTCCTTGTTGTTGTGACTTGTCCCCAGGAAGCACAGACATGCAATGATGTCCAGTGCAGGATGTGCGTGCTCCCACACTCATCTCATGGATGTCCACATGCCTCCACCCCACGTTCCTATGCATCCCTAGCTGTAGCACACCACACCTCCACCTGAAGTCACTGATGCCTGGGAACCATGACCACTCCTACCCAAGAGAGGAGAACTGTCCTCTGAATGCTCAATCCTCTCTCCCAGCCAACCCCAGCAACCTGAGCTGGCTCCCGACTCTGGGACACTGTCATGGTAAGAGTTAAGGCGCTGGGTGCCTCAGCCCTCTATACCACTGGGCCAGCATGAGGTACTAAATTTGTGCCTGGTCAAATTCAGCCTGGATGTCATCAAGGTGGTGGCAGCTCAACCCGGAATTATGGAGGTACTAGTGATTGAGCCTGGTCAAGGTGGGGTGTAGGGGTTACTGATGAAGGGAGTGGCTTATGGCTTGGTTCCTCTGGGTTGCTGGACTCTGCTAAGGATAAGAATCTGGCAATAATTCCAGACAAGACGCCGACACTTGAGGCTCAGGTGTTGACTGTAGTGTGGAATGGCTTTACCATCTCAGAAACATCACCTGGATTAAAGCCTTGATCTCCCTGAAGATCTTCCATCACTGATACATGCATTTGTTACTTTCAGAGCTAGACTTCATTGCTGCATTGCTCTGTACTGCGGGAGTGAGTGGAGGTGTCCTACAATGTCTGCAGTTGGTGCAGAATGCAATGCCCCAGTTATTGATGGGCCTTCCAAGAGCTCGTCCATATAACCTGATCCTTTGTGAATTGTAGTGGCTGCCAGTGAAATGGCATATCACCTTTAAGGTTGGTTTATGACCTACAAGCCCTATACAGATAGGGCTGTGGTTACCCTGAGAGACCTGCTGACTCCTTGCCAGATCTCTCGCCCCTTCACTCCTCCAAGGTGGGCCTCCTAGCTGTTCCCAGGGCAAGACTTAAATCCACAGGAGACCAAGCCTTTGCACAGCAGGCCCAGCCCCATTCAACAAGTTTGCCAGCCATTAGAAGGGTCTAAAACTTTTCTTCTTTTGGGAGACCTTTGGTACTCTGTGATCACCTTGTGATTTTGCTGCAGCACCCTCACCTTCTTATTCACTTTTATTATGTTGGCTTGTGCCTGTGCACAAGCCAACATCTTCGTGAGTAGCAGATTTCGGGTGCGTCAGTGTGGGCGAATGCAGGGCATGCTTTAGTAAGTGCGTTCCTCATTCCCCAGTAAGCCAGCATGCAGGTGCTCACACAAGAAGTATGTAAAGTGGTCAAAACTTGTAAAGAAAGTGCCACTGCAATGAGAGATAAGCTGTCATGCAGTGGCACAATAACTGCGCCTCCGACATGCCTTTCCTGGTGAAGTATTTAGATAACATGGCGGCAGTGGCTGCCACCACTGCCTGCTGCACAATGCCTACAAAGCTGACTTCAGGGTGCCCAGTCCCCTGCCGGCATGCTAAATAACACCCCAAGATTGTGTGGCACATTGTAAGACCACCCCAGTGTGCCTCCCCATAATCAAAGCCGACCGTCATTGGCATGTTCTGGGCCCACCCCATTCTGTGCCACACTGGGAGCCCACCCCAGTGTGGCCAACATCACCCCCAAAGTCATGGGGCACACTGGAAGCCCACCCCAGTGTGCACAACAGTATTTCATACACCTGTAAAAAGAAAACTGTCCACGTGTGTTCGCTTTTCTTTTTTTAACTTACCTGAAAAAGAAAATAGTCCCTTACCTTGGGGTCCCCTCCCCAACCTGCACCCACCTCTCCACACTGCACCTCCCCACACTCCCCATCACCCCATATTTACCTCAAGAGCCCAGGGTGACAATCTTTGGTGGACCGGGAACATGTCTGGACTCTTCAAAGCGCTCACGGACTGAAGAAATGCCGGTAAGCTGTATAATGGCATAAATGTTTGTTTTTTCAAATTAGGGGATACTCAGCCATTTTTGGAATTTTGCCACCAGATTTACAACATGGGGTGCTTGATACCCCACCTCATGAACACATGCACTGTCATCTGTGACTTCGGCCCCAAAGGTCATTTTGGTCACTGCGCCGAAATCACCTTTAGGACCAATTAATGAAACGACAATGCCACTGTTCATGACGGGTCCCAAAAACCCTATCTTGCAAATCTGGTATAAAATTCCAAAATAACCATGTTACAAACATGTGTTGAGCAGTTTCAATGCATGCTCATAACTTTGACAATTTTTCATATTTTCACTCCAGATTTTCAACATTGCCCTTTTTCATACCTCTTATGAACAGTACAGCTGTCATTTTTCCACATCCTGCCCAAAATGTGTTTTGTGCATGTGGCACACAAAGGCGCAGTCGCTGTACGAAATCATGTTCAGGACACATTAACAAAATCACAGTGACACTGTTCATGAGTGGAGGTCCTAAATGCCTAAGTTGAAAATTTGGTCAAAAAATACCCCAAATAATTGCGTTATGGGCACGCATTGTTCAGTTTCTCTACATGCTCGTGGACGTCACCAATTTTTCATATTTTCACCCAGATTTTCACCATTGTCAATTTTTACACCTCCGTATGAACAGTACAGCTGTCATTTTCACATCCTGCCAAAATATGTTTTCGCACGCGGTCACACAATGGTGCAGTTGTTGGAAATCAATGTTGGAGCCAGATAAACAAAATCACAGTGACACTGTTCATGACCGGAGTTCACAAAATGCCTGTGTTGAAAATTTGGTTAAACAAATCCCAAAATAATTGTGTTATGGGTGTGCGTTGCACAGTTTCAACACACGCTTGTGATGTCACCAATTTTTCATATTTTTACTCCAGATTTTCAATGCTATTTTTTACACCTCCTCATGAACAGTGCAGCTGTCATTTTTCACATCCTGCCCAAAATGTGTTTTTGCACCTGTATCGCTAAAATGCACAGTCGCTGTACAAAATCACCTTTCGCAAATGAACTCATAGTGCCACTGTTCATGAGGCGGGGTCACAAATGGCCCATGTTGAAAATTTGGAGTGAAAATATCAAAAATGCCCTGGGCATTAGGGTTTCAACCATAATGCCCCACCCTGTACAGACTGACAGGTGTCAGGGTGTGACTTGGCATTGTCAGCTGTAATGCTCACGCCATTCCACCCCACCCTGCAGCCAGTGACAGGCATTGAGGTGTGCCTTTGGACTCTTCAGCCCCAATGTTCACCCCATTCTCCTACACTGCACCAAGTCAGTATATTTCCTTATGGAATGGGGTGAGTGTAAGGCCCATCGTAGCACTTGTTGGTCTCTGGGGTGTGGTGAAATGGCATGAGCGTTATGGCCAACGACCCAAAGGCACATCCCAATGCCTGTCACTCTCTGCATGGTGGGGCTAGGGTTGGCATCAGTTCACTACTTCACTGCCAATCCTATTGTGCTCCTCTCTAACTCCTGCACTACCAATGCCAGTGCCAACAAGCTAACATTCGGCACTGACAAATGCTTGTTATCTATGTTGTATAGTGCTCAGAGCCCATGGACTGTGCGCTAAGAAATAAAGACTACTACTACTACTAAGTTTACTATCTGACTGCCATCAGATCCCAGCATATTGAAACTCAGTTATTTTAATATTGCAAAATATTCATGTGTCATATTCTGTTTCAATTATATATTATACTGGTGAGGAATTTATTTATCAAAAATTTTGGTGATTGGCTTTGAGCACAAGTGATCATTTACAAAGGATCCAAATCAAATACAAGGACATAAAAACATTACAAATACAATAAGCAGTTTCAGTGGAAATGCAGTTGAGTCAGGCTCCAAGCACTTAAGGTACAACAAGTACAGACAGTTTTGAAAAAATCAATACAGATCGTTGTATGAAAAGTCACAGGTTATGTACTGTGATACACCAGATGAAGCTGTTGAATGGTTACAGTTGCATTAAACTGCAAAAGGCAGACCACAAAGATCTCTAAACTGCTTAAACTTGGGAATATTCAGCAGTGTATAGGCAATTCATTTAGCCAGTTAGTAGTCCTGACAGCAAATGACCACTTTCCCAGCTAAGTATGCCAGAAAGGAGAGTTAAGGGCAGTCCTGGCCATGTTTCTGGTGTTGTATTGGTTGGAGACAGTGTGGAAGCAGTTTGTTAAAGCAGAGGCTGTTAAGCACAAGAGCTCTTTTCTGATGAGCAAACAGGTCTGGAGCTTTATTTTACTGGCTAAAGGTAACCGGGTAGTAAGTGTGTATAGGGTAGAAATAGGAGTGCAGTTATCTGCACCAAGTACAAAGTGGCACACCTTGTTACAGATCATCATTACACTGTTTAACACTGTGTCACAGGCAGCCATGTAGGCAGGAGCACATGATCTATGAGTGACAGAATGGAGCTGGCCACAAGGCATCTAGTGTCCTCAGTGAGATTGTTCCTGTTGTAGTAAAGGCACCCAGTCTTCTGTTAACTATGGCCACCACATTGTCAACATGGAGTGCAAAGATAAGGTGTCATCCAGAGTCACTCCAAGGTATTTGACGGTCTCCACTTGTTCAAGGCTTTGACCATGGCCATTTCAGATGACAAAGAGTTGAATGTTCCTCTTCTGTGGGAGGCTAGAGAAGAGCATTGTCTTTTTTGTAATTGAGGACTGGTTTGCTGTTGGAGAACTAGCTTTCAACTAACCTAAAGTTACTTTGGAGTGTGTCAGTAGAATTCAGGTTGCTAGTCTAGGGCTGCTAGATTGATCTTGATCCCAGTTACCACCACTGCTCACAACTGCTCCCAGAGACAGGGAGAAAGGGTAGTCTGGTGCACCAGGTAGGTTGGGACTGTGTGCTACTGCCTGGTTATTTAAATCCACTGTGTCTTTATTATTTCTTTCAGTGTTCCTCTCCTCAGATAAACCTGCACTCCTGGGACTTCTCTTCAAGTTCTTGTTATGGCATATTTTCCTTGGTTTACATTTGGATATACTGACCTCAGGGGCAAGAGGGCAGCCACACTGGCTAACCATCATTTGGGAGAGAAGAAAGAAGAATCCTTATTTAGCTTTATTAAAAGCTCATTCATTTATTGCTTATGCTTGTTTATTTTATCATTTGGTGTTGTATGGCTGCAATTTTCTTTTACTGTTGCAACTATCATCACTTAATGTTAACAATAGTTCATGGATAAGCTTAGGTTGGGGAGCGCTAGCCAGGGCTACAGTGAGGAAGTGCTAGGAGCTATTTTATTTTGTTTTAGCTGGGGCTAGTTTGAGTTCTGAGTCCCACTTGCAGTGATAATCATCATGGTGCATTATCAGCCACAGAATTATATTTGGTGTATTTTTGTAGTGGTGATTCCACTTGAGATCATCTGGCTAATTTTCTACTTTCTTTCTGGAGACTGATGGTTAGTTTTCTATACAGCTACCTGTCAAGAGACAACCTGAAGCAGAGTCAGGAGATATTGATGAAGGAGTTCTTCCCAGAGCCTACTTAGCATTTGACCTAACTCAGACAAGACTGTCATGCCAGTTTTTGCAGTAGGTTTCGTCTGAGCCCTTTCTGGAGGGAGTCAACCTAGACATAGTTCCTGCCACCAAATCAGGAGATTTACTGAAGTTGCTTTGTTTTGCCTCTATCTTGGATTAAATTTGCTTCACTTTGAACAGTTTGGACCCTGGGCACTCTATCTTTCTAACTGAGTTGTTTTGGTCTGCCAACTATCCATGGTGAGTCTGGTCCCCGTTGGTTGTGAGAGAGCCTTCAGGGGCTATAAAATCTCTGCTTTAGTAGCTGTGTTGTCATTTCATTTTATGACTCTTCTGTTTGCTGGGCTTTGTTTTTTGGCTGACCAAGAGGGGTGACAGCATCCTTGGTTCTAAAACTCATATTCATTGTCTGCTCACTGCATTGTTGTTGTTTTTTTTTTTGTGGGTGAGAGCCCTACTGGCATTTAGTTAAAGGGATGTAATTTTATTTGAATTAAAGCTATTGAACTATAATTGTGACATCACTACTTGTTTAATGCTGTTCTACAGGTACAATTATTTCACCTATTGTGAAAAAAGGGCAACTGGAATCATACTGAACTGTTTTAAGCACAATTTGGGCTAATTCTTGTGATTGTACACCTTTACTGTTTGTCCAGATTCTCCTTTTAGTTTATTTATTTGTTTTATGATTTGTTTTTTTTGGGGGATTTTAGTGGTTGTTTTAGGTGTGTGGGTGCATGTTTTGAGTGAGTGTTTGCTTTAACTTGGTGTGGTTGGTGCACGTGAGATTGGTGCATGGTTATTTAGACATAGTTGTCTGGATGGTTGTAAATGGTTTTATCATTTTATTCTGTTTTAGTATTATTGGAAGTGTATAGGCTTTCCTGTGGACTCTGTGTAGAGGCTTTCATTTACAAAGGTACAACTACTCCACTGACCATCTGGGTTGCTTCACCCTTTGTTGGGGTTCCATTGGTTGTCCCAGAAGAGGTGCAACCTCTGCTGGAAACTGGGACTCTTATGTAGAAGGAGCACCTGCCACAGTGGAGGGTTTGGTGTGGTGGTCAGGAAGGTAGGATTGGGCTGATTTGGACCAAGAGATGCCCGGGAGGAGATGAAATCAGGAAAAGGACCATCACATCTGGTTCCCTCCCAGGGCTCTGCCATATTTTATTAGGCAGCAAGTAATCCATCCAGCCTGTGCTGCACTTCCTCTTCAGGCTGTTCTATGAAATGTGAGGTCACTGAGAATAAACTGCAGTAATGGAGAATTTCATTGCCCATTGCTCAGCTGATCTCATTTTCATCACAGAAAACTGGTTGGGTGATGACACTGGCCCTGTGCTAGCGGTGTCTGTCCTTTCTGGGTATTCTGCAATGCATTGCCTGAGGAGGGATTGCAGAGAGGGTAGAGTGGCCATCTGTTTTAAAATCCACTCTGTGACTCATTGCACTCCTGATGGGAACATTTGAATCCTTTGAATGTGTGATGGCCAGATGCATCTCAGGTGACAATGGCAGAATTATTCAAATCTACTGGCCTCTAGGAAGTGGGAATGCTTTCCTGCAGGAGCTGGTGGACTTCATCGAACAGGTATTGGATGTCCCCAGGTTAAGGTTACTTCAAAGCCTGGGTCAGTGATGAATCCTCCCGGTTTGGACAGGAGCTCCTCCAGCTGATGGTTTCTCTGGGATTGACACAGGTAGTTACCTCTGAGATGCATAAACATAGTCACACACTGGATCTAATCTTTTCACTCAGACTTGACATAACTTCAGTCAAGATTGATCTGGTTATTTGGTTGGATCATCATGTAGTTGAGTACCAGTGTTTGGTCCCTGTTGTATTACCCTCCATGGAGACTATCTGATCTTGTCCAAAACATACATTGGAGCCTTGCAGACTTCTGAACACACTGGACATCTTGGGCATGCTGCTAGCTTGTGCACAAGGTCCAGAGATGGTAGTCAATTGCTATAATATTGCACTAACAGCTGCCTTGACTCTATTGCACCTTTCCATGTTCACTCCTTGACCTCCTGTTGTGGCTCACCATGGTACTGTGCTGAGCTGCGATGGTTGAAGACTAAGGGGTTTAGGTTGGAGTGTTCCTGGAGAAGATCTGGATTTCAGAGGACAGATTGGTGTTGAGACTTTAATACACTGAATATCAATGGGTAATAAACAGGAAAAATAATTTTTGTCTGTGTCGATTGCTGCGGTGAAAATCAGCCAGCTATGCTCTTTCGTACTGTAGCCAGATGGTTAATCCTCTTTCTGCAGTCCATGGGAGCTATTTCTGCAGAAAAGTGTAAAGAGTTTGGGCATTTTTCATTGACAACGTGTCTGCTATTAGGTCAAGTATTTCCTTTAGCAGTTTGGCTAGGACTGGGGTAGTCAAACTTGTGGTGGTTCTGATCTGTAGGCCTGGGATGATTTTCAATTGGGATCGGAGGCTGAGGTCCTCCAAGTGGTCGCCAGTTTGTGTCCCACCAATTGTCAACTAGACCCGGGTCCAACATGGGTAATTATTGGCTGCACTGGGTTCCTAGGCCCAGTTTTCATGGGGTTTATGAATGGATCCTTGAGGGATGGTATTTTCCTTCAGCCTTGAAAAGGGCTGTGATGAGGCCCCTTCTAAAAAGCCATCCTTGTGCTCTGCCATCCTTGCAAACTACAGGCCAGTCTCTAATCTTCCTTTTTAGGAAAGGTTATTGACAAGGTGATGGATGAGCAACTGTTAGACTGCTTGGAGTGTCTTTTGATCTTTAAACCTCTCCAATCTGGCTTTCAGCCTCAGCACAGCACAGAGACAGCCCTGGCCAGGGTGACACATAATCTTCTCATGGTGATGGACAGAGGCTCTTGGATATTTCATCTGCATTTGATGCCATGGATCGTGGGATGCTGATTGATCACCTATGGAACTACGTCAATGTTACTCTCACAGTCTTGTGCTAGCTTGGCTCATATTTGACCCTGAGGATGCTGTGGGTGGCTCTGGATAAATTTATCTCATGGTCGTCTGTTCTGTCCTGTGGTGTTCCTCTGGGTTTGATCCTCATACCCATTTTATTCTCCATGTATATGCTGCTACTAGGGGGACCATAAGGTGGTACAATGTAGGGTTTTACTGTTATACAGATGATACCCAGCTGTACCTGTCTTGTGCCCTTGATGATACATCTGCTTCTTCTGTGCAAGCATTGCATGGCTGAGATAAATGATTGCATGGCTGCCAACTGATTATGCCTCAACTCTGGCAAAATAAAGATAATGGTTATCACACCTGGTCATATCTAGGTAGGTAGATTTCTCACTAAAGAAGACTGATGTCACCTTAATTCTAATCAGTGCTCAACTAATGTGATTCTCCCAGCCTCCACTTACTTATTACACAACACAGCTAACAAAGAAGTTGTTCTGTCATGCATGACAAAAGCATCAGGCAGCTACATATATGAATGACCACCTCGTACTGTGAAGTGATGAGGAGCACAAGCTGACTCTCCTTCTCTGGCTGAGCCAGCCACCAACTCTTGAGAACTTCTGTCGACCTGATCCTGTCCCACACAAGCAACTAAATTGACCAGGAGGGGATAAATGGGACAAGGTGACTGTGTGAGGGGTGGAGACCCACCAGAAGTGAAGATTAGATAGTGGGGCACTTGGCAGGAGCAGCTACTGTGTGGGAGAGACAAACAGAAAAGGGCCTGGAGAAGCAGCAACGGGTGGGGAGAGTGACAGTCTGTAGTGGAAAATGCTCAGGAGATGGAATGGACACCCTCAAGAACAGTGACCAGAGGAAAGGAGGCAAATGAAACTGGGAAGTTGTTTCATGATCCTTGATCTCCAGGCCCCAAGAACTCTGTAAGTGGGGCGGGGAAGGAACAGTCACACAGTTCTTCCACAAAGGGGGCACTCCACTGCCTGGCTCTCTGTTGGTGGCAGCAGTAACTTTCTCTCTCCCTATTCCAACGATCACATAGCTGTTGGCTATGTGGACTCTCTCTCTCCACTCCTTCCTCCCATGAGGAGAACTAGCTGACCCACTCTTCCTCCTCTGGCTCAGTGCTCAGGAACTTTGCTGAAACACTTCTGTAAACACTTTGAATATCAAGTCTTGTAAGCATGTTTGTTTGAGGGCAGATAAGGGAAAGAAACTCATAAAGTCGCTCAGCCAATTGCCTGCCAGCTTTTTGCAAATGAAAGGACAGTGTCTCTCATTGAAGCTCTTCAGTCTTTTCAACTACACTAAGTTTCTGTCCATCAGACTGTGGGCCTCATTTTCAAAAGGTTAGCACCAGCTGTCAGAAGCATGCCCATATTTAAAGGACACATATGTGGGGTGCAGCCCCAACAGCACCATCACAGGAAATATTGTGCTGCACCTATGCAAATCAGGGTTCCCTCATGCATATGTGGCACAGCACAATATTGAATGTTTTCAGAAGTGCTAAATGGTTGCCAGCAGCAGAACAGTTTAACACTTGAAATCTAGCTCTTAATAGTGTGGACCCGTCATTACTGTCAAAGGCTGGTACCCTGGTCAACAGTCACTCCTTCCCGATCGCTGTTCCCATATAGTAATGAAATAAAACTGGTGATTCAGTTGTTTCCTCCCTACCTCAATCCCTGTCCCCATATACAGTATAAATAAAATAAAATTGGTGGTTCAGTGGTCATTTCCCCTGCCCCAATCCCCAATTGCTGCCCTATTTCATAGAAATAAATCCCAGGTTGTCCTCCCCTCCCCATTCCCGATTGCTGACCTAGTTCATATGAATAAATAGCCAGTGGTACAGTGGTCCCACCCATTCTCCGATCGCTGTCCCCACAGAAAATTTCCCTAGTAATCTAGTGGCCCCTACCCCCCACACTGGCAGCAGTAACCCACACCCTTCTGTCCCCAGCCCGATCTGTGCTGGAGTAGCCTTCCTCACACCACCGTGGCTAGATACTGATTGAACTGTCAGTGAACTTGTGCAGCATGTAGTACACACTCATTTGTTGACTGGTCAACCAGTGAATGCATACTCTGTACTGTACATGCTCATTGACAATTCAGTTGGTGGCTGGCCAGGGTATGTGAGGAGGGCTGTGCCAATCACCGCATGGGTCAGGTTGGGGGAACAGGGTGGTGGGTCACTTCCTGCCAAGGTGGGGGTGTGAGCCACTAGACTACCAGGGAAATTATTTATTTGGGTTAGAACAGCGATCGGAGAGTGGGGTAGGGGAGGAACCACTAGGCCACCAGGGATTTATTCTATATGAAACAAGGCAGAGATCAGGAATGGGAGGGGAGGGACCACCATGGATTTATTTCTATGAAACGGGGTGGTGATGGGGATAGAGACAGGGAAGGACCCTGAACCACCAATTTGATTTTATTTATATATAGGACAGACATCGGGCAGGGAGGGCGCTGAACTACAATTTTATTGTATTCATATATGGGGACAGGGATGGAGGCAGGGAGAGACTGCTAAGTCACCAATTTTATTTTATTACTATGTGGGGACAGGGATCGAGGCAGGAATGGAGCACTGAGTAACCAGATTTATTTTATTACAATATATGGACAGTAATCATGGCAGGGAGAGACCACTGAACCACCAGTGTTATTTAATTAATTTATGGGGACAGGAATCGGGCTTCTAGGGATGTGGCCTTGCACACTTGAGCTGGGTGCTCACATGCAGATGAGCCCATAATGGGCGTGCAAATGGCCTCTAGTGCTGTGCATGCCCAATGGGTTCATTTGCATGTGTGGGCTGAATATCACCCATGGGGGCCACAGAGCTCACCAGTGTGTGCTGCGCTCTTACCCCTATGGGCGATCTTCAGCCCCACCCTCTGATAGCAGCACCAAACATGGTGATCGCTGCTGTGCACCACACTACCAGGGTCTGATTTTCAAACAGATAGCATAGTCAGCTCGGATCGCTCTGCCTGTTAGAATATGGTGACAGAAACGGCCATCCCTATTTTTTCACTGGTGCACCTATTTGTGTGTGCAGCAGGCCAGCTCTGAAAATGGGCCTCTAACTATTGTCATATTCAGCTTTTGTAGTCATCTGTCTGTCAGAGACAAGCCCAGTGCAGCTTGCCCTGCATTGGACATGATATTGATACATATCTGAAATGTCATTCATTGTAAAAATGTTTCTTGTCCATGTGCAAACAATAAAATGGGTCATAAGTATGCATGGTGGTAAACATGGACTGGATTTTCAAATTGTGTCACAGGGCTTAGAACAGCACTGTGCCACCACATTTAGTTTGTGATAGTGCGCTAAATGGGTTTGCAGAAACTGCATCCAATTTTAGGTTAGTTGCAGTTGCAACAGTTTACCCGATATATTTATATATGGCAGCTTGCACCAAACATTTAGTGCAAGCACTGTAAAAGGGTCCCTAGGATTGAAGAGCTAGACCACAAAAATGTGGTTTAACATGCAGCAGTTTCTGCACAGGATGTAAAGTCCCATTAGATTGCCACAATCCTGATGCATCATATCTTTCACACACCTGCGGCTTGGCAATCAGACCCTTTTAAAGCCAGCCCCTGCAGGTAGTATCCCACCACCCCGCTCCCTCCATTTTGTGCTCATTCATTGACAGCTCAGTGGGTGGCCAGGCCATGGTGGAGAGAAGAGGGCTGTACCGTTGCCAGCTGAGCTGGGATGGGGAGTGGGTGGTGAGACACTGCCTTCCGGGTGGGTGGCGAGGGTCCACTAGACCACCAAGAATATGAAATAACTTCAGATACTGGGATCGGGCTAGGCAAGGGGTTCACTAGACCACAGGAAAAATGCTTATTTGTCTTACTAATACTGCACTATACTATATGGGGGATTGGGATGGGGGTGTTACACTGTACACACTGGGTGGGTGATCAGATGGGAGGGACTGCTAGCCAACATGGCTTGTTTAAGTAATGTCAGGTGGGTTATCGGGTGGGGGAGGAACTGCTAGCCACCAGGGCTTGTTTTAAGTAATGTCAGGTGGGTTATCGGGTGGGGAGGAACTGCTAGCCACTCAGGGCTTGTTTTATTAAAGGGCAGGCAGGTGATCGGGTGGGGACTGCTGGCCACAAGGGCTTTTTGTGAAATGTCACGTGGGTGATTGAGTAGGGAAGGGACCACTAGCTACCAGGAATTACATTGTGCCATTGGACGGTGATCGGCAGGGAGGTGCCACTAGACATCAGGGTAGTAAAGTAATTTAAGAAATAAGTAAATGCCTAAATGGTACTTTTTAGGGCAAGGGCAGGTGGAATTTACTTGAAGTTCAGAAATGGATTTCGAACTTTCTCAGAAGTGAAAGTCTCACTTTTGCTCAAATTCCACCTGTGGAATTTTTTCTGCAAACCTTTAATGAGTGCAGATCCTAAATCATTGCTCAATTTTGAGTAAAAAATACTTAAAATATAAAAGATATCGACAGTTTCTTTTGACAAAAAAAACAAAAAACTATGGGCTCATATTCAGTTGTGGCCATTTGCACAACAGAAAATATAGTGTGTGGCCATCAGAGCTCAGATTCACTCAGACAGAGTGCCCTGTCTGGGGCATGCTGCCTGTATGAATATCAGGCCATGTCAGTGCAAAGTGCATATACATGGCACTAACACAGCAGCAACACAGCACCTTAGTGGTAAGGGCAGCCAGAATCAATGGGTGATCTTGCATCCCAAACTGGAAATTACCTTCTCTCCTGAGACATGCACAGCACTAATGGGACATTTGCATACCTGTATGTGCAATTAGTGGTTCTGCACAATGTCTCCATGCCCAAATGTGTTAAGGCATTGTGCAGAGCCTAACCATATTCCCACCCTCACCTGATCCATAGCTTGGCTATCCCTGTCACTCTTGTTTTACTCCCATCCTACCTGATCCAAGAGAAGTGACAATTTCTTCCCTAGCAGTCCAGAGGTAACCCCTCATTTGAAGTTCCTGAGTAGCTTGGACAGTTCCTGGCATGGTAGTCTAGTGGTAAACATCCTGCCTGATTCCCAAGTGAACTGAGAGTTCCTTCTCTGGTGGTCTAGTGGCACCCCTCTGGCCTGATCCCAAGTTAATTGACAGCTCCTTCCCTGGCAACCTAGTGGAACTCCCACTCGGTCTTGGTTAGAACATTCATAACCAAGTGTATCTGCCACTTCTGGTGAAATCAGCTGGGAGATGACGGCTCAAAGGATGAATTCCGTGCAACAACATGATTAAACTCCCTTACAGCTGGTGCCAAATCTACAGTACAAGTCATGTTAAACTGTTCCTCCAACTCACTGGTTTAGCATTTTCCATTGAGTTGCTTATTGTGTACACTGCCCATTGCACTGCATTAATAACAGTTTCCTAAGAGTTTCTGTCTAGCTGTCTTTCAGTTGCAGCTTACTTGCAGCTCTGGAAACATTTTTCAATGCAGTGCAATGATCAGTTCACATATTAAGCAACCCATAAATAAATACTTAACTAATGAGTTGGGCCTGATCTCACTACTGCAGTGTGCAGTTCTAACTGTCTAATTTAGCTTCCTTTTGCCATTTATCTTGAAAAACAAAAGAATCCCAGACACCCAAGCTTTCAGTGATTCACCTCTGTCAGGAGGTCTAAACCTCACTCTCATGTTCTTGACAATAATGGGCATGCAAGGAATCACAGACATGTTGCATACGTAGTACTAAAACTTGTTTATTACTACCAAAGGAAAATCACAGTTGCCCTAGGCAGTTCTACCATTAGGAATTGTGAGCCAATGCTAAGCGTTCCCCTATACCTCAAGGAAGCTCTGTATCTCCTGGTGTCTCTGAGGTAGAAAGCGTAATGTCTTACATTATATACCTAAGATAATTACCATGGTTACTGAAAACATTTCTAGTTACAGAGATGAGCCCAGTGGTTAAATTAGAGGTGGATTCACTGTCCTAGATAACATTATACAATTTTGTTATAGTCTTCACTTTGGGGAAACAAAGAGGTACAGTTTGCACATAGCTGTGTAGTAATACAAATCATCAGAAGATGGCAATGCCGACTCATATATCATAATCATTACAAGGACACAGGTGTCCTCGCATCTTAGTAACCAAGAAATACATGTGTATATTGTTGGAAAGTAAAGTGTATAGCTATTATGTATATACATATCCTGACATCTACTCTTATACGGTAGATGGCCTTAGCCCTATATGTTAGTATAACATGTACCTAAATGCTAGCTGTCTGTGGTGTACCTCTGGGGGTGCCATTCAGGGTGCAGGACCTTGTGTAATATTCCCCTTGTTGCCTCAAAAGGCAACACAAGCAAAAAGTAAGGAAGTGGAGAGAGAGAGACGCATGTCATATTTACAGACCCAATGCACAAGCCTTGTAAACGAATTCCAGCAGCTCACAATGTTGGCGTAATGTGTGCCATAGGCAGCAAAGCATAATAATGAGAAAAATATAAAAAAATGCTTGTATAATAACAAAACCTTTGACAGTATCTCTAACCAATGTTTGTAAGTGCACTATTCAAATCACCATCATTAATAAGGTCATATACTGCCTTGTCAGCTTTGGAATATTATTGCTAATGTGGATGAGATGGGTGTCCTTCCTGTCTAAAAGGATTTTAAAGTCAAAGTTAAAGGATCAATGTGTACATTAAAATAGGGTGGGTACTCTGAAAGAGTAAGCAGATAATCAGGGTTACCATCAGTGATATCAGGTTCCATAAGGGAACAGGGTAATAACTGTGTGCCCAATAATAGTAGTCTGATGAGGTAAGAAACAAACATTAGAATCATTAATAGAACATGTTTTTTCTCCATATGTAAACTGCTTGAAATTAGTTACCACACAAAATTCACCATCTGAATTATATTGCATTTTAACAGTAGGCAGTCTCCATTTTGTAATTGTACTGGGCAAGTATAGTCTGTTTGGAAATCCGTGTTGATAGGCGTGAACCTCCTTCCGATAAGACTGGTACAGTTGAGAATCGTCTGGAGCAGATGTTGAGTCCTGGTATTCTGTGCTATTGGTGGTGATGTCATTGTCCATGGAAAAGGACCAATCGATACTGTCTGGGAATATCCACATACAGGTTTAATAACATCAAATCGTCACATCAACACAAATAAATATAACCTTCTTCTTCGCACAGCAATCCTTGTGTGGAAGCGACCCATGCGTCCAGAAGAGGATGGAAAACCATTAGAGGAGCAAGTCAAAGCGTTCTCTGTAGATGTCATCATCAAGATGTCCAGTGGAGTGTATGGATGCTATTTTATCAAATATAGCTGTAGTAGGATCAAGATGCGGTAAATACACAGTAAATGAAACAAACATAATATCCTTAATAGAACATTTCTTAGACGTAAAACAAGGACCAGTATTGGGTGCCTGGTCACAAATCCTAAATTCCTAGCAGTAGAAATAGGAATAGTAAGACTGTAATATGGCAACACAGTAAGAGATTTGCACTGAGGACAATAGCATTTGGAAATGCATCTATCATGTATGATATCAGGGATTCTTCTGGATTCAGGTCATGGAAGAGATTGTTGATGGCAGTTATAATATATGATCCATATGCGGAGCATAATATTTCATGGGCAATGTATTGCTTATCTGCTTCCTTATTGTTTTGTGCAATAAGGATGTTAATCTTATCTTTAGAATTTGTAAATGCCTTAGCAATATCATACATATTCTATACAGTATATCTTTCTTCCTGACTAAGGCCATCACACCATGCAATAATAGAGTACGATGTCATTGATCATACCAGTTTCACACTTTTGTGAGTGTGTTTTGATAGTAGCGATGTCCGCTTTATTCCAGATAGACATTGCAGTACCAAAGACACCAGTGAGGGTACCTGTGGCACCAGTGACATCAGATGTGTCACATGTATTTCTTTATGACTTTGATCATCTGTATTAGGTTTTCTTCTAAACTTGCCTCTTTGTCCAGTGGTGTGTACCCGGCAATAGGGTCTTGGTTATGAATCTGAAAGGCTACTAAGCTATCAAGTAACAATGTACTATAAAACAGTGATGTGTTAGTAGTATGACACATACCAAATTTTTCATATTCCAGTAAGTCAAGTTAAACAAAACAGGTATATGCATATATTGTAAGTTGTTAACCAGTCATTAGGTAAAGCAGTGGCTGTGAGACCACCACGAGGACCAGGGGTTTGATTTGGACATTCCAAAATTTGTTTCTCAGTAGGTTAACACATAAGTACATCGCAGTTGAGCCATGTTGTGCACAGCACAAAATTTCCTGATAGACTCCTTTAGAAAGTGAATGACAGTGTGAGGGGTCAGTTAAGGCAATGATATTATATAAACCAGAATGTCTAAGAGAGGTCTGGTAAGGACAAAAGTACCATTTGGGGATAATTTTGTGTTGGGCCATCCATGAAAAGTCCCCTTAGAGAGTTTGGCCATGTGGGAGTATTTGTCCTTGAGATGTGGTCTGCCACTCAATTTGTAGGGTAGATTTATCAGGAGCAACAACCGAGGCAGTGAGGTAGACATCTGAACCTTTGAACAGTAATCAAATTGTTGGAAATACTGATGGACAATCCCTCTGGGATAGTTGCAGGTGGATCAAGGTGAGGAAGGAGGTGCTTTACCATGCCTTTGATGCAGGGGATAACTCTTGAGATGAGGAAAATGGAACAAGATAGCCATTTTGCCAGTGTCTCTGAAAAGGAAAATCAAACATTAGCAAAGTTTGTTTGTTTGTTGAATTTTGTTAACCCAGTAAGCCCACTCGGCCTAGAAGTCCCTTTTCGGGGCGACTGGAGGAGGGATACAGATGGTAAGCAACTGAAATTGAACCATATTAAGCTGGTAAAGTAGTACTATTCTTCCCAATGGGGTGAGGAAAAGTAATTATATTCCTTTATACAGTTTCAGCTGGTTTTGCTTGTGACCATTTGTCAGTCAATTTGTTATTTTCATGAGTCTAACCTGATAGACTGCAGGACTGAGCTTGTTGACAATTGGTAGGGTCCTTCCACTTATTGGAGAAGGAATGTGTTGGATGCGAAATCTGAGAACCATTAACTGATCTCCAACTTGCCAATCCACTTCTTGTGTGTGTTTGTCAAACTGTATTTTGGACTGTTGCTGGGCCTTGCCCATGCAGTTGGCACCATACAAATGAGCGTGCATGAGGTATTTTCTGAGTTTTCCACATATTGATCCACAGAGACACAGTCTGCAGCAGGTGTACATGTCATACAACAGATGTTCGGTAATCTCATATTTCACCAGTCATCACCTCAAAGGGTGTCAACTGGGTGGTGGCTGAGGGCATGCCCCTAATTGCCATAAGGAGTAGCAGCAGTTGGGAATCCCAATCCTTGGATTGTCCTCAATGAATTTGGAAAGCATTTGCTTAATCCATTTGTTGGCCCTCTCTACTTGACCTGATGATTGTGAGTGGTATGGTAAGTGGAACTTCTGATGAACTCCAAGGAGTTCAAGGGCTTCTTTCATCAACTCACCTACAAAACTGGTTACTTTGTCAGGGTCTACCTTGAGGGGTAGGCCCCACCTGCAGAAAATATGTTCCACCAGGATTTTGGCAGTGTTTTTGCAGTGCATGTCTTAGTGGTGAAAGCTTCAACCCACTTAGAGAAAAGATCAGTTACCACAAGGTGTATTTGTTGTTTCTGCTGGCATTGGTTGGGGACCAATAACAATCAATTTTAATGGGCATGCCTAAGGGCCAGAGTGCCTTTGGGGTAGTAGCTTGGCATTTCATTTGGTAGGATGGAGTTGTTCCGTGCACAAATAAGGCAGTTGTCTATGTACTTTTAACATCTTTGGTGACACCAGGCAGTGGTCTTGAGCCTTTTCCACTCCCTGGTGTCCACCAGTGGTGGTATCATGCACTTGGTGCAGAAATTCAGATCTGAGATGATGGGAACCACCCAAAGTTGGTGGGGTGTCATCTGGTTGGTACAAATGAGCTTGTCATCTGGGGACAGGTGTAACTTACCTTCATGCCTTCAGTGGGAGGTTAAGGGTGAGTAAATTCTTTTCAGTACCTTTGTCCAAGAATCTGAACACATCTTTGAGTTAGAGTCAGCATGTTGGGCTTCTGACAAATCCAAGGGAGAAGGGTTCAGGTTTCTTCCTGACTGCGATGTGCCAGCTGCTCTGGCTTCTGGATGGTCCATCATCCAGGTGTCCCTCTGGCCCTCTCTTACTTGTAAGGGTGTCAGCAGTGTCTTTGAAGGCATGATAGGGATCATGTATAGAGTGGGCCTTGACCTTGTGTATATAGAGTTTGTGTGCAAGTTTCTGTTGCAGTGAATGAATGTATATTACTAGTTCCTTGTGTTTCACCTGGGTGCCAGCAGAAGAGATAAAGGAGTTCTTCTTGCCAGAAAGGAAGGAATTCTGTAAGACAGCAACAAACCCAGTTAGAGTCTGTGAAAATGATGGTATCTCAGTTCCATGCTGGATGAACTTGAGGGCACAGGTCACCACTGCCATCTCCTATACTGTGATGATGCCATGCTGCAACATTTAGAAATCTTAACAGTGTTACCAACAGGGTAAATTACCAATATGCTTATCCTTCTATCTGTTCTCCTGATAACAGGAAGCTGATCCATCTGTAAAGACATGACACAGTGAGGTGTTCTCAAGTAGTTGTGGTGTAGCAGGAAGGAAAGGACCTGGATCTGGTCGGTCAGGTGGCTTCAGTGTACAGTCATGGGGTTATCCTTGAAAAGGAGGCCATGTGCCAGCACGGATGGCATTTAGGTCGGTGGACCTTAATGTCTCTGTCCTGGAGAAGGAGAGACCAGTGTCAGTCTGGCATTAGAGACTGACCCATCCTTCACTCTATCTGATAGCAAAAGTTTGTTGGGGTATGGTTGGTATTGATAATCAGGGAAGTACCAATGATATACAGAAAGTGCTTGACAGTCCAATAGGTGGCCAGAAGGTTCCTTTCACAAAGACTGTAGTTCTGCTCTACTGGGGTCAAGAGCTGTGATGCATATGCAATGGGTCTCAGGGTGCCATGGACCTTCTTGGCCAGCACCGAGACATAGCAATGTCAGAGGTGGCAGATTCCATCTGGAATGGCAAGGCTGGATTGAGTTAACCAGAACTGGAGCTGAGGCAGGGCCTGCTTCAGTAACATCACAACTTGGTATGAATGGGGCACCAAGTCCAGGGACATCCTTTTCAGTAGTTCATACAGAGGTGCAGCCTTCTGAGCAAAATCACAAATAATTTCTCTTGAATAATTTACCATCATAGAAACCTTCTAAGGGTGGCCATGCTGGTAGGCAGTGGCAAATCTTGCAGTTCTTGTATCTTCTTCCAGGTAGGGCTTCAGCCTTGATCAGTTATCTCAGGCCCAGAAAGAGCACCTCTTTCTGACATAGTTTTACTTTTGCTAGGTTACATTTGAGGCCTGCCCTCTGGATGAGGTCAATAGTTTGTCTAGGAGATCCAGATGTTGTTCCTGTGTGGTTGTGGCCAACAACAGGTCATCAGTCATACTGTAGGAGACACTGGGGTGTAGAGAAACGTCAAGGACATCCATCATGTGCAGATGGAACAGGAGTAGCTGTTATGGAATCCCTGTGGTAAGCAGGTCACGTGCACTGCCTACCCTCAAAGGAGAAGGCAGACTTATATTGACTTTTGGGGCCAATGGCAAAGACCAGAAACCATTGGAGATGTCCAGGGCACTAAACCATTGCTGGTTAGGGGTCAGAACTGTAGCACATCTGGTGCTGATGCCACAGTTGGGGCACAACTGGGGTGGCCTGGTTTAGTCTTCTGTAGTCAACAGTAAGTCTCCAGGCACCCGTGGGTTTTTCACAGGCCACATTTGCAGTGGAAACACATGTCCTGATTACACCTTGCTTGAGGAATGATTTAATTGTTTCCTAAGAGAAGGCAAGGCCTCAGGTGGGAAGGGGTATTGCTGTTGCCTGTCATGTGCTGGACCTCTCACTTCGATGACAGTGTGCATTCTGCCATAGTCATACTTGTTGGTGGAAAATGCCTCCTGGTGCCTTTGTAGGATGGGAAGGAAAAGCTCATGGTTCTTAAACAAATCTATGACGTCATACTCTTTATTGTTTGTGGAAATTGTTGCAACCACATATGAGTCAGGGATCATGATGGTGTGGTTTTGCCCTGAATTTGTATCAGTAACATGCTGGCTAGGTTCCACATAGCCATGCAGTGCTAGGCAGTCGATTCCAATTATACTAGGGTGGTCATGCAACACCATCAGCTGAAATGTATGATATGCCTTCAGGTGTCCCAATATCACAGGCAGTAGCAGGGAACAGTATGCAAGTAGCCTAGTTCTATCTATGCAGACATATTGGTCCTCCATCTAGTAGACCAAGGTGATGTGTCTGGGCTGTCATCCTGTAACACAGACACAGCCGCACCTGTATCCAGCAGTACTGTCAGTAGGCGACCCTCTGCCTCGGCCTCTGTGCAGGGCCTTCCACTTGTATTCAAGATCAGCTTGTTTACAATATAGACTGAGGCCTGTAATTGTCAGTCTGTACCAGTGGAAGCATGGGAAGCTCTTGAAAGAGAGCCTGGGACTGGTTCCTGTGAACCATCTCACCATGCTGTACTGATGCTATATAGGGAGCGCTTCTGGGTTCAGGCCTGTAGGGGCCTGAGAGCCTGGACTACCCATATCCTGTGGCCTGTGGAGGCCTACTCTCCTGGTTGTATTGCAGCAAGGGCCCTGTACTGGAACAGCATTTGTTACGGGCGCACTTTGCCAAGGAGGTCTTGGAGACTCCAGTTCTCATTGGCTATTTCCCTATATGAAGGGCCTGGTCTCTGTTGTTACCCTTATTGTTTTATGGTGTTTCTCATTTTATGGTAGTTCTTTTCCCACCCCAGGATTTTTGTTGTTGGGCCTGCTGGGAATGTTGGTTATCTGTGGGGAGGGCTGTTTCTCTTGGGCCTGCCCCTCCATTGTGTAGTCGTTGTGGCCTCTGGAATGGCTTCCACAGCAGCTACCATCTTGGAACAAGGAGCCTGAATCACGGATGTAGGGTTGATAAACTCTCTGTTTTTCAAAGAATATCTGCAAACCTTTCCATGTTGGGGTAGGTGGTTGGGTCTACCTTCTCTCTCACTACAGGGATCACATTCCAAAGGAACAAGGTTTTGTATTCCATGAGGTTCGCATCCGCGGCTTCTCTTTGCAGGTGCTTCCTGCTCAGTAGGCCATCCAAAGTCTCTGGTGGAAGGTCACTGGACTTTCCCTAGCATTCTGTTTCACAGGGTATGTGAGCATCACTCCTACCACACCTGGGTTGTGTGCAGTAATGAGTTCAGATGCTACTTCATCAAGGTGTCATTGCCGTCCTTTTGGACAGCATCAGAGAGTTTCGCCCACAGGCCAGGATCGATGGTCTGACGTAGGATCTGGACCTGGCAGTCTGCAGTGAGACTAAGCATTTCACATTTAGCATGCACCTTTTCCAAGTGGCAACTGAGGTTGTTGGACAGGCTCATCCCACCAATGCTGCCAGCTATTTGCTGAACAGAGTGGGCCATTTGTAGGGGATTATTGGGACGATCGATCGGAGGTAGATTACCTTGGGTGCCCTGCAGGGCTGCCTGAGCTATGGTTTCAGCCAGTTTCTACCATTCTGTCCTTGGTAGCAGCTTCCTGTAGCAGCTGCATAATCTGGGTCTGGAGAACCCATTTGTTTCTCTCGGGATGGTCACATTGCCTAAGGCAGTCTCAGTCATTTCTCTATCTCCTGCTTATCATCCACATTAATAATGGTGATCGGTGGTGCCATTGAGACTAGGCCTGGGCCTGCTCCCCTATCATGGGGTTGCCATGTTGGCATCACCATGATGATCATCATGCCGTTGATGATATGGGACGTGGTGTCATGTGGCGGGGTCCGCCATGTTGTGGATGGCGGGTGGGTTACTGGGCCATAATAGGGGTGTGACTGGGCATTGTACTTTGAGATGTCATCATCTGACTCCTCCTCCCCAGATGACATCGACAAAGTGGGGTTATGCCTCCCATCACCTTGACGTGACCAGCCAGCATCTCTCGCTGATGGCGCAGTTTCACCATTTTATATTCACAATCCTCAAGACTCACTTTTGCAACATTCTGATCCACATCATCCTGCATCTGCTTCTGTAACACTCTATATGTGGCTTTCAATTTGCGATTGTCCCTAGTAGCTACTCCTAAGTAATTACGTACCTGTTTTATCTCGTCCTGTAACTCTCCCAACTCCTCATACATCTGACTTAACAAGTCATTCATTTGCAAAGCCTGTCCCTTATCCTGTCTCAAAGTTTCACACTCCTGCTTCAACATACAAAGTTCCTGCTCATTTGCCTGAGCAGAATGATGCAAAAGGAATCATTTTCATTCCACGAGTCTGGAGCTCAGACTCCAAATCCTGCACTCATCCTGCACATTCAGTTTCCTGCAATCCCATCTCCTGCTTAGAGATGAGATTTGCAGTTCAAGAGTTCAAAACCTCACTTCAGAGGCTTCCAAAGCAGCATAGAGAGCCACAACCAACAGCCCTTTAGCTTCTCACTTTCTGGCTGTTTGTCTCATCTCTGTGTACTGGGTTGAAGTCCCCAGTACAGGATTTTCAGATTGACTTTCGTCCCATCAAGTCAGCCCATCCTTCATGGGAGGCAAGGAAGTTCGAGAAATCGAGTCTCAGTTCTGCGCAGCTATTTGATACAGTGGCCATGGTGTGGGAAGGAACAAAATCAAACTGTGAAAAGGCACCATGCTGTGTATCGATCCACAACAGATGCACTAGTTCACAGGTGGGCTACTGTGCACTTGTAAGCTGCAATTCAAAACTACCATGGGGTGAGGTGAGTCAGCATCCACCACACCCAGTAAGCAGTCAGACTTTGCAAGTGATTACAAAGTGGGTGAAAAATGTGAGGTGGTGCGGAATGCACACCTACTGTCCCGTTGGGAAGAGAAAGTTGTAGCAACAAGTGAAAGCTTTGCAAACTCAAATATTTCCTGCACGTGGTCACCAATTGTCAGGAGGTCTAAACCTCACTCTCAGGTTCTTGGCAATAATGGGCATGCAAGGAATCACAGACATGTTGCATAAGAGTAATAAAACTTGTTTATTACTACCAAAAGGAAAATCACAGTTGCCCTAAGAAATTCTTACCATTAGGAACTGGGAGCCAATGCAAAGCTTCCCTATACCATGAGGAATCTTCGTGTCTCCTGGGTCTCCGAGGTAGAAGACATAATGTCTTACATTATATACAGTACCTAACATAATTACCATGGTTACTGTAAGACAGAAACATTAGAGGTGGCTCCACAGTCTCAGATAACATTATGCAATTTTGTTATAGTCGTCACTTTGTGGAAACAAAGAGGTACAGTTTGTACATAGCCATGTAGTAATACAGATCATCAGAAGATGGCAATGCTGACTCATATATCATTATCATTACAAGGACACGGGTGTCCTAGCATCTTGTAAGCAAGAAATACATGTGTATATTGGAAAGTAAAGTGTATAGCAATTATGTGCATACATATCCTGACATCTATTCTTATATAGTAGATGCCATTAGCCCTATATGTTAGTATAACTTGTACCTAAATGCTAGCTGTCTGCGGTGTACCACTCAGGGTGCAGGGACCTCGTGTAACACCTCCATGATTCACCTTCCAGCCACTGATTGCTACCTGCACTTTCACTTTCCAACCCCGATGCAAAGTGCAGTTCATTTGCTACTAAGCTGGACATACTACAGCAGTACACGTACTGCTGTACAGAAAAAAAGTTTTGTAACAGCTAACTTATTTATTAATTCAAAGATAAGTACTGGTCTGTAGTTTTATTCAAGCCTGATTTTGCTCTCCTTTTTCCACCGCTGATCTTGGATGCTGGTCGCGATCATTCACTTTCTAGATCCCACATGCAGATAACATAACATAGCATATTTTTTTTTTGAAGGGCAAGAGTGCTGCTGATCAGCGATGGAGTTTAGGAAAGTTCCTGTATAGCTACAACTTGTAAAACTTCTGAACTGAGTACAGGTACAGTATGTGAGTCAGGAAGCATAATCGAGGAAGACGAGACTGCCAAAAGCAATAATCAATCAATTGGGCACTCAGGTAGAAGGTGAGCAGAGCAGTCTGCTCTGTAACTATATTCTAAATTATACTAAAACTAAAGTAAAATAAAATAAAGTTTATTAAATAAACTAAATTCTCTACCTCTTGTTTTTTATGAAGTGGGTTTACTGTACGTACTATTGGAGTGGGTATGAGGCAAGCTGGCAGTTAGCGCTGGCATTATTATGTACAGTATAGTACACTACTGCACTGTAAATGCATATGAAAATGTACTGCATGACCACTGAGGTGGGAACGAAGGAATTTAAAGTGGCTGAAAGTGCACTGCATGTGAGTTGATGATTGATTAAAAAGAGTTTGTATGCAACAAGCCCAATGGCATGGAGGGTTGAGGCATTGGTGCCTCATTCCTGCCAAGTTGGCAACCCATGTTGTTCGTGGTGCAAGCAAGTCAATCGGAGTCAGCTGGGGAGGGAGAAGATCAAGCATCTTCAGGACAGCTCTCTTGTCCTGGGGAGGGTGGCTTGGCAGTCCTACCGAATGACTGTCCCCAAATGAGCCTGGGCGCAGAATGGGTTGGGGATGCCAGAGAAGGAGGTGCTGCAGGACTCTGTAATGTACGCTCACCTCTCACGTGTGCATGCTGACATGCACACCCCAGCAACTGTGAGAGGACAAACCAGCAAAGTGGAAAATGGGGATGTCACTG
Organism: Neoceratodus forsteri; assembly: GCA_016271365.2. Lineage (NCBI taxonomy): Eukaryota > Metazoa > Chordata > Ceratodontiformes > Ceratodontidae > Neoceratodus > Neoceratodus forsteri. The sequence goes on from CM057456.1 coordinate 1,234,282,727, forward strand.
GCAGGCTCCATGAAGCCCGGACCGTGCTCCTGAGTTCCAGCTCAACCACAGCAACCAGATTTGTGTGCACTGGGAGAAGACAGTCCTCCCTCCCTGGCCCCACCACAGGGGAATCATGGGGACTCATCAGGGAGGGCAGGAGAGAACAATGAGTACTGGTGGAGGACAGCCCTCACGAGGTGAGAGCCAAAGCTGCCTGTCAGCCGTCCCAGGGATAAACAGAATATAAAGTTTAAAAAAGAAAGAAAACAGTTTGTATTTTAAGCATTTAGGATTGCCACTGCATTGTCAGCACAGGAAAAACAATGACAGAACAGTGAGCTGGAGAAACAGTTTAAGCTGACTTTGTACTGTACTTACTTGGCTGTGATGGCAACTCAAAAGATAAGGAGGACAGACTTATTGAGTCCCAGTCAGCATACACAGTGGCATCCTCAGATGGTGATGGTTATCCCCCGACAGTGACATTTCACCAGCGAGGTCCCCACAGTGACTACAGTGCCTAGCCGCAGTGGGAAACCCGCTGGAACCCAAGCTGTCGGGGGTCCTGCACCCCCAATCAGTTCTGACTGGAGTTGAGAATCCTTAATGGGGTGGGGAGCAGCCCCGATAGGGGCTTGGGAGGCAAAGCCCCTGTAGAAAACAAAGAACAAAGTGCAAACCAGCAGCTGACTGCAGAATGTGGTCGACCTGCCGGTGTCGCTGACGGGCATTCGACGGAATTTTATTGACCTGGCCATGGATCCAGATGATAACGATTGCCTCTGGCCTCCTCGACTAAAAATAAGAGCTCATCTGTAGTGTGTGTGGTAGGCCCAGGATATGAGAGACCAACAACGAAAATGACCAGCTCTTTAGCAAGCAATATGATACTCTCTTGTCTGAAATCCATAGCTTCAGGGAAGAAAACCAAGTCAAATTTGGGTAATTAAAATTCCTCCTGCAAAAGCTGGAGTAAAGCATCACTGAAACCAAGGAGGGATTCAACATCAAAGATGATGTACTGCAGTTACACTGAGCTTGAACCCCTAACTGCTCAATCAGCCCACTTACATGAAAAGTATTTGGACCTTGAGGCCCACACTCGGCAGGACAACATGCAACTTTACAGAGTCCTGAGGGATCAGAAACCAGTCTGATGAATGACATTCTTGAGGATCTACTTTGTGACATCTTACAACTACTGGACACAGTGCAGTTTAAAACTGAGAGATCTCATCAGGCCCTCCTACCAAAACCAGTTGTGGAGACCAAGGAACACCTGACCAGCCATTTCTTCTGATATCTCCTTCTGAGATCCTGTCAGTCTGGAAGAGGGGGCAGAGGGACAGAAGGTCAGAGAAGGGAGATGGGAGCTAAACATGTGGCTCAAGGGCTGGTGCCAGGAAAAAGGAGACAGATTTGTAGGAACTGGCAACAGTTCTGGGGAGCGAAAGTTCTTTAAATTTGATGGACTGCATCTGACTAAGGAGGAGTCAGTGCATTTGGGCAGAAGTTTGATATCTTGCAGAATATTTAAACTAGCAAATGGGAGAGGGGTGCAGCACCCCATAGGTCGAATGGGAAGAACACCCTCCCTCAGCTAGTGGTCAAACAGGGATTCAGCATGTTTGCAGTTCATTTGCATCACCAGGTAAGAAAAAGTTCCTCCCATACGACTAATACTAGGAAATGCCAAACTCACCCAAGAACTAACACACTGAAATCTGGGCAATGGAAAATCATGTACACAAATGCTCACAGCCTGGGAAATAAGATACTAGACCTGCAGGCATAATGTCAGAGGCTAAGCTGGACATAGTAGCAATTAGTGAGGCGTGGTTTACCAGTAACACCACTTGGAGACTTCAGTACCTTTTCTATGTACTGGTCTGAAGAGACCGAGATGCAAAAGTGGGGGTGGAGGGCCCTGTATGTCAATGAAAATATCAGAGCTACAGAAATTCAGAATACACATAGGAGCCGGAAGAACTGTGGGTCACCCTGGAAACAGGAAATGGACAGTCATAAGAACTGGGGTTGTCTACAGGGCCCCCAGACCAGGAGGAGGACATAGACACATTACTGTTAGAAGATATACAAAACATGACAGCTAAAGGGAGGTTCTGATAATAGAGACTTCAACATGCTGGATACAGATTGGTAAATACCAGCAGAAACATCTGCCAGAAGTAGAGACATGGTGGATTCTCTGCAGGGAGGGCCTCAAACAACTGGTACAACAACCCACAAGAGGCAGGGGTATCCTAGATCTAGTACTGACTAACAGGGAAGGGATCACAGATCTCCATAGGAAGAGGCATCAATAGTAGAAAACAAGAAGTTGTTATCCTCTATACAGACAGTTGGTGAGACCCCATCTGAGTACTGTGTGCAGTTCTGGAGACCCCATCTCCACAAAGACAGAGACAGAGTGGAGGCTGTCCAGAGGAGGGCAAACAAAATGGTGCAGGGTCTGCACCAGAAGACATGCAAAGAAAGACTAAAGGAGCTTAATATGTATACCTTGAGGAAAGAAGGGAGAGAGGACATGATAGAAACTTCTCAAGTACCTCAAGGAATCAACAAAGTCCAAGAGGGTAGCATATTCAGAAAAAGAGATGTGCAAGAACAAGGCATCAGATTTGAAGATAGAGGAGGGACAGCTCAGAGGTAATGTGGAGGAAGTATTTTTCACAGAGAGGGTTGTGGATGCATGGAACAGCCTCCCTGAGGAGGTCGTGGAGTCAAGAACAGTGGGTAATTCAAGAATGCATGGACAGACATAAGGCAGTCCTAGTGGGGTAGGAGGAAATAAGCTGTTGGTTAACTAGAATCTGCAGCTTATCGGTTAGGTAGGAAAATGGGCAGACTAGGTGGGCCAAGCGGTCCCATCTGCCATCAAATTCTATGTTTCTATGTTTCTTCAGGTAGAAGGTCACCTGGGGATAGTGACCATCACATGGTATGGCTCAATTTGGCACTACATCTAAATCATCCCATCTCAAGGCAAAAACATGGGACTTCAGAGGAGCTGACTTTGATAAGATGGCCAACAGAGTTAAGCCTATCCCTGGCAAAAGTAAACAGGTGAGGGTACAGGCAAAGTGGAAGGCATTATGATGCAATGATTTGACGAACATCCCATTGTGTTAGAGACAGAAAAGTAAGTGCAAAAGAAGAAGAAAACCACTTTGGTTCTCAAATACAGTAGCAGAAAAGGTCAGAGCCAAAAGGCTGGCCTTCAGGAAATATAAGAGAACACAGTGGGATGAAGATAGGGAGGCATACCAAAACTGCCCTAAGGGAAGAGGGAAGGCAGTAAGGAAGGCAAAGTCCCAAACTGAGGAAACACTAGTACGAATAGTAAAAGAAGGTGACAAGACTGTCTATAGATACATTAGTGAAAGGAGAAGTCCAGAGGGGGTATTGCTAAGCTCAAAGGAAACAAGGGGGCATGTGAGGAGGAGGAGGACCTGTAAGCGCTATCCTAAATAGATACTTTTTTGCTTAGTATTTACTAAGAGAAGGTAGGGCAGGGCCCACAGCTCAACTTTTCATGGACACAGGGAGGAGGGAGGTGAACACTAATCCCTTCACAAAAAAAGTGGTCCTACAAGAGCTTGCTAAGCTCAGGGTGGACAAGGCAATGGACCTGATGGCATACATCCCAGGGTACTTAAGGAGCTAAGGGTGGAAATAGCAGAGCCATTACAGAACTGTTTAATGAGTCTCTGAGCACAGGAGAGGTCCCAGAAGACTGGAGAAGGGCTTATGGATCCTGCTCCACAAGAGTGGTAGCAGGGAGGAGGCAGAGAACTACAGACCAGTCTGTCTTACCTCAGTAATGGGCAGATTATGGAGGCACTCCTTAAGGAAGGATAGTGCAACACCTGGAATCCATAGAGGCACAGGATCCAAGACAGCATGGGTTTACAAAAGGAAGGTCCTGTCAAACTAATCTCATAGATTTCATTGACTGTGTAACCAGAGTGGTGGACCAAGGGGGCAGTTCATCGCCAACCTTGACTTCAGCAAAGCTTTGACACTGTTCCATAGAAGATTGATAAATAAGCTGGGTGAGGCTCTGGGTAGGTCCAGAAGTTGGTCAACTGATGGCACTCTGGATTTACAAGGCAGAAAACATAGAGTGGAGATAAATGGTATACAGTCAGAAGAGATGCAAGTCACAAGTGGGGTACCTCAGGGTTCAGTCCTGGGGCCAGTCCTCTTCAATATCTTCATCAGTGACATTGCAGATGGATTAGAGGTAAGGCTTGTCTGTTTGCAGATGACACCAAGATCTGCAACATGGTAGATGATCCAGATGGGGTGGGCAGAATGATAAGAGATCTGATAAACTAGCAAAATGGTCAGAAGAGTGGCAACTGGGATTTAATGCAAAGAAGTGCAAGATCATGCACATAGGGAAGAGAAACACTGAAGCCACTTTATAGACTGGGAGGGAGTTGCTGGCAGTCACAAAGAAAGAAAGAGACTTGGCATCATCATCATCACCGATGACCTGAAATCATCCAAGACTTCTAAAGCAGTAGGTAAGGCTAGGGATGTTAGGGTGTATTAGTAGGGTATCACAAGTCGTAAGAGGGAGGTAATAATCCTCTTTACAAGACATTGGTTAGGCCTCATCTGGAGTACTGCGCAGTACTGGAGGCCACACCTTCACAAGGACATTAAGCAAATTGAGGCAGTCCAGAGAAGGGCAATGAAAATGGTGCAGGGACTGCATCAGAAGACATATGAGGACAGATTAACAGAGCTCAATATATATACCCTTGAGCAAAGGAGGAGAGAGGTGATATGATCGAAACATTCAAACACCTTAGGGCATTAACAAGGTGAAAGAGTCTAACATGTTTAAATATAAGAAAAATAGCAGGACAAGAGGACACAGCATGAGATTAGAGGGAGGCTGATTAAGGGGAATATGAGGAAATTCTTTTCACAGAAAGGGTGGTGGATGCATGGAACGGCCTACCCCAGGAAGTGGTGGCTACGAATACAGTGCAGGGCATCAAACAGGCATAAGGAGCAATACAGATCAGTATGAATAGATAGGCCACTGACAGAGCAAAGGCCGATGGCACATTTATAAGGTAGAAAAAGAAATGGGCAGACTGGATGGGTCTTGCGATCCTTATCTGCCGTCAACTTCTATATCTATGTTTCTAAACTAAAGGAAGCCTCCCAATGACCCTGGTTCATTATCATGAAATTCAGCTCATATTGGGACAAGGAACTGATTCAGTGGCAGGCCTGGCAGCTCAGGAATATCACATATCATTCTGCCAGACTGACCTTTGACTAGGATTATCAGCCGGAGGTTATGTATAAGCACAGAGCTCCACCAGTGTTTTATGCATCCTAAAAGAGCATCATGTTAAATTTCAAAGCCCATACCCAGCGCTCCTCTGAGTATATTGCAAGTCCAGAACAGAGCTCTGTCATATGCCAGAAGATGCCCAGAAGGCTGTCCAAACCAGAGGATGGCCTCTGCCACAACAGACTGGGCTGCAACAAACCACTAGGGCCTCTACCTCTAGTTGGGAGGTAGCTAAGCTGCAGAGGAGCCAAACCCAGGGCTGTCAAGCACCCTATGCAACCATGTAGGAGGTATAAGTTGTTTTACAGTCCTTGCAACACCTGTGAATGGCAACCCTCCAAGGACAAACACCCTGCATGAATTATCCTATATGGTACCCTCCTGCTACCCTCGATGGTCTCCTCCTCCTCAGGCATTAAAGGAACACTGTCAACCCCCTTAGGTCTCAAAGTGTCCCTAGTCTAAAAAACACATTTTATGATTACCAACATGCTATAAAGATTGTTGTTGTAGCTGGTAGCTTGTTTCTAACTCTAATTTTCTTTAGAAAAGTGACAATCAGACTGCCCACCATACTGGTGCTACCACACAAACACAAGTTTGTTTACATTCCTTGATCACTCAACTGCTTCTTTTCCTAGACTTGTGAATGCCCAAAACACAGTCTAGCCCCCCATGATGCACTAGGAGTTTAGGAAGCTACTGCCTCATGAGTGATTGCACTGTTTGGGTGTGTTTCTAATGCTCAGGAAGTATGCAGTTTGAACAGATCCAGGATTGTAAGCAAAACAAGGTTGTTTACAAATATACAATAGCATGCATTTCAGTTCCACTAAACGAGGAGACAGACAAAAACAAACAGCAACATCAATGAATTTTAGAGAAGGCAAGAAATCACAAAATGTAGGGTTTTTAACTAGAACTAATAAGATGAAAACAGGTCGACAGTGTCCCTTTAAACTTTCAGCTTGCCTGATCGGCCAGTGAGTATTTGCCTGGCTATATCTGGAGTGAGGCTGCCTTCTGCTATCCTTTCCTGCACACTATTCCAGATGTGGCAGTTGATACTAATTATGTGCTTTAGGTTACGTTTTAGTCATTCTAGACCTCTGTACCTGGCGCTATTATTGCAGTTCATTATATTGAACACAACACTCTTTCTCTGTGCAAGTTCTCCTGCTCCTAGACATTTTTTAGCAGCTGAGTTTACAACCTTCTCAATCCTTCTGATTCTCAGCAGATGGATTGTTGCCTCTGGTTTATCCTTCAACCAGCAAAGTGCACTGACTGAACTGGTTCAGAGGAGGACTTTCCTTTAAGTGCATGTCAATTAACTTTTACAGAGAGATCACTGTATTGATGGAGGTGAAATGCTTCATTTCTTGACCTAATTAGCCTTGTCACAAAACTATGGTCCATATGTTAGCCTTTTCCATTTTAGGTTGATATTTCCCAATGCTATGTGACATAGTAGGTCTCACTGGTCCCATTAATGTCCTCCCAAAGCTTTACTTTGTTTTATTGTATACTTCTCTGCATCTCTGTTATGTTAATGACTGAGGGCTGCTATATTTTGAGCATTCTGAAGTTTTACATTGGTGGCTTGATGATATTTCATAGCCTTCAATGTGGTGGTGTTGCTTGTAATAATCATTGCAACTTGATCTGTATATCTCTCTGAAGCCCTTTTACTGCTTCTCTTAGCAGTCATGGTCAACTTGCTCTTCTGCCCACTGCTCCACAGAACACTGCAGCAGGACAACAAGGTTTGAATGTACAGGTCGGAGTCAAGGGGCAACCTCCCTACTGGAGAAGTGTCTTCTCCCCAGTTCAAGGTCAGTCCATCATGTCTCAGGCAACCTAACTCTAGTAGAGGCCTTTCTTCATGGCCTCCTACCTTGGAGCGCATTCTGCTGCTCATGCTCCATCTGGCTTCTAGTGGGCTGTAAGTGGTAGATATCTATTACCTGTATAATAGTTTATTTTTCTATGTTGTCTATCTTTTTTGTTTCCAGCTGGTTGTTTGAATTGTTCTCATTCCTTGTTTCCCCTTCTGCTTTGCTGCTATATATTACTCTGCTGATCATAACCACCAGTAACGTAATTGCTCTGGGATATATTCACTTGATTCTATAAGTAGAGACAGACCATGGAGCTTGGTGGGGGTTGATTTCTTGCTTAGCTCCAGAAAAGGAGACCTCTACGCTGTCACTATTCATTGGGCCCAAATGATACCCATGATAGTATACTCCCATAATGTCAATGGACTCAATAATCCATTTAAAAAGTCCAACATTTTAGCACATATTATTCTTTTTTTTTTTTTTTGAACTTCTCTTTATCCTCCTGGTCGCCTTGCCACTCTACTCCTTCGGCTAGCTCAATGCCCTCCAGTCCCTACTGAGTCTGCCCCCAGAGTGCCTTCTGGTGACTCCCTACCTGCCTCCTTCACCTTGCACAGTGGGTCTGCCCTGCACTCTATGGACTGGGTGGCTGGAGCGGCTGTCATCCAGAGTGCCGCGGGTTGTTTTCCGTTTTTCTGTCCCTCCCTCCCTCCCACTGAGGACGCCCGGCTCGGGCGGAACATGCTACGCACGCCTGCCAAGTGCCGGATGATGTCCTCCTCCCGACTCCCCTCATGGAGTCGCCGCTGCCCCGAGGGTCGGTGCTCCCACCACCACGGGCGAAGGGTGCAAGAACACTCAAGGAGGACAGCATCCATGGGACGCCGATCCTCCTTCCCTGCCGACCCCCAACCACTCCAGGCTTGTTCCCTCAACCCAGGTCGCCGGAGCGTGAGGTGTGGCGCCCAGCCTCAACCTCAGTGCCACCGGCCGGCTTTTAGCACATATTAAAAGCAGAAGCCCACTTTTGTGCTATTACAAGAAATCCATCTATCTTCTATAGAACATGATAAATTAAAGAGCTGGGGCTACTTGACTGTACTAGCTTCTTCTTATCAGTTGGGGAAGAGAAGGGTGTAGCAGTACTTATTCCTAGAACTATTCCCTTCCAGGTGGTGGTGGTCAGAGTGACCTTCTTGGGTTGCTTAGCTATGGTTAAGGTACTTACCTTGGCCAAGATCTTACTGTGGCTAGTATAATATTCCATCTGGCTCTACCACCACCTTTGTGAGGCTGCTTTATAGAAAATTAGTGACATTTCAGTCTGGACTGCTGGTGTTAGGAGGGATTTTAACATGATTTTAGACAATAAGGATAATACAGACCTCATCCTCCCAAGTTCACCCCATATAGAGGCCATACATACATTTTTAAAAGATGTAGAATGGACGGACGCCTGAGGCAACTCCACCCTTCCCACAGATCTTATACTCATTATTCGCCCCTCATGGCATTCACACCAGAACTGACTGGTTACTAGTATAGAAGGAGTTTACTTACAAATTGTCGCATTACTGCCTATTCTACTCTCAGATCATGCCTCTCTACATTTAGAATTAAATTTAGCGCAATCAAGGTACAACACTTTGGAGATTTAATAATTCTTTGTTAAATATACTGACTTTAGCGCCTTAATGGTTGAAAGGCTGGAACAGATTCTTCGGAAAATATGAGTCCCATGATATCAGCTCCTATGTTGTGGTGGACACCCTTAAGGTTCTTGTTATGGGGATATTATTAAATACTCTTCACACCTTCATAAGACTTGTGAGGCAAAACTACAGGAACTCCAATTAAACTTGCATATCTCCAACAAAGACATATGCAGGGACATAAAACAGTCACTACTGACTTAAGCCAAATTAAACAACGGATACTTAATCTGAAAAATGATATGGCAGTCCGCTATTTACTGACACAAATCTTATGAAGGGGTGCCAGAGCTACCTGAATATTAGCCCACTGGCTTTGCCAGAAAGCAGTGCAAAATGCAGTTGTATGTAATAAACACCCAACATCCCAGGTTATGCCCTCAGATCAAGATCTTATACTACAGGCATTCTGAAACTATTCTCGTATAAAGCAGATGTTGCCTCCTTCCTACTGATAGAGGATAGTTCCTTTCCTAATTGTGATTACCCACATTGAACCAGCCCCCAAAATAAACACTATTAGCATCCATTACTATGGAAGAGTTGCTTGCAGTATTTGTGAAACTTAAGACAGTAAACGCTGATCCAAATGGATACATGGCTGAATTTTACAGGGCTTTCTGTGACACCCTTAGTGTACCACTGTACCACACATGTAGGGAGACCTGTGCTCTCACCTGGAAACAAGCTGCTATTTCAGCAATCCCTAAACCTGGTAAAGATAATGTATTATGCTCATCCTATAGGCCTATTTCTGTTCTCATTATAGTTTTTATATTGGTGTTTATTCTCCTCAGTGCTGCAGCTGCTTGTCAGCCAATCTACCAGACTCCGGGATGTTCGGTCACTTGTAACACCTTGTGTGTCCCAGCGACCCCAAGAGTTGGCCCACAGACTTTATCCTGTCACGGCCCCAGTCAGTTTCCATTTTCTTCCCATTATTTGAGACCACAGAACGCTGGATGCACATGCGTAGAGGCATGCATGGGCTCCACAGCTCCGTGACGGCCCTTCTGTGCTCCTGGCTCAATGCCAGGTTCCCCCATGGCATGGTGCTGCCACCCAGCCTCCACCAGGTGGCAGTCAAGCATCAGAGGAAACCCCACATCCCTCCCCAGAGAGGAGAGGAGAGTTGCCTGGCGACTGCTCAATCTCTCTCGCCTCCACCCCGGCTGACCACCGACTGCCCGAGCTAGTTCCTGAACTTGAGTAACCGTGTGGCACGAGGTGTGGCATCCAGCACCTCAGCCCTCTGCTCTACTGGGCCAGCTTTCGTTTTTAATATTGATTATAAATTATTTACCATGGTAATGGCAAAACAGTTGGAACTTTCCTTCCATTTTGTTAACAGAGACCAAACTGGTTTTGTTCCATATCGTCAAACACAAGAAAATATTAAACAGACCCTTCATATCCTAAATCATGCCACCTGATACAATGTCCAGTTTATACTATTGAGTTTAGATGCTGAAAAGGCATTTGACTGGGTGGCATGGTCTTTTTATTCCCTGTTCTACAATGCTTTGGTATTAGGTTACAATGCATATTCGTGCTGAAAGCCCATTACAAGAACCTAATAGCTTACATCAAGGTCAATGGCAGCAACTCTCCCCATCTACGCTTAGAGTGTGGCACCCATCAGGGTTGCCCCATTCCCCTCCTTTTTGTTTTCTACCTGAACCATTAGCCCGCCCTCTGACAAAATTCAAACATACGTGGCTTTCCCTTGATAACTCAGGAGCTTAAAAGCAGCCCTATATACCAGTGAGCTGCTTATTTATCTAACAGGTCTGGAACACTTCACTTCCTTATCTTTGGGAAGCATTGACATCTTTTGGATCACTAGCAGACTATCAGCTTAATACTACTAAAACAGATGTGCTTCAAATTAATTCTACCCTAATGCAGTAAATAAAAATAATTCCATTTCTGGCTAGATTGGCCCACTCAAAATACCTTGGAATTCTTTTGTCTGCAAATGCTGACTTGGTCTTTACCCTTAATTATGATCCCATTACCACTCAGCTTCAGAAAGATATTGACGTATGGATGAATCTGCCTGTACCGCTAATTCAGCAGGTAGACAGTATTCGCATGATTGTACTACCCATGATTCTCTATCTGTTTCAGGTGCTACCAGTAACCACCCCTCAAGTTATTTCAAAACCTACATTTAATTACTGACCAGATAAGTCTGAACAGAAAGAAGCCTCGTAGTCAAATAAACAACTCTTCAACTCCCTAAAACTAAAGGAAGGATGTCCTTCCCAATCATTCCCTCTACCACATGGCAGCCCAACTCCGTACTGTGCTTTACTGGCTTTCTGCTAGTTGCAGAGCACATCGGAAAGATCTAGAATTATATGAAGAAGACCTCCATAACACTGAACAGAAATGTTCAATGCTATAGCAGTCCTTACACCAAAATATTATTTCACAATGGCACACCATCCTTCACATGAAAATGCTCCTTCCATTCCATTCCTTATTACCCTATCACCTACGTGGCAGATTTTCACTCTGCTACCTTATACACTGGCTTCTTAATATGGAAACAGTTGGGCCTCACCAATGGTTTCAGTGATAAAGGACCAGCGGCTTCTTTCCTTTGAGGAACTTTTTCAAGGATTCTGTCCCTAGGACTCACTTTAATAGATACTTGCACGCTAAGAACTTACATAAGTGTAGCGCTCAAGCGGGCATAAACCTCAGTTTCTTGAACTAGCAGTGTAAACCCTGATGGATAAAGAGACTATGGAGCATCTTATCCCCATGCTATACCAAGCATTGCTCTCTTTGCAGGGCATTAATATGCAGACATTTGGAAGGCCTGGGAACAAGATTTCCAAATTAACATCTCAGACCAGCAGTGGGACATCTGCCTATTAAACCTCTGTAAAGCTACTTTCTCCCATACATTAAGGAAATACTTCTAGAAAAATCTTGTGCAATTTTTTCTCACAACTTTACAGCAGGTTTAATATATGCTCTCAAAGATGCCACTGCTGGCATCAACATGGCGCACAGGTGACTCTATCTGTCCATATTCATTGGTCCTGCTCCATGCTGCTTCCCTTTCTTTCAGGCTCTCTGAGGACTTTACTGACCTGTGGGGCCACAGGTTCAAAGTCAGGAATCTCTGTTTTATTCTTAAACCTACCAGAGGGCCATCACATTTTGAAAGATGGAAAATTCTAAACATTGCTATACAGTGGCCAAAAAGTAATCACTAAACTTTGGCTCACTCCCACTGTCTAGTCCCCATACCCAAGGGCTCCATGCTGAGTGGGAAGATAACACGGTTGGCCTCGTGTCCCATCCGACTCGGGCGGTGTTATGTAATGCCAGGTAATTAAAACAAGACAGCAGTGATTGTTGATCTCATTGGGTCATCTGACCTGGCTTGCATCACTGAGACCTGGCTGGATGATAATGCTGGCCCAGTTTTAGAATCAACAATTCTGGACGGGTTCTGGTGATACACCACCCAAGGATGATGGTAGTAGTGGTGGTGTAGCCATGTTTTAAATCAGAATTGAGCCTTGTAGATGTGCCAGTGGGAGAGACCATTTCATTTGAGTGTATCATGGGTGCAGGTGCAGGTTGCAAGATTCTTCTCATCTACCATCCACCCAGTAGCAAGAAGCATTTCCTGCAGGAAGTTGTGGACTTTGTCGTCGACATGATGTTGGAGTCCCCAGATGGATGGTTCTGGGTGACTTCAATGCCTGGGTCGATGATGAACTCTCGAATTTGGTCAGGACTTCCTCCAACTTATGAACTTGTTGGACTTTACACAGGTTATCACCTCTAGTGACCACAATCATGGTCACCGCTGACTTGTTTTCCTACTGGGTATGGAATACCTTGACTTGGTGGTGGAGCTGTTTGAAGTAAAGAAGCAAATTATAAAAAGAACATTCATAAGCTCTCCTGACCCACCTTCTCTGCAACTCCCTCATCCCTGTTTGCTGTCTGTTCACACATGAACTCACTGACGCCAGATCTGCAGAGATGGAGATTAACACAGACCCTCACTCACCACCTTAGTTTGCCACCAGCTGAATGATAGGAGTGAGCACATGCATACTGTAGAAACTGTTTGATGACCAATGAGAGGTTTCCATGATGCTTGCTGTTTCTGTTGCTTCAACAAGACAGATTGTATCATTTGTCATATAGGTCATAGATAATTAGATTTTTCCCATTTTAGAAACCTCAGTGATTTTGGCATTTCCATGACAATACTTTGATTTTTTTATGTTTACCATGACGGACCCATGACGCCTTGGCGCACCTTCTATATGAAATTTGGTCCCCAGAACCATAGACTTTGTCAGCACAAAGAATCACTTGTGCACCCAGTCTGCCCAGATGGGTCCAGCCTAATCTTTCTCCGCAAACCATAACTGGTCTCCAGTGACCATCCCTCCTCTCTACCTATTTACTAATATTCCCATATGTCTATCCCACACATGCTTAAAGCCCCTACTGTTGTTAGCTTCCACCACTTCCACTGGTAGTCCATTCCAGGCATCCAACTACTCTTTCAGTGAAGCAGTACTTCCTCACATTCCTCTTAAACTCTCCTCCAGCTTCATTGTATGTTCTTGGTTCTGATGATCTTCCTCATTTGAAAGAGACTCCCATTGCATGTTGTTCACTCCTTAAGATACTTGTAAGTGTCTATCATGTCTCCTTTCACTCTCCTCTCTTCAGGGTGTATATGCTGAGATCCCCAGTCTCTCCTCATAGGACTTTTGATGCAACCTCTATACCATTTCACTTGCCATCCTCTGGACTACCACCACAATGTCTATGTCCTTTCCGAGATGTAGCCTCCAGAACTGGACACAATTCTCCATGTGGTTTCTAACCAGCAAGTGATACAGTGACAACAGTACCTCTACTGCTGAAGATACTTCTCCCTATGCATCTCAGCAGCCCACAGACCCTGCCCACTGTTTTGGCATACTGCCCTGCCACTTTGAGGTCATCAGGTAGGATTACCCCAGGTCCCTTTCCTGCTTTAAGAGTGTCAATTCTCACCACCACAATCCTATATGCAGCTCCTGGGTTACTATGCCCTAAGTGCCTGATTGCCAACTGCCATGCTCATGACTACTCTTCGAGTTTCCTAAGGTCCCTATGCATTCTCTCTCCACCCTCTTCTGAGTATCCACCCTATTACAGATTTTGGTGTAAGCAACAGATTTTGGTATAATCTGCAAAAGGTATACCTTCCTTCCAGTTCTTCTCTAATGTCACTTATGATGACATTGAAGAGGACTGATTACAGTACTGAGCACTGTGGCACCCTGCTGGTAACTCCCCAGATTACAGTGAGAGCCATTAACTACCACCCTTTGTCACCTATCCATTAATCAGTTCCTTACCTCATTCACCATTTTGATCCCACCTCTAGGCTGATCAGTTTCTTTATCAGCCTCCTGTGTGACACAGTGTTGAAGGTCTTGCTTAAGTCTAGATAAGCCACATCCACTGCCTTTCCTGATCTATTTCCCTGGTCACCCAGTTGAAGAAATCTGATGTGTCTGGCATGACCTCCCCACCCTCACCCCACCCTCACTCCATGAATCCAAGCTGCCTTTGGTTTTGTAACCCTTGGATTCAAGATACTCTACCAATCTTTCCTTTAACAGTGTTTCCTTTATTTTTCCACACTGATGTGAGACTGATCTACCTATAGTTGCTAGCCTCATACCTGGTGCTGCTCTTATGGAGAGGGACCTCATCAGCTGTCCTCCAGTTCTCTGGAATCACACCTGCTCTGGTGAGCTCTCTTTAATAAGGCCATCATTGGGGCAGCTAGCACCTCCATGAGTTCCTTTAAAACCCTTAGGTGTATTCCATCTGGTCCCATAGCCTTGTCCACTTTCAGAGCTGCAAGTCCCTTTTAGATTCTTTCTTCTGAAAATGGACGGTGTCCATCTTCCCCAACATTGTTCCTGCTGCTTCCTGGTAGTCTCCCTCACCATCTGCTGTGAAGACTGAGCAGAAGTAACTGTTCCAGATGTCTTCTTTTATTGATCCTTTTCTAGGCATATCTCCTCCTGCTGCACTCTCTTCATTCTCAGTGTCCATCCACTTGCTTTCCTCTTCTTTCTTACTTACCTGAAGAAAGCCTTATCCTCTTTATCTATCCCTTTGGCTATCCTTTTCCTCTTTCTGTACCTTTTCTACCCTTACTGCCTTTCCTGCTTCCCTCTGTTTTACATGGTATTCCTTCCTGTCTTCCTCCCTCTGTGTTTCCTTATACTTCCTAAATACCATCCTTTTTCCTCATCACCTTGGCATCATTACTAGAGAACCATAACAGCATCTTTTCCTTTACTTTTACTCACTTCCTTCAGCAAGAGGTCGGATGCCCTAATTAGGCCTCTCTTATCTTTCCCCACTGTGCCTCTACCCCTTCCTGCCAATCCCATCCATATGAGGCAGTTTCTGAGGCAATCACCCATTTCTTTAAAATCCACCCTCCTAAAGTCCAGGGCCCTTATCCTCATGGGGTTTGCCTCTGTTGCCATCTTAATGTGAAATCACATTGTATGGTGATCACTGGTACTTAGGGAACTGCCCACTGTGACATCTGCAATGTCACCCCTGTTTGTAAGCACCATGTCCAGCACTGCCCAGTCCCTAGTAGGTTTCTTATCTAGCTCCCTGAGAAAAGCCCCTTGCAGGGAGTCAAGGATGGCCCTGTTATTTGCTGAAGCTGCAGTTGGGAGGCTCCTATTCACCTCTGTCAATTTGAAGTCTCAAGTAACAGCACCTCCACCTTATTTGACATTATGATAGTGGCTTCTCCACGTGCCTTATCTACCTCCTTCCATAATCTGTAGGCCTGTATATAAACCCTGTATGGATAGCAGCCCCAGAACCTGTCTCCAGAAGGAGTCACAGTACCTCCAGCTCTTCTCTTCCTGCAGGTGTCCCTCTACTTTCATGGCCTTGATTCCCTCCTCACATGTAGTAGAATCCCTCCTCCTCTTCCCTTTCCTGTCTCTCCTGAATAGAATGCAGCCCAGTACAGCCATCTCCCAGTCATCGCTGTCCATGCACCATAGCTCTGTATGACCAAATCCAGGCTAGCCTCCTCCATGATGGTCTTTAAGTCTGAAATTTCATTTCTCAGACTCCTTACATTGGAGCATATGGCACTCCATGCCTTACTCCTTCCCTACTAGAGATGATGCAAGATAAAATTTTGCTGGTGAAATTGCTACAAAACTGGCAGTTTTTGCCACATGAAACATTTACAAAATTCTGCCATTCTGTAAAATGTTTCGCAGGTGTGAAATGTTGCCATGAAATCTGCAATTTCACCAAATTTCACCTAAATTTCATAAAATTTCATTCAAATATCACCATTTCACGGGTGAAATTTCACATTTACAACAAAATTTCACATTTCGCCTGTGGAATTCCGCATTTTGTACCAATGAAATATTTCCTGAATGTCACAATTTCAAAATATTTTCTGGAATGAAATTTCTAGTTTCACACATCTCTACTCCCTACCTGCTTCCTTTTTCCCCTCTGCTGTCTGTGCTGTTTCCTGAAGCTCCCTAAACCTGCTCTTACCTTCTCTGTTATTTGTCTCATTTACTACTTCCTTCTTGCTTTCTGATTTATAACCCCTTAGAAACACAGAATTTGTCATCAGATAATGACTTCTTTGCCAACCAGTCTACCCAGTTTGTCCCTTCTAATACTGTCACCACAGACCCTACATGATCTCCAGCTTTCCCCTGCTCTGCTACCAAGATTCAATCATACCTTTCATACCAAGATTTATGGAGAGGAGGTAGATAAGGCACTTGAAGAAATGGATGCATAGGAGAGGGATCAACAGCAGAAGCTGGATATAATCCTTCCACTATGATGTTATTGGTAAGATACAATATTGAATTCTGTGCAAGATACTGAAGTCCACACATGAGGAAAGACTGTGATAAGGTGTAAGCAGTACAGTGTACAGTAACCAAGATGATCCAGGGTCTCAGGATGTGACACACTGTTAGAGGAGAGGCTGCACAACCTGAAAATGTCCACCCTCGAGCAGATAAGTAAAGGATAAAATGATAAGGACACGCTTTTATTTTAAGCGCCTGTTACAATGCAACTGCATCACTATAATTATATGTCTATTGCATGTAACTACATTGCAATTACTATAAGTTACACTGTAGTTATACTGTAACTACAGTATAGTTAAGGAAATTTAAAGTAAAGTGTTAGAAATTATAAAAACATTCAAGTACCTGCACAGGAAAAACAAGATTGATTTCAAAGACTTAATTTCCTTGAGGTCAAATTCAGGGACAAAAAGAAATTCACTCAAACTAGCAGGAGGGATATTCAAGAAAAATGTCTCTAAACACTTTTTCATGGGTGGAGTGGTGGACATGTGGATCAAACAACTGGAAACCATGGGAAGGACCAAATGGGTGAGCAGCTTCAAGGGGTGGGTGGAACAGACATATTGACTTAGTCACAAGAATGGGAGCAGATGGCCACTAGGACCTGAGCTGAGTAGTTTGGTTGGGTGGGCAGACTGGAAGGGCTGGAAGGCCTTTATCTGCCATCAATGTCTGTAACTACAGTACATATCTACAGAATATATCTGTCTCACAGTATGACTACATTGTATTTGTGATATTCTTTTTTTTTTTTCCGTGTTCACATTTTTAGTGCTCTGAAAGTATTTGTGTTATTCTGAAGAAGTAATGTCACAGGTTTTGTACAGTAATGTGCAGCCAAAATAAAATTACAAAAGGAGGCTATGGAATACAGTATAGCAGAGCCTTGTGAAACAAAGACATTTAATAACTGTCTGAATTCATTGGTACAGTAAATCATTTTTAATCAACCCAATTCCCTTAATAGCAATAAGGTACAGTACTTCCAAGGGTTACATTAGCATTTATCTAATCACCCACTAGTGGTAATGTTGCACTCAGCCTTGCTTCATGCCTCATGCCTCACTACACCCACAGACTACTGGTTGAAAGCCCTGGCCATGAGTATTACTTAAGTAAAGTGTTCTTGTGTAATGTTATCTGGCTAAAAATGCTGCAGTTACATAACCCCAATACACCCTTGATCTCCTACATTTTATCAATAGCTGCTTTGGTACCTAGGAGTTAATCTGTGGGTGCTTTATGGTCCATTGTTGTAGGATATGGGTAATGTATGTCTGGAGACAGACTGTCTGTCTCTGTATAGAATGGTTCTGTTGAGAGACGAAGGAGCTGGGGACAGTACAGTGCAGTGACAGCCAAGATCAGCATGCATGCTCTGAGTAGTGGTGTTTAATTTCTCCATAGAAAGCTACTAGAATTTGCCCTACTCATGTGGCAGTGACCATCTCTTCAAGCTTCAAGTCTTTTCCCTTATCAGGGTGCTATTTTTTATTTTTTGCAGTTAATCTTTTATTGAATTTTCCAACTTTTGTACAAATACAACAGATACTGTTACATGCAGAATCTTCATTAGGCAGATTCACCTTATTTAAACATATAATAATACAAAGTGATGTTGCATTCTACACAAATTGATATTAACAAACTCTGAGCTTTACAGTTCTATACAGACAGTAGCAACATGAAAACCTTTTCTCCTTGTCTGGGGTGCTAGCAAGGGTGTGGGCATCTGTACCATTGTAGGTGGTAAATGCTGTGGTGGGTATGGAGGAGGCCTGACAGTGCCAAGTTCAAAGCTGCTGATGGAGGTTTAAGGGCCTCTTTTGTGGCTGGCTCCTGAGTAACAGTGTCATGGTGGTTTTAACATGTCTTTACTTTGGTGTGGTTGTTGGGGAGTTAGCCTTGAGGCTATTTAAGTTCAAATGGGGTCCACCTGTCCAGGAATTTGGAGGAAGTACCTGCTGCAAAGTGAGACAATTATGAAAAGTTAGCCAACCTCGCCATTGACTGCAACCATTCCTGGAATGAGGGATCTCTGTGGAACGCCACTTCTGCAATAGGGTCCTTTTGACCTCTACTGAGGCCAGAAGTAGCCACAGCCTATGTTGTCCTGGTAGCAGTAAGTCATCTAGTGCAAGGCCTAGAATCCATAATGGGGTGTTAATGGTAGTGTCTAGTTCAGTATCTTGGAGCAGCAGGAGATGACCTTGTCCCATAGGGGGCGAATTAGGAAACAGTGCCATAAAATGTGCAGAAGTTCTGCCCCTGGGTACCACATCTCCAGCAGTCGTCTGTGGGCAATAGCCCCATTGCTTTCAGAAGGGTTAGGGTGCGATACTAAAGGTGCAGCACTTTGTTTTGAATAAGTAGACTATGTGTGTCTAAGCAAGCCTTTTTGGCAGACACCCAGCACCCGCTCTAGTCTTCGTCCGATACAGTGGTGTTGAGCATTTCTTGCAATCTAGATCTGGCCTTCTGTGTGGCATCAGGGCTGCATCCTCAGCATCTTATATACAGTGCCTGCTAGGCCCTTGGGTTTCTTTACGCAGCTCATGAGTGGGAGAGGAGGAGGATCCCTTTTCTGTTATGTTTACTAAACATAGAGCAAGATCAGGGTTCATCTGCCTTAACTATATAGGCATGTCTTAACTGGGGGTACCTCCAGAAATCATGTTCAGGAGGAGAAATGTGTCTTTTGAGGTAATGAAGGATTCAAATGTTTTGCCATCATGAGCCAGAGCATCTCTTACCCTCAGTATCTGGTTTCCTTTCCAGGTAGGCCAGTCTATATGTTTCGGTCAATCAGCCATGAGGGGTTATTCCAGAAACATTCACATAGGCAGGGTTGGTGCAGGATTTGGTAATATAGTCCACTTTTTGTGTGCAGTTTTTCCTCCTGAGCCCTGGCAGGTGGCTACAGCCCTCCGATTGGAGGGACACTGTCCGTCCCACCGCTCTCGTGCTAGGTGGCCCCAGTATTTCCCCTTTGGTTGCCCCCATGGCAGTGCCAGGAGGTGGTTGCCAACTTCTCCCCTCCCAGAGACCTAATCCAGAATCCCAGGGGACCACTCTTAGGAGTGGCAGATCATCATCGAGCTTGCCAGGCTTGCTTCTTCTGTTTTAGCCCAGTCCCCTCCCTGCCCACACAAGGATGTCGGCTTGAGTCTCCTGACCCAGATTGCCCTCCAGCTACTGCCAGAGGACAGTCAGTGAGTGGGACGACTAGTCCCTTCCTCCCTGAGAGAGGAGAGCAGTCCTCTGGATGCTCAATCCTCTCTCCCCCTGCCGACCCCCCGGCCCAGGCTTATTCCTGAACCTAGGTCGCCAGCATGGCACGAGGTGTGGCATCCAACATTTCAACCCTCAGCACCACCAGGCCAGAATATGGCCCACTTTCTGCCAGGTCTTGTGTACATTGCGAATGATTCTCCATTTTTATGTGTGTGGGAACTATTTTCCTAGATAGGCTGACAGGTCAGTGCCTCCTAATGTTTCCAGTTCCAGGTCACACCAGGCTAGCCTATCTGGGCCTAAATCCTGAAGCATCCTGCATGTTTTGGCTACAGAGTATGCATATGAGTACAATCTGAAGTTGGGCACCCGACCCAACTCCATCTATTCCATGGAGCCCTTAATTTCACTCAGCTGTATCTGGGCTTGGAGGCATCCCATAGGAAATTGCCAGTCAAGGAGTCTAATTTCTGAATCCATTTCCCTGGGATCTCAAGCAGCAAATGGGACTCTATGTAAAATATTCTTGGGGCTAGCATCATTTTAATTGCTCCTATTTTACCTGGCATAGCTAACTTCAGGTGTTTCCATCTTTTTATTTCAGATTGCAGTTGTCCAGCTGCAGGGTGAGATTTTCTCCACTAGGGTGTGTACTTTGGGTGTTACTAGGATCCCAGATGTTTTAATGTCCTTTGAGGACCAGGCTAGGCCAGTATTCATAAGCATGGCTGGGGTGTGGCCTGACTGAGGGAGGACCTCAGTCTTGCTGGTGTTAATACAGAGACCAGATATTTGAGCAAATTAATTTAGTAGTGCCAATAAGTGAGGTAAGCTGGTTTGCAAGTTCTTACGTCAGAATAAGGCAGTCATCCACATATAACAATGTATGGGTTGCCTTCCCCCTCTCTCTAGGCCTTGTGTGCCCGTGTGCTCATGTATTGTACATGCAAGAATTTCTATGCCAATAAAAGAGCACTGGGAAAGCGGCACCTTGCCTGGTCCATCTGTATAGATTGAAGGGCTTTTAAAGAGTGTCATGGTGAGCACTCTTGCCATGGGTTTGGTGTATAGCACTTTTACCCAGTTGCTGAGGGTAGGCCCAAAATTAAACTGTGAAGGGTGTCATGCAGGAACTCCCACTCCACTGAGTCAAAGGCTTTTTAAAGTCAACAGTTATGGCTGCAGCTGGAATGGGAGAGGCTGCAACCCCTGCATTCGAGTAACCAAGGCTCTAGGTGGCCTGAACTCACTCAGCCTTTGAGAAACCCTACTTGTTAGGGGTGTATTAGATGGTAGCACTGTTTCTAACTAGGAGGACAAGGCATTGGCCAAAATCTTGTGTCGGCATTAATTAATTAGATTGGCCTATAGCTACCAGGCAGGGTGGAGTTTCTTTAGGAAGAATTGTTATGATGGCTTCCTGAGGGTGTCAGGCAGACCTCCTTTTCCTTGGGCTTCCGGATCATGTTCAGCATGTGGTGGGAGACAGTGCCTGGACTAATTTATACAAGTCTACAGGAAATCTATCCCCGTGGCTTTGTGTGGGGCCATGTTGTCTATTGCTTCACTGACTTTTCTGTAAGTGGGGAGTTAAGGTGTTCTTTTGTTTGTCTGATAGTTGGAGCAGTTTCAGCTTGGTGATGAAGTCTGTGTACTTCTGCATGTCCCACTGGACTTGTGTGCTGTACAGTGCTTTGTAGAATTCCTCCATAGTGGTATTGATCCCTGTCTCTGTTGTTTGGGGTCTCCTTTACTATTTTGCAACTAAGAGATGTGTCTCTCGGCTTAGCGCTTTAAGCCTATATGCTAGTAATTTCCAACTTTTCTCCCTGTGCCCAGTAATTATGCTGCATCCATTGGATTTGTATAGCTCTGCTTTCCTAGACACAAGCATGTTTAGCTGGAGCCTAATATGAACTATCTCATAGATGATAGAGTGGATTTAAGTCTATCCAGGTTAAGTTTATACAGGATTCTTTATCAGCCAGTTTCTGCTCTAGCTCTGCTGCTTCTCTGTCTCTCTTTTCCTGCAGCGAGAGGCGTAAGCTATTATTTTGCCTCTTAAGGTAGCTGTAGGCTTCCCAGATTGCTGCTGCTGAGGCAATACCTGATATATTGTCTGCAAATTAGGCTTGGTTCTCTTTGACCACCCATATTTTGAAGTCCTTGTCCAGCAGGAGCAGAGGATCCAGCCTCCATTTGGTCAATTTCTTAGGAGAGGGACTGACAATTAGGGCTATAGTGAGAGGTGCATGGTCAGATAAGTATAGGAGCAATTACTGTATCGATTGCCATATGAGACACCGTGGGGAAGTAAGCCAATAACCCTACTGGCCATCTGTTTAGGAGCTGAGAAATAGGTGTAATTCCTATCAGTGGGGTGCTGAAGCCTCCAAATGTCCTGTAGCCCATGAAGATCGGCCAGTTTCTTGATGGCTGCCAGAGATTTTGGATGAGGGTCAGGCCTGGAGTTTGAACAGTCCAAAAAATGGACCATGGTCAGGTTTAATTCCCCATGATAATCTCTGATTTACTGTCTACAAACTCTGAGAGATCCTGAGAAATCCGTGTTAAATGTCTGGAAGGTCCTCATTGGGGTCATATATATTTGCCAAAGTTATTGTGCCCACCAGAGTAGCCACTTTGTCCATTACCCACCACCCCTCCCACTGGACTTCTGATACATTAGGGTCCACTTTAGTTTTTGTGGCATAAGATGGACAATCCATCATGTCTATCGGGCGAGCTGTGCACCTCCTACCCCACCCATTCCTGTGCCAGTTTGATTGCTTCAGATTGAGGTAGTTTGGTTTCTTGAATCAAGGCTATATGTGTATTAAGTTGTTTTAGTCTGGTTAAGATTTTTTTCCTTTTAATGGGGAGTTAAGACCCCTCACATTCCAAGAGGTGGCCGTAATTGTTCCAGAGTTAGACATTGAGGAATTTAGTTGGCGTGTAGGGGAGCTTCTATTAACATAAAACCAAGTCTTCGCTCATCTCTGATGCTGGCTGCAGCTTTACCTTTGCCCTGTTGGGGTGTTGTCAGCTGTTTTAAACTCTCCCATTACCCAGCCCTTTCTTTATACATACCCTTGCTTTGCCCTTTATCAGGGCTGCATATGATAGGTGAGCCAGCAACTCCCAATACATACACTTGTGTACCAGTTAGACTGAATGAACAACATCCATAAGAGTAACCATATACTGAACATATTTAACATATTTACAAGATGAGATCGGTAGGTCCTTTCCATTGCTGCCTGGCGACTCTTCCTCTTGGTCACCAAAGGCATGGATAGTCCTCCGAGATGGTATCCTTAAACAACCAAGCATTCAAAGTTAACACCAAACATTGCAAACTAAACTTTAATATGACATGACCAGGGAATTCATCCTTGACTACTACCTTATACAATACCCAGATTGGGGGAGAGGAGGAGGGGGTGCAGTTTCAGGGGTGAGGTCTAATGTTCCCTCCATCTGTGCACCCCATGAGGGATGTTATGGATAAGACAGGTAACTGTACTGGGTAAGAGGGACCCATAACTTGATTACCAGGATATAGTAAATAGAGCAGTAAAGACCTTTCTATGGTGGTCACTCCATGTTGGGATGAAGGATGGGAGGGATGTTTGCCATCTGTGCTCCCACAGGTCTGCATAGGGTCAGTACCTTGAGTAGGGGCACTTAGCAGATTGGGGACAGAGCCATCCCTTGGGGTAGCTTCCCGCCTCCTGCCTATCTGTGCAGTTGCACCGTGACATTTTGTTTGGTCAAGCTAAACCATGTGGCATACTGGAAGGTTGGGAGTCGGGGCAAACCCCAAGAGAAGGGGCTCCTATCCACGCCAATGTCACTGAGCATTAGGGCTGGGATGCATGTGCTTCTTTCAATGAACACCAGAGATATATCCCTGGTCCTCATTGCCCTTTACTTATCTTAGGCAGCAGCCCATTTCCAGTTGGTGGCAAGACATTAGTATCACCTCCCCTGTGAGTGTGATGGAGGCTTAGTGTTGCCCCAGTCCAAAATTTCAAGTCCCTCATACCCCTTGGATGAAGGGCTCATTGCCACCACATTTCACCTGCCTTGAAGCTGCATGCAAGCAGACATAAAATGGCTTCACTGTATGTCCATTTCAGCACTATGTGCTTCAGAGAATAAGGGCAGACCAGTGTTCCAGTTGATCTGTGAGGTGGTTATCAGCACAAAGTTTACACCACAACAAGGGAGCCCACCCATAGTCCAGAGATAGAGACTGGCAAGTCTGTTGCCATAGGAATATGATTAGGGGACAGTACACACTGCATTGCCGTTCAATTGCTCCTTCTAAACAACACATGGCACAAGCAGCATTGGCTCCACACCTGGGGCTAGCATCTCAGACCTGAGCAGCCTGCTCAGGCATTGACAAACTAGAGATGCTTCCTGGGTTTGGCTGGGGTCACTCGAATTGGATTTTTCCTGCATGGTGATCATGTAGTGGAGCCCATGTGGTTCTATAGAAATGGTCGCTCAGAGAGCTAATGTATTTAGAGCACCTTGTGGCTTCCGATGAGGTTCCTCTTGCCACAAAGTTAGAGAGGTGTCACTTGGGCCAATGTTTTAACAGTCAACAGGCGTACTTCAATAACTTGCCTGT
Organism: Neoceratodus forsteri; assembly: GCA_016271365.2. Classification (NCBI taxonomy): domain Eukaryota; kingdom Metazoa; phylum Chordata; order Ceratodontiformes; family Ceratodontidae; genus Neoceratodus; species Neoceratodus forsteri. The sequence continues at coordinate 1,234,307,425 of CM057456.1, forward strand.
CTTGCCATTGATCTGGGGATACTACTGAGCCAAAAGGGATTTTAGTGTGGCATTAAGTCAGATGTGTTTCTCCTCAGGATTTGAGTCAGCAAGCTCTTGTTAGCCTCCAGGCAGTTTGCAACTCCTGACACAGGGGTTCCAATCTGCCAGGTTTACTTCTGTTGAGTTGGATTTGTGGGTGGTCAGTGGCACCTCTGTTCAGAGGTTCAAGGCAGTAGGAGACAGTTCTCTAAGGGCATTGTACCAGTTGGCTATTTTGATTGAGTGTCTCCTGGGACACGCTGCTTGTGTCGGATAGCATTTGAAGCCTTTGGTGGCTCCTGGATGTTTCTTCTGGGCAGGGCTTTGGTGGCAGCAGAGTGCTTAGTCTGTTTTTTCAGTCTGCTTCTCTGGACTTTTGCCATGTCTCATCCACCTGGAATTAATTTGTGTTGGTAATGTGCTGGGCAGCAACTCCTCAGTCACAATCTCCATCAGCTGCCAGGATGATGTACATTGGGCAGCTTGGTGGTTCACCGCCTGCCCCGCTTTCTCTGAATATCATTTAAAACCTCTCAACTTGGGGGAGAGTTAAACATTAATGTTCTCAATTATAAGTCACTCTTAACATAGCCAGGTGCCTGAGAGCCACTGGTATATTCAGCTGGTACAGTCTTTTCTTCACCTCTGCATAAGTTCTCTGCTTCTTTGAGAGTTTGTAAGAAAAGTCCTAGTTAAGCTTGCACAATGTGCCCTGCCATTCCAATTGTTTAAGCTCTTGGAAGTACACAAACAGTGTTTTTTTTTTCAGGGTATCTAAGAAATCGGATCAAGATGGGTCTGGGTCTCTCCCAGGATGCAGTCTTGGGACCAGACTTCTGTGAGCCCACTCAAGCTCCAATGTAGTATTGCTATCCATCTTTAGCATACTGGGGATCACTGATTGTAGGAAAGCTATCATGTCCTGCCTCCATGCCTTCCAGAATGCCCACCGCCTCTAACATTTTTCCTTCTGGAGCGATTTTCAGAAAGCCAATTTGTTGCGTGTTGCTCATGAATAACGGTATTTTGGTTGAGCAGCTGTTGATTGTGCTGCTGAATTATCCCCTGTGATTTGGAAACTCACTGATTCACTAACTGTGGTACTTCATTAGTCCTTGTAGTTGTTGGTTTAAGTTTGGTTGTATCAGAGAGGACCTTATCCAATATACTAGTGATTTTCACAAATTCAGCTGCCAAATTAAGTCCTGGTGTTGTAGATGCCATTTGCACAGCACGAGCCCTGCAGCCAGACATTCCTCAGAACTTTGATGCAGGATCATACCAGCTGGGGTTCCACTGCTGTGCCTCTGCCTGCTGCAGATGCCTCAAGGTGCTTACTGTACAAACTATTAAGTTGAGTATCTCCACTGCCCCATGACTGATTTTCTTAATTTTTTGGAGCAGGTTGCAGCTCCAAAGCTTTGCTTCCCAAATCTGCTGCTCTTTCCTTCTGGGTCAGTTACTATTGTAGGATTATTGTAGGTAGTGGCCAGAAGGTTCTCCTTATGAAATTAGCTTGCCACCATTTTGTTGCTAGGCTATGCTTTCACCAGGGGTGCTATTTAAAACAAAAATATCAGGTTTGGGTATGGACCTCAAAATCAAGAGTCAGAGATTTGGTTTGAGCTCAACTGATGTCCTAATTAAACACTGTACCGCTGATGAATCACTTGTCAAATGACCATCACATGGTCAAATTAAATATGAAAAAAGGGAGCATACCGAGTACTGAAGTTACAGAGATCCATCTACTGTATATCATAAAGATCTGTAACATGAGCACTGGGAAAATATGACTGGAACAGGATGCAAAGTTAGGTTCGTTGAAGATGAAGGGCATAAATTCAAAGGCACAATACTGAGCGTTATTAACAAATTTATTCCAAAAGATAAGAAATATAAACACTGAAGATATCAACCTAAGTGATTAACAAAAAGAAAATCAAGGGCCTGTTAAACAAAAAGGTGTTTAGAAAACATAAATTGGTGAGTTCTACAGATCAATAGGAGGTGTATAAAAGAAATCAAAATATTGTAGTTCTATAATAGGCAAGGAAAAAGGAAGATAGTGGTAAAATTAACAAAACAGCCGCAGAAACAAACTACAAACTATTTTATTGGTACATTATTTCACTGAAAAATCCAACAACTCAGCTAGACCCCTTCAGATTAAAACCAGAGTATCAATTCTCCAAATTAAATTGCTAACAAATTGAATGAATACTTTTGTTGGTATTTAGTAAACCCATCCCTATTGAAAGTACCAAGGTAAATAAAATCAGCTATTATATAACCCCGCCTTCGCTATCCAAAAGAAAGAGAGCTAAGAAGAAATCAGATTGTTAAAACCTCATTGTTCACCATGCCCTGACTTAATATGATTCAGGATGATAAAGTTCAGTAAACAGGTATTAGATTCTGTAGAAGTTCTGTTTAACAAATCCCTGCTGGAAAATACTACACTGTCCAACTAGAGGAGAGCAAATATAGTAGCCACTTTACAAAAGTGTATGTCACAGGAGGAAAACAACAGGTCAATCAGCCTTAGCTTTCTTCCAGGAAAATAATAAAGAGTACCATTAAAGACAGTCTTGTTAAAGGTGCTACTAGGGCTTGAACCAATGTGGCTTTGTTAAAGAATGATCATGTCTGACTAAACTTACTTGGTCATCAAAAACTAAATAAACTTACTATAGACAGTTGTTTATTAACTTGGACTACTTCTTGGTTAAATAATAGGACACAGAGCATTGTCCTAAATGGACACCTGTCTAGTGAGGGAGCTGTTTCTAGTGGTGTGCCACAGGGATGTCTTGGGGCTTCTGCTGTTTTGAATTTTCATCTCTGACCTTGATGTTAATGTAATGGGATAGGATGAGAAATAAGCTGATGAAACCATGCTCTGGGGACCAAGCTGGACTGATCAGGATACTGACTCATTACACGATGACCTCAGTGTTGTTGTGACATGGACTAAGGAATGGGGCATAGATTCCAATATTGACAGTTTGGCAGTAATGCATCATGGGACCAGAAATAGAAAATACATTTGCTACTTACAGGGTCAAACACTAAATACTCTAGAAATGGAAAAAAGAGCTCAGGATTATTGTTAATCAAAACCAAACCTCTGATAGTGTACAGAGGTTATAGCAAGAAAATTTAGTCCTGTAGTCAATTAAAAGAAGCATTCATGGCGTGATCTGAATGCATTATTCCATTATATAGGGCATATGTCTACCCTCAGTTGGACTATGGTTCACAGTTCTGGGCCCCTATAAACAAGGAGAAATAAACAAGTTTGAGAAAGTACAGAGGGAAGCTACAGAATTGATACACTGTATGGTTGACATAATCTCCCATATCAGTTTAGACTGGAGAAATAAAATGTAATGCCTTTTCATACTAGATAGCTAAGAGAAGATTTTTTATTACTTTTGACATCATTAATGACCCAACATTAAGATACTAAACAAAGACTTAAAACTTTTCTCCAGGTAATAGAATCACTGGGCCTCACACAAGTGCTTACTTCTATGACTTGCCAACATGGCCATGCCTTGACTTGATATTTTCCTGGGGCTCAGGACTGCTAATCTCAAAATTGATATAGTCCGCTGGATGGAATCACTGTGTGGTGAAGTTCTCATTAGGGGCCCCTCTTTGTAGTCCACCACCTGTTGATATGGTTCATTGCCACCCTATACAAGGCTTACAGCCAGAAGGACTTCAGGCAGTGTTGAACATTTTGGTTATCATGGCATTGTGTGAGACAGAATTGGAAAAGTGGTGGTGCTTTACAATAGGGCACTCACTGTAGCTTTTCTGTAGCTGTCCATCCATGTATATCCATTGATCACTTGCTGAGGCTCCCCATAGTTTGATGGGGAGCTGAGAGGATTGAGGGCCCAGGGATGGAGCTTGTAGCATTGTTGGTGGAGGCCCAGTGCCCAGATGACAACCTGGTGTTGTGTACTTATTACAATAAATACCAAAGGCAATCACCCAGAAAAAGGCAGTTTTTGCCTAGGGGAGCTTACTGTGGGAGAAATCAACCAGCTAAGCTGTTTCAGAAAGTGGGCAAACTACTCCATCTGTCCTGTCTGCAGTCTGATAGGGCATGTCCATTCACAAAATGTTACAAGTTTACTCAGTTTTTCTTGGCTAGGCCATCCTCCATATTTATTTTTATTTTATTTTTATTTTGCAAAGAACTTTTAGGCAATGCCTGTTTTCAAAGTGTTCAGAATCAGAGACTCCAGTAATACATAATATTGCAAATATACGTTATATGATCATTGATATGCACTACAGTAAATGGACATACAATTTAAATGACAGCATACAGAATTACATAGTTACATTGAATAGAAGCAAATCACATTAAAGGATGCATTAGGTTTGTATTGTAAGCAACTGGGTTCCCTGATACATAAGCTAGAGATAGTAAATGCTGGCAGAGACAGCTGTGACAGAGTATGACCTCAGACTGATGTAATCTGTCACAATGCTCTAGCCAGCTACAAGATGCATCACAGTGTTAGGCCTAACAACAAACAGCTGCTAGACAGGTCATAATCTAATGCCTAGCAACCAGCAACTACAGGAGCCTGTCTCACTGAGATGTGTGGGAGATGGATTTTCAGCAGAGCCAGGACAGGCTGCTTTATACTAACATAAGAATCTGCCAGAAGAAACAGGCATTATGGTCTATCAAGTTACTCTGCCTCGAATGCGCAGCTACCACCCTTATATTGCAGCTGTCCACCCTCACCTTTATCCCCTTTGCACCCTGTCCCATGCCATTTTAAAACTGCCCATTGTGCAACAGGATACCACCTCCTTGGGTAGAGTGTTCCATTTCTCCACCACCTTCTCTGTGAAAAATGCCTCCTAATCTCTCTCCAATATCTTCCACCCTCCAACCTGAGACCATGTCCTCTTGTGTCCCTTCCTCTCTTTAGCTTAAACATCCCTTCTGTGTCTGTTTTTAATCCCTTCAAATATTTGAAGGTCCAAATCAGATCCCCCTGATCCTTCCTCTTCTCCATGGTGTACATATTCAACTTAGTCAGCTTGTCTTCATAGATTTTGCCCTCCAGCCCTTGGATCATCTTAGTTGCTCTATGCTGCACCCTCCAGCAATCTGATATCCTTCATTAGAAAGGGATGCCAGAACTGCACGCAGTACTCCAAATGTGGCCTGACTAGTGATCTGTACAGCAGCAGGATCACATCCCTATTTCTGGATGAGATTCTTCTTGCAACATGCCAGCATCTTGTTGGCCTTTGCTGCCACCTTCCTGCACTGAGCTGAGTTGTTCATGTTACCCGTTATGATCACCCCAGGTCCTTTTCTCCTCTGTGACCCCTATCCAAACCCCTCCCAACTAGTAGCAGCTCCTCGATTCCTTGTTCAAGTGCAAAACCTTGCACTTCTTCACAGTGAAGCTCAATTGCCACTTTTCCGACCACTCTTCCAGTTTGATCAGGTCCTCCTGTAGCCCTGCCACCCCTCTATGTTGTCCACCACCACCCCTATCTTGGTATCATCTACTAACAGACTGATCCTGCTCCTAACGCCATGTGAGATATCTGATATGAATAACCTAAACAACACCGGACCCAGGACTCTGCCCTATGGCACCGCTTGTCACCGCCCATGGCTAAGAGAGTGCCCCCACCACCACCACTTGTTACTGCCTCCCTTTAGCCAGTTCACAATCCAGTTTACCATCTTTGTCCCTGCCCCTAAACATTGCAACTTACCCCAACCTCCCATGAGACAGTGAATCAAAGGCCTTGCTGAAGTCTAAATACAGCACATCCACTTCATGACCTTTATCCAGTTCTCTCATTACCCAGTCATAGTATTCAATTAGGTTGGTCTGGCAGGATCTTCCAAAGATGAATCCATGCTGCTGACTGTCCTGGAGTCCATTTTCCTCCAAAAGGTCACCAGCCTCTCTTTCAGGGTTGCTTCCATAAGTTTTCCTACAATGGATGTGAGGCTTAGAGGTCTGTAATTGCCTGTTCATCCTTTGGGCCACTCTGTGGAGGGGCACCACGTGAGCCATCCTCCAATCCTGTGGTACACAACATGTGTCCAGGGAGATATTGAACAGGTCCTCCAGCTGCACCGACATTACCCCTGCCAGTTCTTTCAGCACCTTGGATTGAATGCCATCTGGACCTGGTGCCTTATCTACCCTTACTGCCTTCAGACCCTTCGCACCCTGCCCTCTGTAATTAGCCTATCACTCACTCCTTCCCACCATTGCCCACCTTCCCCATCCCTTGAGGTAGCTGTCCACCCTTCTCCTTCATGAACACAGAACAGAAGTACCCATGTAGTGCTTCTTCCTGTTCTTCCCCTTCCCATCCACTCCTTGTCCTTCGTAATAATCCTCTTTTTCTGGTCCCTGCTAGAAATATTGATTTGGAGGGGAGGGGAGGGAAGAGAGAGAGAGAGAGACTGCTGAAATGTTTTCACTTTGTTTATTTTTTTCTTGTGATTTAGCACAATAAGTCACCACTTGTGATTTTCTACATTTTCTCCTGGACTGCTCATGCTACCTCACCTAAGCCTCAATATATTTAGTGTTGGAGGCACCTGCACAAATTTGCTCTCCACATGCATTAAGCAAGTTTACATTGTCAGGTTACAAGGCAATTCATTAAAAGCATTTACAGATACCATATGGATTGGGATCTCCCCAAGCAGACAATTGTGGCCCAATTGTGTGGAGCCTGGTCTCAACTGAGGCACTCATCTGTCATGGGAAGAGCTTAGGCCAGTTTTAATGGATGAGGTTTATGAGGTGATCTCAGAGCTGCAGCCCCCAATTTGTGAACTGGACCTGGGTTTGGCATGGCTACCAGTGAGTTGTGTGGGACACTTGGGTCTGGTATTTGCAGGGACTGCTTTGTGCTGCTTATGGGAGGAGCCTTTCCGACTGCATTGAACAATGTGTTGCTGAGGCCACTTGAAGAAATCATCTTTGAACCTGAATAACCTCACAAAGTTTCAACTTGTCTCTAACCTTCCTTTTAAGGAAGGTTATTGAGAATATCTTACTGCTGCAGCTTGAGGCACATCTGTCAGCCTTTGGCATTTATGAGCCCCTTCAATCCAGGTTTAGGTCTAGGCACAGCACTGAGACCACATTGGTCAGGGTACAGAATGACCTTCTCAAGGAGAAAGATAGAGGGAATGGTCATTTCTCATTCTCCACAATCTCTCCTCAGCATTTGACATGGAGGACCATGGGTTGTTGGTGGACTGGCTTGAAGAGTGGGTAGAAATCACTGGCAAAGTCACCTGCTGGTTTGGGTCCTACTTAAGGGATGGGATGCAGAATGTAGTGATGGAGAGTATTTCCTTGTGCCCTTTGCCCTGCCATGTGGTGTACCCCAGGGTCAGTCCTGTTATCCATGTTGTTCAGAGGTACATGCTGCTCCTGGGGAGGATCATTAGATGATACAGTGTGGTTTTATTGCTACTGTATATTGGTGATACCCAATTCTATCTGTCTTTTGCACCTGGCATGCCTAACACAGTAGATGTGCCTAATTTGCATATAGATGAGATCCAGGACAGGATGTCATCCAGCTGGCTGAGATTTAACACACACAAGACTGAGGTACTGGTGATCAATCCAGGACGGAAGTGAGGTGAATGAGCTGCCAAAGAGTTGATGTGGCTTTGGCTTTGTCCTGGTAGGCCTGAGGCTTCTGCTAAGGAGACAGATCTGGTCATTTTGGATAAAGGGATAACACTGGAGGATCAGATGTCAGCTGTAGTCTAAAGTGGCTTTTACCTTATGAGGAACATCATCCAGATTAAATCCTTATCCCAAGAAAACCTGGTGACACTGATACATGCGTTTGTGACATCCATGCTCAGTTATTGTAATGCCCTTTACCTCAGGTCAATTTTAATACCCTTCAGTGCCTGCAGCTGGTGCAGAACATGGGGCCATGTTGCTGATGGGACCTTTGAGTTTGCATCATGTAACACTGGTCCTCCACAAACTGCACTGGTTGTTGGTGGATGATGTATCACCTTTAAGGTTTGGTTTATAAACCACAAGGCTACATGGGTTGAGTCAAGACTATGTGGCAGAGCTCCTGTCTCCTTACTCAGCCCTCCTGCCCACTCCATTATGCAGAGATGGACCTCCTTTCTGCTCCCAGGGCAAGGCTAAAATCTTCTGGGGATTGGTCCTTTGATGTGGTAGGTTCCTGTTTGTGGAACTCACTTCCCAAGCCCTGAGGAGGCCCCTTGGTGGAGGACTTCACTCTTTAGGAGGCTTTTGATAATATTTATAGGCTCAATGGATGTTGGCTGATTTTGTGACTGATGCTGTTTTATGGTTTATATTTTATATACTTTTATATTATTAGGTATTTATCTGCATTTTATATTATTAGGTATTTATCTGCATATTTTGTTCCTGCACTAACATTTTTAACCAATATTTTGTCTTGCATGGTACCCCGAGTTTCCATGAAAGGGCACTCTTAGAAATTAAGAACCACTACTACTACTAAACCTGACTCAGTCATACCAGGGAAATCCACTTCAAGTCAAAATAAATATCTTCAAGACTGAAAATGGAAATATTTTTCACCCAATGTGTGATTGGGCTGTGGAATGACCTTCCTTTAAAGGTAGTCATTAGTAAAAATCAGAATTTGAAAACTTGGAAAACAAATGACAGACACCGGAAACCTTGTATACTACCACTGAAATAGTGGAGAGCAGATCACATGCACATACTGAAAGCCTCCTGCTCTACTAAACCTTAGTATGAATAACTTCATGGTGCAGGTTTTTGTTCCTCACTGAAGTTGTGCTAGTATAAGAACCAGTGGGATTGCAGTGTGTTACCAAATTGGCTTTACCTGCCAGAGATGTTCAGATTGAATTGATGTTAAGCATAATGTGCCCTACTTTGCAGTGCCTATCTGCTATATTGAGCTCAGCACTGGCCATAGTGCCAGCTTAAGTCTGAAGAGTCCAGCGACAGTTTTAGAATATAAATGTTTCCAAGTGCCCAGCTTTGACTACAATGTCTGTTTATCTAATGTCTCAGAAGAACTGTATTCTATAGTCTTGTGTTTTGTTCCTACTCAGTTCCTGAACCGAGTTGTCCCATCTAGTGGTATGTGTGGATGAAATATGGCAGAAGAGTGTGCTGAATATCTCAGTCCTCATGGGACCTTAGTCTCAAGGGGCCAGTGAGGTGCAAAGTGATGAGCTGGAATATGTTACAGGTGTGGCCCACTAGTTAGTAACTAGTCATTTGAGATATGATCCATAACTATGGATCTTTCAATGCTCCAGCAGGAGGCCAGGGTTGAATTTGAGATGGACTAGGGAGGATATTATCCTGATCTGGATGTAAATAAATTGATCTGTATTGGTATCAACAGAGCTGAATTCTCTCTGATGTGTCCCTATTACCTTTAATATCTAACATTTCTCCTTCAGCACTTTAACCAATGTCTTTACTGTCTACATCCTTCTGGTTAGACAACCAAAGGTTCTTTTCTTGTTAGTCATGGAGATGCATCTTTGACACAGTGACTTAAGGGTGTCCTTTGCTGTCAGCACACACTGCATCATGTTGGCCCAATCATATAGCTGTGCCTTGACTCAGATTCTTTTTAAGACTTGCTGGTGTTGAAGGTGCAGTGGTTTAGACTTGAGCTGCAAATCTTGAGACCTGGGTTTGAATCCAACAGTCTCCATTTGCATACTGTGTGACCCTGAGCAAGTCCCTGTGCTCCCAGGTCACACCTGTAAACAAACCTTCAGCTTAGTGTGCCACTCCTGGTTAAACATTTGGAAAAAAAGAAGGGGTCCTGTTATCAGTTTGCTTACCTCTTTAGTGCTGCAGATATTTTCACACAAGTTTTTGCTAAATTAATTATTTTAGATCAAAGGTTATTATGGTTTTAAAGTCTGATACATTATGTATTTGTTGGTGCTTGCTATCAGTGTGTCTGATCAGCTCAGGCTCCACAGCACCTCCCTCCACCCAGTAGTTTAAGTTAAGATAATATGTTGTTTGCTTGACAGTCACCTCAGACCATCAACAAACATACTGTACTAATACTGTGTATAATGTGATCATTTTGTTTCATACATGTATTCAAGTAAAGCTTGAGAAATTTATAGAAGTCGATTAAGCACAAGAATTTTCACTTTGTATACTGCAGATATGTTAGTAATTATCAGTGTAAGAAATGAAGGACTCTGATCCAACCCCAGCATGCTGAAACATGCAGCAACAGAGTTCAAGGTACAGTCTAATACGCTTTAAGACCAAAGAGGATAGCAGCCTCATGCTCAGCGGTCACTACCTTCCACCCCATTGCAGTATAACAACAGGGGTCATAAGTATTCATTGTACAGTCACTAACCACACATCAGCCATTTGGCAGAGGGGCAGGGTCACTAAGCAAATGGACCACAGGGCCACTGAGAAAATATGGCAACTCTTGCAAATATAGTCGAGAGCTTTATGACTCTCTGCCTTTTGAACTATGAAAGGCAGATTTGAGAGTGTCACAACAAAGACTGTGGGCTAGGGGCTAGGATGGAGATTATTGCTGGATCTATTAGGAAAAGACACAGTGTAATGGTGGGGGTGGCTAGTGACTTCACTGGATGTCAGGGAGCATTGATGGTGTAGGGTGCTAGTGGAGGGCCACTGAATCATTATTAGCTCACTGGCATCTGGTAATGTCACTGCATTGTAACAGTCATAGGAGGAACTTATCTCACTTTTCACTATGGTTTGTGTTTGTGTGTGGCTCCAAAGGGTGAGAGTACAATGGAATGAATCCCCCTCCTTCCCATTTTGTGTTGTCAGTGCCACTGTATTTGAACCAAGACTTGGGCCACTGAAGGTGTGGAACAATTTTCCCTTGCCTTTGCAATACATTGAGAAGGCACACTAAACCTACTCTTTCAAGTCTTAACAGAGTTTTTTATTAGATATAGATTTATTTTCAAGGATGCACTGATAGTTGGTGTGATCAAAGACAGCTGTTTGTACAGTAGATCTGTAGCCGTTGATTATGGGACTCTTTAGCTAGTGATTTATTGGGCAGAGGAGATGCTGGCCTTATCTTTTTAATTTTATGTTAATATAAATCAGACCAGGGTACCATTAACCTTAATTTTATTAAGGTAATTTTCCAACAGTGCTAAAGGTTAATACCATAGCAATTACTTATAGTGCTTGGTTTTAGCAGTCTTTATCATTTATTTATTTATTTATTTATTTATTGCTTTCTACAGAATTTCTAAATGCATAAAACAGTGTTGTTAAAAGAGCTAATATTGTTGAAATATGTTGTAATAAAATGATATATATATAACATGTTACAACTATAATAATTCTGGCCTAATGTATATAAATTTGAAATGTAACAAAAGAGTACCCAGTCTCTTGTTTCGAGTTAATATACTAATGCATGTGGATTAAGCTACTCTATTTATGTATTCATCTTCAACATTCATTTAGGTATAGTACTTAATTTTCAACAGGGTCCAAGTGGGCAGGAGGAAAATCAGTAGCAAATGTTACACATACAGCAAGTAAAAGTGCCAGTATTCAAACAGGTATATTTAAAAAGGAATTTTATTTATATACTAGTAGTGGTAGTGACTCCAGCACCAGTATCGAACGGTGCTGCAGCGATGCTCAGCACTCTGCGGCATAGTCAGCCGACACTGTCACTGCAGTTGACTAGCAAGACCTCATGCCGGTCGACCTGTTGCTGCTCCAGACATGTCACAGTGGTTCTTGATACCTTGGTGGTGTCACTCTGTGGGTGTCGCTGGCAGGTTTCAACAACAGGATGGCATATCTTCATACTGTATATGAACTGGAAAGTGCCAATGCCTACATTGTGTGAGGACTAAGATGGTAACTAGCAGGAATTGGAGTGACAGTAAAACTAGGAATTGGAATAGGTTGAAAAATATAGGGTCTATAGGGTAAGTGGGATAAGCCACCTAGACCAGCCAGCAAATAAGGAGAAACATCAAAAAGATATAGTGTATTCTTAGCTGGGGGCTGGTGAAAGTGACTTGATCTGAGGTCTGGGGCTAGGTAATAACTGGGAGGAGGTATTGAGGGCAGGACCCTGAGTGTGACCTCCTTGATTTCAGCATTTAAACCTCACTTTGTGAGGGAAGCTTTAAACAAAGTATCTGCTCCAGGGTACAGGGACTAGGATGGAAGCTAGCAGGGAATGAACCCAGCAGTGGACAATAAGTAAAATAGCAATGCAATTGCTGGGGAGGGGCACATGACTGCTAGTGCCCAGTTGAGTGCTAGCTCTGTGAGGCACCTGCAGCAACACTGCACTCAGTTTGTTCCAGCTTGCAGACTCCTCCCACCTCTCATCTGAAGGTGGATACAACTGGATGACAGGGATACTTAGACTGGGGCAGGGTGTGGAGGAGTTGCCACTGAACACCGAGAATGCTTTTATTGGGACAGGGTATGGGAGGGATGCCACTGAATGCTGGGCCTGGGAAGCTATGATTGAGGCAAGGTATCAAGAAGGTGCCTCTGAATACCAGAGACTGGTTGAATTGGGGAAAGGTATAGAAAGAGGAGTGCCACTGTATGCCAGAGATCAGATGGGATATGCAATGTGTGTCACTGCACCCAAAGGACAGCTTTAAGGCTACTGACAATTCTGGATGGTACTGTTATTAGAAATTAGATTGCATATCTTATTTAATATTCTTTAAAAAATAAGGACATTAATTGCAAAAGCTATGTTAAGGTATCAGTTAGAGTTGATGTACAATGTTAAAATAATAGGGAAATGTGATGGTCGGGTACAAACAATTCCCAGGCTCTGAGTAAATGTTTGGTGTGGTGTTCCTCAGGGTTTGAATGATTGCATCCAGGATATTACCCAGCTTTGGTCTCATCTGTCTCAAAGCACTGGTATGTAATTAAGCAATAATGCCCAACAGGGTGTGTATGCTGGATAACGCCACACCTCAGGTGGTTGGGCACCAGGCCGCGGACGAGCATATCCAATACCTGAGGCGGATGTTATCCCAGCATGGCAACACACCCTGGATTGTATTATTGCTATTATACAATGGCTTGTTGTTATACAGAATAAAAAAATCATTTTAAAAATGTTTTTGTTAATGTGGAAAAATATTTTGTTTCTTAGAGAAGCTGTTAGAAATCCAACAAATAATCCAATGCAATGCAATCAGTTAGGAGGTTCACAGTGCTGAGACTAGACCTGTGCTGTTGTACTGGGATAACATCACGGGTCCAGTCCCAGTCTGACCAATCAGAGACCAGCATTCTTTCTTGCCATTGTATAATTAAGTTTACTGTATAATCCTTGAGAGACAGTGTCAAAGTTAGGTAACACTACTGCTGAGTTGAACGTTCATTTATATCCTAAGAAAACCATGCCACATATTCACCAAGAGCTAGGGTGCTTTTTACCTTATCATCCCATCTCCTCACGTATTGGTTTTCTGCTTCAGCACTAACTGTGCCTCAAAGGTACACTGTCCTCCCCTTAGGTCTCAAAGTGTCCCTAGTTTAAACAAGTTCTAGCAGAGCCTACGACTGTGAATGCATTAACTAGATAAGAGTGTTTCATGGGCTTAAACATAAACAGTTATTTATTTATTTATTTAAAAATATCAGATTTACAAACCTTTGAGTCAGAAACTCATTTACAAAGGCACCTCGTTGAAACTAATACAAAGACAGCACAGTTAACAAGTCAAAAAACAATGACTCGAGTGCAGACAGTTATAACAATCATACACTGGAGATACATGGGTAACAGTAGATAAACAGATTACATAGTTTAGGCACCCAGGCACCACATCAAGAAGACCAAAGCAGTTCAAACAATATACAATAGCTAAAGCAAATAGACATCAGGAGACAAAGAGAAGCCCAGAGTGTTCACATGAAGGCTGTTGCATATACACTAACTGAATCAAAGTACAGTACATTGAGAAAGTGCATATTTGCAATAAGGAATGACAGGGTGTGTGTTATCATGTAATAATGTCACTCCTGGGGTGGTGAAGCATGAGGTGAAGCCAAGTGCTTTCACCACCCCAGGAGGACATTATTACAAGATAACACACACCCTGGAGTGCTTATTGCAATTATACAATGCCTTGTTATACACAGAATAAAAAATACATTTTAAAGGATGTTTTGTTAGTGTGGAAAAATATTTCTTAAGAGAAAATGCAAGGAATGATCCAAATCCAAAGCTACGGTGATGTTATTGTGTAATAACATTACTGTTTCAATGGGTCAGCAGCCAATCGGCTTCTTACATTGTTCCTTGCCATTGTATAATTAAAAATAATGCCACCTTCTGTATTACAGTTACCAATATGTTTTGCATTTTAATCTATGCACTGTTATAGCAATCAACTCAACAGAACCAGGCCATCATATACATGAAGGTACTGTACCCTAACTGAAAACATTGCTGAGACAACTGTATGTTGTGACAAGGTGGAAGATAAACACAATGTTGAGACACGTTTTTGAAGACATTTGATGTGTTTAATTGTTTTTTTAGTGACTGATATACAGTTCACACACAAAATTCATGTAATTTAAAGTGCATATGCCCAAATTCCAATGTAAATTTGACACATTTCATGACAAACTGGTCTCTTGGAGGAAGATATTACTATATAAGGCCTAAAAATGGGCATCAGGTAAATGTAAACTGGGGTAGGTGTGTTATTGAGGGTATTGCATAGTTTATCTTTTATTGCTGCTCCACGGATCACAAACTTTGCCCAGTCCAGATTTTGCAGCTCTGGCCTGGGTCTGGTGATATGGGTTTTACCCATACTCCACTGCATGTGGCTTAGTGATATACTGTACAGATGGCTACAAAGTCTAATAGAAACATAGACTTTGACGGCAGATAAGAACCACTTGGCCCACCCAGTCTGCCCATTTCTCTACCTACTAGATAAGCTGCAGATTTTAGTTAACCAACAGCCTACTTCCTGCCACCCCACTATAATTGCCTTATGTCTGTCCCATGCATGTTTGAATTCCTCCACTGTTTTAGACCCCACAGCCTCTCCAGGAAGGCGGTTCCATGCGTCCACCGCTCTCCATGAAAAAAATGTCCTCACATTACCTCTGAACCGTCCCCTCTCTGTCTTAAATTGTGCCACCTTGTTCTTACACATCTCTTTTTCTGAAAGATGCTACCCTCCTGGACTTTGTTGATTCCTTAAGGTACTTGAACATTTCTATCATGTCCCCCATCCCTCCTTTCATCAAGGGTATACATATTAAACTCTCTCTCTCAGTCTCTCTTCATATGGTTTCTGATGCAGACCCTGCACCATTTTAGTTGCCCTCCTCTGGACTGCTTCCATCCTGTCTATGTCCTTGCATAGATGAGGTCTCCAAAACTGCACACAGTACTCCAGATGGGGTCTCACCAACTGTCTGTACAGAGGGATAACCACTTCCTTTTTATGTTTGCTTGTGCGCATGCGCAAGAGCGTTTTGGAAGAGTAGCACACTTTGGAGGTGTGCCTCTCCCATCCAGTGCACTGCTCCTTGAGCAGGCGTGGCGATCCTGCACCAATGGGTGCAGGAGCTCTGTATGACAGCAGTGTTTCTCTGCTTCAAAGGAAAGCACCGCTGCCATACTGAGCACCGCTGTCACGCCATCCCCATCGCATCACGCGCTCCCCCCTGCGGCGTCATGCACCTTCCTGAGCTTTGGTACCACGCTGGGGCCCACCCAGCGTGGAAAATGTTGTTGCCGGCCGGGGTGCCCAATCCCCGTTGGCTCCACGCTCCCAAGCCATCCCGCTGCCACGCTGGAAGCCCACCCCAGCGTGGCAAATATTCCACTTTCCCTTTGCCGGCCAAGGTGCCCAATCCCCCGTCGGTTCCTTGCCCCCAGCCATCTTCTGCCATGCTGAGGCCCACCCCATGTGGCAAATGTCCCACGTAGTCTGTTTTTTGTTAAAACCTGTAAAATAAAAAGGTCCCAGGCGCATCTCCCAGCCCCCTCCCACAACCCGCACCCACCCACTGCGCGCAGCCTCCCCACACCCCCACCCCATACTTACCTCTGGACTCCGGCGCGACGATCTTCGGTGGACGGAACACGCCTGCACTCTTCAAAGCGGCCGTGAACTGAGGAAATGCCGTAAGCTGTATAATGGGCTAGATAGGGGTTTTCAACTTTGATGCATATCTCAGTCATTTTTGGAATTTTTGCACCAAATTTTCAACATGGGGTTTTGGGACCCTTCTCATGAATGATGTCACTGTCATGGCGTTATTCAGGCCTGAAGGGTGATTTCACAGGCACTGCACAGTCACTGCGTGAAATCACCCTTCAGCAGACTCTTATACCATGACAGTGAAATCATTCATGAGAAGGGGCAATCCCATGTTAATCCGATGCAAAATTCCAAAAATGACTGTTTGGACGCGTGTGTTGCGCAGTTCCTCACGCAGGCTTGTAAGTTCGCGAATTTTCAATATTTTCACTCCAGATTTTCAACATTGCCATTTTATCACACCTTCTTATGAGCTGTACAGCTGTCATTTTTCACATCTCACCCAAAATGTGTTTCCGCCCATGTAGAGCACAATGGCGCAGTCGGTGTCTGAAATCAATATATGGAATACATTAAGAAAATCACAGTGACACTGTTCATGAGCAGAGGTCTTAAAATGGCTATGTTGAAAATTTGGTGAAAAATTCCCTAAAAATGACTGTTTCTACGGCGTGCGTTGCGCGGTTCCTCATGCGCTCATGCGTTCAATTTTCAATATTTGCACTCCAGATTTTTCAACATTGCCATTTTACCACACCTCCTCATGAGCAGTACAGCTGTCATTTTCACATCCTGCCCAAAATGTGTTTCTGCCCATGAAGCATCAATGGCGCAGTCGGTGTGCTAACTCAATGTATGGGACACATTAAGAAAATCACAGTGACACTGGTCATGAGCAGAGGTCTTAAAATGGCTGTGCTGAAAATTTGGTGAAAAAATTCCCTAAAATGACTGTTTTACGGTCTGCGTTCCGCAGTTCCTCACATGCGGCCTTGTAAGTTGCGAAATTTCAATATTTTACTCCAGATTTTCAACATTGCCATTTTACCACACCTCCTTATGAGCACTGCAGCTGTCATTTTTCACATCTTGCCCAAAGCGTGTTTCCGCCATGTGGCGCACAATGGCACATCGGTGTCTTGAACTCAGTGTATGGGACACATTAAGAAAATCACAGTGATACTGTTCATTAGCAGAGGTTTTCGAATGGCAATATTGAAATTTGGTGAAAAATGCCTAAAATGACTGTTTTACTAGCTGCATTGCACAGTTCCCACGCAAACTCGTAGGTTTGCTAATTTTCAATATTTCCACTCCAGATTTTCACCATTGCTATTTTACCACACCTCCTCAGGAGCAGTACAGCTGTCATTTTTCACATCCTGCCCAAAACGTGTTTCCGCCCATGTAGCGCAATGGCACAGTCGCTGTGTGAACTCGGTGTATGGGACACATTAAGAAAATCACAGTGTCACTGTTCATTAGCAGAGGTTTTAAAATGCCAATGTTGACAATTTGGTGAAAAAATTCCTAACAATGACTGTTTTGGCGTGCATTGCAGAGTTCTCACGCATGTTCCTAGGTTTCTTGAATTTTCAATATTTCCTCCAGATTTTCAACAGTGCCATTTCGACACTTCCTCATGAGCAGTACAGCTGTCATTTTTCACATCCTGCCCAAAAGCGATGTTTCCGCCTATGTAGCGCACAATGAGGGTAACAAAAGGTCATGCTGACAATTTATTGTGCAAATATCAGCAATCGCACAGGGCATTAGGTAAAGCACCATACATGCCAAACACCACTGCAAAATACCTGCACGCCGAACGCTCGCATTGACAAATGCTTGTTCTACTTGTGATGCCCTTCCTATGCATCCCAGTATCCCCTGGCTCTCCTTACTGACTTCACACATTGCTTACCCACCTTTAGATCATCTGATATGACTACCCACAGGTCCCTTTCCATTTTTGTTGTTGTTAGTACCTCCCTGCTATTGTGTACTCTTCTCCTGGGTTTTGTTTCCCAAGTGCATTACTTTGCACTTCTTTGCATTGAATCTAAGTTGCCATATGTCTGAGCATTCCTCCAACCTTGCCAAGTCCCTTATCATCCTTTCTACCCCCCATGTATCAACTCTGTTACAGATCTTTGTGTCATCTGCAAAGAGGCATACCTTACCTCCAGACCCTCTGCAATGTCACCTATAAAGATGTTAAAGAGGATTGGACCTAATGCTGAGTCCTGGTACTCCACTATTGACCCCCCTTTCTTTAGATGTGTTCCATTCACTATTACCTCTCTGTACCCACTCCCAGGCTGGCTAACTTGATTATCAATCTTGTGTGGGACTCTGTCAAATGCCTTGCTAAAGTCTAGGTAGGCCATATCCACAGCCCCTCCCTGGTCTATTACTTTGGTCACCCAGTCAAAGAAATCGATTAGATTCATCTGACATGACCTTCCTGCTGTAAATCCATGCTGCTTTTGGTCCTGTGCCTCACTCTCCTCTAGGTACTCAACAATTCTTTCTTTCAGAGTGATTCCATCATTTTCCCTATCACTGAGGTCAAACTTACAGGTCTGTAGTTTCCTGCTTCTGCCTTGCTCCACTTTTGTGAAGGGGAACCACATCTGCCCTCCTCCAGTCCTTACAAGTACCTTATAGGTAATAGTGCCCCAAATTGGATAGTTTGGGAGCCATGGCACGATATTCAGCCTCTCCGTGCAAACGAGCCATCTGGGTACAAGGTGCAAAGGGGTTATTAGCATGCCCATTATGGGCTATTTTGCATGGAAAGTGGTGGCCCATTTATGCCACTCCTCAGGGAACCTGCCACATCATCCCTGTTGTCTAGCAGCACCCACCCCTGAACAGCCATCCAGGTTCTACCAAAATTCCTGATGTCTAGTGGTACCCCAAATTTCTGATCACCAGTTTTGGTTAGTAACAAGTTACTCTGGTGTCTTGTGGCATCCTCCACCCTCCAAGCACAAATCTCATATATTTCACCCCATCCCCAATGTCCAGTAGCACCACCACCTTCCGATCACCCATCCCAGTTAGTGTCAATGTTTCCTTTTGTCTAGTGGCACTTCCCTGAGCACCTATGCTGGTTAGCATTAAGGACTTATAAACAGGGGTTTTATAATCTGCCCCCAAACCACAGCACTGTAGGACGAGGCTACCACATAATGCTGTGCTCCTTTACCTAGCTACAGTATATGGGTAAAACCATAGTCACTATGCCGGGAAGGTCTTTGTGACTTGTAAAACAAAGCCCCAGTTGCTGTTTAAACTCTGTGTTGCAGTAGCTGCCCAAATGGCTGGGCTGCATACGCAATGACGCCTTCGAGCAACACAGCTCTGCAGCAATAATGCAGTCTGAATGGGAACATTAGAATAAACTATTGAAATAACCCTAATGAAGCACTTCTTCTCCAAACCTTTACTGTGCAAGTGTGTTCACACCAACACACCCACACAACCACACAACCCCACCGTCTGAGCACCCATCCTGGTTAGCATCAATGATTCCCTGGAGTCTAGCTGCACACCTGGCCTGTGAGTACCATCCCAGCTAGTACCAATAATTCCCCTGGTATAGTACCCCCACCTTCTGATCACCTATCCTGGTTAGTATCAAAATGTTACCCTGAGTTTAGTGGCACCCCCACCCTCTGATCACCAATCCCAGTTAGTGCTAATGGTTCCTGGTGTCTACTGACACCCCTCACCCTCTGAGCACCTCCCCCATTTATTTCATCTCATCTCTGGCATCCAGCGGCACCCTCCCACCTTTTGATCTTTTGTCATGTATAGTATAGTATACCTATCCCTGGTTGTTGTTAGCTCCCCACTCATGCATCCTGTTTACCTATAACATCCTTGGTGTCCAGTGGTACCCCCACCACCACCCACAAATGCCAGTTGACAAATGGACTGGAAAACATTGGTGGTCCAGCTGCCCCACCCACTCCATCTGCATCTAGATCGCCACCAATCCAACCCTCCTTATCAGCCATCAGGGATGTGCTGGACCCCAATAGGGTGGAAGAGACAGCCATAGCTCAAGCAGGGTCTAGAGCATAAGTGATCATAATATAAATAGGCAGACTAGATGGGCCAAGGGGCCCTTATCTGCCATCAGTGTCTATGTTTCTATGGCTGGGCTGACAGAGATGTATACAGCGACATTATACTGTATGTGAGCTCACTGGGAGCCCAAACAGCAGCCGGCTGAGGAGGTGAGAGGAGAGCTATGTCGGTTATTGTATCTGTAGTCAATGTACATCCCCAGCTTGATGGTAGGTGAGGGCTGAATGGGTGGTTGTCCGGGTGCAGCTGGGAGAGCCACTGGACTGCCAAAGTTTGCCAGTCTGTTTGCAGACTGGCATTTAGAAGGGTACCACTAGATTCAGGAGATGTTATAGGTAACATGGGATGGAGATCATGAGGATGAGGTGCCACTAGCCACCAGATAAGCGAATATAGGGACAGAATATTGCTGAGTGGGTGGTGTCACTGTACACAAGCAATGGGGTTAAATATAAGGACAGTTGCTCAGAGGGTTGCAGTGCTGCTAGACATCAGAGAACCATTGACACTAAGTGGGATTGTGATCGGAGGGTGGGTTGCCACTGGTCAACAGGGTAAGATTGATACTAAATGGGATGGAGATCAGAAGGTGGGGCACTACTAACACCGGAAAAAGCGATTCTATCTGGGATGGTGACCTTGAGCATGGGGGGTGCCACCCGGACACAGAAAAAGTTGCTATGAACTGAGATGGGTACCTGGAGAATAGAGGTGCCACTGGACACCAGGAAAAGTTTGATACAATTGAGTTGGGTGTTCAGGGGTTGAGGGTGCTGCTAGACACCAAGGCTTGGTTTCAGATCTATAAGATGGGTGATGGGGTGCCACTAGACACCAAGAAGCTGTCTGACAGTCATGGAATGGGCAAGCAGGGGTTGGGCAGGTGTAGTATAACTGTCTCACAATTGGTGAGGTGGGGTATGGGCTTAACACCCAGTAAAGTCAAGATTTTCAGAACAGTAAATGGTGCCACTTTGGGTGCCATTTACCTCTGAGGCAAACCTTTGAAATTGGTGCTGCACTGTATGCAGTAGAGAAACCTTGTTATGTGTATGGGCACAGTGTAATGTTAGTGCCTGAGTGCTAGCAGGTTTAGCCCAACCTACAGGGCCTCTGAATATAGACCCCCAAAAAAATGGGCACAAACCAGGATAGCACAGGAAAACCTATTAGCACTGGCATTAACTTTTGAATATGTATCCCCATCTCTTTTGAAAGAAATATGCCAAGTGAAGAATTATTTTTATTTATTTATTTAAATGTTTCACCAGGAGGGCACACTGAACAACAAGTTGCTTGTCTCACAGTACGAACTGGGGGATGGGTTACATAGGGTTGTGAAGGATGATCAGTTACAATAGTATGTCGGTAGTACAAACAATACAACATTGTAAGATTGTGCAACAGTTGGAACACAAGGTATTGTACAATGAACAGTAGTGGAACATTGGGTAAATTACAATACATGACAAAATCATACAAAGAACATATGAATGTACAAAACAGTAATAGTGCTATAGAACCATTTCTAGTGCATGAGTGTACCAGGAGCAGGCTCGAGGTAGTACACAAGTGCTGTTGGAGTAAAAAGGATGGGTTTAGGTTGTGCACACCGTGACTCAGAAGGGCAGGTGGAGAAGGGGAGGCAAGAACTGAATATGAGGAGAATATAGCTATTTTCTGATTTCCCTTCAGGATGTTGAGAACCCTGCAGGGGGTGATCTTGCTAGGAAGGCAGAAATTGAGGACAGGTATTAAGGTGGGTTAAAGCAGGAACAGCTGAGAAAGGTAATTGTGTAGGGCAGAGGTAAGGGTAGTTGGAAGAGTGTTGTATTCCGGGAGGAATTCCAGATTTTAGGGAATGATGGGTGAAACCAGTCTGACTGAAGAGGGTGGAGTGGTGAGGGACCGTCAAGATGCAGGCGTCATTTGATCTGAGAGAGTGAGTGGGGGAGGTGGGTGGACAGAGAGGATGAGAAAAGGAGGGAGCCCCGAACCAGAATTGGGAGGTTAGTTTGGCACAGTGAGAGATGCGTCTGTGAGATAGTGGAAGGAAGATTAGAGTGATAGAGTACACAGTGGTGGGAGTGGGAAGGGAGTCGATAGCAAAGTGGCAGAAGGAGTTAGTGTCCAACTTAGTCAGGGAAGATTTGAGAGCAGCACCATAGACTACTTCATTATACTTAAGATCAAAGATATTCTTAATTTCCCAGTGACAACCTTTTAGGGAATGTGAATGTAAAATGTAAGAGAAAAATTAAGCAATAGGCATGACACGGAGTGGATTGTTGCAGCATTTACCCACACATCCTGTGAGTTGGAACGAGGTGTACATGAGTGCTTTAAGTACATGAACACTGACTTAGTACCATAATGAATAGTACTGGGCATAAACTGCAAGTTCTGATTTGGCAAAAATTCCAAATATTTCATAGATTTCACCACATTTTCTGAAATTCCAGTTTGGTGAAATCCATATCCTTCAAATATGTTCTGTGACTTTTCACCATGGTGCATGGTATTTTTGACTAATTATGGAATGATATATATGAACCACAGACTAACAATTATGTGAGTTCTAATCTAAAGTTGAAAACACTGATCCACAGTGCATACATTCATTCCATGGGTCTAAGTCGGAATTTTGGCAAAGTTCATTTTAAAATTATGACTTTTGCAGTAATTCTACAGTGAAATCAGATTTTGCCCAGCACTAAAATTACCAATGCAATGGAGTGCCTTACTGTGATTATAAAATGGGCCCATCTTTGAAAATCACTAAAATACAACATAAATACATTTTTATTTAAATGTTTTACTATGAATGCAGTAGATAATGATGCACTGAATGTGGCAATCAATAACATAGTTACAAATACAACAGTAATTTCAGCTGGAAGTAGGAAACTGGTGTTATGATAGATGAAATTATGTTTTAATTTTCTTCTCCTCTGCCCACATCTATAAGGCTAATTGTCATTTAGCTCCCCCTCCCCACTTATGAGATGTCTGTGATCTAATGAAACCTTTTATCTGGAAGGTCTCTACAAGTTAGTAGAGGTGTCCAACTGGTCACCAGAAGTGTGAATTTTACTTTGTCAGGAAGTTGTGGTTGAGCCTGAAACTTTACACCAAGGCCGTGTTAACACAGCAGCAGTGTGGTCCCGACCAGCAGCAAGTGGCAAACTGCCTGTCCACATGGCCTTTCTGTGCACTGCTACATTCTGAGCTGGTGAGGGCCATGTGTCAGGGGCCAGACTGTCATTTATCACCGCAGTACAGAGTGGACATGTTTCAATGGCACAGACAGTCCACACAGCGGTTTAATCATCTGCAAGTCATTCACTCCGTTGGCATCCCCAGCTTGAGAGGGAACTGGGACCAGCTTAATAAGTAACGTACCACAATCGGGTAAGTGTCGGGTTGCTCCAGTGCAAATGTGACCATGTAAACAGGGCTTACCTGTAGTGGAGCAAGCTTCTCCCTCACACAATAAACTTCTCTAAAAAAAAAAATTTGATAAGAAATCACCCAGTCACATATAGCATTTATCACGCCTTCCACACCATCATGTTTTAAAAAGTTTCTGATAAGAAAACCGCTCATGTCCATGTGTAGCACATTACCACCCTCTTCCACACCACCAGCAAAAATAAAATTATGTTCCCCACCTCATAGCATCCATCTCCCTCCTTCCCCAGTGTCCCAGCAAATTTTATTAATTGAATGTACTAGTAGTTCAAATATCCTCCCCCATCACTCTTGAATCGATCTTTCACATTCTTCCACCCTGGTTCCACAGAAATAGTTCACATCACCCCCACCCCAGACACCTACTGGCACCCAGCCTCCCTAGAAAAGGATACAAATCAATCAAAGAAGACAAGTCATCTGTTACAATGCAAATGAACCCACAGTGGTGACAAGTCTCTTATCCCTGATTCATTCACACACATAATTAATAATTACTGGTGACCATACATATCAACCTGATTACTGTATTGTAAAAATGCACATCAACCAGGTTTCAGGTTATTATGCTCCAAAGGCAATAATAACCCAAAATCAGGTTGATATGACACTTCATGATAACCCAAAATCCAGTTGATATGACAGTCCCCATAGAAACAGACTTTAAATTTGTTGCATTCCATTGTTTCACTAAAAGTATTTTAACTGCAGTATTTCCAACTGTGTTTTATTCATGTACAGTTCAATTTCTTCAAAATAAAACTGCACTCTAGCTAAAAATATATTTTTTCTTTTGTTATTCTTCAAGCTGCTAGAAATACAACCTAAATCTCCACACCAGCAATTATAAAAATAAAGGAAAGGTAAGTTTGATGTTATGGATTTTTCACACAGCTTGGGTGTGTAAAAAATCCATTACACACACTTACCTATCCAATATTTTCTATGTAATGATGTGCTATAGAGTAGCAGCTGATTTGTCCATCTGGTCAGCCAATTACTGTGGCTGTCACTACTGTAGGATATCATTACTAATTTAGCCCTGTCTTGCAAACGGAGTTGTGTGTGCTGTGACTGAATTAACCTCCCAAGGAAACCATGTGTGGCACTTCATTTGTATAAAATTACATTATTTAACCCATTTGTATTTTAAACCAAAGCATCATTAATGGAAAGCTTTTAAAAAAAAAAACTGTTGATCTTGCCAGGTTGTTGTTGGTAGTGGGTGGGTGAGGAGGTTGTAGATTTCTCTTAAACAGGTTTTGCAATCTATGGCTCAAATTAATGTGCTTTTGAGAATATCAGGAATGTTTTAAGTGGTTTGGGCCTGTCTCCAACAATTTACTTGGTTCCTCACCTTCCCTTTATATTATTATTATCTCTTCCCTTCAACACCACCTTGTTTCATTTTTTCTATGTCCTTCTACAAATTCAATATTTGTGTGCCCATATCCTGGCTATGGACAACACATGATGTGGATGCTGGAGTGCAGATTCTCAGATTCCCATTCTCGCACATGTCACTGGGCTGCCAAGTTGTTAGCCAGTGTGCATCGTTGCCTCTGTATGTTAAAGGTTGACAGGGACTGGAACTTTCCCTTAAAAATAATGGTGGTTCACATCCACAAATATAACAGTGCGGACCCACCGTGGAGAATAAGAGTGGACCCATTCTGAAGTGTGGTACCACCCTCTGGGATGTAGAACTAACCTTTCTCCACTTCTAGAAAACATCTTGTGCTTATACAGTATATTCAAAACAGTATCTTCCCACCTCACACAAGACAGCTACACTATTTCAGCCAAAGTGGCAAAGAACAACTGTGATTCAAATAACAAATAACATTTATTTAATAACCTGGGGAAGAAAAACAAGGGTTAAGCAGTACCGACAAATCAGTAGCAAACTGATGGAGACCAGACCCACCACTAAGAGATATACACCCATCTGTAATGTCAGGTGACCTTCTAACCTGAACAGCCCCATCTTGCATGCACAAGATATTAGACAGTGTTCTTCCTATTATAGTACTGACTGGGTACTACTGTATCATGGTACCACTGTATTATGGTAAGTCCAATGTTTGTGATGCCCAGGATCTTGGGGTGGTGCACCTAAATTAAATATGAACAACCCTCCCAAGTGACTTTGAAACACATCAGATAAAAGCTGGTAACCCCAACTTATAATTCCACTTGATTGCCAGATGACCAATGCAAACCCAAAACAAAGCAGCATTACTCTTCTTAAACAGACACTGCCTAAGTACTCATGCTTTCCTATCAGGATCTTGATGTAAATGGCTGCATAGGTGGCTGGAAAGTAACCCTGTCAATGGTGAAGCTGGGCCTTTAGTAAGAACAGCTGGTGGTGCAGATTGTGCTGGTTGTGGCACTTGGAGCACACAAGCCCAGATGGCTGTGGCATGGCAAATGGTTAGCTGACTGTAAGTAACTTGAGGCTGAATGCCATTATCTAACAATGGCTGGAAAACAACAGCTACTCATGCTGGCAATGTACACTGGATCAGTGTATAGTTTGCAGCTGAAAACTCTCTTAACTTACCCCAGAGTCTCCGACTGCCGCTCCTAAAGGAGATATACTATCTGCTTTAACAGCTGTCACCCCAATGGATCAGCAGCAGTGTGTTTCACTGCCATGCAGATTAATCTAGTTTGGAAGCCAGTTCAGGTCATTAATTTGGGAAGCAGGCTGAGCAGCTGTTGTGCATTAGTGCACCTCTGCCAGGGAGGGTCAGCAGTGAGCTCTGGTGCCACAGCGATCCCTGTGGCTTGGCTAGAAGCTTGCTCCTGTTCCAGTGTCTGCTATGAGCATGTGTGGCCACAGGCCATACACACACTGGAGGAGGGTTGAAGGGACCAAGCAGAGGTTCAAAGAAACGCTTCTGTCTCTATGATGGTTTAAGTTTAAGTGACTCCTCTGGGCCCTAGTACCTGCTGGTACTGGATCTCAGTCTCCTTAGTGGACTGCCTTGGAGGAAGGAGGGCCCTCCCTAGAGTCCGTTCCATGGAGAGTAAGACATGGAGGTAACTGGTGGTTACCAAGGACTGGCACAGCCAGGGACTTTAGATCTGAAGGGGTACTTCTGTGAGATCAGCATATATCCCTTGAAGGACATGGGTAGCTAGCAAGAAAAAAGCTATAGAAAAAAGAGCAGTCTGCAGATATAATAAAGGGCTCTTCATCTCTATTTCCATTCTATGAACAGTTGGCAAACCTCACCTGGGAACTGTTAAAGCAGCAGAGTGACTAGCTGTCATCAGACATTACACAGTTACCACTGACACCGAGCAGTAAAGGAACAGCACTCCTATCAACTCCCTGTGCTTGGTATACAAAATCACGTGACTTGAAGGTCTTAATGTTATTTCTCCAGCTCTCAGTTCCCAATCAGACTATGATTTCTCTGACATGGCAACTAGCTCTGTGAAACGTGCATTACATCACTTGACACCAGCAACCATTATACTGTCCCTCTCTCTCAGTTTGCTGTGATAACTATCATTAAAACAAATGCCAAGCAATGGACTGAATCTAGATGCATGATTGGCTGAATGGTTTTACACTCACAGCCATGAGGAACAAGCATATGGATACCAGTTAGACTTGGACTCCTACCTGTCAATTAAGAACACCTGATTGGTTGGAGTTCAGGCTATTCTGACTAGTTGTTGTCTCCATCATCCCTATTGTATGAACTCCCTTTTCCTTATTGGTGGGCTCTTGAATCTCTTCTTCATACTGTAGCAAGCAGCCAAAGATGAATACTGAAATAGATTGCAGACATCAAATACAAACCACAAAGTTTAACTTGATGAGAATGAACAACTGCTTACTTGAAGACCCAAACCTAGTTTAATGTTTGTCAATCTGTTCACTGTCATATGTTATCATCCACACTATTCAGCCAGTGAAGTCCCATATCTCACGGTCCTGAGGCACATTGCACCACAGGGCACAGTGTTTTCTTGAATCCCACATCCAGGGGATCTAGTAGTAAGTCCCTAGAGGAAGTTACATATGGAATGATTGTTTACCATGGAATATAAAAATTTATCATTTAGTATAATAATGCTAATAGAATGTCCATTCCCCACACATTGAATGATCACCATTGAATACAAAAACTCCAAATTCTGCATAATTCTGCAGGCAAAATAGTCACTCAATTCCCCACAGCACACTCACAACAGAAGGCTTGATATGGAGCCAGAACAACAATTTCATTTGTAGAAGGATAAACAGCAGAGATTTCTCCAGTAAGTACATAAGGAGGATTTTCCATAGTAAGCAAACAGAACACCATACATTAACAAGCATTTGTCGATGCGAAAGTTTGCTTGCTGGTATTAACATTGAAATGCAGGAATTAGATGCAGAATAGGAATGGCAATGAAGTATTGAACTTCACGCCAAACCAACCTCCACCCGGCAGAGATGGACAGGCATTGGGGTATGCGTTTGGGTCGCCGCCAATAACGTTCATTCCATTTCACCTCACCTATCCTGCAGACACCAAAAAGTCTTGAGGTGTGCCTTGGGGTGTTCAGCTTTACAGTCACCCCATTCCATAAGGACTTATGCTGAAATGGGTAGTGTGTGAAAATATAACTACATACTGTATTTGGCAGAGCCATGGGGCTAGCAATATTTATTTTATTTATTGAAATGTTTCTCCAGGAAGGCACACTGAACAACAAGTTGCTCGTCTCTGGGGCAACCTTAATATAGCCCAGAGGTTAGAGTAGGAAGTTGTGAATGAGCTTGGTACATTCGACAGACCTGGGTTTAATTAAAATTTATTTTTATTTATTGAAATGTTTTACCAGGAAGGCACACTGAACAACAAGTTGCTCGTCCTGGTGTGACCTTAATATAGCATAGAGGTTAGAGAGGAAGCTGTGAATGAGCTTGGTACATTCAGCAAACCTGGGTTTAATTAATATTTATTTTATTTATTGAAATGTTTCACCAGGAAGGCACACTGAACAACAAGTTGCTCATCTCTTGGTGTGACCTTAATTTAGTGTAGAGGTTAGAGAAGGAAGCTGTGAATGAGCTTGGTACATTCAACAGACCTGGGTGTAATTCCCATGACCTCCACTTGCATACTGTGTGACTCTAAACAAGACGCTTAACCTCCCAGTGCTCCCGGGTTGCCCCTGAAAACAGTCACATGTGCCTAGTGGGCCTTTCCTGGTTACCAATGAATAAAATAAAACACATTTTAAAACTATTTATACAGCTAGCTTTATATATAGCAAGAGAAAACAACAGAACGCATCCTGGATGTAGGACAGTAGGATTACATCCACAATTTTCTACATAGAGACTGTCAAATGCTGCTTAGGAACACCTGAAGTATGTACAGTCTGAAAGAATTAGCCTTGGACTTTTAAATCATTAGGTTCTACAAAATTCATCTGGAGTTCTGTGAACTACATAAACAGAACATCCTCTTCGCCTTATCCCTAGACTAAGGCATATGTAATGAAAAGGATCATGTCTTTTAACCATACTAATGAATGCAACCCAGACAAGTGTACATTTATGTAGATGATTTTATTAATATCAATAAGTGCCATTAATGATAATAAGGTACTGGGCAAGTGTGCATCTTCAGGACTAAACAGGAATCCTATAAAAAAAAAAAATCAGCTTATGAAAAAAAAATACATTTCATTGTAAACTCATTGGTAGAATTCAAAAGGACCCTGGTATTCCAGATATAGTTGAAAAACATTTCTCAGTGAGTTTATTTACATTTATCAGTACACATTGCCAAGCGTGTGCAGTATTTACCAGTGAAATCTAATTTACCATGCTTCCTGCTCTTGTCTCTTCAAAGTGTTTTTGAGACGGCAATGAAACACAAGCATTTGTCAATGCTGAATGTTGATTCGTTGGTCCGTTGAGCTTCGCTCACTGCCCGTATCACTCGCTCATTCTGTTTCTCCCAGTGCTGCAGGCTGCTGTTTTGTACTGGGCTCCTGCCTGCATTGGCATGTTTTCTGACCACAAAGAAATATGCAGCTGTCCCGACAGAGCTCTGTTGAGGTGGGTCACTCCCCTCTCTCCTCGCTCATTCTGTTTCTGCTGGCCCTGCAGCTGCCCTTTTGTATTGGCTCCCGCCTCTGTTGGTGGCTTCTTCTGCCCACAAAGAAATCTGCAGCAGTCCTGACACAGGTCCATTGAGCTAGCTCACTGTCCCTCTTTCACTTGCTCATTCCGTTTCTGCGGCACTGCAGCCTGGCCTTTTGTACTGGGCTTCTGCCTGCGTTGTCGCCTTTTTCTGCCCACAAAGCAATGCGCCTTGCAGTCATGATAGAGGTCTGTTGAGCTCGCCTCCTCCCCTCTCTTACTTGCTCATATGTTTTCCTGGCACTGCTGGCTGCCCTTTTGTACTGGGCTTCTGCCTGCGTTGGCACCTTTTCTGCCCACAAACAAATCTGCTGCTGTCCCGACAGAGCTCTGTTGAGGTCGCTCTCCACCTGTCTCACTCGATCATTCTGTTTCTCCTGGTGCTGCAGGCTACTCTTTGTACTGGGCTTCTGCCTGCATTGGCACATTTGCTGCCCACAAAGAAATCTGCAGCTGTCCCGGCAGAGCTCAGTTGAGGTGGGTCCTCCTCCTCTCTCAGTCACTCTTTCTGTTTCTGCTGGCACTGCAGGCTGCCCCTTTGTACTGGGCTCCTGCCTCTGTTGGTGGCTTTTTCTGCCCACAAAGAAATCTGCAGCAGTCCTGACACAGGTCCATTGAGGTAGCTCACTGCCCCTCTTTAACTTCGCTCATTTCGTTTCTGCGGCGCTTCAGGCTGGCCTTTTGCATACTAGGCTCCTGCCTGCATTTGCCGCCTTTTTTCTGCCCACAAAGAGAAATCCACAGCAGTCACAATAGAGCTCTGTTGAGCTCACTCACTCCCACTCTCTCACTCCTCATTGTGTTTTCTCCCGGTGCTGCAGGCTGCCCCTTTTTGTACTGGGCTTCTGCCTGCATTGCACCTTTTTCTGCCCACAAAGAAATCCGCAGCTGTCCCGACAGAGCTCTGGTGAGGCAGCTCATCTACTGTCTCCTTTGCTCATTTCATTTCTCCTGGGTGCAGGCTGCTGTTTTGTAGTGGTCTCCTGCCTCTGTTGGCACCTTTTTCTGCCCACAAGAAATCTGCAACACTCCTGACAGAGCTCCGTTGAGCTTGTTCCTCCCCCTCTCACCCTCTCACTAGCTCGTTTCCATTTCTGTCAGTGCTGCAGGCTGCCCTTTGTACCAGGCTCCTGCCTGCATTGCCGCCTTCTTCTGGCCTGAAATCTGCAGCAGTCACAATAGAGCTCCATTGAGCTCGTTCACTCCACCCCCCACTTGTTCATTCTGTTTCTTCCGCAGCTGCAAGCTGCACTTTGTACTGGCCCTTGAGTGCATTGCTGTCTTTTTTGCCCAAAGAAATCCACAGCAGTCCCAACTGAGCTCTGTTGAGCTCACTCCTCCCCTCCCTCACTCGCTCATTCTGTGTCTGCCACTGCTGCAGGCTGCCTTTTTGTACTGGGTTCCTGCCTGCATTGCTGCCTTTATCTGCCCACAAAGACATGTGCAGCAGTCCTGACACAGCTCCATTGAGGTTGCTCACTCCCTCTCTCACTTGCTTATTCTGTTTCTGCCGGGGCTGCAGGCTGGCCTTTGTACTGGATCCTGCATTAGTTGCCACCTTTTCCTGCCCACAAAGAAATCCACATCAGTCACGATACCCCTCCATTGAGTTCGCTCCTCCCCTCCCTCACTCACTCATTCTGTTTCAGCCAGTGCTGCAGGCTGCCCTTTGTATGCTGGGCTCCTGCCTGCCGTGGCACCTTTTCCTGCCACAAAGAAATCTGCAGCTGTCCTGCAGAGGCTCTGTTGAGGTCGCTCACTCCCCTGTCTCACTCGCTCATCTTCTGTTTCTCCTGGCGCTGCATGCCCTTTTGTACTGGGCTTCTGCCTCTGTTGGCATTTTTTCTGCCCACAAAGAAATCTGCAGCAGTCCGACATAGCTTCATTGGCCTCACTCACCCCTCCCCTGTCTCACTCACTGGTTCAGTTTCTGCCAGCGCTGCAGGCTGCCCTTTGTACTCGGCCCTGCCTGCATTGCCACTCTTTTCTGCCCACAAAGAAATCTGCAGAAGTCACGATACAGCTCCATTGAGCTTGCTCACTCCACCCCCCTCACTCAATCATTCTGTTTCTCCTGCCGCTGCAGGCTGCCCTTTGTACTGGAACCCTGCATGCATTGCTGCCTTTTTCTGCCCACAAAGAACCGCAGCAGTCCCAACAGAGCCCGTTAAGCTCACTCCTCCCCTCCCTCACTCATTCTGTGTCTCCCACTGCTGCAGACTGCCTTTTGTACTGGGTTCCTGCCTGCATTGGCGGCTTTCTGCACACAAATACATCTGCAGCAGTCCTGGCACAGCTCCGTTGAGCTCACTCACTCCCCCCTCTCTCTCTGCCTCGTTCCGTTTCTGCGGCACTGCAGGCTGGCCTTTAGTACTGGGCTCCTGCCTGCATTGCGCCTTTCCCTGCCCACAAAGAAATCCGCAGCAGTCATGATACACCTCAGTTGAGCTCGGTCCTCCCCCTCTCACTCACTCATTCTGTTTCTCCCACGCACCAGGCTGCCCTTTTGTACTGGGCTTCTGCCTGTGGTGGCACCTTTTCCTGCCCACAAAGAAATCCACAGCTGTCCCGACAGAGCTCCGTTGAGGTTGCTCACTCCCCATCTCACGCACTCATTCTGTTTCTCCTGGTGTTGCAGGCTGCCCTTTGTACTGGGCTCCTGTCTCTGTCGGTATCTTTTTTCTGCCCACAAAGAGAGATCTGCAGCAGTCCCAACAGAGCTCCATTGGCCTCACTCACTCCCCCGTCTCAATCGCTCGTTCCTTTTCTGCCAGTGCTGCAGCGGGCTGCCCTTATGTACTGGGCTCCTGCCTGCATTTGCCACCCTTTTCTGCCCATAAAAGAAATCCACAGCCGTCCGATACAGCTCCGTTGAGCTTGCTCACTCCCCTCTGTCACTCTCTTGTTCTGTTTCTCTCACCGCTGCAGGCTGCCCTTTTCTTCTCAGCCCCTGCATGCATTGCTGCCTTTCCTGCCCACAAAGAAATCTGCAGCAGTCCCAACACAGCTCCGTTGACCTCACTATCTCCTCCTCCCTCACTCACTCATTCTGTGTCTCCCGGCACTACGGGCTGCCTTTTGTACTGGGCTTCTGCCTGTGTTGTCACCTTTTCCTGCCCATAAAGAAATACGCAGCAGTCCTGACAGAGCTCAGTTGAGCTCGGTCCTCCCCCAGTCGTTTGCTGCTAATCTGTCCCAAACACTGATTTCCAACAGCGACTGCGGTATTGTGCACCAGAGTGCGGAAACACATTTCAGCTAGGATGTGAAAAATGACAGCTGTATTGTTTATAAGGAGGTGTGAACAAATGCCAGTGTTGAAAATCTGACATGAAAATATTACTAATTTGCAAACTTACAAGGGTGCATGGAACCTGCACAACACATGGTCGTAACACAGTCATTTTATGGAGTTTCATCACAAAACTTTCAACATAGGCAGTTTAGGACCTCTGCTCATGAACAGTGTCAGTGTGATTTTCTTAGTATGTCCAAAACACTGATTTCCCACAGCGACTGCTTTCGATTGTGTGCGGAAGTGAAAACACATTTCGGCCAGGATGTGAAAATGACAGCTGCACTGTTCTCATGGGAGGTGCGGCAAAATGGCATTGCTGAAAATCTGGGTGAAAATATTGCAAAGTTGCAAAAGTCTGACGTGCGTGGAAACTGCGCAATGCACATTCATAACACACTCATTTATGGACTTTCATCACAAATTTTCAATATAAGCATTTTAGGACCTCTGCTATTGAACAGTGTCACTGTCATTTTAATAATGTGTCATGAACATAGATTTCCCACAGCAACTACACTATTCTGCGCCGAACTGCGAAAGCATTTCGGCCAGGATATGAAAAATGACAGCTGCACTGTTCATAAGGAGATGCAGAACAATGGCAATGTTGAAAATCTGGAGTGAAAATATTACAGATTCATGAAGTTCGAGCATGCGTGCAAACTGCGCCAACTCATGCTCGTAACACACAGTCATTTATGGAGTATCATAACCAGATTTTCACGTTAGGCATTTTAGAACCTCTGCTCATGAACAGTGTCACTGTCATTTTCTTAATCTGTCCTGAACACTGATTTCCCACAGCAACTGTGCTATTCTGAGCCAGAAGTGCGAAAACACATTTCAGCCAGAATGTGGAAAATGACAGCTGTACTGTTCACAAGGAGTGTGGAAAAATGCCAATGTTGAAAATCTGGCATGAAAATATTGCAAATTTGCAAGTTACAAGCGTGCATAGCAACTGT
This sequence comes from Neoceratodus forsteri, assembly GCA_016271365.2. NCBI lineage: Eukaryota > Metazoa > Chordata > Ceratodontiformes > Ceratodontidae > Neoceratodus > Neoceratodus forsteri. The sequence continues at coordinate 1,234,341,588 of CM057456.1, forward strand.
GCAATGCACACTCGTAAAACAGTCATTTTTTTTATTTTCCCACCAATTTGCAGTACAGACTTTTGAGAGCCCACCTCATGAACACTGGCACTGTCATTTCATTAGTCAATCTCGAAAGGATTCCATGCGTGACCTCAAAATCACCTTTCTTGGCGAATAACACTTTGACAGTGTTAGAATTCATGAGGAGGGTCTCAAACCCCATGTTGAAAATTTGGTGCCAAAATTCCAAAAATGCCTGAGATATGCATCAAACTTGAAAAAACCCTATTTATTCCATTATACAGCTTACCGGCATTTCCTCAGTTTGCGGTCGGCTTTGAAGAGTGCAGATGTGTCCCGGTCCACCAAAGATCATAGTGCCAGACTCCGGAGGTAAGTATGGGGTAAAGGGGGTATGGGAGGCAGGGTGCGCAGTCGGTGGGCGGAGTTGTGGGAGGGGCAGGGAGATCACGAGGACTGTTTCCGTTTTACAGATAAAAAAAAATGACATTGCGGGACCATTTTTACTTTACAAGGGCATATGGCACACTAGGGTGGGCTCTCCCAGCATGCCAGCGAGTCTTCTTTGCAGGGGACAGCTGTAGCCAACGGGGATTGGGCACCCCCATCAGCACACAAAAAGGGGATGGGTGTTACATTATGATCACGCGGACTGGGCACCCATCGCAGACAACATAAGTGGGGAGTTACATAATGCCGATGGGGAGGGGTTCCCCCATCGCAACATCAACATTACGGCACTGAAGCCGACGGTGATTGGGACCCCCATCAGCAAACAAAAAGCGGGGAGGGGAACATACTGCGAGGGGATTGATCACCCCTCAGCGGGGGTGGTTAATATTGTTTGTGAACACGGCGGCAAGCTCCTGCCATGTTCACAAACAATATCAATGTTTCAAGGTTCTGCCCTGCAATGACAGGTTGCTCCCTCATTGCAGCGAATGGCTGAACTCTCTGCAATAGCAGGCGGCCCCGGACTGCCAGTGGCTAATTTTTACAAGTTGGTGGCACGCTGGCTGAACTAGTGTCAGCAGCAGCATGTAAGGCATTGGGGAAGTGGCCAAGCCTTTACAGGCTGTGGCGCGGCATTGGCCACAACAGTGCTGCGCCTCCACAACCTGCTTCTGGTGAAATCTGCTGCAATATGTTTCTTGCTCATGAGCGCAATCAACATAAAAGGGCACTGGCAGAACCGAAGCATAAAAGTCTGTCTGCATCCCCAATGCCCTCAACATTTAGTTAGACAGAAGAACAAAGTCAATTACTGCTGGTTTTTGTTTTCCGTCTTGCTTTGCTCCGTTTATCTTACAATACCAGGCAGGCACGGCAGACATTTTCCAGTGTTACATAAACTTTTAAATACTATTGAGGAGAAAAACATTGAATTTACATTATTACCTTGTATTTCCTTTATGGAGAGTAAGAAATAAGCCAGGGGCAGCCTCCCGGACACCTAGGCCCTCTAAGAGAGGTGCTGCTCGTCCCTCAGTCTTGGTTACTGAGCGACACATGGTGTAGCGACGGCTAGCTGGAGCATCGCTGCTACATGCAGATGTGCCACAGTAGTCCTCAGCTGCCCATTCCCCGAAATCAGTGACACAACAGCCGAGCTGGCAGCAGGGCGGTACAGACGGGTGGCAGAGTACAGCTCAGGTACCATTTTGTTCTGTCCCTGAGACTCTCAGCCTGCGTTTCATGCAGCTGCAGCACCAGAAGGCAGCAACAGCAACCAGCTCTCAGGCTCTCACCGACTGTAACACTGCCACTGAGCTCCAGCCTTTGGCACAGAGAGAGAGAGAGCACTCAGTCTGCACATGCAGCCGGAGGTGCCCCTCTTGGCTGGAAGAATAAAGTGAACGCCTGCCTTCCTGCAGGAACCGTATTACTCAGCAGCCAAAGAATACTACACTGTATGTCAACAGTGCTGCAGGATAAAAATAAAACATGCATTTGTCAATGCCGAATGTTTGCATGCTTTAACAGACCACATTTAGGACTAGTAGAAACAACTGCCACTAACCGAAGCTTTTGCGTAAGATTCATCATTACGGGAGGAGAAAAGAGCTGCCAGCCTCCCACTCAGTGCCAGAGCCAAGGGGTGGGAAAAAGAATGCATTGTCTATGACATTGGTTCAGATGCAGTGGCATCCAGTTGAAAGAAATGACAACTACAATCAGTGGTGGTGGCGTGTAGGCCAGTTTGCATACTGCTTGCTGATGGCAGTATGCAACTAGCTTACTCGTCACCACCGCTGATTGTAGCGCTTTTTCAACTGTATACCACTACATCTGAACTGCTGTCATAGACTGCTCAGATATTCATTGGTGTGTGCGGCCATGCCTGCAAAAGGATCAGGGCATTGGGCGGGGTGGCACACCTCACGAAAACTCGTATAGTGGCACTATGTTGCTTGCACATGGATGCAAGCAAACATAATAATAGCTAGCTTCCTCCCTCCTCTCTCTGTTCTGACATCCCACCTCTCACAAAAAAAAAAAAAATAAAAGCAACACTGCATGAGAGCAATGAACATTTTACCTATACTTTTTATTCTATTTTAGATTTCCCTTATCTCCACTCAGTATAACGCTTCTTTCCCCATTTTGAGTCTGCTTCATCACTTTTCTAATGTAAAATAATAAAGGGCACTCCTTTTAAAATGGCTCATACCGACAGCCTTCAGTATCCTCAGCTGTTTCTGTTTACCAGTTATGCTACAAGTTAGGAAGCACTGGCTACTGCAAGGTAGTTAATCGTCACAAGAAAAGTGATCTCAAAAGTGGTTGTTTAAAAAAAATAAAGAATACTTCTGAAAACCAAGCTGTGTTATTAAAAGGAGTGCTCTTTTATTATTTCAACAATAAGAAAAGCAGCCGGCCTGGTGGTGCTGCTGAGAGCTGAGGAGCTGGACGCCACACCGCTACACGCCGGCAACCCGCGGTTCGGGTAGCAAGCACGGGTCACTGGGGATGGCAGGGAGGAGAGGATTGAGAGTCAGTGGGTGGCTCTTCCTCTCCGGGGAGGGGGGTCCACAATGGTCAGCAGCTGACTGCTCCTGGCGGAGGCTGGGGTTGGGGATGCATGGTGTACACCGGGCAGAGTCGGGGCAGATGCCTGGAAGGGGACACATGCGGACACATGCTCACTCATGCCTGCTGGCATCATTGCACACCCACTGACTCAGGGGAAAAATAAAACAGGGAAAATAGTGTCACCTACCATGGCTTGATGGCCATCTGTGAGTGTCGCAGGGCACTGGCACCTGAACTGGATCTGTTGTGGTGGGGAGTTAGGGGCTCCCTGCACGCCCCCACTGTGGGGGTAAGCTAGAGGGGATACTGGGTGCCAGCTGACCCTGGTCGAGACGGACGGCAGTTGGATCCCCAACAGAAGATGCAAGTCTAAGGGTGGGAGCAGTTATGGTGGCCACAGGAGGATAAATACCATAAAAAAAATTAAGAAAAGTGGTAAAGCAGAATTAAAAATTGGGGAAAGGATATCATCCAAGTCAGAGACAAGAGGTAATCTAAATTACAGCAAAAAGGTATAGTTCAAAATGTTCACTGTTATAATGCAGGGCTGCTTTAAAAAGCACAGATAAAACAATGATGCAAATACACTATAGTTTCCAGCACCTTGTGTGCAAAACACACACACACACACACACACACACACCACTGAGCAGCCCTGGTAAACTCAGTTTCAGAACTCTGCAATACAAGCACAAACAGGAAGCAGGTGCCAGCCAGTTTGTTTACCACCAAGTTACATCTACAATAAGGTTCAAGTAGGAAGAGCACTCACCAACCAAATAAAAAATACACAGGGCTCCAGTAGATACCAAATATAATCCAGTTTATTCTAGACACATGTTGCACACTTACATTGACGTTTCAGACATTGGTTCTTTATCAAAGGAACAATGCCCAAAACGTGCAAACATGCAACATGTGTGAAAAATTTAATTCAGTTTGGTATCTGCTGGAGTCCTGAGTGTTTTTTATTTGGCTGGTGAGCTCTCTCTGCCTGAACTGTGTTTTTATGTTGATTGGCGCCAGCGCAAGAAACATATTGGGACAGCTTGCTGAGAAGCAGGTTGTGGAGGTGCGGCACTGTTGAGGCCAATGCCCCACAGCCTGCAAAAAGCTTCCCGCTTCCCCAATGCCATGGCAGGCTGCTGATGACACAAGTCTGGAATGTTGGCACCAACTTGTGACAATTTAGCTGCTGCAATCAGGGGCACGCCGTCATTGCAGCGTAAGCCATCCGCTACAATGAGGAGTGACCAATCATTGCAGGGTGGGATCTTTACAGAGTGATATTGTTTGTGAACATGGTGGCGGTTTGCCACTGTGTTCTAAACAACTTCCCGTGTTTACTTGCCGAAGAGGTCCCAATCCCCATCGGCTTCACTGCGCGTGTTTTGCTGCCGACAGGGCAGCCCACTCCCTATCAGCATTATGTAACCCCCTCCCCCGTATATTTGCCGACAGGGTCCCAGTCCCATTGGCTTCACTGCGGCGTGCTTCTGCTGTCGGCCAGAGCCCACTCCCCGATCAGTACGTGTAACCCCCTCCTCCATGTATATTCTCTGCCGACAAAGTGCCCAATCCCGCTCAGCATAATCTAAGCCCCTTTTGTGTGTGCACGGGGGTGCCCAATCCCCATCGGCCACGTAGCTGCACCAAAAACAGTCGGGTGGCATGCTGGGAGCCCACCACAGCATGCCCAATGCCCCTTAAAGACAAAAATTGTCCTCCGATGTTTTTTTTAAACCTGAAGAACGAAAACAGTCCCTCGCAGCTTCCTACCCCACAACCCGCACCCACTCACTGTGCACCCTGCCTCCCCACAACCCTCACCCCATACTTACCTCCAGAGCACAGCGTGATGATCTTCGTGGCCTGGGAACACGCCTGGACTCTTCAAAGCTGACCGCGAACTGAGGAAATGCCCGTAAGCTCTATAATGGACTAAATGGTGTTTTTCAACTTTAATGCATATCTCAGTCATTTTGGAATTTTGGCACAAATTTTCAGCATGGGGGCTTTGGGACCCTCCTCATGAATTCTTGAACTGTCATGGCGTTAATCAGCCTGGAAAGGTGATTTTGCAGTAACTGACGGAATCACCTTTTGGGCCGATTAACAAAATGACAGTGCCAATGTTCATGAGGTGGGCTCATAAAGCCTATGTTGCAAATTAGGTGGAAAAAACAAGAAATGACTGTTTACGAGTGTGAGCTGCGAGTTGCTACACATGCTCTAACTCGTGAATTTGCAATATTTTCACGCCAGATTTTCAACATTGGCATTTTTTTCACACCTCCTTGTGAACATTACAGCTGTCATTGTTAACATCCTGGTGGAAATGTGGTTTCGCACTTCTGGTGCAGAATAGAACTGTTGCTGTGGGAAATCAGTGTTCAGGACAGAGTAAGAAAATGACAGCAACACTGTTCATGAGTAGAGGTCCTAAAATGCCTATGTTCAAAATTTAGTAACGATACTCCATAAAATGACATATTCTGGCGTGTGTTGCGCGGTTTGCACACACACTCGTAACTCGAGTTTATAATATTTTCATTCCAGATTTTCAACATTGCCATTTCCCACACCTACTTATGAACAGTGTAGCTGTCATTTTTCCCATCCTGGCTGAAATGTGTTTTCGCAGTTCTGGTGCAGAATAGAGTGGTTGCTGTGGGAAATCATTGTCCGGGACAGATTAATAAAATTATAGTGATACTGTTCATGAGCAGAGGTCCTAAAATGCCTATGTTGAAAATTTGGTGATAATAGCCCATCAAATGACTGTGTTACAAGTGTACGTTGTACACTTTCCACACACCCTTGTAACTTTGCAGATTTGTTATATTGTCATGCCACATTTTCAACAGTGGCATTTTTTCACATCTCCTTATGAGCAGTACAGCTGTCATTTTCACATCCTGACTGAAATGTGGTTTCACAGTTGCAGCACAGAATAACACAGTCGCTGTGGGAAATCAGTGTTCAGGGCAGATTAAGAAAATGACAGTGGCACTGTTCATGAGCAGAGGTCCTAAAATCCCTATTTTGAAAATTTGGTGACAAAACTCCGTAACATGACTGTGTTACAAGTGTGCATTCAGCTCTTTCCATGCACCCTTGTAACCATAAAATTTGTAATATTTTCACCCACATTTTCAACAGTTGCATTCTTTCACACCTCCTTATGAACAGTACAGCTGTCATTTTTCACATCCAGGCTAAAATATGTTTTGCACTCCTGACGGAGAATAGCATGGTCACTGTGGGACATCAGTGTTTGGTACAGATTTAGATCGAATGAGTGAGAGGGGAGTGACCGAGCTCAACTGAGCTCTGTCGGGACTGCTCCGGATTTGTTTGTGGGCAGAAAAGGCCCCAACGCAAGAGGCAAGTACAAAAGGGCAGCCTGCAGCACTGCGAGAAACAGAGCGAGAGACAGAGTGAGGGAGGGGAGTGGCGAACTCACGGAGCGCTGTCAAGACTGTTGCAGATTTCTCTGTGGGCAGAAAAGGGTGTCAGCGCAGGCAGGGCCCAGTAGAAAAGGCCATCCTGCAGCAGTGGGAGAAACAGTATGAGTGAGTGAGACAGGGGACTGAGTGAGCTCAACAGAGCTCTATCAGGACTCTGCGGATTTCTTTTGTGGGCAGAAAAAGGTACCAATGCAGGCAGGAGCCCTGTACAAAAGGGCCGCTTGCAGTGCCAGGCCAAACAGAATGAGCGCATGACAGAGGGAGACTGAGTGACTTAATGGAGCTTTGTCTGTACAGCTGCAGATTTCTTTGTGGACAGACAAAGGTGCCAGTATAGCCAGGAGCCCCGCACACAAGCGCAGCCTGCAGCGCCAAGAGAACCAGAATGAGTGAGTGACAGAGCGGTAGTGGAGTGAGCTCAACAGAGCTCTATTGTGACTGCTGTGGATTTCTTTGTGGGCAGAATATGTGGCAACGCAGGCAGGAGCCAATACAAAAGGCCAGCTTGCAGCGTGGGCAGAAACGGAATAGTGAGTGAGCTCAATGGAGCTGTGTGGACTGCTTCAGATTTCTTTCTGGTCAGAACAAGCCACCAATTTAGGCAGAAGCTCAGTACAAAGGGCAGCCTGCAGTGGCAGGAGACACAGAATGAGAACAGAGTGAGGGAGGGGGCTGAGTGAGCTCAACGGAGCTCTGTTGGGACTGCTGCAGATTTGTTTGTGGGCAGAAAAGGCAGCAATGCGGACAGGGGCCCAGTACAAAATGGCAGCCTGCAGTGGTGGGAAAACCAGAATGAGCGAGTGAGAGAGGGGAGTGAACAGGCTCAATGGAGCTGTATTGTAACTGCTGAAAATTTCTTTGTGGGCAGAAGAAGGTGGCAATGCAGGCAGGAGCCCAATAGAAAAGGACAGCCTGCAATGCGGCAGAAAGGAATGAGCCGAGTGAGAGAAGGGAGTATGCGAGCTCAATGGAGCTTTGTCGGGACTGCTGCAGATTTCTTTGGAGGCAGAAAAGGTGCCAACAGAAGCAGGAGCCCAGTACAAAAGGGCAGGCTGCAGCACCAAGAGAAACAGAATGAGGGAGTGACACAGGGGGTGAGTGACCTCAACGGAGCTCTGTCGGGACAGCTGTGGATTTCTTTGTTGGCAGAAAAAGGCAGCAACGCAGGTAGGAGCTCAGTACAAAAGGCCAGCCTGCAACACTGGCAGAAACGGAATGAGTGAGTCAGTGAGAGGGGAGTCAGCAGGCTCAACAGACCTGTGTCAGGACTGCTGCAGATTTCTTTGTGGGCAGAAAAGCCACCAACAGAGGCAGGAGCCCAGTACAAAGGGCAGCCTGCAGCACCAGGAGAAACAGAATGAGCAAGTGAGGGTGGGGGAGTGATCCCTCTCAACATTGCTGTCGGGACAGCTGTGGATTTTTAGTGGGCAGAACAAGGTGCCAATGCAGGCAGGAGCCCAGTACAAAAGAGCAGCCTGCAGCTCCGGAGAAGCAGACTGAGCGAGTGACAGAGGGGCAGTGAGCAAGCTCAACACACCAACGCAATCAACATTCGGCAATGACAAATGCTTGTTTTGTTTGGAGCACCACCCTTCATAGTGCAGCCTATTTTCTTATGTTGCTACATCTATAATAACCCTCCAACCTGGACCTGCCCCAAAAGAACCAAAGCCCCCCTTGCAAACTCCCAAATACAATGTGCAGCAGCTGCAACACTAAGTCATAAAAGAGAAGTGCTCTGGCTGAAGCACTGTGACACTCTGTGTTCCTAACAATCTAGTCCAGGGTGTTGTATCTGAAGAGTGGGCAGGCATTGGGTAAATTACCCCCAGCTCAAGTTGAACTTCACTTCCTAAACACTTGATCTAGTTTTTGGTGGGAGGAGGTACACAATGACCACTCTCCTTTCTTTTTGACATCCTCCTTGCCAAGATGGCCACCGAATTCGACACCAGCAAGCAGTCCCTATATGTAAGATGCCATGTGAGGAGCATCTCACCACCCACCAGCACCACCACACCAGGGCATATAAGAGAGCAACATAAACAGAAATTCCTTCCAAACAAATTACCACTCAGGCTGGTAGGGGGTCGAAACGCCCCAAGTAGTAGATTCAGCACACACCCCACCCCACCAAAACTTACAAGCATTGCAATACACACAGATAAGGACAATGTTTGGGTTAACTGTCAGCCTGCTTCTCTGTAAACAAAATTAAGATATCAAGCAAGGGGAGACACTCTGAAGAACTTTGATGCAGAAAATTAAACTCCTCATGCTCGATGGACAGGGAAGGGCAAAATGTCAATGTCTGGCTCTTCAGTTTAATTTCAGCCTTCAACACAAATAAGACAAACTCAACTGTTCACTCCGTGTGGTTACTAAATGTCCCTCTGAGTCCATCAGAGCATGTCATCTTCGTGGCCTGTTTCACCCCTTCAAAAATATATATCTTCTTAACCCCTTCCTGCTGCCAGAGCCACCAACAAACAAAAAAGCAGAGAAGTGGAGAGGATTTTAAAAAAATTAATTTACCTCAGACATCAGCACCGGTCCATCTGCATTGCGGCCTGTAAATGGAACAAAAAAATGATAAAAGTTTGAAATGATGATCGAGTTTCTGATTTCAATGTTTTTTAAAGGTCTTGAAAAGTGGGTTGGATGGTGAGGCTGCTGGTTAGTGCTCATCCGATGCAGCAATGAACAAAAGGAGGAACTGAACAGCAATCGATGTCGGATTGATTCATGGGGATTACCAATTGCAATATGGGTGGGGTACAGGGCCTTTGAGTGACTAGGGGCAGCAGTATAAGAAGAAGGAGGAATGAAATACATTGGGGTCTAGGGAAGTTTCAGTAGTGGCGACCAGATGTAGACTGGTCCATGTGCACAGCTTCCACACAAAGAGCAGAGAATTTCTCATCACTCTTAAGGAAGCTGGGTTGAACCAACCAGTGGACTCACCCACCAGGATTAAAGCAGTCCTGGACATGGTTCTCACTAATAGCCCTAGAATATCCAACGCCCATGTTAGCATCAATCTAGGAGCCAGTGACAATAAGTCTGTCTGGTAACAAATCAATAATATGGTGGTTTCAGGATGCACCGACTAAAGGTTATCAACTTCAAACAAGCTGACTTCAGAAAATGAAATCCAGCATTAAAGCACTGCTGAGAGACAGAGCTGAAGGGATGTAGAAGCTCATTGGAAAAACGTAAAAACTCACTGAACGTAGTAACAGCAGACTGCACAAAACTAGTAACTAAATCTTAAGAAAGAAACCCCCCTCTGGTTTACTAGAGAGATAGCACTAAAGATTAGAGAAAAGAAACAAGCCTTTAGGCAGTTCAAGGAGTCACAGAGGAAGGATAGGAAGCTGTATAAGGAGGAAGCTCAAGAAGGCTGGAAAGGCTATCAAGTTAGCAAAAGCCCAAATGGAGAAAAAACAGCACTAGGAATCAAGCAGGGTGACAAAACCTTTTTAGATACATCAGTGAACAAAGGAAGAGCAAATGGGGATAGTCAGAATGTCAACAAGCAACGGTCAGATAGTGGAAAAGATGAAGACTAAGCTGAAGCACTCAGTATTCTTTTGCTGGTCTTCACAAATAAGCAGAATGGTAGCGGTCCGGTACTAAACAGAACAGAGCACCCTGCAGGAAGGAGATGCAAGCCCTTCACAAGGAAATGGTGCTGAAACGACTAGAAAAACTGAGGCCAGACAAAGCCATGGGACCGGGCAGAATTCACCCAAGAATACTGAGAGAGCTTCAAGAAGAAATAGTTGCACCATTAGCTGAGTTATGCAATGAATCTCTGGAATCTGACAAGGTGCCACTTGACTGGAAGAGGGCTGCCTGGTACCCTTGCATAAAGTGGCAGCAGGAGGAAGGCAGGAAATTACGCCTGGTCAGCTAACCTTGGTGGTGGGTAAATTCATGGAGACACTCCAAAGAAAGGATAGTAGACTTCCTAAAAGGCAGGAAAACTCAGTCCCAAACAACATGGATTTACACTAGGTAGATCATGGCAGACTAACCAAATCAAATTCTTTGACTGGGTGACCAAAGCAGTGGATCTAGGGGCAGTGGACATGGTGTACCTGGACTTCAGCAAGGTCTTGACATCATCCACAAAGAGGCTGATCAACAAACTTGAACACACAGGTGTCAGTCATCAGACAGTAAGCTGGGTAGTGCATTGGCTGCAAGATAGGACTCAGAAAATCACAGTAAATGGCATCATGTCCAAAGAGGGTTTTGTGACCAGTAGAGTCCCTCAGGGATCAGTGCTGAGTCCAGTCCTCTTCAACATATTCATCAGCCACATTGCTGATGGTCTTGAGGGTAAAGTCTGCCTGTTTGTAGATAATACAAAACTATGTAATAGGGTGGACAATCAGGAGGAGCCTCCAGTATGAAGGAGGATCTCAAGAAACTTGAACAGTGGTCCAACAACTGGCAACTTAGTTTTAATGCTAACAAATTAAAGTGATGCACCTAGGAAAACAGAACCCAAGAACTGAATACTTCCTAGATGGGCATTGACTTGAAGAGACCAGGACTGAACATGACCTAGAAGTAATCATATTGGATGACCTTAAAGCAGGGAATCAATATGAAAAAGCAACACAAAAAACAAGCAGCATCCTCAGATGCATAGGCAGGAATAACTAGCAGGAAATAAGTGATCATTCCTCTATATATCCCTGGTGAGGCCATACCTGGAGTACTGCATTCAGTTCTGAGGTCCCACCTGAGGAAGGACATAAAGCACTTGAAATCAATTCAGAGGAGGGCCACAAAGATGATGCAGGGCCTCCATCACAAGCCATATGAGTCTAGACTCCAAGACCTAAACTTGTACTCCTTGGAACAGAAAAGGGACAGAGGGATATGATAGAAATGTTAAAATTCATCAAGGGTATAAACACTGTTCAGGTAGACAAACTTTTCCATGCAAATGGAGAGGCGCGTACAAGAGGACACAACCTATGCTGAAAGGGAAGGCTCAGAGGCAATATCAGAAAGCACTTTTTATGGAGAGGGTAATAGACACATGAAACAGCCTGCACCCAGAGGTGATTGCAGCAAACACGGTGAATGCATTTAAACATGCATGGGACTAGCACTACAGTATAAACAAAAACAGCAAAATATAGGGAAGGGTTAGGTTCATGGGCAGATTAGATGGGTCACTCGGTTCTCATCTGCCATCAAATTCTTATGTTCTTATGTTCCTAAGATATTACATAGTGTTTCTCTTTCAGTTAATGAACAAGGAATGTTCTTTATCTTTTGAAATGTTTTAAGTCTTCCAGATTTGACTGCAGTAGTCAATTGATTACATAATGCATTGTGAAAGAAAGCACCACTTTCATTCATGGTGTTCTAAAATTCTAAATACAGTTTACAGCAGTACATTGTTTGTTTGGAAGGAGGCGAGAACACAGTTGGCAAAGGGTGGAGGAGTGAGGAACACATAACAAGGGTACATGGAGGTGCACACAGAGAATAAATATGAATATGGAGAGAAGGAAGGTCAGATTCTAAGTGGAGGTGGTGTCTCTAAATTCCAGAGTCTTGAAAACAAGATGGACGACCTGCAGGCACTATTAGCAAAGAGGGGGTGGACATAGCTGCAGTAACGAGACTTGGGCAACATCACACCATGACTGGGACCTTCGATCCCTGGATATAAACTACACAGGAGGGACAGGGTAGTTGGGAAGGGGTGGCAGTTCATATCAGGAGGGAACAACTTGCATGAGGAAGCAGTCTGAGAAAGGGGAGGTGGAGGCATTATGGGTTCAGTTAAGATCCAATAGCGGGAGAAAGGTGAGGTTGGGGGTGGTTTACAAACCACCCAATCAGGATGAGGAGAGGACAGGCAACTAAGCTCACAAATATTGGAAGCTGTGGGGAAAGAAGAGGTGGTAATTCTGGGGACTTCACTCTGCCCAAGGTGGACTGTAGCATACCCTCCACAACATGTGCTAGGAGCCAGGTGATCCTAGAGTGGGTTCCCAACTCAGGGCATCACTGAACCAACAAGAGCTGAGGCAATTCTTGATCTGGTGCTCACAAACTGAGAGCATGTACAGGATGTACAGGAAATAATGGTCAGGAGTGACTGGGTGGAAGTGACCATTGCACAGTGTGGTTCCAGTTGGATATGGGCAGGAAAGCATCCTGACTAATACCAAAATCTTGGATTTCAGGAGAGCGGACTTCCAGAAAATGGATCAAGTGCTAAGGAGCCATCTGGCGGGCATCAGAGCAGATATGGGCATAGACCAAAGGTGTTCCATCATTAAGGAAGAGAATACTGCTTGCCACAGATGAGTGCATTAGGCTCAGGGGAAGAACACAAGGACTCAGTTCTGGGGTTGTCCAGGCAGTAGGGAAAAGAGGTTGGCCTATAGAAAATTCAGGAAGACCAAGAGAGAGGTGGATAGGAAAAAATACCTCGGTTGGCTAGTAAGGCAAGTAAAGAGTCCATCGAGCAAAGGCACAGAAGAAGCTGCAGATAGCTGAAGGAATTAAGAAGGGTAAGAAGGCTTTCTTTTGCTGTATAAGTGAGAAATGGGAGAGGAAGGTAGGGATTGTTAGGCTCAAGAAAGGGTGGAGTGGGTGGAGGATAATGGGGAAAAGCAGATATACTAAATGAATACTTATGTTCTGTCTTCACCAGGGAGAATGACAGACCAGTGCCTTCAGGAGGGAAAAGAGGAGTAGGTAGGAAGGAGGGAACACAGATGTAGTGATAGAGAAGGACAGAGTGAGGGAGGAGGGCTACTGGCATTGAAGGTGGAGAAATCACCAATCCCAGAGTACATCCAAGGGTACTAAAGGAACTGACTGAGCAGGGCCACTGGCAGATCTATTCAATAGTTCACTAGTGTCAGGCATGGTACAGTGGGACTGGAGAACAGTACATGTAGTGCCCTCCACAAAAGTGGTCCCAAGGATGACCCAGGGAATTACAGACCAGTCAGTCTGACCTCCATTGTGGGTGAGCTCATGGAGACAATACTAAAGAAAGGTTGGTGGAATATCAGGAGGCATGGTCTCCAGGATGCAAGGCAGCATGGGTTCATGGTGGGGGGTCATGTCCAATGAATCTGATTGACGTCTTTGACTGTGTCACTAAGACAGTAGACAGGGGCCAAGTGGTAGACATCCTCCATCTTGATTTCACAAGGCCTTTGACTCTAGTGCCACCAAAAGTTGATCAAGAAGTTGGTGGATCTTGGGGTTGGGGAAAGATGGCCAGATGGGTGAAAACTGGCTGAGGGACAGAACCCAGAGGGTGGTTGTGGGGAGAGTTATCTGGCACCGGAGAGGTGACCAGTGGGGTCCCAAAGGGCTCAGTGCTGGGGCCAGTGTTGTTCAATGTCTTCATCAATGACATTGGGGTTGGTGTTAAGGGCAAAATGTGCCTATTCATCAATAACACCAAGCTCTGCTGGAGAGTGGACACAGCTGAAGTGATACAGAACCTACAGGAAGATCCAGAAAAGCTGTGTAGGTGGTCCAAGATCTAGCAGCTTGGCTTTAACATCAAGAAATACAAAGTTAAGCATATTGCAGCCAAGAATCCCCAGACAGAGTACTACCTATGTGGAGTCCAGTATCTGCATTAGAGGAGGAGAAGGACCTGGGAGTGATGATCACTAGAGACCTGAAGCACTCCACACAGTGCAAGAAAGCAGTAGCAAAGGCAAACAAGATGCTGGGATGCATATCTAGGGGATCAGTAGTGGAGAAAGAAGGTTATACTGCCCTTGTACAGGTCACTGGTAAGGCTGCATCTAGATTATGGAGTTCAGTACTGGTGCCCACACCTCGAAAGGGCATTAACCTGCTGGAGAAGGTCAGAGGAGGGCTACAAAGCTGATAGTGGGACAGCAGGGTAAGGGATACACAGAAGGTTGAGGCACTGTAATCCCTGGAAGACGGAGAGAGAGAGAGATGGGACATGATTGGGCCTTCAGGTACTTGAAAGGGATAAATAAGGTTGTTAAATAGAGTCTCTTTCAGCTGATTTGCATCCATAACATGAGGGGCACAGTCTTAAGCTGTAGGGTTGGAGGTTTAGGAGGCAGGTCAGGAAGCACTTCTTCACAGAGAGGTGGTGGATACTTGGAATGCGCTGCAGAAGAGGTCATCTCATTGAAGACAGTGGGAAGCTTTAAGAGAGACTGGGATAGCCATAGGGAGAAGGTAAGGAGCATGGATAGGGAGGATAGGAGGAGTCGAAGGGAGGGCAGGGACATTAGCTCAAGCTGTGGACCCTGCAATATGAGCAGACTTGATAGACCAAATGGCATTCTTCTGCTGGCTTCTTCGCATGTTCATATGTTTGTTTGTTTTTTGTTTGTTTTTAATTAGAAACTTAGTAGTAACTTTATTTTCTTCTTTTGGAATTCAGAATGGTCCAGCTGAGATGCAACATCTTGTTTTCAGTGGTGTCCTTCTTCTACTCATTTCAGCAGCTGGGTTGGTTGGAGCACTGGTGGTAAAGTGATTTTCCCAACATCCCACAGAGTATTTGGCTCTAGCAAGGTATGAACACATGATCTCCTAGTTCTCAAGTTGGAACTCTAACCAACAGACCACACTGTCTCTTAACCACTAGACTACATTGACTCATATAATGCCTGATCTTCTGCAAGATCATTTTGTTTGGTTACATCCTATATTCTTGTCCTTAAAAAGGTGGTAACACTTGGGTCTATGATTTCTCCTTGAGATACTCATAAGTATCCAAACCCAGTAATGCAGAGATAATCCTTAAATGTTTTAGTAGCAAGAATGGCAAATTGTTTTAAGAAATGAAAGGACATACCTTCATGAAGGCATATTTTAGGTTGCCTGGTGCCACATTCATTCAGTAGTTTCAATTTTGTGAAGAAAAGTAATTATAATGACCAGTTGGACCCACTGTTCAACTTGTACAATCATGTCACAAGCCAGTCACTGCTCAGTCGCATAGGAAAAGAATTGAGGCCAACATGCTAATGTGAGGACCAGCATGCAAATAGTGCACTGTGCCATACATTATTATTAACTAGCTTCTAATACCCTGTTCACATACCACAGCACCTGCTGCAAGGTGTTCTACTGGGGAGGGAGGAATGTGACACAGGGGATGAGTTACTTGAGGGACTGAGATCAGAGGACAGCATAATAGAATGGACAGCATGGGGAACAAGGTTAGGAGGGCAATCCACTGAGTGCCAATGAATAATCTTGGTCTTGCATTTTGACAAGGAGGACCAGTGTACCACCAGCAGTTGCTGCAGGAGGCAGCACCAGTTTTAACTTTCTCTGACCCAGAAGGCTTGAGTGGATGAGGGTTGGCTATAGTGGTAGTGCCATGTATCTAGGGCATTATACATGGCTCAGTGCCATGTAGCTGGCAGGTACAAGTACAGTCCTCCATGGTTGTTACATTACAGGTATTAGCAGTCAGAGACCCCATTTGCAAGTACTGACATTTCAGAATCATCATCTGCATCACAGCATGGTTGCTGAGGAGACTCCTTCCACCAGTTTGCAAGTTTCTTTTGCATATCACAGTTTATGGTTGCTACACAGTGGGAAGCCTACTGCAGCATGCAACTGCACCACCATTAACTACAGCTGTGTGTTGAGTCCCAGGTTTCTTCCATTTATACAACTTTCAGCCAGCAGCTAAGTACCCTTATGATTCCTTCATTGTTCATTGATTGGGTGGCAGTCTACCCACAAAATGGAGTTGAGGTGCTTCAATAAAGTAACACAGAAGACTGTTCTGAATGCTTTCCAAGAATCTGTATGAGTCCAGCCCACAGTTCAGCCCTGTATAAGATTTGCAATTAATCTTTTGTCTAAAATACCTTTACAACAGCTGCAGTAGGAGGATATTCCCTACGTCATCTGTTAGCACCCTTTGCAAACTGTGTGAGAGGCCTTTGGCACCATGTAATTCTGCTTAAAGTTGAACCAGCATAATATTCTGTGGTGATCTGCATATGCAGCCCATGATGCTTTGCATTATGTGGGCATGTGTGATTTTGTATTCCCTCCATAGCTCATACTGAATCTTTTTCCATCTCACAGCTTAGTAGGCAATAGTTACATCCTTTTCAACATATCTAACCATTGTCCAGTCTTACTAAAAAGAAAAACTATGTTGCTCAGCTGTAGTCTTGACCTGGATTCTCAAACTCTCTCCATGAGTATATTGGCCATTTCTATGTACAGCAATTTCTTGTCTCTTTTCCAAAATGCCATTATTTTGACTTATCAACAATCATTTGTGTTTACCAAACACTGTCTAATTCAAAAGTTAATTAACATTTCTCTGTTAACCAGTTTGTAAGGGAGAGAACAGTACTATTGGGTCATTGACATATAATCAGATAGGTTCCCATTTTTCCTTCACTTTTAGAGAGTGGAAAGATGGTTCCTCCAATTCAGCAATAAATCCATTTTAAAACAAAGGCAGACTGTTTTTCCTATAGGAATCAGTGACATTGAAACTCATACTTCCATTATTCTGACATCAGAAAGTCATAATACTGTACCACTGCTCTGCCATCAGAGCAATGATGTTATGAGACATAATGCTTACATTTGATTGGTATGATAAACCATGTGCCATTGTGTGGCACAGAACTGCAACTGTGAATGAAGTCCTGATCTCTTCTACTTTACATCCTGCTTTCTTCAAATCCTCTCATACCCTGAAAATTAAACAACTGGTGTATGTTGCACAACATAGGATTCTGTCATCTCAGATTATTTATATACTGCTAATTCTTATCATGCCAGGGACACAAACCCCAATCCTAGTCCCTTGCCAGCCTCATTTTCATTGCTGATCAGATTATTACAAATTAGTGTTCTGCTCAGTGATCAGCTTGGTTGTTATTACTAATTTAAACAGAGCAGCCAAACTGGTGTTGAGTGCAGGTTCACCTTAGTAAAAAAAAGGGATGAATTATTCAAAACATTAATTCAGCAACAATATGTAATAGGCATATATATATATATATAGACACACACACAGACTGTATTAGGGCTGGTTATCCAAATAAAAAAATGGAAAAACAGAGCTAGAATTCATCCAAGATTAAAGTTCCAGCTCAAAGCCCAGCAGGAGACCTTGAAAAGAACAATGCTCTCTTAACTGTGGGCTTCACATAAATGACTGAAGAGAACTTACGTATAGCTTGCTTTAATGAATGTGTGAATACTTTTCTGGTTTCTTCCTGAAAGGAGTAAGAATTGTCAATGTGACAGTACTGCTCAGAATACACATCATAGAAACAGTTAATGAACATGGTAATTAACTTTTTAGAGAATAACTTATTTATTATTAAATCTTACCTGTATGATAAATGGAGCTCCATATTCAAACCATGCACAAAGTGACACACAAAAGGCATTGTGCTCAACTTGCAGCAGTGTGCACCTGGCACAAAAGAGGTATATTGGTCATTGAGTGCAATAAGATTTTCAATATTACGCTTAGGAGTGATGCACAAAACAAAGCCCTAGCACTTGTGTAAGTGCAAATCACAGACGTGAGCACATGTGTAAACATTTCCTGCAGTGAGCAAACAGGCACTCTGTGAGGATCAAACAACTTAGCAATGAAACACTGAACTGTAATATTCCCACCTAAAATGCTAATAACCCTATTCAATAAAACGTGATGACTCTAACTTATTGAAAGCACATTATTTGGGCATTTCTCATAATTAAAAGGCCACCCTTTGTAATTGTAGGCTTTGTTGCCCTCAGATACCTTACATTTTGTTCAGTATTGCCTAAAGTATGATAAACTGAGGAAAAAATGGTTAGGTTCCCATCTGTCTCCTTCATGGAAGTCACAGTTGAATCAACTACAAGAAATGTTATTTGGCACAAATGCTAACCTTATGTACAAAGGTACATATTTCCTGAGAACTGTATTTCTGATAAGGATGAAAATGTTGCCTGATGTGAAATAATCCATGTATTTGCTGCCTGATATACTTTTGAATTGCATGTTAATTATCATAGCTGTTTGACATGTTTTTGTACTGTGTGTGAAATAACTTTGTAAGTCAATCAATAAAACGTTACCTACTACTTACTCAGTATACAAGATCCTAACACCAAATCAGTGATTCCTATTTTGTCTGGGGGCGGGGGGGCAGGCGGGAGGCAGAGAAAGGTCTGTAAAAGTGTAAATTAATACCTTTCTTTAATTAGTTTTGAATTATGTGCCCCCAAACAAAATATTTTGGCATGCTATCCTAGTCTGAAACTCACTTACTTGCTAATCTACATGGCATTACCATGGCACCTTGCTCCACACAGTGAACAGAGGCTATGAACTGCCCTCCCATCCTCATTTCACATCTGTGTCTGGAGCACCCCTTACCATTCTCAATTCCCTGGTGTCTGATAGCTTACCCCTTTCTCTCTTCCCATCCCCACTGTATATGTCCCTGGTGTCTAATTGCACCCACTACCCTTTGAGGATCCAACCCATCACCCTGATCCCACAACACTAGCTGACACAAACCTCTGCTCACCTTCTTAGCCAGCTGCTATCAGACACATGCATCCACTCTATTGCTATAATAGTGAGTATGTTGATATAGCAGTTGGGAGATGTCTCTGAAAAAATCACAGCGCTTCCAAGATTTGACAGAGATGTCTCATAACTACTATATTGATAAATCCACTGATATATGTATGTAGTGGATGCGTGAACAGATGGAAGCCATCCAATAAGGTGAGTGGAGGTATTGTGCCAGTTGTCATGGCAAGATCAGTTAGATACTTAGGAGGAGGGGTGGCACCAGACATCAGGAAGATATACATCAAGGAGAGGGTGGATGCTATCTGACACCACAGAGAGGAAGGGAGTGGTCCACTCTAGTTGGCCATTCTTAAAACATGCTTTTGGGAAGCATTAACTAACACTGTGCACACGGCTGTTAGAACATCAAAAAACTTCCAATATGCTAGTGTGGATCCCACAAAATAATCAAGCACTAACAGTTCCAACTAGAATAGACTGAAGACAATTTGTTGGAAACCTCTTCATTAGATGATAAGTAACAGAGAACATCAACCTGGCAGCACAGATTGACTCCATATGTTTCATTGTATACAGTAAGGCTTCTTGAAAAGCTTTAATGTATAGTTAAATACTGATGAGTCAATCTGGGCTATCAGGTTGATGCTCTGGTGTTACAGTACTTGTCTTCTAATAAAGAGGTATTCCAATATTGCCTTCAGTCTACTCTATTTTGGAGTAGTGAGCTGATACCTTTGTGAAAAAATTATGTGCTGTGGTCAGTACTAAGATTGGTTGTCATTTTGCACATCTGCTTGCTGTTTTTCATACCAGTACATAGGTACCAGTGTGCCCAGGATGCAGGACTCTGCCTCACATTAGCATATGATCAGCTAGTTTATTAACACTCATGCACTAACAACTTTATGCTACAGTAGCGGTAGCTTTCAGTATGGCACATTCACACAAACTACCTCTAAAGCATGCAAAGCCCAGTTTCCATGGCACAACCTTGACTGACCTGAGGTGTAATTGTGTCTGAGGTGTACACTCTATGCACACCTCAACTGCACCTTACACATACCTCATAAATACTGTGCACCTCCTGCAACTTAAAAACTTTACATTTAGTTGTATGTACCTCAACTACATATTAAAACATAGAATTTAGAAGCATACACCTCATTGTACTCAAAGGATTCACTTTTAGCTATATACACCTGAACTTCTGCCTAGTGTTACTGATTTGTAAGCTACCTGTTTGACCTTCTATGGAAATAATTTACAGTTTCGATTTCTTAACTC
Source organism: Neoceratodus forsteri (assembly GCA_016271365.2). Lineage (NCBI taxonomy): Eukaryota > Metazoa > Chordata > Ceratodontiformes > Ceratodontidae > Neoceratodus > Neoceratodus forsteri. Next base: position 1,234,361,964 of record CM057456.1, read on the forward strand.
CTTGGAGTACTTTTTGGTTACTGGCAGTTTGATCTCAGGCAGCAGCTGGAGTGCTATATTAGCTGGGTAGTGTTTGCAAAATAGCTAATCTTTTCAGAGTACGACAATACCATTTACAGTAACAGCTTTGTCCATGTTGCAGAAACCAAAAGCAAGTTTTTAAAGTGTGTGTATGTCCTCTGTATATTTAACAGGGTGGGGATAGGGACATTAACCCCATTTTACTTTTCCTGTGCTTTTATAGGGTTCACTGTTTTCATTAACACCTGTATTTAGAGTTTATTTTTACAGCTACAGTGGCCATATTAATGTGTGCACCTCAACTATAGTTCTTCACTACGCCTCTGGTCAAGGTGTGCTCCTCACTGAGGTGCACCTAATTTGCATGTTTAAACACACAATAACTACTGTACTTTTACTGATTATATCTCACACTGAAGTCTACACCTCACTGATATTTACTCAACTGGTATTTTAGATGCACATCAACCATGCCTAAATTCCATTGGTAAGTGCACTGCTGTTAGCTTCATGTGCACCACACATGAAATAGTCCAGTTGAGGTGCACATCTCAAGGTGCACTGAGGTGTACACTTCATTAAACTATAGCCTCACATCAAATACACCTCAGTTTTCTCAGGGAAGCCCTTTTAGTGATAACTGTTTCAATATGTGCTACCCATGATATCATAAAATGTGAGGGAAATGCCTGCATGCTAATTGGCTCAAGCCTGTGTGTTTGGACTATACAACCAACGGAAAAATAACAATTATTGCCAACCAGGACATACTGTTGGACGTAAAATATATCCTTGTGCCAGGGTTTAGAAAATTAAAATGGAGATTGCAGTGTTCTTTTCCTTTTCTACTGCATTGTGGGCCATTGCCTCCCTCTCCTGAATTACAGCACTCCTCCAAGTGCATAATTTCAGAAAAGCTGCCTTCTCCTACACACACTCTAGGATTGTGCACACCTAGTGTTGTCTGCCCTACTCCTCCCAGTTCACCTTATGGCAACTAGGCTCTCTTCTCCTTCTTTACTAGACTAGTCCCCTGATCCTGTGTGTCTTTCACTTTCAGTGGACCTGTGTTGGGAATTGTGAGAATCATCTGACCCCACTCTAACTGATCTGCCATGCATGCACATGGAAAAGCAACTGAATGCCCAGCTGACTCCTTGTATTTCAGTAGTGAAACCCCGGTTGACTGTTGGGGTATCTCGGTCTGGTTCTAGTCCTACCACTGACTACTGCTCACCCAGTGCAAGGCTTTACTTTTGGCAGAGAACCAACTCATCGGTCTCTCCCAGGATCTTTCACCTGCTCTGTCATAGACATAGGTTTCTTTATACTTGGTAGTCATGCTCTTTGCTGGTGTATCACCAGTCTGATCAACTAAATAGATTGTTACATGTCACAGAAAACACCACATATTCTCAGAGAATATTAAAGTTATTCAGTAAACAAGACCATGTATAGGGCAGTTAATCCATTTTTTCATGCAGTATTACAAGATACTGTTTTGCAGGAGTCACGTGATGCTCTTGGTGGAGTAAGCAGCATGGTGGTGCATCTCTGCTATTTCATAGGCAATTTGGTGGATTTCTACCCAAAATATAGGCTTTTATTGTATCCTGCTTCCCTGTTTGACTGTCAGACCTCCAAGATCAAGGAGATATTTGCAATGGAGCTGTTCAGAGACATGAATCGCAGTGCTCCTGAGGACAAGAATCAGGAAGATGCAGTGGGGTTGAAGCGAAAAGGCTCGGTAGAAGCTCATCACGAATACTGATCCTAATCTGCCTTTTGGGTGCCCCTGAAGTCCAGCTCCAAGAAGATATCGCTACAATCGAAACAGTGCTATTTTCACTTATTTCCCAATTTAGTGGCTGGAAAGCATCATTATCAGGGCTGGCAATGTAGTTTATCAGACTCAGTGTTCGAATTTCATCGACTAAGCATCATTTAGACAAATTGGAGAAGGAGAACATAATATTAAAGAAAATGGTCAAAAACTAGAGGACAAGACCGAAGACTTAGAAGGAAGATCCTGATGTACTGTAACAATCTGATTCTTCTAGGGATACCAGAGGGAGAGGAGGGAATAACACAGTGTCTTTAATCTAAAAACTCTAATGCGTATGGTAGGCCCCTCTCCAAATGGACCTACATATGTGATTGAATGAGCCCACAGGTCGATCAGACCCAAGCCTCTTTTGGATCAACCATCTCATTCCATCATTTTTAAAGTTCTGAATTACCTTGATAGGAACCATATACTTCAAGTGGCCAGCAACATGGAGAAGATTGACTGGGAGGCAAGAAGTTGAGATTGGTCCCTGACCAAGCGTTCAAAGTTAGAGAGGAAAAGGCTTCCTACTGCCGCTTCAGTCTAAATTATGGGCCACAAAATAAAACATAGGATGTTATATACTGCAAGATTGGAGATAACCCTGCCTTCTGGAACTCAGCTATGAGACAGCTTCTCAAGCCACTGCTGACCTAAGTGCAAGACTCCGAGGTATTCGAGAAGGGTGGCTGATTTTTCTGGAATCATTCTCTATTCATCCCACAGAAAAATTACTGCAAGTACCTCGGGTGACATCACTGGAAATCTTCATATGAAGCTATCCCATATAAAGGACTAACTAATTTTCCATTTGTTAAACTGTTTTTGGGACTTCAGTGGTAGTCAGAAGGAACATTATGGCTTTCTCAGAGACTAAATTTAGAGATACCTTACTTTGACTGCTAAATTTTTGGTGTATATTTTGGTGCCCTTCTGATGTATTTTGTTTTTACAGGCCTTTACATAATGAGACATTAGCTGCACGATTAAGGTGGAGCACCATCTACTGAAGAATTCGAGTGCTACACTGCTTTGATTTGAAGCATAAGGCCCTGACATTTGAACTTAATTTTTCTTTATTTTTTGTTTCTTTTCTTTTGTTCTCTCTCATAGTCCATAATAAGTTTAACAGTCTCTTAAGGACATGTGATAGCGCCAACTATAACATTTTTGGTTTGTTTATTACATTACTCTCCTACATGGCTCATACAATGTTTAAAATACTGTAGTTATTTTGATTCTGGCTAATAGAAGTCTTAAGGTTTGGGGTTTAATACTAATTAGAAATGACTTTCTAGATATTTTGAGAAATAAGCCTTAGGAAGAGACTTATCATCCTAGTAGAAGATGGTGTGCTGTTACATATTATTTAGGGACATGACCTTCAGTTTTTGATTTTTTTAATTTATTATTATTGATGTTGAAAATCTTAGAACTACTTTTCTCCATGTTATACAGACCAGTGTTAGCAGTAGAAATGAATATGTAGACTACTAACTGTTGGGTAGAACATTAGGAGTACTTCTGTGACAGGGCGGGGCTGCTTCTAAGAGAGCATGATGGCTGGAACATTTAGGAGTAGGTGATTGGCCTGGGATAATGTTGAGGGCTATACAAGAACTGTGGTATGTCTAGGGGTTCTGTTAGGAGGGTGGGTTCCATGGGTTTGGACAGTTGGGGAGGGAGAGGGATGGGGCAACTATGAAGAAATTTGCTTTATGAGTTGGGCAAAAAGCAGGACATTTTAGTTTCAACAGGTAAATGGATATGAATTTCATTGGAAGTTGGAATATAATGTCATGGAACATTAAAGCGGAAAGACAATTCTAAAAAGTACACTATTCTTTGGCATTTAAGTAGATATCATTCCACATTGTTATGATACAGGAGACACACATTACCACAGACCAATTGTTGAGACTGCATAAACTTTGGGTGGGCCAGGTCTCTGGGACTAGCATTAGTGCAAGACTGGGAGGTGTGCAATCCTCATACAAAGAAGTGCACCATGTAAAGAAATCAAATCCTGGCATGATCCAGAAGGAAGGAATATTTTGTACATGGGAGTTTAGCAGGAGTAGAAGTTCTTCTTGGCTCTATAATGGCCGAATATGGACACACCCTCTTTTATTCCCACCCTGGCAGCCATTATAGCCTCTGTTCCTAACATCCCTTGCCTTATGGGGGTGACTTGAACCTGGTCTATGCAAATAACTCAGATAGATAATTCCGTAGGAGAGCTGGCCTCTAACCGCTCAGTGGGCTCTCAGGGAACTAATGGAAGTCTCGGTCTTATAGATCAGTGAAGAAATTCACCACACCCAAGTTTTAGATTTTACATTTTATTCTTTTCCCCACAAAGTGTATTCTTGGATCAACTACTTCCTCCTCAGTTCATCAGCCTTCCATGGGGTTTGGGGTGCTGGAATTTATCCTAGGGTGCTTTCTGACCACTCATCTATTTGGCTTAAAATAAGATTTTCATCCCCAGCGGATTTCAAAATCATGGTTCCTTACCTCCCAAATGTTGTCTGAGGAGGGATAGTGATGCACATGAGAACTTTTATTAAAAATTCATGGGATGCCAATCTGAACTCTTTCCTAGCAAAAGACAAGTTATGGGGTGCTCTTAAGGCAATATGAAGGGAGAGTTTATAAGGCTTGCTGCTATTAGGAAGCTAAAAGTCTAAGGAGGTGGAGGAATGGTTGGCACATATAAGATATATAGAGACTCATATGAATCAAGGATCAGAGGATTGAGCCTGGCTGAACTGCAATCATTAAGAGCTAAATACACAGTGTACAGTCTTGATATTACCCTGAAGGCCACGGCATAGTGGAAAATGATCTATTTTGGGCAGGGAAAAATCTGGGAAGCTGTTAGCAAATAGACTAAAACAGAAAAGGGAGGCTAGGTGGGCAGTAGCCCTGCAGGTAGTGTTACAGGAGTTTAACCTCAGACCCAGAAGCAATTGCTAAAATTTTCTGTGAGTATTATGTAGGCCTATACACAGCTGCCTCTACAGATCCTGAATACAGTAAATAAAAATTCATTTTTGCTCGATGTAGAGTTGCCAAAGCTTAAGGTATCCCAACAATCAGTGTTAATCAGAGAAATCACTTCAGGAGATCAGGGAGGCAATTGACTGACTACCAACAGACAAAACCCCAGGCCCTGATGGATATCCTCCAGCCTTCTATAAATCTTTTAAAGAGAAGATGGCCCCTAATCTAAAGATATTATTCGATTAATATGCCCCATCAAGGAGTCACTTTGTTTGAAGCCAGCATTCTGGTTCTACCTAAGCCAGGGAAGGACCCTTCTAGTCCAGATAGCTATAGACCAATTTCATTATTGAACATTGAGATCAAACTGCTAGCAAGCATACTGGCTTTCCACCTTAAAATGTGTGGGATAATTTAATCGGACCAGAGCAAGTAGGTTTTGTCTTGGGGAGACATTCTAGTGATCATTTCGAAAGATCTGTCATCTGTTGTTCGTGTCGAGGAGACCAGTGCTAACAAGGTGTTAGTCTCCTGGACGTGGAAAAAGTATTTGACAGAGTCAGCTGGTCTTATTTATTTTATCTCTTACCTAGGTATGGACTACCTTTGGAGTTCATTCCATTGATTGCAGTACTATATGCAGTCCCTTTGGCAAGAGTAACATGTAATGCAGTGACATTCAACACTTTGTATTGACTAGAGGTACTCTCAGGGTTGCCCTTGTCCCCATGTTCTTTAATCTATATAGTGAGCCTCTGGCTGGAAAAATCAACATTGTAGGCAAAGTCAGAGGAATAAAGTTAGGCCCAGATATTTATAAACTTTAAATGTTTGCAGAAGACATTCTCTTGCACCTCTCCTTGAGGCAAGACTCGATACCAACAGTGCTAAGAATAATAGAAGATTTCAGTTTGCTGTTGGGTTATAAGCTAAATCGGCACAAAACAACTGTCTTATCTTTGATGTCTTCTTCCTCTAAGCGAGAGGTGGAAGAGCTAGGCTTAAGATGGGCCACAGTTTCCTTACTTTCCTAAGGATTGAACTTGCTCAGGACATTGGCAAATTAAGATCTCATAATATAGACCCTATAGTATCACAGATGCAGCAGGATTTGAAGAGATGGCAATGCTTGCCATTGACTCTCTGGGGAAAAGATCAATATAATTAAGATGGTCATATTTCCAAGGCAATGTACACCCTTTCCATGCTGAATTTAGCCCTCCCTAGAGCATGGTTTTAAAAAGAATCTATTTGGTCAGCATTTATATGGAAGGACAAAAAGCCTAGGAGGTCCATAACTAAATTGGTTAGTGGGAGGGCTTGGCATTCCCCACGTCCTTCTCTAATACCTGGCCTTTCAGAGTTGTAAATATCTTCACTGGTTAATCCCCCAGAAAAACATCTTATCGAACCCGGCATGGATTAAGATAGAGAGGCATCGACCCTCTGCCATAATATACCCTTTGCTTCATCACTATATACCCTACCTAACAAGATACCTCAGGCATGGAAGCAGAACCCTATATCATGGGCAATGAAGGCCCACACTCAATTATGTACCTACTTCAAAATGAACAACAGACGAGATTTAGGTCTGCCACTTTTCAATAACTTGAATATACGGTTAGGAAAATGGTTATTACCCCATTCTTTTGGAGGATCTAAAGATGTTGCTCTGTCGGATTTGTTACGGACAATGAATTTCTCCTTCTAGGAATTTTTAACAAATCTCACCTGGAAGCTGCCCATTTTTAAATACATGCAGATTAGGCAGTGTGTCAATACTACTCTCAGATCCCCAGTCATCACAGACATTTTCATTTCTTACAGAATTATCTAATTGGGTTTTACAACCAAGTCCTATCTCCCAACTTTATAAGCAGCTGTCAAGTAAGGCTGGGGCCAATTACTCTTTGACAGCCTTTTATTGGCAGCAGGCTGCAGATCTTCCCTACAATTCTACAATCTGGGAATCGATTTGTAATAATAGATATCAAGTTTTAAAACGAGATCAATTGTGTCTGATCAGGTTTAATGTTCTACACACCAATTAAACTGCATCTCATGGGGAAAAAGCAAAGTTAAGTATGTCAGAGATGTCCTTAAGAGCCTGGTTCTCTGATGCACATGATATGGTCTTGCCCCATAATTCAAAGAGTTTGTAAAAATAAAAGATTTTCTGAAACCCTTATTTGGAGGCATTAGCAATTTCAATATAGAAACATGCGTGCATAGCAACCTCTCAGCATATAGCATACAGACACACAAATATTATATGGCTCTTACATCTGCTCCTTATCTTGAAATACTGGATTAAAGATGCTCCACCACCTTTTAGAGAGTGGATACGGGAACTCCATGTACTATAACACAATGCAGAAAGGGCAATTTGTCTTTAATAATAGATGGGCACAGTAATTCACACTTCTTAGCTGAGAGTACTAGGATGTTTAGGAGATTTGTAGTCCAACTCCCATATATGAGAAATGGCTATGCTTGACTAGCCTTAAGTCATTATAATTTGTTCTGTAAAAGGCAAAATACTGATGTAAATTTTTAGCCCACTTGATATGATTAGGGAGGGAGGGAGGGTGGAGGGTGATTAGTTACGGGAAAGATGATTTTGGCTGTCCTATAATGTCCATGGATGATAGTGGACAGGGGGGCACTAGACAGGGGTATGGGAGAAGAGGAGGGCATTTAATGAGTTACAGTTTGACATGTTCAATGTTACAGTGTGATGTACTGTATGGACTGTCTGCTTTGAAAATGTTACTAAAGTTTATTAAAATTAGAAGTTACTGTTTTGCACTCTGGATGGATCCACTGTATGTTTGATATTATGCTATTAACTTATAGAATATAAAATAAAAAGAATGAAACACACTGAGAAATTTAAAACAAAATAAATAAACAGTACAGATTACTAGAAGAAACTCTCTAGTCTCTAACCTACAGTCTGAAATATCTTACACCAATCTTGGGCTGCTTTCCTGGCTTAGTAATCAAGTTGCTACAAAGACATGAGAATCAGGAGACACAAAGTTTCTTTGCTTACAGTGGACATCTGCTGTACTTAGTTCCCAAGCTAAAACTACCAATACTGAGTTGTGGTGCCAGTTAAACCTCCAAAGGGTTCCCCATCACATCATCCTGTCAGTCAAAAGAGTCAGCTTTCCTTCGTTGCTTTGATCCTAGACACTGCCTCAAACTGGTTCTCAGTCTAATCAACCTACAACCAGATGATTTTGTTTTACTTAAATGTTCCTCTATGTACACCCTGCTCCATCAATTGCCTGATAAGGTTTACATAACTGTAGGAGGTTCTTTCAAAGCAGGAGTCTTGTCAGACAGACCTTTTGATATAATCAGGATGAACTCTCCCCACCAGGCCTCAGGATCCACTGCCACAGATAGTAATCTGTGTATCACATAACAACTTTGTTGGAGTCATGAGCAGCTACAGTCTTATTACAAAGCCCTGTCATTTGACCTTCTTTTGTACTCAGACTGTGTTTCTGGGCCCTTTTTAGTATGTATTTTCTATCCTTCCAAGCATCTGCAGGCAGGTACTTCCATCCCTGCTCTGCTGCCTATGTCCATCCACTACTCCCCTTGGTACCTGTTTTCCCCTATGGATTTCCCCCATGGTAGGGCTGGTAAGGGAGGCCATCCTCCTCCCACCTAGGACTAGTCATCCATATTTTGAGCTTCTGGTGATCCAGGAGGAGCAACATGCTGGGCAGCAGGCAGGGCATCACTGAGCCTGCAGTCACCTCCTTTTTCCATTTCCCTCCCTCCCTTTGCAGCTGTGATGCACACATGGAGCACATGTGCACCACTTAGCCATGCTCTGTGCCTCCTTAACTCCAGTGTCACCCCTGACCTCAACCAGGAAGCAACCAAGAGTCAGATGACATTCCCTCCCTTGCTGGAAGAGGAGATCAGTGTGTTGGATACTGTTCTCTCTCCCCTGCCAACCCTAGGCAACCCAAGCCTGGGTTGTTGGCATGGCAAGAGGTGTGGCATCCATCGCCTCAACCCTCAGTACCACTGGGCTGGCTTTTTCTGGGCTCTTTTAAGCCTTTTGACCCAATGATGTCCAAGTTAGTCTCAATTAAGCTTACAGATGCAGGCAAACACACGGCCAAATACTTTTTCTTGAAATTTCTGTGGTATTTCCAGAGGAATTCACTGCCTGCCTACAGTACCTCTGTGATCTACCAGAGAGATTCTTTTGATGTATCATAAGATATCTGGAAATATCTGAAAGTATCTATGCCTGCAACTGTACATGTTTATGTTCCAGTTCTACGCTACATATATCAAACTATGGACTTGAGTCCTGAAGCCAGTCTAGCAGTGAAGGAATGACAACAACCCAAGCCTCTCAGGTGCTATTGGTAGTCAAAGAGGGAGGCTCCATCCAGGAGAGATGAGCCAGGTAGGAAGAGAGAACTCAAGGGCAGAAATGGAAAAAGAAAGTGATAGTTATTCAGGACTATATTGTATAGTCAGCGGGATGGGAGGCTGATCAGTTACCCAGCACTTGATGAAGATTCATCATATGCTTCCCAGGGCCAATTTATGAAGCAAATTCACAACTATAGAATTAGACATGAGTAGGAAAAATAAATTAAACACTGTGATACATGTAGAAACCAACAATTTGGCACTTTGCAGTGTACAGTACATCAAGTTGAGGAAAGGCTCTGAGAACTAGGTTGTAAGCTGAGGGAGGATGCAGATATGGTAGCTGTCTAGGAAGTACTGCTGGAGCATATGAAGGAAAGGCAGGATTCTTCAGTTTAACATATAGCTAAAGGGCTGGTATGGAGAGGGTCTCAGGTATGTGGGGACTGTGGATGCTTTTAGGATGATGACTGGCTATTGATGAAGGATTGTCTAGATCATGATTAAAGTGAGAACCAATGTGTTCAGACAGAAAGTCAATGCCATAATTAGAAGTGATTAGTCTAGATGTGAGAGGGTTATTACAGGGCAGAGGGACTAGACCAGGAACACTGTGAAGCCTACTGACCCCTCAAGCAAGTAGGATGGTGTAGACTACAAAGGAATGGGGAAACAAGAGGTAAGACATGTAAAAGTATAGGGTACAGCAGGAGGAATCCTGGAAGGGATAGGGAGGACAAATGGAAGGTGACATACTATATGCTAACACAGATGTTTGGACAACAAGATGAATAAGGTGCAGAAAGTAATGGCCACAGAGGAAACTTACATGGTGACATTACCAAAGTTTGGGTTTATCCAAGCAATTGCTTGGACCTAAATGTTCCTGGGTTTAAGTTATTCAGGAAGAACGGGAAACAGGAAATGTGGAAGAATATGTGATGGAAGATATTAGGGTGATGGAAGATAGAAGAATCAAGGAGGAGGAGAGGGATGGAGTCCTTTTCAGTTTGGTGAAGGGGAAAGAAAGCACAGAGCAGGGCAGTACACAGGCCACCAAATCAAACAGTGCAGATAGATACAGTAAACCACTGGTGAGAGAGCTAAGAAACTGGCAGGATTGTGAGAATATTAATGGGAGACTTCAACCTTCTAAATATAGACTGGGGATGCTAGTGACTTGAGAGTGATGGGGCACAGGTTTGTAAATATCACTTACAACTGCTTCCCTACTCTGTGGGTGAGAGGCAACAAGAGACCTGATAATGTCCAGTAAGTAAATTATTAAGGACTTAATGTGAAAGCCCAAATCAGCAAGAGTAATCATTATATGATGAAATTCAGCATAAGGCTGGAACCACAAGAAACCTCTGATACTGTACATGGGCACTGCACTTCAGGAAAATGGAGCTGAAGAAAATAAAGGACAAATGCAGGAAAGATTCAAGGACTTCCCAAAGATCAAGGAGTGAGGGAAGAGGAAAGCATTAAAGGAGGCCATCTCAGCAGCCACTGAAGACTGTGTCAGGACCATATGAAAGTCCCAAAACTATAGGAAATCCATATGGTTAGATAGATATGTGAGGCCACCTGCCAGAAACAAAAAGTGAGTATGCAGCAAATACAAGCAGGAGTAGAGTGACACAAACAGAGAGGGATATAAACAGAAACTGGGTATAAGCAAGATGTTTATCAGGGTGACAGAAGCAGAATCAAGGCTAGCAGAAAGGTTCAAAGAGAATTAAGAATACTTCTTTATATACACTAGCAAAGGGAAGAATATGAAAACATAACAGGGATAGGCGAGGATGGGGTCAGTGCAGAGGTTGACTGGGTATAGCAGGAAAGTAAATATAGGTGCTCATAGTTGAGAAGTCAGGCCACTTACAGATAGCAGGAGAAAACTCACTAGTAATGTAGAAAGCAGATATAGGATGGGCAGTATTACAAAATAATGGGTACTGAAGGGACAGATGGACTTAAACATCAATAAATCACCAAGGCCTGATGGGCTTCACCTAAGGTGATGAAGGAAATAAGACAGGTACTAGTCAAGACACTTGCCCTCTATGGAGAATCAGTAGCAACAGATGTAGTGCTTTTTGATTACTTGTTGGAAAAAGTAGTTTCCTTATATGCCAGGGATATAGGGAAGATCTGGAAAACTACAGGCCAGTGATTCTGATATAATTAGTAGGAAAATATTTTGAGATAATTATTATGGAGGAGGTAACACTATTCTTGGAGGAAAGGGCTTAGTGGGTGAGAACAAGCATGGGTTCACTAGTGACTTGTCATGTGACACTAACAATTGAACATTTTAATGTAGTGACACAACTGGTAGACAGAGGCCAGGTAGTGGATATACTATACCTGGATTTTAGCAAAACCTTAAACTTCACATCATGTAAGAGATTACTTAAGAAAGTAAGTGAACTGGGTCTAGGTGTAAAATATTTGGTTTCATTAAAAGCTGGTTGACAGATAGAACACAGACTTTGAATGAATAGTAAATTCTCTGAAGGTTGGGACGTGACTAGAGGGGCAATACGCGATCAGTCCTGGGGATAGATAGATAGATAGATAGATAGATAGATAGATAGATAGATAGATAGATAGATAGATAATTAAACAAATATTGATTAAGGTTAAGGGATGTAATGTGAAAAAATTTACCCCAAAATGAACTTTTTTAAATGTAATACACTTTATTGAACAAATATCAATCATAGGACATATGACTCAGACAATGAAAGATACAAGCAGTAAGTCCACCCCTCCACCACCACATCACCCCAATGGAGTAATCTTGGGAAACATTCAAGCCATGTAAGGTTAGAAACATAGAAAACTTCAAGTAACAATAAAGAACCTGGTAGGTTGGTCCCTGAAAGGGTATACAAAAAGGAGAAATACAATATAAAGCCTATAAGGAGTGTAACTTGCCCAACTCTTATGAAAAAGAGGCAGTTGATAGCAGAGGCTTGCTATTATTCATTCTACCTTGAGGTTGCATAATAACTCCTGCAGCCACTAATGGTAAGAAACAGAAACCTAATCGAGCCAGTGTTGCAAGACTACCTGCTTAACCGAGAGACAGTTAGTGCCATATGATATTTCCTCTTTCTAACTAGGACCTTTGTGTAGTTGCCAGAATACATATCTCTGGGATGAAGAGACCAGATAGGCCTAGTAAAGGGTCAATTTTGTCCTCAATGAGCAGCCACAAAGGGGCCACTTTGGGACAGTCCCTGAAAATATGCAGGAAGGTCCCATCTGCCTGTCCACACCTGAAACACAGTGATTGTATCCTGCCCATTTTAACCATTTTCTAGGGTGTGAAGTACATATTGTTGAGAATTCTAAACTTCATAAGTCAGAGACTGGCCTGAGATATAAACCTATAAACATCTCTCCAGATCCTCTGCCACTGGAAGATCTCTAGGGTAATTCCATGTTCTAGTGCACTGATGATCCATCCAAATTTGGGAAGAGATGGGAAAACAATCAGGAAGAGAGGTTAGCCACCACATGTGATTTAGAGGGCCAGTCCTGGACAGAGAGGAGTTCATGGTTATCAATCTCCCAATGATCCCACCCAAACCACAAAATCAAGACATGTCATTGCTGATACATCTTAAAGACCTGAGTGCCAGCCAAGTGGAATTGGGTCAAGATCTCTTGGAAGGACAAAAGGATCCTGGTTGAGCAAGTCATAAACCTTAATGTTCCCAAGTTGAGGAATCCACAGTTCAGGCAACATACACCCAGTCTTGAGTGGGGTTCATCATAAAAGGCTAGAAGATATCTCTATTATGTCATACTTTAGCATTGAACAAAACTGTGTATAAATCTTAATCAAGTCAGCTATGATTATGGATCTCAAAGCCTGTGGAATCACCTTAAAGAAGTGAAAAACAATGAGTGAACTGAAACTCCTGTGCTGCGTATTAATTCAAATTCTAACTCCAGCCAGATGGAACATAAGCTAAAAGAGTGCCCTGGTGGGGAGGATCAATTAACCATTAAACATTTTACTTAGATGGCTGGCAAAGTAGTTGACTGGAGAATATGGTAACTGGAGACCCCTCAGTGCTTGGGAGTAGCCAATTTAACTCATTGAGTCCAGGTGGCCATTTTGGGTCAGGTTCTGTAATGGATGGTTTGGAGAACCATATGGCTTCTACTGGACCCAATGAGTTAAGGTACAACCTGAGAGTTTTACCAGACCAGATAGAATCCCAGATGATGCTATGTAGTCTGCAAAACCAGGAGATGGAGATAGACATTGAGCATGTTAAGAGGGTAGAATACCCTAGGGAGAATATTCAGTTTGATCATATCGATCCTCCCTTAGAGGACAGTGGCAAAGATTTCCAGCATTTAAGATCCATCTGCAGGGTACACAACAGGTTGTCTAAGTTGAGTTTCCATAGTAAAGACTAATTTTTCATAAGAGTAATCCCTAGATATTTTATATATTGGAGGCACTTCAAACCTAGTGAAACTATGTCAGATTTATTAACCATAGAGGTAGAGCCAAATCCTCAGACTTATCAAGATTTAACTTTTAGTTTGAAAGGTGTCCAACTTCCTTAATAGTTGCCAGGGCTGCAGGAATAGACACCAGGGGTGGAAAACTTGTAGCAGAATATCATCATGTGTACAGCAAAAGCTGTACATTTTAAACCAGTTTCAACACCAGATAATCATGGAGCAGCACTGAGCTGCCTAATAAGGTCTCCAAATAAATTGAATAAAGGGAAAGGGACAACTTTGCCGTGTTCAGTACAGGGTAAGGTGGAAGAAAATACCCGTTACAGTAAATCGAGCTCTCAGGTCTGAATAAAAACCTTAACTCAGCTAAGAAGCATTGGAGGAAAACCAAATGGGTCAGCGTAAAAACAAAAAGTCCCAGTTGACCCTGTTGAGGGCTTTCTCCACATCCAGAGAGACCTGTGCAAAAGGTATCTCGGAATCTTTGAGAGAAAATATAGCGGATCTTCTCAAGATGATCGGTTGACGAGCACCCAAATATAAATCCTACTTGCTTTTGACTGGTAAGACTATTCCAAACCACAGAAATCCTGGCAACCAACATTTCTGCAAGAATCTTGATATCATAATTCAAAAGGGAAATGGGTCTATAACTAGAAACTTTCAGTGGGGGTTTGTCTGGGTTAAGAAGGAATACCACTATAGCCTACAAAACAGAAATGCATCTGAGGTACCATGTTCCAAAAGATAGTTAACAAAATGAGGTAACAGGGGATTAAGTCAGGAGAAAACACTTTGTAAAATTTAGAAGTGAAGCCACCTGGCCAAGAGCCTTATCCAACACTAGACTATCAATGGCTGACATAATCTCTATTGGTGATATAGGCATGATTAAAGAGCATTTTGCTCTTCAGACAACCGGACAAGGAAAACCGGCCAAATATTCAAGCACCTCTGCCTGGGTGGGGATATCAGGCATAGGACCATATAATTCTTACAAAGAGTTTGAATTTGTACGCAATGTCTCAAGGTGAGGTTTTGAGAGTACCATCTGTGGACTGTATAGCTGGTATCAAATGGGATGCTTCCTGCCATCTAAGGTGAAGAGCCAACAATTGGCCCACTTTATTGCCCTGATCTACATTCGTGGAGTGAGTCTTTAAAATAGCATACTCAGCCTTTTCACATAAGAGCTCCAGAAGAATGAACTAATGGAAGGCAATAGTTTTTCCGGGGGCAGGGTTTTCAAATTATAGCCTGAAAATTCTGGTCAATATCTCTTTTATAAAATATTGCAACTTGATTGGTAATGAAACATCATAACAAAGAAATGCAAAATGAGAGAATACAAAGTCTGGTTAACAGCTAGAGGTAGTCAATAGTTTGTAGTACTGTTAACAGTTTTGTGAACTACTGACCAGCTTTAAGTACTATTGACCAGTTTTGAGAACTATTGCCCTGTTGATGGCTCAAACTGGTTAATAGTTTAACAACTTTCAATGTTGCATGACTGGTTCTGGACCAATCACAGACCAGAGGTTTTAAGGTTTATAAAGACATATACCATATACACTGTATATATGTGTGTGTGTATGTGTGTGCGTATGTGTAGAGTGCGTGTGTGTATATATATATATATATATATATATATATATGTGTATATAAAATAGTAGTTCACAAAACTGGTTAGTTTTTATTTTAATGGGTTCACCACAACATAACCCAGACAGACTGTCTTAGGGTACCTGGTTCATTCCACTGGGGTGTCAAACAGATGAGGCATACTGATGAGTCCTGGTAGGATTAAACATGTGTCTATGTCATCTGTTAGCACCCTTTGCAAACTGTGTGAGAGGCCTTTCGGCACCATGCAATTCTGCTTAAAGTTGAACCAGCATAACATTCTGTGGTGATTTGCATATGCAGCCCATGATGCTTTGCATTGTGTGGGCATGTTTGATTTTGTATTTTCTTGAAACTTGGCTTCCCAGCAAATGCCCTATGGGTAACCCTTGCCTCAGTGTTTGCTGGAGGTTCTTTGTCTTATATATATATTCATGGCAAAAACTTCATTTAATGCATCAGATAGGGTTGTTTTCACAGTGACAAAAGTTGAGAGAATTCGATGTTAGGGTGAAAGCCCCCTGCACCCCCACCCAGCATCGGGTGTGTGTTGTCATTATCCAACTCTCAACCCATTCCATGTGTAAAGCAAGCCGTGGTGGTGAAGTATAGGAGAATGGGTGAGAGTTAGGACTGACGATCCCAACACATGCCCCGATGCCGGATGGGGTGCAGAGGGGCTTCAACCCCTAACATCAAATGTCCTGCTTTTGTCACTGTGGAACAACCATAACTGATGAATTAAATGGAGTTTTTGCCATGAATTTCCCTTCTTTTTGAGAATGAGGATTATAAATAGTAAATGGAATGTGGTGGTGGGAGCATGGGGCCTGAACCTCCACGTGATTTTTTGACATAGTAATGGTAAGTCAATGCAAATGCAAGCACAAACCATTGTGCACATGGTGATGCAAACATAAATGGTAACATAAACAATAATAGAAGCATAAGCATAAAGTGGACGCCCAAAGGAACAGGACGGAAATGGAGACACAAACGCAAGCTGCCGTTATGAACACAACTGGTAACGCATATGGTCAAGGTACCACAGTTGGAAATGCAAACGGTAATGTAACAGCAACAAAAATGCCAAAGGAAACAGAAGCAGAAACGCAAATGCAAGCACGCACAGAAACGCAAAACCGTAATGCACACGGGCCATGGTAGAGCAGTTGTATATGCAAATGGTAACGTAACTGCAACAATAATGGCAAAGGGAACATAAATGAAAATGCAAACACAAATGTTACGGAAATGCAAACCATAATGTGCACATTCACGGTAACACAATTGGAAACGCAAATGGTAGCGGTAACAGCAGCGATGGCCAAGAAACGAAAGAGAAATGCAAATGGAGGGCAACTGCAAACAGAAATGGTAATGCACATGGTGACACAAAACAAAATGCAAACATTAACAGTAATGGAAATGCAAATGGTAACAGTAATGCAAGCGCAAATGAAAATGCAAACTGTAACGCATGGTGGCGTAAGCGAGAACAGTGATGCAAGCGGTAACAGAAACGCAAGTGGAAACACTAAGTGGCACAGTAAGGAAAGTGGACACCCTTCTTTCCCCAAAACTGCATTGAAAAACACAGTGAATGCAAAGAATGTATGCAGAATAATGGGCCTCGGATCAGAAAATGAGGACTTGGAATAGTAAATTGCTTATATCTCAGGAACCATCTGACGTAGAAAAAATTTAAATTTCGTATGAATTATGACTTTAAGTGCTAGTTTTGCACTTAGCCCCCATTTGAGGGCTAAGCATTTTCTGATGAAAAGTCCATTATCTCACATCGTTTCCGAGATACGGGCCCAGCCGCGACAGATGCCATAATGTTATCCTATGGGAAAAGCATCAACTTCAGAGTGCCATAACTTTGCCGCCCTGTAATATTTTCACCAAACCATGAAAAGACACATCTGTGGGATGTTGGCTTTCTTCTTTTCAAATTTCAGCCCAAAGACCAAACCAATATTTTGCAGCAGGGTGGCAAAGAATTTCTGTTATTTTGGCCATAGTGTTTCAAAGTAATGTAATATGATTTGTAACATTTCACAAAAAAATCATGAAAGTGTTGCAGGTGCAACACTACTTTGTGACATTACTTTTCCCCAAAATTTGAAAACATATTTCTGGGATGTTTAACCCCAAAATAAAGACATGGCCAGCATACTCAGGGCTTGACTAGGTAAACACAAAAAGAATTGTGTCCCTAGAGATTCCCCTTTTAAATACCAAGCATTTCTGGATCAGTAACTGAAAAATATTGACTCATGACACTACAGGGTTCATTTGTGACACTAAAACTGCATTTGCGACATTGTCAAACTTTTGTTAATTTTCCCATTGACTATAATAGAAACCTGTTTTTGAATAACTTTTGAACCGTTCAATATTTTTCTGAGAATTTTCAAAAGGCACATCAGGGACCCTGGCGTATGTTCCTAAGTTTTAGATCAGTCCATAAACTGTGCCACCTGTAGGAGCGAGCAAAGAATGTACAAAAAGCGTAAATGTGCTAAAAGATGTCACTTAATAACTCCGCAGCTGTATATCCGACTGGTACAAAAGTTGGCAGGTCTCAAGATCTATGGTTATGCACCATGCCTGCCACATTTCAGGCAAATCCATTGAATGGTAGCAAAGTTATTAAGGTGTGAAATTTCACCATTTGACCTTAAATGGGGTACTCAACCTAACTATGGTAGCACTACCGTGCTACCATAATATATTATGGTAGCACGGTAGTGCTACCACAGTTAGGGTTGAGGAGCCATTTCTATGTTAAACCCCAAAACTTTGCACCTTAATAACTTTGCAACCGTTTGACAGATTTGCCTGAAATTTGGAATATATGATCAAGAACCATAGACCTTGGGATCTGCCAAGTTTTGTACCGGTCGAATATACAGCCGCGGAGTTAAGTGTGATCTGTGCGCTGCTTACGCTTTTCTGGAATCTATGGTCGCGGCTTTACAGGTCGTGACGGTTTGAGCAACCGCCCAAAATCTTCAGGAATAAATGCGCCGGGTCCCCGATGTGCCTTTCAAAGATTTCATGAAAATATTAAATGGTTCAAAAGTTATTCAAAAACTATTTCCCATTATAAGTCAATGGGAAAAGTTAACAAAAAGTTCGACAGTGTCGCAAATGCACTTTTACTGTCACAAATGGCCCTGTTACTGTCGCAAATCCACCATCTTGTTTTCAGTTAGCGATCAGAAAAATGCTTGGCATTTAAAATTGAGACCCTCTAGCAACCTAATTCTTTTTGTATTCACCTAGTCGGGCCCTGAGGATGCTAGCCATGTCTTTATTTTGGGGTAAAACACCCCAGAAATATGTTTTCAAATTTCTGGAAAAGTACTTTACCATAAGTGTCACACTCATGAAAATGTCGCAAATTTTTTTCGTAACTTTCATAAGTGCGACACTACTTTGCGACACTATGTCAAAATAACAGTAATTCTTTGGCACTCTGCTGCAAAAGAACGGTTTGGAGTTTTGGGCTCAAATTTGGAGGAGCACAGATGACATCTCACAGATGTGCCTTTCAGTGTTGTATTGAAAAATATTACATGGCGGCAAAGTTACGGCACTCCAAAGTTGACAGTTTTTCCCTTATGATAACATTACGGCACCCGACGCATTACAGGAATCCTTTGGCACCCTGCTGCAAAATAACGGTTTAGTGTTTTTGCCTGAAATTTGGAGGGACACAGCCAACAGCCCACAGATGTGCCTTTCAGTGGTTTGGTGAAAAATATTACAGGAGGCAAAGTTATGGCACTCGAACTTCTCTTTTTCCCATAAGATAACATTACAGCGTTCACGCGCCTTCGGGCCCGTATCTGGAAGCGGTGCAAGATACAGACTTGTCATCAGAAAATTGCTTAGCCCCTAATGGGGCTAAGTACAAATTAACCAGGACAGTTGTAAATCATCGACTTTTTTTTTTCTACGTCGTACGGTTCCTGAGATATAACGTATTTAGTATTCCAAGTTCTCATTTTCTGCTCGATACTCATTATTATGCATACATTATTTGTACTCACTGTCTTTCTCTGCAGGTTTTGGGAAAACCAGCCTGTGCACCTACATTACTGTTAATGTTGTCCTTTCCACTTGTGGTTCCGTACCTGTTTCACTTGCTGTTGACGTCTGCGCCACCATATGCGTTATCCTTAGTTTTTCATTTAGCTTTGCATTTCTGTTATTTTTGCCATTTGTGTCTACAGTACTGTTTCCCTTTCTGTTTCACTTTGCGTCCACCATGCCCATTGACATTTCCGTTTGCAGGCACCATGTTACTATGTGAAAATACATCACGTGGCAGACCGTTCCATCTATGCCACCATGTAAATTACCCTTTCTGTTCTCATTAGCTTGTGTTACCATATGCGCCACTGTTACACTTCTGTTTGCATTGCTGTTCCTGTTACTATGCCACAAGACATCATGTGGTGGGAGGGCGTGGGGCCTGAAGGGCCCAGCGCTCGCCGCTACATTCCCATTCACTATTTCTCGTTATCATTCTCAAAAGAAGGAAATTAGGGGCAAAAGCTCCATTTAATGCATTAGTTAGGTTGTTCCACAGCAACAAAAGTGAAATTTGGTGTTGGGTTGAAAAGCCCCCCTTGGACCCCGCCCCACCCCCAATTGGCATTGGGGTGCGCATTGAGATCGTTGGTCCTAACTCTCACCCCATTCTCCTATATTTCTGCTGCTTTACACATGTCATGGGGTGAGAGTTAGGGCTGGCGATCCCAATCACTCCCAATGCCGTTGGGGGGGGTGGGGCCGGGGTTTTCAACCTACCACACCAAATTTCTCACTTTTGACGCTAGAACAACTCCTAACTAAT
Organism: Neoceratodus forsteri; assembly: GCA_016271365.2. Classification (NCBI taxonomy): domain Eukaryota; kingdom Metazoa; phylum Chordata; order Ceratodontiformes; family Ceratodontidae; genus Neoceratodus; species Neoceratodus forsteri. The sequence continues at coordinate 1,234,382,225 of CM057456.1, forward strand.
GCAATAAACGGAGTTTTTGCCTCTAATATATATATATATATATATATATATGTATATTCATTGCAAAAACTTTGTTAATGCATCATTAGTGTTGAAGCATCAAAGTATGAAAATACAACTTTAGGGCTCCCAAGCCTAAGACCCCACCCCACCATGAATGTAAGAACAGGCATGAGGAGTATTTAGGGATTGTGAACCCTAATGCTCACCTCATTCCATGGTAGGTAAGGTAAGATGGATACTGCATAGGAGAATGGGGTGAGCATTATGGTTCACATCCCCAAACACACTCTCATGCCTGTTCCTGAATCACTGTGGGGTGGCGTCTTAGGTTTGGTGGGCTCTAAAGTCATATTTCCCTACCTTTGATGTTTCAACCCTAATGATGCATGAACAATGTTATTCACAATGAACTTGCTTACTTTTGAGAAAGTATAATCATAGCCTTATTTGATTGTGGGAGCAGTAGAACGGGGCCTTCTGGGACCTGTGCTCCTATCTATGTCTGTTGTAATTGTCCCTCATTTCCATGTGCCTATCAGTCTATAGTGAGTGGTAGAGCCCTGTGCTCTCATGCATGCCTGTTGTACTTGTCCCTCATTTCCATGTGGGAATGTAGGGCCCTCTGGGCCCTGCAATCCCATCAGTCCATAGTGAGCAGTGTGGGCTACAGGGTCCTCCAGGCCCTCTGCTCCCATTCATGCCTACTGTATGTAATTGTCCCTCATGTGCATGTGGGACTCCCATCAGTCCATAGTGTGTTGTGATATCACTGTGCCCTGCAAAGCAGTACTGCTGCCATGTTGATAATGCATTCCACAGTATAGGTCATATGTGCCCTATTCATTACAATTCACCAACAGTTTGAAACAGGGTCTGGTAACATGCAAAGCAGCTTAGTACACCCAAAGGTGTGCTAAACTATCCATAGTCATGAAGCTGTATCTCAAAGCGTTTTGAGATATAGCATCTGAAAAGTATCCCAATCATCACAATGTTACCCTAAGGGAAATTCCAAAACTTCAAAGTGTTATAACTCTGCCGTACAGTAACAATTTTCCACCAGCTATCTAAGACACATCTTTGGGGCAAGTATTTTGTACCCTGAAAATGTCAGCCCTAAAGCCCAAACCATTTTTAGTTATGGCGTGACAAAGAAACAGATGTACTGTATCTGGAAAAAGTACAGTATTTTTGCAAACTGTGGCAGTACCCTAGTTCTTTTGGCAAACAATGTCACAGTTAAGCGTTCACACTAAGTTAACCACATCAACAGAACTACCCCATGAGATTACGCATGCAAAATTTCATGCACATCCATTGAAGAGTTGCTAACGTATTAAGTTGCAAAGTATGCAAAATTGAAAACTGCAAAAATGGAAAAACATGTAAGTGGAAGAATGATTAATACACAATATCTCAGAACCACAAAATCAATTCAAATGAAATTAGTAACAACAACAGATCTATTTCTGTTGAATGGGTGCAAAGTTATCAAAGTGCAAAGTATGCAAAACGGATGACTGCTTACAAAATGGGAAAAACACGTACATTTAAGGATATTTGAGACACAGTATCTTCAAAACCACACAAGTGATTCAAATGGAAGTGCACATATGTTGTAGGGCTCAGAATTATTAAAAGTACAAATTATGCAAAACTGGAAGACTGTTAGTAATGGAAAAGACATGTACGTTTAAGAATGTTTGAAGCACAATATCTCACAAATCACACAAGAGGCTTAAATGAAATTTATCACATTTACAGACACACCTCTAAGATTATGTAAGCAAACTTTAATGCACATCTGTTTAAGGGTTCTAAAGTTATTAAGGTGCAAATATGCGAAACTGTAAGACTCGAAATGGGAATAAAAGCGTAAGTTTAAGGATGTTTGAGACACAGTATCTCAGAAAACACACAAGAGATTCACATGAAATTACCACATCAAGAGATCTACCTCCAGAGCTTAGGCATGGCAAATGTCATGCAAATCCATTGAAGTGTTGCAAGTATACTGGGTCATAATGTTGTCAGCTAATAGTGTACAGCATTATGGTGCACCCGGATCCATGCGCTCTCAGAGTTGGACCCCCTGGAGTTAGAATCCTTAGTGGGGTGGTCCGGGGTGCAGCCCTCAGTAAGGGGGTGGGGGTGGAGCCTCCCACAGAACAAAAGATAAAGAGAAATTGCACAACGCGATTAAGTCACACGGCTTTCTGCAATATTAAAACTTACAAATAACAAAGCACCAGGACCAGATACAATTCCAGGTGAGATCTTTAAAGCAAATTTGAATTTTTGGATCCCATTTTTGACAAATCTGTTTAATACTTGCTTAAAAGAACAGTGTATTTCAACATCATGGCAGAAAAATATTACAATTCCCATACACAAAAGAGCTCTTATCATAATCCTAGTAACTGTCGCCCAATAAGTTTATTAGATATTGCAGGAAACATTTTCTCCAGTATACTGTTAAATAAACTTCAATCTTGGTTAGATACAAACAGCCCTCTCTCTAAACTACAAGCTGGTTTTGTTATGGATTCTCAACAACAGATAACATTTTGTTTTATGTCATCTGTTAGAAAATATGCACTGTACAGGAAAATGAGCCTTTTGTATTATTTGTTGATTTTTCAGCTGCTTTTGATTCACTAGACAGACAGATCCTATGGGAAACTCTCAAAACTCAAGATCTCCCTTTATCAATTATTTGGCCCATCCTTCTACTCTATACCAATACTTACACAGCGGTGAGATATGACCAGAAAGGTAATATTACAGAATACTTTCCGACAAATAAAGGTGTCAAATAGGGATGCTTACTGCCCCTATTATTTAATATCTACATTGATACTTTTACTAGAATATGATTCAAAGGGCAGTGGATTACCCTAAAATAATGACCCAGCAGATTCATAATTTAGCTTATGCTGATGATTTGATTATTCTTTCACTATCCCCAAAAGGATTACATCTAAAATTTAAATCCCTAATGGAAAAATGGAAACAATTAGAGCTAGGGATTAACTTGGAAAAGACAAAAGTAATGGTCTTTGGAAGTAAGTTATAAAACCAGGATTTGTTACAATGGCATAGACATTGAAGCGATGGCATCTTATAAATACTTAGGTATAATATTGCATTCTAAAAATTTCTGGAACTTACGCATTAAGGAACAAATTAATAAGGCAAAGCATGCAGCCAAAGCCCTACAAAGATTTAATATTAAATATGGAGGACTGTCAGTAATCCCTGTGCTTAAAGGGAGAGGCAAAATTACACCACCTTTTATATGGAGCAGAAATATGGGGTTGAAATCACTACCCACAACTGGAAACCCCTTTATATCACTATAAATCTTATTCAGATTCCTTTCTCAACAACTGGATCAATAGTAAGAGCTGAGATAGGTAAAATTCCAGTGTCAGCTCTTACTAAACTAAGAACTGTTACATATTGGATAAGATCAACAAATAATGCAAATAACTACTTGCCTTTAAACATGGTTAAAATCTTTTTTCAAACATTACATAACATTGACTCCTGCACTTATGGCAGGACTGGTTAATTAACATAAAAATACATGAATCCTACAAAACAAAACTAAAAAAAATGTTCTCTTAATTATAGAAATCAGATGAAACAAGTACAGAGTCAAAGACAAGCCCATTGATTTGCTCAAAACAAAATAGATTTGTATTTAGAAGAACTTTTAACTTCCATTATTACCACACATTCAAAAGCAATACCATGGGCAAGATTTGAATTGATAACATCAAAATATGTGTATTATAATAAATTAAACCACACTTGTTTCCTCAAGACCAATGTCTATGTAACAAAGTATATAGGTAATCAATATCACATGTTATAAACCAATGTCCTTTATATAGTTTTATGTGCTCAAAATATTTGGAAAAACTCTGGCCAAATATGCAGACCTGTCATATGATGTGATTTTTATATTGTTACACCAAGGACGGTTGATGATGCAATTTTGATAGGTAAATTTATACTGTCTGTAATCAGCCATAAGAAAATAGCATTTCGAAGAGGCTTATTACTAACCAAGCACTCTTATGTACTGATGAGAATTTTAACCTACTTCTGATAATAATCAATATACTCTATTATGGACCTACCGAGAGGACCAAATGATTTTTTAATCTTCTTTCCCTTTCTGTACTTTGTGATTTTTAAACAATATTGTAAAGTCCAAAATTTGCTAAATTATTGGATGAACAATGAATAAACTTAAACTAAAGAGAAATCACGCAATGCAATTAGGTCGCACAGCATTCTGCCATCGACATTTGACCATTCCGTTGCAAAGTTAGCAAGGTGCAAAGTATCAAAACTGGATGGCAGAGTGTAAAAAGTACTTTCACGTTCATTGTATAAATTTTCTCATAGGAAATAATGGGAAATTAAAATGTAATAACTTTAGAACGGATTAATATTTTTCCACCAAATCTTCAAAAGGTACATCCATGATCCAAAGGCTTTATACCCTGAAAATGTCATACCACAACATAAAGGCATTTCTGAGATACAGGTGGACAAAAAAATGTGAATAAAATGGTAAATTTAGGATTTTTGACTGTTTTCATCTCACAAACCACACAATGGATTAGCATGAAATTCTGCATGTCAAGGATGCTCACCTGGAGCATATGCATGCCAACTTTCACGTGCAAATTTGTTGAGTGCATCCAAAGTTAATAAGGTTCAAAGGTTTGGGTTTAACATAGAAGTTTGCACTTAACCCTAATATACTGGCTCTACTGGGCCAGTATAATATACAATACAGATAGATAGACAGACAGACAGATAGATAGATAGATAGATAGATAGATAGATAGATAGATAGATAGATAGATAGATAGATGAAAGTAATTATAGTGGCATGGTAGTGCCACTATAGTGAAGGTTGAGTACCCCATTTAAGGTTAAATCTGATATTTGGCACTTTGCCACCATATGATGGATTTGCTTGAAATTTGGCATGCACAGTCTGGTACCATAGGTCTCGGACCTGCCAAGGTTTGTTATGGTCGGATGTACAGTTGTGGAGCCACAGAGCACCAGAAAATATACAAATTATGCACTTTTGCACATTCTTTGCTCGTGCCTACAGGTTGCATGGTTTGGCGAATGGTTCAACACCTTCAGGATACAGCCAGGGTCCCCGATGTGCCTTTCAAAAATTTCATGAAATAATATTAAGCGGTTCAAAAGTTATTCAAAATTTTCCCACTATAGTCAAAAGGAAAAGTTAACAAAATATGCACTTTTTACTTTCATAAATGACCCTTGTAGTGTTGAAAATTGGCCACCTTGTTTTCAATTGGTGGTCACAGAAATGCTTGGCATTTAAATTTGGGACCCTCTAGGGTCCAATTCTTCTTGTGTTCACCTAGTTGAGCCCTGAGGGATGCTAGCCATGTCTTTTTTGGGGGTAAAACACCCCAGAAATATATTTTAAATATTTTTCAAAAGTAGTGTTGCAAAGTACTTTTGCATATGCTACTATTGATTTCATTTACGAATGGTGTATGATTTGGCGAAAGTACTTTCTGACACTATGGGCAAAACAATAGGGAATCTTTTGCCACCCTGCTGCAAAAGAACGGTTTGGTCTTTGGACTGAAATTTAGGCAGAAAGCCAAGATCCCACAGATGTGCCTTTTTGTGGTTTGGTGACAAAATATTGAGGGCTGCAAAGTTACAGCACTCCAAAGGTGACAATTTTCCCATAGGCTAACATTAAGGCGTCCACCACTCTTTTGGGGCCCTTATCTTGAAAATGCTTGAGATATGGACTTTTCGTCGGAAGAATGCTTAGTCCCCACTAGGGGCTAAGTGGAAAACTAACCTAGAAAGTCATAAATCATATGAGATTTTAAATTTTTTTCTATGTCATATGGCTATTGAGATATATTCAATTTTGTATTCCAAGTGCTCATTTTTGCTCCAATGGCCATTATTATGCATATATTCTTTGTATTCACTGTGTTTCTGAATGCACCTTTTGGGAAACAAAGGGTGTGCATTGCGTTACTATTACCGTTAAGCGTTTCCGCTTATGTTTCCATAACTGTTTGCATTAGCGTTTCCATTTACATCAGCGTGTGCATTACTCTTTGCATTGCATTTTGCGTTACTGTTACCTTTGCATTTCTGTTACTGTTTTTGTTTGCATTTACTTTTGCATCTGTGTGTGTGTTACCATTTGCATTTGTGTACCTGCTTTCATTTCTCTTTGCGTTTGTGTTTTCTTTGGCATCATCGTTGGTGTTACCATAAGTGTTTGCAATTCCAATTCGTTACGTGACCGTGTGTTACTATTTGTGTTTGCATATGCACTTGTGTTTTGCATTTCCATTTGTGTTACTGTTTCCTTTGGTGTCTTCGTTGGATGTTACCATAACCGTTGCGTTTCAATTGCATTACTGTTAGCATGTTCATTACCGTTTGCATTTGCATTTTTCTTGGCCTTAGTGTTTGCGTTTTCAGTGGCGTTCCATTGTTGAGTGCATTACTGTTTTCTTCTGTGTCAGCCATTGCCGTTTCATTTCTGTTTGTGTTAGCGTTTGCATTTTCGTTACCATTTGTGTTTCCTTGCTGTTAGCATTTGCGTTACTGTTTTCATTACTGTTTGCATTTCTGTTGCCGTTAACATTTCGTTACTGTTTGCATTACCATTTCTGTTTTCATTTACATTTAACATGCATTTCTCTCACTGTTTCGTTATCAATTCCATTTGCATCACTGTGTGTTACCACTTGTGCTTGCTATTGCATTACCGTTAAGCGTTACTATTTTCTTTTTACCTCACTGTTTCCATCATTGTTTGCGTTAAAGTTACTGTTTGTGTTTTTGCCTTTGCATAGTGCAGTACAAAACATTGTTTTGCTATTTTTCTGCACTGTCTTCCACGATGCATAGTGCAGCCGTGTGTGGTTGATTGGTCTGAACCTTGACGGTGGAAAACCCTTTATTCAAGGAACATGGCAGTTTTTGTTTGGTGAAGAAAATGTTGTTCCATTCCAGAGTTAATGTCATTTGAAGTTTCCTGCTTCATAGTTACTGATTTTTTGGCCTAGGTCTGCCATTTTAGCACATTTCAGTCGCGATTTATAGCATTTTGTGGTAGAAGACTTCTTAAAGGTGCGGAAATGTAAAATTGAATATCTCTGGAACGGTTTGGTCTTTTCACATGAAATTTAGAGGTGTTTAGTGGATGTCCTGCGGTTGTGAGTAATGCTGTTTACATGTTGGAAAAATAATTTGCTGTGGAGATACTGCATGATGCAGTTAACGTTTTGCACATAGCATTCTGCATGGAGCGACTGGCTTGAATTTATAATGTCGGAGCCCTAGTAGTACAGAGGTGCCTTGCACTGGTTTGTGTGTAAAACATTAACAGGTGAGGAATTATACCACTCCAACAAATGAAAGTTGGGTTCATTATGCTTCAATAACTTCTGAACCATGTGTCCGATTTGCTTGACATTTGGAATGCACAAAAGATTTACAATACATCTTTGACTGTGACAATTTCTGTCACTGGCCCTTATAGTTGCTGAATTGTGCATGTTATATTGTTTGTTCATGGTGCTCTTGTGACCGTTGAAGGGATGTACACAATTCTGGACTCACGGTGTGCTATAGAATATGTCTTCTTTTAACAATGTTTGGTTCCATTGGATATATGGTTCTTGTGTAGCAAAGTGGCAAAATTTTATTTTATCCATTCCTGTGCAGTTTCCCAGCATGACGCTGTGCAACTTTTGAACAGCTTCAGCTAACATTTCTTATACATGTTGTGGTATGGTACATGTCTTCATTTACCAATTTACATTTCAATCAGTCATACAATTTTTGCACAGCAAAGTGACAAAATTCACATGGTAGGTGTCTGAGGGGCCCCCCACCACCACCACATTCCATTCACTATTTATAGTGCACATTCTCAAAAGAAGGAAATTCATGGCAAAAGCTCCATTTAATGCATCAGTTTGGGCTGTTCCACAGCAACAAAAGTGAGGAAATTTGGTATTAGGGTTGCCACCCCTTTCACCTCATGCCTCATCCCCACCAACTGGCTTCAGGGTGTGCGTTGGAGTCATTGGTCCTAACTCTCATCCCATTCTCCTATACTGCACTACCTCAGCTTATTTACACAAGGAATGGGTGAGGAGTTGGGACTGATGACAGTGCACCTCAATGTAATTGGTGGGGGCAAGGTGGGTGTGAGGTGCAAGGGTGGCAACCTCACTGAATTTCCTCACTTTTTGTCACTGTGGAACAACCCTAACCGATGCATTAAATGAGTTTTTGCCATGAATATATACATATATATATATATATATATATATATATATATACAGTTTATACAGTGGTGATCGTGCAAAAGTATACGAGTAGCATGGTATACCACTACCGTGCAATGATGCATGGTGCGCAGTAGTGGTATGCTTTTGCACGGTCTCCACTGTATATATACAGTGTGTGTGTGTATATATATATATATATATATATATATATATATATTGATTCCAAAGATGTTGTTAATGCACTAGTTAGGGTGAAAGCGACAAAAGTAGGAAATGTGGCATTAGGGTTTCCAACCTTAACACCTAACACCACCTGCAAGCAGCAACAGACATGGGGTGTGCATTTGGGTTGTTACCCTAATGCCTACCCCATTCCATGAAGTAAATAAGTTGAGATGTGTATAGTCTATGACAATGGGGTGAGCATTAGGGTTAACAACCCAAGGCCCACTCCTCCTGTTGCAATGAATTTCCTTACTTTTTGAGACAGTATAATTGTATCCTTACTTGTGTCTGGGCTCCCATCCCTATATAGATGCTGATCCTCCTTGCCTGTGGGAGCATGGCACTCTAGACCCTGTGTTCCCATACCTCCATATATGTGAACATATATGTTGCTGTGGAAGTGCAAGGGCCCTCTGGGCCCTGTGCTTGCACATTGTAGCAAAACAGCAACTAAATTTTCAGCATAACCTTCTTATTACCCCACCTCATGAAGCCAGTACTGACATTTTTTAAATCCCAGCCAAAACATTGTTCTGCACCACCAGAATGTCATTCTGCACCACAGGCATAAAAACACAGTTTGGGAAGGATTTGAAACTGACAGCTCTCATGTTCAAGAGCTGGTGTAAAAAAATGCTATGTTAAAAATGTGTGGTTAAAATATTTAAAATTACTGAAGTTACAAGCGAACATAGGAAAATGTCAATAGATGTGCATAACTTTGCAATTTTTGCATGTTTTGACCCAAGTTTTCAACATAGCCTTCTTATGACCCACCCTCATTTACAAGGGGGTGAAAATTTTCAAATCACCCCAAATGTGATTTCACCAAACGACCATGAAATCAACTTTTGGGCCAGAGTTCCATAATTCCACTGGCATTGTCCATGAGATGGTACCCCAAAGCCCATGTTGAAAATCTGGGCTTAAAACATCTAAAAAATGGCAGATTATGCCACAAGTTGAAAAACTCATTGAAATACATTGAACTGCATTTACATTACTTTCTCATACAACAGTCAATGTTTCCAGCAGCAAGACGTGTCTTCAATCAGAGACTGATCTTCACCCTCGACCTGTTCAGGTGAGTGATGGTGTGTGGGAGTGTGGGACAATTGCAGGGTGGTGGGTGTTGAGTGGGAGGTCAGGGTGGGGGAGGATCAGCAAGATACCATTTTCTTTTTCACTTTTACTGGATTAAAAAATACATCATGGGTCCATTTTCTTTATTACAGTGATGATGGTGATCTCAAGCTGGGAAAGGTGCGCTAGACACCATGGAAAGAATCTTTAAATTGAGACAGTGATTGTAGGGTATGGGTGCCGCTAGACACCAGGGAAGTATACATTAAATAAGGAGACAATGATCGGATGGCATAGGGTGACACTAGACACAAGGAAATTTAAATGAAATACAAGGACAGCATTGGAGGGTGGGGGTGATGCTAGACATCAGGAAAGATACTGTTTTGATGGGGACAGTGACCTGAGAGTGGGGGGTACAACTAAACACCAGAGAAAAAATGCAAGCAAAGGATAAACAATTGTGCTTGGCACACACACACACACACACACACACACGAAAAAAAAAAAAATTACTGATTGTGTGCCAGAGCAGTAATTCTGTGCATGTAAAATTCAGAAATAACCACTGTTGTAACACAGCAGTGATGGGACGAACATAATTAACAAATGTAACAATTGCCAATTCCCCTTTTCGCATGCATGACTGCACTCTTTACTCCACTCTCTCTATTGTTCCATTTCCACTTCACGACTGACCCACTGTTTGGCCTTTACTGCCAAATACTAGTTTAGGAGCCCTTTCTACCTACCTACCTCTCCTCCTACTAACCCCTGCCAACCCCTCATCCTACTCTCTGTGTTCCAGGAAACCTGTGTCTTCTCCCTTCCTCATCCCCACTCAACTTCTGAACAGTCTGATTTTCATGTTATTTCCCTTTCTCTGGAATCAGCTCTCCTCTGACACTCGGCTTAGCTTTCTCGCCTCCCACCTTCATGCACCTGCTCCATTTCACTCCCATTCCACCCCTGCTCCTTTCCCCTCCTCCCAACATATCTCCCTGCCTCAATATCCCTGGTCTCCTAGTGGTCCTATAAGCAGCCTCCTGACTCATACAGCCTATTGTTGAATGATGCTTGTAATTATACCTTTGTGCTTATTTATAATCATTTAATATTTTCTGCCTATTGCTACTATGTATTGTTTCCTTGTCTCCTCCCATTTGTTTGTATTGTATCCCTTTGTCCCTGGGTCACACCTAGAAATGAGTTTTGGCTCAGTGTGCCTTTCCCAGTTACCAAATTTTAAAGAAATAAATAATAAATATGGCTATGAAAGGAAAACTGCCAATATATTTATATTGCAAGTTAAATTTATCCTATGTATCATATGACCTAAGATCAACTAAGAACAAAGGTCTACAGGTAATGATGACAAAGAATAGTTAAGAGAAGAAACATTTTCCTTTATTCTACTCCAAAATTATGGAATCTTTTGATGAAACAACTGACAGATGCACAAAGCCTGGTGTATTAAAACAATGGTTGCAAAATCCTTGGACAAGCACTTCACATGTGAAAATGGAGAGACATTCTAAACATCATTTGCTTCAAGATGCTGGTATGACCACTCTCATTAGAACAGTGAGCTGCGTACAAGTTATATTTGACACGAGGTGACTCTTTTCCTCACTGTGTGTACCATAATACAAGAAGAGATGCTTGTTTTGTGATGTTGCTGTCTGTCTCATGAAACTTTTGAAACCCAGCCTGCTTCCCTTGGTCCCTATAGAAGGGATGTTTTAATCTCATTAGAGGCCATCATGGTACACAGAATTTTAAGTAAAATACATAACCCTCCATAAGAAATATCTTAAGTCCTGTCCAGAAACTTTTCTTAGATTTTACCCTTTAGTTTCTGTGGTTCAAAAGGTAAGTAAATGCAAATGAAGTGTTTTGGATTATATCCTTACAGTTCGTTTCAGTGAGTACATGCCGAAAGATTTATTGTACTGTTCAATTTATTACTCTATGCTGTACCAAATGTAGCCATACTTTCAGGGAAAAACACCCAAGGTACTGACTGCTTCTCTAAGGGCAAGCCATCAAGGACTCCATATACAGTCACAATCAATGATGTCACAAGCGTATGGTGCAAAGAGGTGGCCCTTTGCAATACCATCAAAACCTGCCATACACAAGACTTGGACCAGGCAGCCTGGGAGGATCTCCCCAGGAGCTAAGTTGCTATGCTAAGGATAAGGTTTTGTTACACATAAAATCCCTTAGAAAAGGGTCTATTTTCAAAGGTGCTAGAGTCAGATGTACAAACATTAAAGATTAACATACATAGCTTAGTTATATTTGACACACACAGTACAGAATTAAGTTACAGGAATTTAGGAAATAAAGCTGTATTAAGAAAATACAATGTCAGAGTCTCTGGACAGTTGAAGCAGTTATGGGTACTGGAAGCAGCAACCATATCCATTAGTTGAGCTTTAAAGACACAATAGAATCACCCTCTTAAGTCGAGAGGCATTCCAGAATTTGGTGAATCTAAAAGAGAGAGTTCTGACCAATTGAAGATTTCCTGAGTGGCAATAAAAGAGCTACATGCCATGAATTAGGTATTTATTTTCTATGAACTTGAAAGTGGACTGCAGCCCAAGCAATACTTTTTTACCTTGACCATAGTAAGAATAGCTCTCATGAGTTAAAATTGAGAAACCCCAGGTTTATTTATTTCAAATTTTCACCAGGAAAGTCATACTGAACTTGTAAACAGCTTGTTTCCAGTTGTGTACTGGGAGTATGGGGAAAGTGAGTAAACCATGCAAGACAAACAGCAAAAATACCCTTGTAAGGTGCAGTGGTAATAAAACAAGTACAGTAAAAGGTATACTATATATATATATACATGTATATATATATATATATATATAGTTAGATATGATATGATTGTGCAGTCACTGTTATTAGATATATGCATATTGAAATACAAGTGCTAAACCATGCAGGGAGCAATGCAGATTGTAGAAGGATAATACCCCAAGACTACAGGGTGCAGTTAACTGGGCAGCACCATAAGTATGCTCAGGAATTCAGATATCAATTAGATATTAAGGCACAGTAATCTTGGTGGGGGTGGGAGGAAGTTTCCACAGTTGAGGAGAGAGGGGACTGGGGAAAGTCAGACAACACATGAGTAGGGAATACAAGGGAACATTAAAAACCTGGGAGGAGGGAATACAAGGATGAAGGGTAGGGGTAGTTGAAGGAGGTGGCAAAGTCCTGAAGATGGGCTTTGAGGGAAAGGATGCGGCTGAATGGACAGAGAGGAATGGGTTCAGATTTTTGGAAAATGATACCAGAAGGCAGCTTGGGAGAGGGAGGGTTACTTTATAGGGCACAGCGGTGGGTATCCAGCCTGAGGTCAAGAGCAAAATCGCAGGTCCTGGTCATCAGTTCACTGACTATGGACATCACTTTCTTTGCCAATCCATAGACCATGATGCCATAGTCAAAAATGATAAGGATAAAGCATTGGAACACAAGCTGTTTGATTTCAGGAAGCAAGTTTCTCTTTGTGTCAATAAAGAAAGACAGATCTATTGTTTATGACATTAGATAAATGGTCTATGTGGTCAGTGAAACACAGTGTACTGTCAAGGATTAAACTAAGGTATTTTTTTATAAGTGCTCTACAGTAGCATCTCTGGAGGTGTTAATGATTAGTGCCAGGAGGATTCAATCTTACTTTGTGTGTCAAATAACACACTTTTGATTTTCCTTTATTCATAACAAGGAGATTTTGATTGAACCAAGTCTGAATCAAATTAAAGTCTTGCTGTAGCCTCAAGCTCAGGGATCTGGGTTTTATCCCTTGAAAAGATTACAGCATCATCTGCATACAGGTAAAACAACCATATACCTAATATTCATAAACCTAAATGGGATTTGTATTTGCTTATCTGCTGGTCAAGGCATAAAGTCAGTTGATTGGTGAAACTCTACACTCCATGCCTCTGGCAATTTGTGCTATTGCCATTGTCTCTATCAGCCCCTGACCAGTAGGCCTTTTGTGGTCCGATAAACTGTAAACTTTCCCTACTATTTCCTATGGTGGTCTTGTGCCCCACCCCACACCACTCCCAGGCCAATATTCTGTCTTTGGTGCCAGTTGACACTCCCACAGTGTGGTGCTTATTAAGCATGGTCCCACATTGATCTAACTCTTGCACCAGCACCCTTCTCACCCTGTTTTAGAGTAACAGCACTCCTACCACCTGCCTATTTAATAGTTCCACAAGCAGGAGTTGTTGCTAAACTTTGTGCTGGGGTCAGTGAATAGTGCTGTGCTTTGTGAACAGCTGTGCGGCTCATTTACCTGATGACACCCATCCCATTCCCTGCATGATCCCAGCTGCAGAGAAAGGCTGCAACCATCTCATGTGCAGCATAATACGACAGGGTACAAAATAAGGGACTGGTGCTAAGGTAGCATTGCAACCACATAGTGCCAGCAATTTGTGACTGTATGAAACCCTTAGTTTATTTACTAGATTGGCAGTGTTAGTGCCTGCACCTATAGTGCTTGATTTTGAAAGTGTTTATCTAGTTATATCTCCAGAATGACATAAGCACCATCATGCCAGGCATCCACCAAATAGTCTGATTCTTTGAGAATAGGATTTGTAATTTATTATGCAAGAATGGAATGTCTAGCTACTGTAGGTCAGAACGGTGGCACTGTGCTCTCATATATAGTTGCCTTTTTGTTTTGTATAGCAAAACTAATTATGCTTTGATCTGTATGTGCTTTGCATTTATTTAGGAAAATGTAGAATAATGTGATATCTGTGTCAAAGAATACCATTTAAGTGTATGGTTTAGTTAATATTTGAGGTAAAATTATTTAAAATATTTAAGGCACAAATCATTTCCTCTGTTAAAGCAGGTGAGCACAAACTATATATTATTAACAGCTATTTGAATATGTTTTATAGCATATGGAAAGTGTAAGTTATAACTGTAGCTGACTGTAACAATATATAAATGTAACAGAGACTGAATGTGTGCTGTAAACTCCTGCTGTTTATTTTGTTGGATACAGTGCTTCTAATTTGTTTGCAGAAAAGGTACATAATACATGTCAAATAAACATGTGGTGACTGACTTGAATCAGAACACAACCTTAATGAATTTTGTTTCCTCACCAGATGTTCACAGAAGCAAGTTGTTGTTTTTAAATACAAAGTTAAGTTTATAGCATGACAAATAAGATCTGAAATAGGACTTTCCATAGATTGCAGTGATGTAGTGTTACTAACTGTGCCAAACCTTTTGCACCTTCCAGTGGACAATGTTCTAAAACTACAAGACTGTCATAAAATTATTGATTTATTACTACTTGTAAGAAAAGACATACAACAACAGCCACAGTGTTGTTCTGCAGTAAGAAAGCAAGGAGGCTGCTTGGATAAATTAAACTGAATTTCATCAGTAGGACAAGACCACTTCTTCTGGCAACAAATTCCATGTCTCCATCACTCTTTCGTAAGAAGAACTCCATACATCCCTTCTGAAGCTTCCACCACTAGTTGCCAAAATGTCCTCTTGCTGCCTTCCCTGCACTTCTTGTGAACACATGAAGAAAGGTAACTCAGAAAACTATAGACCAGTCAGATAGATGTCCTTAGTGGGAACATGTCTGTAGTCTATAGTTAAGAAAAGGATAAGCGAAATCACTGGAGGCCAATGCCACAGATTTACCAGTGGGGTCCTGCAAAACAATCCTGATTGAATTCTTTGATTGGGTGGCGAAGGTCATTGATAAGTGTGAAGCGGTTGATATCTTGTACCTAGACTTCAGCAGAGCCTTTAACTCACATGGAATTAATAAAGAGCTAGGGACCTGTGAGTGGGGAAAGGTTATGGGTTGGGTAAAAGTTGGCTCATTAGAAACACGATAGTGTAGTCTTAAATGATTAAATGGAAGTCACAAGTGGGGTGCCCCAGGGACTGGTTCTAGGACTAGTTCTCTTAACATAAAGTTTTGTGATATAGGGAGGGAATTCAGGGTAGACATGCCTCTTCCAAGATGATACCAAGATCCGTGGAAGAGTGGACGTTAAGTAGGGATAAGGGACATAAAGAAATTCTAAAAAAATGGAGATGCGGTCAAAAGTGTGGCACCTGAAATGTAATGTGGAAAAGTGCAAGGTAATGCATACAGGTGCCCAAATCCTGAGAACAGAGAATAGAATGGATGAGATGGGAATAATGGAGAATATTAAAGCACTGATGCAATGTAGTAGGTCTGTGACTAAGGCAAATTGGATGCTGGGGTGCAGAGGGAGAGGTATCACTTGCAGAAGGTAAGAGTAATACAGCCCTGTATAGATCTATGGTCTGCCCTCACTTGGAGTACTGTGTGCAGTTTTGGAGCATATACATACTAATACAAGGAAAGACAGGAACAGGTTGTATGCAGTACAGGGATGAGCAACCAAAAATGATACAGGGCAACAGAGAAGGCCCAATGAGGAGCAGTCTGAGAACCTTGACATGTACATGCTAGAGAACAGGAGAAAGAGGGGTGATCTGATTGAGATGTTCAAGTACTGTACCTCAAGGAAAAACCAAGATGGATTGCAGAGAGTTGTTCAGATGTAACAGAGAAACACCCTGAAACTGTCTGGGGAGGATTAATGTGGATGTCAGGAAGTATTTTCTTAAAGAAAGAGTGGTGTCAGAGGGAACAGACTTCAGAGAAGGTCATTGGGGCTAAAACTTTGGGGGTTCAAATAGGGATGGTATAGATACATGGGAATAGTGCAGAGGGGAAGACTGACCAGGCAGTAGTGAGGACTGGCAAAGATAGTCCCATGATTAGATAGTCATGGGCAGAGCAGCTGTGCTGCTTGACATTCATCTGCTGTCATTTCTATGTTTTTATGTGAACACGGTACTGCTGACCACTTTATTAATACCTTATGAGTATGTATAGGTCACTATCATGACCCCTTCTCCATGTTGGCCTGTAGTTTGTACATACTGAAACTCTCCATCCTCTTCTTATACATCTTTCAATGCTACCCTAAATAATTTTCTTGGCTTCCTGTCCTTCTAGTGACTGCTCCCAGACTGCATACATTACTGTCAGTGAGGTCTCTCCAAGGATCTGTAAAGGAACAGAATCACCCCTTCCTTCTGTTAGCAAACCCAATCCCTTCACACCCAACTATCTTGTTTGCTTTTCCTGCAGTCTTCTGGCATGTGGTATGGGACTTTATACTGTCACTAATAATCATACCAGATCCCTTACCTCTGAGGTCTGCTATAGCCTTACTCCCTCTGAACCAGCATTTTATTTTGGATATATTTTGCAAATTTGAATGGCTTTCCATTTTTGGCAGTAAATTTGAGTTGCCGTATCTTGAACTACTTTTTCAGATCTGTTTCATTCCCCATATTCACTCAGCTGTATGTATCTGGACACTGACCTTGGCATAATCTTCAAAGATTGATTTTGT
This sequence comes from Neoceratodus forsteri, assembly GCA_016271365.2. Taxonomy (NCBI): domain Eukaryota; kingdom Metazoa; phylum Chordata; order Ceratodontiformes; family Ceratodontidae; genus Neoceratodus; species Neoceratodus forsteri. Next base: position 1,234,399,359 of record CM057456.1, read on the forward strand.
CCTGGATTCCCTTAGCTATATCACCAAGGAATATACTGACAAGGGTCGGCCCTGGGACCAACTCCTGTAGTACCTCACTAGTAACCTCTCTAACCCTGGGTATTTCCCAGTGACAACCACCCTCTGAGTTCTTCCTCAGCCAGTTACTATTCCCCTACTCAATTTGTCTCCCATCCCCAGATCTCTCAGCTTTCTCACAAGTGTGCTATCATTCACAGAGTCAAAGGCCTTGCTAAAGTCCAGATATAGTGTATCTGTTGCTTAGCCCTTATTGACTACCTCATGATGCAACTGAATAAATCTATCAAGTTTGATCTGTCTTTCATAAATCCTGTTGTCCTGGAGCCTGCTAGCCTCCAGCAATTTCAAACTGTGCTTGTTAACATAGTTTCTAACAGTTTTCCCATATAAAGGCCAGGTAGACTGGTCTGTAGTTCCCAAGGTCCACTCTACTCCTTCTCTTGTGAAGTGTGAACATAGTGACCTCCCTCCAATCCATTGGAACCACTCCTCTTTTCAGGGAGCAGATCAAGAAGTCAAATAGTTGTTCCACCAGCAAATGGGTAACCTTCCTTAGCATCCCATGGTAAAGACCATCTAGGCCTTGTGACTTGCCCACCTTCAGGGACCTGAACCCTTAAGTATCCTGTCTACTCCTATTCTTTCTATCTTTGATCCATGTCCCATCCACAGATTGAATCCCACACTCTGGGAGCGGTCCCTCCTCCTTCTTCATGAAGAATGAACAATGGTATTAGTTTAGAATATTTACCATCTTCTTGTCATCTTCCTCTATTCCCCATTTGTTAAATCTGACAAAGTTACACCTTTGTCCTTATCTGTTCCTTGATATAGTTGAAGAAAGTTATTTCATCTTCCTTAATACCCTCTTCTGTTTTCAGCTTGATATCAACTTTCACTTCTCCTACCACTCTCTTAACCTCCTTGCTTTCCTCACATAGGTTCCTATTTCACATTTTCCAGTCTCCTTGTACTTCCTAAAGCTTCCCACTTTATCCTTATAGTTTCTGTCACTTTCCTTGGGAATCAAAGTTGTATTATATGGCTCTTTTCTTTCCCACTGGCCTTAAACAGGAGTTAGCTGCTTCTACAATTACTTGCTTTATAATATTCCACCTGAACTCAACCCCCATTAGCCAATTTTCTAATAAATGAACTGACCTACCTTTCTGAAATATGCTCTTCCTAGATCTGGAACCATTGTCTATGAGTTTGAGCATTGGACATGCAGTATGATGCTAAACCACAGTGAGTTGTGGTAACAGGTCATGAGGTGCTCGTGTATTTTGACCTGTCCTATTCTGTCCCAGCTGAGCGACCCTCTCCTCTGCTATGCATGCTGCCTCTCCTGAAAGGAGAGTACCGAAAATATTCTGAACACAGCTATGGCACTCTGTCACTCTCATGTTTCTACTGTTGCCAATGAATCATATTTTGCCTCTTCTGGTAAAACCTGGAGCTCCCCATTTTATTTCCCAGAAATCTTGCATTCATACTGGCCACCTTCAAATTCCTCTTCCTACCCCCTCTTATTTTCCTCCTATCTGGCTTGTTGTCCTCTTGGTTCATCCCCTCCCCTCACTGCATTTTACTTTCTTCCTCTATTGTGGACATCTTCATTAGTCCTCTTACTAATCCTTTCCTCTGGGTCTCTCGTCTTTTCAATTCTTTCTTCCTTGGATCAAGTGCCTGTCCTTTCCCTGTGCCATTGTTTTCCCTGTGCCCTGTCTGCATCATTTCCTAAATGGTGGGGAGTGCCTTGAAGGCTTCTGTTGTGTGTGACAGTGTCATGTGCCCTAGTACAACCCTTCCTATTCCATGTTTAAATTACTGCTAATTCTCATATCAGACTTCAGCACTGGTGCCATCCCTACTCAAGTGTCTGTCATTCCTGGAGCACAAATAGTGCTTCTCCCAAAATGCTCCACAGTCCCCAAAGGAAACAAAAAACACTTTCCACAGCCCTTTAAATGTGTGTTAAAATTACCTATTTTACCCTGTCTGTACTTACCATTACATGGCAACAGTAGGACCTTGGAGAAGGTTACCACTGCTGCAGCAATCCTACATTTCTGCCTAGTACTGTAAAGTGTTGTGGGTTAACCAATGCTACATGTGGGAAATGGTTAATACTGTTTTTTGGTGTCAAAAATAAGGCACGACCTCAGGGTTTGTCCCATCAGAAAGATGACTATGTCACATGCATAACTGCCACCTACAAAATAAGACCCCAGTTTATAGTATAAACTCTCCAAATATCCTACAGTTCCCAAGTGGGAGAATGGTAGCAAAAGAGTACTCAATGTATATAAAGGGATAACGTTGATGAAAAATGTTGAGGGACTACACTATGTTATGTTTGTTTTAAATCATCCTAAACATTAATGAATACGGAGAACATGGTTATATAAATAAGGCTGAAAACAAAGGGTATATCAACAGAACACTAGTGTTTAATGTAGAATACCCAAATGATATACACATACAGATTAGGTAACAACTGTTTTTGACTCTAGTAAATTTGGGGTAAGTAGATGCTAGTAAAATAATTATTTATGAGCACAAAATTGTGTTCTGTGTTCTGTGGAAAATAAATTACATTATTCTTGCATCTGGGGATACTAAGTAATACCTTACTGCTCCTGCAGTGAATATATTAAACAATGAATTTGGTGAAGTAATAGAAAAAGATTCACAATAAGGTTAATTGAAAACTCTAAAATTATAATCCTGTAGGCAAATGGTTGAATCATAAGGTAACTGGCAATCAGAGGGCATTACTGTCATGGGAAGTGTCTGTTGATGGGAAGGATTTCCAAACCTACAGATTATTAATTATGAGGATTACAATGGTGGTCCTTAGAAAGGAAGTGACTGTGAAAATGGGGATATACCCAGTGTAGAGGAATGATCTAGATAGTGATGGGGCATAAATAAAGTGAAGTAATCCAGATGATTAAAGTATTAATACAATATCACTGGTGATAAATGTTTCCTGATAAATGTTTTTATCATGCTATCTAACCTCCAGATAAACATTTATCTTAAGGTTAGATATGTCTCATTGTGTTCCTTGACCTGTGCCAGAACAGTACCACTCAGAGAGTGCCTATCACAATTCTGATAAATTATTATCAATCAGAGGCAGCTATCACAATGTCAATGAAATAATTTAAAATGCGTCTGCTGCAGCGGCGTGAAGACCTCTTATACAGTCAAGAAGTCTTCACCTTCATCAGAATGTGAATATATCAATATTCTGATCTAAAGTGAGTCATCAATCTACATAGCATAAGCTGGGTAGCTGGGCCTGGGTAAAGTTGATCTGGCACTGAATTGGATTTGGGAATTAAAACGTGCTCATCTGTAAGATGGATACATTAACAACAGTCACTGACTCAGTTAAATAAGCTGCTAAGAGGCCAGGCAATAAACAATAACCATTACAATCTAGTAAAGTACTCCATATATTTTATATCAACTCATAACACAAACAGAATGTAAAAATAAACTTTAGCATCTCCCATAGTTATGTGGCACACAACTTTCTTGTGTGCTGCTTTCCAATATAGACTGCGGTTCTTTTCTCGTGTGTGTGTGTGTGTTTGAGAGAGGACCTAATCAAAACCATACATGAGCACAATCACCGTCTCTTTCTATGTCTTTTTCTGTTTTCAACTGTGGTGAACCTCACCTGCAGCTAGCAACTTAATTTATAGACAGACCAGGATAAAGTAGTTTCTGTAGGAATTTGACCTATTATTTAGTCACATGATTTATAAAAGGCTAATGCGGCTTTCGAAATGTCTTCTGGCTTATCAAGCCTCACTTAACAGTTCTTGAATCCTAAGAAGGCATAAGATGACACTCTTGATAAGCCAAGAGACATCTCAAACTCCCACTTTACCTATACAATAGACCTATACAGCACTGAAGCTAGCAGTTGAAATCATAGAAAAACAATAACATCTCACACAAAAAGCTGATTTAATAAGTTATAACTGTTAAACTGATGTTGTATAAATTAAGTGCACAATGACTTGATTAAAAATATACAATTTAGCTCCACTTGTGAAGTAACAAGATTTTCATAACTCACTCGTGCCTTCACCACTGGTCTTGCCCCTCATACTTGGAGATAAATTGCATATCTTGAGACAGGCCATTCAGTAGCTCAATTTCCAGAAATAATGGTATATCAAAGATAAAGGGAGTAACTTTGAAATGATTTAAGAAATCCTTTCAGGAGGCTTGTATGGAAGAGAAGAGTGAGAACAAATGTTCCATTTGGTGACCCTGATTTGTACAAGGGTAAGCCACAAAAGTGTTATGGACATAAAAGAAAACAGTGGGTGCACTTTTCTCTGAGATAACAGAAGATGGTGCTTCTTAAGGATATTGGTTCAGACACCAGCTGGGTGGTTACAACATAGGATCCCAGGCAGATGGAAGTGTATATGTCCAGATTAGCAGTGGAAATATGCTCAGGCTAGTCAAAGATGAACTACTGTAAGTGAGGAACTACAGCACAAACAAGAAGAGTTAAGAGACACACAGAGCTCCTAGTTCAAAGTATTTCAATCAACCGAAAAATGGAAAGGTTGTGTTGATAATTACCAAATAAGAGACCCAATAAGAGGAAATTAGTGCTGTCAGAGTAGCCATAGAACAGCTAAGTGGGGAAAGGCAGCTGAAACATGAAGAGATAAAAGAATCTCACAGTGAATGTCCCAGGGCATTACAGAAATGATGCTGAAACAGTGGTTCAGAAACCTTTTCAGTCAAAATTAAAGAAGGTGATAGCAAAGCAGAGTTTCACCATGACACGGGGAACAGTTATAAATTAAGCTGCAGGAGTCTGAAGAAACTCTAGCAGCTGTGATATATTAGCTTAATCTGGTTCAAGGTCATTTTGGCATTCATCTGTACCCCTCCCCGGGTCGTGCCTGAAAATAGGCAGACTTGTCTAGTGCACTTACCGGTCAACAAAAACTAAATAAATAAATGTCTGTACAGAATACCAAGGTGGAGAAAGAAGAATAAAAACTGAGCAGGTAAAGGTTTCTGCACACACACAGGAGGTCACTGGAACTGTCTGGAGGTAAAACAGATAGAGTTAGCAACCCTGCCCAGAACAGTGCCACAAATGATGGAAAAGAGCCCACCTCTCCAGAAGGTCAAGCAACCTATCTGGAGGTCCAATGCAAGTATTTAAGAAATAAACCCTTACTGCTAATGAGAAAGATGAGTCTCACTCTATAGAAAATAAAGAGGTCCACTGTGAGGTCAGAACAGTTGGGGTTATGGACCCAGTAGTAATTATTTTAAATAAGAGCAGATAGGCCACTTGAAGGGTATATCACCAAGTAGCAAGAGCAGGGTATCCAGTGATAGACTGGCCACAGAGAAGACATTTTCCAAGACTGAATAAACAGAGGATATGCTGATTAGAGGGTACTTGCAAATTAGGCAGAAGCTTTACAGTACCAATCACTGGGGTTGGTGAAGTGCTAAGGCTGGCTTTGATGCTTCCTAGTGCAGATGTTTTGGGAAGGAAGACCATGCAGTGTCCCAAAAAGTGTAAAAGGCCCTCTTGCATTTGGGCTCCATTGAAAAGTAGTGATAAAAACACATTTGAAAGAGATCAGATAGAATATGGCAGGAGTGCTTGAAGAAAGAAGTGATTCAGACATTGATGTTATGGTTACAGTTATAAGGGAAAGGGTGCCCTGCTAAAGGTTGAGTCTACTCAAACTGACTACACAGTGGAAAAATGTCATACAAACTTAAAGAGCATACTGTGCAAATTCATGACTATAGATGTTGCCAATGCAGTAAAAGTAATACTGTACTTAATGTGGATAATGTTGGGGTTGCCTCCGATGTCTGGTGGGTCTCACTACATGAGATGATGTATGGCGACAACTCCATGGGTTGGCAAACATCATCATACAAGAGAGGGGGAGCTCAGACACATAGTTAACATTCTGGAATCCAGTCACTTAATTGAGAGAGACAGGCTGGGCATACTGTAGCTGGCAGATTTTCTGGAATAAATTGGAGCAAGGCATAGCACATCTGAAAGTCCTGTATACCCAAGGGGTGAAGATAAAGGAGTTTTAAGAGGAGGCAGTGGCAAAGTGCGCCATGGTATGTTTATAGTACAAAACATGGCCATCTTTTCTTCCTCATCAGGTAAGGCACTGGTGATTGTTACTGAATGTGCCCCAGATATGGATCGAAGACAGTGAGCCCTTAAGTGGATGATCAGGAGCAGCTGCAGGCTGAGGCAGCAAATTAAGAATGTCACGCCTCAGCACAGGGAGTGCCTCACAGGAATATACAGAGATAGGTAAATCCTGCAGAACACTGGGCCAAAGGAATCTCTGAAAGACTTTTGGCTGAATTGGCAAAGTAGAGGTAACCCTATTAAAATATATGGGCAACAGAGAACGCTCAACCTGGAGGCTTACAGAAAAGCAAGGAGAGCTAATGGTAGTTTTGAGAGTGGTCTGCCAAACACAGACTAGAGGCTGCTAAATCTGTGCTGGATAGTGTATCACTGTAGAAGCTACTCAGGAAGGCCTTGAAGAGAGACCCAGGGCCTGAAGAGAAAACCTAAAATAGAAAGTAGAGCGAGACTAACTGGTTTGTTTTCTTTTCCTTCTTTGTTATACTGAAGATAAGTTGACTTTAATGAATATTGAAATAGAAGCCTTTTTGATTGACCTTTGAAACTGTTGTCTGTCCCATCTGTGCGTGTTCCTTAAATATCTACATTGGCTTCCCAGTTGCGCTACCCTGTGACATGATATCACAGAAATTTCAGGAAATATCTAAGAATGTAATTGACTGCAACTGCACCTAACCCACAGTTAAAATGGTAACAGAAACAAAGTTTAGCCGATGATATATACAATTAGAATAGCAAGTAATTAGGCAAAAATAAAACAAATAGGCAACTGTCTCATGCTGCAGCTACATTAAAGGATTGCATGAAGACTGAAATGTCCTTATTATTGCCAAGTACAGTGCAGCACAGTAGACTCCCAATTATCAGAATTGTTTGAGGGCATACAATATGAAAAGTCTGGATAATTGGTAGTTCAAATATGTGGAATTGCCGTGTATTGCCATTGAAACCACTGTTGAAAAAGACCAAATACTTTTGGTTCACTACACACTCACCTTAGTTTACATGTATTGTATTGGACATCAACTGAGTTGGATGTTTTAAACTAAATAATTAGATTAAAGGAACATCACTAATGTCATACTGTCATGTTTTTAAAAATAAGTCAGTGACAGTTTTGTTTTAGTCCAACAGATCATTTCATACTTGCTGTCACTTGTAGGTTTCAGCATCGGATCAATGGAGGTACATTCAATTTGTGACTCCAAGTAATTGGCACTTTTCAAAATTAACTGCAGCCTTGGCGTGCATGATTACCGCAGCAGAATGGGATGGGATCTTCTTCATTAGGGTCTGATTCTCTTTTGTGTGTGGGCTGTGTAATGCAGACAAGATCAGCAATAGAATTCTCATCTAAGAGTTCACATCCTTCTTCATTTCTGTTACAGGCATTCATTGTACCATGTCCACTGCTGAAATCTGCACACCACATGAAGCCTCAGCAAGCATGCTCCATTTGTCCTGCATGCACTTGCTTTCCTGAGGCTGGTCTCAACCCCACATCCTACTCCTGCTCATCACCCTGCTCATTGTTAAACCTTATTCCAGACTTCCTCCAGAGTATTTGGATTGTCTCGTTTGACATTTTGCCATGCATCAGTTTCTATATAGATCACATCTTAAGTCTGATTTGTTTGGATGGTTTGGTTAGAGGCGCTTTGGCTGTCATCAGACAGAATGGACTGCAGCAACATTTTGCGATCATTTCTTTTAGAATTTCTAGTACCCCTTGATTGCAAGGCTGAAGATTAGAATTGGAATATTGGAGCAAAAAATACATCAACTTCTAGTTTTTAATGGTGGGGTTTCTGGCTGGGCTGGGGAATTGCTGAGGAGCAGTATAGCATTAATGAGAGACCCTGGGAACATAAGATGCACTTTACTTGTGGGACAAATGTCTCCTGAAACTGTTTCTTAAACAATAATGAATCCATCCAGCAGTTCCTTTGGGCAGCATATTGGACAGGAAGATTGGACATGTTAATGTGTTTGAAGCAGCACGGTCCATGAGATTTTCCAGTTACTGTAGTAAGGACTGCAATTGTGATGGCGGTGGCATTAGAGTATCCCAAAACTGTAAACCATTCTTTCTGCTTTTTGAAGCCAGGGTTACCATGCTCATAACCATAAGCCAGTGTCTTATCTGTCAGACATCTCCAATACAGGCCGGTCACATCGGCAGTTTGGCACTATAAACCTGCTCTGCTGTGAGACCTTCCACCAGTATAATGCCAGTCAGCTGGAGATGAACATAGCAACTCCATCATTTGCTGCACATAGCCAATCTCCCTACAGCCTCAGCTGATGGATGCCATGATGCTTCTTGAATCTGTCAAGCCATCCTTCACTGGCTGTGAAAGCAGATTTCTTGTCAAGTTTGTGATGGAACTGAAGGGCCATTTCTTTCAACAATGATCCTGATATAGGTATTTCTGTCTCTCTTTCATAGATACATAGATGCTGTTGGCAGATAAGGACCACTTGTCCATCCAGTCTGCCCATTTAAGCTGTCTAACGAAGTGTCCAGGGACCGTATCTGGTCATTGCCTTTAGCTTTTTCCTTCCTATCTCTATTATTCCACTGTTTCTGTCGATGCATGTTTGAAGTCCACCACTATACGGGCTGCCACTACCCTCTGGGGCGGGCTATTCCATGCATCCACCACCCTTTCCATAAAAAGAACTTCCTGACATATCCCTTATGTGGCCACCCTTCAGTCTCATGTCAAGTTCTCTTGTCCTGGCACTACTATTAATCTGGAATATGTTGTCTCCTTTCATCTTGTTAATGTCCTTGAGGTACGTGAATGTTTCTATAATGAAACCGTTCTCCTTCTTTGTTCCAGCATGTACAAATTGAGGTCGCTCACTCTCTCCTCGTAAGGACTGTGATGTCATCCCGTCCCATTTTGGTCACCCTCCTCTGCGCCATCTCAATTTTGTCAATGTCCTTTCAGAGGTGTGGTCTCCAGAACTGTACACAGTATTCAAGGTGAGGTCTCACCAGGGTCTTGTACAGTGGAACTATTACCTCCTCCCTCCTTAGGCTTGTGATTCCCCTTCTAATACACCCAACATCCCACTGGCCTCCCCACCAATTCTGCCATCTGCCTAGCGGCCTTCAAGTCATCTGTGATTATGACCCCAAGTCCCTCTCCTCCTTAGTTACTGCCAGCAGCCCCCAACCTGTAGCTCACCCCAGGGATCCTGCTTCCCACATGCATGCTTTTGCACTTCTTTGCATTAAACCTTAGCTGTCATGCCCTAACCATCTCTCCAGGTGTTCCAGGTCTTTTCTCATCCTTTCCACCCCTCTGGAGTATCCACCCTGTTGCAGATCTTGGTGTCATCCACAAACAGGCAAACCTTTCTCTCCAGGCCATCTGCAATGTCACTGATGAAGACATTGAAGAGGACTGGCCCCAGAAGTGACCCCTGAGGTACCCCACTGGTCACCTCCCTTAATCTGATTGGGTTCCATACACTACCCTCTGTTTTCTGCCCCTTAATCAGTTTCCAATCCAGTTCACCACCTTGCGCCCCAAACCCAGGCTGCCTAATTTGTTGACCAGTCTCCATGTGGGACCATATCAAAGGCTTTGCCAAAATCGAGGTAGGCAATATCTACCACCACCACCCCTCCCTGGTGCACTACCATTGTCACCCAGTCAAAGAAATCTATCAGATTAGTTTGACAGGATCATCCTGCAGAGAACCCATGTTGCCTGGGATCCACCAGTCCATTTGTTTCCAGGTGTTTCACTATTCTTTCCTTAAGAAGTGCCTCCATTATCTTTCTGACTACTGAGGTTAGACTAACTGGCCTGTAGTTCCCTGCTTCTTCTGTACTACAACTCTTGTGAAGAGGGACAACATTTGCCCTTCTCCAGTCCTCTGGGACCTCTCCAGTGTCTAAGGACTCACTGAACAGGACTGCCAGAGGGGCTGTCAGTTCAGTCCTCAGTTCCTTTAGGACCCTGGGATGTATGCCAACTGGACCTATGGCTTTTTCCACCTTTAGCTTCACCAGTTCTTCTAGGACCCTCTCCTCTGTGAATGGGCTGGTGTTTATCTCCTTATCCTTAGCTCCTTTGAAGTCCAGCTGTGGGCCCTGACCATCCCTTCCATAGTGAAGACTGAACAGACATATTCATTCAGGATCACTGTTTTTCCACGTCTCCCTCCACTATCACCCCTGGACCCTCTAAGCTTTGCTACTCCCCTTTGCCTTCCTTCTTTTGCTAATGTACCTGAAGAATGTCTTATCTCCTTTTTAACTGATTAAGTTAGTCTCTCTCTTAGCACTCCTCACTGCCTTCCCCACCTTCTCAGACATTTCTGGTACTTTTCCTTGTTCTCATCCCTTTGTGTCTCCTTATAGTTCTTGAATTCTAGCCTCTTGGACCTTACTTTTCTGCCCCCACCCCCGGAACCAAAGTGTTGTTTTTGGCAAAACCACAGATAGCAGATTCTTTCTCATCCGTACATGTTCTCGTGTTTTCTGTCATCCCTGCCAGCTACTGACTCAATGGTGAAGGCAAAATCTCTGAGTTTATCTTCCACCTCCCTGATATAAAATATAGTGGATTTTTCAACACCTTTTCTGCTGCCAAAGAGACTGCTTTCTCCCCACGCTCTACCCACTCCACTATATGGAGTTTGGGAGTGATGCTCATGCTTGGCATAGTGTGCTTTCACTGTGGCATTTTGAACCTGACAGCAAAGTGTAAACAGCAAACTGCAATGCTTTTATAGAAGCTGGACCACAAAGGTAAAGTGAAGCATATAAGCCACTATACAGGAGCTGGACCACACAGGTAAAGTGTACAGTAAAATATGAGCCATTTATACACTCCACAGGTATAATATGAGCCACTTATACACTCCACAATCAGCTGCAGACAACTACAATCACTGCCTATTCAACTGACAATGAACTATCAATTACAATTGATGACAGTGCTTAGTGGACTAGCTGCCAGCGTCCATTTGATAGGGATTTAGGGATAAATGAGGTATGGATAAATAAGATTCCACTGTATTTAGTACAACAAGCAAAACAGCAGCAAGCTTACCTAGGCAAGCAGCAATAGACCTCACAAGCTCCTAACACATTTCACACTATGAAACGTGGTTTGTCAAAACATGTAAGGGGTACTGACACATGATCAAACAAATCTGTGGCTGTTTTTCTTGTTTGTGTTAAATAAAGAAGGCCTATAAGGACCCCCAGTCTTCCTGCAGTCTTTGAATGTGGTTGCAGCATGTAATGGATACTTACTCTTTTTTTTTTTTTTGGCTACACTTTTTATCAGTGGTACCACTGAAGTCATTCCCATTCTCACAAAGCAAGTAACAAGGCAACAATCTTCGTCCTCTCAGCAAAACTATATACATGGGAAAATCGTCCTCATCAAGGTTTATTATTTAATACTTCAAAATTAGTTTTCTGATTTCATATCTTCAATGCTCTACTGGCACTCATTAATCACTAGCAATACATCATAAAAATACACAATATCCATGTGGATTTCAGAGACTGACTCATAAAGATGTTTCCCACTCTTGTCTTTAATTATGTAACAGTTAGCAGGTATGTAGAATCAGCAAAAGGACTGCCCTGGAAAACACTAAAGTGCAATGTTTTATTTTTATGTCTTGACCCATTAAAGGCTGAACCACATTTCATTAACTGGCTTCAACTACGAATGCAGTCTGTATCAGATGTATAGTATGTACAGTAACGGAGTTACTGTATTCTATCAAAGAGAGAAGCTGGCAAAATATTTGAGTGCAGCACTGAAGTCCATAGGGACACAGTCCGCTTCCCTCCTTGGGAACATGGTTGAAAAGTGAATATTGTTGGATTGTTCCATAAATTATGGCAAATAGTTATTGTAATAACAGACCTGAAAATAACACCACCAATTAAATGCGGAATAATGCTTGAGTTCAGTGGTAAGCAGCCTTTGCTCAGCACATTTCATGTTAAACAGTCATGCCACTGAATTGCTTTTGCATTGTTTTCCTAATGCTGACAAAGCATTGGCATCTTCTATGGTGTTGTTTTTAACACTCAGCCAGCTCAAAGGCAAGCTTTATGAAATATTTATGGAACTTGTAGAATGCATTTGCAGTTTTGTCACAATAAATGAAAAACTGAGTTGAAGCTCTTGAGCAACAGGTTTTGTAATGCTTTATGCTGGGTTTAGCAACACTTTTACAACTAGCTGAGAAAGGCTAAAACAACTTGTTGGTGTAATAGTTTAATGGGAATTGAGCTGTAGCTGGTAAAGGCTATAAAACAACTTGCCATGTACTTTACACAATCTGGATGATGACTTTAATACTCTATAGACATAGGTGAGGACTTTTACAGTTCTCAGAGATACTTACATGCACACACACATGCACATGATTGCTTGCACACACACCCCTTTGTCATACTTTCCCATGTAACTTATCATTCATAGTCTCGTATTCATTTGTCAAAGATGAACATTTAGAGGAATTTATTGACAATGGTTTGCAGGGACTTGGAATTTTTTAATCTGGTTTGTGTAAACTTCTAGAGCATCTCCTAAATATGTATAGCATGCTCCTAGGGTTGGTCAAAATGTTTATCTGCCAACAAAATTCTGGCAAAGTTCAATTTCACTTTTATGAAATTTTGCCAAACTTGTTTTCAGTTATTTCCATCTAATTTAAAATGTATTTGTCTAAATTGCACCAGTGTTATACAGAAATGTGTCAAGTTTCACATCTCTGTTTTTAAAGGTGACTGAATTATAATCCTCATGACATTTGGAAATTTTAAAATTACATTTCACAATTGAATTATAAGCCCCTATAACTTTAAACTAGAGAAAGAATTATCACCAATTTAGTTAGGTTCATTGACCCCAAATATTAGCTTTTGGTGCCACCCCATGGCCTAGCAGCACAGTGTCATGCTGCCATTCTGATGACCTGGGTTCGAAGCAGGCAAACAATAGCAGAGACAGCTGTCACTTGGCAGTGCATCTTGGTTGGGGAGGGTAGGCTGTGGATTCAACCAACACAGTGACCCATGTGACTGGGCCAGGGAGCTTTTGTGCTGCAGGGAAACTGTGGCTATGGCAGGCAACAGAGGCACTGCCCCCACCATAGCAGATGGGAGGGAAAATGTTGGAGAAAAACCTGGTAGCCAACTGAATGATGGCTGGTGTCAGCCTGATCAGAGTATATCCCTGTTACCAGGGTGTATCCTGGCAGATGAGCTGTCAGCTGAGAGAAAAATCAATATGAAAAAAAACAAATGTCAGTAATCTCTTGTTCAAAGGATGGCCAAGTTATAAACAACCAAAGATTCCAAAATAACATCCGTAATTAAAGTTGAATTTTATGAGCTTCTGTGAAACTGTGCAATGTTGTGATACTTTTGTCAAAACGATGACCATACATTTTGCCCAGTCATACACCTGAAATACCTTTATAGAAGAAGGAAAAGATGGGTAAAGTGGCAGTAAGGTAGCATCATAGGAAGCTCCATAGCAAAGGTATAGTGGTGTCAGATCACTATCTTTTTCCCATCCCGTCAGCCCTCCTTATGAGGAGCGCCCAGCCCTATCACCCTGACATCCGCTGGGACTTACTTGCTGACCATCTTCCCCAGCACTTGCCCCTCCGGTGTGGTTAGCAGGGTTCCACAAGCCCACCACAAAATGGATCCAGTTCAGGCTGGAGTGCCCAGCAGGTTGGGTATGGGGCTTGCAAGCATGCCTCATAATCTTGACACTGGACTCTTTTTGCCTCTTTTTGTCCTCTGGGGAGGCGTGGTGGTCAGTGATGCCATGGCGAATGTCATTCACTCCTGCATGATGTGCAACAATGTCTACCACACCTCCCAACCTTCCTTGCCTGGGCTGCCTTTCCTCAGCTTCTACCAGTGGCTAGGCAAGCATCGGCTCTGCCCACCATCCACACCTTAAGATATGAGCAGTCCTACAGATGCTCAGTCTTCCTCCCTGGGGCTGGTCTTCTAAGCCTTTGATAAAAGACAGAAGCTGTCCAAAACGCATTAGGCAGGACATGTGTCTTTCTGTGGAGTGTCAATAAATGACTTTTAACTGGAAACTAGCTGTTGGGTCTCCTGATTTGTATGAGGTGGTGAGTGCACAAAATTTGAGTTTGAACTGTGATTTGTTGTTTTGGAGCACCGCTTTTCTTGTGTGCACTTACAAGCTTGAACATCCTCTGACACCCTGGATTCACTTCCAAATCCAGGTAGTTGGCATTGCAAGCAGTAGTACTACTGCTTTGCCAGCAGATCAATATCTTGAGTGATGAATCATGAAGAATAGTCATGGACATCACTGTGCACTAGTATGAATTCTTGCAATGTGCCAGATAACAACTAGAGCTCACTGACTTAATGATTTCTGGAATCAGATGCAATGTAGCATTGTTTCTGTACAGTGGCACCTGCTGACTCTTTAACAACCTATAGATAATAATTTATATGTTTACTATTTGAAAACAGTGGCATCAAGTGACACCAAGCCTTACAGCTAGCTGTGACTTAGGCCATTGTGGAGAAGTATCCAGATATCATTAGTCATGATGGAGCATGGGCTAGGCATCACTGTCACAGGAGTGTTGGACTGTAATTCAGGGCAATGATGCTAGGGCAGATAAGGTGATTCAGTGGTGATATGTACTTTGTCAGAGCTAAGTTCTACAAGTGGAATTCAAGTGGCATTACCTATTATGCGCCATGATATTTGGAGCATATTTTGCCAATTAGTGGTTTCTAAAGTAGCCACAATAAATTTCAACCTACTAAACCAATTTTATCCAGCTTAATAAGATTTCAGAATATATTTACTTTGGTATGAATGCCAAATTTTGAGTGTATGACTGCAATAGCAGTGACACCATCAAAATCTAACAGATAATACAAATGTGAAATGTTGAACTCCTGTAACTTACTATTTACACCACAATTTACTTCTCTATTTAGCGGTTTCTATGACTCTTCCAAGAAAAGTATGCAAATAAATGTATAATTACCTAGCTGCAAGAATGGCTAGTTGCAAGTATAGAAATACTTTCAGATATTTTCACATGAATAATAGATTGCCAGATTTTTAGCCCCTATAATTTCCTGGCCGCTGATTCAAATATTACAAAACTGGATGTTTTTTAGCCTGATTCCAAAAATAGGCATGCCATATTACAGATATCTAACTGTAAGACTAGCTGAATTACAGCCAGTTATAAATGTCAGAAAATTTACAAAAGTTTGTGAAATTTCACAGAATTTCACTAATTCAGTTGATGTACCAGCTAAGGCAGAAGGAAGCAGGAGGAAGTCAGCATAGCAAAGGCCCAAACTGAAGGAAAAGACAGCCAACTCAGTTAAGAAAGGGAATAAACCTTTATAGGTACATCAGAGACCATAGAAAGACAAAGGGAGGGATAGTGAGGCTGAATAGACTGGATGGTGGGTGGGAAGAGAGGGACAATGAAAATAAGGGATACTGAATGAATACTTCTGCTCAGTATTCACAAAAGAGGAGGAGGGAGGTGCCTAATCCAATTAACAATAGCACTCTGGATATGGGGGCTGATCCCAGTCCTTTCACAGAAGAAAGGGTTCTGAAAGAACTCCTAAAACTGAAGGTGGACAAAGCAATGGGGCCTGATGGAATTCACCACAAAATTCTAAAATAATTTACATGAGAACTAGTGACACCACTGACTGCCCTTTTAACAAATCATGGGAGGATGGTGTGGTACCTGAGGACTGGAGGAAGGCGGATGTGATTCCCCATCACAAAAGTGGGAGCAAGACAGAGGCAGGAAATTACAGACCTGTCAGTTTGACCTCTGTGGTAGGGAAAGTGATGGAATCACTTCTGAAGGAAAGAATTTTTGAGTGCCTAGAGGCCAGTGGGGCCGGGACCCAAGGCAGCATGGGTTCACAGTGGAAAGGTCATGTCAGATGGATCTAATTGATTTCTTTGATTGGGTGACCAAAGTAGTAGACTAGGGAGGGCTGTGGACATGACCTACCTAGACTTTAACAAGGCATTTGACACAGTCCCACACAAAAGATTAATAATCAAATTAACCAGCCTGGGGAGGGTCCCAGGGTGGTAGCCTGGTAAAACATTGGCTGGACACAGAAGGTAATTGTAAATGGAGTCCACTCTGAAGAAAGAGATGTTACTAGTGGGGTACCACAGGGTTCAATACTGGGTCCAGTCATTTTAATGTCTTTATAAGTGACATTGCAGAGGGACTGGAAGGAAAAGTATGCCTCTTCGGAGATGACACAAATATTTGCAACAGGGTTGATACACAAGGGGCATGGGAAGGATGGGAAGGGACTTGGCAAGGTGGAGGAATGGTCAGAAGTATGGCAGCTTGGATTCAATGCAAAGAAGTGCAAATAATGCACCTGGGAAACAAAACCCAGGGAAGATTATACAATGGGAGGGGGTAGTAACAACAACAAAAATGGAAAGGGACCTGGGGTAATCATATCAGATGACCTTAGGGTTAGCAAGCAATGTGAAAAGGCAGCAGAGAGGGCTGGGGGATACTGGGATGTATAGGAGAGACATCACCAGCAGAAAACAGGAAGTTGTTATCCTTCTGTACAGACAGCTGGTGAGACCCCATCTGAGTACTCGTCCAGTTCTGGAGACCCCATCTCTGCAAGGACATAGACAGGATGGAGGCAGTCCAGAGGAGGGCAACTAAAATGGTGCAGGGTCTGCAAGAGAAGCCATATCAGGAGAGACTAAAGGAGCTTAACACAGTATGTATACCCTTGAGGAAGGGAGAGAGAGGTACATGATATAAACTTTTAGTACCTCAGTGGAATCAAAAAGTCCAAGAGGGTAGCATCTTTCAGAAAAAGAGATGTGCAAAACAAGGGGTCACAATTTGAAAATAGAGGAGACAGCTCAGGGGCAATGTGAAGAAGTATTTTTTCACAAGAAGGTGGTGGACACATGGAACAGCCTTCCTGAGGAGGTTGTGGGGTCTAAAACTGTGGGATAATTCAAGAATACATGGGGCAGATATAAGGCAATTCTTGTGGGGAGTAGGAAGAAATAGGCTATTGGTTAACTAGGATGTGCAGCTTATCCTGTAGGTAGAGAAATGGGCCAAGAGGTCCTTATCTGCTGTCAAAGTCTATGTTTCTATGTTTCTATGATACACTTTAAGATATCTGTGCTTGGTACTCCTGGGCTTACTACTTGTTTTGATTCTGAGGGCATGGTAGGGATGACAGAAGATTGTTTCATGTTTCTTTTTGTAGTCAGCCCACAGTACAGTTATAATGATGATGGTTTAATGATACCATTGTTTATTCAGTGATTTCATGCTTTTTTTGAGCAATCATCATTCTTTTATTCAGTTTAGACAGTAAAGCAAACAAATGGTCTCTGATTAACAGACTGGAAAAGATGAATTGTACAGAAAACAGCTTATTGTATGAGTCAATGTCATTGAGTTATGTATGTACTAGCCAAAGAGACTAAAGAGCTAGTAACCTTTGTCACATTAGAAGTGAAGGAATTTAGTACACAGTTCAATTTATATAGGTGGATGCAATTCATGCACAGGAGGTTTTTCCAGCAGTGTAGCAGTAGCCCAGGTTCCCATGGTTTTAGAATACAGGGCTATACCTTCAAATATGTATTTTGTAAGATGAAAGAGTAAATACATCACATACAGAAGGACTGTCTGATCGAGCAGCATCAGTTTTTATATGCTTACTGACATTTCATAAAAGATGCACATAATAGGTGATTTGATACTTTTATTGGACCTGTAAATCTCTATTGGTCCAATAACACTTGTTTTGTGCATCTTGAAGTACAAGGACCAATACGGCAGCAGACAATGTCATATAATAATGCTAGATGACTTGACTAACAACACTCAAATGACCCATTTATGGGTTACAGTTAGGGCTGTGGGAATTTCCAAATTCCAGAAAAGGAATTCCACAGAATTTCAAAAATTCAACCTAATTCCACAGAATTCCATTGGTAGCATAATTCTGAAATTTGGAAAGTGAAGTGTTTTCCAAAGATTAGTAATCAATGGTTTAAATAAACTAAGCATTCCTTTCTCACAGTCTGCGAATATTATTCTGGGGTTTACCTAATCAGTAGAAGGGTATTTCTTTGTTTTACGTAGAATTGGGTTTTTTGTTTGTTTTATTTTGCTAAATTAAAAAGGAAATTCTGAAAAGCATTTCAGAAATGAAATTGCCATTCCACACAACTTTTGCCACAGGACATTACCATTCCTCCCTGTTACAGTAAAAGTGTTTTCATAGATGAACCCACTTATTAGCTCTTGTTCCAGAAACAGATAACATTTTGTAGAATGGACGAGATGTAAAACTATTTTAGTTGAAATATAAAATCACAGCAACAAGTTTAACAGAAGGGTAATGCAACTTCTGTCATAATTTTACACATCACAGTAGGTCTCTCCTTTTCTTAAAAAATCTCTGAATATAAATTATGAGCCTAGAGAATAAGAAGAAGATGAAATAGCCACATTTTCTTTGTGGAGAAATTCATGAAGTTTCTGCACACAGTCTAGAATAGATTTGTGTAATTCTCCACAAAGTGAAGTTAGCTTGTAATGGAGAAAACAATTTTAGAAAATATCACTTCATTTGGAAAGTTGTACTTTCTCAGCATTATTTCACTGGAAAGTGGCCACTTCACAAACAAAAAGTGAAGGGCACTTCATTGACAAAGAATTACTTTATAGAGTTTATAATGGTGACCTCTTGATTTAGAACTACTCTGATCTACCTGTAATATCCATCATAATCCTACTGCCATAGCTCATTTGTTGACCCTACCAATGGCCATTGACAGCTATACCCTTTGGGCGATTGGACCAAGGTTTAATTTCATGTTTTAGGCCAGCTGGACACTTAATATCATAAATGGCATTTTGGGACTGCTGGCAACATGAATGGCTATATAACCTTCATGATAGCTGATGCATTGGTGAGAATAGGACTCAGCAATCTTGGACAGATTAACTGTTGTTTCCGAGCTCCAGTCTGACCTGGGAGAGCTCTTCATCATCTCCCAATGGGCACGCACTGAGATAGTGGACCTGGCCAAGCAATGACGTAATTCCAGACCCACATCACTTTGAATGAAATTGCCTGAGACTTGCTGATGGCAAAACTGCAGGAACAAGATAGATTGATTCACCTACTCTGAGATTGCATTCATGACCTGGAATACCATAGCCATGGGAACACTATTTGATTTGTAGGCTTCCCAAAGGCAGCAAAGAAAACAAAGTGTGTGCCTTCTTACAAACTGTACTGCCCATTCTCTTACAATCTATAGGGGACACCTACTTGAAATCAAACAAGCTCATAGCTCTCTTACCCTTATTCAAAACCTGGAGAATGGCCTCACTTGATATTAGCAAGATTTTTTTGTTTCCCTGTGAAAGAAAGATTGCATCGCTGGCAAGGGAGAGTGGACCATTCAAGTTGCAGGGTCACATTTACATATCTTTCAAGACTTCTCCTATGAATTAATGATGTAAAAGAAGGTGTTTGCTGAAGTGAGAAGTAAACATTTTAATTTTCAGCGAGCTTATAGCCTGTGTTATCCTGCCTCCATATGAATCACACAAATTAGTGCACAAGCTTTTTGAACCAGGGTGAGCTGAAAACATTATGTCTAGGTCCTCCCCATGAGGCATGAGCACTGAACCTCAGTCACAGCACAGCTATCTCCCAATGTAAAATTATGAGCAATGTATGGAAAGGATGATGCAGGCCCCCATAACAGCCGATCAGTCTACTCAATACCTGTGGTTTGTAACCCTTGGCAGTTACATAAAAGGAGCTTAAAAACGACAGAGAGTGCAGACTGTCAGATGTTTTATGGCCATCAAACACATACAGAAGCTGGAATTGTAGCAGGGCTCCTGACATCTTCAGGAATCTCACCAGTCATGCCTAAGGGGAATCACTTTTCTGCTCTGTCTTTCATCCCCCAGGCTGACACTTGAGCCAATAGTCACCCAAGTTGTTGCATCAGTCTCCCTTCAGACATCTGACTGGCCACACCTGGACATTGACAGCAGCAGCTGCCTAACTCCTGTCAGGAGCACTTCAGTTTCAGATGGTCCACCATCTCTACATCTTTGGCTGTCTTCCTCTCTTGAGCCTGAAGGGTGAATTCATTTCTACTGTGAGACAATTTTGCACTGTCCCATATGCCTATAGGTAAGAAGGTGATTAGAGGGGGTCCTCTCTTCCCTCACTACGCCAGCCATGTTCAATAAATGGACTGGCCCCATGTAACTTTCCGCACAGTTTTATGGACCTTAGGCCCTATGCAGGAAGAGGCTTGGTACATACCAGAAAAAGTATGTCACCGAGATGCACAACTGCATGCCATGCACCCTTCGCATACAGATATACATGGCCAGGATTCACTATCCTTGGATCATCCAATGCGTAGTTCTGTTGAAAGGAAGAGCAAGCTGGGAACAAACCTGGACCAAACAGTGGGTTTCTAGTCAGAAACTGCAGCCTGTCTCTGATGGAATTCCCTGTGCAGGAAAAGGAACATGGATACAAAGGAGTCCAAATAAGGCCTGCCATACCCCCTGCAGCAAAGGGACCATTGTTGTCCTTTTACTGCAAGTGTGCCTGCAGACATCATCCTCTCACCAGCCCTCTGTGACAAAGAGTAGGGCTTGGGATCAGTACATAAGAGCAATGGTCCATCCATTGGACAGTTTTTGGTGATGTACACCTACTTTTGCCCACGGTGACTGGCATACAAAATAGCCTTCACACACACACACATACATACATACACACTGGGCCAGAAGAGTACAAATGGCATACTGAATGCTAACCTCTGCCAGCTTCCTTGGGCTTGTCCACTCCCCACCTCCAGCTGCAATTGACCACACAGATGTCCATGCAGAAGCATTGCCAGAGCCTGTGAGGAACACAGAGCATGGAAGGGTTATTGTATTTGTGGGTGTCCACTGGACATCCAGGATGTGTGTATCTTGACCCTATGCACTGCATATTGTGGTGCTGGGACCAGTATTCAAAAGTAGCCAGAGCCCGTGTTTGCAAATTGTTACCCGACTTAAATCATGTCAGATGTCTCTTTAAGCCAGGCATCTACACTGACTTTAACTATTTGGGCTTAATGCTTTTTCTCCCTATAGTTTACAGCCCCTTTGGGGCTGCTGGCAAAGTCAAGATAGGATGGTGTGCAGGTTCAGTTGTGTTTCTGTCATTCCCCACATGCAATGCCTGGAGCTCTCATTTATTGACACTTGCAGCCTCCAGATGAATAATTTAGGTGGTGGTGTTTAACTGGCTGGTATTACACTGAGCTCCAGGGTACACTCCAAGAGCAACAGGTCGATCCTGTGCATTATTCCAGTTTGAAAGCCCCATATACTGTATGGGGGCTGGGTTGTGTGTTTCTTCAGGGGCTGAGCTCCCCAAACAAAGGGCATAGGACTGCTTGGGTCAACTATTTTGACATCTGTGAGGGACTACTAGGTCTGAGACCCGAGGTTGCATTTGGATGTGTGTATCCCATGCTGTTGCTTTTTAGCACTCCAGGTGGACTCCACCTATAGCAGTCAGCTTGCCTGCTCTGGGACCCCTACTTACATGTGTGAGGTATGGCTAGATCTCATGGAAGGAAACTGCCTCTGTTCTCTCCATGGGATATGTTTCTATTTGTATATTGTGGGTCTGGGTCAGTTGAGGCCTGCAATATTGTTTTTAGTTGCCATGATAAAAACAGCTAAGTAAAATGGCAACCACAACAAACAACTAATACAAAATAGCTCTGTCAAATGCAGCACACCCCCTTGTGAGGCCATTGCCCCCACAGCACTTCCTTCTTATTTTTGATTGCTGTATTTGACTTACCTGTTTTTACTCAGCTGTTTTCACTAGGCCGCCTTGTTTTTGTTTTTTCTAGTTGTAAGTGTTGAACATGAAAACATTTCCTATTTACTGCAGTA
This sequence comes from Neoceratodus forsteri, assembly GCA_016271365.2. NCBI lineage: Eukaryota > Metazoa > Chordata > Ceratodontiformes > Ceratodontidae > Neoceratodus > Neoceratodus forsteri. The sequence goes on from CM057456.1 coordinate 1,234,421,635, forward strand.
TTCCTTAAGGAACCCCAGGCTAATTAGATTAAACTCCCTTAAAACAATGGAGTTACTGCAGTATGCATTACCTCACTTACAACATGACACAGCAATGGGGAACTTTATTTGTGTACACAACTTGATGTAAAGGCATGGTAATAGCTAGCAATGTACTGTATATATTGAGCTGGTTGGGGTGGAGGTATAGTTTGATATGGTGCTTCATGCCTGATTCCTATCTATTAAAAATTAAAAGGCTTTGGCCCTACCATGGATCCTGTGAAAGACATTCTAGTTGGGGTGAGTGGATACACTCTATTAGGGATCAGTTATCATATGTCTCTGCTTCTTGGAATAAGAATAGTTTCCATAGAGTCTCAAACCATTTAGTTACGTACTTGGCTAATGTTTATATCTTTTCTTAATTGGGTTTTGGCAACACTGCAACTGACTGGATGCCATCAGGCAAATTCCTAATTTATGGTTGTGGGCTGAATAATGGCAGCACTGCCTTCCGCATCTGCATGGAGCCTCCTCTTATTCCTATCAATCAACATCTCAGACTACTGGTAGGAAAAAAGTTCTCCAGGGTACTGCCCATTCCTTTTATTCAAGGTAAGGAATGTATTCTGTAATTCTTTTTATATGCTTATACATCAGACCCTTGACACTTCTACCTAGGTACCATGACTAGCTCCAGATGTGGCATGTATCTCCAGGAAATGGAAAGGGCCTGAACAACCCTATTAAGAGAAAAGCAGTCCTCACCTCCTCCATAAACTACACACAGACACAGACTGAACAACCCTATTAAGAGAAAAGCAGTCCTCACCTCCATAACTACACACAGACATAGCACTCTTGCAGGAGAGTCACCTAACAAGGGAAGAGGCCTGAAAATAAAAGGAGTGGATGTGGTGTTAGATGCATAGTACACACAAGAAAGAAACATGGGGTCTTCATCCAGATCCATATGAAATTGTATGGATACTTAGAGCTTCTGGTCAGATGGAGACGGATGATGCAAAGTTGCCCATATCTGAACACCAACACAGCTCTTTACAATAGACAACTGTTATGAGCCCAATGAGTCTGACCCAGACTTCTCCACTATGGCACAAGCTGTCGTGGACTTCAACTCTGCATCCCTTCCATTGATTCTGAGAGGGTATTTTAATTTGCCCATAGACAGTATGCTTCACAAGAGCAGAGGTACCTAGCCACCCTCACCTGCCATGGCAGCCTTGCAATTCCTTATAAAGGACAATGCACCCTCATCTTTCTCACCTCACTAGGAAGGATTATACATATTTTCCCTACCACCACATTTAGGGCAGGAGGACTACTAGCTTTCTCTCCTGCCCATTACCAGACTGTGGTCTGCACATTGGGTCCATTATACTCTCTGGTCATTCCTCTATAAGTGTTTAGCTACAGTTAGCTTCATCCTCATTTAAATCTTCAAGCTGGTGCCTGAATCCTCTTCTGTTCAAGGACTTGGCCTTTTCAGATTGGATAGTCAAAGAATCCAGAGTTTTTGTAAACTCACAGTCACATACATGGTCTCCCTGCCTCCGAGCGTGGTCAACCATTGTTCAACCTTAGGCTGACAATGGTCAAAACACATGGCCAACTATGCTTTTGATGATGATTCACCATGGTTGACTGTGGTTGTGAAATGGCACTACAGTCAACCATGGTCATCCATGGCAATGATTCCCACTTTGACAAAGATTATGGTTAACTATTGTCAACCATGGTCAATACAAACCATCAAAAGGTTAATGGCCATAGCTGACCATGGTCAGCAATATTCATTAAGAGGTTCAATAACCATGCTCAACCATTGTCAACCAGTGGCAACAGCACAGAGGCTTAAATGACTTATGTTTAGATGACCATGGTCAGCCATGGTCAGTAAAGATTCAATGGGTTCAATGGCAATGACTGACCATGGTTAACCATAGCCAATATGGCTATCAAATGGTTAAATGGCAATGATTGATCATGGTCAACAATGGTAAGAAGCAGACCTCAGAGAGTATGATCAACCATAGTCAGCAATACTTCAACCGTAAGGCCCCAGTTTCAATATTCACAGTGGGTGGCATCATGAATAACCATCTACAAACCATTCCAATCATCCTAAATTATGGTCAACCATTGCAATGTCTGCTTTTGCTTGACCTTTAGACAGCTGCTAAATGTAATAACACAAATGTCTGAGACAAAAAACTTTAAAATACATATTTTCTATTAAACTTCTAAACCAGTGTGTTTGCTTTGTATTTATAATTGTCTCTGCTATAAAAATATGGTCATAAAGCCCATATGTGTAGAAGGCAGATAAGCACTTGTACCACAAAGAAAACATTTACCCATATTGCCATGTATTAATTTTCCCTCATTTAATCTCCATTACAAAATGGGTGAGTGATTTACAGAAAATTCATTAGTCAAAGCCTGCCACATGACTATGCATCAATACAGCTCAGTGCACCAATATAGCTCAATGCACAGTCATCCTGATACTTAGACTTATCACATATTAACTCCCGATCTCAATTCTCTGTACATCACTTACCCATGAAACTACCTCTGTGGAATGCATACTGCAAGCATATATTTTGTGTTAAACTGGAACTAAGTGCATGCATGTGGAATTTATGCAGCAAGGAAGTGGTCAAGCATGCATTTAGCATGCAGTACATACCTGCATGCAGATGGCACACTTATAGCTCAATACAAATCTGCACGATATGGTTTGCTTGTAGCTCAGTACTGCCATTCTGAGGCAGCCCTCCCCACCAATCCATAGGCTGTCCTGGCCCATGCTGCCCATCCCCCAGCTCTGGCCCTGGCTCACCCCAATCCATGGCTCACCTAGACCACTTTGACCCCTGGTTCCCATGACACTGCCCATGAACCAACTCAACTCACCCTGCCCCCATCAACCATGGCCTTGTCCCAGGGCCACCACAACTCCCCACTGCCCTAACTCCAGGCTTCCCTGACTCATATCTCCCATGGCCCTGCCCATGGACTACCTCATCTCCCCTGTTCCACTTTTAGACTGTCTGGTCTGCACTGGCCCATGAGCCATCCTGGCTCCCATGGCCCTGCCTCTGGACCACCCATCTCCTTCTGCCCTAGACTGCCCTAGTACATCCATGGCCCTGCCTCAAACAATACCAGCTGCCCACTAGTCCAACCCTAGGCTATCCTGGTCCATGTTGCCCCTCATTCCTTTGAACTGCCCCTGAATCACCACATTCCCCTGCCCTGCTTGTCTGTTCTAGCTCTCCTATCAAGTCCAATAATATGACTAGAGGGTGGACTTAGGCTATCACTCCATTAGCCCGGCTGAAGACATGTGTTTGCCATCTTAAAGGAGGAGTAATTGCTGTAAATGTAGTGATTTACGCCATACAAGATCACTGACATCCTGCAGGTATTACAATCTAAACATCCTTCCATGTCTGATGAACCACTGGATGTGCACCATGGACTCTGGGGTATGAGGGTATGACATTAATCACGTTTTCTATCTTTTCAGTAATGGCACTGCACCATGCATTTATAATGATGTGCATCCATTTGCAATTAGTATTCAGTTAAAATTATTGAAAGCTTTCATTACTGAGCTGTGTAGAGTCGTGAAGCAGGGATGCAGATAACAGTGGCAAGCACAACCTCCTCTCACAATATGGTGGAGGCAGCATCAGCTGACACCACAAGTCTGCCCTCTAGTGCTTTTATAGAACTCAATGGCTCAACCCAGCTCCCTGCCTCCTGCTCCAGATCCACCACAGCTTCTCCCTCCCAGCCTCCTGCTGCCCTGGTCACCTTGGCTGTCTCAGTTCCCATAGCCCTTCCCTAAACCACCCCAGCTCCCTCTGCCCCAGGAGTACCTGGCACCATCCCAGCTCCCTTGGCCCAGCCCTATCCCATCCCACCTCACCCTTTTACCCAGTCCTAGGCTGTCCTGGTCCATTCTGTCCCATCTTCCTGGATTTTCACTGCACTAACTCTGATAACATTTTCTGTCTGTAGCAGCCACAATCAATGACCCCAAGCAAATACTGTAGCGCTCAACCAGAGCATTTGTTTTTTATTTCTGGTAGAGAGCAAGAGGTCACATCTTGAGTGGTACTTTTCACTGCTGGGTTCCCACGATACTGAACTCATGGAGGAGGCAAAGATGTCAGTGTAGACACCCAAGAGGTCCTAGACCTGCCTCTTTACTGATATTCAAAGAGGGTCAGGACACTGATGCTGCCATTCAGAGGCCCTCAACCTACCTCCATACTGTTGCTAAGAAGGGTCAGTCACCAACAACTTACATTGCAGGAACCATCAGCAATTGCTGTACCAGGAAGGAATCCATATAGGAGTCCTTGCTGCATGCATCAGGGACTCCGAAGAAACAGGTGAGTAACCACTTTATTCTGGTACCATTCAGTAGCTATTCAGTCCTACTGTCTTTTCCCTTGAAGCTGATAGGAAACCATTTTATACCTCTAGATCCCCTCCAGTTGTTATTTTATTCTCTACCCAGTATTTTGATATATTTTTTGACCTTTTTGTTAAATTAATAATCTAATTTTGTTACATTTTAACTACCCTGAATCCTCTCTGCTCAGCAGCTGCTGCTCTCTCTTTTCATTTTGCTTTGAACATGCTATGACATCAATAACACCATTTCAGACAATTCAGATGAATAGCCTAGAAAGGGAGTTAATGATGTCATAGGATGTCTTATAAATATGAAAAGAAAAACAGTAGTTGGTCAGGAGAGGAACTTATGCAGATCTGAGGGTGCCTCAAATTTTGATGATTTATTTATCAAAAAATCATCAAAGTGTATCAGAATATATAACTGGCATGGAAAGGAGATTGAGGGCAGTTAACTATGGTAAAATAATTTCCATCTCCTTAAACCTACACTAAATACCAGAGCCCTGTGGTTCATATTCTAATACTAATTTAAACTGACCTGTCCTGGAGAGCATTCTACTAGCTGTGAGTATCCTAAAAGTGGGGCCTGTAAAATAAAAAACATTGGAAAGAGTCACAAAGAATCTTCAGTTCTATTGAATGTATTTACCCTGAGCAAGTCATTTAACTTCCCAGTGCTTCCAGGTTGCCCGTGAAAACAGGTCTTCCCCAGTGCTCCCAGGTTGCCCGTGAAAACAGGTATTATACCTATTGAACCTTACCCCTTACTAAAGAATAAACAAAAAAAATTAACAAAATAAATTAATTGACTTATCCCCAAGCAGATTAACTGATTTTATGCACTCCATTGGGCTCTTTTTAATTTTGTTTTTCCAGTTATGCACTAACCTGACCACAACAGGCCCAGTACTGGAGCCCCACCATCCACCTTCCTGCTTACCCATCCCACCCATCTTCCAATGTTTATCTCTCTTCTTGTGGGGTCTGAGGTTGGCTGAGCCCTCAGGTGCAGAATCAAGTAGAGGAGTGCGGGGGGCTGGGCCTGGATCTGTCCATGATCGGGCATTTCCCATCCAGTTTTCTGCACAGGCATACTGATATGCAACGATATACTTGGCCATATTCAGGTCTGGCAGCATCTCTTTTGTCTAGTTGTCCCGACTCTGCTTCCACCCAACTTCCAATAGGTGGCAGGTGTACTGCAGGGCACATACTACCCTTCCCTGAAGGAGAGCTGTCCATGGCATACTTAGTCCTCCTCCTCCAGCTGGCTGGAAGAGTCCAAGCTTGCTAGAATCACAAGCAATAGCACTACCATTGCCCCAGCTTTAGGATAGCATTTTAATGAACTGATTTTAATTGCCCAGTTGGGTTAGAATGCACTGCCCCTTTCAATATCTGCATCGCTGATATTAGTGCTGTAATAGTGAAGGGAGGGAGGGCACAAAACTTCTAACCCTAATCAGGCAACTAAACTTCAGTTCAATTAAATAACTGCCACTGTGGAATGTAGAAAATAGGTTCATCAGCATAGTTGATGAGATATGTTTCTAGTTTTGTATACCACTTTGCTGACTAGTACACAAGGAAACTCAACTACTCTTTTAAGTGTCACTGGACTTTTTTTCCATTTTGTATTTTGCATCTCCAGCCCTATCACTGATCTTCTCATGGACTTACCGATTATCAATCACTTACTCAAGGCCATACTTGGTGGTGAGTGTCCTGCCATGTTGGTCAGGCATGGGCATCCAGGGTGCCAGAATCTGACGAGGGTGTTTCCTTTGTTTTGTATCCCTAGAGCACTGGAGTGTAATATCATGTGCACATGCATGCAGGTATTGGATTGTTCCGAACACAGGTTACCAGCATGGCATGCAGCAACTTTAGAGCTGCACTGACAAGCAAGTTTTTGCATTGGATTATTAACATCTAAAGTAGAACATAAAGCTGGGAGGGGCAGAAACAAATAGCTTCTCAAACAGCTTCTTGTTTCACAAAAATCTCTTCTATTTAATATTAAATAGCTTTAAATAGTCTTAGCCCCAATGTTTCACCAAATACTCAGATTCTGCAAGAGTCAGACTTTTATAACTGTTACATAAACATACAATAACAGTAATTACTAAGAATCTACTTGAAAAGCCATTTTCTATAAATTTTAGTCAGTGTGATGTGTGCTTATGATAATCAGTTTCAAATAGCTAAATTAACTTATTCCATGCCGAATATTTACTTCCCACTTCATCGTAGCAGTTCATGTACACATCCTTTATGAGGACATACAGGAATTAGACATTATTTATATTTTGCTCCATTCAACAGTAACAGCATGTGTTCCCAGCAGCCAGTCTTATGCAGGCATGCATGCTCACTAAGAGTGGTGTGAGTATGTGCATGAGTCACTGCAACAATAGCATTGAACTGGGCAGTGACCTTTCTATAACTGATATCAACATTATGCTAATGGTAGACCTTGGAAAACAAACTTTCAACAGATTACTCTGGTATGTGTGCAGTTGTTGTTGGGACTTAAGCTGTCATAGGTGCAAGTTGTGCAATGGGAGAACTAGTGACACCACTTACTACCTTTAACAAATCATGGGAGGATGTTGTGGTACCTGAGGACTGGAGGAGGCGGATGTAATTCCCCTTCACAAAAGTGGAGCAAGGCACAGGCAGGAAACTACAGACCTGTTAGTTTGACCTCAGTGGTAGGAAAATGATGGAATCACTTCTGAAAGAAAGAATTGTTGAGTACCTAGAGGCCAGCAGGGCACAGGACCCAAGGCAGCATGTATTCACAGCGGAAAGGTCATGTCAGATGAATCTAATAGATTTCTTTGACTGGGTGACCAAAGTAATATATCAGGGAGGGGCTGTGGACATGGCCTACCTAGACTTTAACAAGGCATTTGACACAGTCTCACACAAAGATTAATAAACAAGTTGGCCAGCCTGGGAGTGGATCCCAGGGTGGGAGCCTGATAAAAATGGCTAGACAACAGGATGCAGAGGGCAATAGTAAGCGGAGTCCACTCCAAAGAAATGGGGATACTAGTGGGGTACCGCAGGAGTTCAGTACTGGAGCTGGTCCTCTTTAATATCTATGTAAGTGACATTGTGGAGGGACTGGAAGGAAATGTAAGTAAGTAAGTAAATTTTATTTCTTTAAGGCGCCCTGCAAAGCTCAGGGCGCCTTTACAATATCAATCATACAAATCGAAACCACTCTGTAAACAACATCAAATTCAAAACAATCCAGTATAATTTAAATCACTAAAAAATACTTGGTTAAAAGGAAGGTCTTTAAAGCTTTTTAAATGTATGCCTCTTTGCAGATGATACAAAGAACTGCGACAGGGTTGAGACATAAAGGGGTGGAAAGGATGAGAAAGGACTTTGCAAGGTTGGAGGATGGTCAAAAGTATGGCAACTTAGATTCAATGCAAAGAATTGCAAAGTAATGCACCTGGGAAACAAAAACCCAGGGAAGAGTACATGGGGGGTACTAACAACAACAAAATGGAAAGGGACCTGGGTGTAGTCATATCAGATGACCTAAAGGTAGGCAGGCAATGTGAGAAGGCAGTAAGGAAGGCTGGGGGAGGGAGTACTGGGATGCTTAGGGTGAGGCATCATCAGTAGAAAACAGGAAGTTGTCATCCTTCTGTACAGACAGTTGGTGATAGCCCATCTGGAATACTGCATGGAGTTCTGGAGACCCCATATCCACCAGGACATAGACAGGATGGAGGCAGTCCAGAGGTGGTCAATTAAAATGGTGCAGGGTCTGCACCGAAACCATATGAAGACAGAATAAAGGAGCTTAATATGTATACCCTCGAGGAAAGGGGGGACATGATAGAAACTTTCAAGTACCTCAAGGAATCAACAAAGTCCAAGAGGTAGCATCTTTCAGAAAAGAGATGTGCAAGAACAAAGGGGCACAATTTGAAGATAGAGGAGGGACAGCTCAGGGAAAAGCGTGAGGAAGTATTTTTCATGGAGATGGTGGTGGATGTATGGAAAGGCCTTCCTGGGGGTCATGGGGTCAAAAACAGTGGGGAATTCAAGAATGTATGGGACAGACACAAGGCAATTAGAGTGGGGGTAGGAGGAAGTAGTCTGTTGGTTAACTGGGATCTGCAGCTTATCCAGTTGGTAGGGAACTGGCCAGAATGGGTGGGTCAAGTGTTCCTTATCTGCCATCAAAGTCTATGTTTCTATGTTTCTACAAGGGTCCAGAGTTTCAAAAGCTGTGGGAACTAAGTCCCATGCTGCGTGCTCCAGCCGCAAGATATAATCTTTGTACATGTTGAGATTTGTATTTTCAGCCAGCTCAGATGCAGGGATGTGTATACCTGGTCCCACCAGGTGTAATGTTTCCCCACGCTATGTAAAAAATGTCTATGAAAGCTTCCATAAATCATGGAGCTGGTCACGAACCAACTCCACTTTTCAAAATAATGCAGCTATAGGAAAAACTGTGGCTGCACAAGTGGAGACCCGTGTACCAGTTTTTCCTACAGCTGCGGGAGTTCAAGGACTTTGAAAATCTAGCCCAAGGTTTCTTGGCTAGATGTCCATTTTCTCACCAGATGGTGCAGCATGGACATCATCAGAAGGAACATAATGTGGTAATGTGCAATGGCACTATAAAAAGATGGCAGGGTGCTTTGGCAGACTGGGGATCTGAAACAGTTTATAACATTTTTGGTTCTTGTAGCACCAGCCTTTTATGTTTCATGATGTATCAGGTGATAAGGGTCATCTATATTTAAAGTAGAATGCAATGGTACAGATCCTGGTAAGGTCGACTTTATGTAAAGAAGAATACAATGGCATAGATTCCAGTAAAGGGTCAGCTATATGTCAAGTAGAATGCAATGGTACAGATTTCCTTTAAAAGCCCATAATCTTTCTAGCCTGATAAGGAACAGGGAGGACTAGGTGGTGAAAGTTGGAAGAATACTTTGTTTTTAACATCAGACAGCCTGGAGCCCTTGGATTCCATACAGAAGAACCTAGATCATATTGCAACTTCAAAAAGATAGCCCCTTTGCTACAATGGCTTCTGAGGACAGCTACGGACACGTTGTGGATGACCATGCCCCATCAAGCCTTCCTCCCAGCTGGAGAAGTAAGGATTGTTTACAGTAATGAGAGAGCACCTGTATTGGGAGAAAGACCCACAACACAGCAAACATCCCCCATCATCAACCCCACTTCTTGTTAACCCCTGCAATACAGAAGTCAGACCTGTCTGTAGCACTGCTTGCCCCTCTTTTATGTAATTCTTCCACCACAGTTTTGTCGAATGCTGCAAGCACTGTTTCATGGCAGTATAAAAGCGCTGCTTGTCAGAGGGACCCTAACACTGTTTCTCAGGACCCCTCCAGCTGCCTATTAGGAGTTCCTATCTACCTCCAAGGACTGCTTGTCAGACTCAGGCCCTCTCAAGCAGAGCAGCTTTGGCCCCTCCTCCACTTTACGTGTACTGCTTGTCACAACCTCACTCCCAGCACTCCTTGAAGAAGGCCCACCTTGCCCTCGGCTTGCCCTAAACAGGCCCAGCCCAACCAGACCTGCCTCATCCCCAGCACACCCATATCAGATCTGGCCCAGACCCAGTGCAGCCAGACCAGTACAATCCCAGTACACCCAGAACAGGTCCAGCCCCAGGGCACCCAGACTGGGCCCAGCCAAAGTGCACACAGACCAGACCTAGGTCCAGCACACCCAGGGCTAAGGACAGCAGACTCCAAATAGCCCAGGCCCTGCTACATACCTTGAACAGGCCAGGCCCTGATGCACACCTTATAGAAACATAGAAACATAGACTTTGGCGGCAGATAAGGACCACTTGGCCCACCCTGTCTGCCCATTTCCCTACCTACTGGATAAGCTGCAGATTCTAGTTAACCAACAGCCTATTTCCTGCAACCCCTACTATAATTGCCTTAAGTCTGTCCCATGCATGTTTGAATTCCTCCACTGTTTTAGACCCCACAACCTCTCCAGAAAGGCAGTTCCATGCATCCACCACTCTCTCCGTGAAAAGAATTTCCTCACATTACCCCTTAGCCATCCCCTCTAACTTTAAATTGTACCCCTTGTTCTTACACATCTCTTTTTCTGAAAGATGCTACCCTCCTGGACTTTGTTGATTCCTTGAGGTACTTAAAAGTTTCTATCATGTCCCCCATCCCTCCTTTCATCAAGGGTATACATATTAAGCTCTCTCAGTCTCTCTTCATATGGTTTCTGATGTAGACCCTGCACCATTTTAGTTGCCCTCCTCTGGACTGCTTCCATCCTGTCTATGTCCTTGCATAGATGAGGGTCTCCAAAACTGCACGCAGTACTCAGATGGGTCTCACCAACTGTCTGTATAGAGGGATAACCACTTCCCTTTTTCTACTTGTGTTGCCCCTCCTATGCATCCCAGTATCTCCCTGGCTTTCCCTACTGACTTCTCACATTGCATACCCACCTTTAGGGTCATCTGATGACTACACCAGATCCCTTTCCATTATTGTTGTTGTTAGTACCTCCCCTGCTGTGTGTACTCTTCTCCTGGATTTTTATTTCCCAGGTGCATTGCTGCACTTCTTTGCTTTGAATCTAAGTTGCCATATGTCTGACCATTCCTCCAACCTTGCCAGTCCTTCTCATCCTCTCTACCCCCTTGTGTATCAACTCTGTTACAGATCTTGTGTCATCCATAAGAGGCATACCTTTCCTTCCAGACCCTCTGCAATGTCACCTATAAAGGCGTTAAAGAGGACTGGACCCAGTACTGAGCCCTGAGGTACTCCACTAGTACCCCCTTTCTTCAGAATGTGTCCATTCACTATTACCTTCTGTGTCCTGTTGTGCAGCCAGTTTTCTACTCAGGCTACCACCCTGGGACCACTCCCAGGCTGGCTAACTTGATTATTAATCTTTTGTGCGAGACTGTGTCAAATGCCTTGCTAAAGTCTAGGTAGGCCATATCCACATCCCTCCCTGGTCTATTACTTTGGTCACCCAGTCAAAGAAATCGATTAGATTTGTCTGACATGACCTTCCTGCTGTGAATCCATGCTGCTTTGGGTCCAGTGCCCTGCTGGCCTCTTAGGTACTCAACAATTCTTTCTTTCAGAAGTGATTCCATCATTTTCCCCACCACTGAGGTCAAACTAACAGGTCTGTAGTTTCCTGCTTCTGCCTTGCTCCTACTTTTGTGAAGGGAATCACATCTGCCCTCCCCAGTCCTCAGGTACCACCCCATCTTCCCATGATTTGCTAAAAGTGTGGTTAGTGGTGTCACTAGGTCCTCCTTAGCTCTTTTAGGATTCTAGGTGAATCCCATCAGGCCCCATTGCTTTGTCCACCTTGAGTTTTAGAAGTTCTTTCAGTACTCTTTCTTCTTTAAATGGACTGGTATCAACCCCGCTATCCAGAGTGCTTCTACTGTTTGGTTTAGGTAACTCCTCCTCTTCTTCTTTTGTGAATACTGAGCAAAAGTATTCATTCATTATCTCTGCCTTTTCACTGTCTCCTCTGCCACCTCCCTCTCCTTTATTAATCTTCCCTATCCCTCCCTTAACCTTCTATGTTCCCTAATGTACCTATAAAGGTTTTATCCCCTTCTTAACTGAGTTGGCTATCCTTTCCTCGGTTTGGGCCTTTGCTTTTCTGACTGCCTTCCCCACTTCTTTCTGCTTTAATTGATACAGTTCCCTATCATGCTCTGTCTGTGATTCCTTATACTTTTTGAATGCAGCCTTTTCTCCTTAACCTTCCTGACACTTCTTTGAGAGCCATAGTGGTTTTTATTCCGCTTTGTTTCTTTATTTGTTTCACACAAGGCTTGTTGCCTCCATGATGGCAGTTTTGATTTTCTCCATTGTTCTTCCACCCTCCTTTCTGGCCATTTGCTAATGCATTCCTCAGGTATTCACCCATTTTGCCAAAGTCAGCCCTTCTAAAGTCCAGTATCCTTGTATTTGTATGGCTTGTCTCCATGGTTGTGTTTATTGTGAAGCACACTGTGCAGTGGTTGCTTATTCCCAGGTGTCTACTGACTTCTAAGTTTGTGATCCTCTCACCATTTGAGAGTACCAGGTCTAATATTACGCCCTCCTGAGTGGGTTCCACCACTAGCTGTCTAAGGCATACTCCTGTGGGCATCAAGAATGACCCTGCTCTTGGATGTGGCTGCAGTCCATGTTGCCCAGTTAACATCTGACGTATTCAGGTCCACCATCAACAGTATCTCACCTTTTTCAGCCATTTTGAGAATGCCCTCTATCATTTTCTTGTCCATTTCCTCCCTTGAGCGGGGTCTGTATACAACCCTGTGCGGATTGTGATGCCATTCCCTATCTCCAATGTGACCCAGAGTTCCTCTTGTCCTCCCCTTTACCTTTTTAGTTCTGTTACTTTGATCCCTTCCCTTATGTGAGCTACTCCACCTCTTTTACCCTCCCTGTCCCTTCTGTAGATTGTGTACCTGGTATGTTGACATCCCAGTCATGGTTCTCCATTACCATGTTTCTGTGACTGCCACAATATCCAAGTGTTCCACTTCCATCAGGGCTACTAGCTCTGGAAGCTTGTTTCCAAGACTACAGGCATTGGTACTCATTGCCCTCCATTAAATGTTGGCTTTATCCATTTTACCCCATCCCTGCTCTTATTGCCCTTGTCCATGTTTCCATTTACTCCTGTTCTGCCCTCTGTCAAGCTCTGTACCTCAGTGTTTACCCTACTACCTGCCATGCTTGCGGGGAGGCTTGAACTTTCCTGTTTCCTATCAGCACCTCCCCTTGGCTAGTTTAAAAGCTTGCCAAGGAAGCCTTTAAACCTGTCACCTAGGGCGTGTTTCCCTTCCTGGACAGATGCAGATCATCATGCCAGTATAGACCTTCATCTCTCCAGGTGGACCCCAGTCCCCAATGAAGCCAAAGCCCTGTGCTCTGCACCAGTTTTGCAACTATTCATTAAACCGCATGGTGTGCAGTACCTAACATCACCCCTGCCATGGACTGCAGCACCTCTGAGAAGGTTACGTGCTTGCTACCTGTCTGAGGCCCCTCCCCAACTCCACAAATTCATCCTGCACTGCACTGATCTCATGCCTAACTAGGTCATTTGTCCTGGGTGGACAATGATATCTAGTTTCCTCTCCTGTGATGCTGCTTCTGCAATCCGGAGGATTCGCTTCCTGTCCCTCAAGCCATGGCACCAGGCAGGCACCTTACTTCCCTCTCCTTTCCCTTTCCCAGGTCACACCTAACAATTGAGTCCCCTATCAGAAGCTGTTTCTTTCCCTTGTGTTGTCCTTGCCACTCTTTTGTGGGTCTCCTTGTGGATGTCCCCAGCATTCTTCTGGTCTCCAATGAGGTGTCATCATAGAAGAACCTTGATTTGCCAGACCGCATATGATTTGTGTAGAGGTGCAACTCAGGGGCTACGCCTCTGTTCCACCACCCTCACCCTCCCAGAACCTACTGTGGTCCATCTGCTCTTCACACATGGCAACCTCTGAGGCAGTGGTTGTGGAACTGGTGCTCTTTGGGTGGGGAGTCCTCCTTAGTCCTTGCCAGTTCAGCCTGGAGGTGGGCAACCTCCTCCCTCAGAGCTGACAGTTGCCTGCAAACAGGGCAGCAGCAGGTTACAGAATGTTTCCCAGAAAATTGCTGCCCCACAGCCAGTGCATTGCACCACTTCCCACATGTCCCTCTTCCTTATAATATACATTTTTTTTTTTTTTTGGTGTGTATACTTACGCTTTATGCACTGTGCTGGGTAATTAAGAATATAACAGTTCTGCTCCAAGACCTGTTGAGGAAGTGATGTCAGAACCTTGGCTATAAAGGAAATGCCACGCCTGGGGTGAGTGGGGTGAGGGGTAGGGTGGGTGGGTAGGCCACAACCACTGGTGACTGTTAGAAACAATCAATTACACCACTGCTCCACCACCCTGGTGAGTACTGCCCTTTATAGTAAGTCAACCAACACCACATGTACTAGACCACTGCTCCTACACAAACCACTCTACTGAGTCCAGGGATAAAACAAACTCACTGTTCAGCCAGCAGGACACTTCCAACATATTGCACAAATATACTTCCAAATCCTATGTGTCTAGCACATAAATCAACAACTTCAGTTGTATTACAACCCTCTGGTTATAAAATTACTACACTTTAATGGAATCCTGCAATTCTTAATGCCAATAAGAAAATAATGAAACTTTCTGTAGAAAGTGTAGCTTACCTTCCTAGCCCCTACAATATTATGTTTTACCAAGTTACCAGTTCCTCAAATGCATTCTAGTTTGTTCTCTGCAGTATAGCCAATTTCTCAGCTTCCAAAAGGAACAGGCAGGTCCTCTGACTGACTTTACTTTGTGTAGTATGCCTAAACAGAACAGTGATACAAGCCCCACCCAGAATCAATTGATTGACTAGTGACACCTGTGATGTAAGCAGGCCTTTCAGTGAAGACAATTTGCTATGTCTGCTTCTATACACACAAACCCTTTATCTGAAACCAGGGATAAACTCACTGCTTAGCCAGCAGGACACTTCCAAAATATTGCACAAATATCCTTCCAAATCCTATGTGTCTAGCACAGAAATCAAGCAACTTCAGTTGTATTACAACCCCTCTGGTTATAAAATTACTACACTTTAATGGAATCCTGCAATTCTTAATGCCAATAAGAAAATAATGAAACTTTCTGTAGAAAGTGTAGCTTACCTTCCTAGTCCCTACAATATTATGTTTTACCAAGTTACCAGTTCCTCAAATGCGTTCTAGTTTGTTCTCTGCAGTATAGCCAATTTCTCAGCTTCCAAAAGGAACAGGCGGGTCCTCTGACTGACTTTACCTTGAACAAGCTATGCCCTTCTGAACTCCCTGAACAGGCCAAGTCTGGTGCACCCTGAACAGGAACTCACTCCAGAGCTCCAAGAACCCCTCCCCCATTGCTTCTTCAACTGGCACCTTTCCTAAGCCTTTCTATAACTGGCTGCTCTGTCTTCCAACTCTCTAAAACTTCCAGAACAACCCCCATTCTGCATGCATCCAGGGCAGGCTTCACCCTCCCAGAACTACCCAAATAGGGTCATTCACCCCAAAGGTTCAAGATTCATTGCCTAACTCTGTACTTTAAGAACATTTTCCCCATTCATCATTTCCAGAACAGATTTTTTCCTCCCAATTCTGTTTGAGCAAGAAAGTGCAACAGGCAGGAAAGGCAGATGCTAGGAGAGGAAGATGGTGCAGGCAGCCCCAGGAAGAGCAAAAGGTGCAGGACCCCCATGATGGGCAGAAGGAGCAGTCACCCTGCCTAGAAGAGTAGAAGGTGCAGAGCCCCTGCAACCAAAGGGCAAAAGGTGCACACCCTCCAAAAGACAGAAAGTTCTTGCCCTTTTACCAAAGAGCAGAAGGTGCATGCCCTTGGAAGGGCAGAAGGGAGCGACCTATAGAAGTGCAGAAGGTGCACAACCCCCAAAGAAGAGCAGAAGATACATGACACACCCACAAGGGAGAAGGGGCATGCCACCCTGAATGACAAAAGGTAAATGTACCTCCATGAAAGGGCAGAAGGTGTGCATGCTTAACAGAAGGGCAGAAGATGAAAGTGCTCCCCAGAAGGCCATAAGGTGAAAGTGCCCCAGAAGGGCATAAGGTACACATGTTCCCCAGAAGAGCAGAAGGTGCATGTGTTCCCAGTCTGAAAGTACATCCCCTGCACTTACTTAGCTGGTAAGTCAGTGCTTCTGAGCTATATAATTTCAGTACTGCACAAGCCATATTTCTCAACCTCCTTCCTTGCAAATCAGAGACAGGACTGAAAAAAAATCAAGCATGAATTACTCAATTTAGGAATACACTACACAAAATGGAAATACCACCTCAACAAAACCTGCTATATTGTGGGGCTTAATATCAAAAGCATTTTCTGAAAAGAAGAAGACTGTAGTGTTCCCGGGGCTTACCAGGGTTCAGCCACCCCTAGTTCTGAAGACATCTCCAGTAGCTCAACAATCATACCCATTGACATATAATGGGAATTGAGGTTCATTTTAAAGATATGACCCTTATGGGTCCCTTAGCTCTCAAAGCTCATAAAGTTTAATTCCAACAGTGCTGTGGCATTAGCCCCCGAAGGGCAGAGGGTACATGCCCCCAAAGGGAAGAAGGTGCATGACCCTCTTCCAGATAAGCAGAAGGTGGATGCCACTCTTGGAAGGCAGAAGGTAAATGTGCCTTCATGAAAGGGCAGAAAGTGCACATGCTTCCCAGATGGGCAGAAGGTGGAAGTGCCCCCAGAAGGGTAAAAGCTGCAAATGTTCCCCACAGAAAGCATGAAGGTGCATGTGCCCTCCCTGGAAGGGCTGAAAGTACATGACACCCCTATACCTACTTAGTTGGTATGTCACTGCTTCTGAACACGTATCATTTCAATACTGCACAAACCATACCTCTCAGTTTATTGCCTTTCAAATCAGAGACAGAACTGACAAAAAAATCAGAAGGTGCATGACTCCCTTAGAAGGGTAGAAGGTACATGCCCCTCATCCAGAACGGTACAAAGGTGCATGACTTCCCAGAAGGGCCGAAGGTGCATGTCACCCTACAGGGCAGAAGGTAAATGTGCCCCCATGCTAAAGGAGAAGGTACACATGCCCCTGGAAGAGCAGAAGTTGAAAGTGCCCCCAAAAGGCAAAAGGTACACATGTTCTCCCCAGAAAAGCAGAAGGTGCATGTGCTCCCTAAGGACTGAAAATGCATGACCCTGCACCTACCTAGCTGGTATATCATTGTTTCTGAGCATATAATTTCAATACTGCACAAGCAATACCTCTCAATTTTCTGCCTGGCAAAGCAAGGACAGGATTGAAAAGTATCAAAACAAATAACCAAAATCAGAGATACATTATACAGAATGGAAATATCAACTCTAAAAACCTTCTATATTGTGGGGTTTAATGTCACAAACATTTCCTGGAATAGAACTAGACTGTAGCATTAGTCATTTCCTTCCACAAGGCTGAAAATAGGCAGCACTGTTTAGCCTTTCCTTCCTATCAAGAAAAAAAACTGCATTCATTAATTAATGTCTGGCAATATTTTATGCTACACATCCGTACTTTTCATCAGCAAGAATAATGCTTAATGGAAGAGATACAGAGAAATTGTTTGACATAAAATCAGGAGAGCTGACAGGTATGTTACAGAAAATCCCAATCCTGGCCCTCCGATTATTAATTTACAGTTCACTTTGAACAGTACATATCACAGACTGCAGTTCTGGCTTCCTGAGCTCTTCTTTTGCCATTTCCCCAGGCTGTCTGGTCATTGTTACTGACTGGGTCAAGTAGTTTGGTACCACCAGCCACATTGCTGCTGCTCAGTTCCTAATGATGGTAGCTCCTTCTTCTCTACATTACTCATGCCAGCAGATCCCCAGGTAAGTTGTCTCCTTCATTGTCCTGCTAGAATGTTAGTAAAAAAGACATGGCAGACTGAAAGATGAAGAGGGCCTTGTATTTATTTACTAAAAACATCTTTATCTGGTAATTGGGATGCCACTAGTATATGACTAAAGTCTGAAATAAAAGTGAAAGTAACGAGGCAGTTCAGTAACGAAGCAACAGAGGGAGGGTGGCTGTCCTGAATAAATTAATTATTCATGAGGATATTTGCATAGAACCACCAAAATGCTGCTCTGATTGCAGCAGTGGAGTATTAGGGGCGCTATGCAAATATCCTTTGTTATAACTCCTTCAAGATAGCCAGTTCCTCCCTGCTGCTCCATTACTGAACTATCTAGTCTCCTTGTCATGGATAGAGGTGGGCTAAGTGGCCAGAATTCGCCTGCAAAGCAATTTGCAAAGTAATGTGGAAACCATGACGGAATCTGCAACGTGAAACAGAGTACTTCACATCATAATGAGGGACACGAAGTCCATTGATAACAATGACTTTGCATTACTCCGCCTTCCCCAACCACTTCAGCACTAATTTTAATGCGCAAGTACATAGAAATCAATGTACTTCTGCATCACTTCGCCTTTGTTATTGAGCTCCAAGGTGAATTTTTGCAGTGTCATGGGATTGTAGGTCACATGGGCTCTAGACTGTTCTGCACAGCCTCAGTTCTGTGTAGTGTGTGTGTAGTGGTAGATGGAAATAGTTTCCTCTTAGAGCTCTGCAATTCATATCCTCTAAAAGCTGTTAAAAAAGCCTTTTGAGCCATTTTTTGCTCAAAATTTAATACATCGATTATAGGAAACCCTCCTGTGCTCATATCATTAGCGTTTATTGTTTATGGATTTTGAATGTTAATTTATAATTTTTTTATTTATTTGTTTAACCAGGAGTAGCACACTAAGCTGAAAGCTTTTTACAGGAACAACCAGGGAGCACAGGAAAGTTAAATGACTTGCTCAGGGTCACACAGTATGCAAGCGGAAGCTTTTGGGATTCTAGCCCAGGTCTAGTCTGCTGGATGTCAACAGATTTGCAACTCAGAGCCTTAAACCACTGCACTATACTGCTCGATTTAGAACATTCACTCAGTGTACTGACAAATGCTTGAAGCGTGCTTTGGGGAGGGTCGTATCTGTGGTGGAGTAGGTTAAAACTGGGAAAAAAGGCAGTCTTTCTGTTTTGGTTATATTTTCTTGTATAACTGTGTTAATGTACACACAGTAATATTTTCAGTAATTCTTGATTTTTTTTGCTGATTGTTGTGGTGCAGCAGTGCATAATTTTAGTTTGTTTAAAAGATTTGGTTATATTACTAAATTTTCAATTTGCTACACATTACTTGTAGTGCGTGTGTGAAGCATGCCATCACATCAGACACATTTTATTATGCCACAGAGTAATTGCAGCAGTGTGAACCTTGCTATCCACCACACCTGCATAATTTTGAACTGCTTTGTGGTATCCTGGTTTTGGACTGTTACTGCAGAGCACTCCCCAACTGGCAAAGGTATTTTTCCAGATTGGATTGTGACTTGTGAGCACTGATTAAGGTGTTGTTGTGACTTTGCATTTGCATCTCTTCTTGATTGGCGAGGCAATCTTAATCTGCCTGTGCTTTTGTATCTGTTTAGTGCCCAATCTCCATCTGCAAGCCGCAGCTGTTATTTTTGTCTTCACATCCACTGGCCCAGACTCAAAGTTCAGAAATCTAAATTTGTTTAGAATGTTTTGGTGATCCCCAAAATGCATGCAATGGACGTGCAAGCAAATCTGTTTCTGGCTATGCACTGCTTGCCAGTGGCAAGATTGTCCATGGGCATGGTAGTACATGAAGTGTATAGTTGATGTCAGTAAAGGATTTCTTTATCAATGTTTTTCACAGTGCAATCTGTAGCTTCTCTCACAGTTGGAGGAGATGATGTTGTCCCAGCTGGTGGTATTAGTACAGTTTCTGCTGGCATGAGTATTGCTGCCTCAAGTTCCACTTCTGACCAGTTAACTGTTTCAGAAAATATAGTTGAGTCTAAAGCTCTGACTGACAGAGTAGATGATGTCATACTCCCAACATCCCCATGGTAGCGGAACATGATTCTGATCCTGGCAATGATAACTCACAATGTCACATTTCTTCCAGCGCAGTTGAGGTTATGCCTTTGCCATCCAATGATTCAAAGTGTGGCGCAAAACATATTGGGTGATGATGATGATAATGCTGGGGTTGCAACATGTTCTCCACATGACAGCATCCAAGCTTAAAATGTGGATCCGGATGATGTTGACAATATGATAATAATGTCAGTGACCCTGCTGGGAACCGGAGAAAAGAAAGTCAAGGTGGCTGTGTCTGGGTCTGTTGGCATTAAATCCCCCTCCTCAAAAGTTGTGATGTAGCAGTTCCTGTTGATGATAATGATGATGACCCAGTAATAATCATAGGTAGTTGTGCTGGTCAGTTGGAGTCCAAGTGTGTCCAGCTCTAAAAATCATGTAGCACCCCATTTCAGGGGTTAAAAATGTAGTCCAATAAGCAGCATCAGGGACATGTTAAAAGTAGGGCATCACAATCCCTTGTTTAGGTTTGTTTTGTCCAAGATGCAAATGATGAGTCTGTTGCAATCTGCCAACTTTGCCATGCGTGTGTGATTCGAGGTAAAAGGGGAGTCATCTGAACATGGGGGCCAGCATATACACCTTATGAACAGACACATGGCACTGTGGACTCAGCACCAGATGGCAGCTAATGCCATAGTGGGACATTCACCTCATCATCAACCTTACTGAGCATGTTATCCCTTCCATGAGTGTAAGACCAAGTAGGAATGTCTGCAGTAGTGATGAAATAACACCAGAGGATTACTACAGGCATGATGAGGGGAGGATTATGATTTGGAAATCTTGTCCAGTGATGGTCAGAGTAGCAGTGGTGGTGGTGGTGGTCAATGCAGTATGTCTAGTGCTAGTGGTACATCAACCACTGTACATAAAACGGGAAAATAACTTCATTTGTGGACTTGTTACCTGAGCCTCCTCTTCATCACATGTCCATACACACGCCAGCCATTTGCAGAGATGAGCTGTTTGTCACCCATGCAAAACGTACAAGTCAGCCTACGTTGGAGATTGTTTTGCCTGTAACCTCCTGCCTGCCTGAAGCATGTGACCTACAGTTGTAAGCCATGTGATATGTGTGGGCTGCTGGAATTCTCATTCTGCCTTAAAGTGGAATAAGGCAAAGTACACAAGCGAAAGTCATAATTACAATGCGGAAGTGGGAAGTGAGGGTTTAAAATGGGCACGCCGTGTAGCACAATAGAAGCACAAAGTTGCCACTTTCGACCACTTCGCAGGTGGAATTTTACTCTGCTGCATCTCTAGTCATGGACCTTATCTTCAATTGTAAAATGAGTAGGAAAATCATGATTTGTGATTAGCTGAGGCAGGTTGGAACCCATACATTTACCTCAGCATAATAATCAGGTACGTAAAAGTTCCGTGCCAGCCTGTCCCATTACTTATAGTATCACTGTGCTCCTGTTCAATCTGATTTCAATTTTCAGTGGGCGCCATTTGTTTATCTCACCAACTGAACAGGCAACCATGGAAATCCTTTCTTAAATTGTGGACTTCCCTGAACAGGCCTGAGCCCTCCACACCTCGTCAAATGAAAACCTTTATGCCAGGTCCCTAAACTGAACAGTGAGGCTAAGAATTTAATGAAGTTTGTGAGTTCTTTGCTGCTCACAGTCATAGTAAATGGCAATGGTTGAAACAGCTTACTTGTCCTAGTCCTCAGAGCTGGCAGTGAGGACCAGGAAGTGGCACACTTCACTCTCACCCAGTCCTCAGAGTAGGCAGCAAGGATCAGGAAACCACAACCAAGAATGTCCAGAAGCCATTATGAGGGACTGGTAAATAGCAAACAGTGCTTAGATTCTCTCCGGATCCTCAGTACAGGTGGCAGGAAACAGCAACCAAGTATAACCGGAAGCCATGACAAGGGACAGAACAGCAAACAGTGCTCACATTCCTCCTGGTCCTCAGTACAGGCAGTGGGGACCGAGAAACAGCAACAAAGGCAAAGTTAATAATAAAGAAATAAAACAGCACTTCTGGTATTCAGAGCAGTCACCGTTGACTGGGAGTCAATTACCCAAAACATCAAGAGGTGGGTCCAAAGCCACTATCGGGACAAACAATGCAAACAAACAAACAAAATGAAGATCAACACAGGCTGACACTCACTCCTGGTCCTCATAGCAGGAAGCAAGGACAGGGAGATAGCAGTACACCTGTTGATCAAGTACATTACAGCTCCCTAGTGATGGCTAAGGGAGGAACTTTTTCCTTCAAAACCAATGATTTTTAATATATTCTTGTGGTTTATTTTTCTTTTCTTTTTGTTCTTTAAATAGAAATATCTAATGTTCATTTTATAAGCACAATAATATACTGCAAGGTAGACTCATGCTGAGATAACTGCCCATCTAGGGGCTGCAAGTGACAGTGGTGGGATTCAAACATAGGAATCCAGTTCACAGCCTGCTTTCTATCCTCCACCCCAAGTAACTTACTTTGGTTCAAAGAGCTGATGGAGTAGAAGAAAAACCTGGCACTGTATTCCACTTTACCTGCCCACTCCATGTGGCACATTGAGTAGCCCTCCCAGTCACTATTTAATCAGCTTACCCTGTGTTGATTTTCATTTATTTTATTTTATTTGTTTGTTTGTTTGTTTACTTTGTTCATCCCTTACTCACTCCCTTACCACATGCCTACTGTTCAAAGTCAACTATGTCAAGTGAACATAATAATGATGTTTTAGCGATTATGTTGTATATTAACTATACAATCCATATTATAGCACTTTGTTATGCTTTGCTTATGTAGCAACTTGTTTTATTCTCTGTATTGTGCATTCCCTCCCCAGGATGCATCTGAAAATGAGCAGTGTTGCTCAGTATGTCTTCCTGGTGAAACATTTCAATAAATAAATAAATATTCTGATGGCGAGGAGAACTGTTCATGTTGTTATCGGGTTGAGGTGAGGTTGGAATGGGTGTGGGAGTTCCTTTGGACACTAAAGATTGTTATGTTGGGGAGCTTTGGAAGGAGGCAAAGCAAGTAGGCATTCATGATCACTGATTTCCCAATAGGCACTCATAACTGAGCACAGATGGGCTGGAGGGGAGCAGGACTGGATATCCACATTTAGTCATATGCCAGGATCAGCATCACTAGAGTGGATCCCTGCTCTATGTGAAGCAGCAGGGATCAGGGGATTGTAGTATATGGGATCATTAATATATCCTGGTCATAAAGATACCTTTTTTAATTGTATTTACAGTCCCCAGCCCTCTATTCCAACCCTGAGAGCTGCAGGCAACAGACACTAGGGCAGAACAGTCCACAGGAATGTCTGAGGATGGTCTAGGGAGACATGTATTGAAGGCTGGCAGACATTACTACTGGGTCCCCACTCTAGAAACATCACCATGCTCTGCACCTTCCCTGTACAATATGACTACAGTTGAACATTGCACAGAGCACAAACATGCCTCAAGCCCACTACAACCCACCCAACCTTGTTGTAGTGTAAATAAGATCAGGGCAGTCCTTCATAGGGAATGCTGGTGACTGAGAATGTGTGATGGTCACCACACATGCAAACAAGGTCTCTGTCCAACTTCAGCTTCCCATACATCCTAGATGGTTGAAGAGGGCTCCAACAAAGCCCTTTGTGGATTTGGTTATGATTTTGCATCATTCATAAAGACCTGTGGGGAGAATGGTACTATTTTGACCAAATAAATCTTAATATTCGAAACATTACTACAAAGTACTGTAGATTGTATTCAAGTAAGTCTTCACACTGAATCCAAAAACATGAAATTTGCATTTTTAATATTCAGTTCTAAATGCAACCTGAATACTAGATTCATAATTACAAAGAACTACATTGTGATACAAAAGTTTGTATTTAGAATATATTTTGAAGACTAAAATACCTAGACTTGTCTTCAGTGTTGGTAGGGGTTTCTGCTGCACTTTACAGGTACCTCTCTGCTTTCAAGTTGCTGATACAGATAAATCTTCTCTCTGCAGCAAACTGGTTCAACCCCATCACACATACCTTGGAGGCTCTGAGTTCCAGTCTGTCCAGCATTCGTTCT
This sequence comes from Neoceratodus forsteri, assembly GCA_016271365.2. Taxonomy (NCBI): domain Eukaryota; kingdom Metazoa; phylum Chordata; order Ceratodontiformes; family Ceratodontidae; genus Neoceratodus; species Neoceratodus forsteri. The sequence goes on from CM057456.1 coordinate 1,234,445,742, forward strand.
GCTGCTGCCTGCTCTTTCCACTCATTAGCACTCTTGCCTGAAATGGCCAGTCCTACATCATCGTCCTAACTCTCATGGCTTTCTTTCTTGTCTGCTTCATGCCACCTTCAACTACTTCTCTTTGCTGATTTACCTCATGGAAGGCCTGTTTTTTGCCACCTGATTTTTGCCTTACCTCCTCATGGTACTCTCATACTCTGCCTAATAATCAAAGCTGCCTAGGTTAGCCTCCTTAGATGATATGTCAGTGGAAAATTTTTCTGCTGGTAGAAAGTACTCCGACATGGATGATTGCCCTCTCATCAACACTATCAATGTCTACAGTACTGGAGACAGACTGAGAAATAAGAGGTGTCACTCTAGGGGTGGACACAGTACTGGAAATAGTTGTAGAACTGGCTGGGCCTAAAGTGGTAATAGTGGCCAGTGTCACTGTAGCAATACTGGTGGCCATCATGGTTACAGTGGCTGGATTGGTCTGGCTCAAAGAGGCAGGCATGATCTGGGTCATTATGCAGGAGTGGTATGGGTCATAGTGGAAGGACTGATCTGAGTGACAGAGGCAAGAATGGTCTGGGTCACAGTTGCAAAATGGTATGGGTCAGTGGCACAACCAGTCTCAGTAGCAGGAGTGATCTATGTCACAGTGGCAGGACTGGCTGGCAGGGCCACTGTTGCAGCAGAGGTCGGATGCTTGTAGTTGCAGTGGATGGGTGGTGGATCAGGGCAGTTGTGGTTGTTAGGATGAGGTGATGCTGGTACTGATAGCAGTGGCATGGGATGAAAAGGACACACTCACATTGGTGGTGTCAGTGGCAGTAAACTATAATTACAGTTACAGCAGAATAAACCTCCAGACCTGTTTGCTAGCCAAAATGTCACTCCAGAACCTAACACCGCCTGCTTTAGAAAATTGCTTCCACACGCTCCAACCAGTACAACAGCAGGAACATGGCCAGTAATGCCCTTACACCTCTTTTCTGGTGTACTCAGCTGGGAAAGTAGTCATTTGCTGTCATTGCCACTAACTAGTTAAACATATTGCCTGATACACTGCTGAATCTCTTGAAGTTCACCCAGTTTAAAACAAATTTGTGTCTGACTATGCAGTCCAATGCAATGTTAACCATTAAACTGTTTTATATGGTTTCTCACTGTACATAACCTCTGACTTTTATACAGAAATCACACTGATTTTTTTCCAAACTGTATGTAATTGTTCTGCCTTAGGTTCTTGAGCCTGACTCAACTGCATTTCTACTGGAACTGCTTATTGAACTTGTAATGTTTTTTGTGACAATGTATTTAATGTGAGTCTTTGCAAATGAGCCTTGTGCTCAGAGGTTATCTCTGATGTTTTCAGTTAATCAATCAATCAACAAAATAAATAAACAAACAAACACTGTCCTCCTAGCAGCACTGCCAGTACAGTAGTTCTGGTACTTTTGCCCTGGTGTCAACAATGCTGTATTGGCTTTGACTGGGTAAAAATAATTTTGTTTGGTGAATGCACCTTGAGCATTACTGTGCAGTATGTTCACCCTCATCTGCTGGATGCTGCTCTACCTCTTGCAACTTTACTGGGACAGCCAGACCAAGTATGTTTTCTGGTATGTCCATTGTCTTCCATGATACCTCACAATAAGATGAAAATGAAATTTAAGTTATATTACTATGAAATAATATATTGGTCAGTGTCACTGCCACAGTGCCAATGAGCTGACAAGTCTCACTCTCTCTAGTCAAGCCTGACTATTAAACTAACTTCAACAAAATGATGGCAGTGGCCTTTTTATGTCAGATTACTTATGACACATTAATACTAGGAGATTATACAGGAATTTACAAAACCTATCATCCTTGTACTTTAAATGTAATGTTTTTGTGTTAAATTCTTTTCTGGCAATCATGATACCAATATGTGCTTCAGCAGATACAGTTCTCAGATTTAGATACAATGAGATTGATTGAATCTACTTTTTAAAGCTTAAAACACAGGAGTATTATAAACTTGAAAGAGGAACAGCAGATTGTCTGTGGAAAAATGTAAATTGGTTGCTCTCAGGGTAAGGGGTTAATTACATGACTTTCAAGAAGGATAGTAGTGCTTCTACAGTGCATATTACCTAGGAGTGATGTTTAATTCCTTTTTCGTTGGACACAATGTGCAATATGTCATAAGGTGATTTTCTGGGAGTTCTGTGGTCATGTGTGTATTTGTATGACATTTATGATTCTATTTTCAATAAAAATCCTCCTACTCTTTTGAGAAGTGCCATGGGATCTTTAACATCCACCTGAACTACCACCAGAACAGACAGATGGGACCTCAGTTTAACGTCTCATCAAAAGCGGCACCTCAGGAGTGAAGCACCCCTCATGTTGCACTGCAGTGTCAGTATTGGGATTTAACATAAGTGTCTGGTGTGGGGTTAGAACCCACAGTCTTCTGATCTTCTAGCCTCAGAGGCAAGTGTGCAACCTGCTGAGCCACTGATACTGGGCAAAGGAGGGAATGCTGAAAGCTGTGGGACATGCTTGTGGCAGCAGTGGCCAGTGATGGTGACTCCCTGGCTGGTTGCCAGGTGGCTGATGGGTCATGTTGGACAGGACATGGCTCACAGAGGGTGGGATGGGAGGGTTCAGAATTGGGGTGGGGTTGGCATCAGCCCCGACAGGCCAGTGCATGGCCACCACTGCACAGTGCATGTCCATGTAGGGGGAGATGTGACATTTACCACCATGGGGGAGGCTTGAAGGTTTGTACCTGCCACAGACTGTTGGCTGCTTCCAGTGGGGCACAAGACCCTCACACCCAGTGGCAACCCCAGGGAGGCACAAGGGATGTTAGATCAGCTTCAGGCAGGTCTAACAGCAGAGGTCTGTGTGCCCTTTGGAGGGGCTTCCAAATCCCACTGTAGGGGATACTGCAGTGCTGCCTGACACAAGCCCCTTTTGCCATGGTGCACCAGTGTTGACATTGCAAGGAGAATGAAAGCTCGGCTGGAGCAGGTGATCTCCCAAGTGGTGCAGGCTGTGTTACAAAATTGAACTGGCACAAGGTGCAGTACAAGAAGCCCTTTGAGTCAGTTCTTCTTTATGGAAGCACCTTTGTCAGTCCCATTGTTTTGAAAATCAGGCCCATTGTTTTTATCATGTTGCTGCAACAGGATTTTGTACCTCTTCCTAGACCATAAATTTACATCAGATTAGGGATGGGAGAACTAGTTTGGACAAGTTCAGAACATACCTAAACCAGTGCCTATTTTCTGCAAAGGAACCTGATCGAATCTTTTTTCAGATTCTGATAAGATTCTGATACTTTCTAAAACATTTATTTTGGAGCTTAATATATGTCGAAGCAAGTCTTATCGAGTAAGAAGGCTGGTGATGGTGGTTAAAGAGGCAAGCACTGACCTCATATGGTAGTTCCTGACCTGTAAGATACATAACACTGCAAGGAGTCTAATACCAATAAAATTCCCTGCTCAGTACAGAGCCAAATTAAGAATGAGGACCTACTCAGCTTATTAAATCTTTAAAATATTTATTGATGTACAACAAAACACAACTAATGAATGTGCTTACAAGTATGAAGTTTGATACAGCATTCCAGGTATGCCACATTTTCAGTAAAGATTTCTGTTGCAATATTATTTATGACTGCCCATCCATATAAAATGAAATACATATAGATATATATATATATATATATATATATATATATTCAGACAAGAAAAAATCTAGACATTTCACTGGCTGAGAGACTTTACCTGAAAGTGCATTAAATCACTATAAATACATGTTCAAGTGCCAAATCTCATTTCCTCCCCAAAGAAACTAGTCTGAGCTATTTTATAGTGTAATAAGCCACTCCAGGGTGTGCATCATAGGATTTTCCAGAGGTGTAAGTATTCTTCGTCTTCGCCTCACACCTTACTACACCCCTTAGGCATGCATTAAAATCCTATAATGCACACTCTGTGATGGCTTATTACTTACTTTTTATTTTATTTTAGTCTTTGGTAACCGATTAAGGCCCACTAGGCACAAGTGCCTGTTTTCGGGAGCAACCTGGGAGCACTGGGGAGGTTAAGTGACTTGCTCAGAGTCACACAGCATGCAAGTCAAGGTTGTGGAAATCAAACCAGGCTTGCTCGATGTACCAAGCTCATTCACAGCTCATTACTCTAACCTCTAGGCTATACTGCCAGCCAGTACTTAATTGGAATGTAAATGAATTTGTTTCACTTGAACCCTGCTACCCTGAATAAGCCAATCAGCTGTTGAAACATTGGTGCAAGAGGCAGATCTGATATATTCTACATCAATAAACATTTTTAAAGGTATAATAGACTGAGTGGGTGTCCATGCCTATCTTTGCATATTGGTGGTTAAAGACCAAATGACTGATTGATTGATTGATTAAAATTTTATTTTTATACAGGATACAAATTGTTAGGGTTTTATTCCCATTTTCAACAATGCCCTGTGGTACAAGTTTGCAAAAATATATAATAAACAAAACAGACAACAACACAACTCATCAAAATATAAATTATTATAATCTATCTAGAACAAGAACAGGTTGAACTGAGATGTTTGCACAAAGATACCTTAAAAACAGACAAACTGGTAACTGATTTCAATTTGTATGGAAGATTATTCCAGTGCCAGGCTAAACTATTTTGTAGGGTAATGGCTTCTAATCTATAACATGATCTAGTCAGGAGGACTTTCTGGGCAGTTACTCTCAGGCTGGCCGACTGTTTAAGTAAGGTTCAGTTTCTACCAAATGAGCTAAGGATGTTTTCCTTTAAATACAGTATATCAGCCTATGACAAAATGTTAACCACAGGTAAGTTCTTTGTTCTTCTGGTTTGAGTCACCCAAGCTTGCTATATTGCCACAATACGTGTGCCTTGAGCACTTTTGTAATCAATTTCCCAGTCTATAGCATGTTTGATCCAATCTGTCTAGAGCTGTCCGGTAGAGTTCTTATATACAATGGAACTATATGCCAAGACTGGTATTAATAGTTGTTGTATCAACTTATTCCTTACTTCTACTGCAAGGGATCCAGATGCCCTTCTCAATGGCCCTAATCACTGGCTTGCCTTCTTTACTTGCTGTAAAATATGATCAGCATATGTTAATCTGGTGTCCACTGTAACTCCCAAGTATTTGTAGTTTAAGGCATTTTAATACAAGTTCCATCCATAAATTGAAGCCTTCAACTCAGGCTTACTTTCATGGTGTAACCCACAAAAACACCATACATTGGTTTTCTTTTCTGTTAAGAGCAAGCCAGATTTTCTCATCCATTTTCCATAAGAGTCAGATCCATCTGGAGCTGTTGTTCCAGGCTCTTGTGATCATCTGCAGACTCCTCTAGTACAGTATCATCAGCGTATTATCTTATCCCACTATGTTTTATTATTGCTGACAAACTGTTTACATATAAGTTAAACTTCAGTGGGCCCAATATTGAACCCTGGGGACACCTCTATTAATCTCTAACAGGCCAGAAACAGCAGCCCAAATAGACACACATTGTTTGCAGTTAGCCAGATATGACTGGAACCACATAAGTGGCTCCTCCTGAACTACCACCCTTCAGTTTCTGTAATAGGCCTTTATGTTGTACCAGGTCATATGCTTTGCTGAGATCCATGAATACTGCCCCAGTGCTTCTCCCCTGATTTAGTGACATTGTTACTAAGTTGTTAAAATCTACTAGGGCATTGTCCATGGACCTTACTGCTCTAATGCTGTACTGATACTCTTGTCAGTATGTTCCAGGTACTGAGTGAGCTGCTAATGTACTCTTTTTCCCCAAGACCTTAGACAGAATAGGGAGAAAGGCTATAGGCCTGTGGTTTGAGGGAATAGTACTGTCACCCCTTGAAGATGGGGATTATTTTTCCCATCTTCCATATCTCAGGAACTGTTGAACTACAAGAATCCAATTAAATAAGTAAGTTATAATAGAAGTAGTATGCCTGCCCCTATTTTCAAAAAACCTGGCCTCTAAACCATCCAGCCCTCCTGTCTTAGATGCATTTCATTTCTGTAACTCTTTTCAACTTCCTCAGCTGTTAACTTTAAAAATCCAAAACGAGGTGCTACAGTATGTCACTTGTTAATGATGCTGGAGGTAATGTAGTACCACTCCCAAGTTGTTTTTAGATTCATTTCCTTCACTGACAAATGTTTCAGGGTGGACAGTGATGGCTGAAACAGTTTTGGTACTTCAAATAAGGTTCTGAAAGTTCTGATCAGGCTCTGATAACTACCACAATATTTTATAGTTTATTAGAACCTTTAAGAACCTCAGAACCTTTTGTGGTTTTCCGTCCTACATCAGATTATCTTTTCAGTCAACCATTTAACTAGGTTGACTTCACAATTAGTCACTCTAGAGAGACAGTGAATTAATGTTTCAGAATATGCCTGTACAGAGGACTAACTGGTGCAAAAGTCTTCTTGTGTCTGTAATACTAGTACTTGTTTTTTTTTTCTAAATCATTGGTGAATTTCCACAGACAATGGTGAAGCCACAACTGGGCTAAAGCAAATGCTAATTGAATCCATCCAGATAATTAGTGGAAATAGCTGTACTTTAAATCCACTTACCACTGTTCATCAGATTCTTTTTAAGAAAAGACATTCAGGAATATACTGGGTTATATCTATGTAAATTACATGATAGTAAAAAGCTTTGAGGTTGCAACCTTTCAAACTAAAACTTGAGTTTTATAACAGTATACCAGTTCTTTAATGACACTGATTCCACAAGATATCTTAAACCACCACAATCCATTTGGGCAGTCCATGTGATCCTTAATGCCAATGTCATCACTACAATTAGTGTTGCAATTTCTAACATTCTGTACGTCACCACGATTTCATCTTAAAGTGACATTGTCATTTTTGAGAAGACTTTAAAACAGAATTTTACATAAAATTAAACCTATATTTTACATATATTCTGTATTACTCATCCCTTTGTTCTTCATTACTAGGTTATTTGCTTGGAAACAGGATACTTGTCAAATAGAAATCAACTGTTCTTGCTGCTTAAGCCTTTCCCAAAGTCATAATCATGCATTTCTGAAATCAGAGTTCATTACTTTATTTGTTTTCATTTATTTTTTGAGTTCTGGGATAACACCTGGTAGCGGATGCTGTTTGTAGGTTCCACATCAGTTGAACAGAAAATAGCAGAGAACAACAATTTATACATTTACAGAGATGGTACTGTAAGTTACAGAAAGGTTTACACAAGAAGACTGCTGAGGCATTGTACAACATATGCCTGCATCCGTGAGTTCGAACACCCTGGAGAAGATAAACACAGAGAAGGTAACAGACAAAGATGACATGGTGGAGGAATGGAGAGAGGGGAGGAGGAGGGTGCCATGAGATGTGGGGGAGGGTAGGTAGGGGCGGAGCAGATCAGTGAAGTGCTGAGGTTGGGAGGTGCCCTCTGGGTCAAGAGGTGTGGCTAAGTGCAGCAGGTGATTACTATGGGAGGGGTGAGGTGGATGCAGTACAGATGTCCTTGATAATGAGGTGCTGACAAAGACTTCACTTTTATGCACCAAAGTTAGATGAAGCAGTCACAGTTGTCCTTGGCAGTGAGGTGCTGATGAAGCTATCGCTGAAGGCACCAATATTTGCTATTCTGGAGATTGCAGGTGGTGAGCATTGATCCAGTGGGATCCACGATAGGAGAAAGCATATTGTGCCAATGCAGTGCGGCATCTAGGTTTGCTAAAGATTTGACTATTGGAGCTTCTGGTCAGCCAAGCACTCGAGTGTCCTGTTAGGAGGTTTTGAACTCCTGGTGGCATTACTGTTGAAATAGTTATATGATTTCACAGTTAGAGGGTATGCTTTCAGCAACATACAGCATTAAGCAATAAGAGCAGATTCATTCTTGAGACAAGTATTCTGTTTTCATACAAATGCCATAGTAATGAAAGATAAAGGAACAGACATACAGTACATGTAGTTTATCAAACCTGTGCTGAACTGTGGTTAAATGCTATGATTTTCAAAGTCTTCTCAAAAGTGGCAAACTCAGATTAAGTAATTTCATGTTAATTGATGGGTACATAATGGCAGCAGAAATATTTGTTTTCCAGAATAAACATGCTTACTTATATAGGTACTGTGGTATGAGATTTGGAACCATAAATGGAACCCCATCTGATATCCAATATCTGGAACTCTCTTCCAGCTCCCTCCATCTATCTCCTCTCACTCACCCTAAAACTTGTCCATTCCCAAACCTCCTTCCTCTTGCATTTGCTCATACTTTTCCTGAATCTCCTTCCACTTGCACACCTCCCTACCTCTCAAAATCACATCAGAAGGATTAACTCCTCCTCCACCATGGTTTCATGTGCTTCTACTCCAAGGTGAAATATAATATTTTATTTAATTTTCTGCTATGACTTGTTCTTACTGCCCATAGTTAGTCATTTTGTTTTGTACCATACTGTACATGCCATACCATAATTATGTTTGCATCAATGCCTATTTTGCAAGGCTTTATGTCTCTATGTAATTTAAATATGCAATTTCTTCTGTCTATATGCTGTATGGTCTTATTGTATGATATCTAGTCGATGTTATTTTTCTGTGTTTGTAATTTTACCCCTATGTTGTCCCTTTTCCAGGGTCACACATGAAACGAATCAGTTCAGTGTGCCTTTCCTGGTTACTAAATGTTTAAATAAATAAATAAAAGTTAACAATCTGGTCTACCTCTGGCTGAGAACCAATTCATGTTGCCTGTAGGTAACAGACTGGGGTGAAACCACTGCTCTAGAGTTCCAAAATCTGTAGCACTCTGAGATGAGGAGCTAGTGACTCTGTGTTCAGGTTAGTCTGGCCTTCACGGTAGGCCCCTGGTGAGAAAGGACCACCTTCTTTTTCACAGTCTGGAGTGGAACCCTAATTGCTTTGGAGTGACATAGCAGAGGTTAAAACAGGAGCCCATCAAGGGCTGAGTGGTTGATTTCTGAGTTGTTGGTATCCAGAGCCTGAAGTGGAAAACTCATCAGAGGCATCCAGATCTGAAGGAGCACTTATAAAGTGTATTTGTGCTACTGGACCTGCTCTGTTGCCAGTGATGCAGATGAGTTGCATCGGTGCAGATCCAGCAGTGCAAACAGCTGCCAGAGTGCTGCTAGCTTTGTTGCTGCACAAAGCTGCTCCCTGTTTTGGTGGGAATGTATACCAGTACAGGCATTTTTTACACGCATGTAAACATGCTTCTTTGCTTGCACCGGTGCATTCACATGGTATCCTGCAACACTCATGTCACTCAGCAGAAAATAACAGTAACAGTGAGCCCTAAGATCAGTTCTTAAAGGTCACATGTCAGGTGTACCATTTCAAATAAAAAGTAGTACCATAAGAAATATTTACTTAAAACATAGGAACAGAGCTTTGCTCTGATTTTCTAAATGTGTTTCCAAAACCATTTTCCATGAAGATTCAAATGATTAATATAGTCAGTCCCAGATAGTATCTTTCTTATTTTATTTCGATATGAAGAAGTAGTGTGTTGCCAACAACTGACAGTGATGTGCTATGGATATCTAAGCAACAAGCCTTTAAAGGATTGTATTGTGTTGGGTAACTTGCTGGGGCTATGTTGTTAGCCCTGGTACCACTTCAGCACTATAATAACTGCTCTGCATATATCTATTTCATTTTAGCATCTGGCTGTTTAAAAACAAATGGCAGGTTATTAATTTGTAAAATGGTAACACCTGGCTTACCAGAAAGGCAGCAACAATGCCAGAAAGTGATCTGTAAAGCTGTAGAGCTGAAGGTGTAAACATGAGTCAGTGATGGTGTGGCAGAAATGGCAGGAACTGATGCGTACAGCAACACGTCCGTGTTCATTGTATAAATGGCCCTGGAGAGATGACTTGAGAGTACTGCATGTGGTACTGAGTAAGTAAAAACTGAATATATATTGAAATTATTAGTTGAGGACCATTCTCCAGGGTTGTCTCAAATTTAACAGAATGCACCTGAGCCATTAGAGGCTTGTGGGGTCTAATCCTAATCCAGAGAAGGTGGCAGCTGGGCTCTATTGGGATAGCTTGAAAGCACTGAGGAGAATTCATGAGAACTCCTCCAGTGTCCACAAGTATACAGTGGGACACACGTGTTGAAATTCAATAACAGAGACTATGACTGTTGCCCTGGGATTTTCATGAGAAAGATGCAAATGGCAAATGGGAGCAAGATACTATATGAATATCCAGGTAGTGCTTTCTGAGATTAAATAAACATCTACTGCTGCTGAACAATGAATGTATTGTATTACTGTTTAAATACTTCATGGTGCCTCCTCCATCTCTGTAGCTCAGGATCCAATCAGAGGCCTTAGAAATAATTCTAGCCAGGCCAATCCTACAGAGGAGTGCCCCACAGTCCCCTTAGTCTATGAGCTGGCTACATGAACTTTTGCTTGAAGAATTTTAGGATTTGAAATGTGCATTTTACAGCTGCACAGTGAGAGCTATGCATGAAATAGTGCAATTTTGGTACCACCTGACTGTGCATGGACCACAGCTCTGACCTTCCACCAGAGTGGACTTAAATCACACCTCACAGTATCCTCGCCATTCAGTACAGTGTGGTTCTTCCTCCTTCCCCTCCTCATCACACAATTTTCTTGCTCTCTGCACTATTTTGTTGCTCTGGAAACATATGTTTGCAAATTATTCAGATAAATATCTGACACAAAATGATAATATTAAAGTCTTGACTTTATCGTGAGGTGTCCCTCCTTCCTATACATTCCCATTGGTGCTGTAGGGCTGATCATGCCAAACTCATGCATGAACGGTTTCTGCAATTTTGGAGTCATAGCAACTAAATATATTGATGTATTCCATGAATGAAACTAATTTCAGCAGTTTGTTCTTTATTTAAAACAAGAGTTTCCATTTGAAATCTACACTTGAAAAGTGAAACTAGGACTCTGCACATGCAAAGCATGCACAAGCACAAAGTGTCTGTTTCACTTTTCAAATAGAGATTTCAAACGAAATAACACATGTTTTTAAAAAGAATATATTGCTGAAATCAATTTAATTCATGGAATGCATCAATAGAGATTTTGCAAAGTTTTAATTTGCCAAAGAAGTTGCCAAATTTGAGTCTGTGGACAATTTTGTGAAGTTTTTCTTTTAATAGGAAATTTATTGTTGGAAACTGTGCCTGAAACTTCTTCTTAGGTACACCAAGCTGAAGCTGGGACAAATGAAGCTACTGATAACAAACATTGCAAGGTCAGCAGTCCCCTATCACCCCACTCCATAGCCTGGATGACCCTGTGCCACCCCAGCCCCCCATGGTACCACCACCACATGCTGCATATACTCCTCAGTCTCAGTCAGGAGCAATTTAACATTTTCTGAACTGTGTTCAGGATACAGTCACACTTGTCACTGCCAGTGTGACATGTTGGCAAATACCCAGTATTGCTACCACTCCAGTTGGGCTCTGTACAATCTCCTCCCGCCAGAGTCAACTACTACCCCTAGTACCTGTGCCCAATGCACTGTAATGCACAGAAAGGAGTTACCTGCTGTTTGGCCACTACTGTAGTCTAGATATCTATACTGGGGATCTATTATCCAGATCAGGCTCAGTGCAACCACCATCAGCACTCAATGGGACACCGCAACCTCCTCCTTGACCACTGTTCCTGAGCAAGAGATTTTGCTACCTCTCAGACTGATACTCTTGTTGCTGCCTACCCCAGCACCCACCAGTGTCGATGCCAAAGATGTGGCAGAGAATAATTTGGCAACATGACTATCACCACCCCACTTCCACTGACTACTCCTTTTATGTTCCTTTTAGGCATAACTTGGTCACTTTTTGCTAAATTTGTCTGAAACTTGGCATGGTTTATCTGAAGAGGAGATACATGTTTGGTGCATTCTAGATGGTTATTTGACTTAAACTACAGAGCTGGAATCATGGTAAATCTGGGAGGTAAATGTGGGGTTCCTGCAAACCACATGAATTTGAGATATAAAGATATATATATTGTCCCTTAACCCCAAACACTGACAAAGTTATGGCTTGTTAAAGTTGCAGTGTTATCCTATGGGGATTTTCATTTTCAACTTTTAAATTTTTTGCATGACTACTTTCAGTTGGTATTTCTCAAGGACTTAGTCTTTTAGTACTCATATATACCACAAGTCCTTTCTTTTGTGGTATTAAAGAGAACATTGTGAATTTGGTAAAATTACTGAATTTCTCTGTGAAGCAGAGTTTTCAGACTTCACACACCACTCTGCGCCAACATATTTACCATCAAGTGTCTCTTTTCAGTTGACTTCTGTTTGCAGTACCAGTGGTACAGGTATTGTTGGCCATGTGTCCAAGTGCCAAAATATGTGGTGAGTAATAAAACTTGTTTGAAGTTTCACATTGAGCACAGCTTTAATGTAAGTAGCTGGATCTCTTCTTCAAAACAAGTTACATGAAAGAAAATAATTTTTGTGAAATAATGGAATGTCAAATTTGTTACCCACTTAAAAATTCTGGATCAGCCCTGCAGGCCAGAGACTGATGGACTCAGGCCCTAGACGGTGCCATCAACATATGAATATATATATATACAAGGGATGCTCCATAGACTGACTGCTAATCTTTGTTGGAAAATAGATTGGGGCACCAGGGATAAGGATCAGAACTTCTTTACAGTACTTTGTTTCCTCTGTTGCTGTGGAAAAAAATGTGTTGCAAGTTGGGCAGGGTTTCTACTCCTTTTGATTAAGTAGGACACCAAGGCTAAGCTTGGTGTAGCACTTGGAAACCATGTTTCCCCAATACAGTTCATGCTGGCTCACCTTGTGAGGAGGGGTTCCTGCAAGAAGGCTTTCTGCTCTCTATTTAATGACTTGATATGGAAAATTCATTCCACAGCCAATATTCTTGCTCCTGGGATAGAGGCAGCAATATGATGATCAAACCGTTATCTCTGTGATCGATTTGCTTTGTGGCTGGTGTGTAGACCTGTGTGAAAAACTTCCATCAGCAGAATTTGCACAAAAGTTGGACTTTACTTTTGCAAAAGTTCAGAAATGATTTTGGTAACTTTCATGGAAATCATGATTTAGAATGGCAAAATTAATGCATGAACTGCGGTTAACGATAAACTGTGTAACAAAATTCCACAGAACTGATCACTGTCAGAGGTTGGCAGTTTAAATACATTAATCCAAATGCATATTATTCATTCCACAGTTCAGTGAGTCACTGAACTGTGGCATGAATGTATGAAATGAAATCTGTGTAATTATGTATTGCTGGCTCCCCATTTATTTATGTTTCCTATACTAGGTGTGAGTTGCACCCCACCCTTTGATCCCTGGCCCATAATAATTTAACATTTCCTGGTATCAAGTGGTACCCTTGCTCTCTGATTACCACCTCCTAAAATGTAATACAGTATTTCCCTGGTGTCTAGTGGCACCTCCCACTCTGGTCACCAGCCCCCTAACAATTTAATATTTCCCTTGTGTCTAGTGGTACCAACCACCCTCCAGTTGCTGGTTCCTTAATAGTTCCTGGTGTCAAGTGGCACTTCACTCTCCGATCACTGACTCCTGTATTTGCTGATGTGCTCCACCTACAGCCTCACTGTGAACTGAAGTGCCTGTCACAGGTTTGCAACTGCATGCTTGTTCCTTAGCCTTTGCATTGCATGGTAGTCTTGAGACAGTCTCCATGACTACCGCTCAATGTAAAGACTAAGGAGGAGTGTGCAGTTGCAGTTTTGTGACTAGCACTTCAGTTAGCAGTTAGGATGGAGACAGTGGCACATCAGCAAATATGGGGCCAGTGATCAGAAGGGTGAACCATTACACATGAGGAAAATGTTAAATTGTTAGAGGGACAGCAATCATAGGCTGGGGGTACCACTGGATACCAAGTATGTTTTTTTTTTTCCAGGATGGCATGGAAATTAACTGCAGAATAATTACATGAATTGTGGATTAATGTATTCGTTCTGCAGTCCATATGTATTATTTCACAGTTCAGCAAGAAAATGTCATGGAACAGGGTTAGAATTCATCAAACACATTCAGAAGACTTCTGATTTTGCCTCAGGCAGAAGTTTGTAAAATTCTGTGAAAGTTGGCAAACTTTCACAAATGTTTTGCTTAAGTGGAATTCACAACTTTCGTGCAGCTCTACCTGTGTGTGTGTTAAGCATTAGAGGGCAGCATGTGCCAACGACAGCTCAAACTTTGTGGACTGTCAAGTGTCTCTTTCTAGTTAAATTCTGTCAGAAGTACCTGTGGTATAGGTCATGTCACCCAAGGGACTGTAAAAGTGCCAAAGATGTACTGTACGGTGAGTAATAAAACTTGTCTGGAAATGACATGTAAAGTGCAGCATTGTTGCAAGATCCTTCTGCAAAAAGAGTTATACGAAAGGAATTTTTTTTAATAATAGACTGGAGTGCTACCCTTGTCAAATTTGCTACCCCTTAAAAACTCTAGATCAGTCCTGCAGGCCAGACACTGAGGGTTCTAGGCCCTTGACAGTACTCAAGGTACAAACACATACATGCAAGAGGGTGTTCCACATACTGACCACTAGTGTTTGTTAGAAAATAGACAGGGGAACTAGAGAACAGGATCATAACTCTTTACAATACTTTTGTTTCTCTCTGTTGCTGTGGCACAAAAATGTATTGCAAGTTGGGCAGGATTTCTACTGCTCTTGACTAAGTAGGGATCCAAGAATGAAGTCTGTATAGTGCTTGAAACCACTTTTCCCCAATAGAGTTTATGCTGTCTTGCCTTGTGAGGAAGGGTTGCTGCAAGACGTCTTCCTACTCACTTTTAGTTGCTTGATCTAAAAATTAAAACCACAGTGACTCGAAAAACTGGGGGTTTCATGCAACTTATTTTGGGTTGGGGATCAGACTCATGCATCTTCTCCAAATCTTTGAGGGGAGTGGTATTCATCATGCAACTCCTCCAATTTTTTTTGCAATTCCTATGTTTTTACAACTGCATAGCGAGAGCTATGCATGACATAGTGTAAGTACATTGAAAATGGGGTTTTGGCATAATGTGACTGAGAATATATCACAGCTGTGTCCTTCCACTGGGGTGGACTTGAAACACATCTCACTGTGTCCCTCCATTCAGTACAGTGCAGTTGCTTCCTCCTTATCCCCTCTGTGCCACACTATTTTCTTATTTCCTGCAGTACTTTGTTGCTTCCTAAACATATGCTTGAAAATTATTAAGAGAAATGTCTGATACAAACTGATAACATTAAAGTCCCAACCTTATCTTGAACCATCCCTCCTTACCACATGTTCCCATTGGTGCTATAGCACTGATTGTGTTGAACACATGAATGAACAGTTCTGTGATTCATGAATGAAGCTAATTTTGCTAATTTTTTTTTGTTTTTAAAAGGAACATGTTTCTGAAATTAACTTAATTCATGGATTGTATCAATATATTTAGTTGCTATGACTCAAAATCATGTTTAAAATGGAGCCTTTATTTAATATTGCACTCATGCTAGTTTCATTCACAGTACAACTAGTTATTTCAAGCATTTCCTCAACCCCTGTCATGTTCATTAGTCCTTGCGTCTTTGGGGCAGTTGAGAGATATTAAGAGCTGTGCACTGCATGCCATGCTACTATGGAACCCTGGTTGTCACTCTGGTGTATGGATATTCATAATTCTCCTTACCATTGTGTCACCGAGTAGACTCAGTGTGCACCAGGCAGGATCTGCTCATGCCTGCTTCATCACAGCAGCTGGTGCCGTGCTGGTACTGGTGCTGCTGAGTCTGACACAGCAAGCACCTGGTAGCCACCTACTGTATTCCAGACACCAATCACTCTGATTGTCCAGCCTAGTCTATCAGCCTGTGCTGCAAGCACCAGGCGGACACGCACTGTATATTTGGGAACCAACTGCTCTGATTGTACAGCCTAGCCTGTCAACCTGTGCTGCCTACATACCAGTGTGATTGTCACAGCTGCAGAATTTGAACTGACTGGGGATCTTCTCATGCCAATAAGAAAAGCCCAACATCCTCGTGTTGCCAGCTGGTGCCTGTGCTGCCTCAACCTTCTCCTCCTTCTTGTCACCATGAAGGTGTAAAGCATTTATTTCATGTTATTTGTAGGGCTTCTCAGCTTCTTCCAAAGAAATGTGAGTGAAAACGAACAAACAAAAAAACTAGAGGATGCGTGTAAGTGAAGTTATGTTCCAAAGTGACATAGTAGAGTTGTCGAATACTGTGGTAGAGTAATATGAAAATACATGCAAACACTCCATTTGTTTGGCATTTCTCTGTTCTATCATGTGCATAGTTATATCATTTTGTAGACTAGCAAGCCAGGGAAATAAGGTGATGGGAATAGAATTGGACCAGCTGCAATTATATCACTCTGTATTGTGTCTGTGGGAAGGAAAATATGCAGCAAGGCACATTCTTCAGCACTTGCAATATACTACCGATTCTAATGTGGAGTTAGTAGCTATTTAATAATATGTTATTTCTTATTATATTTATCAGTTGTTACAATGAATGGGTGTTGTGTGTGTTGTTTTTGTTTGTTTTGTTGTTCATTATTGTTACTCTATTGTTCAGGGTGATTTTATCCGGTGATCATACAGAGTATATACAACATTTTAGCATCATTTTGAAGTTGCATTAATTTCAGAAACTTTGCTAGCATTCTGGGATCTTGTAAGCTAAACACTATTGCAAAATAAAACAAATCGTTAATTATGTAGCATAACATGCTGAAGTTGATTCATTAGCATTCCCAGTGTTGGAACAGTTCTACTTTCATAAAGACTATACTATAATGTACATGAACAGAAAATAAGAAGAAAAATTGAATTGCTAGCTTTTAATGCATGGTCATGTGATATCTCTCAGTCAATGAAGTTTCAGGATTTTTCTTTGCCATTTTATAAATAGCTTCAAGGTGATGTCACTGTTTAGTTTGAGGTCCGTGCTCTCTGTACATTGTTATTTGAAAGTCCAATGTTAAATATTTATTTATTTACGTTTTGGTAACCAGGTAGGTGCGCTGATCCAGAGGACCATTTTCAGTCATTTACCTGGGCCACAAGGTGGCGTGTACATAGATTATAAGCAGTAGATGTAATATACAATTTAAATATACTGTACAAGCATCAATAGACAACAAGTAGACAGAAGCTTACTTATGGTAACCAAACAAAGGTAAGTGAAGTAGCCTAGGGATACTAGCACTAGTACAATGGGAGAAAAGTTACAGGATGACAAGGAGCAGTTAAACATAACCGACTTATCAGGTTTAAGAGGCAGCTTCAGAGTCAAGCATGGGGGTTAGTGCTTTAGGACAGTGGTGGGTCTGAGAGTAGGATGGGCAGGAAGTGCTTGACAGCAATAGGATTATGGGGTTGTCTCCTGCACTGCCCAGTGTGCATATGCAGGTGGAGTCTTCATTAGCCGGGCCTTTAGGTTAGATTTGAAAGATGCATTGGAAGCAGATGTCCGAACAGGCACTGGGAAACGATTCCAGAGGGAGGGGCAGTGACAGAGAAGACCTTACTGCCCATTGCTGTAGAGACACGGGGAACTTCCAAGGATTGGATGGAGGATGCCCTAAGAGATATCGTGGATGCTCTGTGTATGAGTAGTGGGTGTATGGGGACAGCTGGAAAATTCTGAGGGCATTGTCTACTAGGCAACCTCCAGTATAGTCAAAGTGTACCTGGAGAGGGAGCCAACCAAGGGACTGGTAGAGTGTACAGTGATGAGTTAATGAGGGGCTTTGAGAACAAAGTGACAGATGGCATTGTATGTCGTGTTAAGGCTGGAGTGTTTCTTTGTGGACACATGGGAGTAGATAGGGGAGCAGTAGTCATGGAGTGGGAGGAGGTTTCCCTGTGCAATGGCGAGATGTGCTTCAGATGATAGCAGGTGGCTTGTGCAGTATGCCACTCCTAGCTTCTGGTTTATCCTATTTATAGTCAGGGTTGTGTAATCATTATAGGTGAGTGATGGGTCGAGGGTAACACAGAGATGTTTGAAAGAGCTGACCTGTTCAAGTGGAGGTCCTGCAGGTGTATATATGGTGAGGGAGGAGTTTAACTTGGTTGACTTGTTTAGGAAAGGCTTTGATCCGAAGAGCATGGCCTTCTTTTTTTCCATTTACAAGGAGTTTTCTAGATGTGAACCAGTGGACAGCAGCTGCATAGCTGTCAGTGAGAGGAGGAGATGGCCTCTATAGACTTATTGCTGTGGTATAGGACTAGGTCATCTGCATAGAGGAGTGTGTTGCAGTTTAGGCTATGAACTGGTAGAGCATTGATAAATATGCAGAAAAGAAGAGGGCCAAGGATTGATCCCTGAGGAACTCCAGTGTTGATGGGTAGGAAGCTGAGGCTACTTTGCCTATAAGCATGGACTGGGTCCTGTTTGTAAGGTAGCTATGAAACCAGGATGCAGGTCCAGGGGCACAACTAAATTGTTGAAGTGAGGAGAGGAGAAGTTGGTGGTCAGCAAGGTCAAACGCCTTTGATAAATCAACAAAGACTGCACCGTGGCCATACCCGTGTCCATATTACTGAGGACATGGTTTGAGAACACTGCCAGGGCAGAGGAGGTGCTGTGGTGTTTGCAGAAACTGTGTTGAAATGGACACAGGAGGTTATAGTTATTGAGATGTTTGGTTAGTTGGGAATAGACTACTTTCTCAAGTAGTTTGCTGAGGTGTTGTAGCAGGGATATGGGCCGATAGTTTTCCAGGCAACTGGGGTCTCTGGCCTTGAGGATGGGTACCACACTTGCATGTTTCCAGGTGTCAGGCACTGTTGATGTAGACAGGTCGAGGTTGAAAATGTGTGTTAGTGGTTTGACAAGGGTTGGGGAGATGATCCTCAGGAAAGCAGGTATAGTCTGTCACTTTCAGGGCTGCCTTTAGAAGGGAGGGTTTTCAAGAGTTTTATAATGGTCTTGGGAGTAATGGCCTGAAATAGAATGGAGGGTGAAGCTTCGTGTTTGTGGGAGTGGAGGGGCTACCGCTACTGTTTGGGTTAGAGGGAGGTTGAGGAGGGAGCTTGCTGAGGTAAGGTATCAGGTTGGTAAACATAGTGTTTAGGAGGTCAGCGATGAGAGCAGGGTTATTGATGGTGCCTGCTGGGGATGCAAGTTGCGTTATTTGTTTACTGGTCTTTGGGTTTAGGATGGACCCAACTGAGGCCCAGAAACTACTTGGATTCCTAGGTATTTTTTAGAGCTCAGTGAAGTATTTCTTTTAAGTTACTTTGCCAGCTGCTTACAAGCATTTTGCAGTTACCTGTAGGCATTCCATAGTTGTGGGATGGAGATTCTTTGAATGCTCTCCATTTAGAGTCCCTGACCTTCATTTGCAGTAACAGTTCTTTTGTTATCCAGCGATGCATCCTCCCATAACTCTTCTGGTTTTGATGGGAAAATACTGGTCCTGAAGTTTCTGAAGGATGCAGGTGAAGTATCGGACAGCAGCTGAGACATTTTCAAGCTGGTATAGGAGGACCAGTTTAAGGACATAGCTTCCCTAGTCACAAGTTCATGATTCTGGCTGCTGAAATTTCAGAAGGACAGTAATTTTGCTGGTGGGTGAACTGACTTATTGTTCACTACAATGTAGGTGGGGGAGTGGTCGCTAATTGCATCCAACATGGTGCCTGTTTGGAGGAGAGTCAGACTGGTTAGTTAGAATCCGATCAAGGATAGAAGTGGTTTGATGTGTGTTGGTTGACTCTTGTTGTGGTCAAGATTACTTGCTCTAGGTTTTGTGGCTTTAGTAGGGCTGCGATTCGGGATTGAGTTTGCTGTCCAATTGAGATTGAAATCCCCAGTAGGAAGACATCTCTAGATGGGGTGGTGCCTGCTAGACCAGACAGTAAGCTAGATAGTCCCTGAGTAGTAGCTGGAGGATGGTTGTAGCAACAGCCAACATAAAGTTTTTGAAGCACTAATGGTTAGCTCAGTAATCATCCACTCACTAAGCGAGATGGCAGTGGAGCAGGCAACAGTGGCAGCTGATATATGGTCCTGGACATACAGTGCAACACCACCTCCTCTTTTCCTGCCCGGCCTATCTAGCCAGAGGCAGAAGTAGCCTTGGAGTGGTACAAGGCATTGTCATGGTATGGTTTTAGCCAGGTCTCCAGGAGACCTAGCACATGGGGCTTGTATAGGGTCACTCAGGCCTCTACCACAGTGAACTTGGAAGGAAGGCTACATACATTTAGGTGGGTGATCTTGATACCATAGCATCCAGCCTATATGGCATTAGTGTGGTCAATGTGTACATTTGTAGGTCCAGGGTTGGTTTCAATGTCCCCTGCTAGCAGGGCTAGTAGAAGTAGGGACAGGAGGGAGCAGGTCGGGGAATGCCAGTGGTGTTTATTGATCGTGGTGGAATAAATCAGATAACCTACTTGCCTTTTTCAGCGTTGATAGGGACAACAAAAATACTGACGCTAGGGGTGTGACCTTATTTGGGGCCATGTTGGGCAGGCTGAGAGTAAGGGTGCAGTGGTGAGGAATTTTATTCAGTTGTTAGAATTGATGCAGCTGAATCTGTTGCTAGCAGTAGCCCAAACAGCACGGATTTAGCCAGCAAGAAAAGACTTGCATTGATTTGGGGCATTGATAGGGAAAGGTATTTAGAGTTAGGAGGAGTTATGGGAAGAGGATGAAACAGAAAGCCATATTCCTTAGGGAGTGGTTCTTGTGTGAATAGAAAGTGATTTTAGTAGAGGTGGAGTGATTGAGCAGTGCAGGGTATTGAACAGTGGCCAATAGTGGTGGATTCAGATAAGCTGCAAATGGCAAACAGCACTGATTGGTTTTGAGCTCAGGGCACTCACGTGATATCACGAATAAATTGCGATGTCGACCAAGGGTGGTGGCAGGGTCAAAGTTTCACACTGAGAAAGTCTCAACATGGAGCCATTGGAGCCATTCTTACTGTTGATTACCTGCGGGCATGTCCGAGGAGCACTGCACTTGTGTTGGGGAGGGTTCAGGAGGGCACCACTGCTTCAAGACATCCCTCGACACTTGCTACTGGACTGCTGTGATGGAAAAGAATACAGTTTAAGTTAAGGAGGTAGGTGGGTGGGGAGGGTCTGAGAGAAACACAGAAAGAGGGAGGAGGGGCTGACTCCATAAATGTTTTGTGTGCTTCTTAGTAACCACAGCCTCCCTGAGCTAACATAGGTAATTCTGTGAAGCACAGTGCTTCAAAATACATTTCAGTTTGGAGAAAGAGAAAACTCCGAATAACATTTGCAGTCTTACAAGCTTTTTAAATTAGCTCAAGCAGAGAGGCTCACTTAAAAACATTTGCAGTCTCTATTAAATTAACTTGAGCTGTGGAGAAAGGCTCCTTAAAACATTTGCAGTCTCTTAGCCTTGGCATAATAATTTAAAGTGAGCAGGTAGGCTTAAAGTAAATACAGCTAAGGTCTTAAAGTAACTAGGAGATGGGCTCCCAACACAGTATGCAACTTAAGTAGAGACTAATCAAAAACTATCAGCATTGCTATGCCAACATAAAGGTCTGTTGTTTTGGTGCCAAAGTCCATAATTCAAAAGTTTCACATGGAGAAAGTCTCAACTTGGAGCCGTTGGAGCCGTTCTTACTGTTGATTACCTGCGGGCATGTCTGAGGAGCACTGCACTTGTGTTGGGGGTTCGGGAGGGCTCCACTGCTTCAAGACACCCTCACAACTGGACTGCTGCGGCATGTCCGAGGAGCACTGCACTTGTGTTGGGGTTGTTCGGGAGGGCTCCACTGCTTCAAGACACCCTCATGACACTCGCTACTGGACTGCTGCGGCATGTCTGAGGAGCACTGAGCTTGTGTTGGGGAGGGTTCGGAAGGGCTTGATTGCTTCAAGACACCCTTGTGACCTTCACTACTGGACTGCTGTGGGCATGTCTGAGGAGCACTGCGCTTGTGTTGGGGGTTCGGGAATGCTCCACTGCTTCAAGACACCCTCACAACCCTCGCTACTGGACTGCTGCGGGCATGTCTGAGGAGCACTGCACTTGTGTTGGGGGTTCGAGGAGGCTTCGACTGCTTCAAGACACTCGCAACCCTCGCTACTGGACTGCTGCAGGCATGTCCGAGGAGCACTGTGCTTGTATTGGGGGCTTTGAGGAGGGCTTCACTGCTTTAGGACTCCCTTGAGACCCTCTACATTGAAATATGAAGTACAGAACAAAGCTTTGGAATGTTTGCTGTATCTCTTGGTTAACTTTTGTGCTCATCAGGTGACCTTCAGTTCTATTTCACAAAATGCTTTAAAGTGTCATTCAACATGTAGTAGCATTTGTTTTATATATCAATATTTTTTGTTGACTGGGAAAGGAGGGCTAATACAATAATAATTTCCATCATCCGTCATACAGCTTTTTGTTTTTGCAGCCGTAGGCACTGACCAGATTTTGTTGTCATTTTCTTCTGACGAGATGAGGACTTGGACAATAATAACTCAGGTTAAACTTAGAGTCTGTGCCAATAGGTGACACTCAAAACAATTGGCAGCCTAGGCAGAAATTACAGTTCCTGTTACCGATGGAGAAACCCCAGGGTGAGTCAAAGTCATTTTTATGCTTTTGTTGATCAGAAAAAGGGTTAGCAATTATGCCTATTTTCATCTTTCTCCCAGGGGATGTAGGTGAAGAAACAGTTGTAAACGGGCATATTAAATATGTATATACATGGGAGGCAGTATACCATAGAGGTTAAAGGGACACTGTCAGCTTTTTTTAAAAATTCTAAAGCATTTGTTAGCAGTTGTCCTGTTGGCATTATTATGACTGCATCATACATAAATGCCCCAGGATTTACATATAGGCCGGATATTCAGACTGCACCTGGCAGTGGCGCAAGCCAGGCACAGCACAACTGGGATGCGTTAGCTAGAACTCAGGTGATATTCAACGGTGATGTGCCATGGCACAGCACCATTGAATATGGTATGGACCACACACAGTGCAGTGGCACCGCGTATGGTGCAGTGGCACCAGGCCGTGCAACAGATGAGCATGGGGATGCACCAGCACAAACGCAGTTGCGCTGGGTGCATCACTCACGATATTCAGCAAAGGGCAGGCAAATGAGGCCATAATATATGCAAGATGCAACTGGGGCCATTTGCATGTCAAGATGGCCCCATTTGCATGCTTAGCAGGGCCACCTGGTGAATTGCGCCTGTCACCCTGCACAGTACGACGTGGTGCACAGTGGGGGTCCTGGGGCATCCCCTGCCCAGTAGCCGCGATCGTAGTAATACGTCCTTAAAACAATTCCTGGTAGTCTAGTGGTACCTCTCCTCATGTGTCCCCGATCATGGTAATTCACTATCTAGTAATGCCCTGGTGATCCAGTGGCACCCCTCCTCCACTGCTGTGATCGCCATTCATTCCCATGAATACAAGCCCTGGTGATCCAGTGGTACCCCCTCCATTGCCGTGATAGCTGGTATCTTACTGTAATAGTAATTCTTGTAGTCCAGTGGCCCTCTCAGCCTTTACTGCCAGCACATTACGGGTTATCGCTCTGGCAGTTCAGTACTACCATTGCCATTTATCATAGGTCCTGATAAAACACCCCTCGGTGATCCAGTATATTTTCACTTTCATTCAATACAGAATTTTGCCCACTCCTTGATCCCCCCATCATCAGCTTAGCAGTTGTAACTCACTCGCTTATTGCCCAGCTTCCATCGGTCAACAGAGTTCAGTATGGGTTGTAGGGCATATTAGTACCAGATAGTCTCACTTTGTGAATGAAGTCATTCACATATTTGGGACTGTCTAGTACAGTATGCCTTGCAAGCCCATGCTGTACCAGTCATTCGGGCGGTGGACGGGCAGTATGCGGGTGGTTAAAGCTGCCCACGTATGATGGGGAGAAGCAGGTGGGCAAGGGGTTCTGTGTGGGTCGGAGGGGGTGGGGATGTCACTGGATCATAAGGAATTGTTTTATGGAGCTTACCGCGATCACGGCAATGGGCGGGGGTACCACTAGACTACCAGGGCTTGATATTACAGTGATGTACTGACAATCAGGGACATGGAAGGAGGGGTTCCACTGACTACCAGGGATTACTATTACGTTAGGTAACAGCAACGCGGCAATGGGAAGGAGGGGATGCCACTGGATCACCAGGGCATTACTATACAGTGAATTACCATGATCAGGGACATGGAGGGAGGTGGGTACCACTAGACTACCAGGGCATTATGGGTGCTTGTGGATGGTGCTTTGGTGGGCAGGTGGCCACCCATGGCTGGTGACTGCTGTGTTGCACCCTGCACACAGCAGCCCACCTGTGGGTGGCCAGGAGTCATTCCTCCAATTCACAGGCTCAGCTTTGAGTACCTCTATGTGGTGCAATGCAGGACTGCACCAGCATATGCGCTGCACATCCCGGGATGAATATCAAGATGTGCCACATATGCATGGGCATGCCCTGCATCTGCACTGCATACAATTACATTGTGCCCCAGCACATCGGGATGTGCACTGTGTCTGGCAGTCTTTCTGATATCCCACCGGTGTAATGCAGGGTTGCGCTGGTGCAACTGTGTTGTGCCATGTGCAACCTCTTTGAATATCCAGGCCATAAGATGTATTTCTTCATTTTTTAGGCTAAAATAAATTTTACTGAACCAAGTTGAGGTCTCACCAGCTGATGCTCTCATGCAACCATGGTGCTGCATCATGAGTGAACACATTCATGATCATATGGATTTTGTAATGCACATGAAATACATCCTGTGTTACTATCTACTTTAATGATTTCTGCAATGTAATTTCTTTGCAAAACAAGTACTCTGACCCCATTAATTTAGTGTTTGAAAACTGAAGTCATAATTCTGGACATGTGAATTGGTTTCAGCACTAAATTAACCAGGTTGGAGTGCTTGTTTTGAATAAAGAGTTACCTTGCTGACATCAGAAGAGTAAGTAGTAACACAGGATGTGTTTTACCCATGAGCATAACAAAATTCCAAACTCACTAATGAACATGTTTACGCATGGCTCAGCACCATGGATGTGTGGAATCATCAACTGGCGGGCCTTCAACACAAGTCACATACCATTAAATTTTAGCCAAAAATGAATACATAGAACTTATTTGCAAATCCTGGGCATTTATGTATTTTGCAGTCATAATACTGGCAACAGGTCATTTGTTAAAACATGCTTTGAAAGTTTTTAAAAGCTGACAGTGTCCTTTAAGAGCACTGAGCTGCAGATCTGGAAAATTGGCTGTGAATCCCACAGCCACCTGTGACATAGTGTGTGACTATGAGCAAGTCACTTAACATCCCTGAACTCCCAGGACACACCTGGAAACAAGTCTTGCCTCAGTGTGTCTTTGGAAGGTGATTTGAAAATGGAGTAAAACAAAATTACTATGTTGCAATTGTGGATACAAATGTACAAATAAAACAACCATTATTAGTAAATATTGAAATATATCAATGTTTGTTCATAATTTTGTTTTTGTTTTTCTTTAAATGTTGACTGTACATTTTCAGCACAGTCTGTTTCTGACACTACCTTAGAAACATGACAAGTGCCATTTATGAAATCCTGACCAAAATGCCATTTGCAGCACAAGTGAAAAAAATGTTTTGGGCAGGATTTGCAAACTGGCACCTGTTATGTTTATGAGGTGGGTATAAAAGGGCTATGTTGGAAATTTGAAGTAACAGTCTGGAAAAATAGTAAAGTTACAGTATGAGTAAATGTTGAAAAATTTCAACATTTCTTCATAACTTTCTTATTATTTTAAATTCTGACCCCAACTTTTCAATATAGTCTTTAATGACCCCACCTTATGATCACGAAAGGTGGAATTGTTTAAATCCTGTTCAAAAGGTAATTTCATGGCATGACTGCAAAAACATGGCTCTCACAGGTGATTTGAAAATGACATCTCCCTTGTCCATGAGGTGGGGTAAAAAATTACTATGTTAAAAATTGAGGTAAAATGTTAAGCAATGACAAAGTTCAAAATGCATTAATTAAAAGCCATTAAATGGACTTACCTTTGTTTTCAGTCAGATCATGGTCATGCGACATAGAGAGAGGTTTTGCTGGTCAAGAAAGGGTTCTGTCATTGGACCTTAGAGAGGTGAGTGAGGGGTAGGGATGTGGAGTAGTGGGTATAGATAGGAGGGTTGGGATGGGATCACTGGTGGCCTACAACACATCAATGGACATTTCCCTGCTTTTCAGGTGATTAAAAAGAACAAAGATGGTTTTCTTAATTACAGGTTCCAACACACTGAGGATTGGGCATCCCAGTGTTGGTGAGTTCTGGGGGAGCACCATGGGTAGGCACCCTGGTGTCACATACAGTGTAGTGGGTGTTAGCCAGCACCAGGGGTTGGGCACCTTAGCTTAGGCATGAGTGTGAGAGCTGTTGTTTACCAGCACTGGGGTGGGCACCCAGTGTTGGCTTCTATCACTAGGTTGGTCATGAAGGCAGTACAGTGGGTGGCAGGGCTGAGCAACTACAACTGTTTTTGCATTAGAGCTGGATCAAGCTGGAGGTGGAGTACTGACAGGGGATTGAGCACCTGCTGCTGTTTTATAGAAGAGCTGGATCAGGTGGGAGGGAGAATACCAGTGGTGGGATTTGCACCACCACAGGTGTTGTATTAAAGCTGGATCCGGCAGGAGGGAGGATACCAGCAGTGGGACTAAGCCCCAGCTCTGGTTTTGTAAAGAGTTGGATGGCTGGGGGTGGATTACGGTAGTGGGGTTGAGCACTTACTGTGGGTTTAGTGAATATCATCATGGTGATCACAGACAGGAAAAGCTGTGACCATTGGTAACATCTCTGCTATCCCCAGGATAGCAGAGAAAGAAACAGAAGCAGAACTAACTACACGGGAAGCATTGCTGATAGGATATACAATTTACACAAGCAAAACCCACTTCTAGTGTACATTTTCTAGTGTTGTGATTGGCCAAGCACTTTAATAAAAAAAAAGATGATGAGGGCAGAGAAAGGCAGAAAGTGGGTAGAATTGGGGAGGAGATTGTATATTCTGAAGCTGTGATAGGTGAAGAAGGGCTATGTCCCTAAAGTTCTCACAGTTCAGACTGACCACAAGATGTTCACATATTTGGCAAGTGAACATAATAAAAACATCCCCCACCTATGAAACATCAATACTCATCCTCATCCCAAAGCCCCAATTATTAGAAACAGACTTCCATCTCCCAACCCTCATTGTATCCAATCCCACCTCCACAGCTCTTGCAATGTTAAGCAGATTCCATAGCAAAGCAAGCATACCCATTCCTAAGCCTTATAGAAGTCTTTCCCAATACCACCCTCCTCCCCACCCCAACCCAGTTAAAATAAGTAAATCTCCATCCCTCATCCTCAAGGCACCCAGTCCCATCTTTCTGCTCCTATACCAATCTTCAAAGTGATACTGATTGAAGAAGTCCATTGGCAAAGCAGAGACCAGTCCTTAATCAGCTGATTACAATCAACTTGCAATTTCATACATTCAAATGGTGGCAGCTAAGGTAGTGGAAGGCTCTGTGCCAACTACCGCCCTGTCGCTGGACTTCTTCAATTAGTATCCTTTTAAAGTATGGCATGGGAATGATGGTTGAATGGGTATTTCATTCCTAAATCATCAGGGCTAGGGGAAGAGAGGGTAAAAGTGCTTCACAGGTGGAGGAGGTTTATTTTCTTTTAAAAACAAAACTTTGATGGGGGAAGTTGAGGTTGGCCAGAAAACTATGCAAAATGTGCATAGTGCAAAGCCTATCACTTCCCACCAACTTTGACAGTGAAGGTTCAGTTTCCTGCCTTTCTCATTGTGAGAGGTTTCTGCTTACAGTGGGTGCTGTACTTTCTCAATGCTTTCCTGTTGCATCCATGCAAGCAATGGTGCATCACTGCCAGGAGGCAATACGTGCAGGCCACCATGATGTAGCGAGAGTTGCCAACCTGCTGATCCCTAGTACTGAAACAGGGCAGCTCAGGTGCCTGGCCAGCACATGGATCACAAAATGATCATACTCTGGGGTGTCACACAGATGAGTCTACAGTGAAGCAGGCCATTTTCAGCCCACATACACTAAAGAATGATGATTGTAAATGCAAAGCAAAGCGTAGTTACCTAACATTGCAGTAGATCTTCATGAGAAACTTCTCCACTGAGCCACATCATGAAACTGTAAGCTGTCGCTGTAGGAGGATCCCATGGAAATTATTGCTGGCTGGGGCTGCCCATGTCGACGCACATCATTGCTTGCCTGAAATGTGGGCATCCCCAGCATACCACAGTTCCCCACTGGAGATAAGCTGGGAGGATCACCGGATTGAGGGACTGAAGCAACCAGTACCAAACCAGGAACACAGTAGAGGACAAGAAAACCTGAGTATATTTGCTGTATTTAAGCAGCAGAGGAGAAACAATTTTTGAGATCAGGCAGTATTGTCACCCATCACCCAACAAGGAGGGAAGGAGGGAGGAGAGAGACCTTTGCTGAGTAGAGGAGATTCTCTCAAAGATCTCTGTTATGATAGGTAACTATTCTACCTTCTTCGAGGATATCTCCTTCCAGTTAGCCACATCATGAAATGATTCCCAAATAGTACCATGTACAGAGAGGACAGCAGGACCCAATGATCCTGAGTGAGGAGGTCTTGCAGAACACTGAGGCTAAAGGCTGCATGTCAACAAGAGAGGACATCCAGACTAATGTTTATGCATGAACAGCATGCCAAGTGACAGCAGCACATACTGTATGTCAGCAGCAGGCACATTTTGTAAACAGATCACTGAAGTAGCCACACCTTGGATGGAGTGAGCATGGACAGAACCAGGAAGCTGCTTACCACATGTCTAGTAACAAACATGATACAATTGGTCTGCAATTTGGGCAGACCCTGTTTGGAAATAGGGAGCCCACCATCCTGAGACAAAAGCTGTAGACAGTTGAGAGAATTTTCTACAGCCCTTTGTATGATCTAAGTACTAATGCAGCATCCTCCGACATCCAGCGTATGTTAACCTCATTCCCCACTGTCTGTGGAGATGAAAAATTAACAGGATGGTGAATACTCTGATTTAGTGTTCTTTCAGACACAATCTTTTGAAAGAAATGAGAATTAGTAGATAATGTAACCCTATCCTTGTGAAAAATAATAAAAACTGGGTCTGCAACTGGAGCTCATGATTCTGATACATCTAGCAGATGTCATAGCCATTAGGAACAGTGTCTTCCAAGACAGGAAGGCAGCTCACATAGCAGCAGGTTCTAATGGAGGTGCAATCAGGGTCTCTATTACAAAATTGAAGTCCCACACTGGAAGTGGATATCAAAAGGGGTGCAACAGTACAATACTTAGGAATCTATAGGAATCCGCCATCTGTGCCACTGTTTTGACGTCTGTGAGGGCATGAAAAGTCAATACCATAGCCAGTGGACCTTAAAGCAGCAGTACTATGAAAAAAATTGAGCTTTTTGACAGTTTATTCCTGTGCCCTGCTAATCATACACCTGGTACTCTTTCTCGCCGGCATTGTACTATCGCCAAGTAATTTGCTCAGTTATTCTCTGCTTTTGTTTACATTTCTGCCACTAAGCATGTTGCACTGGAACCTCTCTGCTGCCAACTGCACATGTGTATGACTTGCAGGAACATCAGGAATGGTCAGCAGAGGGTCCCTCTGCTGTTGTCAAAAGACGTGATGTGACTTGTAGAAAAAGTGCAGCTGAAAATTAGTCAGCTGCCATATTTGTAGCACTACAACAATTCAAATACATTGTAAATATCTAAAAAACTAAAGATGACTGAGAAAAAACATTTACAGGTATGAAACTGGAACTTTGGCTGCATGCTTATAGTCGAAAAGCAGAATTTGATAGCTCACTTCCTGATTTGGAAGTACTGCTGCTTTAATAGAGGAATACCCTAGTCTAAGTCTTTAAGGTACAAGAGGTAGTCCAGCTCTTCAGTAAATGGACACATAAATGGATGGCATGCCTAGTACACAAAATCATAACATGATTCTATTTCTGTGAGTAGGTGTACCATGTAGATGGCTTTCTAACTACCAGCAGAACATCTGCAACTGCCAGAAAACCCTGCAGTGGAAACATCTATGACCTCAGGTGCCAGCTGTGGTGGTGCAAGGATCAAAGATCCAGATGCAGCAGAGCAACCTGCCCCGATCAGAAATCCTGCCCACAGGAGGAGCAGTACCTGAGGTTCCACTGCCAGTTGTTGGAGTAAAAGGAACCAAACTTCAGAATCATGGTGGCAGCCTCAGCCTGCAGTTTGACCAAACCCTTTGTATTAGAAGAAATTGTGGAAAAGGATACAAAACCTCCTTTCCAGTAGAGGGACAATGTGTCTTACCAGAAAACTCCAGGCCCTGGAGGGAGTGATCAACCAGAAATGAAGCAGTTTTGCATTGTATGGAGATGCAAATAGGTCTGTGTATGGCTGACCCCATTTGTCGAAGAGGTTGTCCACGAGACTACAACTTCCCATTAGTGGCACAAAGCCTAGAACAGACTGAGGAGATCTGCAGAAGTGGATGTCATCTAGAAGATTGAGACTCAGTCTGGATAAGATAGAGATACTGGTGATTATGCAACCCCTAAACATTGTCTGAAACAGAGCTCTAGCCATAGGCTACCTTTAGAAAGGCAGTCTAAGCAACTAATGGCGAAGCACTAAAGGGCTGATAGTTAGTGATTCTGAAACTCAGTGAAGCAGAAGCAAAGTCCTCTCTCCATCTCATCTAGTTTCTCAACTCCTTATCAGGAGGAAGATCATTAATGCATTTGGGAGCTTTGGATGTGTCATGAGCAGCGTAATGACTATTACATTTATTTCAGGCTGTGAAGAGTAATAAGGTTTAGCAGTATAGGCTGACATTGTTTATCAGCCTTCCTAGGCACTGCTGGTAATTGAGTTGGCCTGTACCAGGAAGCTTGGTGTACCATCCTCAAGTGCTGAATGCAGTGGAGGAACTGTGGCTATAGGGAGGCTGAAACCTCCAAGAACACAACAAAGATTCCTCTGAAGGAATCCTCCCTCCTCTGCTTGAAACCCTGTTTGGCCTGAACTTGTTTCAAGAAGGCATGAAATGAAACATCCTCAGGTGGAGACCTTGGTGTGTTTTTGGCACTGTCCTCTGAGTCAGGGATAGCATGGAGCTTGTGCCCACTACATCTATTGCCTCTTCATCACCATGGCCACCTCCTCCATACACTCTGGATTACACTAGTTTTCATTGTCATTGACCACCATTAGCTGTGAGTCGATGGGATGAGGAGACAAGTGAGGATGAGTCATGGATGGGTGTTCCATCGATGGAAGCCACTCAGGACCTGGCACTGTGGCAGGGACCATGAACTTCTACAGCATTGATGGTAAAGTCAATGACTGATCAGCCGGTGTGTGCTGACAAAGTTGGTAATATTGGTGGCAGTGGCAAAAGCTGCCAGAACAGCTCAGACATTGCCTGAAACAACATTTGTACATCAACAGGCAATGAAGGGGTCAATGATGGCTGAGTCATCGACAGGGCAGTGCCAGGTAATGGAATAGGCTATGAATCCCACAGCAGGGAGACAAGCTAATACAAACCCTGGCCTTGGTGTCTGCCGAGGTGGTCAGAGAGTGGCTGGATTCATGGCTAGAGCTGAAGACCTCTCTTTGTCAGTAGACTTGCCTCTTCTTAGAGGTGAACATGAACATTCAGGAGAAGTGGCTCTTCTCTTTCTTTGTTGTCCCTTGTCAGAGTGGTGGTGTTTGTCTGCAAATTTGGAGGCCTTATCCTTTTCTTTGACTAGTCAGCAATGGCCACCACAGGGATCAATGAGCCAGTGGTGAACTGGGAAAAGCAGTAGTTGATGACAGTAAAGCTGCCTTTGCTGCAACCTGTTTCTCAATTGTGTGTAGTTTAAGAAAGACTTCTAAAGCCTTCTTGTGATGTCTCCTGATTGCCTGGTTAATGCTCTGCCAATCTGAGCAGGCTTTAATATTGTTGTTTGTACCGAGGCATCAGATCCAAATAGAGTGGTTGTCATCTTTATAAATCTTAATGTCGCTGCAGCAGCAATAATGGAATGAAGGTTCCTTTTCTTTCACCAGCAGCATAAAAGAAAGGTTAAAATAAACATAGAAGTTGCAGTGGGTATGCCGACCCAACAGTGACACCAACACAGCGACATACACCGCTGTTGGCAAAATCGACACTTTGCCGAGAGGTCACTGCATTGGTGTGCCTGATACAGGCACACTGTCTTCCAGTCCTTCACCCCTCCCTGAATCAACTCCAACTGGAGTTGAGAATCTAAAGTATGGGGGTGAAGTCCCTTCTGGGGGGTCTGGGGTAAAACTACTGGACCGGAGACAACGGATTTATGTTAACTGCAACTTGCAGTCAACATAATTCCTGTCGATGTGATGCTGGTCAACAAAAGTGTTGTTGTACCGGCATCATAGAACTCGTGCAGTGTTAGTGAATCATTGCAAAATTCAACAGCATTATTCAGCAGTGGAGGACCAATGAGCTGCTGATGGTGGGAGAAAGAACTAAGGCATACTGTGGATGCCACGTATATACTGTAGGTGCCATCGGCTTCCAGTTCCATGGTATGGCTCATTGAAGGAGATAGTGTCCAAGAAGATATATAGTGCCATGAATGTGCTTTGGCTGTACCCATTTCTGTACTCCTTCATACCTTAAGCCATGGAAATTTATAAATAACTATGCTGTAGCGTAGCATGTTAGCCCCACATGAAAGATGGGATGAAAACTGGTTTTCACTTGAAATGTTTACAACCCTAACAACATACAAATATTTCCCTCACCTGACATGCACTGCTTCGGCCTCTACCACTCTACTGCACATAAGAACATTTATTTCAGTGGCAAGCTGGTGTCTGCCCTTATCATCATACTGTATTCCCACATTTAATATGGGGTGTCTGTCATACCGCGTTGGTCTCACTCCAGTGATCATAAAGATTTAAAACTGCTCCAAAACAGCCGTACAGAATAAGTTTGATGTACCTACATATTTCTGATAAAGAATTAACAAAATGTGTAAATAATAAAGGGCCTATTACAGAACCCTGTGGCACTCCACATTTTATTGAACAGACATCTGAGTATAGTCCTCAATTGTTGTCATATGTGTCCTATCATATAGGTAATTCCTATTCCAGTTTAGTACTTCTTCCAAAATATTTAGTTGGGACAGTGTATTGAGAAGCACATCATGGTCCACAAGGTTGAATGCCTTGATGAGGTCCACAAACATAGAGCCAGTATCATAGTTCCTTCCTCAGATGTACATCATATATCCTGTTTATACCATGCACAGGCAACCACCCTTTAGATTAATTAGCATAGAGAAGGCATCAAAGGGATAAGGGCACATACTGGTGAATGATATGTATACAGAAAGATTATGGAGGGCACATTTTAGTTTTTATACAGCTACGAAAGACACTACTAGAAAACATCCTCTGACACAGAAAGAATCAGGGAACAGAAGAATAAGGGGACATTGATGAGTGGTTTTAAGTACAGATAAGGCTAGAGAAATAAAAGGAGTGAGAAGTGATTTGAATGCTGTGGGAGTGGAGGAAATTCTGGTCTTACCTCTTCCCCATTTGTAATTTGCAATCATTTTATGAAAAAGGTTTTGCATTTCATGATATTGTATGAAGCTCATATAGCACTATTGATAACATTAGTGCTTGCTTACTTTTTCCAAATCAAGGCTGTTTTAATGTTTCATCCTGACTTTTGTAAGATGTGTCTGAACAGACAGCTAGCCTAAAATGCAGCGGGTTAACTTAATAACATAGTAATTTAATGCTGCAGCAGGGGTAACTTATTAACACAGTAATTTAAGGGTAAAAGGACTCCAGATCCATCCTTTCTGCCACCCCCCAACACTCCATAGGCAGCTAGGAAAACATATGCTGGGCAAACGATACTAATTTTAGGGTTCTCTACCTACTCTGTTACTCAGAGTATCCAGTGATTCCTTGGTAAGCAATTAATTGCCCAGGCTTACCTTGAAGACCTGTACCTTCTTCACTGCATTACCCACACTGATTGGCTTTTCAAAGATTTAGCACCTCTGGGAGAAGTGCATCCTAAGACTGCACAAAAGTTTACCACCTTTAAGCTTCAGAACATGACCCCATGTCCTGTTGAAGGATACTAGCTCCAGCATATATCTGTTCAATCTTGTGGGCACTCCTGATGATGCTCACATGTGTTAAACCAGTAAGCTGGCTATAGGCATGGGGTCAGCATCTCAATGTAAATTTTAGGCTGTTTTGTGAGTTTTGTATTGATTTATCATTGATCTCCAAATAAATTTACTTGCACAGATACAAACTGTGGACTATGTTGTTTATACTGTTGTTTTGTTTGTGTCCGATTGAACAACCATGTCTGTTGGGTGGGATCTGCTTTACTGTTTTTCGTTGATCTTATGGATACCGTGGAGTACTTGGAAAACTGGAATCATGTACCATGTTGGTCACCTTTCTCCATCATAAACATGTTAATGGTCTCCATCCTCCCTCATAGCTTTTGTGTTCCATATCTCAAATCATTTTGATGGCCCTCCACTTAGAGCTACCCCTTTTAAGAAGCCCAAATTGGATGTTTCATACTAAAACATGATGTTTTGCAGGACAATATGTAACTTTGACCATTTCAACAGATTCTTTTTCACAAAAACATAACTAAGACAAAGAGTTTTTGTTGTGTAGTTATCCACATTCTGTGCTATCATTTTGGTGTATTTTATTTAATGTATCATAGTTTTATAAACTTCTTGAAGCAAGTAAGAAAATATTTTTCCACTTAAAAGTCAGGACAGTTAGCAATTTTCTGTTGTTTTTTGGCAGGACACAGTCCCCAAACCAGGACCATCCTGATGAAATCAGGACAGATGGTAACCCTATTGTACCTGTGTTACAGCCTTTTGACTGCCTTCATGTCCTTTCTTTACCAAGAAGCTCAGAAATGCTTGCAGTACTCAGGCGGCGGATAGGCCTTGTAAAGAGGCAAAATAATAAGTTGTGTTAAGCATATCGCTGAGGAATCTGCATTGACTGCCAGTAAGGTCTTTCAGACCAGTTTAAAGCTGCACTTACTGACATACAAGGACATTAACTGATGTGGTTCCTCTTGCTGTATGTCTGTTACCTTATGAAGCTCACATGCCAGTATGTTCCCTAAGGTTCATTGAGAAGTAATGGTTTCTGTGCCTGCCAAATACTTTCCCAATTGTACTCAGCTAGGGACCAAGGTGTTCTTAGTTTATGTACACCAGTGAAGGAGCTTTCTCATTGCTCCTGTTGACAGTTAAAATGAAATGTTGTCTGGCATGTTGGCTCAACAGTAAGTGTGGCATGCAGTGTGGAATAATTAGATTTGGATGTGACCTCAGCTCTCTCTCTCTCTCTCTCTCTCACACACACACTTTCTCTCTTGTGCTATCTATCTCGTTATCACTCTTTTGCTCTCTCATTGTCTATCTCCTCCCTCCCTCAACTGGAGGAGAGTAAACACAATTTGTTTTATTTTACATCCAGGATAGCTCAGCTGAGATGCAACAACTTATTTCCAGTGGGGTCCTGCTTCTGTCCATTTCTGCAGCTAGGTGGGCTGGAGCGTTGGGAGGTTAAGTGATTTGCTAACAGTTACACTGTGAGTGTTTGGCTCTAGCAGAGTTTGAGACAGTGATCTCCTGGTTCCCAAGCCATTGCCTAAACCACCAGAGAAACACTGCTTCTTTAAGACATGTTGTAAACAAGATACATTAATTCTGGGGAGGGTTAAGTGTACAGTGAATCATTAATTATAAAATGAGTAAGAGAAGCCAAGGCATGTTATTGGTCAAAGTAATTGTATGATCATAGATTATTTCAGCACAACATTACAGGTCAGAAATATTTAACTCCTAAGTATCATAACTTAGTTTTAAAACTAAGAACAGGAGCAACTTGTAATTGCAACAAAGTGCTCTAGGGTGTCATAACTGTGTGATAACAATACATATTGGGTGCTTAATTCCAGAAACATGTTGTTATTCTGCATTATGTGATGGCATAATCAAAAGTGGCTGTTCGTAGGCTAAGAACAGCAAAAGGTGATGCAAGCTTAGTGCAGGGACCTGGTACAAACAGACCTTATAAAACCATCTAATGAAGTCTCTACTGTATGTGAGCAAAGTGCTGGCCTCCTGCTCACTGGTGGAGTGTTTCTTTTGTTCAGGATATATTGTGAGCAGCTTTTCAGAGCACTTATCTGTGTGTGTGTGTGTGTGTGTGTGTGTGTTACTGCATCATGTACAATCCACTGTGATGAATGAATATATTAAACATGAAATATTTGGGACAGAACTTCTGGTTTAAGTCTCGCTCTTCTTTACGCCACAAAGTCTTCTTTTTCAGTGCACCTAATTTCTGTTTCTGCTCATTGTCTGGGACCTTTTCTGATAGTGATGATGTATATGATGTAGTAGTCATGGTTAGACATTAGAAATGGTTATTATGTTTATCTTCCAAAATCAATTAGGGATCTATCATATAATAGCATTGTCTCTCATCAGGTGTTTGCAAGAACTCAGTTGTACCTCTTACCTAACCATACAGCTCTGGAATGAAAATAGATGCAACAAATCACACTTTGTCATGTTATATTACTTCAACTGCACCGCAACCCCTACTGATGTGTTCATAAGCTTGGCTTGGGGATGGGGTCAGTTTTGGAGAAAGTCATTCACCCATGCCCCCATGCCTGAGAGTTGGAGCCAGTAACATAACAAGTGAAATGATGAGGGTCTGGAGCAAAATTAATTAAATCAGTGAAAACAATAATAAAACAATGTTGCAGACAGTATAAATGTCAAGTTATGTGTAGTTACAGTACAGCACGTAACTGAAAGCACATGAAATTCTGTTCAATAACTGAGTGATGTTTTTCCCCATTGAGCAACCCAGTTATTATTTGCCATTATAACCAGCAGGTTATAATGACATTCACACACCAGGTTTCCTGACTGTAGGTATGCGCACAATGCTTATTCTGCAAGTATAATCTGCAGTGTAGCCAACAACACAGCTTCAGGAAGGACCACAGTATTTCCACAGCCCTCCTGGAGTTCACTAGCTTTATACATAAAGCTCTGGACCAGGGTCACTTGGTTGGGTCTGTACATAGACTAACAAACGATTGACACAGTCCACTATGGCCTTCTCTTTGCCGCACTCTAGGGGCTGGGCTATCCTCTGATGCTACCACCTGGTTTGATAGCTACCCTCTGGGAGGTCCCAGAGGGTTAAAATCCTAGATACCCTCTCTTCCAGTAAGCCAGTTTGCTCAGGGGTTCCACAGGGTCAATTCTTGGCCCACTTCTGTTTAGTCTTTTCTAAATACCCTTCCCAAGCCTACTCTGGCAACCTATTCTCTATGCAGATGATGCAGTTATTTTCTCTAGTCATCCTGAACCCCTATGCTAGAACAATGCCTGCAAAATAACTTTACACAAATCAAGTCCTGGTTCTCCTTTCATAAACTTATCATTAACTACAAAAGACATAAGTAATGCTGTTTGCAAACCTCTAGAATAAACAAAGTAGTGTCACTAAACATCCAAAATAGTCAACTCTCATCATTTGAGCAGGTTAGGAGTTTTAAATACTAGGGATCACCTTAGACTCCTTCTTCTCCTACCAAGAACATATTAACCTGGTTTGCAAAGCAGTAAACACCAGAATCAGCCTCCTCTACAGGCATAGGAGCTGCCTGACAAAGCACGCTCCGCCTGGCTGTCACTAGTCCCGTTCTATCCCTAGTGAATTATGATATAGTAATCTATGGATCTGCATCTGATACTACTCTTAAAGGAATAATGCTCTCACTCAATAAAGCATGTCTCCTCATAACAGGAGCACCAAAGCTAACCCATACCTGTGATCTTTACAGTCAAGTGAACTGGCTAAACTTTAAGGGTAGGCTTAACTATCACACCTTCCTGTTGGCCAAGAAGCTTATCACCTCACTTTCCTCCTTTGGTCCAGCAGCTCATCTCCCCTGCCCCTACCCCTCATTCTACTAGGAGCACTGATAAGGCGCTTACCTAGTCCCTTTCTGTAAGACATCCCTAGGGCAGACAGCTTCTTCCACAGGGTCCCTGTCCTGCTCAATGGCCTGCCTCCTCTGGTTTCCTCACCAGATAAATTGGACCCCTTAAAACTATACTGCCAGCACCTACTCTCTGTGAATAGTTGTGACTGCTCTCTAGCTGTTACTGGTCAATCTGGGACTGCTCATGGCTTGTACCTCAATTTCCCCTGCTCCTCCCACCTTATCTTGGTCTAATTTCTCCCTCCCACTCTATTCCCTTCCTGACAATTACTCATCCTTTACCTGCACTTTTCCTCTCCTTCTCCTCTACACCTTACACCCTCTACTCAGCTTTTCTCCTTACCCCAGCTGTCTCACGACTCTCCTTAACTGACTTCCTTCTGACTCACTTTCGCTTCTTTAATTTCCTATCTGTTTACATAGTTAGCTAGCACTGTTGGCACCATGTTTGTTTCTGTTATCACGTACTCCACCCCTCAATTATGATGCACTTGTGTATAATGCAACTGCATTACTTGTATACTCTTATCCTATTTATTACGCACTGTATTAAATTCCTGTAATGTTTCATAGCCTGTCTGTTTTAAATCTACTCACCATGTTATTTCTTTGCCATGCACTCTGCCCTAATTTATGATGTACTTATGTATAATGTACCGATTATTTGTGTACTGTATCCTATGTATAATGTACTGTATTAATCGCCTGTAATTTTTTGTAACCTATTTGTAGATCTGATGTGGAGCCTTTGCAAAAGAGTCTTTGACTCAAAGGGTTGTAATTGAGACTTCAATAAATAAATAAAAATAAATAAATTACCATGCCAGTATCTTCACTGTTAACATTTATACACACAGTCCTCACCTTAATATTTCACACTCAGCTGTCAGATGAAGCAAGGATCAAGTCCAAACTGACATAAAAGAGGCTATCTACTTTTTCTTCAGTCCTCACCCAGTTCTGGATTGCAAAATAAAATAAACATGTTAGTGAAAGTTAACGTGTCTTGCAGGCTTTGTAAGTCTCACTCAGCCTGATGTTGTGGCTCTACCCTCTGCTGCCTGAACCACTACTACTGCTGGAACCCATTACATAAACAAAAAAATTAAGAACAGCAAATTATACAAAAATAAAATGACACAGAAGGAGCAAACAAAAACAATCTCTCATCACAAGTACTGACAGGTGCATGGTGGCACCATTTAGTGAGCACAGATATTTTTGTTACATCAAAATGCTGAGGTAACAGCATGGACTTCTCAGCGCCACTCTCAAAATCCATTAGCTGTTATCTCATCCCTTTGATGGAAACACAGGTTCATCGTGTATGTCACCCATACATTATTCCTTCTATAATGGCTAGGTAAAGGGTTATTTGCAGACATCTCAAGAAATACCAGATTGTTTATTTCACACCAATGCTTGCATTGTCTGAAGGTTAGTAATACTGTTAGATCGATGATAATTTTTTTTGCTATTCTGAAGGTTATTAATATTGTTAGATTGACAAATGAGAAATATATATATATATTTTTTTGCTCTTCAGACTTCAGATAATCTTACAGGCATTTTGCACCTCCCTCTTAAGAAATGTAAACTTTAAACAGAACAGGTGACTTTTATTACTAGCCATCGCAGCCAATTAACTTGCAAGTGACCCCTTTGGATTGTAAATCAATGGGGTGATGCACCACTGGGTTTGCATAGTTCTTTAAAAATATCCACCTGCTATGACAACTAAGGATGACATAAATATACTCAAACCATGGGGCTATGTTGCCAAGGTCTGACTAAAGTGCTGTGCTGTTGCTAGGAAAGTCAGGCAACAGGTTAAGGCTCCAGCTATAATGGTGTCATGTTTACAGAACCATGAGGGATTTATAGGGATCCAGCAGTGCAGGTTCTAAGGATAAATGGCCATGGTGTCAAATTTAGTGAAGGTCAGAAATGAAAGGCTATACAGAATCATCTGTTAGGAAAACATGCAGAAAACAACATACGCAATCATAGCAGAGATACTGCTTTAACTTATAAAGAAAACAAAGTTGTTTTCACAGGTGTTTGATTATCTGACAAATTGTTTCAATGATCTTCTCTGGTCTGAAGAACCTGAAATGTCTGAGCTAGTCTTGGGATAAGTTGTTATAAACTGTTTAATGCATCCCAGTGGAACTCCATTTAGGGGAACCAGATAACAAATACTGCTAGAGTTTATTAAATCTGGATCATCATTACAGGTGTGGAAGAAAGGTCCACAAAACTGTACATTTATTATTGTATAATTTATGCAGATTATTTTTGTATATTTCAAGCTAAAAATAATTCCTTTGTATCTTTTACATTATAACTGCTCACAATAGTTCTAAGTGCTGTATGCTGATTATTGTCTTATTCCCCTATACTGCAGCTTAACTGACACACAATGCTTTATTTATGTGTCCAGGAAATAGAGCCAATATTTTGTCATCATGTGTCTTATCTTTCATTATTTATTTTATGGTTTTGTGCAACAAAGGTAAAACATCTCATGCAGTAATTTTTTTCTTACTTCATATGTATGTACAGATCCATGAATAATACATATGTGTACTGGACTATGCTTAAAGATGTTAAGACTGAACGCATGCCCCAGTAATTGTGCACTGTAATAAATATTCTCCAGGAACAGTGAAGAGCTGTATTGTCATGTTAGTCAAAGAGTAAAATTCATTCAAAATGTTGTTAATAATGCCTTTCATCTGACTAAAAAACTTATTAAATACTATGTTGAACCACACACTCACTGTGCTGTTTATTTTATTTATTTAAAAATTGGTAATCGTAACGGCACACTGAGCCAAGAATTGATTCCAGATGCGACCAAGGGGAGGGAAAGAGAATACAGAGAGAATAAGAATAACCATAAAACAAATGGTAACATAGGCAGCATTTCAGATGTAGGATCACATGGATACCATGGCCTGGATAGTCAGAATGCACCAAAGGCCGGCTCAAGTCCGGCACAGTGCAAAGCCAATGAGCCATGGTGCAACTGGAGCCATATTTAGAGGTTAGCAAGCGAACAGCACCAGTGCAATGCAGCTGAATATGTCAGAGTTGCGAATGGCACAAACAGAGTTGTACTCATGGTTAAAATAGAGGTGTGCCATGGCACACACAGAGATGCTCCAGCCAACCGTGGCTGTGCAGAGTGGCACTAGGAACAGAGGGGGTGGGGCACAGAGAACACACCCAGGGACATAGCCATGGAAGCACAGTGACAGCAGCCACAGGAGGCTCCCATCAGCAGGCACAGCAGGGCACACACAGGCACCCAGACACTGGACCCCAAACACAACAGTGGCATGGATGCAGGTGACAGGAGGTGCCAAAGCCAATGGAGGGTCACCAAGGGAGCACCTCTCCCCTGGCAGGCCGCTGGCTGTGCCCCCCACCACAAGACCATAGAAGCCACACCCAGGACCATGCAGCCAAGCACACACATGCCACACAGGCACACCGAGCCCACACCATGTGCACTGAATGAGCCAGGATGAGGCAGTGTGGCAGACCACATGGGACAGGCCTGCAGTGCCAAGCAGAGTACCCCAACACAGTATGTGGACAGTACTCGAACAATGACCATGGCTGTGTGCCACCACTATGCACACACCAGCCACACACCCCTGACTGCCGCCCCATGGGTACCCCAATGCACAGCCACTGACCAAGGGATGGACACCACCACAGTGGGACACACCATGCACACAATGTAGACAGACACTGGGGCACTGCAGCATAGCCCACATGCCACCTGCAAAGCAGACACAAACACAGGCAGGTATGTCAGAAAATATTTATATGAAAGAACCATTTACAAATATAACAGGTGCTGGGAAAGGGTAGGTACAGTGAGGGAAGGGGACATGGAACAGGACTGTACAGTGGGAGGGGGACTGTAGGGAAGGTGCAACAGGGGAAACAGGGGAACAAAACTGCAACATTATTGATGACCCCATCCAGCCACCCCAGCAAGGCATTGCTCCCTCCACTTACAGCCATCATTCACCGCATGGCAATGGCGACCTCCAATATACTTGACACCACCACCAATGTCTGCCACATGAGCTGGCTTAGCATTTGTCTAGGCACTCTCCGCACTGGATGCTGGACACCTAGAGCAGGGGACAGGACAGGTGATCAGTGCAATGGCCCAAGGCACCATGCCCACCTACAGCGCGCAATGGACAGTGGGACCACACACCCTTGAGGGGGCCCAGAACAGACACCCATGGGGGTGAGTCAATGCCAGCCAGCAACACGGTGCACCATGATGTTGCACAGAGGTGGTCCCCATCACACAATGGCAGCATGACTGCACAGTGACAATCATATGGCAACTGCACCAGCAGCACTGCAGCAACAACGGTGGCAGCCAGGTGCACATCCATCCCACCAACAGCCAGCACACATGTCCAATGGATGCACCACAGTGGCATCGCCACATGCGGTCACGACACACACAGCTGCCATGGCACATTGCACAGATGGCCATGTCTGCACCCACCTCACTGCCACCCCATGTACAGTGAGAATGACCATGACAGTGCTTACCTGCCCCTGTGGTACTGCTTTTGCAGGTCCTCCCTATCAGGTTGCACTACCCGGACACAAGCTGCTGCACCCCAGGCCTGCCTGTGGTCCTCTGGCCCTGGAATGGAAAGAAGACAGGTATACATCTGTACCCAACCACAGCAGCTGCCCCAGCCTCTGTGCACAGGATGTGCCCCTGCCTGACTCCGTTGCACATGTCAGCATGGCTGCATCGCAGTGCAAGCGGCAGCTGGCACTGCCACCAGTGATGCACATGATGACAGTGCACTCCACCCCAGAGCATGCCAGGCACCAAAGCAAACATCACAGTACAGCACCAGGGCAGACATGCAACGGGATGACTTATCTGGCTATGGCAGCACCATGCCTGATGCGTGCCTGAAGTCTCCAAAGCCAGTCAGGGTCCCTGCACATCAGGTCACTGTACCGGTGCCTACACTGCTCAGCCATCCTGGGCACCCAGTCCTCCTCTCCAGGCTGAGAGCTATGTCCTGCCACACACACTACCCCTGGCCTGCTGCAAGGGTGCCTGGCCAAACAGCTGTGGGCTGTAGGGCTCCACACAGGTGACCAGGTTGACCACCTCCATGTCTGACCAATTACAGGCACAGTGACTTTGACCCATGCCATACTTCTCACCAGGTTCAGCAGCAAAATGGCGGAACAGGCACACGTGGCCACCACAGGTGCTGGATGCTCAATGCATGGGCGAATATGCAGTGCCCAGCCATCACGCAGTGCTGGGCATGCACAGTAGTTGTGGCCTGGCAGGGTCATAGGGTCATGGAGAGGACCCATGGGTCAGAGGTCAGGTTACTGCACAGTGTGCATGTGCGCGATAGGGAACATGCCGTCATCGCGTGAAATGCACATAGCTGGCCATGCACAGCTTGTGCTGTGCCGATACATCACACTGCTCGCACATCTTGCATGATTGACACCATGATAGGCAGTCGCATGTGCACTGCAGGCTCGAGCACCACACATGGGTGGGCATTGTGCCACCACTTGCTCTGGTGCAATACCATTGCACATGGTGCAATATCCAGATATTCAGATGCCACATGCAAATGAGCTCATCAGCCAATGTGCGGTGCAGTGGGGTGCATTAGTATCATTACCATTGAGCACAACCTCATTTGCATGCTCACCTCATAAGCACTACAGAACAGCACAGGCCATATACCGGTATTGCAACTGTGATGAGTAAGTGGTGGATGCCATAACAGCACACTGGGAGCAGACAGCACTGCAAGGTGGGACAGACCAGGAGATGCTGCCACTGACATACTGTGATGTCCATGTTCACAGGAGGCAACATGTTGGCACAGGAGGAGGGTGAGGAGTGGGGCCTGCATGGAAGCACAGGCCCAACTTCACATAGGAAGAGACAGATGCCCTGTTTGAGGCCTACTTTGACAGGAGGCCCCACTGAGTGGTGCCATGGGCACACCACAGTACAGGGCTGCTGGATAGGAGGAGGTGGTGATCTATGTCAACCGGCATGGCAGCCACCAGTGGTCATCACAGGAGTGCCACAAGAAGGTTGGGACCGATAGGTGGTGCATAAAGGAGAAGGTGGCAGCCATCAGAGCATCCTGTACTACCACCGGAGGAGGGCCAGAGGATGCACCCACACTGATGCCAATGGAGGAGTTGGTGACAGCCACCATCCACCACACCTCAGTGGAGGGTGTGCCTGGAGGATGCTTCCAGATGGGTGGCAGTTGATCACTGCATGGTATGTATAGTATGTCAGCTGTGCACAGTTGGTGGCCTGGAGGGTGTGTACATGGGCGTGCTGTTGTGCGTGCAGCCGTCCTGCATTGCATGTGCACGTGCGCACTCCACACACATACCATGCTGTAGGCCACATGTGGCAGCAGTGTATGGGGGGCATGTGGGCACTGCATCACTGACACGCCATCCTTCTCTTTGCAGCACCAGCATGCCTCCATGCAGAGGATGTGGTGCCGCAGTGGCACCCATGGATGCCAGCATGGCCCCGGAGGATGGACCATGAACATCCACCAGCATCCGGGGCCCGACAGGCACAGAT
This sequence comes from Neoceratodus forsteri, assembly GCA_016271365.2. Classification (NCBI taxonomy): domain Eukaryota; kingdom Metazoa; phylum Chordata; order Ceratodontiformes; family Ceratodontidae; genus Neoceratodus; species Neoceratodus forsteri. Next base: position 1,234,490,683 of record CM057456.1, read on the forward strand.
CAACACCACGGTGCCTGTGTGTGTGCTTAGCCTAGGGTCAGATGATGCCCTGGATGTGATCCTGCAGGATGCCACCCTTGGTGTCCTGTGTGCAGAGACACAGATCGGAGTGGGTCCAACTCTGATGTCGACTTCACACACCCCTTGGACAGCATGGGTGATGACGGGTGTGTCACCTCCTGCTGGCAGCACAGCCAGATACACCAGCACAATGCCAGCAGCAGAACTGCTGCCTGCCACCACTGTAGGTGCGGTGCTGTGTGGTGCCACGGTTGTGCCTTGCATTGTTGGTGGTGGTGGTGCAGCCTGCAGGTGCAGGATGGTGAACAGTGGCCAGAGGGGTGATGGCAGCAGGCTGCGGGTGCCTCCGGGTAGCCTGACACAGGGTCCACCACTGGTGCACCTGCCATACCCATTCTCCCTGCAGACCCAATGTGCAGCGTCCACCAGAGAGGGTGCTGTGGAGTGTCTGGGTCACCACCAGATAATCGGCAACCTGCCCGGGAGCCCCAGTATGTGGACTGTCTGGCTGAGCATACCCAGCTGCTGCGGGCATCCATTCAGCTACAGGTGCTGCTCACCACTGGGGTGTGTGCACTGCATGCAGAGGTGCTCCAGTTAATCGAGCAGCAGGACAGGGACACTGCACAGATCCTGGATGGGATGGGATGCAATGCATGCAGGAGACCACGACTGTGTCCTTGGATCACATTGCCGGTGCAATTGCAGATGGCTTTGCATTGCTGGCTGCCACAGGTCATGGCCTTGCACAGGAGACCCCCACAGTGTGCTATCCATCCCACTGACCCAGCATCAGGCCACCCTATCACAGTCAACGCCAGGCTAGGATGTAGGCATCCCAGGCATGCCTGGGGTGGGCCTGTATGGGCACCTGCACACCCCACAAGGACATGGTCATGGTCCTGTGCTTCCACCTGGGAGGCTGCTGGACACCCCCAGCTGATGCGCAGCCTGTGGCTGCCGATCGGCCCTGGCGCAGCCACGCCATGGTACCATGCAGCTGCCCTGATCTGTGTGCTGCCCTGACCGCAGTCTATGGCTGATGCCCTGTGCACCCATGGGCAGTGTGTACCCCATACCAATGGTGACACACCTGTGTGATGTACTGCATGCTGCCTGTGTGTGTGTGCATGCTCGGCCACTGAACCATGTGGCATGGGTGTGATGAGGAAGTCTAGCACCAGTTGTGCCTGTGCACGGTGCCGTGCATCTGAGCCATGCCACAGTCTAACACTGCGTGGGTGGGTGCGTGTGTGTGTGTGTGTGTGTTACTGTGTGTGTGTGTGCCACAGACCCTCTCCCTGCATCACACCTATGTGTGCATGTCCCTCACCATGCATGTCCCTGCATATGTGCTGTACTTGTCGGTGTGGCCCTTGCATGTGTACCGCACTCACCTACCTGCATTCCCCAAAGTGTTCCTGTGTGACAGTGTCGCTATGGCATCATGCCCTGTTGTTGCAGTCGAGGGTCCCTCCACCCAGGGTGGTTGTCCACTAACCTCTGGCCCATTGTCTCCTTGTCCCTACTACTCTTGCCCTCATCTGCCTCAACAGCTATCCCATGGTCAATGGCCATGTTGTGCAGTATGCAGCAGGCCAGGAATAGGCCACAGGCTTTTGAGGGGCTGTACTGTAGAGCACTGCCTGACCTGTCTAGGTAGCCAAATCATGCCTACAGCATGCCAAAGACATCCTCGATGATGTTGCATGAGCTAGTGAGTGCCTCGCTGGACCATTCCTCTGCTGGGGAAGACGGTCACCAGCAGGGGTGAGCAGCTAGGGCCTCAGTGGGTATGTGCTGTCACCTGTGTGGAGAATGACATGGTTAGCCCTATGATCTGCTGTGCTGTGCACCTTGCCTGCCCCTGGTGCCAACACCACCATGCACACCCTGCCCACCCCAGGTCTGCTATGCCCATCACCCTTGCCCATACCATACTCACCCACTAGGTGGCCTGTGGAGATTTCCCCATGTTCAACCTGTGGCACAGCTCAGAGCTGTGCCAGATGAATACATCATGTGCACTCCCAGTGTGTTGTGGTGCAGACATTGATGATGCGCCCCGTGGCATCGCACACCACCTGGCAGTTGATGCTCATGCTCCCTTTCCTGTTAATGTATGCCATTCCCTCAGGGCCAGGTGGTATGTGGATGCCCATGTGGGTGCAGTCAATGGCCCCAGTCATGCTGGGCATGCGTCCACCCTGTGGAAGTCCTGCATGTTTGCTGTATGCTCCGCCTGTGTGCTATAGAAACAGATGAATTCTGAAGCACGCAAGGCAGGCCATTGAGGAACTATGTGAGGAGGTAGGATGTGGCTGACTGGGTGATGCCTGTGGTGTCCTCTGTTGGTTGTTGCAAGGTGCCCATGGTGAGCAGGCACATGTGGCTGATGTCACCTTGGTCTCCACTGACATGGTGTGGCTCTGTCTGGTGGGTGCCTGCATCTCCTCACTTCACAGCTCACAGAGCTGCCTCAGAATGGTCCTGTTCAGGCAGTACTGGCCCATGATCTCGGTGTCACTATAGTTCTCAAAGGTGATATGGGCACAGTACCACCTGTGTCGGGCATACTACCGATGGGCCCTTCATCGGCCATGTAGCTGTTCCTCCTGCCTCTTCACATCCCTCATTACTGCCTCCATCAGGAAGGGTGCACTCTCCATCTCTGCTGCTGTCCACTGTCCCCCTGGGTTGTTCACTGCTGGCTGTGTGCCACAATGGTACACTGTTTCTGTGTGTGTGTGTGTGTGTGTGTGTGTGTGTGTGTGTGTGTGTGTGTGTCCTCTCTCTCTCTGCCCTTTCCCTCTCCCATGCCACCTCTCTGTCCCTCTCCTCTGTGTCTGTTCATGTGTCTGTCTGTCTGTCTGTCTCTCTCTATCTCTCCTCTCCTCTCCCTCTTGGCGCAACTGCTGTCTGTGTGTTTGCACCCTGTTTATATGGTAACAAGTCTGGTCAGAGCAACTTGATTTGCTCCACACTTGTGCCATGGTCTGACGCTGAATATTCTGTTGTGCTGGATATTCATGGGAACACTCCCTGCACTTGTGCTGCATACATTATAGTTGCACATTGGCACAATGGATTTCTTGCTGTGGCTCCCGCTACATAACGCCTCGGCGCAGTTCCATACTTGCACTGGTGCAACTCAGTTGCACAGCTCTGAATATCTGGGCCCATGTATAAAAACAGCAGTATTGTGTATTAAAGGAATAATGCATGACAGGGTGATGCTGGGATAACTCATGCCTGGGGTTGGGCACAAGGCTGCAGGCCAAGTGCATCCAATGCCCCAGTTGTGGCGTTATCCCAAAATACATACACCCTGGAATGCATTATTCCTATTATACAATGGCTCATTGTTGTTATATATAAAATAAAAAATAATTTTAAAGAATGTTTTTATTAGTGTGGAAAAATATTTTTGTTTCCTAAGAGGAGATGCAAAAAAAAGCTCTAGCTCTCAAAAATCATCTACAGGTTCATAGTGCTAAGACTAGACCTGTATGCTGTTGGATACCCCATGGGTCCATCCCCAAACTAACCAATCACAGTCCAAGATTCTTTATGGCAATTGTATAATGCAATAATAATAAATGGACACTCATGAGAGTCAGTAAAGTGCTCAGTGCAATCCCCAAAGTTGTGTAATAAGTCTTTGTCAGTCAAATAATGCATACTTCTAACTCTTTGTTGCATCAAATATTCCTTGCTCTTGATTGTATATCTTTGTTCATGTGACTGCTTGTATCTAACGTACTACAAAAGCAATCATATTGTTTTCATTACATAAAAATCCTACACAATGCTAAGAGTGAAAGTAGGGCAGTGATTTACTGAGTTCTCAGATGACCATCCAGTAATGTTTATATTACCTCATGGTCACCTGTCAATCAAGCAATCAGCTTCAGTTTTCCTGGGAAAAAATCTGTCACATCGTTCAAGATGCTAGGAAATTATTTGGATGTAGTTAACTGCCCCCATTTTCCTTTCCATGCCAGTTATATATTCTAATAAGCTCTGACCAGTTTTATATAGATAGATAGATAGACAGATAGACAGATAGACAGATAGACAGATAGATAGATAGATAGATAGATAGATAGATAGATAGATAGATAGATAGATAGATAGATAGATAGATAGATAGATAGATTAGGAATGCCCATAGATCTACATAGAGTTCAGCTCTCTCTCAGAAGTTACTGCTCTTTCTTTTCATATTTCTGTAACATTCCATGACAGTGACACCAGTCCATGCTATTCATCTGAAGTGCCTGGGATGGTGTTAACCAATGTCATAGAATGTTTAGGCAGCATGACAGAACAGAGCAGCAACTGCTGAGGAAAATAATGATTCAGGGTAGTTATAAAATTTGGATTATCAGTTTCACACAAAGAGGATAAAATATATCAGAATATTTGACAGACATTAAAAGGAAAGCAGAGGGCATCTACAGCTGTAACAGCTGCTTTCTGTCACCTTTAAAAACATTTTATTATTAAACAATTCTAGTTGCCTGTTCTATTTGTACAGCGCTTTGGTTTTGAAAAGCGCTTAAAAATAAATTTTACTTACTTACTTTACTTTATTATTGCAATAAGTCACTTTGGGGCGGGCAGTAATGTGAAAATTGTTGCACTTAAAGAAAGGCAGTCATTTCTGGGTGTGGTTACCTTTACATTAACTCATACCTTGTTATGACTTATTGCTTACTTACCTGATTCTGTAGATATTTATGTGATAAACACTGGACAGTGCCTAAACATTTATAAGGGAAATATCTTAAATTTTTAGTTCAGATCATGGCTGCCTGAAATGTAACTTTTCTACTGAACTTGCAGCAAGACTGCAAGTTCACTGAATGTCACATTTATTAAGGAAAAATAGATTTTTTCAACTGGCCCCTGGCCCCAATTATATTAGTCCTGAAACCACCCCCTACCCATTCTACCCCATACCTCACCAGGATTCTTCAGGAACACACCTTCCATGCCCCTCATCCCCTGTATAGGATCTATTATCAGCGACATGGCTGGTCTTGGGCATGTAAAGCCCTCAGGCCTTATTTTCAAAGTTTCTCCCATTCTGTGCCCACATGTTGAAAATAGTGTTCCTTGCCATTACCGGCTCCCTCCCAATATTTATACTCCTTTTCTGGGTGGAAAGTTCAAATAATGTAGGTAATGCACAAGTCTTTGGGGCACACCAATGTGTACTCCTATGCAGTGCCACCAATAATTAATCAAGAGATGGTGCTGAGCAAGGGTGAAAGGCACTCTGAAGCATTGCTGTGATGTAATAGTACAGTTGAGGTTTGCATACAGGTGACACCTTTACACAAACCAATCCAAACCACAAAGCTACACCAAAGTTCTTCCTCAACATGACACACATAATTAATTTAGTTGCTGTACTGGTCCATGTAAGAACAGATCCAGAAACAATTGGTTTGATACCTTTTATTGGACCAACATAGATGCAACAAAAGAAAACAGTGCCTAAGCTTTTGACTGACCAACTCCTACTTCAGAAGCTCATGACGTTGTTTGGAAATCACATTCTATTAACACCCTCATCATATAAAAAATAGAAATAATTCTCATTGGTTTAAAATACCTTTTTAAACCATAACTAAGGTTTAAATGCAAAGAACCAGTTTATGTAAGCTGGCTGCTGTGAAGCACTCGATGTCAAATGTCAACAGAGGCAGATAAGTGGAATCCTTTGAGAGCCAAACAGTTTCACTAACCTACATTATGAATGAGTGATTATGTGAATACACTCTTAATTAAACGCAAGACCTTTAGATTTAATACCCACTTCAGTACATGTTAAATGTGACAGTATTGCATGTTAAAAACTATAAACAGACATTTTCTATCTATGGCAATAGGTGGGTATAAAGAAAAGTTTCCTAGAGTGAACAAACTGTTTCACACATTCATATAGTATTAAACTTGTCTGGAGACAAGTTATTAACTATATACTGAACCAGATAATATATTCCATAAACATTAAAACCTTCAGTGGTGTAACAAGATTTTTTTACAAGATATATCAGTTGTCAGAATTAGTGCCCAATAAAAGAACAAACCTACCAAGGACCCCTGGTAAATGAGATCATGCATCCTAATATGTTTAGTGTTCAATAATGTGTCAGTATATAATCAATCTACTATATGTACAGTGTGTCTGAAGCACATCAGGTGGAGTTTTTATTGCTTCCTATTAAAGCTGATTATTTTATAGCCGAGTGTTCGTTTTTATATTTGAGAGGTGGAGGGTGCCAGAGTTTCTTGTTGTCTGACTGCTGTTTTACTATGAGCACCTCCTTCCCAGTGCTACCTCTTCAGTTGTCCTATATGTACAGTAACAGTCTTAGGAATCTGAATAAAAACTAATGGAATTACACCCCCCGTAATATCATAATATAGATACAGTAACTAGTTGGAAGGAAGTATAAATTCACTATGTATGTGAACCAAGAGTCCTAACACACTGTAACATCATAATGTCATGTACCTGAATATAAGCCTTCCTCATAAAACCACACCCCACCGACACAACACCCCAGACCAACACACATCATCCCTACCCACCACACAAATAGTTTTTTGATGAGAAACCAACATATTGATAACTAGTTAAAACATAACCGCACAATATTAAACAAAACATAAACACCCTGAAGTCAAATTATATGCCCATCATTTGTACTTAAGGTCTGTGTAAGTTCACAGGGTAATGTGTCAAAACCCAAATCAGTGTTCATGCCATCTTTTACCATATTGAGAAATAAAATAAGCCTGGCCTCAAAAGCCCTTTTAAGAACATTACCGACATATCTGAGATGGAGTGATCAGTCTGAGGGAAGTGCTGCATCACTGGCTTTTCAGTCATCTTCATTTTAGTGCAGAGAGGTTGCCCTGTCTCTCCCACATATTCTATTTGTCGACATCTCTTGCATTGAATGAAATAAACATCATTCCGTGATGCACATGTATAATTCTTCTGTATCCTGAATTGTCTGTTTTGTGAAGTAACTACACAATCTGAAGTGGAAATGTGCTCACAAGCCCTACATCTGTGGTGACTGCAGGGTTTTGTACCATAAATTTTATGGTATTCTGTTCTGGTGCAAGTTTACTCCTAACAATCACGTTGGCTAAATTAGGTGGTTGTTTAAAAGGTAGTAGTGGTAGTTCTTGAAAAATACAATTTAGGGTCTCATCCTCACTAAATATTGGGTGGAGGTCCTTTATAATCTTATGTAGAAGTTTAAGGTCAGGATGATATGTGACTACTAAGGGTATTATGTTAGTAGTGGTCCTTTCTTTATACTGAAGTAGTTGTTCCTTGGTACCTGTGTTGCACGTTCAACTGCTTTGTCACATTCTCAGGAAGAGTATCTCTGCTCTATAAATGTTTTTTCAGTATAGCAAAATGTGTATGTCTTCCTCGCTTGAACAGATACGGTCATATTAAACTGCTTGACTGTACATTACAGATTGTTTGTGTGGCTCGGTGATTACTATCTCTATGCAAGTATCTCTGCCTGTCTGTTGGTTTCCTGTAAATAAATGTATGTAAGGTTCCATCCTTGATGGTGATTGTGTTGTCCAGAAAATTAACACTGATAGCTGAATATTCCAGGGAAAGCATTATGGATGGGTGAAGGTTATTAAGTTCCTGATGAAACTCCTTAAGTTTGTATGTGCTCTCTGTCCAAATTAGAAACAAATCATCAATGTAACAGAAATAAGTGAGTGTTTTGTGTGTACAGTGCCTTAAAAAGTCTTCCTCCAAATTCACCATAAAGAGATTGGTATATAGTGGAGCCATCCTGGTGCCCATTGCTGTTCTCATAGCTTGAACATAATGTTTACCATTGAAGCTGAAGTTGTTATGTGTCTGAATGAATTCAATAAGTTTCCCTATCACTTCTGGATCAATGTTTTGGTCTAGTCCTTTCTCATGTAGGTATTTAGCAGGTTGAAATGCCATCTGAGTGCAGAATATTTGTGTAAAGGGAGGTTACATCCATCATAGCTAAAGTGGTATTAGGCGGTAAGTCCTTATAATCAGAATGTTTACACAGGAAGGGCCCTATGCACTGTTGGGGTGGAGTGCTATGCATGTGTATCTGGGGTGCACAGCCATACTGCATCCTATGAGCCCCTGTGTGGGATGCACTATGGGGTGCACAGCACCTGATCCCTTGGCCATGGAACAGCAACATGCCAGGGGCATGCGAGGGCAGGTCGGCTCTATGAGCCATGCACTAAGGCACATAATGCTGGCCTTTGGGGTGGAAGAGGTCCCAGGGTATGACAGGGAGAACCCTGCTGTAAGACCCTTGTGTACCCCATGCACACCACTGTACACCAGCCAGATGGGGTGGGTAGCTTACTATGTCAGGCGCACCACCCCATGGTCCCCCGTGCCACCCGGCACATATCAATGCATGGCTTCTATCTGAACCCCCACCATACCCACATGGGCACCAGCCCATGGATGCTGCCCACTTGAGCAGGTCAACCCTCACTCTTGGCCACCCAAGCATGTTGTAGGGTACTGTGCCCCCACACTGCCAATGGACCCCAACCTGTCCCTGCAATCTGCTCTGGGGCCACAGCATGGGAAGGCTGGCAGCATTGCCCTACTCTCACTGCCTCAGCTGCTGGCCATTGGTCTTCCATGGTGCGCCTGCCAACATGCACCCCACCATAGAGGTGATCCACTCTGTACCCTGGTCCAGGCATTTGACTGGATGCCATGCCGGGTCCATGTCCCCGCCCCTGGTCACCCCATGGAGTCCTGTGCACCAGGGGTGAGGCTACAGACAGGTGGCTGGCAGTCGTGAATGCCGCCGTGCACACCTGTCTGCAGGTGTGCTGCTATGTGGGCAGGGTACATGTGGATTCCACGCACCTCCACCCCAAAAGTGCTTATGGGTCATGTGTGTAGTGTCCTGATGAAACTGTCCCTTTCTATAACCAGAGGTTTGAAAATGGTTTCTAAATCCTGAGATCCCTTAGTCAGGGTACCATTGTCAGATACTATGGGTCGCCCCAGAATGCCAGGTTCATGGATTTTAGGCAGCATGTAGAATGTCCCTGGCTTGGGTTCAACAGGGATGAGGTTAGTTATTCTGTCTTGGACATGGTTTGAAATGATCCAATTAAGTCCCATAGTTCCCTTATGTATTTTGCAGTGGGATCACTCTCCAGTTCTCTGTAGTAAGTATGGTCAGTTAGCTGTCTGTTGGCTTCATTAATATAGTCCTCTTGGTTTAAGATCACCACTGCAGAACCTTTATCAGCTTTTTATGACAATGTTGTGGTTTCATTTTCAGTGATTGTATAGCCTTCCGTTCCAATGGAGAGAGGTAATAATGGGCCTGTTTTTGCCTTTTAAGGATCTGACAATTAATTCTCTGGTGAAAGCAATGAATATAGTTGTCAAGTTTCACATTACGCCCACTTGGGGAGTAAAATCAGATGATTTCTTTCTTATCCATTGAATTGTTACTGTCTGTGATTTCATCCCTGCCATGAAAGAATTCTTTAAGTCTCAGTCTATGAAGTATTCCACAAGTTCACTACTAAACTATTCTGTCCAGTGGTTTTGTTGGGCAGAAAGTGAGGCCCTTAGAAAGTACACATAATTGTCCAGTAGTCAGTGCATGGTTGGACAAATTAACAACTGAAAGGTGCCCATCCGTATTACTTTGTTGTTCTATGAATCTATTCTGTTCTTCATAGTTGTTAGGAAGTATGGTTTGTTGAAGTGTATCTAACTTCCTGTTTTAATGATCATGGCTTTTCTTAAGGTCCTTTGGTAGTTTATGTGTATCTCTTTCAGGATGTCTGGAATAGGCCCACAGGACATCCTCTCCAATATGGTAACAATTCTCTCAAACTGTATTTTCAAGAATGATTTCTTGGCTTATGACCTATGGATCCTGTGGTTTCTCAAGTGCTCAGAGGTCCTTCAACAGAGTTGTTCTGCATACTTAGAATTATCAGTGTTCTTTATTGATTCCAAATAGTTAGGCCTTTAGTGATAATGTTGTTCCTCTTGCACTGGGTTAAAAATAGATGTCACTGTCTAGCTGGGTGTCTGTCTTCTTGATGTTATGCAACTGCCATGTCAAAATGTGATTTTCCAAATGACTGATATAAGCTTCTGAGGAAGGACTTAGTTGGTCTGAAAGTTTAGTCACTGTTTTCTTTGTTACATCTGTGTCGGTCCAATAAAGGTATCAAACCAGCTGTTCCCCCTCTTGGTCCCAGTGGCAGCTCTGCCTGCAAAAGGTAGCCAGCTGAACCAACTCAGGCACCTGGCACAATTTTCAAAATCCCGAAAGCAGAGGATTAATTTGATTCAGTGTTGCACCTGTTCCACATTTAATTAATTGTAGCTGCTTCACATTTTAACTATTCTGCTTGTGCAAGCTCCTTCTCTGGCTTAGTTTTGGGACTTCATTTGGGGTTTCTGATTTTTCTATTTTTTCTTTAAACTTGCTATAATCGACTGATGTTTAGAGTTTAGCCTGACTTATTGTTAAGAACTGCCCACTTTTGGAGACTGTTTAAATTGTTAGGTACTGCTACTCTATCTGAGTTAATTGCTAGAACCAGACATAAGATTTTTGCTATTTTGAACTGCACCTTCCCAGAGCTGAAACCAGAGTTACTGTGCTTGTGGCAGACCAGTAATCTGAACCTTGGTTCACCACCCACACCCTCAACACTCCCAGCCTTTTGTTCTATCTGTAACTCCCTCCCTGGACTGTATTTAATTTCTCTCTTCTCCTTTACAGGTCCCTTATATAGAAACATAGACTTTGACAACAGATAAGGACCACTTGGCCCACCCAGTCTGCCCATTTCCCTACCTACTGGATAAGCTGCAGATTCTAGTTAACCAACAGCCTACTTCCCTGCCACCCCACTACAATTGCCTTATGTCTGTCCCATGCATGTTTAAATTCCCCACTGTTTTAGACCCAACAACCTCCACAGGAAGGCGGCTCCATGCATCCACCACTCTCTCCGTGAAAAAAATTTCCTCACATTACCCCTGAGCCATCCCTCTATCTTTAATTGTGCCCCTTGTTCTTACACATCTCTTTTTCTGAAAGATGCTACCCTCCTGGACTTTGTTGATTCCCTTGAGGTACTTCAACGTTTCTATCATGTCCCCCCCTCCTTTCATCAAGGGTATACATATTAAGCTCTCTCTCAGTCTCTCTTCATATGGTTTCTGATGCAGACCCTGCACCATTTTAGTTGCCCTCCTCTGAACTGCTTTCATCCTATCTCTGTCCTTGCATAGATGAGGTCTCCAAAACTGCACACAGTACTCCAGATGGGGTCTCACCAACTGTCTATACAGAGGGTAACCACTTCCCTTTTCTACTTGTGATGCCTCTTCCTATGCATCCCAATATCCCCTTGGCTCTCCTTACTGACTTCTCACATTGCTTACCAACCTTTAGATCATCTGATATGACTACCCCAGGTCCCTTCCATTTTGTTGTTGTTAGTACCTCCCTGCTATTGTGTACGCTTCTTCTGGGTTTTGTTTCCAGGTGCATTACTTTGCACTTATTTGCATTGAATCTAAGTTGCCATATGTCCCACTATTCTCCAACCTTGCCAAGTCCCTTCTCATCCTTTATACCCTTTTGTGTATCAACTCTGTTAAAGATCTTTGTGTCATCTGCAAAGAGGCATACCTTTCCTCCAGATCCTCTGGAATGTCACCTATAAAGATGTTAAAGAGGACTGGACCCAGTACTGAGCCCTGAGGTACTTCACTGTAACCCCACTTTCTTCGGAATGTGTTCCATTCACTATTATCTTCTGTGTCCTGTTGTGCAGCCAGTTTGCTACCCAGGCTACCAACCTGGGACCCACTTCCAGGCTGGTTAACTTGATTATTAATCTTTTTGTGGGACTGTGTCAAATGCCTTGCTGAAGTCTAGGTAGGCCATATCCACAGCCCCTCCTGGTCTATTACTTTGGTCACCCAGTCAAAGAAATCAATTCGATTCATCTGACATGACCTTCCTGCTGTAAATCCATGCTGCTTTGGGTCCTGTGCCCGCTGGCCTCTAGGTACTCAACAATTCTTTCTTTCAGAAGTGATTCCATCATTTTCCCTACCACTGAGGTCAAACTTACAGGTCTGTAGTTCCCTGCTTCTGCCTTGCTCCCACTTTTGGACACTTAGGGACACATTTGCAAGCCCCTCTCTCAGACCCAGCAGCAGCTCATCTGCAAAAGGTAGCCAACTGAACCAACTCAGGCACCTAGTACCATTTTCAAAATCCTGAGTGCACAGAGGATTAATTTGATTCAGTGCTGCAGCTGTTCCACATTAATATAATGGGAGCTGCTTCAAGCTTTGACTACTCTGCTTGTGTAAGCTCCTTCTGGTTATTTGTTTTATCTGAAACTTCCCCTTCCTGGAGTGTATTTGATCCTCTCCTTTCTGCTCCTTTACAGGGCCCCCTTCAGACACCTTGGGGCACATTTACAAGCCCTCCCTCAGACCCAGGGGCAGCTTGTCTGCAAAAGGTAGCCAGCTGAACCAACTCAGGCACCTGGTGCCATTTTCAAAATCCTGAGTGCACAGAGGATTAATTTGATTCAGTGTTGCAGCTGTTCCACATTCAATTGGTGGAGCCACTTCACATTTTAACTACTCTGCTTGTGCAAGCTCCTTCTCTGGCTTAGTTTTTTCAACCTACCCTGCCTCCCCACCCCAACACCTTATTAAATAGTCTTTAAGCCCAACTAGCCCCACCCCACTTGGCCTTCAGAGCCAATTACAACAATTAACCATACTTGCTTAAAGGATCAGTTGCATCTCGCTCTCTGAACCACACAAGCACAGTTTCTACTACTGTGACCAGGAGACCCATCCATCTGGCTTACCATCAAGTTTACTGTTAACTGCATATCCCTTAGGGCCTGTCATCCACTCTAATCTCTTATATTACAGTGTTCCTACTCTCATACTCATCTTGCTTCCTATTCTTTCTCTCCACGCTAGGCACTCACCCTCACCTTTCACCACCAGCTGTCCTCAAATCTTTCATCCTCTAACAATGACCTCAACTGTCCTCTCGACTGTCCCCCTTCATCCCTTCTACTCGGCGTCAACTATGTTTTCCCATCTGGCACTAGTCTTTATTTACTTCCAATGTACAGCTAAGAATTCCCACCCCTTTGGCTTATACCACAGACTGATCTAGCATCTGTAACCAACCCTGCCCATCATTCCACCCTGTGCAGTGGGTTACAGCAGCTCTCACTCATGGTCAAATTACAAGTTATCCTCCCCAGACTACCATGGCTCCCTGATTATTTTAACATCCCCTCTTTCAATCAGGACAGTCTCGCTTGTAGCTATGGTCTGTCTCCTGTGTCATATGCCCTCTGGCTACCTCTCCATTGGTTCTCCAGGAGCAAGCACCACAGTAAGAAACAGATTACTGCAGCAAGAAAAAATTTGAAAAACTTATTCTGCTATTACTCATATGCTCTAGTAATGTTGAAGTGAATCCTGGTCCTCAAATCTCCTGTGCATCCCTCCAAACTTTGCCACTACCTCAGGCTTAAAGTTTATGCTGATTAACATGCGAGCCTGATTAACAAACTAGACCAGTTAACAATATGGGCAACTCACGCTAACCCAGATCCAATCATTACTGAATCCTGGCTTAAAAGTCCATCTCTGACCAGCAGATCTCACTCCCTCCTATAACCGTTCAGAGCAGACAGGCTCGAGGGTGGGAGGGTGATCATCTACATGAAAGATCACTTAAACATCTCCATCACCAATGCCATGTCCAAACTCCAAAGAATTTGGAGTGCATGGCCTCAAAATCAAAAATAGCCACAGTCGAAGCTCTCAACATCATAGGTTGCTACAGGCCCCTTCAGTGGATCTTGAGCTAATCTTACCCCTCAAAAGCCTGACCACACCCATCAGCAATGAGATCATCATTCTAGGTGATCTCAACCTTGATTGACTCTTGCCTAAGGCATGTGTCCTAAAAGAACTCTGTGATAAGCTTGGACTGTCCCAAAACATTATGGAGCCAACAAGGCTAAATGCCAAAAATCATGCAAATAGCTCCATCCTGGATGTTATTATCACAAACCGTCCCAACAAAATTCAGCATACAGCCATATTCCATAATGATCTTAGTGATCACAATATCATAGCATGCGCAGAAACCAAGATAAGCTTCCCTTCCTATACATTTGCCACCAAGCTTACTCCGCAATTCAACATCGAAAACTATATCTCGGATCTAAAATATATAAACTGGCAAAATCTCTGTCTCACTCAAATCAGTGGACTAGGCGTCACCTTTCTTAGCATTACACTGGCTCAGCTCACCAACAAACATGCCCTTTCATTAGATCCAGGGTCCTGAACATTCCCATCCCTGGTCACTCAAACCTAAAAGCTGCGCTGCACAGCCTTGATAAACTTTGGGCCTGTACAAGGTACACAAAGGATGTGGTCAACTGATAGGCATTTAGAACTGCCAGGAATGCTTGTGTTAAACTAATACAATCTGCCAAAGCTAACTTCTATGTAGAATCCCTTGAAAATGCCAAAGGCATCTCAGCCAAGATCTGGCAATCAATCAAGACAGTTGAGGGCCACAAAGCAGCCCCTTCCATCCCCAGCAAGTTACTCATTAATGGAGTCGATTATGTTGAGCATGACCACATGCTAGAAAATCTGAATACCCATTTCTCCACCGCTGGACTTTCATTAGATTCTTCCCCATACACAGAGTTACCACACCTCCAACCCCACCCCCAACCACCCATGAGCCTCCACCTCCTCACACCTTACAGCTTCACCCTGTGACCTACAAACAAGTAGAGGACCACCTTTGTAAACAACATCAATAAAGGTAGTGGGGCAGATGACATTGATCCAATCTTCATCAAGCTAGGCTACTATTATCTAGCTGTACCAGTCCTTCATATCCTTAATCTCTCCATCTCCTCAGCTATGGTTCCTTCCTGTGGGAAATCAGCTCATATCTTGCCCTTGTTCAAATCAGGTGACCCCATGCACCCAAACAATTATAGGCCCATCTCCATCCTCCCTGTCCTATCCAAACTGCTAGAGAAACTCATCCATCACCAGCTTAAAGACCATGTTGAAAAGTTTTCACCCTCAACCCTGCCCAGTCTGAGTTCAGAAAAACACAGTACCACCTCCGCTTAGCTAAAGTCACCAACGACTGGTTGACAGCACATGATTCCAAACAAGTCACAGGTGCCATAGTCATTGATCTCAGCAAGGCATTCAATACTGTGACCATATCCTCATCCTCAGTGGTCTCAGTAAACTAAGCACAGTGACACCACACTTCAATGGTTCTCGAGCTACCTTACAGGTAGAGTTCAGAAAACAAAAGTGAGCAGTCAGGTCTTTGACTCCTCCCAATAAAATGAGGCATCCTGCAAGGCTCCTTTTAGACCCTATACTATTTTCTGTTTACATTAACTCACTACATTCCAGTATCAGCAGCTCAAAAGTACATCTCTTTATGCGGATATACCATTATATAAACTTCTAACCCCACCTTATACGAAGTATGTGATATACTCAAGCTGACTTCACACAGCTAGAGTGCAACCTAAACAACTCCAAGCTACTATTCGATGAAAAAATGAAGGTCCTTTATTTCGCACCTAGTAGCAACAGGCCCTCCCCTCGGCACAACGAGTCACCTGTATGCATCATAACTATCCTAGGTGAATCACTAGACGTGCTTGATCAATTCAAATACCTGGGCATTTGGATAGACAGCAAACTTTCTTTCAGTGTGGACATCGACTACCATTCTAGTAAGTTGAAACCAAGACTCTGCTTTTTCTTCAGGAACAGAGCACTCTTTTTCCCTGACATTAGATGTAGACTAGTACAGGCCACATTCCTGACACTCCTAGACTACGGTGACATCATCTGCAACTATGCGCTGCTTCCAACCTTGCAAGCTCAATATACTGTTCCATCGGGCTCTGTGCTTTATTGCTAAAGCACCTTTCAGGACACACCATTGCGACTTATATAAAGAAGTCATCTGGCAACCCCTCACCACCCAGCTGCTACTCCATTTAGGTACCTGGCCCCTCAAAAATCTACTAAACAAATTACCAACCTATATCTCCTCACTTGTTAATATTTCCCATTACTCCTACTCTGTTAGGAAATCTGCCTACATCCCGTTCGGGACGTATCTTGACATGTACTCGCCGGCAAGAGTACCATGAGCTGCCGCCATCCCATTGGTGTGGAATCTCATCTAGACATCACTCAGGCTCATCAGCATTGTCTCATTAAATTTCTTCAGAGCCGTGACCTACAAATTCTTCCCAGTAGTCTGTCACTGCCATAGGTCCTAGCATAGCATGCCAGTCTCCTGCCACTGCTATCAAGTGAATACCCTCTGACTTCTCGTATCCTTTCTCCCTAGTCTCCCTATCCAGCCTGGCCCTGTCCTCCCTAGTACATCTCCATCCTTACACCTAGGACTCCTTCTATACCCTCCATCCCTGATCCCTGCCCAACTCTTTCTCTTGCTTTTTGTTCTCTCGCATCTTCTTGCACTTATCCCTTGCCCTCTTAGTCGGACTACTTCCTCATCAGAAGTAGTTATGCATTTCTCCTTACCCCTTCCTTCCTTTCTGCACTCTCAGCCATCTTGGGAAGCTGACAGCAATTGTATAAGTTCTTACTAATACTACTTTTGTTCTCCTCTTAATAGGAATTGGTTCCTGTATGCTTCACTATTGTTTTTCTTTTCATTGGCCCTGCATGTATTTCCTATCAATTATTGTTACCTTATGGTATGTCACCACTGCTTATCCAGGCAGCAGATTCTGGTCTGTTTTATTATTGTTTTACTGACCATATATGCACTTTTTCTACCAATTATTGTACCTGTATGCTATATCGTCACTTTTATTGTACACTGTTGTTTAACCTTGTCCTTACAGGAGCTCCTTGAAAATGAGAGTGCTCAATGGAGACTACCTGTCAATAAACTTAAAACCTAAAGTTCTGGATCTACCTCCATGTGGTAAGACCTCGGAACTGCTCACCACCTGAGTCACTACTGTAGCATGCACTGCCTCCCTCTTTTCAGATTAACAAGCCTGGGGATGTGGCAGTGGATGTTTGCCCTATCATTGGATGAGCCATTCTTTATTTACCTTAGAGTGGCTTCTGAAGACTTATTTCCTTGGACTCTTACCCTTCATGATAATAGAATGCAGGTGGCCCACAATGCTGTACCCTGAAGACATCTGGTAAATTGAGGGGTGATAGTGGTTGGAGTTGGGTCAATAGACTGCTTTGGATGAGACTGGGAGTTCTTCCTTCCAGAGTTCACCTGCTCAGACTTCATAAAATGTAAAACATTCCCAAATGTTTGTTATATTCTGCAAAGCTGAGATAAGACAAACTTTGGAAAGTTTGTCCAGTCCTATTTCAGAGCACATTAATCTATGTACAAACTCCAGGAACAGCATTAAAATATACTGGTGGTGTTGTTGCAAATCTATTTGCAAAGGCAAAATCATGAAAGCAGTGAACTGAAAGAACTATACATGCAGTAAAACACAGAGTGATAGAAACATTGGGGTAGTTTATCCAGTTACCCTGACTTGTGATATGCCCGTAAGTAGTTACAGCAACCTAAACTTGAAGTGACAACATGGACTGGAGTTCTTACTAAAATATTCCTCAAATGTGTGAGATGTTTTCTCAGTTGAAAGGTATTTTGGAAGCGGAAGTGCCTATGCACTAATGGGTATAAGGTAAGTGCCTAAGACATATACACCACCTCGTGTAGCTCATAAATGTGAAAGGGGTGCACACTGGCCTTTATGCACCATTGCCAGCCACCTGTCCATGGCCACACCCCCAATGCACAGGATCCCATAGGGGTGGAATAGTATACCCTGGTGGACAGTCAATCAGATGCCCATCCTGGGTCCCAGAGTGAATCCCTGGTCTGCAGAAGCAGGGGAGTGTGGGACAGCATGGGTCTGGGTACATGCATAGCACAGACAGGCACCTGCAGACCGTACTGTCGGTGCTTAGTTGTCAAAGGGCTCCCTCCCTGTCTTGCACCGAGGAGCACAAATGTACTCCCCACACATCAAAACATGCATCCAATCCCAGCATTAAGATGCAACCACCCAACACATCAGTGCCCCAGCCAGGTCCTGGCATCAGGAGGACATCCCCCAACACATCTGTGCCCATGCCTGGTCCTGCCAGCAGGGCCGACATCCCCCAACACATCAGTGCTCCCAACTGGTCCCAGCTGCAATAAGGCATTCCCCAAAACATCTGTGCCCCACCGGTCCCGGCACCAAGAAGACATCCCCCAGCAGATCCTGGCCCCAGTCCATAAGACAGTGACGTCCCACCCTTTCCAACCATTGCCCTGTTCCTGCTGGCCCTGTCCATTATTGCTCAGCCTATCCCCCAACCCCTGATCCCTGACCCCTGCCCCTCATAGGTGGTTAGTGGCTCCCCTTGTGATACCGACAACACCACCCATCCCCTGTACCTGCATGTTGGTGCTGCCGCAATGGATGGCAAAGTGGCACATCCCTCCTGCTCACCACCTCGGCCACCTGCCATCCAACTGATGCTGGAAGCTTGATGCCAATTTATATGGAAGTATGTTCCCAGTATCCGTAGATGGCAGGTGGCCGAGGTGGTGTGGAAGGATGTGCCACTCTCCATCCATCACAGTGGCACTGACATGCAGGTATCTGGGGTGGTATTGTCAGTGCTGCGAGGGGCCACTAACTACCAATGAGGGGCAGGGGGCTGGGATCAGGGGTCGTGGGTGACATGCTGAGCAGTAATGGACTTGGGCCACCAGGAAAGGGCTATGGTTAGGAGGGGGGACATCACTGCCTTGTGGACTGGGGTCAGAGCTCTGCTGGGGGATGTCTTCTGCTGCTGGGACCAGGCAGGGGCACTGATGTGTTGGGGATGTCTTTCTGATGCCGGACTGGACAGGGGTACCAATGTGTTGGGAGGGATGTCTTCCTGATGCTAGGACCAGGTGGAGGCACCAACGTGTTGAGAGATGTTGTCCTGCTGGTGGGACCAGGTGGGGGCACAGATGTGTTGGAGGGATGTCTTCCCATACTGGGACCAGGCAGGGGAACTCATGTCTTGGGGTGGATGTCATCCTGCTGGCTGGACTGGGTGGGGTCACAGATGTGTTGGGGAATGTTTTCCTGATGCTAGGATGAGGAGGGGCACAGATGTGTTGGGGGGTTTGCCATACTGCCAGGACTGGGTGGGTGCAGCATGTGTGTGTGTGGGCCTGGCTGCATACGCGCAGTTACAGCAGGGTAATCCAGCCATATCCAGCGTGCTGCTATGCCACCCTGTGTACAGCACTATTCACCTTTGTGAATTGAGCATAAAGTGGCACCCCATCTCTCCCTCTGGACTGCCCTGGTACATAGCTGCCCATGTGACTGGGGATTCAGATGAGCACCTGGCCAGTGCACATTGGTGAATGCTGCGGGGTCCCACGACACCCCGCTGCATGGCATTCCAGCAGTATATGCGGCTGCAGCAGATGCGTTACATATTACATAGGGCCTAGAATTCTGATGTCTGTTCTGCTATATCCAAATAAATCCCTGGATCCCTAGCATTAGTTACCAAAATTACAATATGAATACAACAGTTTAAAGAAGAAGTGATATTCTGCTGGAAAAAATCTCTTTACCAAAGCTGGCATGATGTTTAGCACAATAATAATCAAGATACTGCAAGTTTCCTGGAATTTATTGCGTGCTAAAGATAGTTGATTTAACCTCTAGGAATAACTTGCACATTGTTGTGGTTTTATTTTTTTAGAGTTAATTTCTTAGCAATGTTTGTCATAGCAGCTAAAAGAGTATCAATTAGAAATGTATACAGATGTAGAATGCTTCAGCACCGCTAATTTAGCAGCATACAGTAGGTTAACAACCTCAGTTCATTACTTAGATAACTGGCAGCCAAACTTGATTACCTGAATTTGTTTAGATCCAGCAGTTCTAACTATACTGTAAATGAGATGGCATTTTCCAAAGGATTGGAAAGTAAATTTTTAGGGCTTGGAGCAGAAATTAACACTTTACTTAATATTTGCAAATTTCTAAGATCATGGTTTGTAGTAACAAGTCAGACTGGTGACACAGAGGGCTGAGGTACTGTATAGTGCCTTGCCTCATGCCATGCCAGCAATCCAAGCTTGAGAACAAGCATGGGTTGCCAGGGGTTAGTGGTGGGGGGAGGGCTGGAAGAGGGCTGAATGGCCACCTGGCACCTCTCCTCCCAGATTGGTGACGGTCTCATCGGTCTTAGCTGCCACCAGGTGGAGGCTTGGTGGCAGAGCAGTGATTTTGGAGGCTGATGGAATGTTGGGAGCTGTGATTCTGGAGTGCATGCATGCCTCCACATGCATACATCCTCCATGCCTTTTACCTGGTCAACAAAATCTTAAAAAAAAAAAATAAAAAAATAAATGCTGCTACAGGTCCCAAAACATGAAAAGAAAATGGAGTAAAACTGGATGACTTGGGCTGCATGAAGCTTCACCCAATTCGTTGTGGCTCACCTGATACTTTGGGGTCCCGAGGGCAAATTCTGAATATTAGGCACCAGAGGGAGGAAGAAGGCCTCCCTCAATGGGGACAATCCACAGGGGACCCCAATGCTGGACTGTGAAGGAGGTAAGGGATGGCTTACAGCACCAGGGTACAAGGCTGACTAGCCACCAGGTCTGACCAAAGGAGGGTGAAACCTTTATATAAAAAACAATTCCTGGTAGCAATAACCTGATAGTATATGAGATTCTATGGCCATGCCCATCCCAGTAACTCTCAAATGCCACTCATTAAGAGGGATACAAATATTTTGACCTCTTGGAAACCTTCCATACACATGGAATTATACAGTGTGCCATTTTACACTGAGACTTTAAAGCAGAAATTCAAGTTACTTTATAATAATGATCAATAAACAATTAACTTTATAAACCCCATAATTATTGATTTCAGGAATCTATAAGCTCTTGACTCAGGACTTCATCATATTTTATTATTGTTTATTGATAAATATCAGATAACACCTTTGAGTCAAAGACTCCTTTACAAAGGTTCCACGTCTACATAAGACAGAGACAACTGTGAGTAAAGTAACAACTAACATAGTAATTAAAGACAATGGTTACAGAATGGTTGCAAATGAATACAAAAATATAAAATAGCAGCAGGAATACATGGTAACAGCGCTGCTAACAAGGTACAAAGTGTAAAAGGTTACAGGTACAAGCATAACATTTCAGGGTGATGGTGCTAGCCATGCCCAAGAGTTCTTCATTGGCCAAGGCAGGACATTGGGGTCCATTGTCATGGTTTAGGCATGCCCAGGGTGGAGGACCAGTGTGAAGTCCATGGTCAAGGGAGGAGGGGAGGTGGAGGTGGTAGAAAAGGAAGGTCAGGTTTAGGGGCAGTCACATACTGATCCCTGGGAAATAAGGTCCCTCAGTTGGGACTTGAAACGACTAGTTTCGTTCAGCGAGGAGGAATTCCCACATTGCTTCTTTGTTTTCCACTTTTATTTTATTTTATTTAAAGGCTTTATCCATGTGGGAACACATTTGCAAGCAGCTTGTTTCAGGTGCCATCCAGGGAGGGCGTTCAATAAGATAGTGGAGAATACATCATTAAGTAAATACAGTTTGAGGGCCAGTGTTCCACATTTTGGTAATGAAGGGATGACTGATATGCCTATCCCTATGTGTAGGAGTAGTTGCTTTGTAGGGCTATAAAAACACTGATGATTATTGTGGAACTGTGATAGAAGTGACTAAGGTAATGTAATTTACTTTTGTTACTGAATTTTTTTCTTTTCTACTTATTGTCATAAGATATTTCTGTAATTGAAATGGCATAGGGTGAACAAAATGGAGTTCAGGTCACATGTCCAGCAGCTATCTTGGGAAACCTACAAGAGAAAACAGCCTACCTAAGGTGATGGTGTTACTTTTCCCACAGAGGCATCCAAGCAGCTAGGAAGTAAACAAAGTAATAACATAATGTAAGGGAGCTTGCAAGGATGGGGCTCCTACACTCAAATACTTAGACAAGAGGATGCCATAAAACCTTAAGGATAGGTTTTAGAAGTGTGATCATGCAGTGATGATGGTACTAGGTGGGTAAGGGCAATCCAGTCTGTCAACTACTGTATAACCACACACACACACACACACACACACACCATGCACCCATGTAGGTGGGGAATACTGGAGGGGCTGTCACTCTGGCAAGGTCCCATCCTACTGCCCTGGTTCCATAAATGGAAGAGTTTAATCCCAACTCTGCTGACTTCCTGTATCTTTGAAGAGGGACTGGGGTTCTGTCTTTTGGGAGTGTCCCCAGTAGGAAAGAGGGCACTGCTTCCATAGTTAGCTTATCTAGGAGAGGAAAGAACAGGCTTAGTTTCTTTCAAGTTAACAGCCTGCTAACCACAGATCCTATTGTAAGGCTAGATTATGAGTTTATTCTGTAAGTAATATATCTGTTTAAACTGTTTTATTTTCCTTTCCTGTAAATTTGTATATCTTTTGTTTTCTGTTTGTATCCTGGTCCGGATTTTCAAAGCCCCAAGAATGCCACAACCTTGATGTGCCACTTATTTGGCACACAGGCTTGCAACATTCTCCTGGCCAACAATTGGGATTTTCAATCCTGTACCACGTGCCACAAGTTAGACAGCTTTTCCCTGATCTAGCTTGTAGCATTCAGAGGAACCTTTTTATAGGGCTTGCGTGAAATATGTGGTGCAAGCTGCCATAAGTAAGGAAACTGTCACAACTGCATCCAAGAATAGAAAAGCAAGTGCAGTTGTGGCAAAGGTATTTTGCACAGCTGTGCAAAAAATGGGTTCAATGCAAGGCTTGACACAAGCCCTGCATCACAAAATCCAGCCCCTGTTTTTAATATCTTGTTGCGTTATCATAGTAAAGATCTATTTTTATAGTACCAGTGGCTGTGCATCCTTATCGCAAAGTAACTTTAATATTTCTGCTAAACAAAGTGAAAATTCTCCGTTTAAATTCTGCCATCCAAAGAGCACTCCACCAAATATTACTATGTTTGACTTTCCAAGTCCCTGAGCAGGAGAGAGGCATTTTCCTGGGGTAACCAGGAGGTAGAAGCAAGTAATTCAGACAGAACTCCTTAGAAGCTGATACAGCTCAAAGAAGTGTCTGTCACAGAGACAAATGAAAGAAATCCACATGAAACAAAGAATTTCAAATAAAATGACCACACAGAGTAGATTCTCAAAGGTGTATTCTCCTTCTCCTTTCTCTCTCTCTCTCTCTAACTCTCTTTGTCTCCCCCCCACACACACACACACTTTCTCTCTCTCTGTAGCCACACAGACATTCATCCTTAACTTGCTTGGATAGTGCTTTCAGGAGCAACTGACACCAATCTGGCTAAAAGTGCTACATGTAAAATTAGAATAAGCATACCCCAGTAAATCTCATACCTAAAACTAGATTTCTCGTTACTTCATTTTAAAGTTCTGAGCTATTTTGTAACCCTGATTTCACTACGGCTCAAAAAGCCTGTGTCACTGAAGAGCTGCTGATGATGTTACCTCATTAACTCACAGTCTAGTACTGTGCCACTGAGCCACTGATTGTAGGTCAAAAACAGCCTGACAGGGAGAAAACATTGGGCTGGCTAAATAAGAAACTCCTAGTAAGGTTTCAAACAGCATTACCTCTCCCACCCCCATTGACAAGGAGACAATAATTGTTTTAAATTGCCATCCTTAGAAATCACCTCAATTGAATGATAGGTGTGAATAATCTCAGCCTTTCTCCATATCAGAAACATATTCAGTCTGCAAACCTCATAACAGTGTGCTATGACTCAGCATCCAGCAACCTTGAAAAAAGGACTTCAATATAAAGGCACCTTCAAAAATGTTGTCAGCTTTGTTATAAAACCTGAAACACACATATTGTAGTTTTTAAAGCAATGTTTATTGAATGGTGTTGCCCACTTGTGAAAACCATTGCACATGATCTTTAGGACTTTGGAGACACAGGTCCTATAAGATTACTGACAGGGAGTACTACACTGTGAGTTCCTAAGATGACATAATCAGCAGCTCTTCACTGTCACAAGCTTTTTGAACAGACAATGAAATCAGGGTTACAAAATAGCTCATACCTCTAAAAAGAAGTAACTTAGAAATCTTGTTTTTGGTATGAGATTTACTGGGAGTATGCTTATTCTAATTCTGCAATGTAGCAGAAGTGATGTTAGTTGCTCTATAACCACTCCAGACATGCTCAAGAGGATACCTTGGTTATCCAGTGGTTTACCCAATCTGTGGAAAAGCTGATACAGATCAAATGTTCAGAACATTATTTTGGATAGCTGGAATTATTTATCATTATCTGGATTTCATTATTCATTATATGATGTGTGGATACCATGGTTAATGGCATTTCAGGAAGAGAATATTTGATCCAGAAGGAAAAATTAGGTATCCTTGTAGTTAACCTGACATCTTAACAAAACCATTTATTATCCCAGTCACTTGTATCCACTCTAGTAATTACAATCGAGGGTGCCCTCATGTGGAGCTCCCACTATTGATATTACTTGCTCAGGTTATAAACTGTGAAATCTAAGAGCTCCATAAATGTGACTAGATTTGCCAGGCAGTTCAAATACATAACTCTTAAGAAGTGTGTTTTAATGATGGGGTTTGTGAACAACATTGAAAATTACACATTGAAAAAGAAAGGAAAGGAAAGGCAACATTATTGTAATCCATCATGTGGGTAATAGTATACGTTTTGTACATGCACATGTTGGCTACAAGAACTTTGTTCCAATAACCTCACAGGACAGAAACTTACTGTTATGGTGTGTACAACACTGAGGGCTGACAGTTTGGGCCAAACAACCATTTACTGATTAGAATGTAAAGACTGCTTGACCCATGTTCATATTATTGCTTAATATACAAACCTAAATCCAGACTAATAATGCATATTAAGCAGTTATGCACAATACTTTGATATTATTTTCACAAAACAATTCCATATACATGATATAATATACAGCATTTCTGTAGGCTTATAAGCAATGCTGTAAATGTATGTCACAAGTTTCTAAACACAGACTTTGAGCTTCTGTTCTCTAACAACAGTGTCCTCAAACTCTAACATTACATTAACATAGTCTGTCCTTATGATATGTTGGGTAGTCAAATTTTATAATTTGTTCCAGTTTTTTCTCCCTGCCCCCATCTAGATGGTCAGGGATGCCACAGCTGCACCCTTTCTTCAGACAAGAGTGAAAGCCAAGCACCTCTCCTACATGGCATATAGCCACCAGTTAGTGCCAATACAAGGTTAGGAGTCTTAAGAGTCAACACAACTGTTGCTTTAATACCACTGGATTTTCTAAGTAAGTCTAATCTTTTTATTTTGTTTTTTTTTGTTTTAATATATGCACCAAATGTGAGTCCATCAGGCTGCATAAGTGCAGGACCCTCTGAGCCCACATTTCCCTGTAGCTACAGACACACATGCAGGGCCTGCTGCACTATGTGCCAACTGAGGAGTCTGTGTGATTAGGGAAGCACAGTGCCTTCTGGGCCTTACATTTCTGTGTTGTTACAAACATAGATGTGCAGAAGGGGCCCTGTGCTTCCATGTTGCTACAAATGCACCTTTGTGATTATGTTTCAAATACATTTCCACAATGGTTCATGAGATAGGGTCATAAAACACATGTTAAAAATGGCTTTGAAACCTTTAAAATGTCACAGTTATGAGGAAAAGACTGGATTCTTTCAATGCAAAGAAATTCTTCTTTCATGGCCCATATTTCTGTCTTTTTGTGAGGGTGACAAAAGAAGATTGTTGGCTTTCAAAACAAGATTCTGAAAAAAATAAGTCTAACATTTTGTTTTGCAAGATATGTGGAGGTCATGAAACAAGATTCTGAAAAACTAAGTCCAAAATCTGGTTTCATGAGCCCACCTTCTTGTTTCATGAGATTCTCATGAGCTCACAAAACAAGATGACTTCTTATGAAAAAAGATTCTGAAAAAGACTAGTTCCAAAATCTTTCTTCATTAGCCCACTTCTTGTTTCATGAGATTTTTGTGAGCTCACTGAAACAAGACGCTTGCTCAAGAAACAAGATTCTGAAGAAAACACAAAGTCCAAAATCTAATTTTGTGAGCCAAAATTCTTGTATCATGAGACCTTATTCCTGTTTCCTGAGTCTCACAAAACAAGCCTCAGTAAGGATTTTATGGATGTCCCATAATGCCATTTCAGGGTTGTTTTTTTTTAAAACTAAGTCTAAAATCAAGCTAAACCAGTCCTGTTTATCTAGATTGATGTGTTTATGACAATGTAGGGCTTAATGTTTATGATTTTTCAAACCTAATGTTTTTAAAAACAGAAACAAGATGGCAGCCATATGAAACAAGAATGTTGTTTCAACAAAACAGTAATTCTTCCTCACAAAACAAGAATCTTCTATTGTGAGCAGGAATTTTGTTTTGTATCAAACATCTAACTGAAAGACCCTACTGAGCATGTTCTGAATCAAAATTTCAAATCCTTAAAATTTGGGAATTGATTAATATTTTTCATTAAACCAATGAAAGGCATCATTCTAGCGTTAGCTTTTCTACCCTTAACATTTTAGAACAAAATTCCAAACCATCTGTGCTGTAGCAGGTGAAAGCAAAAAAAAAAAAATTGTTCTTCTTTCTGCACTATCTGGATCTCAGAATCTGCACATCTGACCATAACAAAGCTAGCCAAATCAAGGGACCTTGCCCTCTAGACCACGCATACCAAATGTCATGCAATCCTGTTGAATGAGGAAAAAGCTATTAAGGTGTAAGTTAGGGTCTAACATTGAACACCGTCCTCAACCCTAACTATAGAGGCACTATTACACCCCTAAAAATAAAAAGATCCCATGCATAAAAACACTAACAAATATAAACAGATATGGAAACAAAAACAACATTTTCAGTTCATATCCATTACCATTTCAGTTTCTGTGATGTCAATCAAATGCCAAACATTTTATCACATACATATCTAGCTGAGGAGACAGCCTGCTGTATAGAAAAATATTTATATTCAAATATTATAAAATAACTGATTCCACATGGTTGAACTTTCACTGTTCAGTCACCCATTAGACTAAAGTACACAGAACAGTTAGATATTTTTCAGCTGAGTGAGAACAATGGATGCTGCTGTAGTTTTCAGGTTCTGAACTGGTAACATGATATCTTTAGACTAGGTGGTGCCTGCTCTTTTTAGAGGGCTGTATTGGTGACCACTGTCCAACATCTAAACCATTTTCAAAAGCCTGTTAGACAGAAAACTATTTTTTATTCTTTTACCACAAAATAACAAAAATTGCATTTTGTTATCATGTAAGATACACTCACAGTATGCAGGTACTATATTGCAGTCAGATTCAAAATGGAGAAAATCAAATCAATCACTGAATTCAGAGGGTCACAGTACCCCAAAGTACAGTTGAAGCCAACACATTGTCTAGATGTTTCCCAATATTGTGTGATATTTCTAAAGGAAATCTCAGAAATATTCCTCTGTGTGGGTTTTAGCCTGTAATAGGTCACTGCAGACCTTTCCTTCTGCTTGGTGTCACATATTTTTTTTTTTTTTGGTAATCAGGTAAGGTTTCGCAGTTATCACAATGATCACAAAGCTATGCCATCTAGCTTGAACTCTAGCGCCTTCTTACTCAGCTGTAATAGCAAAATGTGAAGATTGACAGATTTATATGTTTAGTTTTGCACACCATAATAGCCTTATTTAAATGCAGCATTTATAGCAACTACAAAATTACACATCAGCAAATAAATTTATATAGCTCAATACTATACAATGCATACATACTACAGATGGCAATCAAGATGGTAAGAAATAATAAACAAGTGAAAAGGTGTAAAAAGTGGTATATTGAACAAATCAAGGGTAGAGAAGCATAAAGGATAAATCAGATCAGTACGTGTTAGGATGAAAAGATGACTTGCATAGCCCACAGGAAGGTGTTGATAGTCTCAGAGTCTTTGATGGTATCAGGGAGTGAATTCCAGAGAACTGTGCTTAACTTTGAGGAATCAACTCCTTGAAATGTTAATACTCTGGTTAGGATGACAACTGCTTAACAGTAGTAGTGAGTTGTGGTCAGTAGGCTTTCTGTAAAGAATGGTAAAACCCATTAGTCCTCAGCGATTTGTAAGCCCAAAAGTGTGTTTATAAATCACATTATCTACCATCTCAGCCCTCCTTAGCTCAGCTCCCCAACCCTAAACTTCCCTTGGATGGGTCTTAAAGCTGTAGTGCAATGAAATGGGCAAAATTTAACCCCACCTTTTTCTTCCTAATCGATACCAGACGCCTTCCAGTTTGTTTTGGTGGTGAAATTTTCAGTTTTGATTATCACTTAAGAATTTTATGAATGTCTTAAAATATTTATTTCTCAAGAAAAGATGGCCTCCTCATTTCTGGATAGAAATAATACTAAGGACCTGAGGAGGGTAAACATCCAAACATAATGCAAATGTACAGTACACAGCAGAGGAAGCATCCAGAAAACCAGATCAACAGTTCTGCCAATATTTTTCATAACCATAGCAGAAAATTAGCTTTTTTTTTAAATTCAAGTTTATTGAGGTTTATTATTGACAGAGCAAAAACATTCCAACAGAAACATAAATTAAAATAATGCGTTTACATTATGGAGGAAGTGAAACATTTTTACTCTCTCTCCCCTTATGATCATCCTACCTTTCCTCTCAAACCTCCCTCCCTCCGTCCCTCCTGATTAATATGACTTAGGACGATCTGTTCAACAGTATGCTTACCAGAATTGTGTTACCTTCTAGTAATCAGCTTAGAGTGAAGCAGATAAAGTGTTTGGAAGGAGCTCCATATCGAATCATATTTTGAAAGACTATCCTTTCTCATAGCCCCAAATTTCTCCAGATTCAAATTAAATAGCAGTTCTTGTAACCACTCCATATAAGTAATTGGGATGTCATTCAACCAATGCTTTAGTACTACTTTCTTAGCGAGGATGAAATCAAGGCCATGTAATATCTTTGAACTTTAACTGTGATACTGGAATAATCGCCTCTCAGACAGACTTCTGGAGTAAAATACTGGTCAATGCCCAATAGTGGGTCTGCTTTATGTTTAATTTGGTCCCAGAGCATTTTATCGGTGGGCATTCCCAGAAGATATGATATAAATCCCCAACTGCATGGTGACATCAAGACATGACTGGTCAGGTCTATGTCCAATTTTGTATAATTTAGAAGGGTCCAAAACAGATTGTTTAAAAAGTGGAACTGCATAACACATAGCCTATCCTGAGTGACATATCGGTATGTATGACACCAGATTTCATCCCATTTCCTCTCTTGGTTCCTTAATTGACCTAGCCAGAATCTAGATTTTTATCAATATCTACATATGCTTGATCAAACAGTGTCTTATATAATTTGGAGACCGCATGTGGTTCCCAGACCATCTGAGCCAAAGACTCAAACCAACCCCCATCATGCCTCCATTTCTAAGCTTGTTCTTAAATTGCTCAAGTAAATGCTAACCTGATATACCTTAAAAATCTGATTAGGTCCCATACGATACTTGACTAATAACTCTGCAATTGGAAGACATCTGTCCCCCTGTAAATAGCTTCAATCCTTAAACCTTTCAACTGGGAAAGCCAGGATTCTATTATCATTTTCCTCCAATCTTCAAATTAGGGTTGTGACATATTGGCTGGTGTCTATCTGTATTCGGAAAGTGACACAAGAAAGCACATAGCTGAATATGAATACGTAAGGACTCCTTTATTTGGGTAGCTGCTAATTTAGAGGGCAATGTTCATGAAGTGGAATAAAGAAGAGCTATCGGTCTATACCAGCTTCTCTTATCAGTTCTATTTCCAGTTTAACCCAGGAAGGTACATGAGAGAGAAACAAGCTCTGTGGAAGGCACAAGCCATCGGAATATTTACAAACATTACTTGCCCAATAATATAATCTGATATGTGGTAGTCTTAACTCCCGCCTCTCTCTGGGAGCGGTCAGCTTATGATAGGTTCTACGGGAATTTTCCCTCCAAACAAAATTGAAATAATTGAGTGTATCGCTTTGTACCATTTTAGAGGTAACCACACATTGAGCATATTTAGAGGGTAAAAATCCTAGGTGCTGTGTGACTGAACTTCTCTGCTGGGTCTAAAGTAGAAGAACTTTGTATTTAGACCTTTAATTTAGGGTAAAAAACTAACATACAAAACAAAACAAAAAGTGTGTGTTTGGGTTAACTGAACTGAATGGGTAACTGAAAAGTCATCTAGGTGTAAATCTCAGGTGACTGAAAGGACTTAACTGTTGTGAGGTTTAAATTACTTGTAGAAAGATCTGGCAAGTAGGGGAGTGGCTTAGCTAGAAGGAAGCTACATTTAAAGACTGCCTTAGAAAGATTCTGCTAATAGCTTGCAGAAGACTCCAGGAGAAAGGACTGCTGTGTGACTGAACTTCTCATTGGGACTATATTGCCCTCCTTCCTCCACCCAAAGCTAGTTCTATTTTTATAGGCACAGGATTTGACTGACAACAGGAACTTCCTGTTTAGGGGCAGGAAGTGAGTGATCACAGAACCATCAAGGACCCACCATCCTAAGAAGGGCAAGAGTAGCTTCCGCCCCTCTAGTTGCTGGAGGTCTGCCTCTGAACAAGTAAGTGGTCTACTGAGAAATATAGGATATTCTTGTCTCAGAACAGGACAATCAGGAGCTTAAAGGGCACACAGGCAGAAAGTAAGGAGAGAGAGAAAAACAGAGGAAAGAGTAAGGATTGCAAACAGTTAAGGGGCCAGAAATAAGACATGATTGGAGTGGTGTAGTGCAGTGGCTGTGGAGCAGCAGTCTTCCGGGAGATGTTCTGGAGGATGCGTGTGTTGTCCCATCTGCAGGCACCTCTCTGGCTGAGGAGGGAGGTTGCTCATCTCCAGGCTGAGTTGGCCAGGATTTGTGGGACCTCCTCTTCCATCCAGGGACCACCAGTGCCACTGCCATTGCCTCAGAGGTTGCCAAGAAAGAGAAGCGGCTGGACCACAGTGGGCCCAGGGAGGGTGAGGGTGGTGGAACAGAGGCACATCCCTCCAGTTGTACCTTTCCACACCCTATGCCATTCTGGCAAAGTGTGGTTCCTCTACTGAGGCACCTACAGTGGAGACCAAGGAGGATGCTGGGAACCTCCACAAAGGAGACCCACAGGAGGGTGGCAGGGGACCCTGCAGGGAAGGAAACAACTCCTGGTGGGGGACTCATTGTTAGGAAGGTAGAACTGGGCAAGGAAGGGAGAGGGAGGTGGGTGCCTGCCTGGCGCCATGGCTTGGAGGGACAGGGAGTGAATCCTCAGGATTGCTGGAGCAGCTGCACAGGGAGGAGTTGGATGTCATTGTCCACTTAGGGACAAAATGACCTGGCTAAGAAAGGGATTAGAGAAGTGCAGGAAGAGTTTGTGAATTGGGGAGGCCTTGGTCAAGTAGCATCGCACGTAACCTTCTCAGAGGTGCTACCCATCTATGGCATAGGAGAGGCTAGGGTGTTCCGCATCAAGGGATTCAATCAGTGGTTGAAAAACTGGTGTGGAGCTCAGGGATTTGGCTTCATTGGGGACTGGGGTCCACCTGGAGTGATGCAAGCCTATACTGGCATGATGGGCTGCATCTGTCCGGGAGGGAAACCAGGATCCTAGGGTGATAGGTTTAAATGCTTCATTGGCAAGCTTTTAAACTAGCCAAGGGGGAGGCACTGGAAAGGAGCAGGAAATTCTAGCCCTCCAAACAATCACGGTAGTAAGTGTGGCGAATACCCAACATGGAGGTGTCGATAGGGAGAAGCAGGGTAAATGGAGAAAGGACAAAGGCAAGAAGGACAGGGATGGGACAAAGGGGTAGGCTATCAGGAAATGGAGGGTAATGAGTACCAATGCCTGTAGTCTGGGCAACAAGCTCCTGAGCTGGTGGCCTTAATGGAAGAGGGCTGCCTGGATATCAGAGCAGTCACAGAAACATGGTACACAGAGGACCATGACTGGATGTTAACATACCAGGGTACATAACCTACAGGAGAGACAACAGGCAGGGAGAAGAGGGGAGGAGTAGCCCTATGTAAAGGAAGGAATAAAAGCAACTGAACAAAAGAGTAAACAGGAGGAGAGGAGGCACTGTGGGTCACCTTGGAGACAGGAAAGGGCACCACAATCCGCACAGGGGTGTGTACAGACCCCATGTCAGGGGGAAGGAAATGGACAAGGATATGATGGAAGGCATTCTTAGAATGGCAGAGAAAGGGGAGATACTGTTGATGGAGACCTGAATATCCAGATGTTAACTGGAGCACATTTGCTGCAGCGACATCCAAGAGCAGGGCCATTCTTGACGCCCTACAGGTGGCAGGCATTAGACAGCTAGTTTTGGAACCCACTGTGAGGGAGCAATCTTAGACCTGACTTCAAACGGGGGCAGTGAGAGGATCTCAGATCTAGAAGTGAGTTGCCATCTGGGGACAAGTGACCATCAAACAGTGTGGTTCACGTTCAACTCAGCTACAGAGTCAAGCTTACAAAAGTGAGGTACTGGACCTTAGGAGGCTGACTTTGGCAAGTTGGGAGAGTGCCTCAGAAAAGCACTAGCAAACAGGCTAGAAGGAGGTGTGGAGCAACAATGGGGAATTATCAAACTGCCATCACAGAGGCAACAAGCCTTTGTGTGAAGCAAATAAACAAACTAAAGGAAAGAAAAAGCCACTATGGTTCTCAAGAGAGGTGGCTGTGAAAGTCAGGAAGAAAAGATAGCATTCCAGAAGTATAAGAAAACACATAAGGAGCAGGACAGAGCTGTACCAGTTAAGGCAGAAAGAAGCAGGGAGGGAAGTCAGAATAGCAAAGGCCCAAACTGAGGAAAAGATAGCCAACTTAGTTAGGAAGGGGATAAACCTTTTATAGGTACATCAGCGAGCCGAGAAAGACAAAAGGAGGGATAGGAGGCTGAATAGAATAAATGGTGGGTGGGCAGAGGGGACAGGAAATGCAGGAATACTGAATGAATATTTCTGCTCAGTATTCACAAAAGAGGAGGGGGAAGTGCCTAATCCAATTAACAGAAGCACTCTTGATAGGGGGCTGATCCCAGTCCTTTCACAGAAGAAAGGGTTCTGCAAGAACCCTAAAACTGAAGGTGGAAAAAAGCAATGGGTCCTGATGGAACTCACCCCAGAATTCTAAAAGAATTAAGGAAGGAACTAGTGAAACCACTGGCTACTCTTTTAATAAATCATGGGAGGAGGTGGTACCCGAGGACTGGAGGAAGGCGGATGTGATTCCCTTCACAAAAGTGGGACCAAGACAGAGGCAGGAAACACAGACCTGTCAGTCTGACCTCTGTGGTAGGGAGTGATGGAGTCACTTTAGAAGGAAAGAATAGTTGAGTACCTAGAGGTCAGTGGAGCACAGGATCCAAGGCAGCATGGGTTCACAGCGGGAAGGTCATGTCAGACGAATCTAATAGATTTCTTTGACTGGGTGACCAAAGTAGTAGACCAGGGAGGGGCTGTGAACATGGCCTACCTAGACTTTAGCAAGGCATTTGACACAGTCCCACACAAAAGATTATTAGTCAAATTAACCAGCCTGGGAGTGGGTCCCAGGGTGGTAGCCTGGTAAAACATTGGCTGGACAACAGGACACAGTAAGTGTAAATGGAGTCCACTCTGAAGAAAGGGCGGTTACTAGTGGGGTACTGCAGGGTTCAGTATTGGGTTCAGTCCTTTTAATGTCTTCATCAGTGGCATTGCAGAGGACTGAAGGAAAGTATGCCTTTTGCAGATGACACAAAGATCTGCAACAGGGTTGATAACACAAGGAGGCATGGAAAGAATGAAAAGGACTTGGCAAGGTTGAGGAATGGTCTGACATATGGCAGCTAGATTCAATGCAAAAAAAGTGCAAATAATGCACCTGGGAAACAAGAACCAGGGAAGAATACACAATGGGTGGGAGGTAGTAACAACAACAAAACAGGAAAGGGACCTGGGGGTAATCATATCAGATGACCTTAAGGTTAGCAAGCAATGTGAGAAGGCAGTAGGGAGGGCGGGCGGTATACTGGGATGTATAGGAAGAGGCATCAGCAGCAGAAAACAGGAAGTTGTTATCCCTCTGTACAGACAGTTGGTGAGACCCATATGGAATACTGTGTCCAGTTCTGGAGACCCCATCTCCGGCAAGGACATAGACAGATAGAGGCAGTCCAGAGGAGGGCAACTAAAATGGTGCAGGGTCTGCAAGAGAAGCCGTATGAGGAGAGACTAAAGGAGCTTAATATGTATACCCTGAGGAAAGAAGGAGAGGGGGGACATGATAGAAACTTTCTGAGCACCTCAAGGGAATCAACAAAGTCCAAGAGGGTAGCATCTTTCAGAAAAGAGACTTGCAAGAACAAGGGGACACAATTTAAAGATAGAAGGAGGGTGGTTCAGGGCAATGTGAGGAAGTCATTATTTCACAGAGAGGGTAGTGGATGCATGGAACAGCCTTCCTGAGGAAGTTGTGGAGTCTAAAATCTGGGAGAATTCTAAGAATGCATGGGACAGTCATAAGGCAATTCTTGTGGGCAGGAAGATAGGGCTGTTGGTTAACTAGGATCTGCGGCCCATCCTAGTAGGGAAATGGGCAGACTAGATGGGCCCAGCGGTCCTTATCTGCCGCCAAAGTCTATGTTTCTATGTTTCTAAAATACTCATTTTAATTATGTTAATCCTCCCCAGAGAGAGAGCGGAGTTTGTCCCATCTTTTAAGATCTTGCTTTATATTGTTCTTATGGCTTCCAGATTAAGTTTCACTAATTTAGAGTCAGTTCTTGCCAAAAAGACCTTAAATACTTAAATGTACGGGAGCCCATTGCATACCCATGATCGTCGATCTGACCTATATACTTTCGTGTTAAGTGGAAATAGCTGGGTTTCTACATTTATTTCGTAATTGGATAGCTTGCTGTATTCTGTAATAATCCCAGCACAGCTGGGATTGAAGTTCGAGGATGGATAACATGAAGCAAGATATCATCCGCATGCGGATATCTTAAACTCCCATGATCCAATCTTTATCCCTATAACCCTGGGATCTTGTCTGATTTTAAATAGGAGGGTTCTAAATATAAATTAAACAAAAGGGGTGATGGGGGCAGCCCTGTCTAGTACCCAGTAAAGAGGAAACCTTTGACAAGAATACCCCATTACAATATATTTTTTGCACACGGATGTCTGTGGCTAAGCAAAACACACTATTAATAAAGAGAGCGTGAATGCCAAATTTCTCCATAGTCAAAGATAAAAACCTCCAGTCCACTTCTGTCAATGCCTTTCTGCATCCACAGACATCAATCCACATGGAAATTTACTATCCTTGGATGCAGAGAAGATGTAGACAATCTATGTAAGATGGTCTGAGGCCATTCTGCCATTCATAAACCCAACCTGATCCTGATGAATTAACCTAGGTATAACTTTAGCTAAAAGGACCGCTAAGATTTTGCTAAGATTTTAACATCATAGTTAATTAATGATATAGGCCTATAGCTTGAGACCTTATCGGGTTCCTCCTCTTTGGGATGAGCACTATCAGGGCTTCAAAAGACGATTGTCTACTGTGTCAGAGCTAAGTATACTCTGAAATAGTCTTTTAACCCTGGGCCTAACTGATTTGCAAAACGTTTATAAAAATTAGGCGAAAACCATTCGTCCTGGAGCTTTATCTGATGAAAGCATCTGATTGCCTTTTAAATTTCAGTTTCTGAAATAGAGAGGAGAGCTTCCTCTGATCCTCTGACGCCGGAGGCAACTTACAAGAGGAAAGATATGCCTTACTTCTCGCTACTGGGTTGGGAGGTCATAGGGCTATATAAACCTTATAGTAGTATTCAAATTTTTAACTATTTCATAAGGAGAGGTTTTAATAGACCCATCTGTCAGGTAAGTAATACTTGATAATTCTGGATGCTTCTGTTGCTTTTAAACGCATAGCGAGCAAGCCATGATTTTCGCTTCTTGATCTAAGTATAAAGCTTGCTTACCAATGGCATATTCTGCTTTGTCTCTCAAAATCTCATCATATTGATGCCGTAGTGATTAACTCTTCCCTAATCTCTACTGATGTGTTCTTTGAGAGAATCTTTTCTATTTCTCTAATTTATGTCAGCAACTGCCTGGCTCTACCCTCTCTTTGTTTCTTCCTAGCACTGCAGTTGAATAAGTTCACCTTAATACACACTTCAGTGCACCCCATTCCATATCCCCTACCTGTTGAATTGAGGTTCTCTTTCATATTGTTCAATCCTCTGAACTATGCAATTCTAATCTCTGCAGAACACAGGAGTTGGTTGTTTAGTTTCCAGATGGTCTGTCTAGGAATGTTAGGGACAAGATTAAGGAGCAGCTAACCATAGAATGATCTGAAATGATCCCTGAATGATGTTACTGTATACTAGTCCAGGAAGCATACACTGACTCATCAAGAAATAATCAATTCAAGATCTGGATTTGTGGACTCGATAAAATGTAAACTCCCATCGGAAGGGTATAACACCTCCATGTGGGTCACACAAACCCAGATTGTCGGACAGATCCCTAATAGCTCTTTATGTAAAAGGCCCTTACTTTTTATCCTCTTTATCCATTTCTGGAGTAAATGGTGAGTTCCAGTCTCCACCCAGCAATATTGGAAGGTGAAGAAATGGGGACAAAACATTTAATAACTCCATAAAAAAGCCCGTGAATCTCCATTTGGGCCATACACACTACCTAGCACTATCCTTGTCTGATTTGAGAGTCCTATTATATTATGTAGTGACCACCAGGATCTGCCAATTGCTTTTCACACACGAAAGCAACGCTCCTGGTAAATAGTATGGCCACTCCCTATTAGCTGTGCTATCTCCGGCAGTATATACTTGGCCAACAAATTGACGCCTAAACAAATTAGACTCCTTGTCAAGTAAATGTGTTTCCTGCAAGCATATTATCTGGCCCCTTTGTAATTGCAGATGTTTTAACACTTTGTATCTCTTTGTTTTATTCCTGGCCTCTAATGTTCCACGTGATAAAATCGTATAGTGCTACCCATTGTCCAAGTACCAGTATGATACCATAGAGTACTAACATCTGTAGCACCTCTCCTTTGCCCTTAGCACCGCCTGATGAACAGATCTCCCATGTACCTTTTCGCTTAACCTGCATATAATTATCCCTTCCCTCATCCCTATTCTTCCTTATATTCCTATATATTTCCATTTAACCCTTGTAGCTCCTAAACTACAAGTACAATATTGACCCACTTATGTTTTGGATAATTTTTCTCACCCCTCCTCCCAACAAAACAACATTACGGCCCATGATATCCAAAGTTCCATTCTTCCTGATCTCCTCCAGCCTCACCCTCACTCTAACCTTATGTATCTAACTTTCAAACAGGTGAAAACATTTAAGATATACCATGAACATGTTCTCTCTCCTGAAAATCCTTGAATCTAAAATTCAAAACAGTTTCCTGTAGCTTTACCTAAGGAGGTTATTTGATTATAAACTATTAGACATAAACCTTCATTAGTAAATAAATTAACACGTGAACTAACCCCCAATCCTAAGGGATCCATTCCTTTATTGCCAGATTTGCACGGATATCTAATCTCTTTTAATTAAAGTCTCTGTCCTTTTAAACCCATCAAAACAATGCCCCATCCCATTTCAGTAGCATTTTTAAAGAAGACCCCTTAGTATCAGTTTTCAGCAAACATTGTTTAAACATGCTTATACTGCACAGCCCCAAGGGCTATACCTCTCCCCAAATATGAGGAAGTTAGAAAACACCACCTAACATATAAACATACCTTAAATCACTACTTCTCACTCAAAATTACTCCCAAAACCCTATCAGGGGTTACTCTTACTAAAGAGAAAGAGAGAGAGAAAAAAAGAAAAATATAAAATAAACAGACTTACAATTCAGTCCACACCGTTAAAATCACGTCGCTAGCTAGGAAAAGTGGGGGAACTCCTCTTGTGGTCAAACTCGACATGATCTCAGTCCCATTTAATAATTCAACTTAAACGCCACTAAATGGACACTCAGTGAAATAATACCCTAGCATACAGTACTTTAGTCCAGATAACTCGCTGGCATACTTCTCTCTCAGTACATCCCTCGACTCTGGTTTTTTTCAGACTCAGTCGGCTTCAAAGCAACAGAGTCCCCAGAGATATTCCCAAAAGGTCAGCCTTTTAGATCCCCAAGCAAGAAGTGCTCACTATGAAATCAGGAATAAGCCAAGTTGGGGTGCTGCTTCCAGATATGAAAATGGAGAGGCAGAAGCCGATTACTGGATTAGAAGCCTTGATGATTCCTATAGCCCCTTACACTGCTTATAACGGAAAGAAAATGCTGTTGTGTTTTTTTTTGTTTGTTCATACAGTCTTTCAGTCCAAATAAACGCACTGGCATTCTACTCCATCAATACTTCCCTCGACTCTCTGGATTTCTGCAGACTCCAGTCAGCTTCAGCAACAAAAACCCAAGGTAGATTTCAAAAGGTAGTCCATTTAAATCCCCCAAGCAAAAGTGGTTCCTACGCTACGAATTCAGGAATAAGCCAAATTGGGAAGCTGCATCGAGCTGTAAATATGGAGAGACAGAAACTGATTACTGGATTAAAAGACTTAATAATTCCTATAGCCCCATTACTCTGCTTATATCAGGAAACGACAAATTTTGTTTTCTTTTTTTTAAGACTGCTAGTTCTCTCCTCCTTCACCTTGCTTGAACAAATCCGGGAGGCTTCCACCAACCCTTCTTTGTTGACTGGGTATCCTCAAAACTGGACCACTGTCCAGACAAAAACACTTGCAGTCTCGCCGGGTACCCCATTCTGAAGTGGGTGCTTGAGGCTATTAATTTAGTTATGATCAGATGATATTCGGCTCTCATTTGGTGCACTGATAGTGGCAGATCTTGCATGAGTCTTAATGGGGTGCCCTCCCATTTCACTTCCTTAAGCTCCTTAACTTTGAACAGTACAAACTGTCTTTCCTGAAAGTTCAGAAAATGAAAAACCAAGGTACACAGGGGGACCCTGATGGTGGCATTGCATGCAGCCCGATGAGCCTGTTCAATCGTGTAATTTTCTCCAAAGGCGTGGGACCTGCAATCTTTCATAGGAATTTCTGGACAAACAAAATTGCATCTGCTCCTCTTCTTTCTCGGGAGACCTATAATTATCGTGTTGTTTCTTCTGCTCCGTCCCTCCAGATCTTGATTTTCAACTCCATTTTGCTTATTTTTTGCCTCAGATTCACTATCTCCGGTTCTTGTTTTTCCACTCGCTTCTCCAGTGAGGTAATTTTGATTTCTGTGTCCCCAGTATGATGAGATAGATCTTCTAACGCCTGGGTTACAGCCTTCAACTCTTCTGTTGCGAGCAAAGCTCCATGTGAAAAGGTTTGAATTTGGCAGAAATTGTGCCAATGTCAGGGTTCCTTCTCCGGACTAGTAATTTCAAATTCTGGGCCTCCTGTGAGTATCGAGACTCTGGCTTTTTCAGAAGGGCCTTCGCCAAGGAAACTGGTGGGTATGCTTAGGCGGGACTCTTCTCATCTCTGCTTCCATCTGTCCCTGATTCCAATATAACGCATTCTAGAAACCTTTAGCTAAATTAGTGCGATTAAATTCTTGGTATAAATCCTCTGGAATACATGTAATAAAGACTTATATTGGAGTAGGAGGCTGGAACTATTCGACCAGGCTACTACCATGGAACTTGCATCACATGACTCCTCGAAAATTAGCTTTTGAAATAATTTTTTCGTTGAACTGCTGCTTTGACTGCTCCTCCAGGGGTGTCCATAATGTAGCTCCTACAGTTGTGGTGGGCTCTGTAAGATGGGTAGACTGCAGTGCCCCATCTGGTCCAACTAATGTGTGGGAGCTGAAAAGGCCAGTCAGGCTAGCAGGGATTGAAGAGTACCAGAATCATGTTGCATGTCTTTTTTTTGTCATTTCTTTTTAGGAACCTGCATATAGGTGTCAAGGAGCAAGCGTTCCAGGATAAGTGTGCTCATGCACTGATGCAGCCAGCGTCCCTTCCTCTTGCCTGCCACTCCACTGCACCGTCACCTGTGGTGACCAGATGACTGTATTGTAGTAGAACCTGCAACCCTTCCTGTCCGAGAGAGAGCATCCACTAGAATGCTCAAGTCATCCTCCCATGGATTGCACCCACATTCTGTGCTCTTTCTTGAATTCAAGTTGCTAGCATTACTAATGGTAACTCTGTCACTGTACTGATGAGCCTGCAAATGTGTGGCTTTACTATATCTGGATATAGTAAATTTTCAGTTCTTATTGCTGTCTTCCAAAAAGCCCCAGAACATAAGAACTCCTCTCTTGTTTTCCACATACAATGAACACATTGTCTATATAGGATTTTAAAGGTCCATTTAACTAAAAGTGTGGTTAAGCTAAGGTTTTATTGCCCTTGTCAATCCCACTAGTTTAAAGATTGGCGTAATGTGGGAAAAAGATACCTCATGGCTGTACCTTTTATCTGCAGATTCTTTAGAAATATAAAGCTATTACATTTAAGCACAACTTTAGTGAATACAAAAAAAATTCAATAATGGTCACAGAAGTATGTGCTCTTCATGGGATAAGTAGCCAAGTACCTGTATGCCACCCTGTTGTTGAATATTGATAAAGACTAAGCATCGGGGTAACTAAAAGTCACACCTCCATAAAAGATATTTCATCAGATTAAAATATGAGTTTTAGCCCCAGTGTATCATGACAGTGCCCATACCAATTTTTGACATAGGCATCTACAATGTTCAACAATAGCTCCATTAGTGAATACTCACTTGTATTGCATGATCAGGTGGTCTGTCATGGCTTTTGTCTATTTTTGTGAGGGCATGTATAGTGGCCTCATCAGAATATTCACTGTTAAAATTCACAGACCTGTGAAGAAGTAATCCTAAAAGAAAAGCCCTGCCTCAAATGTTGATCTATAATGGAGATTTCTGTCCTGTTTACAAAAGTTCAGATTTATTCACAGGACTTTTAAGCATGTTTTGAAAACAGTCTAATTACATTCGAAATAGTGTGAATAACGATTTGTGGTATTTAACATTCCTTTATAAAACACAAAATGATTTTGCAGTTTCTGTAATGTTATCCTTCTTTTAGAAAAGGACTCTTAACTAGCTTCATTCCAGCCAATGTGTACTGTCTGGTAGCTGGAGGAAACATTTCAAATGTCAGTACATCCTCAATTTATGGCTATTTATCTTATCTAGACACGCCTCTTCCTGATACACATCAGTGTCCGTGTCAGTCGCTCAGTAGGTAGCACACTCGCCTCTGAGGCTGGGAGATCAGAGGGCTGTGGGTTCAGTTCCCACATCTGGCACTTAGGTTAATATCCCAATACTGACACTGTAGTGCAGCATGAGAGGGTGCTGCACTTGAGGTGCCATCTTTCGGATGAGACATTAAACCGAGGTCCCATCTGCCTGGATTGGTGGTAGTTCAGTGAATTTAAAGATCCCATAGCACTTATTGAAAAGAGTAAGGAATTTTTATTGAAAACAATATAACAAAGCAAATACATAAAGACTGAGCCTGTACAGCATTTACTAAAGGCTCAACTCAAACAGAAACTATAAAAAGAAACAGAAAGAAAAACACATCAATCCATAATGAAATCATACATGTCTATAGGAGAAAAGAAACAAGCACTGAACAGTTGATACAAAATTCTCTCCATATCATCTTTCAAGTGACACCTTCAAAAGAATTAAAGAAGAGCTCTCTACCAATACTCAACCAAGGCTGAAGGTAATGCCTGTTTTTCTGAAACATATAATTGGGAAATTTCTTTGGTAATTTGGTCCACCAAGCCAGCTAACAATGTTTGTTTTATTGAAGTACAAAAGGCACCTGTTTTGCCAGATGCAGCATTTAAAATGGCACAAATGACCCTAAGAGTTCCAGGATACAATATCACCCATTCATTCCCAAACTTCCAATATACCAATTCAGTATAAAACATAGTGGCTAACACAGGTAATGACCACCTACAAGCTAACAGAGCCCATAATGGTGCAATACAAGGACAATCAAAAACAAATGTTGCATGGTTTCTACTTGGCAAGTACAACAGTCTCTAATGCTGAATCTCTCTTCCACTCTTTTATGTGCCTGGTTCCCCTTGACATTCAGTCTACCATGGCAGCACATCCATAAAGTATCCCACATTTTCTGTGGGATTCTACTTTCAATAATTGTTTCATTAAATGCTGTTCTTCTATTGATAATGGACAATTAAAACAAGGTTCTGTTAAGAAATGCTGAGCAAGTACTGAAGAGTAAAGAAGTTTAGATACTGCAAAATGGTAAATGGCTAGATACATTCCATTGTTTTATTTTTATAAACTTCAATGAGGTACCCAGAAGTCCCTTGAGGATGTTGGTAAAGGGCTTCCATTGTGTCGCCCTCCATTTAGCAATCAAATACCTAGATCTGGTAGTGAAACTCTTCACTCAAGCTTCTTGATGTCCTGCCATACTAGGGTAAATATTAGTATGTAAAAATATGGAAAAGAAAAATAAGACAAGATTTAACATATTCAATCCCCTTTTTAACAGACCAGTAAGTATCGATCTTTTAACAGGGTTCAGCGACTGCCCACAAAAGCTGAAAACACAAATTATACATGTGTGCTTCTAAGCAGAGGAAGTGGAAAGACACAGTTGACTGTTAAAAAAATGGGAATAATGAAGGTTTTAACATATGAACCCTTTTTTTCTAGACATGGGAAAGGACTTCCATTTATGAACTTGTTCTTCTGCTATGGCAAGTTGTTCCATCCAGTTGTGCTCTGCAGCTTGAGGACCACCAAAAAAAGACCTAGAACCTGAATATTATTAGGCTGAATATGAATCCCACCATACTCTGCCTGCCCGGTATGTGGAAGGACATTCACTCACCGTGCCTATACTTTTCTGAGTGTTTAAAACTGACCCTGAAATTAAAGAAAAGAATGCACAATCTTAATAGCCTGTGTCCCTGATTCATGATCTGCTACTAATATACAAAGATCATCTATATGCCATAGCAGTAGGAAATTTCACTATAGTATTATTGACAATATGTCTAATGGTAGTATCAGTATTTAGTCTCCTAAGAAGAGGGTCTGTGGAAAAGACATAAAGCAGGTTTAGGGGCAACCCTGTTGGACCCCCTTTACTTTGAATGTGGGAACCTTTAATCCCATTTACTACAGGAGTCATGGAGGCATGCTATACATATTCTTAATCCAGGAGATAAACTCCTGTGGGATACCATACCACTCCAAAATCTCAAAAGATAACTATGTGGAACCCAGTCAAAGCTTTGGACTGATCTAGGTTAAGTACATACCCACTCATACCATGACCATCAAATACTTCTCTTATCAACTTTAAATTATTTAACATAGATCTGTTTGGAACTGCACATGATTGGGTGTGAAAAATTAAATGCCAAGCTATTTTAGAAAGTCTATTGTTTATAA
This sequence comes from Neoceratodus forsteri, assembly GCA_016271365.2. Classification (NCBI taxonomy): domain Eukaryota; kingdom Metazoa; phylum Chordata; order Ceratodontiformes; family Ceratodontidae; genus Neoceratodus; species Neoceratodus forsteri. Next base: position 1,234,534,570 of record CM057456.1, read on the forward strand.
TTTACATAGAATTTTCCAGTCCAAATTTAGGAGATGAATAGGCCACCAATTATCCAAGTCTTCCTTGTCTTGCTTTTATGCAGATAAATTAAGTTACTATCTGCAAGAGTGGCAGGCATTGGTAATAGCCCTTGAACAATAACATTAAAAACTGTGGTTAAACAAGGTAGTAACAACAGTTTGGCCTTTTTCTAAAACTCATCAGGAATCCTGTCTGAGCCTGGAGTTACATTACTTTTAACTTTTCAATGATACAATTTACTTCATCCATAGTAATAGGTTGTACCAAGTTTCTCGTGTAGTCAGTTGATAACTGAGGGATATCTAAAGAGTGAAAAATATCCCCCAATCACATGGTTGAAAGTCCTGACCATATAAGTCTTCGTGTGACTAAAGACCAACTGCATAATCCCATGGTTATCTGAGACTCTAGTGCCTTATCGAGACACTAAGGAGGGCATATATTTTGTATTTACTTGCAGCTGACAACTATCAAAAGGGTTAACGACTTTAGCAGACCCCTTTCAACCATATTTTTGTTCTAAGAACAAAGATGTAGACCTGTTATACTAACAGGCATACATTTCTGTTTTTAACTGATGAATCTGTGAAGAGTAATCTAAATTAAATTCTGGGTGCCAGGACAGCAATTTTTGTAAGTGCCTTCTTTTATCTAAATATTTAATATAACATGTATTAGAACTAGATTTAGCAAATCGCTACAAAAATTTCTAATTTCTACTTCTGTTTCCTGCCACCATAAAGCAGGATTGTCAAATAGGTCAAATACAGATAGTTTATCCTTCAGAACCATGTTCAATTCATGCCAACCAGAATCCTCACCTAGAACTGTGATATTCATATTCCAGGTATTATGAGATTCTGGCTTATTAAGAGACATCCTAGTAATAAGACAACCAAACAATGGTCAAAGGCTTCACAAGGAATTACTTTATATTGAAGACCTGGCAGCCAGTTAGAAATAAAAATAATCAATTCTGTAGAAAGTCTCCCATGATGGAATGTATGTGCAGGAGGTTGTGGCCCAAATATGGCCCCATCAATTAAATTTGCTGTCTTATATAATTAATTAAGAAAGTTGGAACCATTATATAATTTTGAGTTACTCCAGTTTTATCAGTAAGTGTTAAAATACAATTAAAGTCTCCCCAAAATTATGGATTTTGATGAATGAAGGAAAGGCTGAACAGCCTTCAGAGTGGCTGTTCTTTGAGTCTTAACCTGAGAGTTATAAGTGTTAATCAATCTATATTCTTGAGCCCATAATATAACATCCAAAATGACTACCCGACCCTGTATTAGATCAATAGCTTGAGGACCTGAACCTCTAGTTTATTAAAAGAATAGCTACCCTGCACATACATTCCCTGAAAGAGACCAATAAGATAACCCTCCTCCAGTCTTGAGATGCCTGACTAGTCTCCTGAGAGAACAGAGTCTGGTGTCCTGTAAAAAATAACACTAACATTAGTAGCTACAATCATAGAATAAACGGTATGTCTCCTTTGGGATTTTTAAGCTATTTGCATTTAAAGTGCCAAAAGACAACTCTTCCAACATATAGCAGAACAGAAGGTGAAAAGATCAGACTTATTTTTCCCTTTCCCTGGTGATTTCATTTTGCATTTCTTTTTCTAGAGGTCCTTGAATCACCAGATAGTTGGTCAGTGTCAGTAAACAAATCTTACTGAGATGAGGCATGGAAGAAGCATCAGAATCATCCTCTGTCTCAGTTACTTGTTTCCATTTATTCAATGCAGCAAATTTATTTCTAGAAAAACTCAGGTTCCGTATGGACTTGGGATGGTTTAACTCTTTTATTAGCCTTGCTTCAAGTTTGTCTGCAGTATCAATACATAGCCAGTCTGATTCATCAGGTGGTGGCATAACATCTTTTGCCCAGATCCTCTTGGTAGGGTAGGGTAGAAGTGCTAGGAACAGTGTCTTGAGCAAGCTGTGAAACACCGTCCAAAGGATCAGTCAGATCAGGATGGGGAGACATAATATTCCCTTTATGAGAGGATTCTGATGCTGACTGAGCCCCAAGAGGTGCAGACTGAAAAAGATCAGGTACTGAGACCGAAGTTTCAGACGAGTTGGTTTAAAGAATGAGGAGGTTGCTCCTCAAAAGTAGGCTGAATCTGAGGCCTGGCCTGAACATTTTGTTGAGCCCTGGAAACAGTTCCATCTTGATTCTTCTGTGGCATCTCTGGATTGTTATGTGAGGCCCAGGGACAATCTCGATAGAAATGAGATGTGTCCTGACTTAAGTTACAATAGACTGGCCTTGGGCAATTAATACTAGCATGCCCAGAGCCCAAACACAGTGATCATTTCAGTTTATCACAAACATTACTCAGATGCTTGTACTCACATCAGAAACAGGACTTAGGTTGGCCAGGATAAAAATAAAGCCTCTGTCCCTGCCCAGGTAAAAGCAGCTCGCAAATGCTGAATAGACCCATTAACCTGTGCGAGCTTCACCTGTAATTTCCAGCCACCCATCCAGAACTGCTTCTGAATAAATAATAGGCTCTGGCAGGCCCAAAACCATACATTTGGAAGATAACCATCTAACAATGCGGTTACTGCAACTCCTTCATTCTTGAACAAACGTTAATAGTTTTAATTGCAGGTTTCATATGGGGATAGCAATAAAGGGAGACCATAAAGGAGTATGCCTGACTTGCTGATATCAATGCCAGAATGTTTCTAGGCCTACAGATGTTTTAAAACTTAAATCAAAATTACAATCCCTAGAAGTATGAATAAGAACATATATTTCAGATGGCAAAAACTGCAGACTGTTCTTTATTAATTTCTTCCCAACATAAATTCGGTCAAGAAATATGTTGAGCCCACCCCTGTATCTTAATCACACTGCATTCCTCCACTTGGCCTGTTCTGGAGGAGTATGGAACAGGCTAGCTTAGGTTCTGCTACCCTGACATCCACCATGTTGTCCAGGGGTCTTATCTTTCTGTTTTTGTTCCCCATCCCGTATTTGTTCTTTATCCTGTAATTGTTCCTTATCCTGTATTTGGTCCTCACCTGAGCCAGTAGTTGGGATAGCAGGGTCGACAATAGGAAGGAAACTTGGAGCCTTATTTCTCTGCACTGCAGAAGGCAATGTCCCCATGTCCATGGCAGCTTGCTGAGTTGAGCCATGCTCCCCTCAACTCCCTTTAAATCAAGTATGTTAAGTTTAGAGTGACAATGGGCCAAACAGGGTTTTGAGTTAAATGAAACTCAGGTGGAATCTCAAGAGGATCTGAAATGTCAATCAAATTACCTGAGACTCCTCACCATTATGTATCAGAGAGGACCAGGATTTATCAGTAGTAGATTCTCCCATCCAGCCCTTTTAGAGCTTCAGCAATGGTAATGTCAGTGACAGAAACATTATTGTCGAAGTCCAGGTAGCAATGTCCCAACTCAGAAGCCGAACCAACTGTAGCAAACACTGGGTCTGCGATAATTGACAAAAATGTGTAGGGTTAGATTCAGGACAAACAGGGGAAGCTTTAGATTTGTCAGGATATAACACAGCATTCTGCTGGGAAAATGCAAGTCAGTATGCAAAATAAGACCAGTACCTGTAGCAAATCTGTCAGCTCAAGGGGATGAGAAACTTCAGGTGGCTTGACGTGGGGACGCTGCTGTCATACCGCCTCTCCGCATTTGTAGAGGAAAATCTGGAATTAGTTCCACATCCCGAAGCTGTACCATAGGCATAGTTTGTACATCCAAAGGACAAGAATTTAAGAAGTCATGACCATCTCAAAACTCTAGGCACTCACCAAATGGTACATTAGAACTGCCAGTCTCTATGGAGACCTCTGTAAGCAGAGCTGCAGAAGCTTGCAAACACCCACTGAGAGACTTTGATTATGCTATGCCATCTCTCATCTGAGCTATGTCAGAAGTCCACAGTGCCCCAGTGACAGGAAACCTGAAGGTGACAAAGAGCTGAAATCTGGGCTTCAAGTTGAGCTGAGAGATCTCCCTGTTGAGCCATAACAGTAGAAAACAGTCTGAAAGGTTCTCAGAAGAACCCACTCAATACAGCATCTGTAGAATATTCTGAATCCACTCTGGGTCCTGAGGTAAGAAAGGCTGAAGACAGTTCAGTAACCAAATTTCCATCTTCCATGTTGGCCTCTTGTAGAGTGAGGTAGAGGAGGAGGAGGCCGACTCTCCACCTCTAACACATCTGCACTGTCTGACCTAAACTCAGAGTGGCCATTACAGAGAACAGCCAAGCTCCCTGCAGACAGAGTAGGGGAATTTTTATTATGATAACATCAAAAACAATAATTACAAACTGTGTTAAGTCACACAGAATAATATACAAATCATAAGGTAACTAAAATCAAATATATATTGCAGGCATACATTATCAGATTATTGTAAAATAATTATGTAAATCTCCCCAAAAGTGTAGAAGAGATTATATTATTACAACATCAAAGAAACCATTCTTATATGCACTGTAACTCAGATTGCATTAGAAAGGAAAAGAATCCATACAAATTGAAGAAAAAGCAAATACTGAGTGGCACAACAATACATAGAGGCTAATGTCCTTGTTTATATTATACAATCTTAAACTTATGCCGATAACCATCACCATTATCTATTTATATTTAATGAACATTGAAAACCCTTTCCACCAATAAAACCTGTTTCGTAAATAAATTTCAATGTCTCGAGATATACTTTTCCATAGTGGAATGTATAAGAGTCTCTACTGTTTCATAAGGCCAAAGATTTTGATAAAGAACCCATTGGCATCTAGCTTGCCAGAGATAGAATTTTAAGTAACAACAAAAACAACCAATGTATCTCTGTGGTAGTAATTTTCTAAATTATCAAACTGCCCTAACACCAAATTTTCATAATTTACAGATTTCAACCACCCATGTGCCATCTTGTGGCAAGGTATTTCCAAGAGAGTTTGCATATGAACAGTGAAATAGAAAGTGTTCCATGGTTTCTTCAAGATTAATTCACTTTTCAAAGGACAGTTCCTTTCTAGTTTAGCTTATATTTAGCATTGCTTCTTATGTTGATCCTGCCATAAACAGCCAACCATAAAAATTCCACATATGAGTAGGGATTCTTATTATTTAATTGAGATAAGACTCTAGAATTCTGAGAGGAAGGGCAGTTTTTAAAACTTGGTGTGATTGGGTATATGGAAGTTATTACTATTTTATATAACTGGGATTCAATGCTTTTAGAATATGTTGTACCAGTTAAATTCCATCTGTGCAATTTTTGAGCTGCAGCCTTGAACCAGAGAGGAATTCAAAAGTACTGGATAATTTAGGGATGTAGTCTGCCATTTTGAAAAATAGCTAAACAGATTAATTTTTGTCCAATAAGAAATTATTGTATTATCAGGGGTTAGACCTATTTTAAGCATTTGAGAGAAGAACAGAGTATGAAAAAACTATAGGATCTATCATACCTAATACACCCTCCTTACCATTTCCTTAGGTACCGTCTCCTTAGGTAAATAGGTATATTGCCATTTGATGGGGTTTAGTCTGTTTCCCATAGCATCTGAAAAAAAGACTATACAGTTTGGTTTCCATTTCTATAGGGAGTGGAAAAATCATAGCTGTATAAAGTATTGTGGGAATTATAAACTGTTTGATCGTTTTTATTCTTTTATGTTTAGTGAGTCTCCAATATCTCCATCTTTGAACTTTTGGTCTACCTGTAGCTAAAACAGAGTCCCAATTAAAATGACTTAATTTTGTGCTCCAAAATAAATACCCAAAAGTTTTAAGGATTTGAAGTGCGTGATATTCCATCAATGACAATCGAGGTAGGACAGTTGGAGACAAAGAATATGCCTTTATTTTTTATTCTATTCAGGCAGGCATTAGAAACATATGAGTATTGACTCATTACCTCTGAAAAGAGAGGTACTTGTGTAGGATCAGAAAAATAAACAGATATCATCTGCATAGGCTTGTATATGAAATCTGTGTGCATCATCTGGTCCAGATATCCCCAACCATCTAGGATTATCTGTTAAAAGGCAAAGGAAGGGATCTAGTGAGAAAATATACAGGACAGGGCTTAAGGGACAGCCTTGCTGCACCTCGGTATTTATAAGAGAACCCTTTTGTGACCTGATTTCTAATTATCAGGTAGACAATTGCCTCATTATATAATGATTTTAGCCATTGTGTTACTGGTAGTGGGACTCCATATTTTCTAGAGTTAAAAAAAAGAAATGGGTGATAAACCCAGTCAAAGGCTTTGTATTGGTCCAAGGAAATAATACATCCTGCTTTCCTGCTCAATGAAACATAATCAATTATGTCCCTTTATTATTAGGCCTGCTGAATTTTCCTATCAAGTAAGCTGCAAAACTACAAAGGGGATAAAACCAGACTTGCAAACTGTTTAAGCCTATTATTAGTAATAATAGCCAATATTTTGTAGTCAGTATTTAAAAGGTGATGGTCTCCAATTGTTAATAGAGGATTTTCTCCAGATTTATAAAGAAAATTAAAAGTCCTTTGTGAACCACTTTATGGTGTTATAATTAGATAGAAAGGACCCAAAAATTATCTTCAAACATTGTGACTATGGTTTAGAAGAACATTTATAAAATTAATTTGTTAAACCATCTGGGTCAGGTGATATGCCATTTTTCAGAGACTTGATTGCTAACTCGATTTCCTGACTTCAACAGGTTTTGTTAAATTGGATTTGTCATCTGGGGAACTATGACTGATCGTTATTTAAAAATTGCTGTATTACAGCCTCTGATGGGGGTTCTAGGGGTAGTAGGGAGCAGTGAACTCTTTATGACTCCATTCAGTGCCTCTATTGAAGTTACCAAATTACCATCCTTATTAGACAGGGATTCTAAAAGGGTGGCATTCTTTGAAGGTTTTGAAAGCCTCATATGAATCTCCTTGAGGGAATTCTTGGTTCCATTAAGTAGTAAAGCATTCATAGTCTGTGCTCTGTCATATTGAAATTTGGTCATTTCTGATTTTCTAAATTAATTTGATCTGTATAGTCAATTTTAGAGGTATTTGCTGCAGAGTACAAATTCTGGAGACAGTGCCTCATTTTTAAGTGCTGTAGAAATTTCTCATTACCTTTTTTCTTTCCATAGTTTATAAAAAATGCCTTTAAATCTATTTTGGAATCAGCCCACCAAGTTACCATCTCTTCATATAAAAATGTACTGAAAGACATTCATACAAAATATTTGTAATCTGATTTATTATCCTAGGGTCAGATAGGATGGAAGAATTCAGTTTCCACATAGGCCGCATTACGTGGGTGATCTGGAATAGTTAAAAGGAACAAAGTAGTAATAAATGGTCTGAGAATTCAGTAACTATAGTTTTGAATTGGAATAAAGGTAGAGTCTTAGAGATAAATATGTGATCTATAGTGGAAGTGAATATGCTTCTGCAGAATGTAAATTTAGGTCCTGAAGTCTGATGCATACTACAATGTAATAGATCTGCTGCATCTATCAACTTCCGTAGTGCATTTGAGTCACAATATACCTTCTTTCCTGGGGTGTCTTGCCACCAAGAGAAGATTGCATACTATAGTTAAAATCTCCACATAAAATTTTTTGATGACGTGAGCAAATAAGGCTGTAAACTATCAAATAATGCTACTCTCAGACTTGATCTGTGGACCATATGATTAATTAATCTGCAATGCATGTTATCCCATAAACCATCTAGAATCAATGCTCTTCCTGGAACCAAATATATTAATTTAATGACAGTCAAGTTAAATGAATTGAATAGAAATCCTATGCCATCTGCTGTTTCCATCCCAAAGGACCAATAAGAAGGTCCCCATACCCACTCTCTTTGAAATACCCTTGCCTGGTCACTGTTATGCATCCAGGTTTCCTGCAAAAGCATATATCAATAGCTGTATCATGAATTTGATTGAAAGCCACAGATCTCCTTCTTGGATTAATGAGGCTGTGTACATTCAGTGATCCTATTCTAAAGGGGCATACTTGATTAAGAAAAAACTGTCTCAAAGTTCCTTTTTCTCCTTTTCTTTTTCTTCCTTTATAGTCTGAATTACACTGCTTTGTTATACTAGCCTCTGTTTTATGGGATTGAGAGTCGTAATCTTCCATATCCATCTCTATGTTCCCCATTGGGTTGCTAAGATTCTAAAGGGTTCTTGGAGTCAATGTCCTTGGGGTTGGGGCCAAATCCATTTTCAGATTCCTAGCTGATCTCCTGACAGGAACTGGTGTGAAGGGTGCTTGACTGAAAGAGTTGGAAATGTCCTCTATAGGGTCAGTATAGCACACTGGAAGTAAAGAATCTGGTGCTGATTGTGCAGGGGAAAGGGGACATGGAGAAGTATGGATTCAGTGTTTCCTTGTTTCTCTACAGTGACAATTTTTTGGAGGGCAGGGGTGAAGGTGTTGGTTCTGCCAATGGGTCTAAAGTTGTTCTATCAGGAAACAAGAACCTCATTGTGGAGAGACCGAATCCTGTGCTTCCTGAATAAGGAGATCCAGGCTTAAACATGTGGCCTTGTTTTGGTTGCCCATGGGCATTCAGAAAATATGGCCAGTATCCTCACAAAGATCACATCTAGTTAAATTTGTGCATTGGAAGGCAATGTGCCCACTCTCCACAATTATCACACTGAAGTCTATCACATGAACTAAAGAGATGCGTTCTTGATCCACATTTGTAGCAGGCCCTCAGCTGACCAGCATAAAAGCAGACACCTCTATCCCTACCCAACAAGAAAGAGTTAGGGACACGTTCAATACCAGATTAGGTTTGTCTAAGTTTTACTTTGTAATGCCATCCCCTGTCCAGAACATTTCTGTGTCTAAAATGGCATCTGGAAGACTCATCACATCACATTTTGACTTAACCAATAAGTTATGTCTTCCACATGGACCCCTCATTCTTGAACATCACAGTGATATACTTAATTAGTGGTTTTGTTAAAGGAATAACCATAAAGGGGTCCACGCTGGGAGAATTTAACTTGATTATACCTTTCCCAAAATAAATCGAGGGCATAGGCAGATCTAAAGCTAACATCAAAGTTGCTTCTCCTGAAATGTTGATGAAGGCAAAAACTTGTCTCGGGAGAAGTGTAATGAGTTTATTAACAATAGTTTGCCCACATAATGTCTGTCCAGCCTAGCCTCCAGTCCTCCCTTGTATCTAATGCGAACTGCATATCACTGAGGTGCTGCTTCTTCCTTGATTTTGTAAATAGTTCTGACAGCAGTGGTTTATGAGGTGCAGCAGAGGCCTGCAAATTCCCACATGTTGGGGAGGGCTTCTGAAGCTGAATTGTTAGCCAAAGGGACTTTGTCTATCTGTTGAATGCCTTTATTGGTTACAGAATCAAATGTAAGAGATTCTTTCCCTTTTGAATGATCGATTGAAAGTGTTCATGTGGGTTTTCAAGCTGTGGAACTGTTGCACACCATTCAGGTGTGTTCTGAGAAAAATTCAGCTTTGAATCCCAATCAGAGTGGGATCCATATGCCAGCTGTATTTTGAGCCCATCCTGCCTCACTTAATGCTTTCTGGGGACCAGGATTCGGTTATGGGAATATTCAATGATAGAGGCTCTTGAACAGCAGCTGGTACAATATTGGGGCTCTTTAAAGTGCCCATTCACGCCGAGGAAGTGTATAACTGCTTGGGAGATGTCTGTTTGCACTCGTAACTGCTGTTCATTTCCTTTGAGATCCTCCTGAAACCCAGCTCGAGACAAAGTGTTTTGAGGAAAGGTGAAGTCAGTTGCTTCTTTTGGTGTGAGGTGTCAGTTTGATAAATCACCTTTCCTCGTTGGATGCTAGCATTGTGTGAGTAAATCTTCTTAACACAAATCCTGCTGTCTTAGAAAATGTTGAACAGTGTGGTGCTTCTTGGCTGTTGGCACTCTCGGTTGCCAGCATTTTCTCACAATCATCTGTTTTCTGAGGTATCGTAACCTGCTTTAGCTCTATAATAGACTGATCACATTGTTGAACTGTGGTAGAGCTAATATTTATCAGCTCTTGGCACAAGTTATCATAACTTCTTGACAGCCAGCCATAATCGTCTGTTCTTTGTCAAAAGCAGGAGAATCCTGTGAAAAAGAGATGAAGTCTGACTCACCTGGTTCTGTTGCACTCTGGTGGGATGTCACGTTACTCTCAGGTGTAGGCCCGTTGACAAGCAGGTCAGGAGTTTTGACAGCTGGCATTGTTTTCTGTAGCTGGGTGGGGTGTTTCATTAATCGTTCCTTTTTCGGACAAATGCCATTCCTTTTCTTTATTGAGCATTTCCATCAGGATTTTTCTAAAAGACATCAGGTACCATATCAGAGGCTGATTCTCTCTGGCATTCATCATCCGTGATCCTTGTTCAGAATAAGCTCTTCCATAACTTTAAGCTCGTCTGAGTCTGATGATGTCCATAAAATTCTGAATCTTCCAAAGGGTCGTCTGATAGAAGGGCTGCCTGTCCTCCAACTGGGCATCATGCTCCTTCAGAGCTCCACCAGAAGTGGCCATGGCTCACTGACAGCAAGACCCCCTACTGCAAGAGTAGAGGATTCCCGGTGTCCTGGTCAAATTTCCCTCATTCACTAAAAAATACCAACAGCTTAATCTGGTTCAAATTCAGTTGCTTACCATCTGTATCCCCCAGTCACCCCTGAAAAGGGACTTCTATGCCCAGTGGACTTACTGGGTCAACAAACTTCAACAACAACATCATTGAAGAAAGACATACAGTTCCATGCATGCAGGACTAATTTTTCTTCTTTTGATTAATTCTTTCCTTCATTGCACAGACATACTTGACATGTACAGTGCTACCTTGTTTATCTGTCCCTCATTTATTCACCACCCTCACTTACCGCCATCCTGCTACTGTACACCATTTGGCTGTGGTGTTAATTCCTCCATACAATCACTACCCTCGCTGTCCACCATCCTCCAGGTATTGCTTCTGTTCTAATTGTTTTGAGAATGCAATGTAGGGATATGGAGCCACAGCTGGAGAGTGCAGTCCTATGCCAAAACACATTGAATCCAGAAAGAAAAACATATGCCTGCTAGCAACAAGGCATACCTGCTATTGCAGCAAACATAAGACAGTGATGTAAGATTACCTTTAGGCCATATGTGTGCTTCTTTATTCATAAAGTGCAATAACATGGTTTATTCAAGTCAGTCCAGTCTGACTTGTTTCACTTCCTAGTTCTCCTCCATCAACCTTGTCACATTACCACATCAACATGATGTGGTGATATGGTGATGTCACAAGGTAGAGTGCAGGAGAACCAGGAAGTGGAGTGAGTCAGAATGGATGCAAGTTTGCATGTTTCATGGATGTATACTGTGTTGCTTGCAGGTGACAGCTATCTTTTCTTCTTGGATTAAATCTGTTGGGAGCAGTCTTAAGCACCCTAGTTTATCCACCAGCATGTCTGGCTGGTGGTAGGTAAGCAGCTAGTGTGACAAAAGCATTCTGAGCACATCCTTTTTCCTTTCGATCCATACAGCCACATTCACATTTAAATCATGCTCCATTTACAGTCTGTCCTCATATGATTTAAATGGTAAGGGCAGTAATCTTATTTTCGGCATACTTATGCTGAACTGAACCTATTGTGTCAAAACAATATTAATAGTGCCTCTAGCATAATAATTTGGGATAGCAATGAAAAGTTAGGCTCAGCACTAACAGGAGCACAACCAGTACTGTTGCAAAGATAAGATGGGACTGGGATTCTGTTTAATGTGAGTAGTGTCCACTGGTAGTAAATGGTCAATCCTGTAGCTCATTATCCGTAGTAGTTTTCCATTTTCAGTGCTCCTCCTGTGCTCCCAAACCTGTGGCAAACTGTCCCACCTTACGTCCCAGTGAACCTCCAGTAATGATTTGGCACTCCTCTTGTGCAGTGCTATCAAATCAGTGGCGAATGATGCTGCAGACAAGGTGCTGTCCTGCCAGTAGTAAACTGTCAGTCCTGTTGATCAGTCCTATAGCTCGCTATCTGTTATCCTACAGCCACCTTTTTCATTTGTGCTGCCCACTTCAGCCCTGATGTTCTTCTTCTGATAAATTAAGCTAATTTGTTAATTACCAGCGGCAATGGAGATGAGTGGGGTTGTCAGACTCTGAGAGGTCAGTGCTAAACATGTCTGACCTGTAAACAATTGCCCTTATAACCTAACAAACTATTAAATATGCATAAAGATTAAGCTGGCTACTGAAGTTACTGAGCATATACTGTGTGTGTGGAGAGAAGGGTTGTATGCTGGTCTGTATGGTATGCCTGCTTTTGTTGGGAAATTAGACCCTGCATTATCTGCCACCTTTCTTTATACACCAAATTTTAGGATGTACCTAGGCTGGCAGATAAAGAGGAGCACTTTATTAAACTGTGTTCTTTCTCCTGTAATCTAAGTCTGTAATAGCCATCTTAGAGAAATAGCTAGCCCGTGTCCTTTTGCATGTTTGTAAAGGATTTCTTTAATCAGAATACTTTTACTATGGCATGATAAGTAATAATAATAAAATAATAAATTCAGAGTGTTAGCTTTTTTGATTTATTAATAACAATGATTAAATATTTAGCATCTTAGCCTAATTTTCCTACACATATATCCCTTTTAAGGGTCATTGTGAGGTCAAAGTAAAGGGCCCTGTAAAATGAAGTATTAGACAGTTGTCTCAGAAAATTAAGTTCATAGTCAGTGGTGTTCATGATTACCAGGAATGCACATATATGCCAGCTTGATCATAATAAGGTGCTATTCTGGATTTCTTAAACAGCCTTGAACACTTCTCTTGTTCAGCTTACAAAACCAGATTGTTACATTTCACAAAAATTGATCTTTCATGTCCATTTTAACAGCCCATTCTAAACACTGCCATTACTGAGTTTACTAGAGCACAAAACATTATTTTTTTTGGGGGTTGAAATAAAAGGCTTTCAATAAGATATCAGGCCATCAGGTAAGGCAGTAGGCACTGGTTCAGTTGTTACTATTGTTCCACATATTTCTATTCTGTTTGCATAAAATCCTTTGAGGTGGACAGCACAAGTAAATTTGTAAAGATTGGTGAAAGTTTCATAATGATCAATCTATTTGATAGGTATAAATGAGAGTCCTTTTCAAGTATCAACATTTCAGAATCAGTAAGGTTGTATCAGGACAGGCTAACCATAATTATTTCCTGTTCCAATCTCTTGTTTATCATTTATCGATTTATACTATCCCAAAAGTGCACAAAAATGCAGAGAGACCCTTAAGCTGACCTATCATTTCTGGCATTGACCCTGTCCTTAGACTGTTCTTGAGTTACATGAACTACACACACAACCCTTGGAGACTCCATTAGCATTTATATAAGGGACACCATGTATATGATGAGTATATATCTGATATTAATGCTACAAGACATATATGGGGTGTCACAATACTGGTCACCTTTGATATTAAAGGCTTTTTATAACAGTATACCACTTATGGATGGTCTCCAAACATTACACATATCCCTCTAAAGAAGTGAAAGGCTGGAGTTACCACTATCTGAATTTTAAATCCAACTGGCAAAGATAGTCCTATGTATAAACTATTCCCTTGAAGAAATATTCCTTCAACAAGTCATGTACAGCAATGACAGGAATAAATGGCCTTTGCCTGCCAGTCTCTGCAAGTGGTGCTTTGAACAGCAATTATTTCTGAATGAACTCCAGAATCCACACCATGTTCACATTTTGACCTAGAAGAGGTACATTGACAATGTGTTCCTAATCTGGTAAGGAGGCATGCACAGACTAGATGAATTATTTGATGACATTAAGGAGTAGTACCCCAGAACTTGTAAAACATACAGGCCCAGATATTCAAACTGCACCCAAAGTACGCAACAGCAGGAGCAAGCACAAGTCCCTGCGTCCATGCAAGAAGCACAATATTCAAAAACTGTGCAGGTCAAGAATCGCCTGTGGCACCGACTGAATATCTCACCACCTGCACCATAGCGCAACCAGGATGTGCAGTTGTGCAGTCCAGATGCGCCATAGCTGCAACCAGGGATGCTCAGTGGAGCAGTTCAGATGTGCCATAGCTGAACCAGGGATGCTCAGTGGAGCAGAGCAGCAGTGCAACAGCACAACCAGGGATGCGCAAGGACAGGATGCAGGGCACACCACCATGCCACAGATGGGCAGAGGAGCACACAGTAGAACAGACATTGCCCCCCACACCCCATGCACTGCACAACCGGTGGAGAGCCAGAATAACCACCGGCCCATGGATACCAGCAACAAACCCACAGTCGGGGCATGGTGCCCCAGCACACCCTGGCAAGCTGTGACTGGCACATAAGGAGGGCCGACCACCCCATGCCACACCATTCCACCAATGCAGAGCACACCCTGCACCATGATCCCCAGACACCCTGCCCAGGAGCAGCGTCCACCAGTGCAGGACACCCCATGCATGCCACCATCCCCACTGTGACAATGCAACCCTGTGCACCACAGAACCATGCAGGCAGCCCCACCATGAGCACCTGTCAGTGGGTGGCAGCACTGGCGATAGCGACTGCATACACACAGTCCCCCGAGATACAGCTGAGGGGCAATGAACATCGTCAGCACACAAGGTACCCACATGTGGCAGGGCATGCCCGGACCCCATCACCAGTGGTACAGCACCCTGCACACCCTCCCAAGGACACCCCAATGCAGCACTGGCCACAACAGCCAGCGCAGACACTCACAGTGGTGCATGGAAGCATGCACCACACAGGATGCAACACAGTGTAAGGACAAACACCTACCCATACCCAAGGGCACACCAACACAGGGACACAGTAGCGGGGCAACCAAGCCCCCAGTGTGACCATGAAACATGTACACATGGCCAGCACCCGTCCATGGCACAGGAGTGCCAGCACCCTACCTTGAGCACCATGGAGCTGTACACCACCAGCATGTGCCTGGAGCACAAGTGACAGACAGTGGTGCACATCCCCTGTGACACACACAAGTGACAGCATGGAGGTGGGACAACAACAGCAGAGGCCACAGTGTCACCCGGGGCAGACATGCACCACACCAGTGACAGGAGACAACCTGGCATTGTGCCGGGTACAGTGGCTGTCCAGCATGGACAGCCACCACTGACATGCCAGCAGACCATGCAGGTCACAGACATGCAAGGGTGTCAGCTGCACAGGCCATGGACGGTCTGACAGGTGTGCCATGGACACACAGAGCATGCACTGCGGGACCACTGCACACAGTCACCCAGTGTACAGAGAACAACAAACACACCACAGACAGTGACTGATAGCCACTCCACACCATACTCACTTCCCATGGACACACACACATGCACATGACTGCACCACCCCTGACGCCATGCACATCACTGCAGCTGAGCACCTATAGCCGCTGCAACTCAGAGACCACCACAGTAGGCATATCAAAGGAAATGTATTTAAAACAGCAAACAAAACTTATACAACTATTTACAAAGGTTTTGGGGAGGCCACAAACAAGGTGGGGGTGGGTAAGGGCAGGGTGAACAAATGGTAGAGGGAAGGAGGGTGTGAGGGTGTCCCGGGGTAGGGAAAATCAGGGCATCGCTAAGCTTAGCGGAGCCACTCTCCCACCCAGCTTCTCCTCCCACCATGCGTCTGACTCCCAGCCTGTTGATACATTCTAATATCTCCAGTGACACCCTGGCAACCTGGAGGATCTCCTGCAGCACCACTCTGATGTTGCAGCTGCCGTCCACCTAGGACAAGGGAGCAGGGTCAATAGGTGTGAATGAACAGCCACATGCAGCCCACCACTGTGCATGGCATATGGCCATGGGACATGCCTCTGTGATGGTGTGACCACCCACAGTGATTGCGGCCACAAGACCTGCCCACCCAGGCGCACACAGCCATGCAGACCACTGCACACACCCACCGGCCAAGTCCTTCACAGCACCACCATGGCTGTTCAGTGACATGGCTATATGCTGAAGGCAGTGGCACAGCCATGTACCTGGTGCACGATGGACCACAATTGATACACTCCCAGACATGCAGTGCCACTGGACAGTGCTGACTGTACCAAGTTGCGTGTATGGCAGTGGTGTCAATGGATGGTGGCCATGCCCTGCTGCCTCCCTGTTACACAGCATGCAATAGTAATCATGGATGTAAGGCACTCACCATCATCAGGCTGGTCCCTGTGCCTGTCTTGTCCGGCTGTCCTCTCAGCCTACTGTTCATCATGGTGTAGCCTCCCTCCCTTGCCCACCGGTGCTCCTCTGGGCCTAGGGTGCAAACATGGAGAGAGGAACATCAGTACAATCTGGTAGCAAAGTCCCCCACCCCCTTGTGTGTGCAATCCCACACAGCCATACCCATCCTCCCCACACCCCGATACCACCACCATGGCCAACACTGGATGGTCCCCATGTGCTGGACACATGCCACCGTGATACCCGTATGGACATTAACAGTGTATGGATGGGGCACCTACCTGGCTGTGGCACCATGCCCTCCTGGAACGTGCCCGCAGGCAGGCAAGCCTTTCTGGGTCCTAGCACTGCAGGTCACCACAGTGGTGCCTACACTGCTCCATGGTCCTCTCCATGCCGGTGGCCTCCAGGGCCACCACCACCTTCTCCCTACACCACACTCCTGGCCCTGTCCAGGGTGCCTCCCAAATAGGACAGTGGCATGGGGCTTCACTAACTGGACCAGATTGGCCAGTTCCAGTTGGCTCCAGATGGACACCCATCTCCATGCCATCCTGTACCTTTTTGGTGTCAAAATGGTGCTCTGTGGCACACATTCACCAGCGGCAGATACTGCACAGTACTGCCGCTGTCATTCCCCATCGTGCTGTCACTGAACAGTACAATAGAGGTGCACCCATGCAGACACATGGTGCCTAGGGGGCAAAGGTCAGCACAGGGTCAGAGGTCTCTTGTGCAGACCACCACAGCACGATTGGTACTCGCCACGTGGCGCAGTAGGGCACCTGTGTGCCACTTCCTGTAGAGGCTCACCATGCTGTGGCCCCAGTGTGCCTACGGTGCCTCAGTTGCAGAGCTCCATCATGTGAACAGCACAGCAGCACCACTGGCACAATGGTGGACATGCCCTGCATTGCCTCCCATGCACAGCATGTCAGCAGCGTGGCAGGCGTCAGCACCCGGCATGCGCTGTTCGGTGTCCACTGTGCATGTCACAGAAATGCGCCCTTGCCTGAGCACGTTCAACACAATTAAGCAAAGTGCAACAGCGCGATATTCAGCTGGCATATGCAAATCAGCCATTTAGTGGTGCAGATACCATATTAGTATCCATAAAATTGCACCTCGCCTCATTTGCATCGTTGTGCTATAAAATGTGACATTGGGCTGCAGTGGCCATAGTCTGTTATTGCAGTCTATTGTGGTGAGTTGCATGCTGTCTGGGAGTGTGGACTGTGGTGTGTAGGACATGCATGGGACTGCACAGTCACAGTAACACCTGTCATTCCCACAGGATAAAGAATGCGCAATCGTGAGATGGAGGAAGAGGAACAGAGATGTGGGAGGAAAAGAGGCCTAACTTCACTCAGGCAGAAACAGATGCCCTGTTTGAGGCCTACCTTGACCAGGAGCCGCTGCTCAGCAGACAGCGGGGTACACCACAGGCCCGTGCTGCTGCATGGGAAGAGGTGGCATGTGCCATCAACCTGCATGGCAGCCACCAGCGGTCCGTGCAGGAGTGCAAAAAGAAGATGTACGGACAGGTGGAGGATTAAGGATAAGGTGGCTGCCATCAGGGCAGCACGGGCTGCAACCAGTGGGGACAGCCGGCCGGAAACGCCTGACTCCACAAGAAGAGTGGGTTGCTGGCGGCATGTGGCGTTGTGCCATCGAGGGTGTTCCAGGTGGTGGGATTCAGACGGGTGGTAGCCCGTCACTGCATGATAGGTCCTGGTCTGTCAATGGGGGAGACAGGGTAGGGCAGATACATTAATGCTACTGTGTTCCCTCAGCTCCTGAGCATCTACATGGGTCAGCGGTGGTGGGCTTGTCCACTGAGGGCGATACCATGGACATAGTGGAGGCCCATCCACCTCCACGGGTGTCCGGAGGTCAGGCGACAGGGCCCTCCTGGCTGTCTGGACTGATGTTGGTGGAGCAGGTGCAGAGGAGGCCCTGCCCGTGTCCCAGCATGCCAGTGTCCATGGATGCCATCATGCTGAGACTCAGGCTGGTGCCGGATCCATCACTGATGATGATGGAGCTCACTTCATGGACAGTGATGTGTTTGGGCGCAGGATGGCCACACAGCAGGTGACAGCATGGGCATGGCCATGGGTGGTGCTGCAGTGGAGGCCTGCGTGACATCACAGTCCCAGCCTGTGCCTGTCTGCACCAGTGGGTCAGCACTGGTGTGTATACAGGACAGTGGGGCTGTTGCAGCCACTGCGGCAGCACCATTGAGCCCTGGAGGCGGCAGCTGGAGGGGCAGTGTCAGCAGTTGGCCAATGGCCATGGGGTACTGTGTCAGGGGTGGTGTCAGTGCACTGCCTGTGGACATACCCAGGCCTGGCCCTGGTGTGCAGTGCCCACCTTCAAGGGTGCTGCCCATCAGGGCTGCAAACACCGTGAGGGACAGCATGCTGATCAGGCAGATGACCTCTTAGAAGAGCACACCCGCATACTCAAGCATCAGTGGATCAGCAGTTGCGGCTTGTGACAGCAGTGGATGCGCCAATGGCTTTGCGCAAGGCAGAGGAGCGGTGCAGCAGGGACACCAGTCTGCTCCTGGCAGGAATAGACCAGATGCAGGAGGATGTGACCCTGCCATTAACAGGCTGACACAGACAATCACAGCTGCCATGGCCACAGTGGGCACACAGTTGTTTGCCCATGCGTCGCAGACACCATGCACTGCAATGTCCACCCCATTCCATGCATCATGTGACACCCTCCTTGTCGACACGGGTTCAGCTGTGGGCATCCCGAGCATGCCTGGCGCAGGCATGTTTGGTGCTGCAGACCCCGTGCGAGCACGGTTGTGTTCACGCAGAGGAACCCTGGGGAGTCCGGTGCCACCCCATGAGGCCATTGGTCAGCCTGTCACTGCTGGTGGGTCTCAGTGGGGCAGCCATGCATCCTTGATGGCGTGGCACTGTGGTGCGTGACTGACCTGTCTCCACCACAGCTACTGTCTGATGCTGCCCTGTGTGCATTGTGTTGTTAAACGTGCAATGCACAGGTGGAGTACCTGGCCCTGCACACACACACATTCCATCTGCACACCTCCGGCTGCTGTCCGCTATGGCGTGTGGATGATGATGCCTGCATTGTGCTGTCCACCACTGTGCAATGGTGCTCAGCATGTGACACATGCACAATGACATTCACTGGGCATGGTGGTCTGTGGATGTGTGTGTGTGGCTAGGGGTGGCGGTTGGGGTCAGCGTAACTCCTATAATTTGTGCATGTCTTGTGGGGTGTGTGTGTATGTGTATGTGCGTGCTACCATGTGCTGTGTTAGACCTTGCCCATCCCTGACGGCATGTGCAGTTCCATGCTCGGCCAATTCCCTTAACGACATGCACCCCTGGGGTTTGTCCATGCATGTTTGTGGGTTGTGCCCTTGCCACTGGTGGTTGCACATGGCCCATGACTTACCTGGGTGGGTTGAAGTGCTCCTCTGTGATGGTGTCCCAGTGCAGCTGTGCCATCCGGATCACTTGGGGTCCCTTCGACTAAGGGGGCTGCCCATCACCATCTTCACCAGCGTCCTCATTGTCCCCATCACTGTCCCCTCTTGACCTGTACAGCTATCCCACAGTCATTGGCCATGTTGTGCAGGATGCAACAGGCCAGGAATAGCCTGCAGACCTTTGAGGGCTGTACTGTAGGGCACCACCAGACATGTCCAGGCAACAGAAACGTGCCTTCAGCATCCCGAACACCTGCTTGATGACATTGCATGTGGTGGCATGTGCCTCATTGTAGCATTGCTGTGATGGAGTCATGGGTCACTGGTATGATGTGAGCAGCCAGGGACAGAGTGGGTATCCACTGTCACCTGTGTGTAGTGGGTGGACATTAGTTTGGTGATCAGCGCCGCCTCTGCCATGGGCCATCTAGGCCAGTAACCATGTCACCTCTGACTATGCTCCCAAGCTCCATGTCCTTCTGTGATTTGCATTCTCACCCACTAGGTAGCCAGTGGGGATGTCCCTACTCTCAAACCTGTAGCACAGTGTGGACTGGTGCCAGATGAAGGCATCATGTGCTCCCAGGGTGCGTGACACAGGCGTTGATTATGTGCCCCTGGCGCCGCACACCACCTGACAGTTGATGCTTGCATCCCCTTCGATTCATGTATGTGGCCCTTTGGGGCCAGTTATGCAGATGGCCACATGGGTGCAGTCTATTGCCCCAAGCATGCCAGGCATCGTGCTACCCTGTGGAACTCCGTTTGCTGTGTGCTCCACCGATGTGCTGGGGAAATGGATGTATGTACTCTGCAGCATGTGGCAGCAGTGCGCTGAGGAATTGGGTGAGAAGGCATGACATGGCCAACTGGGTTATGCCTGTCATGTCCCCTGTTGGTCTCTGGAAGGTACCTGTGGCGAGCAGGCACATGACAGCTGTTACTTTGGTCTCCACTGACAGAGCATGGCTCCATCGTGTGGTGTCTGCATCACATCACTGCACAGCTCACAGAGCCACCTCAGGATCACCCAGTTCAGGCAGTATCAGCCCACAATCTCAGTATCAGTGTACAGCTCAAAGCTAGTGCCGCTCGGTACTGCTTGTCGGGACATCGCTGATGGGCCCTTCCATGGCTATGCCCCTGCTGCCTGCCTTCTCACCCCCTCATAACTTCCTCCATCTGGATGGTGGCACTGGCCATGTTCCTGGCTTGTGTTACCCCGGCAGCTGTTTTACTGTTCCCCTGGCTGTCCTTACTGCTACTCCCTGCACCGGGAACACTCTCCTGTAGTGGCTGTACTGCCCACTGTCTGTACCCTCAGTGTTGTGTGGCACTTCCAAATGTCCTGTGCTATGGCACCTTCCATGTTCCTGGTGGTTCCAGGTGCTCTGTCCTGCTCCTGCCCTGTCCTGCTCCCAGTTTCTGTGTGCCTGTGCGGCTGCCTACAGTTCACCAACATGTGGCTTCCCTATAGCGTTCTTGCACCTCTCTTTGTTTGTTTTTATTTTGATCATTTCTGCTATCGCGACAACTTCCATTTGCTCCCGCATGGGCGCGTATTTTGAATATCACATGCATCGTTATGCATAGTTCCTCTCCCCCTTAATTGCGCATGCATTCATTACTATTGCACTCTTTGCGCATTGTGATTTGGGGCGATTCGTTCATCTGAATATCGCAAAATGGTGCATTTTCGGACTTGCGCATGATCTTGCTGCGTATGGCACAACCCTTTGAATATCTGGGCCACAGTATGTTGTGCAGAGTGTTTTGATTTATGTGAAGTCCTAGTGTGTCCTTCCCTTTGTCTGTTATTAGGAGTTTTTCCTAAATTAGCCTGCTAGCTTTATGGTAGTTTTCTAGACCCTGGGATCTCCATCTTAGTAGGGTTTATTGCTTTTCTTGTTCCTACAATGCATCCTGTCTCATGTTACAGGGATGTAGTTGGGACTATAGATTGAGCAGCTAGCACTGCTTTAAAATCAGTTCACAACAGCAGAGGTGGCTATATTTTAAAAACTATGCAGAGTTCAGCTTGGTGACTACTTCATTGTAAATGTATTTTGTTGTGAACAATTGTGACACTGGTTGTGTATGTCTAACGTGCATGATTCTCAAGATATTTTCATTTGTTTGGCATGTCTACTAGTGTTCACTCAGAAAGAAAAATGTCTGCTGTTTGCAAGCACATCTACACAGATGTTAAACAAATCTAATATTTTGAAATTGTATTTAGCCACACAAAATAACAAAGCAGCAAAGTTGTTCAGGACAAAGATTTTTACAGAAGGTAGTCACTAATCTGAATCTTACAGTTTTTAAAATATTTGCCATCCAAAGTCGGAATTTTGTTTAAAAAATGTAAATTTGGTTAATTAGATGGCTATATTTTAAAAACTATACAGAGTTCAGTTTAGTGACTAGCCTCATTGTAAAGGTCTTTTGTTGTGAACAACTTTTGCTGGTCATTTCTGTGTAGCTTGTAAAGTTTTCAAGATATTTAGATTTGTTTGAATGCATGCAAATGTGCATAGAATTCTGCACAGTGTCTTGTTAATGTCATAGGAAAGCTGCCAGGAGTCCTATCAGCAATATTCTGAATGTGGAATAGAGTAGAAATAAGCAGTAAGGCATGGCAGGGTGTGTGTTATGTAAGCAATAAGACACAATGAGGTGTGGGTTATCTCCTGATAAGAGCACACTCAGGTGCATTGTTAGGCATGAGGCACTTAGCTGAGTGCCTTTATGCACCAATAAAAGCTATCAGTAAAGATAACCCACACCTCAGGAGTGTCTTATTGCGCTTTATAAATGGGCCCCCTCAACTAATTATAAAAAGAAAAAAAAGAATAAAAAAGTTAGAAATACGTAAAAAAATAAAGGTTTTAATACAAGAAATAGTAAAAATAGTCCCCTGTAAAAGTACTGTTAATCATTTGCACTAGAGGGCTTTACATATATTGGTCATGGTGTGTGGCTATGATTGCTACAAACACAGTTTATGCTCAGCTGTGAAACACAATTTATGGTTATTGATTTATTTATGTTTGGGAAGCTTCTGCTTTGCAAAGGCTGTTTGTGGAACAAGGAAGCAAGTGGCCTGAATTGTTTGTGAGGGCAGTGGAGCTGCTCCATTCCCCACCCTCCCCACCGACATCTACACAGACAGTACAATCAAGAACAAAGGCTATTTTATTTATTTATACTATTTTGTACCCACAGTGGAAAGACTGAGAGCATGCTGTCATTTTCTGTGTAACATCGGGTTTTCCGGCAGCAGTGTGTCTCTTAGGGGCCGCCAGTGGCGAGGAGCTTGCATTTACAGCATTGTGGAAATGGTAAAATAACTTTTGATCAGATGGTTTACGATGAATGTTTGACTTGTAATCGAGTAGACAAGAGGTGATGGTAAAGATGGTGAAGCATTTTTCGGGTATCATTTAAAATGGCATCCTTGGCATGTGCTCAGTGCTCACTGGATGATAGACGACTTTAAGAGACGAGAAAAAGGTGATAATTTTAATATTTTAAATGAGTGGCAAGTGATAGTAACAGTACTATGGTAAGGAGTTTTAAAAGGTGGCAACAGCGAGAGATATTTCTTGCAGGTGGGAGGCTGCAGCTGGTACCAAGACTGAAGCTGGGTCAGAGCGATGGAATGTCGCACTGTGAGCTGTGCCAGGCTTTGTTTCTGTTTTCAGCTGGCACAGCTTATTGGTTCTGTGCTGTTTTGGGCTGGGGAATGAAGGTTAGTGCTGGCTGGCATAATAAATGCTAATAAGGACACGGCTGAAACTAGGTTACAGCCAATCAGCATTGTGGATGTTTTAGGTCCATTTTATAATGTAATAATAACTGGTCAGCAATTTTTCTCAATGTACTTACCAGGTTGATATTTTCTGTAGCAAGTGGCTGGTTGTTATGACAGTCATACGCCCTGTCAGTAAAACTGGACTGTTCCCTTATTGGCTTAAGTTCTGTGTGGGCGGGTGGGAATGCTATTACCAACATGGTAACTCCGTCTCGCTGTCGAGAAGCTGCTGGAACAAACCGCTACAACAAGATGCAACAATTCTTTCTTCATTTTCATTTTTTTTTTTGTCTTTTCAAAATGCTTTTCTGTCTCGCAAAATTATATCTGGTTGATCCTTCCATTCATGGGTTTCAAGACACAGCTGCAACAACGGTCCCAGTAAGTGGGAAACTGTGATCTCTCCCATGGCAAACTGTAAGTAAAAAAAAAAGAAATGCAACAGAACAACTGGCAAAAAAACAAAACAACTATAGAAATGAACAGAGGGAGGTGGGCAGGAGAGAGAGAGAGAATGAATGTGTGTGCATATGTGTGTGTGTGTGTGTGTGTGTGTGAGAGATGTGACAGACAGATACAAATCAGGCTGGAAAAAAATTGCTGCCCAATATATTATATAAAATAAAGATGGGAGGGATAGATTTAATGCACACCTCATTGTGGGATGTTTTGATAAACCCCTCGGCTTCACCCCTCAGGGGTTTATGTAGCATCTGACAACTCAGGTGTGCATTAAATTCTCATAGACCACCTTCTCCATCCTTCATTCTCACTGTTGGGGTGGGATTTGAAGCACGAGGTGAAGCAAATTGCTTCCACCACCCGGAAGTGATATTAAAGGAATAATGCCGAGAGGGTGGGTGTTATGCTGGGATAACATCCCATCTCAGGTGGTTGGGGCCTGAGGCCACCGGCCAAGGGCATCCAACACCAAGAAGGATGTTATCCCAGCATAACACCCACCCTGGAGGGCATTATTCCTATTATACAATGGCTCATTGTTTTATACAGAAAAAAATAGTTTTGAAGAATTTTATTTAGTGTTTTAAAATATTTTTTAAGAAAAGATGCAGGCAGTGCTCAGGTGCTCCAGGATATCATCAGCAGGGATGATATTCCAGGATAACATCCATGCTGTGATGGCCAATTGACCAATCAGGAGCCAGGATTCTTTCTTGCCATTGTATAATACACAATAACACACACCCTGCCATGACTTATTGCTATTATACAGTGGCTGTTTTTTTTTTAATAACATGGGAAAATAAATTTACAATACTTTTAAAAAAAATTTGTTAGGCAGGTACACATTCGAAAAGAGCCTTTCTGTTTTGTCCAGCAACATCGTTACCATGTAACCCACTTTAGGTGTCTTTCTGCCTGTCCCTTTGTGTGTCTATCACCCACCCTATGCTATTTTTTGTTGCTGTGTGCCTGCACTGGGACAGTGAGAGGTTTACATAGTGTGCCACTGTTTTGTTTTCTTTCTTGTTTAACCTGGTCATAAACAAACCCCTGTTTCTATCAGGATGGAGTTGAGGAGTGGCGTGTGGAGTGAGTTTTGGAACCAGTGGTGCTACAGCTGAGGTGGAGGTTACAAGATGCCATTTGAAGTTCAGCTTTGTATTAGTGAACCATTTTTGTGTTTAGGGAATCCAGTACAGTAGGAGATTATAGACAGAGTTTTGTTTCAGTGTAAGATGGGGATGTCGTCCACCAAGTCCTGCAGTAAGCAGGGCACTGCACTCACAGCACACACTACAACTGTCGAAATCGAGCGAATTCAGGAACTTGTCGAGGGGCACTGTTACTGCTTTCTAACTTTTGTTTTAGGAGGAAGAACATAAAGTTATGCAATGCTTTACTTTTTTCAACCAAATCAACTGACGCAATGAAGCACACAACTGGCATTCACTGTCTGCACAGTCCAGTGAAGCCGCTCATCTCGGGAGGGAAAACACTGAAGATGAAATGGCCATGTCATGATTTCTGCCTCTGTTATGTGATCACCTGTGTGCCTGGACTTTATAGTGATGTTATTGTGTAATTTGAGGGCATTAACAGATGCAGCAACTAGAACTGCACAGGACACTGGGAGAAGCACTATTAAGAACAAAACTGAACAGAAAGAGTATGGACAAGGCAGTATGTTTCACATGCAACTCCACAGCAGTGATAAAATAAAGACAATACTTAACAACACTTGCACATACTATTTATGCATTTTAATGTGAGGGGTGTAACGCCAGATGGCTGCTATTATGGCATGGTTTGTTTAAAGGAAATCTGACTTGTGAACTGTCTCAGAGATCCACAGTAAATAAACACAATGGTCCAGAATTCAGCAGCATACATACTGTAAAGGGGTATGCACTTTGGAGAAAAGATAGAAAGAAAAGGAGGAGGAGTTTTATGTATGCTAGGAAGCACTGCAGGGTTATATAAGGTATTTCACTCCCAGACAAATGTGGTGAATGTGTTTGGAATGAACTATTTCTCCATGATATTTTGCCTGCCTGCCTGTCTGTTTGGTTGTTACAGATCTTTGAAAGCTGACCCAAGAGTCTTATCTTATATAACCATTGAGCTCTAAGCTTACCATGAAATCCTAATTAAGGGTGAAATTAATTTAGATTTGGACCTTGCCCCATGTCACCACACAGAGGAAATGTTGTATCCAATAATACCTTCAAACAACTTCCTCTACCCTGGACCAAATAGTCACAGAGTGACGCGATCTATACAGTGTGAACACTCCACTGTTTCCTCTGAGTTCTTTAGTAGCCACGAGGTCACATGCTGTGTAAAGAAAAGAGACAAACAGCCTGGTCCAAATGAGTTCATAGAATATCAGTTCTTCAGAACTTTGGTTTCTTTGTTTTTATGTTCAACAACATTTTTAAGGGAGTTTAATCACTTGCAACAGTGGTTCTCTTTTGAGTCAAATATTAAAAAGACAAAGTCAATGTTTTTAGGTGCAATAGAAAGTCACCAAAGTTAGATTTTGTGATTAGAGCCAATGATGGCAGTTGTAGTGAACTAGTTGAGGAATTCAGGTCATTTTGGATTGTCCTGGATAGTGCTCAGTTCATTTTCCTAAAATATTAATTATCTCATTAAAACTATACATCAAAAACTAGGCTCCTTTATATAGAATTTGCTGTCATCCACTGCCTGAGTCATGTAAACTACTAGCAACGAGTCTGTTTTTGAGTTCACTCGACTGTGGTATCGTATGTTATGCTGTTGCTGTATAGAGATGTGCAAAGTCTGTGAAATTCTCTCCATGAGGTAATTTGCAGATTTCTCTGAGCAATTTTGTGAAATTTGGCCACTAATTTTCAAATTCCACCACGAAATGCAAAATTTCTCCCGTGAATTTCATACTTTATGGTAAAAACTTTGAATTTCAACAAAATGTCACGCAAATTGTGCAAATTTAAGTTTTGTGGCACAGAACACCAAGAATTCTGCAAAGCATGGATTTGTGGCACTTCATGTGAAATTGTGAGAGAAATTTAACTCAAACATCTCTATTGCTGTATCAATGGATAAATGGATCCAGAATAAAAGTCTTGTACAACTCTAAATGTAGACTTGTAACAAAACTCCAGTTATGAACCCACCATTGTCTTCCTTACAGTCTGCCAGATTTGTATCCCTGGAAGACAGAATCAAACATAAATTGTTCATGCTTTACACAGAATATTCCTGGGCAATCTACCATCTTATAATCTAAGTTTATTTCCTCTGAACCAGAAAAGGAGGAACAATAGGTCACAACTTAGAGTGTCCTGCTTTGACATTCCTTTAGAAGGACAACAGTTGTATGCCGGCCCGTTAGTGCAGCGGTGGGCTTTCGCCTGGCGCCGGCAACCGGGTTAAAGAATGGACCCGAAGTCGCCGAGGGCGGCTCTGGGAAGAAGGATAGAGCATCCTATGGACTGCTCTCCTTCTCCTAGGGGAGGGTGGGAAGCACTCGAGTGCTGAGGACTCCTGGCAGAGGCTGGGAGAACTCGCGCTGCTGATGCTTGGCATCTGGGAGGCAGGGCAGATGCTGGCATCATTGCACATCCGCACCTCCCGGAGGAAAAACTACAGAAAAAGGCAAGACTACCGTGCGAGAATGAAGCCCTCTCCAGGGACCTCACCTCATCACTGTCGCTGCAGGACCCCGACCAGATATCAGTTCCGTGGTCATGAAGGGTGGCCACGGCCCCACCCCCTCGGGGGTAAGCTGGGGTGACTGAGGGTCCCCGCAGCCATAGGTGGTGGTAGAGGTCTCTGGGGGCCGTGACCAGGGCAGAAGAAATATGGGTCCTGCCAGAAAAAAGGAAAATTAAAAAAAAAGAAAAAGAAGGACAACAGCTGGACAGAGAGCTCTTAACTATGCCACAACACTTTGCCTTAGAAGCCTACTAAGTTTTGCCAAGGACAGTCATTCAGTTACAGTTTTAAACTTATACTGACTCAACCTGCACTTTTTCAGTGGCCATGGAATCACAGAATTCCAATGACCCAAGAGAGCCCAGTGGCATGGAGGGCTGAGGTGCTAGCATGTCACCTGTTGCCACCTGAGACCCAGGTTCAGTAATGGACCCGGGTCACCAGGGGTTGACCGTGGGGGCAGGGGATTAAGTGGTCCCACAGGGCAATGTAAGGTCACCATTGAAAAGCAGCTGAACGTAAAGGCTTTTCCATTTCAATGCAAATGAATAAACATGTTGATTAACTGAGTAATTGACTGATTGATACTTCAGACAGAGAATGATCAGAACAAGGATTCAAGACCAAACTGATATTGCATCCAAAGAACCCCACACTTACTGTAAAGATAGAATATTCACATATTCTGACATATGCAGGAGGTTGGATGATTTAGACATCCATATGATGGGGAAGAACTGGAAACCTGCATAGTCCAGGAAGAGATATATTGTAATGATTGGTTTTGCTTGGTTAAAACAGCAAACAGATACCTAATATTGCAAGAATTAAATGAAGATTGACCAAACAAGGAAGATGTAACTAATGAGCCAATTAAGCAGGAAACAAATTATAATATGATATCATGGAATGTTACAGGATTACAAGAAAGGTTAGCAGATCCATCATTTACTGATTATATTTCAAAATTTGACTACATTAGTCTACAAGAAACCTGGGTAAAAATGCTCTTTTCTTGAATGAATATAAGGTATTTTATAAGGCTGCTAGAAGTAATAAGACATATGGAAGATTATCTGGAGGGATAATGACATGATGTAAGATTTTAGATAACACAGAGTATACAGAAATAGATACAAACTCAGAACATATTTTAGTAGTCCAATTGGATTCAAAAGATCAGATATTACATTATAAACATATTTTCCCCAGAAGGATCTAACTATGTAGGCATAGAAGATGTAGAAACTAGGCTCCATAATTTAACAGTATATCATAAAAGAACCTGATTGTGGTATAGTGTTGTTGGGAGACATGAATGCAAGAGTGGATCTTGGCCTGGAGCCCATTGATGAAACTTTGTGGGCATGTGCAGCTCAGGAAACTGTGTAATTAAGGATGGAAAGGACTGCTATAGATGTAACATATTGTGAAAGAGGGAAACAACTTATAAGGGAAATGGATAACCAGCTTATGGCATTGATTAATGAAAGATCACCAGGAGATTTAAAAGGAGCATATACCTGTATTGGACCTAGAGGATCATCTATTATAGATCAATGTTGGTGTAGTGTAAATATAATCATTTAGTACTAGATCTTAGAGTAGGGTGTAGAGCTGAGAGTGAACACTGTCCCTCAAGATACATATACATTTTAGTATAGATAATGTTCAAAAGAATAAAAATAATTTACAAATAAGCAAAGTTAAAAATGGATTAAATGGGACTTAAAAATTACTCATCAATACAATTATTATACAATATGGGTGTAGAGAAGATATTTCAAAATTAACTAAAGAAGATAACTGTGTTGAGACATTTAAGGAAATAATTAACAAAATAGCTAAGATTTTTGCTTAAGGTAACAATATACAATCATAAAAAGGCAGATGGTGCGATAGAGAATGTAAAGAAAATAAATATAGGATTAATAAATTACTGAAAAGCTTAAAAAGGAACCAACTAAGGTGAAGAATGAAAGTCTTAATAAGATGAGAAAGGAGTATAAAAGAATATGAAATTAAAGAAAATAAATTCCAAACTAAAATATGGATAGAATTTGCAAACTCAGTAAGGGAAAAGAATAATAAAAATTTTGGAAAATGGTCACATTCAGATGGGAACAACACACAGAATTAATTGAAAATTATATTCATTCAAAAGTTTGGGAGGCCTATTATAAAGACTCATTTTTCAGCCAAGATGTACACAATGAGATTGTTACCTGGTCTTTTAATAATGACTATCTCTTTTCAGAAAAAGTGCAGATTATAAAAATGTGAAATGATAAAAGCACTCAGGGCCAGATGGTGTCCCTCTAGATATAATTAAAGATGACCCAGAAGTATGGGCTACTGCTTTAAAGTTACTTTATAACTATATATTAAAGAAGGAATTATACATTGAACCTGGAAAGTTAACATAATTGTCCCAATATACAAGAAGGAGATAGAACTATCAGTTTAATTGTAGACCAATGCGCTCTTAGATTCAACTCAGAGCATTTATGCTGTTACATGCACAAATTATGGATTGAATAAATAAAATGCATTAATAGATGAAGCACAGGCAGACTTTATGCCAAATCACTCCAAAGTAGATCAATGCTTTACACTATCACATATCATTTATAAATATATATATATATATATATATATATAAAGACAAAAACTTTTCTGTCTTTATAGATTTAAAAGCCACCTTTGACAAAGTGACACAATCTAAACTTTGGGACATTTTAGATAATTATGGTTTGATTTAAAATGCTTACTATATTAAGGTTATTATACGATGATAATACTACTACCATAGTAAGATATAATAAAGAGGAGACACCACTAATAAATTTACCTCAAATGTTGGTTTAAGGCAGGAATGTGTTCTTCCCCTTATTGTTTAATTTATTTTTGAACAAGTTATTGGAGGATTTGTATGATCCTGAGCTGCGTGCCCAAATTGGGCTCCAGACCATGCCCATATCTTGCCTATGCAGATTGACATGGTTCTAATTTCTTTGAGTTTCTTAGGAATTAAAAGAGCCTGCAGAAGTTTTCAGAAGGATGTAAGAAGGCAGCAATGGAAATTAATATAGAAAAACTAAATATATGATCTTTATTAGCATCCGATCCAGCAGGAGAAAATATGTGTCCTTAAGTGTAATAATCAAACAATTGAATTAGTAAATAAATTATGTTATTTAGGAATAGTTTTAGCTCAGATTTGAAATGGCAGAAACATGTAACCTATGTACTGTAAAAGAAAAACAAAGAGGTTTTATCCTGTGGTTGAAAGATTTTCATATAAATATGGTGGGCAATCAGTTAAAGGAAACTCAATAGTAATAAATGCAAAGATCAAGTCACAACTGTTGTATGGAGTGGAAATCTGGGGATCGACTAAAGTAAATAGCTTGGAGGCTAGTATGAATCAAATATATAAAATATTACTGGGGCTCCCAGATGCTGCATCATCAAGTTTAGTTAGATTGGAACTAGGACAACCCAGAATAAAACAGTACATAGAACAGATAAAGTGTATATATTGGTTAAAGGTGTATACTAAAAATGATAAGAGTTTAGCAAGGGAAAGCTTGGAGGAATCATTGAGCTATAACTTAAGAGTTTTTTTTTTGCCCTAGTATGTATATTTTAGAGAACCTGATTAAGCCTTCTGGTCTATTGGAGTGTATCACTGAATCGTTGAGGGTTCCCGTAAAGATTTTGGAGGAACAAGTTAAAACTAGAATTAGAGATATACATATTAATCAAGAAATGGATTTGGCAAGGAATTGTAAACTCAGCAACTAGCTGGGGCAAATATGAAGAGATCAACAGGATTAGAACAATATATTATGAAATACGAAATCCCAAGTATAGAAAGGCATTGACCAAACTTAGATTTTGGTATATAAATAGCCAAACTCTCAAGACATTTTATAAAGTCTCAAAACAAAATTATATGCGTGTGGACTCGGTGATGATACTACAATTCACCTACTTATTTTATACCCACTGTATGATATGAAAGGGATAGGATTTTATCTGATGTACTGAAAGAGTTGGATATGGAACCGAGATATCAGTATAATTGTTTGCTGAAAACAAATAATGTAGCCTGGTTAGAAAAAGCTTCTAGACTAACCAGGATAATTGAAAGAAAGCAAAAACATGTTATAAAATGTAATAGCTATAACACTTGTTTACTGTCATAGGAGTTAAGGCTGATTTTAAGTAAATGATCCAAAGAAATATTTATATCTGTATAATGTATGTTCTAACATATGGATGAGATGTATTAATTATTAATAAAGATTGTTATATTGTAATGGCAAATTTTAACTTTGTTAAGCATAAACATGAATTTGAGAATCTACTGTAAAGATAAGTTGGTCCAAAACATGCAAAATATGCCACTGAAAAAGCAGCCTCAACTTTTGCTAAAGCCACTGAGGAAAGGCATGTACCTTGTGGACTTCATTCAGAACATTCATTACAAGTACAGTGGTAGTCAGATATATTTCCCAGTAAATATCCAGATATATCACAGGATATTTCATTGAAAGAATAGGAACTTCCTATTATATATCTAGATTTTCAGTAACCTATCTATGGCTACCACTGTAAGAAAAAAATCTGCAACATCCTTACAAAGCAAGAACTATAAGAGCAGAAATGACATCATGTGACTTAGGTATATCAGATAGCAGTGATTTTGGACAACATGTAAGTGGGGAAACACAATCCACCTACTTAAACAGAGGATCAGTGATCATAAACATGCAATAAAGAGAAAGGAAGATAAATCATCCATGGCTACCAACTTTGTCCAAGCAAGGCACAATTCAGCATCCCTCAGGTTTTGTAGCTTAGAACTGGTGGACTCACTGTCTAGAAAACAACTGGTACTGAGCTCTAAAATGAAGAGTGTTCTTTTTGTATATATAAACTTGGAACCCTAATGTGTAACATGGAAATGAAAGCAGAAGCAGACTGAAGTCTCTTCTGGTGACAATTGATGCAGTGCATGCAACTGTAAGAAACTGACAAAGGAGCATTTTCCTCCACTGTCCCTGTTTTGGATTTTAATTGCTGTGGATTGTAAACAAATGCTGTCTTGACTGTTCACACCCTAGGTGCTTTGTACAGAACAAATGATTAAGTGCTAGCAGACCAATCTATCAACAGGATGTATTGTTTATGGTATATATAAAAATAATAATGTATTTAAAAAATTATCTAAAACATGCACACCAGAGAAGGATTTGGTTGTGTGGCTCTACATATGGGACCCATTATTATAACACTGACATGCACCACTGTAATATGGCAATCTTTTTCACTGACTAACTGTTTTATGTCAAGAATGTTAACATTCAGTTTCAGTTTTTAAGCTGACAGGGAAGGGGTGAACCACCATGCCACCTCACAAGGTTACCTTGTGACCCACACAAAGATACAGTGGGTCAGCTACAACCTAGAAGTCCTTGCAGACATTGAAATGGCAATTATTCATCTATTGACTTGCTAAGAGACACAGCTATGTGACTAAGTTTTCACATGGCACAATGAAGTACGGTGTCATACTCAGCACATAGCCCACTTCCCAAGCACTGTAAAATAAGTGTTTAAGGACACAGTTTGCCCCTTTGCTCTATGGTGGCTGATTGTATAGGCACCTAGACAGCAGTGGTACTGGTAATTGAAAATTTTAGTCCACCAACAATACTGACATTTAAAAAATATTAAAACATTTTGCTGCTGGCTCAGTGTTGTTGACTGATGTGATACTGCTCTGACACACTTACAGCTTGGTTTCACACTCTGAGCCTGTGATGTGAGGAGCAGAAGCCAGCAGGGTTTTGACTGTCCTTTGGGTGATCTTCTCCCTGGGAGAGGGTGCTCTGTGTACCTTGCTCTATCAGCTCCGAGTGGTGGCATAATGGAGGTGTATTAGATGGTGTGGGTGACCATGCACTGTCAGCCCCCCCCCCCTCAGACTAGCCTCAGTGTACAAAAGCTCAAGAGACAGCAGGAAGAAATAGGAGGAAATGCCACACAGGTACACTAAATGATGGCCTCATAGCCTCCTTACCCCAACAGACCCCAGGCACACCCACACAAGGATGCCCCTCAGCCAACATCACCAATGCTCTTTTGCTTCTCCAGATTATAGGAGGCCCCTGGAGGGACAACCTGTCCAATGGAACAGGAAATGGATGTTTAGGGTTGGTCCTCCATGAAGACTGAAGGCACCTCCACAGGGACAAACTAGCCCCAGGACACGTACCTGTGGGTCTTGATGGTCTTCCAAGTGGCTAGCGATGGGTGAGTCTGGCAAGTAGTAGGGTCAGATGCCTCAAAGTGTCAAGTACCATTGGGCACAAGAGAAGGATGCACAAATCCGGCAAAAATGAGAAATATTTTCTGAGACTTTCCCACTACAACAGCATGTATACAGTATTTTCATTGAACTGTAACTATACAGTAGGACATAAATAGTGTTTGGGATCCTGAGCTTGTTCTGGCAGCCAGTTTACATCTGAAAGTAATGAGAATTCAAACACTTGCAAGGTCATGCTGGTATAAAATATCTGTCTAAACTATACGCTAAAATTATAGTCTCATTATGAAGTTATCCTACTTAAAAATATTTTTCTGTGATCATTCAGTATGTTAATGTGCTGCACACTCCCTGCAATCTGAGAGCTTAACTATGCATATTGAGAGAAAGAACATTAAACTGATGTATCAGCTGAGTCTATTGCTTGTGTGAGTTCTCTTGTACAAATGACTATGGGCACAATGTCAATGATTCAAAGATACTTACAGAACATTAAAATAATTTTGATGGAGGTTAATAGCTTGATTGACTCAGTAGAAAAATATTTATTCATGAGTTGTTAACCAACCAGGATGTAGGCTTGCACACTGAGTGACTTTAGTAAATCAAATAAACATATAATAGCATTATACTTATTGGTGGTTATGCAATTGGTGGCATGTTTATTTTAAAATAGTTGTACTACTGAAATAAAACAAAAATATTGTATATATGATTATCCAATATCTCTTCACAAGGTACCTCAACACGCTTGATCAGTGCCATGTTGGCCGTGAAATGTTGGCCCTGAGTTGTGAGGTGGCAAGTGTGTGGATTAAATGAAATAATTTTATGTAATATGAGGAATACAGGGTGTCTTCTCTGCAACCTCATTTCCACTAGTTTGTCATATGAAAGACCCTTCTGACCTTTAGCTCTAATATGCTAACAATAAGGATTGAACAGTCTCGAACCCTTTCTGACCCAATTTCTGGCACAGTGCTAGCAGCTGGCAATTTTATTTTAAACCACTATGAGACAATGGGAAGCTGTGAAATGTGGGTTGGGGATGGGGTGACCAAGGGACTATCAATGGCCACCAAGAAGGGCTAGAAGGCTTTTTATTTATGTTTTTAACAATTTCTAGTATCGAAATAGTTTTATCAAATATCTATGCAAATGAAAAGTTCTCAGATCTGAATACCTAATATTCAATTCATGGAATTTGAAAATTAATATTCATACTCTCACACCCTAGTAGGGACTCCCTGTAAATAAGTATATGTTTGCATAGCATATATATTCTTCTCTGCTGATGAAGCAGTGTGAGCGGTGGACATGGCATAATGGATATAGAGTTCCTTCTGACCTGTTAGTATTTTACTGGAACAAATAGGAATTGTTTTTAGATCCTGTACTCGCTCCAGTACTGAGAAATTACTACTAATTATTTTTTCATTGCCTAGAAATCTGGCAAGACTTGTACTAGCCCAGATCATCATGAGGCCATGGTTGAGGGCTAATAAATGCTATAGAGACTTGTATGCCTCAGAACAGGATTTTGAATTATGACTGCCATTCCAAATCAGCCAGCATTGCTGGACCCAACAGTTCCCTCATCCACAATCTTCAGCTCACCCCATATTCTTCCAATAAGAAATTTAAATTTAGTTGTGGATTTCTTGAATTGATCATTTTCCATAATTGTACAGTGGTTGAAGGGTAAAAATAGAAGTATGCTAATAACTAATATTAATTCAACAAAACTCTGAATAATAATAGATTTGTTACTTGGATATTTTTCTATTTATGAGTATTTGGGGAAAAACTACAAAATTAAAAAGAAAGTCTTCTTTCCATACCCACATGGTTAGGGATGGTTCCGTCCTGTCCCCACCTGAATCCAAGTCATGTCTTCCCATTCCTCCTCCCTTTCTCCTACACATTAAAATGCCTGGCTCCTGGCACTGTACTAGGAGATGAAAGAGTATTATAAAACTACCCTCCCTATCTCAATATCCCCAGGCATGAATATGTCATTTCTTAAGAATGCCACTGTCCCAATGCTTGATTCATGATTTGGGGCACCCAGTAATGGAACAAAATCATGGCTAAGATTTTCCCTCCTAACCAGCAGCACACCTTTCCCATAGCAGCTAATAATATCACCACTACACCCGTGCCCATGACCATGAGGGAGGAGAGCCTGAGGAGTCAGCATCATCACTGATGTGAGAAATAGTGACTATTCAGACAGCCTATTGTCTTCAACAATGCAGGCCACCCCTTCCTCTCTGTTCCAGTTCTGCATGCTGTACACTTACATGGTCAGATTATGTTCTGCTATGGGAAAGGCATGCTGCAGGTTAGGGAAGGGAGAGACTGAGCTAGCTGGGATGTTTGACTACTACAGCCCCCGAACATAGAAACATAGATATTGTCAGCAGAAAAGGCCCTGCAGTCCATTGAGTCTGCCCAGCCCTACCTATCTAATGAGGATTTAGTGAGGGCCTTAGTGGACCATCACTCTCCCATTCCATCCTCTCCTTTTGTCACTATCTACACCAGACCCATATGCCTATCTCACCCATGCTTGAATCCTCTCCACCAATTTTGCACAGTCTTCCTCTCTTGGCAGCCTGTTCCACTCCTCCAACACCCTTCTGTGAATAAATGTTTTCTGACAGCCTTCTTAAATCTCTCCCCAGTATCATTGGTATTCCATCATCAGGTCAATGCAATTAGGGCTATGCAGTCAGGGTGCCACAACCAGATCATCTGCCACAGTGGCAAACTGGTTCTTGAGCATCCTGCAGGAGGGTGCTGCATAGGTGTTGCACCCTCCTTGATAAACCTCTGCCGTGAAGGTGATTATAATATCTTTCAGGGGTGCGGAGCTAAGCTCAGTGCCTGGTGTCACAGATTCACTCAGCAGGTCAGGCCTCTACTCCCAAAGTGCCAGCCTCTGAGCAGTCTTGTGAACAGTGTAACAGACAAGGTAACCCTCTTGTCTGTTTTGTGAGTTTGGATCAACCTTTGCTCTCAGTTCTGGAGGATTCAAACTGTAACCTCTTGCTAGCATACCCAATGCACAGGCTCAGATATATCTGTCTTTGGGGCCAGATATCTTTGCCTACAGGCACCTAACCAGGTATTCAGAGATGAACCCTTTAAAACTTTATAAAGACCTCAGATTTAAAATGCTTCTGTTTCCAGTTGGTACCACCATACAAGTTCAATGTCTGCTGAACAATAAATATTTCTTAGCAAAAGAAAGCAATTCAAAGACAGACCAGGTTTGCTCTAAAATTAGAGTTTTACTAAAATATATAATAATATGTCATACATACAGAACTCTTATAACACAAGACATACATATATTTAACCCTTAGGCTGCCACGGACAAGATATCTTGTCCTAAAACCTATATGTCTAAATCTTCCAGCAGCCTAAGGATTAAACAAAACAAGGTATAAAACAGTACAATTCCTACAACTATATTTAGATTTTGTCTAGCTTTCTAAATACCTGTTTTCAGTGCTCAGATGTTTCCTTAGTCAGTGTCAGATACAAAATGTGTCTCTATAGTGAAAGAGAATAATCTTTTCAAACAGTATTGGCCAACCCTTTTGGATGAAGTCATCCAGCCCCTCCTCTGGTCAAATATATAAACAAAATATATTTTTATACAACCACAGGATGTAATTTTATTAATCTATACTATACAGCTATACAGGATGTATTAATTCTGCAACCTTAGCATAACTCAAGTTTCAATGACACCTCTTTCGATCTCATGCTGTACCCTCTTCATACAGGCTTCATAGCGTCATTTACAACCTTACACCTCTATGTAACATCCTAGGTTCCCTTATTTTTCAACGTCATAAACCTAATTTATGATTTCTCTTTAACAAAATTAACTTAACAACTCTGTAATTAGCTCAGAGAAACAAGGTCCTTAATAAAGTCTTCCAGTAACACATTGTCTCTAAAAAGACTGAGTCTGTGATACAATGCTGTCAGCAGTTCTCTTGGCCTGCATCTGTCAGCTAAAATCTGGGGGCGGGAGGATAGAGAGGTCATTCCTAGCGCATTTGAATTTTCAGCAGACATTAATATATTTTATATTAAAAAATATTATCCAGCACTCAGAACTGGCTGTCTACGTCATACCTGGCACCACTATCATGGTTGGCATTGTGCTGTTGCCCTAATGAGAGTTGCCCTTTTGGTTGTCACATTGACATAGAATAAACCATATCATTGATCTCCACCAGTGCAAGTGTTCCCACTCAGATAATCAACTCTCCACTGCCTACTCTGTTAATCCCATTTGATAACCTCTCCTTATATGTCTTATTCTGCTATCCCTGAACCATTCTGCTTACCCTTCTGTGCAATGCTTTCTCCATGCCTCTATCTTTCTTCAAGTGCAGGTTCCAGAACTGCAGGCAGTACTCAGGTGAGGATGAACCATGGGCCTGTACAGTGGCAAAATCACTTTGCTTCTCCAGCTGCTAATCCTCCTTTCCAGACATCCAAGCATCTTATCTGCCCTCCTCATTGTCCTGGTGCACTGTACTGTTGATTTAAAATTGATCAATATTATTACCCTTTCCTCTGGTGTAATCTTTACAGCAACCCACTTCCATTACATATTCAGTCCTTGGAGGCAGTATAGCACAGTGGGTTAAGGCTCTGAGCTGCAGATCTGAAGACTCGGTTTGAATCCCACAGCCATCTAGGTGCATATTGTGTGATCCTGAGTAAGTCACTTAACTTCCTTGTACTCCCAAGCTGCATCTGGAAACAAGCTTTGGTTTAGTGTGCTACTCCTGGTTAAACAATGTTCCCTTTCTCTTGTATTTGTTGCCTTTACAGTATGTGCATTTCTTCTATTTTGGGTTGAATTTCAGCTGTCAAACCCTTGACTCTTCTCCTAACTTTCCAGATCTGTTTTACTCTTCTTATCCCTTCCTTCCTGTCCACTCATTCACAGATTTTTTTGCTTGTATCCACACTCAATATCACAAATATAAATGCTGAAAAGAACTGGCCCAGATTCAGATTGAGAATGGGGCCACTCTTAAGAAGTTAAGTTTTGGGGCCTGTGGAATGTTTAGGAAGGGGTGATTCTTTAAAAAGAGTTGGTGTCTCCTAACACAGTGATAGGAGAATGGCATGTTTAAAATGTGTTAAGGAGAATGGGAGCGTGCAGGAAATTACCAGAACAATAAAATGGTGGACATGTGACAAGCATTGGTTACCTTGGGAGGGACTGAGGTATTTATTTTAGTTTTTTTATTCTTACAGTA
Organism: Neoceratodus forsteri; assembly: GCA_016271365.2. NCBI lineage: Eukaryota > Metazoa > Chordata > Ceratodontiformes > Ceratodontidae > Neoceratodus > Neoceratodus forsteri. Next base: position 1,234,573,951 of record CM057456.1, read on the forward strand.
CCTCACAGTAATTGTAGGCCCAAGTACTAAATAAGGAGTATGGAATAACCATTATTCAAGGATGCCAAGCATTCAAAGAAAATGGTATCCACACGTGGGTATACTTATAGTATAAACATAATCCATGCTTTCTGGACCCACCCCATTTAAAACCACAACACAGCTGAAATTCCATGCTCACTTTCAACAATGTGCTAGCAGGCATGTCTTGGTTTCGGGTTAAATAAAAAATGATACACACGGGCAATGCTTTGATAGTGCTAGTGCTCATACCATTTTATTTTAGTACTAGGCATTGTAGCAAACAGTGCAAATACAGCATTAAGTGTTAGAGAAACAACACAGAGCTCTACATAGCGGTGAGGAGCAGAAGCTGGCAGCTGTCCCATTTCCCATGGTGTGCACAACTACAATATATAGATTTCATTTTGTGAAGGTTAATGCCACTCTAATGCACATATTATTCTGCAGAGTACTACTATCATGGAGAATGAGCCTATACTTTTATATGATGTTACAAATTGATTTTATTTGCTTTTATACATTTTGAATACAGTAGTTACTTTAGGCCTGTTGATGGATGGATGGCTAGATAGATAGATAGACAGACAGACAGACAAACACAGTACATACATATACACATAGGCACCGGATTATATGGGCCTGTGAGACCCAGGATCCAGGAATATTCTAAAGAGGGCCCAGCTCCACCAATAATATAATCAGTTTGGCATATTACTAAATGGCAGCAGCTCCAGTTTTTTCCCTGAACATTGTTCAGGGCATCTTCTTGCATTTGTTCTCACCTGCTCGCCACCTTCCCATACCCTGCAAGGCTATAAAGGAACTTGAAGCGAGCTCAGAAGCACTGTAAAACCTGAAACCTCCCCATACCTATTGGTGGCCTTTTGGTGAGGAGTGGCTGAGATGTTAGTGTGCATGCGCAAAGAGAGCATGTTAATCCAACTGGGCAACAGTGAGGACTCAGACTGGAGCAATGAGGGAATCAAGAGTATTTACTGAAGAGAAGGTAGGGCAGGGCCCACAGCTCTGCACCATGGACATGGGGGAGGGAGGTGTGTACTAGTCCCTTCACAAAAGAAAGGGTCCTACAAGAGCTCAATAAGCTCAGGGTGGACAAAGCAATGGGACCTGATGGCATACATCCCTGGGTACTAAAGGAGCAGGGTGGAACTAGCAGAGCCATTATCAGAACTGTTTAGTGAGTCTCTGAGCAGAGGAGAGATCCCAGAAGACTGGAGAAGGGCTCATGTGATCCTGCTCCACAAGAGTGGTAGCAGGAGGAGGCAGGAACTACAGACCAGGCAGTCTTACCTCAGTAGTGGGCAAGATTATGGAGGCACCCTTAAGGAAAGGATAGTGCAACACCTGGAATCCATAGAAGCACAGGATCCAAGACAGCATGGGTTTACAAAGGAAGGTCCTGTCAAACTAATCTCATAGATTTCTTTGACTGGGTAACCAGAGTGGTGGACCAAGGGGAGTAGTTAATGTTGCTACCTTGACTTCAGCAAAGCTTCGATACTGTTCCACATAAAAGATTGATTAATAAGCTAGTAGGCTCAGGGTGGGTCGACATTAGCCAACTGGGTGGCAAACTGGTTGACAGGCAGAAAACAGAGAGGTGGTAAACGGTATACAGTGAGAAGAGATGCAAGTCACAAGTGGGTACCTCAGAGATCAGTCTTGGGGCCAGTACTCTTCAATATCTTCATCAGTGACATTGCAGATGGACTGGAGGGTAAGGTTTATCTGTTTGCAAAGGACACCAAGATCTGCAATAGAGTAGATAATCCAGATGGGGTGGGTAGAATGAGAAGATATCTGATAAACTAGCAAATGGTCGGAAGAGTGGCAACTGGGGTTTAACTCAAAGAAGTGCAAGATCATGCACATAGGGAAGAGAAACTCTGAAGCCACCTATAGACTGGGAGGGAGTTGCTGCAGTCACAAGGGAAGAAAGAGACTTGGGCGCATCATCACCGATGACCTGAAATCATCCAAGCAGACCTCTATAGCAGTAGGTAAGGCTAGAGGGATGTTGGGGTGTATTAGTAGGGGTATCACAAGTCAGAAGAGGGAGGTAATAACCTCTCTACAAGACACTGGTTAGGCTCTATCTGGAGTACTGCATGCAGTACTGGAGGCCACACCTTCACAAGGACATTAACCAAATTGAGACAGTCCAGAGAAGGGCAACCAAAATGGTGCAGGGACTGCATCCAGAAAACATATGAGGACAGATTAACTGAGCTCAAAATGTATACCCTAGAGCAAAGGAGGGAGAGATGTGATATGATTGAAACATTCAAACACCTTAAGGGCATTAACAAGGTGAACGAGTTTAACATGTTTCAATATAAGAAAATAGCAGGACAAGAGGACACAGCATGAGATTAAAGGGAGACTGATTAAGGGTAATGTGAGGAAGTTCTTTTCACAGAAAGGGTGGTGGATGCATGGAACAGCCTACCTCAGGAAGTGGTGGATATGAATACAGCACAGGGCTTCAAACAGGCATGGATAAGCATAGGAGTAATACAGATGAGTATGAATAGATGGGTCATTGACAGAGCAAAGGCCTATGGCACATTCATAAGGTAGAAAAGAAATGGGCAGACTGGATGGGCCCTAGGTCCTTATCTGTCAACTTCTATGCTTCTATGGTCAGAGATGAAAGCTAAACTGTGTGTGGCACCATTATTTTATAGCCATGGCCCAGTTAGAATCAGTCAAGGATGGGATGGAGAGAGATACTCAGTCAGTGAGAGTTGGAGAGAGTCTGTCAGCGAGGGAGCAAGCCAGTGACACAGAGGGAGGGAAAGTGAGCAGTGGACCAATGCAGCTGTGTGCAATAATGCATGGCGGCCTCAAAAGCTTGCCACTAGAAATGTGCTGGAACAACTGGGGCCACCTGACTCAGCCAGAAAAAGACAGGTAAAATGTGATGAGTGGAGTACAAGACAGTCGCATGGACAGGCCTGGATGGTTGGAAAGTGAAGCAGCAGGGAATGCCCAGGAAAAGCAGGTGTATGAGATACTGGAGCAGGTAACCCCAGGAGTAACTACAGTGGGCGACACCAAGGGGAGTGATCAGAACATAGGCACTAGTTTATTTGTGCCTGCTTGGGGGCTACAGGCATTCACATGGCCAGTTTATTTTCTGATTTGTTGCATACATATCATTTAAAAAATGAGGGAGGTAGTTATTCTGGTTTGACTGCTGCAGTTCCCCGCAGTTCAGTATTTGTCAAGGTCAGAACTTGAAATGAGTGAGATAATGAAACAGATAAATTCATTATCAATCTTTTGAATATAGGAGGGGAAAAACTAACAGTGAGATACCCATTTAATTTCATTGTTAATAATGGCAGTACTGAGGGCAAGAACTTGCAGTGGATTTAGGGCAATTTAGATTCCAGCCCCCACACACACACAATTTAAATGTGGCACTGATTTTCACTTTGGAAATTTTGCTTGAAGGGCAAGCAAATCATTTCAGAAATGTATTTTCCCACTATATATTTATTTTAAATTCATCATTTTAAGACATGTTATGTATGAACAGATACAAAAAGCTGAAAATATTTGGAAGGTACTGTAAGATTGGCACAGGAGATGAGTTCTGATAAGAGGCTTTGTGAGAGCAACGAAGCTACAGGAGAAGAGCATTGAAAGTGGGGTTAAAAGCCTGGTCAAGAAGGAGAGAGCAGGGCCCTCGACACTGGCCATGGTGGTACCTGCAGATCTGTTCTCTGGTTTTACTTTCATGGTAGTATAGCTTTGCAGGATGACTGGGCTTAAGGATCCTTTGAAATGTGTTCCTTTGTCTTTTTATGTCCTTATATTATGAGATACTTAGTCCCTGTAGTTAAGCCATCTGTAACAGTTCTCACATTGTTTTTGTTTTTTGACAGTATATTTATTATGGCATGGCAATGCTCAATTTACAGGAAGTTTTGTGTTTTCTTGAGAGCTAGTTGGTTCCATGTCATAAGAGCAATCGCAATTATGACGAGTGTATAACGCCAAAAAGTGTATCGGTGATATAAACATAAAGGCAACCCGACATCCTGATGGTAAAAAAGTGTTTTATGGGGAGCTGTGCCTATCCACTTGCAGGGGCTTTGCCTCCCACACTCCTGAATTAAGATTATCAACTCCAGAGGGTGCATGTCAGGAAAGGCAATCACAATTATGGTGAGTGTATAATGCCAAAAAGCACACCGCGATATAAACATAAAGACAACCTGACATCTGGATTGTAAAGAGTGTTTTGTGGGGTGGCTGTGCCCCCACTCCCCTGCAGGGGCTTTTGCCTCACACTCCCCTGAATTAAGATTATCAACTCCAGGGGGTGTGTCAGAAGGGGCAAAATCTGGATATTGCAAAATTAAAGTGCCACAGCTACTTGCTGTGCCCCAGCTAGCCATCCACACCGCCATGCCAGACAGCTAGCTCGGTGACAGTAGGTATGGGAATCTCTCAAATCTCCTTCCTGTCCCTCCCCTTCCCTGGCTATTCCTCCCTTCTGTTTGCCCTTCCCCACAGTCTTGTTTGTATCCAGGGATATTGTGCAAGTAGCCCTAATAACAGCGCCTAAAATGGGCCACTCTTTTGTAGTCACTCATTTTGGTTCACTGTTATTAAGTGATATCGCTAGTTGTTAGTAGATTTAGCTAGTGTGTCCCCCATTTTGAAAGCTCCTGGCTAAAGATTGATTGAATCTGTTGTCCTGCTTAGCGTGTGACAACCTAATATAGGATATAGTTGCAAGGTTTTCATAAACCAACATCTCTTAGTAACCTCTACAATCTGAGGGATTGTCTGCAATTCTGTGATATGTTGTTAATTCTAAAACAAACATTTGTTTCTCACTTTCACTTATTGAGTCAGTTATGCACTGAGAACTTTTGGATTTATGGCACTAACGAAATAAACAAATGTGTGTAAAATTCACTGTCCCAAAGTTATAAAAGCTATTCCTAACCAATAAGAGCACACTGGCTGGTTTTATTCTGTGCCAGTCCCAAGAAAACAGTACTTGTATAAAGAAAGGAGTAAATCCCTGGGTGTAAATCAGGTATGTGAATCTACTGAAACCTCTGGTGTGTGGGTATGAGATGGGTCAGCCAGCATCACCTTTTGACTGTCACAGATCATGTAGGACAGCACTGCTGCCCCACTTCTGTCAGGAGGGACCATCAGTACAATCTGTGTACCACAAGGGACACCCCCATCCAGCATAAATGTCTGTCAGAAGAGCTTGAATACCCTGCAGTGGACTTGAGCATTGTATCAAAATGCCATGTACGCCTGTTGAATACCTATAATCTGGTTCTCACTTTAAGATAAAGGGGAGGGGTGTTACAATAATTGTCTCCTTACATTCTATATTTTGGGTTGTTAAATTATTTGTGAAACCAAGGAAAGGGGGATACTTGAAAAGTGCAGATGAGCATGGCAGGTGCTAATTTTCAGAGAGTGCCACCACCAGGCTACAGTGTTTTTATTTTTTTAATTCTTTATTAACCGGTAAGACCCATAGGCACAGGTTCCTGCTTTAGGCGAACCGGGAGCACTGGGAAGATTAAGGACTTGTCAGAGTCACGCAGTATGCAAGTGGAGATTGTGGGAATTAAACTCAGGTATGCCTGCTGGATGTACCAAGCTCATTCACAGCTGCTACATTTGACCTCTAGGCTATACTGCCAGCCTGTCTGTCTGACAAAGTCTGTACAGGTGGAGAGGACTGCTACCATGACAAGGTGCGGCCTGCAAATGCCTTAGGATGGATCACAGTGCAAGTGTCCGAAGTGGAATTAGCCAGCTTGGGGAAGGGGAAGGAGGCAGGAGAAGGAGGGGAATGGAAATGGCACACTGAAAGGTTATTACCTACATTGCACAAGACAGTAATCCTCCTGATTGCACTTGTGGTCTCTGTCAATGCCTTTTCTGAATGGGCTGATGTGTTGCTTCATCCGTACAGCTCATCGGGATTGCTCCATGGTCTGCAAGACTGCATGCAATATGTAAAGTCCTAAAATTTATGCACAGTTGCCTGCAGTGAACAGCTCATGACTTGTAGGGAATTTTTATATCAGTAATGTCACTGGACGTGGCCTGCTTTCCTGTATGCAGATCTACTTTACGACAGGAGAGCAGCCATTGCAGAATTCAGATTGAAAAAGTCATAGGCAGGCTGCCATTGGTTCTGATGCTTTTTATTTTGTCACCCAACAATAAAGTCAACATACAGAAAAGGTTTAAAACTTGTAAACTGTAGTTCAGATCAGTATTAGTCAAACTGGTGAGTGCATTGCATTCCCAGATAGGAGCTCTCAAACATCTGTCTTCCTCAGGCAGTGGCTAGTAGCCACTCCCTAAAGTTTTATTTCTTAACAGGCTGCTTTTCTTTTGGGATCCCACTCCTCAGGCTGTCTGACAAGCTCTTCCATCTCACAGACAATTCCAAGCAGTAGGAGAGGGGAAATCAGTGGGCCAAAAATGCCATTCAGCACCCTGACTGGAACACCAACTCCTGATACAATGAGTTAGACAACCAGCAGGGCCAGAAAGGGAGACCCTGATCTGGTGACTTTACAGCAGTAGACCCTGGGCAGGAAATCATGTCTGATGTCAGGTAAAGTGTTTTAGCAGTAGCAGATCTGCTTAGACAGTAGTGTTTGCACTGACACAACTCTGTCCAGCATCTGCAAGGACAGTAGTGTCTGAAGTAATGGTAAGTATCCCAACATCTCTTGAAACATGGTGTTGGAGGTAAGGAAGACATCCAAAAGATGCAGATCTGCTGATAGCAGTACTGCTTGTGTATTGCAACTCTGACCACACCTGCTGGGACATTAGTGCTGTGGTGAGGAGAAGTGTCCCAAAATCTGCTTGAATAGTAGTGCTTGTGGTATAAGGCTTGTAAAGAGTATTTTCAATTTTTCTCATACCAGAGGGGCTTAACCTCCCAGACCCCAAATATAGGAGGCTCTGCTCCACAGACCTCCACAGGGGCTTTTCCCCTGACACTGGGGCCCACCAAATATGTTACAAACCTGGTACCTATGTATGCATGTATCATTATAGATACGACATAGACAGGGGACATATGACATTAAAAAAAAGACTAAGGACCCATTGTGTTAATCTCCTGCCAGTTGCAGTTTTCAATAATATATAACATATTAAAAGCTTTAGGAACTCTCCATCCCCAGTAAATTAAAAGTTGTGCTGGGTAATGTTGTTCATGATGAGGAACTAATCAAACCTGAGTTAAAAAGAATCAACATGCCTCAATAGCACTGTTTCCATCCGAGCATGCCTCATACATTTACAATTCTCTGGGTGAAAACATGATTCTTCACATTACATCTAACTCCATCTCCCCTACCAATACAGTAGATAATGTCCTCTAGTTCCACTGCCCTGACCAAGATGAAAAACATTCTCCTGATCCACCATCCTCTAAAATTCCAAAACTGAAATCATATATCCTCACAGCCTTTTTTCCAGGAACACACACCAAGCCTTTTTGTTTCCCATAGCATAACCTTTCATTCCCTTAATAATTTTAGTTGTTGACCTCTTGCTCAGTTGCTTCAACAGCCTTTTATAATATAGTTTCAAGTGTGACTGAACCAGTATCCTATAAAGAAGAAAGACTCATATTACTTTCACAGCATGTCATGTCCCCTTGTAATGCAGTTCTGCATTCTAGGTGCTTTACCTACTGCCTCGAACATTGATGTGATAGCATCAGCGTTACCCTAATGATAACTCACAGGTCTTTTTATGGTCCATTGCTGCTAAACATTTTCATTTAGAATGCTTCCTCCCACTTGAATTATTTAAACCTAAGTAGAGGAACTTAAATTTACCCACACTGAGCTCCCAAGTACATTTAAATCCTTCTGCAAAGTCATCTTCTTCTCTGGAATCTACTATCTCCATTAGCTTTGAGGCATGTGAACAATTAGTTACCTTACTGGAGACCCTTGTTACTGTTCCTGTGAAATGGAAGCAATATTGTAGCAGGGACCTACATAAATGAAAGCTAATATGTTTGTTTCTGAATTTTACATGCAACACATAATATTTGTTGTCTTGTCAGAGAGATAAAATGAGGAAAAAGAACACATTTTGTCAGATGGAACTATGTATCATAATAAATTAATAGCATTGCACCAATAGATACTAAATAAGTATTTTCTGCATATATAGCCATCTATTGTCTAATATACTGTATATGACTAGTTCGGTGAAAAAATTACAAGCAGTGTAATTCTTTTCAATTGAACCTTTATGTGGCTGCTGATCTGAGTGTATTTTGTAATAATTTACTGCACCTTTAAAAGCTCTCTCTATATAGTGAATAACAGAAGGCACACACATTGAAGAAGCACCAGGAGTGGCAGGCATGAAATGTTTGGACTCCAATGGATCCACCAGTGCTCTGTTTCTGTTTGAGCACAGCGGTTCATACTTTTGTATCTTTGTCAAAAGAAAATTTCAGTTGAGAGAAACACCAGCTTTTAGTGTCCTTGTGGGCTGAGTGCTCGATCCTGTCAGTGGACAGAATACAGTACATGTAGTTGCAGTCTTGTGACAGCAGAAGTCCAGCATCACCACTGATGTAGCTTCCGATTTTCTAAATACAGAAATTTATGCAAATTCAGTGTTTACAATAATATTTAAAAATATGAAAGCATTCAACTCTTTCACATTCATTCTTTTATGTTTACTGTGCTGATATTGAATCGCTTGCTGATGAGATTTTGGCACTATGCCAATTACGCAAGGCTATCAGTTCCATTATGTTTTGGTGAAAAGTGGTGACAAAAACAGCAAGCAACTTCACCAGTGAACTCAATGCCACAAGCACACCCATGATGCAAATGTACACTTAGCACCTTGGGAATGCAGGACAAATGCATTCCAGAACATGAAGGACCACTTGCTTAAAAATTTGTGTAGGGCAAAGACACACCATTACAGCTGTGCAGCTCATGGGGTTACAGAATTCACATTTTCTACTAAATAAAACATAATAAGACAGCAGATTTGTCCGTGTGAAGCAATTGTTTTATATTAACAAAAATCAGTAATAAATATAATATGTTTACATTATAAAATATATGAGAGACTAGTTTTAGGGTTTTATAGGATGGAATTTTTTCTTACATTTTCTTAGTCTAATGTTTTCTGTGAGGAACTGGAAGTGAGTGAGTGATCTGGGGTTGGACCTCCTTATATATGAGGTTGTTTCAAAATGGAGTCAGCATCCATATTTTGTATCTATTTTTGCTTGACTTCGTTGATTATGGATGGTGAAGGAAAGAAGAGTATGCCCTAGTCTACAGCCAGCACCAGAGCAAGGCTGATAAAGGTGTGGTACCTGCATCACCTCTTCATCCTGGCACAGTGACAGTGAGGGTAGAGGATGAGGAGGAAACATTGACAGAAACAAATAATAGTGGCACAGCAGTGCAACTTTAAGTATGGTTGAGTTGCATATTAATATAAAACCTCAATTTTTGCATATGTCTGCCTAGGCTCCCTTAATACCTAGTGACCTGAAAACTGACATGCTCTCCTTCTGTCGCAGGAGCTCAAATCTCTTCAAATTTGTGAAAGAGGAATCCAGCCAAAATTTCTGGCTTCACTAAATTCACAATTTAGATCAGTATATCCCCAATTATCCTTATTCAAAATTGAGATCTCTAAGTTACTTTAAAAGTTACTAGTCATTTTGTAACTCTAAATTCATTGTCTGTTCAACAAAAACAGTTTCAGAGAAGTGCTATTGATAAAGTCATAACCTGAACTCACAGCTCAGTCTTTCCTGCAGGCTACCTTATATGACTTATTTCTCCCATGTTACATAAAACTGCAGTTGCAGTAAACATCTGAAACAGGAAAACTGACACTGGATGTGTCAGCACATGCATTTCCATTATGCACAGATGCATTGCACAATACTTCAGAATGTGATGGTGTGTGTGGAATGCAGTAAACATAGCTTTGGAATCATAAAGTTGTGTGTCATTTTAGAATACTGAGGTATGAGATATGTCACCGGGTTGCAATTGTGGAATGCAGGTAGCTTGGACAGTTCTATGTCATAACAGTGATCACAGAATAGCGATCACCATTTGAGCAAGTGTACATGCAGGGGGGAATGAATTACGACTATGTACACTCATGGTGACTACAAAACCACACACCCTCATGAGGGTCTTTGCCCTCTGCACCCCTACTTAAGGATTCTCAACTCCAGGGGCATATGTCGGGGGTGTTCTTAGAAAGATAACAAGCCACCTGCCGCATGCAAAAAAGACGATGCTCCAGAACTGAACACTGACCCTGCACATCCTAACCAATCACCCTGCCCACCACGCTAGCCGACCAACCCAGCAGCTGCCCAGCACACTACCTCCTTCCTTCTCCCCCATGTGTGACATGCATACAATTACACTTCCCATCTCCCAACCTCGACCACCCAGTTTCTGATCGCTACCTGCCAGGTAGCCCTGAAAATAGGTGCTGTGATTGAGTCACCTTTTGAAAGCACTCAATTGCAGTTGCCTTGTACTTGGTATACCAGCTAGGACATATAATTTCAGAATGTGGCATGGACACTAAAATTAAAAGCCACCAACTTTCCAAGGCCTAAAACTGGGATGATCCATCCTGACCATGACCCCCCCAGACGGCTCCATGGGCACCACTGCAGACAGCACTGCACACAATTAAATTTGTTGCTTGCCCTAGCCATGCTCACCACAGTAAATAATTAGCAGCAAACATCCAGATTAAACAATACATTATTCTGCTGCAGCAAATTCCAAATCATGATGTACAGAAAGTTCATTAGAAGCAAACCTGTGTTAAATTGTGATCAGACATTTGAGCTGCATGTATTGCTTCTCCTGACAGTCCAATCCAACCCATTTACACTCACCTTATCAGCTGAGCAAACTTCACTTCAGTGACTTCCACCACCACACCAGATTGTTTTCACACACTTCCATACAGCTGATCAGCAGGTACCTTAATTCACTGCTATTGGTCTCTTCTCTGTCTGGAGTCCTTCTCAGCTGCTGGCAGGCAGATGTCCACATGTGCTTGTTTACATTACTACCCAGTCTAGTCTAACAGGAAGGAACATGCTTTACTGTGCTCCCACTGACATGCTTCTTGTGCAACACAGGTGTGGAGGTTGAAGTTGCAAACTGATGTTCAGCTGAGCAGCAGCACCACAGTGGTGCTGAAATAACTCACTCACAGTTTAGCAGTCAGCAAAAAAAAGTGACTAAGCTGGGACAAGTATGTAAAAACCAAGACAAAGTGACATTTGCAAAACATGAGGACACTGGGACATACTGCTTAAAACAGGGACTGTCCTGGGAAAATAGGGGCTGTTGTTAGCTTTAACTAAAATTCATAATGTGGTGGTGTTATATATTTTAGAATGTGGCAGACATAAACAGTTTTGAAATGTGGGGGACACTTAGTTATGGAAGGTGGCAGGGATATGTAATTCTGCAATGTGTCATGGATGCATAAATTTGGTATGTGGTGGTGGTGACGTAAAATTTCAAAATGAGGTTGGGATGCTTGATTTAGATTGTGGTGGCAACATGCAATTTCACAATGTGGCATGGACAAAGAATCTCAGAATGTGGTGGTGATGCAGTTTCAGAATGTGGTAGTCACATGCAATTTCAGAATGAGCGGGATATGCAATTTTAGAATGTAACTTGTAGATGCATTATCAGAATGTGGCAATGACACTCTTTTTCAGAATGTGGTAGAGACATGCAGTTTTTGAATATGGTGGGGATGCACATTTTCAGAATGTGACAATAGCAGGCAATTTGGAAGGTGGAAGCTTACACACAATTTTGGAATGTGGCAAGAAAGTACAATCTTAGATTGTGGCAGTGATGCAAAATTCTGGAATGTGGCAGTGACACACAGTTTCAGAATGCAGCAGTGACACACAATTTCAGAATGTGGTGGAGACACACAATTTAGGAATGTGGCAGTGATGCACAATTTTAGAATGTGGCCGTGACACACAGTTTTTTGGATTGTGGCTGTAACACATAATTTCAGAATGTGGCTGTGACACACAATTTCAGAAAGTGGCAGTAACACACAATTTCAAATGTGGCTATGATGCACATTTTCGGAATGTGGCAGTGACATAGTTTCCAAATGTGGCAGTGATACATACTTCTGGAATGTGGAAGTGACACACAATTTCAAATGTGGTGGTGGCACAAAATTTCAGAAAGCGGTGGAGACACACAATTTTGGATGTGGACATGATGCACAGCTTCAGAATGCAGCAGTGACATATTTTCCAAATGTGGCAGTGGCACACAGTTTTTAGAATGTGACAGTGATGCACAGTTTCAGAATCTGACAATGACAAATGGTTTCAAAATGTGGTGGTGATGCAGTTTCAGAATGTGGCAGTGATGCATAGTTTCAGGAGTGTGGCAGTGAAGCTCAGTTTCAGAATGTGGCAGTGATGCACAGTTTGAATGTTGTGGTGATGCACAGTTTCAGAATGGGGCGGTGATGCACAATTTCAGAATGTGATGGTAACACACAATTTCACAATGTGGTGGTGACACACAATTTAGGAATGTGGCAGTGATAATTTTGGAATGTGAATGTGACACAATTTCAAAATGTGGCAGGGATGTGCAATTTCAGAATGTAGCAGAAATGTGCAATTTTGAAATATGACAGTGGCAACTTTGGAATGTACTGTAGATATGACACAGTTTCAGAATGTGGCATTGAAACACAAGTTTAGAATGTGTTGGGATGTGCAGTTTTGGAATTTGGTGGTGATGTGTAATTTTGGAATGTGGCAGGATGCACAATTTCAAAATGTGGCAGGATACCTAATTTTAGAATGTGGCTGGGACTCACAATGTTGGAATGCAGTAGGGATGTGATGCACATTTTTGAAATGTGGTGTGTGCATACAACTCTGGACTATGGCAGAGACAAACAATTTCAGAATAAATGGCATGTCATGTTACATTCCAAAAGAGTGCATCCACATTGAATTCTGAAATTTCCAATCCTGCTAAATTCATCAATGTGTGTTTCTGGTGCAATCTGAAATTGTGTCCCACCATAATCTGGGATGTCACATCCTGCCACATTCTGAGATTGCATGCCCCTCCTGCAACATTTTAAAATTGTGCACCACCTAGACATTCTATACCTGGTTCAGCATCTCAGGCCAAAACCACCTCCTGATGCATTTTAGAGTACAGTACCATGCATCTGAATATTCTAGAAATGCAAAGCACTGCAGCCAACCCTATGTTGTTTTTCAATGATTACTACAGCTAGTGATGGGAGAAGTGGCCCCAATGCTCCATGATGATTCACGAGTTAGTGGTCGCAGGGAGTGCTCCACAATGCGAAGTGGATTTCTGCATTATAATGGGTAACACAGTCCATTGAAAACAATGACTTCACATTCACTTCTTTCCACTTCACCTCACTTGCCTTGTTTTAAGCTCCAAAGGTGAATTTTGCAGTGATTCATGGGATTTCAGGTCACATGGGCTCTAGATTGCTCTGCACAGCCTCAGTTTGGGGTAGTGTGTGTAGGAAGCTATAGGAGACAATCTGATCTGAAAGCTTTCTGCATTCAAACTTTCAAAAGCTAAAAAGCCTTTTGAGTCATTTGTTTTGCTGAAACTTTAGTTCATCGATTATAGGAAACCTTCCTATGCTGTTATCATTGAGTGTTTATTGTTTGTGTATGTGTTTTGAATGTTAATGTACAACATTCAGTCTGTGTACTGAGAGACAGTGGAAGTGTGCTTTGGGGAGGGGCATATCTGTGGTGTAGGTAGATTAACTTGGAGAAAAGACAGTGCTTTCTGTTTTGGTGATATTTTTCTTGTATAACTGTGTTAATGTACACAGTAATATTTTCAATATTTCTTGCAATTGTTTTGCTGATTGTTATAGTGCAGCAGTGCATAATTTTAGTTTGTTTAAAATATGTGGTTATATTACTGAAGTTTTCAATTTGCTATGCATTACTTAGTGTGTGTGTGAGTATGTGTGTGACACTTGTCATCAAATCAGGCACCTTTATTGTGCCACATACTAATTTCAGCAATGTAAAGCTGCTATCCACTGCAGCTGTGTGATTTTGTACTACTTTGTGGTATGTTTACTGGTACTAGTACTAGTGACTGTTACTGCCGCAGTGCATAATTTAAGTTTGTTTAAAATACGTGGTTATATTACTGAAGTTTTCAATTTGCTATGCATTACTTAGTGTGTGCATGAGTATGTGTGTGACGTGTGTCATCAAATCAGACACCTTTTTTGTGCCACATAATAATTTCAGCAATGTGAAGCTGCTATCCACTGCAGCTATGTGATTTTGTACTTCTTTGTGGTATCTTCACTGGTACTAGTACTAGTGACTGTTACTGCAGCAGTACAGTACACTGCCCCCTGCGCCTGTCCCAACTGGCAAAGGTATTCTTTTCAGATTTGAATTTCTGATGGTGAGCACTGGTTAGGTGTTGTGCCTTTGTGTCTGCATCTCTTCAGTGCACAGCGCAATCTTAATCTGTCAGTGCATTTGCATCTCTTTAGGGCCCAATCTCCATCTGTAACGTGAGTCACTGTTGTTTCTTTGGCTTCCTTCAGAGTACTGGACAGGTGTGGTGCTTAATTCTGCATGAACATTGTACTCATTTATATGTGTTTTTAAATCAGGACCATCATCATGAGTCACTCGTGGTACAAATCACGTTCTTCATCATCACGGTCACAAAAGCAGTCACAAATCACGATTCACGATCATTCACATTACGAATCGCATTAATTTTTTTAGTTACTTGGATGTATTGTAAGCCTGTTTTGAAGTATCTCTCCAGGCTTCACCATCCCACCAATGTACTCATTGATACGTGTTTTTAAGTCTGGAAGTTTTAAGCTACAGCTCATCGGGGCCGAAGTACAGCCATAAGCATTCATATTTCTTCATCATCACGGTCACAAATGCAGTCACAAATCACGATTTATGATCATGTCACAAATCACAACATTTATTTTTTACTAGTTACTTGGATATATTGTAAGCCCATTTTGCAGTATCTCTCCATGCTTTACCACCCCACCATTGTACTCATTAAATGTTTGTCTTTAAGTCAGGGAGTTGGGCAGTGTCTGCAGTACATACACAGACTGGAAAGAAGACTGACTGCACACATGCAGTTTAGCACAGTATACTTGCACTGCTCAGAATACAAAGTGTCACGACACGGAAGACAACAAAAAGGGCATAATTACATACAAGGGTCGGGGATGGTGGAGGAATACATTTTATAACACAGCAAGGAAGGTGTCGGGGGCACATAATGTGAGGAAAAAATAATGTGAGGATCCCATGGTGATCCAGCAGCAGTTTCAGCATGGACATAATTTGCAACTGATGTCCCTCTGTGATCCAGCCACTGCTCCACAGCACTCACCCTCTCATTGTTCTCCTTGACAGCACTCCAGAGAACTGCCAAGTTAGCCTGTGTTACACGCAGTTCTCTGGGGTCCACATGTTCTACAGGCTGACCTGCTTGTTTTGGTGATGGGGTGGGGAGGTGGTGCTGGTGGAGCAGCAGGTGCTGCTGCTGTGGTCCTCCTCTTCTTAGGGATGCCACAAGCACAGCTGCACCCTCTGCCACAGAATGGTCAGCAGATGCAGGCATGGTCTGTTCTGTGGCAGCCTGCCACTCCATTTGGTGGTGATTGAGCATATGGGTGAACTGGCCCCAGTCCCCAGGTGAGTTCCCCAGAGGCCATGGTGCACCTCCACCTCACATAGGTGGCACTTGACCACACTGCTGTCCCCTGACACAGTCAAAAACTGCCAAACAACAGAGGTGCAGGGAGAACCAGGCACAGGCAGGGGATGGCCAGATGAACTGGCAGCTGGCTGGTCACGGTGCTGAACAGGGATGGGATCCACACCTGGGCCCAGGGAAACAGGCACATCCTGCTCCAGAGGACCTGGTGCTGGACTTGGTGGTGGTGGTACAACTGCCTCAGAGTCAGGACAGGAGGCGGTGATGGTCCTGCTTCTGGTGGGGCACTCACAAGTTTTGACCGTCCAACAGGAATGGGCACCCATGCCTTCCACACATGCACACGGTACAATGCTTACCACTACCACACACTCCCAGAGCTGCCCCTGCCCCAGACATTCCCTCACCCTGGTCCATCTCTCCTACTGAGCTCCCTCAGTTGGAGCAGTCACACTCACACTGTCACAAAACACACACACAGTCACACAGACACAGACAAACAACTACTTATAAAGGTAAGAAAATAAAATTTACAGAAAGAACAAATTAAGTAAAAACTGTTAAGAAAAGACAAAAAATATAGCTTTTAAAAAGCTGTTGGGTCTAAATCAAAGTTTAAATCTCCTCCTCACTCTGATCTCAAAGTATCAGCAGTCACAAACACGCTACTGTCTCTCCATCTGCACAGGAGAAAGTAAAAGTGTCTGCTTGTATGACTCACTTTCTTCCTGCCTAGCTAATGGGCATGTGACTTACAGTACTGTAAGCCATGTGATGTGTGGGGGAGCTACGAGCCTGAACACCAAGTGGATCACTTAGAATCCTAATGAGGAACGCAGAAGTCCATTAAAACAATGACTTTGCCTTACTTCACATTGCCATTCTACCTTAACGCCAAGTGGTACGATACAGCGGAGTGAGCACTTTGCATTGCCCACTCCATGTAGTGGACTAGCAATGCAAAGTGCCCACTTTGCATACACTTCACCAGCGGAATTTAAATTTGCTGTATCTCTAACTACAGCTACAGTTTTAAACTTTGGGAAACAGGTCCTTTAGGGTTGCTGACAGGTAGGACTAGACTGTGAAGTCAGATTATGACATCAGTGGCTCTTCACTGAAACTGTCTTTTTAACAGATAGTAAAATCAGGGTTACAAAATAGCTCATAACTTTAAAATGAAGTAATGTATAAACCTATTTTTGAATGAAATTTATTGAAGGTATGCCTATTCTAATTTGCAATGTAGCACTTTTGGTTAGACTCCTCTTTAAAATGTGGGTGAAGCTGTTTTGAGTTATAAGAAGAAAACATCAGAAGAGATCAGAACCAAGAGAGTGGACATAAGTGTTGCTTTTGTATCGAGCGCCTGAGTTGATGTGCTACATAGCAAAAGTATTCACACATTTCTTTACTTTTGCATGATGGACAAATGCATAACATTTTCATCTACAACCTCAGAGGAGTTTTTTTCACTGTGTATTTGTTCTCTTAGCAAGCACTTCAGGCCCATTGCTTGACTGGGGAGTCAGGCAGCTCACCTGCTCCTGCAGCTGCCCAACTGACTGACATCTGCAGTCTCCTTCTGGCTGAGTACAACTGGCCACAATGGATAGATCCTCCTTTAGATCATCTGATAATGGTAAATCCAAAGATTTGAAGATGGCTGGCCATCGATGAAGCCCACTGTTTTCCTGACCCAGCTACTGAAATAAGTCATTCACCAACAAAAGAAACTTCTTCCCTAAAACTATAATGTGCAGTGACACTGCAACACACTATGGAAACTCTTGGAGACTCAATGGATAAAATGCTAACTTGGGCTGAGAAATTTAATAGTCTGATGTACTAAACTCAAATGTGGATCTTGTACAGACTTAAACCAATGAAAGAAGAAGCCAGAAAGTATATCAGTAGAAGTCAAAAGAATTCAGAAACTGTAAATACTGCAACTAGTAAGTTACAAGGGTGAAAAAACAACTCCAGGTGCCATTGAAGAAAACTATGCTTTGAACAGAAAGCTAGAAAATGGAACATCAAATCCATTATAAAAATTTGAGAATTAGGGATTACCCTTAAATTTGGATACTCAGTTCCAAACTCCAAGGGCCCTATATTCAAAGTACCGCTAGAACGATGGAAGTTGAGTCACTTTAAGGGTTGCAGCAAACCCCAGTGCTCGAGGGGCCCTGTGCCTGATTTCACAAAGCAGGTCCCTGCACCAAACTCTCCTGATTTGCCACAAGTGACTAGCTGCACCAAACAGGTGGCATATCTGCAGACTTTGTCACAGGGAGTCGACCCTCCACTAGTGTAATGATCCCCACCAGCGCAACACCTGAGTGCCTTGGATAGTGTGGGGAGGAAACACCATGCCAGTATGGGGCAGGGACATATGTGGCATGTGTGATGGCAGGTTGGGTGTCAGGGCAAAGCTGTCTATCACCAGCAGTGGCATAGCAACCGCTTGATGCCACTGTGGTTTGCAAAATTATTATAAATGTTTACAGCAGCTCCTGTAATGAATCTGCATCCCTGGAAGTCTAGTGCCCCCACCCCATGATCCCTTCAGTGTCATTAAATTCTGGTGGTATAGTGCCTCCTCCATGCTCCCCAATCTCCCTCAAGCATGAGTAAGAAAATGCTCCAGTATTAGCTTCCTACCCCTGATCTCTATCTCACCTGGTACAAACACAATATTCCTAGTGGGCTGGTGGACCCCACACTCTCCTCACCTATCTGGCATTGCTCAACCTTCACTCCCTCACTGACAGCAACATGATCTCTGTGACTTGGCAGTTATCTGCACACCACCATGTTCAGCTGCAGCATGCATTCTCAAGCACTGTGCATTGTACATTACACAGTAGTTGAGAATGTATTCCGTGGCTGGCCATGGTGGTGCAGAGGGCTCTGCCAGTCACAGGATTGTGTTGCTGCCAGTGGGTGCAGGAAGGCTGCAATGCCAGACAGGGTGGGAGGGTGAGGGGCCCGCCAGACCACCAGAGAATATTTGCGTGGTTACTGTGTGAGATCAGAGATAGAGTGTGGGTGTGTTAAGACAGGGCATTTTCTTGTTCATACTCAGGGAGATCAAGGAGGATGGGGGGCACTATACCACCAGGAATTTAATGTCACATGGGGATCATGGGGGCACTAGACTACCAGGGATGAAAGTTCATTGCGAGCTGCTAAACATTTATAATAATAATTCTGCATACCAGAGTGGCACCTCACCAGGTGTCATGCCACTGCTGGTGCTGGCCAGCTTTGCCCCAACTCCCCACCTGCCACCCTCAGATGCCCCTAGTATGCACCTCCTGCCTCCTATACTACAGCAGCCCACTGACTCAACACATTCTGGCTGATCTAACTGGTGTCCTTGCTGTGTCCATGGTGGGGCTTTGAAAATCCCAGAAAAGGGGATGCTGCAGCCCCACTATGGCCACATGCCTCTTGCATCTGGTGCACCGTAGTTGTTTGGCAACCTGGGGCATCGGGGCTTCAAGGTAGCTACATCCGAACTGGAGGCAGGCTGCCTTAGAAAATCATGTTTGATGCAATTTGGGATGTGTTACCACTTGCATCAAGCTCTTTGGACGCAACCCCTTGCATTCCTCTAAGCCCTTGGAAAATCAGGCCCCAAAGAGTTCAATGGCTCATACAAATGGAATAATGTTATGCTTCTGCAACTGTATAACAATGCTGTGGCTGTTCGTACTTCTATTCCATTAGGAATTATCACCTTGTAGGGTATTGAAGACAAGGAACCCGTAAGAGGGTTCCACCCAGAGGTGCCATAGGTAGGGTCCCTTAACTAAGATACTTTAGAAAGAACCCCAAAAGAACTGTAGCAGCACTGGATGATTAGGAGTTAGAGAAGAAGAAGACTGACAGCAACAGGCAGCTTAATGAAATATAAATGAGACACACAAGTTAGCAGGATAGTTTCAATAATATGGATTGCTCTGATAACAGCAAGGAGCTTCCTAAGGAGAGAGGAATGGCTAGAAGGCCACCATCCATCTTCATCCAACAGCGAACCTACATAAGTAAGCTAAGAATATTGCAAAGCTAAGTAAGTATTATGATCTGCGCATGTAGGAGAAAAAAACAACCTTTGAGGAGGAAATCTCTGGGGAGCCAAGGCCGAGATTGCTTTCCTCCAGGCTTGGGCTATTTTATTTAGTGACGGCTAGGCTGCTACATTTGAAATTAAATTCAAGGGGGTGGAAAATATTCCTATTTGTTGGAGGGCTCTCACTCTATCCCTCTAATGGGAATGCCTTAAAAGGTTGCATGGGTTTTCTGCAACAAGCACTCCATGACATGAGGAGGAGAGCAATGACTGCTGAGGCACTGAGCTAGCTTATCGATCTAAAATACAAACCAGGTGAACCAGAGGCAGTCATAGGGAGAAGCACTGAAGATGCAATGGTAGTAAATTAATACTACAGTGAAAGGGGAACGCACGTAACCACCCTTCACAGCTAGTCATAAGTTCTACATCAAGAGGCGTCACCATGCATGAATGGCTAAAGCTCCACCTGAAGTAAGAACATTCCACTATGGGCCAGAAAGGAAGGACCCCACTCAGGCTTCATATGCTCAGGATGCAGGCTAGGTAAGAGTGAGACCATCAGCTGACAGCGAGCTCAGAGCCAATGAACTGATATACATGGTTGGCTAGTCCCTTTAGCAATAAAGCAGGCCATACATGGTAATGCAGGGAGTAACAGATGATAAGCAGCATGGTAAACACCTTTAGCAATGGAGCAGGCCATACATGGCAATGCAGTGATTATCAGGCAATGTGCAGCATGGTAAACAAAAACTATGCAGAAATGATAGCAGTAGAATTGTACAAACAATTCAGGGTAACCTGATCCTTTATTCAGTGTGAGACGCTTGTCTGGTAAGGTCATAGGACATGCGATGCAAGTAAAGAGGAAAGAATACCATCAAACCAGTCCATCACTGAATGCCAATTAAAGGTGACATAAATACCCAGAGGATTTTAGTGGTTAAGGCAGTGTACAAACATGAGGTAATTGAACCACATGGGATCATGACTCTCCACTATAAACCCCCATCCTCCACCATAGAAAACACAAAGAAACATAGAGTTTGATCACAGATAAGTACCACTTGGCCCACCCAGCCTTCCCATTTCTCTATGCATTGATAAGCTGCAGATTCTAGTTAACCAACAGCCTACTTCCTCCTACCCCCACTGAAATTGCCTTATGTCTGTCCCAATCATTCTTGAATTCCCCACTATTTTGGACCCCATGACCTCCTCAGGAAGGCCAATACATGCATCTACTACCCTTTGAGAAAAAAATACTTTCTCATATTGCCCTGAGCCGTCCTCTCTATCTTCATATTAGCCCCTTTGTTCTTGCACATCTCTTTTTCTGAAAGAAGTCACGGTAGTGCCATGACCCATTAGTGGATAGTAAAACTAGATTACAGCAACTGCTGTAGCTGAGCTGACCTCCAGAGTATAATGAAGCATTGTACGAATAGTGAATAGCTTTAGCAGTAATTTGTTATAGATCTCAGCAGTAGCTGAGCTGAACAACTGAACAAGCATAGGAAGTTTTAGGCATGGTCAATAATGCACTGAAACAACAATAATAATTGCTTGGTACTATTGCATTTAAGCAGGTCTGAATCACATGGAGAAAGTAATATAGAATTACAGTAGATTCAGGTTTGATTCCACTGAGTGCAAATAAACATGTTGAGCAGATTTGAATCCCCAAAAGGGCTGGATAAAACTGAGGGCATATGGAAGGAATTGCTAGTAAAGAAATGAAACGCTGAGGTAAATAAGCAGGAAAGAACCATAGTGGAATGCAAGGCTGCTGGCACTATCACAGTAGAGCTAGCACTGAGAACTGAGAGCAAGTTGCAACAGGGCGAGGCAGCAAACTGAGAGTAGGAGCCTAGGCCAGTTGCAATGATATAACAGAAGCAGCAGCAAAGAAGTTGGAATGGGAGTTAAAACATACAACAATTGTAGGAAAACTGAGGGTGGTAAGCAGCTGAAAAGGAAAGGGCTTGAACACAGGCACAGGATTAATATAGCACACAAAGGGCAATGTAAACCCCAAAAGAAAAGACAAAACAAACACACAAACACAGGAAACCAGAAACAAGCACAGGAGGACCACACAGCGTCTGGAAGCAAAACAAATACTAACCAAGCAGGAGAAACACACAAACACATCCAGCAGAGCCAAACAGGTCCCAAAGTACTGACAATGGGAAAGTAGGGGGTAAGGCCAAAGTAGGCCCCAGGCAAGGCTGCAGCAGGCCAAAAGTAAGAATACAGACCAACAGAGCTCCATCTGGCAAAAGAGAAAGTGCTTCAGAGGGAGGCTGGGAGGAACTGCTTATATAGCTCAAGACGTAGGAGTAGCTGGTTGCTCACCCACTGAAGTGCAGGCTTAGCCTTCAAATATGTAACAATGTCTTTTATCAGTGTTTTGATCTACTAGAAGATACCTTAATGAATAAAGTGCACAGAATGCAGAAAAAGCTCAAATCAAATATTGCATCTATATCCGCACCCATCCCTACATCCTCACTGATGAAACAAAAGCCACTATATACATTTCATTCACGTTTCAGTCTGATGGAGACCTTATTATGAAACTGGCAAAGATTAACCCTTAGACTGCTGACAGAATTAGAACGATAGGAATCTGGACTGATTGTTCATATTAATAAGGATGCCCTCATACAAAAAAAGATTCTGGACTTCATTTTTTCCCCATTCTTTTTTCATATGAGAGGATCCTTTCTGTATGCTTTTTCATTAATATGAAAAAGGATTCCCTCATACAAAAAGATTTTGACTTAGTTTTTTCCCAATAATATTTTTGTATCGGGATCCTGTTTCATATGGGTTTTATTCATACAAAAAGAATGCCTGCATACAAAAAAAGATGCTGGACTTTGTTTTCCTGATTCTTTTTCACATGAAGGAATATTTTTATAATGTGTCTTTCATTTGATATGAAAAAGATCCTTCATACAAAAAGGATTTTGGACTTACTTTTTCCCTCTAATTTGAAATTCAACAAGCCATCACTCCCTCAATATTTGGACTTAAAGGACAATCTATTTATCAAAACAAAGACCTAAATGAGTACTACAAAAAACTACACCCCAAAAGGGCCAAATTAAAAAATATATACAAATTAAATATTAAAAATCAGAATTCTGTAGCACAGCATTAGAACTTTAACAAGCCATACAATGAAATGAATAAATTGTTTTTTATATATATATGTATTTTATGCTTTTACCCTGTTTTTCCCCAAGAGTCCCGGAACCCTGGCAGACACGGCAGTGCATGCATGTGGAGGTGCATGCACGCTGGTACAGGCTCAGCCCTTATACTTCCCTCAGCTATTACTGGGCACCCCATGACCTGAACTGCCATCCATCCTCCACCAGGTGGCAGCAAAGAGCTGGGTAAACCTCATCCCTCACCAGGAAAGGACAGCCACCTCACAGCAGCTCTACCCTGTTCCCTACCCCCGCAGACCACTGACAACCTGGACTCATTCTGGAACCCAGGTCACTAGCGAGGTATGGTGTCCAGCACCTCAGCACTCTGCTCCACTGGGCCAGCTATAAATTGCTGTTTGGCAGAATATACACATGTATCCATCTATGGAGGGATGGATGCACAGGGCCTGGAGGGCCTAACAATTCACAAGTAACTGAAGATATGATTATACTTTCTCAAAAGTAAGGAAATTCATTGCAAGACAACTTTGTTAATGCACTAGTTAGGGTTAAAAGAATAAAAGAGATGTGGTGTTAGTGTTTCCAACCTAACACCACATCCTGCAGGCAGCAACAGAAAAGAAATTTGGCTTGACCTCTTCTGTGTCTTTGCAAATCATCCATGGGATGCCTTGGGCTTGTCAACCCTAATGCTCACCCCATTTTCATATACTTTACACATCTTGGGGTATTTACTGATGGAATGAGGAACCCTAGCACAATTTTTCCTTACTTTTGTTGCTTTAACCCTAACTAGTGCATGAATGTTTTTTTTAATGAGTACATATATATATGTGTGTATAGATAGATTTAAATAGCTGAGAAAGATCCATAAAATGCTGCCTCCTGATTGTACAAAACACCCCACATGACCATGCACTACCCAACAACAAATACTTACTGCATATCTTTCTATTTTTCACCCCGAAAACAATTCGCCATTTTATAAGACACATAATCCACTATTGAGTGTTCATAGTGCACTGATATATAAACACCTTGGTGATTGAATGCACTCAGTCCGTGGCCTTACGCTTTCACAACACACAGCAAAGCATGCTTATATTAAAGCATGACGGCACGCCCTGTAGTGATTATCTGTTATATACAGATATGTAAAATTAAATAATGTAATTATAAAATAAGATGAAAACTGCTTAAAAATATATTTAAGACTTCTTTCTACCTATTGTATAACTAAATAAACCACTGGATTTGAAATCTAAAACATTCATGTTTTATATATCCTATCCTAAAGGTATGCTTTTGGGGTTTTGGAAACAAAAACAATTCAAATAAAAGAGCTACAAAAAGAAAACTGCCATTTTGCCACATATGCACAGTCCATTTTTAATTTTTTGAAAAATAAAGTATTTTCACTCACAACAACGAAACTGTGGCCATACTTCTCACACCACAGCTAACAACTATGATTGCACTCTTTGTGTTACAGTTAAAACTGTGGTTGCATGTCAACAAGAACGCAAAAATGTGTTAGCACATTTGCAAACACATTTTTTTACTTCCTGGTTTGGGGAGTAACAAAATAAGTAATAATACAGTCACTGGGAATCCACCCCAGTTACTGCTCTTGCCCTCAACCCCAACTCTAATACTGGGATCCCACCCCAGAGCCAAAAACTGATAATGTAATTATTTGGAGCCCATCCCAGGTGGCCAATGTTGCTTTGATACAGCCAGCTTTAATTCCATTACTTGGAGCCCAGACAGGTGACAGAAACCTCATAATTACAGTATATGCATTCACTGGGAGCCAATCCCAGGTCCTTTTCTGTATTCCCACATTCCAACACTGGGTGACAATTTGGTGCCAGAAAAGTACTATTGATATGGTCACTACAAGGTCATCCCTAAGGGCTGATGCTTCCTTAATACCACCTCTCAATCTGACATGAGGAGCTCACCCTGATATCAGAGTAACCTAAAACAAAAGTCTATTTGTTTACTCTCCCTCCGCCTGTCCAATCACCCCTTGTTGAAGCTTACACTACTAGCCAATCCTTGGTGCCAACTATCACAACATAACACACATCTGATGGTGACATCCAGTAACCCTCACCTCTGCAGCCAACCAGCAAGTGTAACGCATATTGTTAACTGTACTGTAGACACATAGATTTTGACAGCAGATAAGGGCTTATGGCCCACCTAGTCTGCCCATTAGTGCACGTAACTCGTGCTCTTCAAGCTTCCTAGACTAGGTTGTTTCCTCCACCCCTGACTACCAGGATCCCCTTATGCCTATCGCATGCATTCTTAAATCCTGTAATTATTCCTGCCCCTACCACCTCCTAGCAGGGCATTCCATTTGTCCACCACCCTGTTGTGAAGAAGTATTTCTCTTGTTCAATCTGAACCTTTCTCCTCCAGTCTCATTCCATATCCCCTTGTCCTGGAGCATCTTTTCTATGAAAAATTGTGTTTCCTGCACCTTGTTCCCCTGTGAGGTATTTATATGTCTCAATCATTTCCCCTCTACCTCCTTTCCTCCGGGTACATGTTTAAGTCCCTCAGCCTGTCCTCATAGGTTTTGTGATGTAAACCTTGCACCCATCTTGGTTGCCCTCCTGAGGACTGCCTCGACCCTGTCTGTGTTCTTATGTAGGTAAGGTCTCAGAACTTGACACTGTCCTCGAGGTGTGGTCTTACTAGTGTCCTGTATAGTGGAATTATGACCTCACTTTTTCTGCTGGCAGTACCTCTGCCTATGCATCTTAGCATCATGTTTGTTTTACTGCTGTCTTATCGAACTGACTCCCACCTTGAGGTCATCAGAGATGATAACCACAGGTCCCTTTCCTGCTTGGAGCATTCTATATCCTCCCTCACAGCTGATATGTTGTTCCTGGATTTTTGTGCCTCATGTGCATTATCTTGCATTTCTTTGAGTTAAATCTCAACTGCCACACCACTGACCAGTTCTCAAGGTTCTACAGATCTCTCCTCATTCTATCCACACCCTACGGCGTGTCTACCCTGTTGCAGAGCTTTGTGTCATCAGCAAACAGGCAAATTCTCCCTACATCTTCTGTAATGTCACTGATAAAGATTTTGAATAGGACTGGACCCAGCACTGATCCCTGTGGAACCCCACTGGTCACCTTCCCTCTGTGGAGTGACAGCCATGTACCACCACCCTCTGTGTCCTGCTATCCAGCCATTTTCCCACCACTGCACCATTGTCCTTCCATCCCATATTTCCCAATTTGTTTAGCAGCCTTCTATGTGGGACAGTGTTATAGAACTTTGCTGAAATCCAGTTAGGCCACCCCACTCCCCCAATCCACCTCCTTGTCACCCAGTCAAAGAATTAAATGAGATTCATCTGGCACAACTTCCTCCAGTATAACCATATTGCCTTGGGTCCTGTAGACTGTTGTCAACCAGGTGTTCCACTATTCTTTCCTTCAGTAGTGTTTCTATGACCTTCCCTACTACTAAGGTCAGTCTGACTGGTTTGTAGTTTCCTGCTTCCTCTCTGTTTCCACCTTTGTATGGGGACTACATCAACTGTCCTCCTGTCTTTGGTTACTTCCCTGTTACCAGTGATCAGCTAAACAGAGGTGCCAGAGGTTCAGCCACTACCTCTTTAGCTCCTTTAGCACCCTGGGGTGTACCCATCTGGCCCCATAGCCTTACGGACCCTTAGTCTTTCCAGTTCTTTTAGGACCTCTTCCCATAGAAAGGAATTTGTATCCTTTCTGTGCCCTTCCTTCTGGTCCATTACCTGGTCCCTCATCAGTAAAGACTGAGCAGAAGTATCTGCTCAATATGTCTACTTTACAGTTGTCATCCTCCACTCTAACCCATCATCCCCTTTAAGCCTCAGTATCCCTCCCTTTGTCTTCCTTTTCCCTGATGTACCTGTAAAATATTTTGTCCCTCTAACCACTGATTTTGCAATGCATTCCTCTGTTTGTGCTTTGGCTTCCTTACTGCCCTTCCTGCCTTTCTTTGTTTCTCCAGGTGCTTCTCCCAGTCCCTTTCTGCCTGTGCTTTTGGTATTTTTGAATGCTATTTTTTGGCTGTCACTTTCTCGGCTACCTCCTTGGAATACCATAATGATCTCTCTTCTGTTTCCCTTTGTTAACCTGTTTCATACAAAATTGTGTTGATTTTGTTATCCCTGATTTGAACACTGCCCACTGTTCCTCTACCCAATGTCCTCCCTATTCCAGCTAGTGCCCATTCCAAGCATTTCCCAATTTTTCCAAAACTGTGCTTCCTAAAGTCAAGGATTTGTGTTTTGTGTCTGGGTTCTGGCTCTTCAGTTATGTCAAACCACACTGAGCAGTGGTCACTGTTCCCCAGGTGTTCCCTACTGTATCCCTGTCACACTGTCCCCATTGTTGAGTACCAGGTCAGAATTGTTGTCTTCCGCAGGTTCCCCGAACCAGTTGTTTAAGGAAGGCCCTGTAGGGAGTCCAGGATAAACCTGTTTTAGTTGTTGCTGCAGCTGGGCTGCACCAGTCTATGTCTGGAATATTGAAGTCACCAACCTGTACTACCTCCCCTTGTGTGCCATCCTTCTATAGCCAGTATCATCTCCCTATCCATCTCCTCCCTGGGCTTGTGGTCTGTAAATTACCCCTGTGCGGATGGCTAACAGTGTTCTTTTAGCTTAACCCACAGTATCTCCCCCATGTTCCTTGCATCTCTGTGGCCTTTATGCTATCTTTCACATAAAGTGCCACTGTCCTCCCATCCTGACTGCCCTGTCCCTCCTGAAGAGATTGTAGCCTAGTATGGCCATCTCCTAGTCATAGTTATCATTACACCAGGTCTCTGTAATGGCCACAATGTCTAGGTCTGACTGCCATGGCTGCCTCAAGATTATCCATCTGCTTGCTCAGGCTCTGGGCATTGGCACATATGGCTCTCAGGTTATGACTTCCTCCTGTTTTGCTGTCTCTAAGCCACCCCTTCCTAGGCACTCTTCTTTCCCTGACCTCCTGTCTTCCTCCCTTGTGTTGAATTAAGCCCTTTGTCTATCTAGCTACTGTTTAGTACTTGAGTAGTGCATGTGATAATGGGGACTAAGGCTCCTGACTTTCCTGGTTCTCTCCGACCAGTTAGATTGCTTGCTGCTGAAGCATTCAAACTTTTCACTAAGGACTAGATAGTTTTATGTATACTGCTGTTTGCTCTTGAAACTGTTTGTGAACTGATTGTTTGTTTGCTGATTGTTGCATTGTGTTTTTAAAGTTGTATTGTATTGTAAAGCACTCTGAGTCTTTGGAATGGGATGCTATTTAAATAAAATTATCTATCTATCTATCTATCTATGCATCCATCTATCTATCTATCCATCCCTTCCTGGATGGAAGCAGGCTGTCATCCTTATACAGGCTTGTATCCTCTCAGTTGGGGCTCCCAGCCCCCATGAAGCTAAAACCTCCTTTCCCACACCATTTCTTTAACCAGGAGTTGAATTTCTGGATGCAGAGTGACCTAGTCCCCCTTGCTGTGGACAGGTAGAACTCTCAGAGAAGGAGAGCGGAGCATGCTATCTGCTTTAGGCTCCCCATCTTCCTGAAATCCTCCTGGATTCTGGCTATCTTCACCTTGTCCTCTGCCAGGTCATTCATCCCCAGGTGGACAATTACATCCATTTCCTCCTCCTCACTATCACCTTTGTGATCCTATGGATCTGCTTCCCATCCTTCCATGCAGTACTTCCTTGGAGGCACTTTAAACTCCCTCCCCCTCCTAGGTGCCCCTAACTCCACTCCCTAACAATTGAGTCCCCACCAGGAGTAGCTTCTCTTCATCTGGGGTCCTCTACCCCTTCCCTTGACTCCATCATGGAGGACCCCATCCTCCTTGGTCTCAGCCTTGGGTGCCCTAGTGGGGCTTTCCCACCCTCCAAGACAGCATAGGAGTTTCTTAGCTGGACCGCTGGGGATGTGCTTCTGAACCACCTCCATCACTCTCCCTGAGCCCACTGTGTTCCATCCATTCCTCCCACTGGGCATCCTTTGAGGTTTTGGTTGCAGGCTCAGTGGCCTCTGGGTGTATGACTGAGGTCCCTTGAATCCTGGCCAACTCAGCTTGGAGGCAGGCAACCTACCTCCTCAACCCAGAAAGGTGCCTGTAGATGGGACAGCACTGCATGATCCAGAATGTTCTACTGTATATTGCAGCCCAACACCCAGTATACTGACCACTCATGCATCTTTCCTGGCTGGCCTAACTACATCTACCATTGTGCACTATGTGCTGCTCTCCATGGTCTATGTACCCTGACTATATTTTTGGCCTCCTGTTAGGCTGCCTCTGTTCTGCTGTTGTTTTTTTCTTTAGTTATACTTCTTTCCTGTTGATTTACTGTCCTTTCCTTTGCTGTCTGCTGCTATGCAAGATTGTAATCAGAAACTTGACCATTATTTTTTATATGGTGGAACTGCAGTGTTTAATGACATGATGCTAGCAGTAAGATGTAGTATGTATCATGTGATGTGCACCTTTAAAGGTGGACTAGCTTGGGGTGGGTGGGATGGGGGAGGGCAGGGTGGGCGAACTGCACTGTGCTGTTGAGAGAAACAATCAGCTAATTGCCAAAAATGTTAAGGAGACAACAAACACCGCTCTGTTAGAAAAAAAATGAACATAGTGGCTGCAAATTCAGTACCTCTCCTCCTTTGAGATGAGTGCCCAAATCCCAACTCTGTAAGTGAAACAATGTAATAAATATACTTGCCCTGGCTTTAATGCTAAATTAACAATAAAGCACCTATGTTAATTCCTTTTGTGCGTCACATTCAAGGTGCCATGTTCTGCTTCAGATCCCTTGTAAAAAACAAGGTTCCCTGCTCAGGATACTCCTGTAGAGAAAAAAACAAGACAGCAGTGCACAGTGGACTTGAGATGCCATTCCCCAGTCCTCTTGACTGTGCCTCTCAGTCTTCCATATGCTGCAAAATATAATGGTGATTAGTTTAGAGCTGTAATATGCGGCGAGTCCTCTGACACTCTTCCCTCACCTCCGGTCAGTCAGGACTGGCGAACAAGCTGCTGAATGGACTATTTAAGTCCGTAGTTTAAATTTAAATCTGGCACCCTTTGTCAGTGCTGACACTGACTGGCTGCCACCTCTTATGCGGTTTATTAATCTCCCCACTGTGCTGTGGAGAGAAACAATCAGATAACTGCCAAAATGTAAATGAGACAGCAAGCACTGCTATTTAAAAATTATATATGCTTTATTTGGTTATTCAAATATTCACAAACAAGTAACAACCAAATATACATATCATACAAAGGAATACAGTTAAAGAAAAGAATAATTAGCCAGTTAACCCTTCCATTCAACCCATAAACGCATTCTCCCACCCATCCCACTCCAGAAGGGAACCTCTGTATCAAAATAAAATAAACCAAAATGCCTTTAAAAAACAAATAATATAAACATTTAGGGGTGAGATAATTTCAAAAGCAAAAGGCATATCAAAATGCACAATCTTCTAATTGAAAGCAGGACCATACCATGCATCCAGACCCATCTAGAAGATTGAGATATACTTTAATCATCTTGCAGTGTCAACAATACGTATAAAGACTCCCATACATTTCTGTATGTGGTCAGCTGATCCATCATACTTGCAACAATTTTTTTGCATGTAGGGCAAATAAAATTTCCTTGTACCATTCCAAATAAGAGGGAATAGCTTGATCAGAATCAGTGCCATAATATAACTTTCTTAGCACAAGCAGAGATCAAAGCAATGTGGTTGCAGTGTTCACCAACCAGATTGTTACCAAATGATCCCAAGAGAAAAACTTCAGGAGAAATGCTGAATCCAATCCTAACAGAGGATCTAGATGATGACGTATGGTATCCCAAAAGTAACAACTTTTCACACTCCATAATACTGTATATGTACTAAGGTACCCTGTTCCTTATCGCATCGCATACAAAAACAGACAGCAATTTACCCATCCTATATAGTTTAACAGGTGCATAATAGAGATTATGATATATCTGAAATTGCATAAAATGGTATCTATCCAATTTGATGTATGTATATGTATACTTCAGGAGATGAGGCCAATCATAAGGCAGTTCTGCAGAAGGAATAGCTTGATCCCAATAAGTGGCAGCTACTGTCTTCTTATTAGGAAGTAACTCATATAGCTTGTTATAAAAAAAGATATGGCATGAGAAGAAGATTCCCTGTGCTCCAAACTAAGTATTTGTTGACATACACCTTAGTCCATAGGCCCAGACCATAATGTTGAAGCAATTGGTGAGAGATTTGAAAATATTTGAAATAATACTTGTTGGGGATTTAAAATTTCTGCTGGACCTCCAAAACATTAACAAATTTCATCTCTCTGCAGATGTTCCACTAAATTAGCCTCCAGATATGGCCAAAAGGCTGAAGTGAGTGGGTGCCCATTAATTTATAAATTCAGATTTCCCAGCAGAGGTTGTGATGTTCCTTTCATGGGGCTAAGAGAAGGGAACATAATTGCTGGTGTGTACAGACTGATGCATCTATCGGTGTGCTTACAATGAGCGAGGAAGTTTGTTAGTGATATGTAGTAGGGCGGTATTGTTTAATGTCAACTGAACACATTGAAACTGTTTGATTTCAACCCATTGAGGTGTGAAATCTAACAATAGATCCTCTAAGAGATTTATATATCTCTGATGTTATTGTGTACTATGAATGGCACAATAATATAAATAAAAATTGGGGAGATGACGTCCAGCGTTATGTTTAAGTGCCACTAGCTTTGCAAATGCCCTTCTAGGCAGTTTACCCTGCCAAAGAAAGTTAGATAATACTCAATGCAGACCTTTAAACTAGGCTTGTGGTATAACTTGGGTGAGCATGAGAAGGGGGTATGACACATGTGAGAGGACATTCATTTTATATATTTACCCACCCCAGAAAGAAGGGGAAGGAGACTCAATGAGCTAGATCACGCTTCATTTGATTAACTAATAAAGGCAAATTGTATGTTTCATTTTGGCAAGGGAATTACTGATAGATATACCTAGGCATTTAAGTTTGTTCTTTACCCAGACCAATCCAAAATGTTCCAAACTCATTCTAATCTTCCGAACATTCTTTGGCACAACCTCAGTTGTATCCAAGTTTAGCTTGTAGTTGGAAAATTTACCAGATTGTTGAATTATCTGCAGGGCAGCAGACAGGGAGACATCTGGATGGTGCAGATGTAAAGAAATACCATCTGCATAAACAGATAACTTATATTGGTGCTGTACAATTGAAATACCCTGAATTTGTGGGATGGCATTAATTTTCTGGATCAAAGGCTCCAAAAAAGATTAAAAGAAATGGAGACAGAGGGCATCCCTGCCTGGTGCCCTGCCAAAGATACATCAAATCTGATCTAACCCCATTACATTGAAACATAGACTTTGACAGCAGATAAGGACTGCTTGGCCTACCTAATCTGCCCATTTCCCTACTTACTGGATAAGCTTCAGATCCTAGTTAACCAACAGCCTACTTCTTCCTGCCCCCAACAGAATTGCCTTATGTCTCTCCCATGCATTCTTGAATTTCCCCACTGTTTTGTTCCCATGACCACCCCAGGAGGGCTGTTCCATGACTCCACTACCCTCTCAGTGAAAAATACTTCCTCACATTGCTTCTGAGCTGTCCCCCTCTATCTTCAACTTGTGTCCCCTTGTTCTTGCTCATCTCTTTTCTGAAAGATGCTACTCTTGGACTTTGTTGATTCCCTTGAGGTACTTGAAAGTTACTGTCATGTCCCCCTCCTCCTTTCCTCAAGGGTATATATACTAAGCTCCTTTATTATCTCTTCATATGGCTTCTATTGTAGACCCTGAACCATTTTTGTTGCCCTCTTCTAGACTGCCTCCATGCTGTCTATTTCCTTGCAGAGATGGGGTCTCCAGAACTGCACACAGTACTCCAGATGGGGTCTCACCAACTGTGTATACAGAGAAATAACAACTTCCTGTTTTCTACTGGTGATGCCTCTCCCTATACATCCCAGTATTCCCAAACACACAGGCAGAGGGTTGGAAGTACAGAACCTTAAACCATTTAATAAATTCTGGAGGAATACGATACAAAGGAGAAGGTTAAACAGGTATTGCCAGGACACCCTACCGAAAGCTTTCTCTGCATCCAGGGAGACCAAAGTCGCTGGGGTGAGGGAGTCCCTGGATGCAGAGAAAAGTGTGCTAACTTTCACAAATGATCTGCAAAGAGACTACCCTGCACAAAGCCCACTTGTTCCCTACTAATTAGAGAACCCAAGACCTTATTTAAATAGGTATCCAGTATTTTAGTGAGTACTTTGTAGTCCAGATTAATGATGGATATGGGCCTATAACTAATGTCTTTTAGGGAGTCTATCCTGGTTTCAATAAGACTACAATGAGGGCTTCAGGTAAAGAGAGGTCAGAGGTGTCATAGGAAAAGATATAATTTAGGTTTCTCAATAATACAGATCCTAGGAGACTGTTAAGCTTCTTATAAAGTTGGGAATATAGCTATCTGGCCCAGGTGCTATAGCTAAGGGTAAGGAATCAATGGCCTCATCAGCTTTGTGCAAGGTCAGTGCAGAACTCAAGTACTCAGCCTGGGCTTCTGACAAGGTTATTAGTTCAATACCATGAAGGAAGGCTTCAAGCTGTATAAAACATGAAGAATCTACTGTGGAGTATATAGGTTTGACAACATCCCTCTAGCCTTACCTACTGCTTTAGCGGTCTGCTTGGATGATTTTAGATCATCTGTGATGAAGATGTCCAAGTCTGTTTCTTCTCTTGTGATTGCCAGCAACTCCCTCCCAACCTATAGGTGACTTCAGGATTTCTCTTCCCTATGTGTGTGAGCTTGCATTTCTTTGTGTTAAACCCAGTTGCCACTTTTTGACCATTTTGCCAGTTTATCCAGATATCTTCTCATTCTGCCCTCCCCATCTGGATCATCTACTCTGTTGCAGATCTTGGTGTCACCTGCAAACAGACAAACCATACCCTCCAGTCCATCTGCAATGTCACTGAAGAAGATATTGAAGAGGGACTGGTCCCAAACTGATTCCTGATGTACTCCATTTGTGACTTGCTTGTCTTTTGTCTGCATACCATTTACCACCACTCTTTGTTTTCTGCCTGCAAACCACTTTGCCATCCAGTTGACCAACTTCTGACCCATCCTGAGCATACCCAACTTATTAATCATTATACAATGGCTAAGGAAATCTACACAAAATCCTGCCTTCTGATTGGCTGGCTTGCACCTTTCTAGTGTTTTAAATCCTAGAATCACCCCATGGGAAAAGGTGCCAGCCAACAGTCAGCTGCATCATGAACCCTCTAAAATCACTCTGATCTCCCAGTCTTCAAACAAGCTCTTCTCTAAGCTGACCAGCAACTCCTGAAAAGTATAAAAATCTTGCCCTGAAACTACCTGCAAGAAAAAAACAAATGTGTCTGCTCTATTTTATTAAAAAAAATCTGTCCCTATTTGTCCCTGTAATTTAGATCTCTCCACCCTCCAGTCCCATGACAGCCAAAAATGAGAACCAGTAGGGTGGTCACAGCAGGATTCACAGTGAAATCCATGCTGTCTTGATTCCTGTGCTTTTATGGATTCCAGGTGTTGCACTATCCTTTCCTTAAGGACTGCCTCCATAATCTTGCCCACTACTGAGGTAAGACTGACTGGTCTGTAGTTCCCTGCCTTCTTCCTGCTACCACTCTTGTGGAACGAGAACACATGAGCTCTTCTCCAGTGTGCTGGGACCTCTCCTGTGCTCAGAGACTCACTAAACAGTTCTGATAATGGCTCTGCTAGTTCCACCCATAGCTCATTTAGTACACTGGGATGTATGCCATCAGGTTAAATTGCCTTGTCCACCCTGATCTTAGCAGCTCTTGTTGGACCCTTTCTTTGTGAAGGGACTAGTGCACACCCCTCCCACACGTGTCCATGTTGCTGAGCTGCGGCCCTGCCTACCTTCTCCTCCTATTTAGGGTAGATGCTTTTCCGTGGTCCTCCTCCACACTTCCCTTATAACCTTTGATCTTAGCAGTACCCCTTCTGGACTTTCTCCTTTCACTAATATATCTATAGAAAGTCTTGTCCTCTTCTTTTACTGTCTGTGCCAGTGTTTCCTTATTTTGGGCCTTTACTCACTTACTGCCTTCCTGCTTTGATTAGGTAAGTTTGGTATGCCTCCTGCATTCATCCGCTGGGCTCCCTTATATTTCCTGAAGGCCAGCCTTGGCTCAGACCTTTATGCTACTGTTTTGACAGCCAAAGTGATTTTCTCCTTCTTTTAGAAACATAGAAACATAGAAGTTGACGGCAGATAAGGACCGCAAGGCCCATCTAGTCTGCCCATTTCTTTTCTACCTTATAAATGTGCCATCGGCCTTTGCTCTGTCAGTGACCTATCTATTCATAGTCATTTGTATTGCTCCTTATGCCTATCCCATGCCTGTTTGAAGCCTGCACTGTATTCATTGCCACCACTTCTTGTGGTAAGCCATTCCATGCAACTACCACCCTTTCTGTGAAAAGAATTTCCTCACATTCCCCTTAATCGCCTCCCTCTAATCTCATGCTGTGTCCTCTTGTCCTGCTATTTTTCTTATATTTAAACATGTTAGACTCTTTCACCTTGTTTATGCCCTTAAGGTGTTTAAATGTCTCGATCATATCACTCTCTCCTTCCTCTGCTCAAGGGTATACATATTGAGCTCCGTTAATCTGTCCTCATATGTCTTCTGATGCAGTCCCTGCACCATTTTGGTTGCCCTTCTCTGTACTGCCTCAATTTGGTTAATGTCCTTGTGAAGGTGTGGCCTCCAATACTGCACGCAGTACTCCAGATGGGGCCTAACCAATGTCTTGTACAGAGGGATTATTACCTCCCTCTTACGACTTGTGATACCCCTACTAATACACCCTAACACCCCTAGCCTTCCCTACTGCTTTAGAGGTCTGCTTGGACGATTTTAGGTCATCAGTGATGATGATGCCCAAGTCTCTTTCTTCCTTTTGTTCTTGCTTGTCTCTCCCCAAAAAATAGGGCTGGCATCCTCAGGACCCGAATAGGTAAACCAACGTTCAGTGTTTGCCTAGAATGTCCCAAATTTTAACACCATGCATTTTTCTCTCTCACTTACTGAAAACACATGTTCTAGTATTCTTTCCATCATTATTGGGTGGGCTGAGTGGTCATTATCTGCAGCCAACATCTATGTTTTATGTTTATTTGTTTTAATTGTTTCTTATATACCAACAGTATCTACCTACCGTGATCACACCAGCTTGTGTTACTTTCTACTTTTCTATTCTTTTCAAAAGTAAGAAAATTTATACCAAAAAAACATTAATGCATCATTTATGGTTAAAACACAAAAGTCAGGAAATGAAAATCTTTAAGGTTGCCCTCCACCTCCCTCGTGGACCGTAATCATCCCAAGATTGACAGATGATGGGGTGTGTCATTGGGGTTGTGAGGCGAAATGTTGCCCCATTCTTCTTCACTGTTGCTTCTGAATATGATTACACAAGGAATGGGGAAACAATTAGGTTTCACACCCCATCTGTCAATCTTGGGATGATTGGCGCATCCATGGGGTGAAGGGGAAACCCTAAAGATTTTTAATCTCCTAACTTTTGTGTTTTAACCCTAAATGATGCATTAACGCAGTTTTTTGCACAGAATATATATATATATCTATCTATATATAGATAGATATATATATATCTATATATCTATATATATATGATATATAGATACATATCTATATATATCTATCTATATATATATATAGATATATATATATATATATAATGGTCAACACTGGAGATCAGGGACAGAGAACAGCTAGACCACCAGGTAGAGTTAGTAGTACATGTTTACATATACAGGCATGTCAAGGGGGCACTAGACAAACAGGGACTGGAGTGGCCCACAGCTGCTCTGTGACTTGCAGTTAACCCTCCTGGTGCACTGTCTGTTTGACACACCACCACGGTTGCTGCAAGTTGCAGTATTTGAGCTGGGACCCTGCCCAATACAGAATCGGGTGCAGGGTCCCTGATGCACTCAGGCTTTGGTGCAAGCTGCTGTTAGCTGCAGCTTACACTGACCTAACTCCTCTTTGAGAATTGAGCCCGATATCTTTAAAATAAGACCAGATTCCCATATGGAAAAAACAAGTATGATTTAGTACCACTGAAATTAGTTGGGGAATATTCATTATAGGCTAATAGGCCTTTATATACTCTCTACCAACCATAGTATGAACCATAGTATGAAAATATTATTCAGCAATAAAGATCTTCCAGCCTTCTGGTGTAGTTTCCATGCATACGTTCATATTCTGTATCTCTTTACACTTTCTCGCTAATAGAGCTTCTGCTGAAAACTACGTTATGTCACAAATAGCTTTATATGTTTTATGATACAAGTGAAATAGGACATCGTTTGTGATGATTTCCTTTCACCGTGTTTAGTCATTTTGTGATTTCATGAATTAATAATTTTTTTCACATGCACAGTGTACTGGGATTCTAAATCATGGTTCACCAGGAAAGTCGCAGTTTCTTCTGACTGATAAATTGTGTTTATCTGTGATAGCCAAACTGAGATGTAACAACTCATATACATTGGTTACAACTTCTTTCCAGTCCTAATATTAGGATATCTAAATCTCAAGAAAATAAAATGATTTTCTCAGGTTCATCCAGGATAGTTGTGGTGGTCATGGAACCTGAGATCACCTGCTTCATAGTTCTGTACTCTGGCCAGTAGCCAGGACTTCTTTCCTAATTTGCAACTGCCTGCAGTGGTGCCTTTGTGTCAAGGTGCAATAATAAAAAAGTTGGACATTAGTTCAATTACTCTGACATATGTGATGTGATGTGATAAGCATAGGATCTACCTTAATTTACAAATTAGCCTTTCAATTTGCTATTAGTAATCCACCATTCTGTGCAGTGGCTACAGAACCTATAGATGGGAGGATACTATACAAAGTTCACTAGATAGGTTTCGAACTGATTAAAGAGGGATGCCATGACAATTGACAAATGACACATCATACTAATGCAGGCCTTGTACCTCTCAATAATTTGGAATAGTAAGTAGATCATCAATCAATCAATCAATCTTTACTTTGTATACTGGAAGGTATGTGAGGAAAAATGTCCGTTTTCACAAATGCCCAGTGTAAGAGAACAATCCAAACAAGTGGTTTAGATATATAGAACAATGTCAGTTGTCTAACAGTTACAGCAATTTTCATAAACTGAAAAACAGAAGGCAATTGATTACAATAAGTAAAAGAGAAAAACAGAGTAGCCAAACATTTACGTGTGTAACATATGGAGAGCAGAAAAGAGAAGGAAGGGATATAGAGGGCTCAGTAACCTAAGTGCTAGAAGTGGGGAAATTGCAAGTCTTTGTGGTTGTTTGTTAGAGATGCAGCAGATTTAAATTCCATCGGTGAAGTGAACGTGAAGTGGGCACTTCATTGACACTCCGCCTATGGAGTGGGCAATGCAAAGTGCTCACTCCACCTTGTCATTACCACTTCGCATTAAGGTGGAATGGCATGAAGTAAGGCAAAGTCATTGTTTTAATGGACTTTGCATTCCTCATTATGATTCTAAGTGATCCACTTGGTGTTTCAGATATGGCAGCCCCCACACATCACATGGCTTACAGTACAGTAAGTCATATGCTCTTTAGATAGTCAGGAAGGAAGTGAATCATACAAGCAGACTCTTTACTTTCTCCTGTGCAGACGAAGAGAGAGATGTGTTTTGTGACTGCTGATACTTTGAGATAAGAGCGAGGATGAGATTTAAACTTTGATTTAGACCCAACAGCTTTTTAAAGCTACATTTTTTGTCTTTTCTGTACTCTTTTTATTTAATTTGTTCTTTCTGTAAATTTTATTTTCTTACCTTTATAAGTAGCTAGTTGTTTGTCTGTGTGACTGTGTGTGTGTGTGTGTTGTGTGACAGTGTGAGTAGTGATTGCTCGGACTGAGGGAGCTCTATAGGAGAGATGGACCAGGGTGAGGGAATGTCTGGGGTGGGGGCAGCTCTGGGAGAGCATGGTAGTGGTAAGCATCATACCATGCACTGTATGGGGGCATGGGTGCCCATTCCTGTTAGACTGCTCAAAACTTGTGAGTGTCCCCTCAAGAAGCAGAACCATCACCAGCTCCTGTCCTGACTCTGAGGCAGTTGAACCACCACCACCACCACTACCAAGTTCAGCACCAGGTGCTCTGTAGCAGGATGTACCTGTTCCCTGGGCCCAGGTGTGGATCCCATCCTGTTCAGCACCATCACAAGCTGGCTGCCAGTTCATCTGGCCTCCCTGCCTGTGCCTGGTCCTCCCTGCACCTCCATTGTTTGGTAGTTTTTGACTGTGCCGGGGACAGCAGTGTGGTCACCTGGGGACTGGGGGCCAACACACCCATATGCTCAATCACCACCAGTTGAGTGGCAGTCTGCCACAGAATGGACCATGCCTGCTCCTGCTGGCCGTTCTATGGCAGAGGGTGCAGCTGTGCATGGCAGCATCCCTAAGAAGAGGAGGGCCACAGCAGCACCTGCTACTCCACCAGCATCCCCACCTCCCCACTACCACCACCACCAGCAGGTCAGCCTGTGGACGTGTGGACCCCAGAGAATTGTGTGTAACACAGGCTGACTTGGCAGTTCTCTGGAGTGCTGTTGAGGAGAACAACGAGAGGGTGAGTGCTGTGGAGCAGTGGCTGGATCACATAGAGGGACATCATTTGCAAATTATGTCCATGCTGGAACTGCTGCTGGATCACCATGGGATCCCACATTAGTTTTTTTTCCTCACACCATGTACCCCCACACCTTCCTTGCTGTGTTATAAAATGTATTCTTCCACCATCCCTGACCCTTGTGTGTAATTATGCCCTTTTTGTTGTCTTCCATATGAGTGACACTTTGTATTCTGAGCAGTGCAAGTATACTGTGCTAAACTGCATGTATGCAGTCAGTCTTTTTCCAGTCTGTGTATGTACTGCAGACACTGTCCAACTCCCTGACTTAAAAAAACTTATTAATGAGCACAGTGCTGGGATGGTGAAGCCTGGAGAAGACACTACAAAACAGGCTTACCAATACATCCAAGTAACTATTAAAAAAATGAATGTTGTGATTCGTGACTTGATCGTAAATCGTGATTTGTGACTGCATTTG
Source organism: Neoceratodus forsteri (assembly GCA_016271365.2). Taxonomy (NCBI): domain Eukaryota; kingdom Metazoa; phylum Chordata; order Ceratodontiformes; family Ceratodontidae; genus Neoceratodus; species Neoceratodus forsteri. The sequence goes on from CM057456.1 coordinate 1,234,614,386, forward strand.
TGACCGTGATGTTGAAGAACGTGATATGTATCACAGTGACTGTAATGATGGTCCTGACTTAAAAACACATATTAATGAGTACAATGTTCATGCAGAATTGTGCACCACACCTGTCCAGTACTCTGAAGGGAAGCCAAAGAAACAACTGTGACTTAAATTAGGGATGGAGATTGGGCCCTAAAGAGATGCAAATGCACATACAGATTAAGATTGCACTGCACACTGAAGAAATGCAGATGCAAAGGCACAACACCTAATCAGTGCTCACCATCAGAAATTCAAATCTGGAAAAGAATACCTTTACCGGTTGAGGTGGCCCGTGGGGGAGGGGCAGTGTACTGCACTGCTGCAGTAACAGTCACTAATACCAGTAAAGATACCACAAAAAGTAAAAAATTACACAGCTGCAGTGGATAGCAGGTTAACATTGCTGAAATGATGTGGCACATTAAAAGGTGTCTGATTTGATGACACGCGTCACACACATACACCACACACACACTACGTAATGCGAGCAAATTGAAAACTTTAGTAATATAACCACATATTTTAAACAAACTAAAATTATGCATTGCTGCAACCACAATAATCAGCAAAAACATGGCAAGAATTATTGAAAATATTGCTGTGTACATTAACACAGTTATACAAGAAAATATCACCAAAACAGAAAGCACTGTCTTTTTCTCCAAGTTAATCTACCTACACTGCAGATACGCCCCTCCACCAAAGCACACTTCCACTGTCTCTCTGTATACAGACTGAATGTTGTACATTAACATTCAAAATCCACACAAACAATAAGCAGCTCGATGATATGAGCACAGGAGGGTTTTCTATAATCGATGAACTAAAGTTTCAGCAAAAAAATGACTCAAATAGGCTTTTTAACATCTTTAGAAGGTTTGAATCACAGAGAGCTCTCAGAGAAGATTGTCTCCTACAGCTTCCTACACACACTACCCCAAACTGAGGCTGTGCAGAGCAATCTAGAGCCCATCTGACCTGAAATCCCATGAATCACTGCAAAATTTGCCTTTGGAGCTTAAAAACAAGGCAGAAGTGAGGTGAAGTACATTGTTTTCAATGTATTTAGCCTTATGAATTGGTGGAGTAGTGGTTTGGGAGAGGCAGACTAATCCTGAAGTCATTGTTTTCAATGGCCTTAGCGTTACTCAATTAATATGAAGTACTCCCACTTGCATTGGAACACTCAGCCAATTCCCTTTCACTCCATAAATCACTTCACAGAGTGAATTGAGGCCACTTCACCCATCTCTATTGGTTGTAGCTGGTCCATGATTGAAACATGAAGAATCCTAGACTAGGAGTGGGTGGTGGGTGTAAAACTAAGTTCAGAGGGGAGAAAAGGGTAGGGAGGATGGGTGTGGTGGAGAGATGGGAGGGGTAACAGGGACTAGTGTAAAGCAAGGGAACTAGAGATGGGCAGACTAGGTGGGCCAAGCGGTCCTTATCTGCCATCAAAGTCTATGTTTCTATGTTAAGTGGAGAGCAGTCAGGCTTAGCTGGGAGGGCTATCTGGGGCAGCTGCAGATGGAAGCATTGTGTATGTGAACTTTGAGGTGGGAGTTGAAGGTGTGGATGGACCTACAAGCTTGGATATTGGGGGGCAGCTGGTTGTACAGCTTAGTGCCCTTATAGGTAGTAAGTTCTGAGCTTGCTTAATGCGGTAGAGAAGGGTGTTGAAAATTATACTTGAGGCCCCTCAGGTTGCCCACATGGTGGTAGTGAAGGAAGAGGAAAATCACGCCGTGGCAGCAAATTCTGATGTATCTTATGGAGGAGGAGAGTATTTTTGTTGGAACCGTGACTTCAAAGGTGGGTCAGCCAAGGGAGGAGTAGAAGGTACAGTGGTGAGTTTTCCATGGTAAACCAGTGATGAAATGGGCAATGCTGTGTAGGTTGATCTTAGTTTAGAGTAGAGTAGAGATGTGGGGGGATGATGGATCCATAGTCGATGAGTGGCAGGAGAAGAGTTAGCTAAGTGAAGCCTGGTTGCAGGGATAACAAACTTTCTTATCTTATAGAGATGACTAAGATGGTTGTGGGTCTTCTGCATGAGGTTGTTAACATGGAGATTAAAGGAGAGGTGAGGGCCCAGAAGGAGCCCAAGGAGACACCTGTTCAATTGGGTAGCCAGAGTTATCAACTGATGTAAGGCCAGTTACAGTGGATTTTCTAGGGCCTAGAAGACCATAAACTTGGTCTTCTTAGAATTTAGAGACCATACCATTTCTGGAGAATCATCAATAAGTTACTTCAAGTATGCTAATTTTATTTTGCAAAAACTATATCTGTACCATCTAAAGGGTCAATGTCAACTCATATAGGCTAATAATAACCCTTTGAAATCTTAAAATTAACAGGAGGTTGAAAGTTCCTTAAACAGAGCATGTTCCTTGAATAGTCTTTAACTTGATGTATAACCTGATTCATTGTAGAAATCATTGTTATTTGTTGAACTTTCCATTCATCATGACAATGTAAATTGTGCAGGCATTCCTGTAGATTTTGTGAGGCAGCCTCTGTGGTTACAAGTTAACTCTTTCACTATACTAATTTAATCTATTATTCAATGATGTTTACCTGTGGATCCTTTCTCATACCCCTCATAAGTCCATTAGCCAGCAAATCTTTATAACTGTATACTTTTAGTTTTAGAAGTTCTAGTTTTAGTTGTTATTCTAAGTTAAGGAAGCTAATTAGATTCCTTTAGACTATTCACATCTGCATCATGTGAGACATTGCTCCAAGATTTTTCAAATCACATAGATGGTTTATCCTTTAATTTTCCTGATGAATAAGAACTCATATTATGAACTGGACATTCAATACGGGAAGCTGATTGGCTGAGAGCGTTTTTGAAACGCAATGATATAGGGCTACATCATGGACGGCTTCAGAAAACCTCTGGCCACCAGCCTCCTCACTGACCGCCATGATCTTCTTCATCTCCAGCAGTCCGCAGCGAAGTCAGACTTCCAGTCGGCCACTATTTTAAAACAAAAATGAACTCCCAGCAGCTGCGCACACAACAGAATTCAGCACAATGGTAGCCGCTGGGAGCACACTTTCTAAAGCAACATATCCAGCAGCATGCTAATGGCAGCAATGGACAAATCATTTTTTTTCTCTGAGAAGGACAGACCGTGCATTGTAGTCATTCTCACACAAACCGCTGCCCCCCCACAAAAGAAAGCTACGCCCAGCCACATAGAAAAACTGCCAGTCTTGTCCCAGACATTCCCAACCATTCTAGTAGTAGCTCTTACAATAACAGTCCCGAATGAATCGCACAAGAATCTACCTTTTCTCATTCGTTCATCTTTGGCTCACCTCTCCAGCTTCTCTCTCAGCTTACCAGTCCTCAGCATCCAATTCCCAGAACAAAATAATAAAATAAAAGTGCACTGTGAATGGAGAACACTTTAAAAATAGAAAACTGCTTCAGCGACTATGGAGGTCTACATGAAAAGCTCCATAGGAAGCACACCCGGTCACCCCGAGAAGGCCCGAAGAAATCAAGGGCCTCGAGTGCAGCGGATAAGCCAGAGTCTTTGAACCTGATCACTGAGCAAGAACCACTAACACTGAGCAGATTTTGGAGGAGTTTAAACCCTTCCGTGAAGAAGATAAAGAAACCTCAGCTGATCTTAAATCCCTTTCAAAAAGCTTGAAGAGGTCTCAATGAAAACTTCGGTAATGCAGCCCGCATCTCCTCCCTTGAGAAGCAAAGTGGAAAAAAATTGACCCAGTCTTGTGGCTGCTCACGGCAGAAATTCTCTCAATTAGAAGCCAAATTAGAAGATTTAGAGGGCAGCCCGAAGGAATAACATAGTTATTTTGGGGTCCCAGAAGGAGAGGAGGGCCTGAACACAGTTATCTTTGTGCAGAAATTGGTGGAAAGATCACCGGTCCCTCTCCATTTGGGGCCAAGTATATCATAGAGAGGGCATAGGTCTCATGGCACTCCAAACCTTCCCCTGAGCAACACCACGCCCTGATTACTTGGTCAGCTTCCCTAAATTTCTTGGAGCGCAACATTTCCTGGCAAAAGTGAGAGAACTGCAAGAAGTCAAATGGAAGAGTGCCAGGCTTAGAATCGACAGGATTTACGGGTCGGTCAGAACAAAGCTGCACAGGTTTCATCCCATTGTTTCAAGGATCATAGCAGCAGGCCTTCATTTTAAAATGGGCTACCAGCTAGATTGCAGGTACTGGTGGCTTGTACCTGGTCAACTTCTGAGGGACCCTGAAGCTGCTCTTATGGGGCTCAAGGCTGCCTTGTCTGACCTGTTTGGGACACCTGACCTGCTTTCTTAGTCTTGTCAAACCAGCGAAGGAAGGGAGAAGTTCTTCTCGAGTCACTATTTAAAATGGGAAAAGAATGCTAGTCTGATTATGTGTGTTCCTGAGAACTACGGCGAAGGACTATTCTCATCGGGATCTTGTTATTCTCAGTGCATACTTTATTGCTTAGTGTTATGGGGCAACTGCATATCCCAAAAGACTGTTTAATGGGGTATACTTTGCCTGGGGGAGGATTTTCTCTGCATGGGTCGTGTTTTATTAATCATTTATAGGGCACAGAGTATCTCTTTTGTTCAAATGTCAAAATGAATGCCCTCCAATATGTTGTTTCATTCCGTTATGGCAATAGTCAGGAGGTGACCCCTGGTTTCAATTTCGGATGGTCATGCATCACCGAATTTGTATCACTAGAAGGCACCCTGCTATTAACTTGGTGGTTCAACTCCACTATTTAATTCGAGAACCTACTTTCCTGATAGAGTTTCTTAGTGGGGACTTGGGAACATACTAAGATTCTCTACATGGGAGCATCTAGACCTACTGCTAGCTAGGGCAGCTTTAAAGGTTTTACTGTCGCTGGTAATGGTGATTACGATAGCGAGCTCAGCCTATCATATGGTATATTACCGCTTTCCCATTCAGTTATTCTGGTTCACCAGTTACTCCCAAGTGGGGAATGCTCTCTAGTCTCCTCTCTCTTCTCTGGATTTCAGGAGCTTAAAGGCCGAGTGTTATTATTCACACATTATTCTCTTTGCATAGTTACAAACACTTATTAGTTTTAATAGGAAGGTTTTCTACATAGGGTAGGGTTTGGGGCACACGTCGGGAGGCTGAGGGGAGGAAGAAAACAGTATTTTGCTGAACGTTGCTCATGATGGTGGGGGGGTGGGTGGGGATAAGGTTATACTCAAGTTCTTCAATTTACTCAATTTTGGGTTGTTATGGGTATTTTAGTGGGGGTTTGTGGGAGATTAGAATCGGGAGGGATGTTGGGTTGGGAGGGGATACAACAGTAATCAGGGTTCTGGACACTCAATTTTGTTGTAGTAATCTCGAATGTCATATAAGGGACTTATTTTTCCCTATCAGATGGCCTGTAGTATCAGTCTGGCTACTTGGAATGTGAAGGGATAAGGAAAAACTTAAACAATATCAAGCGTTAAAACATTTAAATTTACTGTCTTCTCAGATTACGTTCTTGCAAGAATCTCATTTACTTGAGATGAAACTCTGCAACTTAGGAGGCAAGGATTGGACAGGTATTTAATGCCTCGAGGTATTCTAACACCTGCGGGTTATGGTTTTGGTCAATAGAGGCATTCCTTTGTCTCTAAGCAAGTCCTTAGGGACCCGGATGGTAGATGTGTCCTGGTTCAGGGAATCTTTGGTCCGCACCAATTTTAGTTTGTAGTATATATGGGCCAAATACAGATGACCCGGCTTCTTTATGAAGCTTATTTCCATCATCCTTCCCATGCTTCCCATTCTTATAATTATGGGCGAAGACTTTAATCTGGCTTTGGATCCTGAAGTGGACAGGTCTGGTAATGGTTCGAGGTTTGTCTCTGGGCAGAGGGCATTCAAGGACTTACTGGATCAGTGCGGACTGTGTGATGTGTGGTGTATTACATCCCAAGGACAGGAGAGCTTTTAACTCGCCTGTGCACAGAACCCAGTCTCGCATCGAGTATCTCTTAATTTCCCAGGCCCTCTTACTGGGGGTCTCAGCAGCCTCGATTCAGCCAGGTCCAGTGTCCGATCACTCCTTGGTGGTTTGCAATCTGGCTTTTCTTAATATTCCCAAAAAGAAACCCGATGGAAATTAAATGAACAATTATTGAAAGATGTTAAATATTGTAACCTAATAAAAGAACAGATCGATTTATTTTTTCTACCAACTCCTCGGAGGGTATGGCACCTGATACATTATGGGGCTCTTCAAGGCTTATATGAGGGAGTATTATTAGCTTAGCCACAAAGAGGAAAAAGGCCTCTAGAGGTGGGAATTATTATCTCATTATCACTAGTCTCTGGAAGCCAATTTATCCTCCAGTACTCGGAAGAGGACGGAAGAGGATCTTGGTGGCTAAAGATAAATATTTAGATTTGTTGAGGAAAAGGCAGAGATATCCATTATTTGCTCTAAAGCTACACCGACCAGGGGAAAAAGCAGGTAACTTGCTTGCTCTAAGATTAAAACAGCAGGAATCTGCTAGGTTTATTCCTCCAATCAGGGCCCAGATGGATGGATCCCTAAAGGTATCCCCTTTAGAGATTGTGCAGGAATTTGCCTCGTACTATGAACAATTATATAGGGATATGGATAGTCCTCCTTCTTTGGAGGCGCTTGAGGCATACCTGAGGGATTCTTCTCTCCCTTCCCTGTCTGAGTCACAGAGGAAGTTTTATCTTCCCAATATCTCAGGAGGAAATATCAGAGGTCATGGGGCTTTGCCATCGGACAAAGTCCCGGACGGGCAATTTTCTGCATTATTCTATAAAACTTTTGAACACAACTATTACGGTACTTCACCAGTTGTACCGTCATATTCTTTCTGGGGTAAGGGTAGATGTACATTTGTTTGAAGCCCTGATTGTTCTTCTTCCAAAACCTGACAAAGACCCAGAGTCAGTTCAAAGTTATAGGCCCATTTCCTATTGAATCAGGATGTTAAAATTCTCTCGAAGATATTGGCCGACAGAATAACCTAGGTCCTCCGGACCTGATTAGTATGTCCCAGGTGGGATTCATGAAGGGCATTCATCGTCAGACCATTTATGCACTCTTTCAGATGTCTTCTCGGTGTCCAGGGATGCCACCTTTCCCGGGATTGGTTTCCTGATGCTGAGAAGGCATTTGATCATGTCAACTGGAATTTTTGTTTCAGGTTCTGAAAGCATTCGATTTTCCTACCATGTTCATAGACTGGATTTGGGCCCTATATCAGACTCCTCTGCCAGAGTTTCTGGCAATAGAGCATTTCCAAACCCTTCTCTTTATTTTCCAGTACCAGGCAGGGCTTTCCTTTCCCTCTTTTATTTAACTTATATTTAGAGCCACTTATTCGAAATATTCTTAATGATCCGGAGATACGAGGCATACTGATAATGAATAATGTGGTGAAGATCACGGCTCACGCTGATGATCTTCCTCCACCCTCTCTCACCCAATAACATCTATCCCTGTTATGTTAGGAGAAATAGCCAAGTTCAGTACTTTCTCAATTATAAATTAAATGTCAACAAATCTTCCATTTTCCTCTTAACCACAAGGTTTTTAAGAGTGATGTTACCCTTTGGTCTTAGTTGGTCTCCCCACCTTCTTAGATACCTGGGTATCAACTTGGCGCATAACCCCTCTTCCTGATTCAAAGAGAACCTGGAGCCCTTTCCCAAGCGATTGTTCAGGACCTTAACAGATGGTCTAAGCTTCCTGTTTCTCTTTGGGGTCACATTAATATAATTAAAATGAATGTTTTTCCTCGCTTGTTTTATCCCTCTCACTTCTTAATTCCTTTATTCCTTTATCTTGGTTTCAGAGAATGCACAGAATTTTTACCAACTTCATCTGGTCCGATAAGCAATCCAGGTTGGCATATCATAAGTTAGCCACTCCGAAAATGGATGGAGGGATACGAATCCCACATCTGGCAATCTATTACTGGGCCAGTCACATTGCAAAATACATTCACTGGGTGAGTCGGGTCCTGAGCACCTAAGACCTGTCTGGCTTAAAACTGAGTTAGACTTTATCCAGTCTGTGAACATGGATCCCTCGACCATGCTCCATGTTAAAATTGCATCCCTTCAAGATGTTTGTAGATGTCCCACTCCTCGGACGTCCTAAAAGTTCACATACAGCTTTGCTCTTTTCTGCTGTACACCCCACATTTGGATTTGTCTCAGTCCGTTTGGAACTCCCTGTCCTTCACAATAAATAAACAGTGGATCTCTCGTACATGGTTGCCCCAAATTAGGATGGGATAGTCTCTACTTTTCTGGATGATGAAGGGGAATGGCTCTCAGTTCCTAATATAATTAGTAAATTTGGCATTCAGTAGCTCATTATTTCAGGGTGGTCCAGTTAAGCACCTGCTTTCTACAGTGCTTGGCAATACCCTCCTTGTCAGCCCATCTTTTCTACATGTTCGAGCTCTCCTCCCTGATGGGAGTACTAGTGTTATTTCTAAAATATACCATGTTCTATTTCACTGGAAGTATGGGAGACCTGAAGGTTCCACTAAGCTCTGGGTTTCTTTTTTCCCCAATACACTCCCAATTGGTCAGTTTTATGGAAGCTTTGTCACAGATATGTATCTCAGGACAGATTACGACTTATGCAATATCATATTATGCACAATATTGTATTACACCCCAGTTAAATTGAGGAAATGGGGCCTTATAGGGTGGGACTTGTACCAGAGGATGTCAGGAGGATGGCACACTTCTTCACATTTTTGGCCATGCCCCAAGATAAGGTCCTTGTGGGTGGTTATCCAGACTAACCTAGACCCTATTTTAGGTTTACAGGATTGCTTCACCCCAGATATATGTTTGTTGGGAGATCTTTCCTCTATCAAAGCTAAAATCAGGAGATTTCACATTTCCATGATCGCATTATCTGTTAAAAATCATCCTTCGGCATTGGAAGGATGCGATAAATCCAACATATCAAGAATGGGTTAATGAAATCTAGCTAACCTTCGTACAGAGAAAAGCAATAGCGAGCCTCCACAATAAGTTGCAGAGATACAAGAGTATCTGGGATCCTCTTCACACCCTAATTATGATCAGAATAGATAAATGAGTTACTGTAGCAAGGAACCTCAATTTATACTAGTATATTGTAATGTGTCTATACTACAATATAGATTTTACTGCTGTATAGGGTAGGGAAGGGGGGCTGGGGCAGATCATGTAACATTCTGTACATATGCATTGCATGATGTAATTCTCTGTCCTATATTGTAGAAAACCTATTAATAAAGTTTGAATTGAAAAAAAAAAAACTGCAATGGTAAGGAGGGGTCACCCAGTCACAAGAGCTCCACTTCTTCTACCATGGCCAACAGCGCCACCTGCTGCCCAGAGCCCTCCAGGAACTATTTTATTTAAAGGTATTCCTCCAACACCCCAAAACACATTTTAAAATGTTTCTATTTTTTAAATATTTAATATTTAAACACTTCATAATAACAATAATGCACTCAGGGTGTGGTATATCATGGGGTATCGTCACCTCTCGGGTCGTTGGACACACTTGGCCCTGCGGCCTTCTGCCCAACCACCCGAAGGCGTGACGATATCCCATGTTATACCACACCCTGTCGTACATTATTGCTTAATTATATTATGTTGTTCAAGTGAGCATTGCTGCTCACTTAAAAATGACCTGTCTTTTTCTATTAGTTAATCTGTTCTTTGTCTCTAGAAGACATGTGACAGTTTATTGTAGAGGTCCAGATTCTTACACCTGTTTTTGTTGTTTTTCACAGTATTCAGTACATGTCTAATTTTTGTATGGTGAAAGGTCATGTTATCTCTCTAATAGGAGAAAGGAGCTATTCACTCATTTGTAGGATTATTGGGGACATTATGTTTAAGACATTAGTATTTTCAGATGCAGGTCACAAGCCTTTGCATTGTGAACTGCATGCAAGGATACTGAGCAAAGAGAGATATGACATTATGTTACTTAGTACTACACTAATTCACAAAGGAAAAGAGACATGCTTATAGCTAAAGAGTGCCAAAATGTAATTATTGTCTGGAAATAAGCAATTGAGCTGTGCTCATTTTCAATGGCTTCTAAAACATTCTTGGTTAATAATACAGATTCTCAGAAAGTATTAAATACAGATTCAACACAATTATTAGAATAACCACATTAATAACAAGCATTTGTCAATGCCGAATGCTGATTTCATTGGTCCGTTGAGCTCCTCACTGCCCCATGTCCTACGCTCGCTCTGTTTCTCCCGGTGCTGCAGGCTGCTCTTTTTGTACTGGGCTCCTGCCTGTGTTGGCATGTTTTCTGCCCACAAAGAAATCTGCAGCTGTCCCAACAGAGCTCTGTTGAGGTGGGTCACTCCTCTCTCACTCTCTCATTCTGTTTCTGCTGGCGCTGCAGGCTGCCCTTTTGTACTGGGCTCCCATCTCTGTTGGCGGCTTCTTCTGCCCACAAAGAAATCTACAGCAGTCCTGACACGGTCTGTTGAGCTAGCTCACTCCCTCTCTCACTCATTTAGTTTCTACCAGTGCTGCAGGCTGGCCTTTTGTACAGGCCTCCTGCCTGCATTGTCGCCTTTTTCTGCCCACAAAGCAATCGCAGCAGACACGATGAGGGTCTGTTGAGCTCGCTCCTCCACTCTCTCACTCACTCATTGCGTTTCTCCTGGTGCTGCTGGCTGCCCTTTTGTACTGGGCTTCTGCCTGTGTTGGCACCTTTTCTGCCTACAAAGAAATCTGCAGCTGTCCCAACAGAGCTCCGTTGAGGTCGCTCTCTCCGCCTGTCTCACTCGCTCATTCTGTTTCTCCTGGTGCTGCAGGCTGCTCTTTTGTACTGGTCTTCTGCCTGCATTGGCACATGTTGCTGTCCACAAAGAAATCTGCAGCTTTCCAGACAGATCTCCGTTGAGGTTAGTCACTCCTCCTCTCCTCGCTCATTCTGTTTCTGCTGGGCGTGCAGGCTGCCCTTTTGTACTGGGCTCCTGCCTGTTGGCAGCTTTTCTGCCCACAAAGAAATATGCAGCAGTCCTGACACAGATCCGTTGAGGTAGCTCACTCCCCTCTCTCACTCGCTCATTCCATTTCTGCCGGTGCTGCAGGCTGGCCTTTTTGTACTGAGCTCCTGCCTGCATTGCCACCTTTTCTGCCCACAAAAATCCACTGCAGTCATGATAGAGCTCTGTTGAGGCTCAATCCTCCCTCCCCTCTTTCACTCACTCATTGTGTTTCTCCGGCGCTGCAGGCTGCCCTTTGTACTGGGCTCTGCCTGCATTGGCACCTTTTTCTGCATACAAAGAAATCTGCAGCTGTCCCGACAGAGCTCTGTTGAGGTCACTCACTCAGCCTGTCTCACTCACTCATTCTGTTTCTCCTGGTGCTGCAGGCTACCATTTTGTAGTAGTCCCCTGTCTCTGTTGGTGCCTTTTCTGCCAACTAAGAAATCTTCAGCAGTCCCAACAGAGCTCCGTGAGCTTGCTCACTCCCCTCTCTCATTAGCTCATTCCATTTCTGTCAGTGCTGTAGGCTGCCCTTTTGTACTGGGCTCCTGCCTGCTTTGCCACCTTCTTCTGGCCACAAAAGATCTGCAGCAGTCACAATAGAGCTCCGTTGAGCTCAATCCTCCCTCCCTCCCCTCTCTCCTCTCGTTCTTTTTGTTTCTTCTGCCGCTGCAGCTGCCCTTTTGTACTGGGTCCCTGCATTCATTTGCTTCTTTTTCTGCCCACAAAGAAATTTCAGCCATCCCAACAGAGCTCCGTTGAGCTCACTCCTCCACTCCCTCACTCGCTCGTTCTGTGTCTCCCACTGCTGCAGGCTACACTTTTGTACTGGGTGCCTGCCTGTGTTGCCAGCTTTGTCTGCCCAGAAAGACATGTGCAGCAATCCCAACACAACTCCATTGGAGGTCGCTCCTCCCCTCTCATTCGCTTGTTCCGTTTCTGCCGTGGCTGTGGGCTGGCCTTTTGTACTGGGCTCCTACCACTTGCCACCTTTTCCTGCCTACAAAGAAATCCACAGCAGTCACGATGAGACCTCTGTTGAGCTTGCTCACTTCCCCTCTCTCACTCACTCATTCTGTTTCTCCCATCACTGCAGGGTGCCCTTTTGTACTGGGCTCCTGCCTGCACTGCACCTTTTCCTGCCCACAAAGAAATCTGCAGCTGTCCCGATGAGGAGTTCCGTTGGAGTCGCTCACTCCCCTGTCTCACTCACTCATTCTGTTTCTCCTGGCACTGTAGGCTGCCCTTTTTGTACTAGGCTTCTGCATCTTTTTGCATTTTGTCTGCCCACAAAAGAAATCCACAGCAGTCACAATAGAGCTCCGCTGAGCTCGCTCACCCACTCCCTCTCTCACTTGTTCATTCTGTTCCTCCCACGCTGCAGGCTGCCCTTTTGTACTGGGCCCCTGCATTCATTGCTACTTTTTCTGCCCACAAACAAATCTGCAGCAGTCCCAACAGAGCTCTGTTGGAGATCACTCACTCCCCTACATCACTCGCTCATTCTGTGTCTCCCACTGCTGCTGGCTGCCCTTTGTACTGGGTTCCTGCCCGCATTGGCAGCTTTTTGCCATCAAAGACATCTGCAGCAGTCCTAACACAGCTCTGTTGAGCTAGCTCCTTCCCCTCTCTCACTCGCTCTTTCCATTTCTGCCAGCGCTGCAGGCTGGCCTTTTGTACTGGTCTCCTGCCTGCATTGCTGCCTTTTCCTGCCCACAAAGAAATCCACAGCAGTCATGATACACCTCCGTTGAGCTTGCTCACTCCCCTCTCACTCACTCATTCTGTTTCTCCCAGCGCTGCAGGCTGCCCTTTGTACTGGGCTCCTGCCTGCATGGCACCTTTTCCTGCCCACAAAGAAATCCACAGCTGTCCTGACAGAGCTCCGTTGAGGTCGCTCACTCACCCTGTTTCACTTGCTCATTCTCTTTCTCCTGGCACTGCAGGCTGCCCTTTTGTACTGGGCTCCTGCCTCTGTCAGCATCTTTTCTGCCCACAATGAAATCTGCAGCAGTTCTGACAGAGCTCCGTTGGCTTCACTCACTTCCCCGTCTCACTCGCTCATTCCGTTTCTGCTGGTGCTGCAGGCTACCCTCTTTACTGGGCTCCTGCCTGCACTGCAACCCTTTTCTTCCACAAAGAAATCCACAGCAGTCACGATAGAGCTCCGTTGAGCTCACTCACTCCCCTCTCTCACTCGTTCATTCTGTTTCTCCCACCACTGCAGGCTGCCCTTGTACTCAGCCCCTGCATGCATTGCTGCCTTTCCTGCCCACAAAGAAATCCGCAGCAGTCCCAACAGAGCTCCGTTGAGCTTACTCATTCCCCTCCCTCACTCACTCATTCTGTTTCTCCCAGCGTTGCAGACTGCCGTTTAGTTTGTTTTGCTTTTTCAATTCAAATTTTATTAACAATTTTACACTAATACAGGAGACCGAAACAATAACAATGAGAAAAGCGTTATTACAACATGAAGTATGTTCTGTCCCCTCCTACTCCCTCGTCCCCCTCCCACCCACTACAACAGCATCACCAAGAATCATCCCAGTCATTTATTTTATTTATTTTATTTTATTTAGTTTTTGTTAACTGGGTTAAGTCGCTAGCAAAGCTGACTATTTTCAGGCACGACCGGAGAATACATACATAAAATGAGATGAGATTATTTTTTCAGGGATAAAGTCCAGTTTTATTTTCACCATGGATGCCAGTAACCTGATACAGGTATCCCTTCCACTTAGCCAAAAGTTTTGCACGTAATCAACACTTTCTCAAGGCATAAGGTGGTAGCAGGTACTGCAAAATGAGATGAGATTATACAATACAAAGTATATAGTACAGGTACATAGTATATAGTACAGGTAGGTTATAATACAGATCAAGTCAGACAGTTCTCGAGATAATACATATAGCTATGCAGAGATGACAAAAGTGACATTAGTACATGCAAATAACTGAAACTGGGCTAAGTGGCAGCTATAAAGACATTTTATAGAAAAGCTTGTTTAGAAGTGCAGCAGTGTCTAGGGCAAAATAGGGTGGTTAGCTGTGAGGCATTAAGTGGGATCAAAGCATGTGCAGGGGTCCGGGATAGGTGGTGATATAGTTCTTTTTAAGATTGGGTGGGGTTAGCCTGCCTCAGAGCTGGAGAGAAGGAGTTCCAGGTGGCTGGGGTGGTGCAGTGAAATGCTCTAGAGCCTTTGAAGTAGGACACCTGGGTATGGTGAGTAGAAATTTGTTTGCCGACCATAGTCCGTGGGCAGGTGTCTGTGGTACAAAGTAGAGCTGCAAGGGAGGAGGGTTTGGTTACAGATTACAGAGTCTGTGAGGGTACCTAGGGATTATAGTCAGTAGGCAGTCAGGAGATCCAGCCTAGGTCACTATACAGTGTGCAGTGGTGCTTGAGGCGATGGGAAGAGGAGGCATACTGACATATGTTCTTATCGCGACATCCCATTTATGGAGAGTAGTCTTATGGGCATTAGGAAAAGTGAAGACACCATATGTCAGCGCTGGAAGCAAAATACCCTTGGCAATTGCCAATTTGGTGGATGGTGTTAGCATGTGACAAGTCTTATGGGTGATTCCAAGTTTGGCATTTGTTGCTTTACAGGTTGACTGGATGTGCAGACTGAAATCAAGGATTTATCAAGGAGGACTCCCAGGTATTTGAAGGATGTGACACAGTTGATGAGAGACCCCTCCCAGAGTCATGGACAAGGAGGGGTTCCTTACAGGCCCTGAGTTTGGGGGAGTGCCAAATAGCATGGCTAGGGCCTTTTTGTGTTGAGGATGAGCTTATTAGCATTTAGCCATGTTTGCACATTCCTGAAATCTGAGGAGAGTTTTTGTTAATGATGTTAACTTTGTCAGCGCTGGAGTAGAGGATGAGATCATCAGCGTATAAGATAGCTGAGCAGGAGATTATAATCCATGTTGTTGATGTACAGCGAAAGAAGGGTCTCAGGATGGAGCCTGGAGTACTCCAATGTCAATGCTGGTCACATCCAAGAGAGTGGAGTTGAATTTAACAAGTTGTAAACTGTTTGATAGGTAGTTGTTAAACCAGTCAACTACTGAGGATGAGAAGTTAAGTCTATGCAGGGTTGAGAGAAGCAGGGGATGATCAACAAGATTGAAAGCTTTGGTAAGATCGATAAATACTGCTCCAGTGAGTAAGCCTTTGTCCATGTTGCAGAGTACATCGGTGGAGAATTTGAGAAAAGCGGTTGAGGTACTGTGCCATTTTCTGAAACCATGCTGAGTGTCTGAGAGAAGGGTTGTTCTGTGAGACAGTCAATGGTTTGGGTTGCAACAAGCTTCTCCAGTAGCTTCGTTTAGCACAGAGAGGATGGCTATGGGCCTGTTGTTGTTGATATCCTTTAGGTCTCCTTTTTAAGGATAGGCGTAACTCTTCCAGAGATCTGGGACAATGCCGAGAGAGAGACAGAGTGAAAATCTTGGCCAGTGGCGAGGCAATCAATGGTGCCACTAGCTCAGGAGTCATGGCTCGAGGAATCTGAGCCAGAGCTAGTGTTGTCGGATATGTTTTGCAATAGCCTTTGGACCTCGGATCAAGATATGGCTTTAAAGTGGAAAGGGGGTAGTAGTTAGTTGGCAGTGGTCAGCACCAGATGCAGATCTCTGGGGTGTGCAGTAAGGCTGATATGCTAGGGAGGCAAAGCAAAGGATGAGGTGTACTGAGACAGGTCCATGAATAATCTGTTAAAGGCATTTGCTATAGTGGTTGAGTCGTTGCAATGTACACCATTAGGATCATAGCCCCTGAGGTTGATGACTGGTAGCCCCAAGAAAGGCCTTGATGTGTGTCCAGAATTTTCTGGGTCACCAGCAGAGTTTGTGAGCAGTTACTTGCAGTAGATGCTCTTTGCTGTTTTAATTTGTTTTTACAGGTGCTTTGAGAGGCTCTGTAGGTATTGTAATCCTCCGGTAGTCTGGACACTTTATACTTCTTCCAGAGTTTGTCCCATGTGTACAGGTTAGCCATCAGGTCCTTGTGCAGTCATCTTGTTTGTTTACCCCTGACCCTTCTGGTGACCTTAGTATGTTTATCCTGAAGTGCTGTGAAATTATCAATGAAGATATCAAGGGCTATTTGAACATCATGGGAGTGATAGATGTCAGACCAGTTGATACAAGATACATCATAGAAGCTTCCACATCCAGTTTGGCAAAGCTGGTAATTGTGATGTAGCATGGAGGGATGGGGAGCAGTCTCTGGGCCATACACAGAAAGTGAGGAGTGGCCTGTGATAGCATCTGCCAAGATGCCTGCGGTTTGCACATGGTCAAGGTGATTCACCAGTATCCAGTCTATGAGGGTGGAGGTAGTTAGAGAAGGGTGGTTCTAGTGGGTTCAGTTAAGACATTAAGACACTTCAGTTAACTAAGACATGTTATTATTATCGCCACCAATAGTAATTAGAGTGTGTAAGGGATCCCAGACTCACATATACTCTCCGTTCATTACAGAGGCTTTCTCTGTTCTGAGATTAGCTAGAATTAGCTAGAATTTCATGAAGCCATTCTTGATAAGATGGACAAATATCATCCTTCCAGTGCTTGAGGATGACTTTTTAACAGACAAAGTTATCATGGAAATATGAAATCTCAGGGTGGTAACATCAATAGGGATAAGTCCCTAGCAGACAGACATCCGGGTAAAGCAATCCTGAAGACCCAACAAGGGGTCCAATTTGGTCTTAATAGAATTCCCAAGGTGGTTATCTTAGGACATTGCCAAAAAGTGGAGAAGTGTCCCTTTGTCTTGGGAACATCTAAAGCACAAATCCAAGTCTAGAAGACCCCAACTAGCAAGTTTTGGGGAGTATAATAAAGATTATGTAAAATATGGTATTGCATGAGCCGTAGTCTGTCCTGCAACACACAAATAGCAGTACCACCATAATACAGGCCAGTCAAAGGTATATTGGGGAAAAGTGAGGACCAATATTTAGTGGGACCATAGGAACCTCCAAATCGCTAATGAAAAAGGGCCTGGTATAGTTTCAAAATTATTTTAGGAGGACTTAACAACGGAATAAGCTCTGGTAGGAAAGAAAATGCTGGGAGATGGGGAGGAATATTGCCCCATGTTCTAGCAAGAAGGTGTTTAAGTTGGAGGAACTTGAAGTGGCTAGATACTGGAATATTAAATTTCGAGATTATCTTGGATATGGAAAGCCAGGACCCTTCACCCTCAAGGAAAGTAGATAAGATCCCTTCTCCAGCTGAGGCAACCACTTAGAGGGAATTCTCTGTTTGTTTATTAAGAAAGACGGTGAGTTCCATATGGATTGAGATAAATCGAGATGAGGTTTGTAATGCAGAAAAGAACATAGTTGAGTGTGTATTCTTAATGAAGTTGCTAGCATTGGACATTTTCGAATATCTTGTAGGAAGAAGTAGGCTGCCATTTTGTATGGGGCTCCTGCCTGTGTTGTCGCCTTTTCCTGCCCACAAAGAAATCTGCAGCAGTCCCTACAGAGCTCAGTTGAACTCGGTCACTCCCCCAGTCGCTCGATCCTAATCTGTCCCAAACACTGATTTCTGACAGCGACTGTGGTATTCTACACGAAGCCTTGGAAACACATTTTGGACAGGATGTGAAAAATGACAGCTGTACTGTTCATAAGGAGGCGTGAACAAATGCCAGTGTTGAAAATCTGGCGTGAAAATATTACTAATTTGCAAACTTGCAAGGTGCATGGAACCTGCACAACACACGCTAGTAACACAGTCATTATATGGAGTTTCATCACAAAATTTTCAACATAGGCATTTTAGGACCTCTGCTCATGAGCAGTGTCAGTGTGATTTTCTTAATATGTCCCGAACACTGATTTCCCACAGTTACCGGCGCTATTGTGCGCCAGAAGAGTGAAAACACATTTCAGCCCAGATGTGAAAAATGACAGCTGCACTGTTCATGAGGAGAGTGTGGAAAGTGGTAATGCTGAAAATCTGGAGTGAAAATATTGCAAAGTTGCTAAGGTACCGAATGTGAAGTGGAAACTGCACAATGAACATTTGTAAGACACTCATTTTATGGACTTTCATCACCAAATTTTCAACATAGGCATTTTAGGACCTCTGCTTATGAACAGCCTCAGTCATTTTCATAATGTGTCCCAGACATGGATTTCCCACAGTGACCACGCTATTCTGTGCCTGAACTGAAAACACTTTTGGCCAGGATGTGAAAAATGACAGCTGTACTGTTCATAAGGAGGTACAGAAGAATGGCAATGTTGAAAAATCTGGGTGAAAATATTATTAATTCATGAAGCTACGAGCGTGGTGCAAACTAAGTAAATACACGCTGTAATACAGTCATTTTATGGAGTATTATCACCAAATTTTCAACATAGGCATTTTAGGACCTCTGCTTATGAACAATACCACTGTCATTTTCTTAATCTGTCCTGAACACTGATTTCCCACAGCGACTGCGCTATTCTGCGCCAAGTGTGAAAACACATTTTGGCCAGGATGTGGAAAATGACAGCTGTACTGTTCACAAGGAGGTCTGAAAAATGGCAATATTGAAAATCTGGTGTGAAAATATTACAAATTCACAAAGTTAAGAGCCTGCATAGCAACTGCTCAAATCACACTAGCAAAACAGTTATTTTTTTTATTTTCCCACCAGATTTGCAGTATAGACTTTTTGAGACCCCACCTTATGAACACTGGCACTGTCATTTCATTAATCAGTCCTGAAAGGGGATTCCATGCAGTGACCGTGAAATCACCTTTCAGGGTCAAATAACACCATGACAGTGCCAGAATTCATGAGGAGGGGTCCCAAAATCCCATGTTGAAAATGTGGTGCCAAATTCCAAACAACATCTGAGATATGCATCAAAGTTGAAAAAACCCTATTTATTCCATTATGCAGCTTACGGTATTTCCCTCAGTTCACGGTGGCTTTGAAAAGTGCAGGCGTGTTCCCAGTCCAAGATTGTTGCACCGGACTCCAGAGGTAAAATATGGGGTGAGGGGGAGTGGGGAGGCAGGGTGCACAGTGGGTGGGCACAGGTTGTGGGAGGAGGGCAGGGAGACTTCGAGGACTGATTCCTTTTTCACAGGTTAAAAAAAAAGACATAGCAGGACCGTTTTGATTTTACAGGGGCATGTGGCACACTGGAGTGGGCTCCCAGCATGCCAATGGAGTCTTTTTGGGGTGCAGCTTTAACCGATGGGGGTTGGGCACCCCGTTGGCATACAACAAAGGGGGGTGACATTATGCCAGTAGGATTGGGCACTTGTCGGTGAGATAATAAAATACGAGGGGTTACATAATGCTGACGGAGGGTGGGCTTCCCCATCAGCAACATAAACATTGGGGCACTGAAGCCGATGAGGTTGGGGCCCCGTCGGTGAGCTAAACATGGTGGGGGGCACAAGCTGTTGGGGATTGGGCACCCACTCGGTGGGGGGTGTATTATTTGTGAACACTGGCAAGCCACCGCCATGTTCACAAACAATATCAGTGTTTCAGGTTCCACCCTGCAATGACAGGTCACCCTCATTGCAGCGAATGGCTGATGCTGCAATGAGGCAGCCCCTGATTGCAGTGGCTAAAATTTACAAGTTGGTGGCATGCTGGCTGAACTAGTGTCAGCAGCAGTGTGCCACAGCATTGAGGAAGTGGGCCAAACCTTTAAAGGCTGTGGGGCATTAGCCACAACAGTGCCGCATCTCACAACCTGCTTCTGGAGAAAGCTGCGCAATATGTTTCTTCGCATGCTTCAATCATCATAAAACAGTTACAAGGAATGATGTTTTTCTGGCAAAATACACAATTTCAGATATCAGGTAGAACAACTGTAATGAGAGCAGTTTGATAGTGCTTATGTGATTGGTTCAAAAATAGTTATTTGTCTTAGTAAGGAGAAGGTTTACCTTTAAGGGTCTGCAGTGGAGAAGGGAGGCCATCCCAAACTGCTAGCCAACAAGCAAAAGGTCATCAGAAAAAATCCTTTAACTTTTCGCACTATTACATCATAAAAGTCTAACAACAATAAAGAAAATAAGTAAATAAATAAATACAGGAAGACTAATCAGGTACATCTGGGGAATGGTGATTATACTATACTTATTTCATCTGTATGGTTCCTCTTTAATTGTTATAATTAATTAATAGGTGTTTTATATTTCTGTAGACAGGAAGAACATAATGAGTTAGTCAATAATTTAATATATATAGGTAATTTTATGAATCAGTAGGGAGGAGGAGAGTATCTGATACTTATAGAGAAACTGAATCTCAATATATTTCTCATCTGACCCATCTGTTAATAAATTGATCTTTACTGTTCTGTACAGCAAAGGTAATTCTTTCCATATTCTGAATGTGGTGAATTATTTCAACCCAGTCTGCCAACTGGGATGGAGTGTCTTGCAGCCATTTTCTAGTGGTTGATTTGTATGCTGCTATCAATAGTATTGCCCATAAATATCTTCCTCTTTACCCACAGTTTCTGTGGGGGCCAGACCAAGCAGCAGATTCTCTGGTCCAAGCTGCATTGTGATAACAAATATTGCCCTTAAATGGTATTTGATCTGGTTCCCGTAATTTAATAAGATGGGGCACTCTCAGAAAACATGGGTATAATCTGCATCTTCTTCCCCACATTTCTGCCAACATATCACACAGGACAAATGACCCATATGCTAAAGCAAGGTATATTGGTGTAGAAATAATCATCATATTCAAAAGAAGTATTATGAACACTGCAGCAATTTAAATTCTGACTTAAGGAATACAGTCCCATTGGTAATGATAAGGGAACCCGATTTAGGATCTTTACTTTTACAGAGGGTTTCAGTTTTAGGTCCTGATTTCAGCAGAGGTCTAAAATAATACCTAAGCAATTGCATTGTGTGACAACATTTAATGCCCTAATATACAGCATGATAATAGCCATTGAACCAGGAACTGACTGTAAATTTATTTATTTTTGGTAACGGATAAGGCCCACTAGGCACAAGTGCCTGTGTTCAGGGGCAACCTGGGAGCACTGGGAGGTTATGACTTGCTTAGAGTCACACAGTATGCAAGTGGAGGTTGTGGGAATCAAACCCAGGTCTGTTTGATGTACCAAGCTCATTCACAACTCGTTACTCTAACTTCTGTTTCTATGTGCTTGTCACAGAAGGAAGCAGTGAAGTGGAAAAGCAAATCATTAATTCAGCTAAGAGAAGGTGCCAGTGTATTTGTACCCACTAATATGCTTTATTGTGATTGGCACAGTGTCAGTACTGGCAAGGCACGCCACCTATCTCCCTCTCCTTAACACACACACACCTGTACCTTTATGGCCCCAGTGGTATGTTGTTTTGTTGCTTTGTGGTCTGATGGCCCAACTTTCGGCAGTCTGCTCTAAAGGTAGAATTCTCATGTCTATTGGTATCCCCTTCCCTATCCCCAGCCACCCCTTCCTTCCTTTCAAGTGATCTGCAGCCCATAGTTGTTCCTTCCTGCAGACTGTTGTGCTTGTCCATGGCTGTGTGCCCCCAACACATGCTTGTAAAAGTTATTGAGGGGGGAGGGTGGCAGGAGGCTGCAAACAGGCTTCCGTGAGCTGTCATGCCTTTCTGAATGGTCCTGCAGGCCATTTGAATGGTACTCACACCCCTTTCCATCACAGTTGTAATAACTTATGTGGCCATTTGGAAAGGATGTGCAATCTTGAACTAGGAACTAGGAAACTGGAGGAAGGCACTATCTTGCTTATATTCTTAGGGAAGTATTTTTAATTGTTTCACTGGTTTTGCTTGTTTGACTCAAGAAGGGGTTTGTAATACTACTAATCGTTTTGTACATTGTTACTTTACATACAGAGTGATTACAATACTGCTGTTTTTTCTTTTCTGTGAATCTGGTGCCTTATTTGAAGCTTGATAGTATTTTGGTGACTTTTTGCAACAAGCATTTAAGTTTTCACTGGTGACTTCTTTCATTCCTGCAGTCAGTCAGGTGTGTTAGAGCCAGACAAAGCCTCAGAAAGTTCAAACTGGATTGCTCTGATTGTCCTCACAGCACAGAATAGGTGGATTGCCCAAACCCTCCCCCAGCTAATCTAGCTTTATGGGGTTAGGCATGAAGGTGTGACAACTTCCTGCTCAGGCACAAAACAGGGTGGGTGTGCCACAGAAGACAGCCAGGCAGTGCTGCATAAACTTGGAGGATATCTTCTTGTGATTGCTATTGTAAAAAAAAAAAAAAAACATGGCGGTCCTACTACATAGTCTCTAGGAAAGGATACACTGCTAAGGGAAGTGAGGTTCCCTAATAGCGAAAAATTAACATACACAACTTCAACAGGGAAGAATAGAGACATGTGAAGTGGTGCACTGCATTAGGTGTGGGTGTGGTGCAATGCATTAGGTGTGGGGTGGCGGACTTCAGGAGACATTCTGTAAGCTGCAACACTGCTCTGTTGCAGATACCTCTCTGCTCTGAAGGAGGAGGATGCCCGTCTCAGGCCATTCTGGCAAGGAGTAGGAAACCTTCTACCCCAAGCAGGACCTGGCAGAGATAGGAAATCTCCTCTCCCACCCAGGGACCACCAGAAGCTGCTGCTGCTGCCTCAGAAGTTGCCAAGAATAAGGAGTGGTTGGACTACGGTGGGTTCAGGGAGGGTGAGGGTGGTGGAACAGAGGCACATCCCTCAGTTGTACCTCTTCACAATTCATATGCCTTCCTGGCAAAACATTATTCCTCTATGGAGGCACCCGTAGTGGAGACCAAGGAGGATGCTGGGGGCCTCCACAAAGGTGACCAACAGGAGGATGGCATAGGATCCCACAGGAAGAAACAACTCCTGGTGGAGGACTCAATTGTTAGGGGGTAGGAAATGGGGAGGGAGGGAGAGGGAGGTAAAGTGCCTGCCTGGCACCATGGCATAGAGGGACAGTAGAGTGAATCCTCAGGATCGTGGGAACAGATGCATGGAGAGGGAACTGGATGTCATTGTCCACCTAGGGATAAATTACCTAGCTGGGAATGGGATCAGAGTTGTGCAGGAGGAGCTTGTGGAGTTGGGGAGGGCCTTAGACATGTAGAATGAATGGTAACCTTCTCAGAAGTGCTGCCTGTCTATGGCATGGGTGAGGCTAGGGTACTCCGCACCCTGGGATTCAATGAATGATTGAAAAACTGGTGTGGAGCACAGGGTTTTAATTCATTGTGGACTAGGTGTCCACCTGTGAGGAAAAAGGACTATACTGGCACAATAGTCTGCATCTGTCCGTGAGGGAACCAGGATCCTATGTGATTGGTTTAAATGCTTCATTGGCAAGCTTTTAACTAGCCAAGGGGGCTCTGAAAAGGAGCAGGGAATTCCAGCCTCCCCACAAAACAGTTAGTTAGAAGGTTAACACCAAGGTGGAGAGGTCAATAGGAGGCAGGGCAGGGGTAAATGGAGAAAAAGGCGAAGGCACTAAGTACAGGGATGGATCTAAAAGGGTAATGCCATCAAAAAATGGAGGGTGATGGGTACCAATGCCCATAGTCTGAGTAAAAGCTTCCTGAACTAGTGGCCTTGAAGGAAGATGAACACCTGAAATCATGGCAGTCACAGAAACCTGGTCACAGAGAACCATGACTGGGGTGTCAACATACCTGGGTACACAGTCTACTGGAACTCACTCAGGAAGAGCAGTCTTTGACCTGGTACTCTCAAACAGGGGATGGTGAGAGGATCTTGGATTTAGAAGTGGGTAGCCATCTGGGAACAAGTGACCACCAGACAGTATGGTTCACAATAAACACAGCCATAGAGTCAAGCCATACAAAAAGCAAGGGTACAGGACTTTCGAAGAGTTGACTTTGGCAGAATGGGAAAGTGCCTAAGGAATGCACTAGCAAAGGGAAGGAAGGAGAGTGGAGGAACAATAGGAAAAATCAAAACTGCTATTGCAGAGACATAAGCCTTTGATGAAGAAAATAAACCAAAATGAAGGAAAAAATCACAATGGTTCTCAAAAGAGGTGGTGGGGAAGGTTAGGGAGAAAAGATATCATTCAGAAAGTATAAGGAATCATAGAAGGAACAGGACGTCAGTTAAAGCAGAAGGAAGTGGGGAAGGCAGTCAGAATAGCAAAGGCCCAAACTGAAAAAAATAACCAACTTAGTTAAGAAGGATAAACCTTTCATAGGTACATAATTGAGGAAGAAAGACCAAGAGAGGATAGTAAGGCTTAATACAGGGAGGGGGCAGAGGTGACAGTGAAAAGGCAGAGATACTGAATGAATACTTTTGTTCAGTATTCACTAAAGAAGAGGAGGAGACATGCCTAAATGAAACAATACAAGCACTCTGTATAGGGGCAGCGATACTGGTCCATTCACAGAAGAAAGGGTCCTAAAAGAACTCCTAAAACTCAAGCTGGACAAGGCAATGGGGCCTGATGGGATTCACCTCAGAATTCTAAAAGAACTAAAGGGAGAACTAGTAACACCACTGACTACTCTTTTAGCAAATCATGGGAGGATGGTGTGGTACCTGAGGATTGGAGGAAGCGGATGTGAGTCCCTTCACAAATGTGGGAGCAAGGCATAGGCAGGAAACTACAGACCTGTTAGTTTGACCTCAGTGGTAGGAACAATGATGGAATTACTCCGAAAAGAAAGAATTGCTGAGTATCTAGAGGCTAGTGGGCACAGGACCCAAGGCAGCATGGATTCACCATGGGAAGGTCATGGCAGATGAATTTAATAGATTTCTTTGACTGGGTGACCAAAGTAATAGACCAAGGAGGGGCTGTGGACATGGCCTACCTAGACTTTTTGCAAGGCATTTCACACAGTCCCACAAAAGATTGATAAACAAGTTATTCAGCCTGGGATTGGATCCCAGGGTGGTAGCCTGGTAAAAATTGGCTGGACAACAGGACACAGAGGGTATAGTTAACGGAGTCCATCCAAAGAAAGGGGGTTACTAGTGGGGTACCACAGGTTCAGCATAGGGGTCGGTCCTCTTTAATGTCTTTATAACAGACATTGCAGAGGGACTGGAAGGAAAAGTATGCATCTTTGCAGATGACACAAAGATCTGCAACAGTGTTGATACACAAGGGGTGTGTGGAAAGGATGAGAAGGGGCTTGGCAAGGTTGGAGAAATGGTCAGAAGTATGACAGCTTAGATTCAATGCAAAGAAGTGCAAAATAATGCACCTGGAAACAAAAACCCAGGGAAAAGTACACAATAGGGGAGGTACTAACATCGACTAAAATGGAAAGGAACCTGGGGTAGTTATATCAGATGACCTAAAGGTAGGCAGGCAATGTAAGAAGGCAGTATGGAGGGCTGGAGGGATACTGGATGCATAGACCCACAAATCCACCAAACTGCCTCAAGATCTCTTTATCTACCGCTCATTCAGAAACTCCTGCACTAAGGCCATCTGGCTTGCCAAAACAGATAATTTCAAATCCACTTTCAACTCAAATATAAATAACCCTCTAAGTTCTGGAAGGTGGTCCAGTTCCTCTTCTCCCCAAAATAAGCTACCACATCCTGGCATCAAAATGAACAACCAGCTCATAGTCGAACCACCTGCTGTAGTGGCAGAATTTAATTCCTGTTTTACAGCCTGTGCCTCAGCTCTGCTAACCTCCCTATCTTGCCACATACATCCCCAGCTACACCTACCCAACCCCCACCAGAACTGCCAGCCATGAGTTTCTCCTTTTCTCCCATCTCTCACATGACACCCTACATGCTGCCTCTCTCTAAACCCTACAAAAGGCAACTTGTCTGATGGCCTGGACCCCAAGCTACTCTACCTTTTGCCCTTCCTATCTCGATCTCCCTAATTGATCTACTCAACT
This sequence comes from Neoceratodus forsteri, assembly GCA_016271365.2. Taxonomy (NCBI): domain Eukaryota; kingdom Metazoa; phylum Chordata; order Ceratodontiformes; family Ceratodontidae; genus Neoceratodus; species Neoceratodus forsteri. The sequence goes on from CM057456.1 coordinate 1,234,640,309, forward strand.
TATCTTTCCTCACTGCCACTGTACCTAATGCCTGGAAGCATGACATTGTTCTTCTCTCTACCTAAAGGGTGGTGACCCCTCTGCTCCAGGGAACTATCACCCCATCTCACTTTTACTTACCCTGGCTAAACTTCAGGAACTCCTGGTTCTCTCTCAACTATCCTCTTTCCTAGATGATGACTCCTTTTCACTCCATTCCAGTCTGGATTTCAGAAGAGCCACTCCACCACAACCTCCCTACTTAGGCTTACTGATTCTATCCTTTCTGCCATAGATAGCGGCCATATCACATCTGCCATCTTTGTCGACCTTGCCAAGTCATTTGGCACTGTTTCCCACCCTCCTTCTTGAGACTCTCTCCTCAGCTGGCCTATCCCAATCAGCCTGTAACTGGTTTAAAGCCTACCTAGTAGGAATAACTCAATCAGTTAAAATAGCTGATTCCACATCCTCACCACTGCCCATTTCAACTGGTGTGCCTCAAGGCTCCATACTTGGCCCACTTTTATTCTCTAGTTTCCTAAATGACCTGCCATCAGTATGTGCCTCCTCCTCTATCCATACGTACACTGATGACAAAAGGCTCATTGACGTCTGGCCACCTCTCCCTCTGATGTATCCACCAGCCTCCAGCTCAACTTCAGTAATGTTCAGTGCTGGTTTAAATCACATCAGCTTTTTCTGAACACCAAGAAAACAGTCTCCATGACCTTTAGCACAATGCAGAGACTCTCTAGGCTTCCCTTCTACCACCTTCCACACCCTGGACGGACCACACTTGAGGATGCCACCTCTTTCAGATATTTAGGCATTTGGCAACCAACACCTAAAGTTTTCTGACTATTTTAATGCCATCCTGAAGAAACTGTGCCCTAAGCTTGGTGCCTCTATAGGAACTGCAGCTGCTTACATCTGTAGGTTAGGCGTGACCTTGTTCAGAAAGTGATTCTCCTATTTTCAACTATTACGACATAGTCTATTGTGCTGCTCCTAAGTCTTCCCTATCCAGATTGGATTCCCTTTTCAATGCTTTTTGTCACTTTGCTCTTGACTCTCCTCCCCCGTACCCACCGCTGCTCTCTCTACTACTCCCTTACTTTTCCCACCCTGGAGTGCAGATGACTCTTGCACTGAGTGAAATTTACGACCAAATTCTGATTGGTTCTCTCTCCTCTTACCTGTCCTCCTCCCATTCCAGTCCACCTCCCCACACCATTCTCTCAGATCCACTGACTCTAACACTCTGGCTATTCCAAGAAATACTACTACAGGCAGCCAAGGTGCTTTCCCTTATCACTTCCAACACTCTGGAAGGGAGGTCAGTAAGGGAAGCCAAAGCTCAGACAGAAGAACACATTGCAAAATCAGTGGGTAGAGGGGACAAAACCTTTACAGGTACATATGAAAAAAAAGAAAGACAAAGGAAGGATAGTGAGACTGAAGGGGAGGATGGGAGCCACGTGGAGGATGACAACAGTAAAGCTGACATATTGAACAGGTATTTCTGCTCAGTCTTTACTGAGGAAGAGGAGGGTAATGGGTCTGAAGGGAGTACAAGGGGTGAGAATGGTGCAGAAATGGACACAAGTCCCTTTACACGAGAAAGGGTCCTGAAGGAACTGGAAGTAATAAGAGTTAATAAAGCAATGGGGCCAGATGGGTGCACCCCAGGGTCCTTAAAGAACTAAGAGAGTGGTGACTGAACCTCTGGCTATCCTGTTTAGCCGATCACTGGAAACAGGGAGATACCCAAAGACTGGAGGACAGCAGATGTAGTCCCCTTATACAAAAGTGGGAACAAAGAGGAAGCAGGAACTACAGACCAGTCAGCCTCACCTCGGTAGTGGGGAAGATCATGGAAGCACTACTGAAGGAGAGATTGGTGGAACATCTGGTTGTCAATGGACTACAGGACCCAAGGCAGCATGGTTTCACCAGGGGAGGTCATGTCAAACCAACCTCATTGAATTTTTGACTGGGTGACTAGGGAGGTGGATCAGGGAGGGCAGTGGACATGGCCTATCTGGACTTCAGCAAGGCCTTTGACACTGTGCCACATAGAAGACTATTACACAAACTGGGAAATATGGGTGTGAGCAGGACAGTAGTGTGGTGGGTAGGTAACTGGCTGGGTGGCAGGACACAGAGGGTGGTGGTAAATGGCTGTCACTCCACAGAGGAAGAGTGATCAGTGGGGTACCACAGGGATCAGTGCTGGGACCGGTCCTATTCAACATCTTCATCAGTGACATGGCGCAGGACCTAGAAGGCAGAATTTCACTGTTCGCTGATGACACAAAGCTCTGTAACAGAGTAGACACACTAGAGGGTGTAGACAGAATGAAGCGACCTGCAGAAACTTGAAGAATGGTCAGGGTTTGGCAGTTGAAATTCAATGCAAAGAAGTGCAAGATAATTCATATAGGGCACAAAACCCTGGCACAATATATCAGTTGGGGGTGAGGATATAGCATGCACCAAGCAGGAAAGGGATCTTGGGGTTATCATCTCTGATGACCTCAAGGTAGGGAAACAGTGTGACAAGGCAGCAGGTAAAGCAAATAGGATGCTGGGATGTATAGGCAGGGGCATCACCAGCAGGTAAAGGGAGGGTCATAATTCCTCTATACAAGACACTAGTGAGGCCCCACCTGAGTACAGTGTACAGTTCTGGAGACCATACCTACGTAAGGACATAGACAGGGTAGAGAAGGTTCAGAGGAGGGCAACAAAGATGGTGCATGGATTGCATCACAAGTCCTATGAAGACAGGTTGAAGGAACTGAACATGTACTCCCTGGAGGAGAGGAGGGAGGAGGAGATATGATAGAGACATATAAGTATCTTACAGAGAGGAACAGGGTGCAGGAAAACACTATTTTTAAGCGAAAAAGATGTTCCAGGACTAGAGGGCATGGGATGAAGTTGGAGGGAGGACAATTCAGAGGAAACATGAGAAAGAATTTCTTCACAGAATGGGTGGTGGACAAGTGGAACACCCTGCCAGAGGAAGTGGTGGGGGCTGAAACAATCAGGATTTAAGAATGCATGGGATAGACATAAAGGAATTCTGGAGGTCAGGGGTGAGGGCAACAGACTTCTAGGAAAACAAACTGAACTTACAAGCTCAAATGGGCAGACTGGGTGGGCCATAGGCCCCATCTGCCGACACTGTCTATGTATCTATGTATCTATGGAACTCACTGCCTATGCCCCCCGACCTCTTCATCCCCTCTTCCATCTCCCAGGCCCTACACAACTTTTACTCCTCAAACTGCACTTGTCAATGAAGTTTCTGCTGTATTTCACAATGTTTATTGCACTTCAAGTATATTTTGCTTTGTTGTAGTATTTGTATAACCTTTCTTTCATTTCTACCTATGTTTATGTCTTATCCAACAATTTTTACATATGTGCAGTCACTTTATGTGCACTGTTTTGCTATGTATATGTCATACCAAACTGTTATTGAAAATGTACTGTATTGCCTATGTTCCCTCTTCCTCTCCCCAGGATGCACTGAGAGATGAGCAACTTGTTGCTCAGCATGTTTTCTGGTGAAACTGTTCAATAAATAAATTAATAAATAAATAAAATAGGGACAGGCTTCACCAGTAGAAAACAGGAAGTTGTCATCCCTCTGTACAGACAGTTTGTAAGACCCCATCTGGAGTAAAGCATGCAGTTCTGGAGACCCGTCTCCAAAGGACATAGACAGGATGGATGCAGTCCAGAGAAGGAGAACCAAAATGGTGCAGGGTCTACACAGAAACCATATGAGGAGAGACTAAAGAAGCTTAATACTGTATATATACCCCTTGAGGAAAGGAGGAGAAGGGGACATGATAGAAATCTTCAAGTACCTCAAGGGAATTAACAAAGTCAAGAAGGTAGCAACTTTCAGAAAAAGAGATGTGCAAGAACAAGAGGGTACAGTTTGAAGATGGGGGTGGCTCAGGGGCAACATGAGGATGTATTTTTTCACAGAGAGGATGGTGGATGCATGGAATGGCCTTCCTGAGGAGGTTATGGGGTCACAAAACAGTGGGGAATTCTAGAATTCATGGGACAGACATAAGGCAATTATAGTGTGGGGGAGGAAGTAGGCTGTTGGTTAACTAGGATTTGAAGCTTATCCAATAGGTAGGAAATGGGTAGAAGGGTGGGCCAAGTGTTCCTTATCTGTCTTCAAAGTCTATGTTTCTCTAGGCTATACTGCCAGGTGCTAAGATCTAAATAACATAGATTTAGTCTTATTGATATTGAACATGAGGTGATTTATGTCACAATATTGTTATATAATGTAAGTAGAATGTTATAAACCACTGAAATCCATCTTTCCCTATGCTGTTATCCCATCGTTAACCACAGTTCCATACTGTTAACCTATGGATGCTATGTGCATCAATGGGTTTACAACACGGAATGAAGTCACGTGGTTGGCAGTAAGCTAGTGCTGCTGCACAAATGTTTAAAATTCACTTTCTCCCCAAGCGAGTAGAGATGCAGCGAATTTAAAATTTGCTGGTGAAGCAGCGGTGGAGCACTTCACGTTGCCTCCGCTCGTGGAGTAAGGCAGTAGAAGTGCTCACCATGCCTTGTCATTACCACTTGCGTTGGGCTGAATGACAACGCGAGTAAAGCGAAGTCATTGTTTTTAATGGACTTACGTTCCTCATTAGGATGCTAAGTGATCCAATTGGTGTTTCAGATTTGGCAGCCCCCACATCACATGGCTTACAGTACTGTAAGTCACATGCTCTTTAGCTAGACAGGAAGAAAGTGAGTCACACAAGCAGACACTTTTACTTTCTGCTGTGCAGAGAGAGAGTAGTGTGTTTGTGACTGCTGATACTTTCAGATCAGAGTGAGGAGGAGATTTAAATTTTGATTTAGACCCAACAGCTTTTGTTTGTCTTTTCTGTACTCTTTTTACTTAATTTGTTCTTTCTGTAAATTTTATTTTCTTACCTTTATAAGTAGTTAGTTGTTTGTCTGTGTCTGTGTGACTGTGTGTGTGTGAGTTGTGTGACAGTGTAAGTAGTGATTGCTCGGACTGAGGGAGCTCAGCAGGAGAGATGGACCAGGGTGAGGAATATCTGGGACGGGGCAGCTCTGGAAGAGCGTGGCAGTGTTCACATCGTACTGTCTGCATGTGTGGAAGGGCATGGGTGCCCATTCCTGTTGGACCGCTCAAAACTTGTGAGTGCCCCCGAGCAGGACCAGCACCACCTCCTGTCCTGACTCTGAGGCAGTTGAACCACCACCACCAAGTCCAGCACCAGGTCCTCTGGAGCAGGATGTGCCTGTTCCCCAGGGCCCAGGTGTGGATCCCATCCCTGTTCAGCACCGTGACCAGCAGGCTTACAATACATCCAAGTAACTGTTGAAAATAATTTATGTTGTGATTCATGGCTGATCGTAAATCGTGATTAGTGACTGCATTTGTGACCGTGATGATGAAGAAACGTGAATGCCTATGGCTGTACTTCTCCAGGCCCGATGAGCTGTAGCTTAAAACTCCCAGACTTAAAAACATGTATCAATGAGTACAATGGTGGGTGGTGAAGCCTGGGGAGATACTACAAAACAGGCTTGCAATACATCCAAGTAACTAGAAAAAATTAATGTTGTGATTCATAACTTGAATGATCGTGAATCATGATTTGTGACTGCATTTGTGACCGTGATGATGAAGAAACGTGAATGCTTACCACCTATGGCTGTACTTCCCTGATGAGCTGTAGCTTAAAACTCCAGACTTAAAAACACATATCAATGAGTACAATGGTGGGGTGGTGAAGCCTGGAGAGATACTACAAAACAGGCTTACAATACATCCAAGTAACTAGAAAAAATTAATGTGATTCATAACGTGAATGATCGTGAATCGTGATTTGTGACTGCATTTGTGACTGTGATGAAGAAGAATGTGATTTGTATCACGAGTGACTCGTGATAATGGTCCTGAACTAAAAACACATATTAATGAGTACAATGTTCATGCAGAATTAAGCACCGCACCTGTCCAGTACTCTGAAGGGAAGCCTAAGAAACAACTGTGACTTAAGTTACAGATGGAGATTAGCCCTAAAGAGATGCAAATGCACAGACAGATTAAGATTGCGCTGTGCACTGAAGAGATGCAGACATAAAGGAACAACACCTAACCAGTGCTCACTATCAGAAATTCAAATCTGGAAAAGAATATCTTTACCAGTTGGGAGAGGGCCGTGCTGAGGGGGCAGTGCACTGTACTGTTGCAGTAACAGTCACTAGTACTAGTACCAGTAAAGATACCACAAAGAAGTATAAAAATTACACAGCTGAAATTATAATGTGGCACAATAAAAGGTGTCTGATTTGATGACACACGTCACACATACTCACACACACACTAAGTAATGCATAGCAATTTGAAAACTTCAGTAGTATTTTCACATATTTAAACAAACTAAAATTATGCACTGCTGCACCACAACAATCAGCAAAGAAATGGCAAGAAATATTGAAAATATTACTGTGTATACATTAAAACAGTTAAACAAGAAAAATATCACCAAAACAGAAAGCACTGTCTTTTCTCCAAGTTAATCTACCTATACCACAGATACACCCTTCCCAAAGCACACTTCCACTGTCTCTCAGTACACAGACTGAATGTTGTACATTAACATACAAAATCCATACACAACAATAAACGCTCAATGATATGAGCACAAGAGGGTTTCCTATAATCGATGAACTAAGTTTCAGCAAAAAATGGCTCAAAAAGGCTTTTTGACAGGTTTTGAAGGTTTGAATTGCAGAGAGCTCTCAGAGCAGATTGTCTCCTACAGCTTTCTACACACTATCCAAAACTGAGGCTATACAGAACAATCTAGAATCCATGTGACCTGAAATCCCATAAAACACTGCAAAATTCGCCTTTGGAGCTTAAAACAAGGAGTAAAGCTAAGTACATTGTTTTCAATGTACTTCTACATGTGCTACTGCTACTTGGGGACGCAAAGAAACTGCACCGGTGTGCACCTATAATCCTCCAAGAGGTGGGCTACCTGGATTAACTCACCTCATGGACAAAAGTGGTCCCAGAGTCGGGATAGCGAACTCATAATCCTGGGGATGTAAACCTTAACTGGATAGTGGTAATGTTAAGCAGTTTGAGCCTCTGCTTGCTAACCTTGCCCTGACCCAGCTCATCCAGGAACCAACTAGGTGGACAGCAAATGGATCCTCCAGCACCTTACTGGACTGGATCATGTCTAACCGTCCTGACAGGATCTCATCAGCGGGTACATTATCTGACTCCATCTCAGACCACTCACCGGTTTCTGTGTATGGAAAATTCCCACCCCAAAATTCCACACAAAATTATGCATGTCAGAAACTACTCTAGATTCGATACTGAGGAATTCCTGGAAGGCCTAAGAGTTACTGACTGGTCTGGGGTGTATGGTGCTGCTGAACCTCGGCAGCAACCTCTTACTTCCTCTCCACCATTGGGGCCTTGTAAGACAAGCATGCTCCCAAGGTCACCCGTAGGGTGAGGGGTCCGCTACCTCTGGTTAAGAGGGAATCTCCAGCCCACATGCGGAGGGAGATAAGTGATGGGCTTGTTCCAAAGGTACCAGTGATCCCATGATTATTCAAAGGTACAGACACCCAGGAACAAGTGCAAAAAGGCCATCAGCGCAGCAAAGAGTGACTTTTGCAAGTCCACCTACTAAGCTCTGCCAGTAATCCCAGGAGGTTCTAGAGAGATATTAAATCCCTTGTCAGCAGATCCTCCCATCCGGGGTTATGGACATGGTCATAAATGAGTCTCCTGCAATAATCCCCATACTATTGCCAACTCCTAAATAATCACTTCTCTGACCTCTCTGCCTCACAACCTCTTCTCACCTGATGAGGCTCTGTCCCACCCCTTCCTCCACTCTGCTGGAGGGTCTCCCTCCTCATCAAATGTTCCACCTCAGGGCTGTATCAGTTCAGGACTTGCAGAAATGCCTAGCTGGCCTCTCCCAGTACTCCAGTCCTGGCCTAGACAACCTGGAACCTAAACTCCTTAAGCTTGGTGCTGCACACATTGCCTCACCAGTAGCCTTTATCTTCAACCTATCCCTTGGTCTGGGGACCATCCAGACATCTGGAAAGGCGAGGATTGTCCCTGTACGAAGCAAGGAAATCCCAAACTGCCTGACAATTATCGGACCAATTGCCATTCTCCCAACCCTTAGCAAGCTCCTTGAAAAGGTAGTGGCTGAGCAGCTTTTGGAATATATCCACTCTCATGAACTTCTGTCCCCAGCCCAGCATGGCCCTCAAGGGACACAGCACTACCACAGCCTTAATCTCAGTTACATCAGTATCCGGACAGCCATGGACCAGGGCAAACCTCTGGTGCAACATTTATTGACCTGTCAAAGCCTTTGATCTCATTGACCACAAACTGCTTGGTGCACAGTTGTGGTCACTTGCCTCTCCCCATGCCATGAAATGGCTAATGGGTTATCTACATGGCAGAAAGCAGCATACCTGCTTCAATAAAGTCCTCTCCGAGCCCCTACCAGTGACCTCTGGAGTGCCTCAAGGCTCGGTACTGGTTCTCTCCTCTTCTCCTCTTCATCAATCAACTACCCATGGTTACTACCAGCTGTAGCGCCACCATGTATGCAGATGATCTGGTAATCCTGGCTCACTCCCAGAATGCCACTACCCTAAACCAGAACCTGACCGATGACTTTAACAGGGTATTGTCATGGGTTACTAGTCACAACTGGTCCTGAACCTGAAAAGACACAGGCTATGCTCTTTGGCTCAATGCTAAAATCAAAGCCTCATCGACCTGCTTACACGTCACCAGCGCAGATGGATCCTCACTACCCATAGTGAACTCCATCAAATATCTGGGGGTAACACTTGACCCCAACCTTGACATGGGTAATCATATCCTTAACATCTGCAGGGCAGCAAACTACAAACTGGGCCTGGCCTATAGGGCCAAGTATAACCTACACCGGCAGCCTCGCTTGCCCTAGCAAGGATGTGCTCCTTCCCTCCCTCAGCTATGGACTGCACCTATTTGCTCACTCTCCAAAGACACATCTCACCTGGTGGTACACTGCTTACAATAACATTTGTCATTTTGCCTTGGCTGCCCCGACTCACCCACCGTTGTGAGCTATATGATAAACTCTGCTGGCTCTCACCAGCTAGATTCCTTGATTTTGGTTTGGGATGCCTCTGGGAAAGTGATCAGAACTAGCACCCCCAGGGTCTGGCCTGGCTTCTGCCTAAACTGAATCCCACCCTCTACCAACTTAGGTCTCCCACATCAGGGATACTCAAAGTCCCTCCTACCCAGACCCTCATGGGGATTGGGACTTTGACATAAGTGCGCCCAGACTCTGGAATTCGCTGCCTGTGGATATCCAAGCTGCCCCTCCTATCTGAGTTTTCAAAATTCCTGTGGGGTTTCCTAAACTAGCATCAGAGTGTGACTGCCCCAAACCTTCCTAGAGTAAAGTGACAAATTGTTTTGTCTGAACCTCCCAGGTGTCTCCATTGAAATCCTGGAGATATTTTCCCCACTGTATCAATGACTTCGACTACTCCTGCCTAAAAGCCTTGGGCATTTTTACACCCATTATTGCTCCACGGTCATAGGCTAACCATGACATATTGCCTTGATCACTTGGTAGAAACTTATACTACCAAGTGTTTCTGTTCTGTCTAATGTGCATATTTAGAAAAATGTGATGAACTGTATATACCTGTCGAAATCCAACTAGCCTGGGGTGTATACGACAGTGTTATAAGTTATATTATGACCAATCCAGCCCTTGAGCTATGCTCCACTCCTATGTATGGTGACCTGTGTATATCTGTCAGTTGAACTAGCTAGTCTAGAGTGTATAATCTGAAATGTGCTTACTACTATATATTTTCCTAGCGTCAAATGATGTATTTCCCACGTTTGTTTACTGTGGCAAAAAACTACTCTCTTTGCCATGTCTCCTTGACTGTTGTTCCTCATGTTGTATTCTCCTGGGTCGTTCTTGAAAATAGGCATAATACTTGTCTAGTGTACTTACCCAGTAAACAAAAGCTAAATAAATAAATAAATACTTTGCCTTAAGAATTGGTGGAGTAGTGGTTTGGGAAGGCAGAGTAATGCAAAGTCATTGTTTTCAATGGACTTGGCGTTACCCATTTAGCATAAAAAGTACCCGCTGCGTTGTGGAGAATTAATGCCTTACTCTGTGGATCATTTCAAGAAAGCAAATTGAGGCCCTTACTTCCACCACCACTACCAGTGAGGTAAATGGCAGCTTCACAGTGCATCAAAATCTCTGTGCAGTCTATAAAAATGGCAGCATCTCTTGACTCAGTAAAATGTGGGTCACCATTAGCTTGTATAATGTAAGTGCCCATATACTATAAAAGCTAATGGGTGGGCATCAGACAGCAACCAAGCGTGTAATCGCTTCTCAAGGTTTCCACAATAATGGTAAACCTCTCAAGCTGTGCTCTCTAGGTCTACCAAGCTGTCATGGAAACATCTCAAAGCGATTACAGTTTGGTTACCATCTGATGCCCATCCATTATCCTCTATATTCTTGTCAGGTGTCTTTGTAAGGTTTGCTGAATAATAGGAAGTGCATTCCCTAACATTAAAACAATTGTGTCATCTGTATGTAGATGTGTATTAATGCCTTTAGGATTTTTTCAATGTCAGTTACATATAAAGAGAAAAAGGATCCCTAAGATCAAGTTTTGGGGACCCAATCTCTATTATGGAAACTATGACTTTGTTTCTGAGACACTGACCAGTTGTTGTCTGTCTGTTTGTTATAGAAAAGTTCCAACATTTTAAAACTGGGGTTTCAATGCAATAATCCATTACCTTATATTGGCTAAAGTCTTTTAATGTAACAAAGGAATGTATTCAGTACATCCACTATGGGAGGAAGGGATAAAATATTATACTAAACAGATGGCCACTGATTCCTTCCACTTCCTGGTCTGCTGGACCCCACCCATGCTCAGACATTTGTGACATCTAACCAGTGGGGGCACGCCACATACAATGCGATGGAGGACATTGTCAGAGCTGTTTTATGTTAATTAACCTTTGATATAATGAAAGCAATCACCAACCAACAGGGCCCTATTAGTTGAGCGATGGCATAAATTTATATCAAATGTTGCTTTAATTAACATAAACAGTTCTGAAAATGTCATCCTTTCACTGTTACATGGTGTACCTTGTGCTGTCACTGGTTAGATGTCACAGAACGCCTGAGCATGGGGCAACAACAGTAGACCAGGAAGTGGAATGGATATGCTGGCCATCTGTTTGCCATGATGCTTGATCCCTTCCTTCTGTAGTGGACGTACTGAATACATTCCTTTGTTACCATTCAAGGCTATCATCAGCTTAAGATCATGAGTTATTCTATTGAAAACCCCATTTAAAACCCTTTTAAAATCTTGGAACTTCCTTTAAGTAGCTCATAAACAAATTTACTAATGAGTTAATCAAGTCTTTGATGTGATAATTTCATGAGTATAATTACATGATTGACACAGTTAAAAGTCTTTTAAAAATTGATGAAAATAGCATTGGTTGGTTATCCCCTGTCAGTGGAAGTCTAGAGGTCATTAATCACCTTTTTAAGCAATTGCAGTACCATGACCATATCTAGGTATGCACAGAATCAGATTAAGGAGCTTATTGCCAATAAGGAAACAGTTCATTTTTGGCTATTTATTATTCCAAAACTTTTGAAACAGAAGACAGTAAAGAAAAGTTATAATTAGCTGTCAAATTATTGATGCCAGGTTTATAATATGGAATGACCAGAACAGACTTCCACTGGCAGAGGAAAAGGCTAGACATACAGTAAGTGATCTGAACAAGGAACCAAGGGAAAGGCAATGATGGGGGCCATATAACTTTGACATCTGTAACATTATCTGTCCAGCCGTCAGGTTTATTTGAATCGGGTCAACAATTCCTTTAATACAGAACTAAGTGTCCAAAGGAAACAGATTTTGAGTAGATTTTGACTACATGTTTGCAGTTATCATAAACTACTAGCCACCAGTCTTTTGCTCTCCAAATTTGATTACAGAAGTTTTTCTTTTCTGTAACTGAAAACGTTTAGTAGATTAAATATGTTTTATAATTCAATTTGCAGATGTGCACTGGAATGTGTAGTTAGGTTCATCACTGTGCTTTCTAAAGGGAATTAAGCTGCCTGTCCTCAAAGGATAACTGTGCTGAATCTGTAAGTCATTTTCAAGTAGATGCTTTTTTCATATTTTTATCTATTTATGTTATTGCTCCAGATTACTGGCATTTTAATAAACACAACTAGTATTTCTGATTAACGCACTGCTGGTAAGTGCAATTTTAGAACTGTATGATGCAGTTTATGTCACCTTTGAGTCGCAGAGCTCCAGAATAGAACATGAATGCATTGCAAAACAATTTGAGTTTTAATAAGGACATAGAGTACATCATACAGTTCCAAATTGGCACTGCCCACCAGAGTGTAAAGCAAAACATCTAGTGAATTTATTAAAAGGCCCCTACAGATGGAACTAAAAACAGGATGTGAATCAGTATTAGGGAAAAACATATTCTACAGAAAACATAGGCTTACAGATTCATAGCAGTTCTCCTTTAGGGATAATTTCAACTATAGAGCTTACATTTTTCTACACAAAATAGTGTTAGATTTAATCCTACATTCTTTGATGGAAATTTTTCAAAGAAGTGCCAACAGATTTTCACCTGAACCCCAAAAGCTTTGTTTTCCACACCATTGTTTGAATCCTACTTTGGACAAACCAATTATAAATATAAAGCTGTCGGTTTTTGTAATAATCTGCTTGAAAGTGCTAGGGTATGAAAAATTGACTATATTAAAACCCCAATTGTACAATAAATTTGTTGTAAGCTCAGATTGCTAATAGTTTACATAATATTTGTTAAGTGTGTGTGTGTGTGTTATGTTATCTCATTACTGGTCACTGTGACAAATGGCAGTTCTGCCCAGCTGCTTACCAGTTAAAATAAATAAAATTGAAAATAAAAAAATGAAAGCTATGTTCATTTGGAGGAGGACTAGTGCCCAATAACTAGCATCAATAAAACAATGTACAAAATGTATTGGCTGTTTTCTCAGTGGTTTTGATAGCAATGCCATAATTGTTAAGGGTAATAGGAATGAAAAGATGAGGTTTAGACTCTGAAGACTTCACTGGCTCATCAGTGCAGCAGTAAAGCTACCACTTGTGATGCTGGTGACTCAGATTCAGGAGCAAGCTTGGGTGGTTGGGGGCTAGCTTGGGGAAGGAGGATTGAGTTTCCCAGGGCCTGTTCTCTTCCATCCGGGTGGAAGAGATGTGTCCCCACAGCATGATCATCTCCAAGGGTGGTTGGGGAAGATTACAGTTGGAGACACCATAAGGTGGGGAAACCACCAGGCACCAGCAAGGCCACTCACAGCTGCATGAGCGTCATTGCACAGCTGGTGTCCTGGGAGAAAACCATAGGAGAAAAAGCCCTGCTCTGCCAAGGATGATAGTAGCACTCCTATTCTCACACACACTACCAACATGGCACTCCATCCACCACATGTTGGTCCTGTACAAGTGGTGGGTATGTGTACATCCATGAGATGGTGGGTGACAGATCTGGAAGGGTGCCATCAAGCCGGGAACAGAGAAAATATTTGATTTAAAAAGTATTGTACATGAACATAATACATTTCCAGAAAGCCCTAGAGTTAGATGATCTACAGCATTTTAACTGATGTGGTTTATTAATGTTCCCATTGCTAAGAAAATGATTAGAGGTATATACTGCATATGCTGTAATATAAATCCTATCAGAATTCTGGTTATTTTGCTGGTCCTCCCCAGGCTTTGTTTCTCAACTTTTTCTGCTTGAGGAGAAAGGGTGTACGACAGCTCATTTGATACTTTAACTCTTCTTACATAAAAGGGGACATGAGAATCACAACAAGCCAGAAAGGTTAAAGAAAAAGACAGGGCAGGATTTTCAAAAGCCTTAGATTGCTACAAGCCCGGTGCACTGAACAATGCGGTGCAGGGACTTGTGGCGATCTAACAGATTTTCTATCCCGTGCAGAATTGCCACAGTTAGACCAACTTTTCTGGTCTAATTTGCAGCAATCGCAGGGGCTGTTTTGTAGAGCTTACACCAGATATTTGGCACAAACTGCTGTAATTTGAGGAAACTGTTGCAACTGCACCCGAGATTGTAAAATTGAGTGCAGTTGCAGCAAAGGGTAGTGCACCTCCAGAACCTAAGTGCTGTGGTGCAGGGTTTGATGCAAGCCCTGCACCATGCTTTGAAAATCCAGCCCTAGGCGTCTTCAAGAGTATGCAGTAAGTCAAGTATGTGTTAGTACTGCTGCAAATAATCGTGTGTAATATTACAAACTCACACATACACTATAATGAAAAGCATCATGGGATGTATATGCAGTTCACCAGGAAAATAGTCTAGTTCTGTTTACAAAGAATGCTTGGTGCCAAAGGTCTTCACATACTTCATATTTCATGTTTGTGCAGAGAACAGCTAGAATATGGAATGCCATACCAGATTACATTGTCGCTAGCAAAACTAAAGAACAATTCAAAGAGAGTTAGATAAGTTAATATGTTTTAGGAACTGAATTGTGCCACCTTGTGGGGAATGGTATAATGGGCCATGGTGCCTTCTTCCATTCCATCACCTAGCATGAAACATACAATCTGCAAAGGTTGACAGCAGAAGACACAAACACATGTAATAACATGCACCTATGATTCATAATCTAAAGAATTTTATCATTTAAATAGAGTTATCCAGAGCTAAAGTTGACCTTTTAGAGTATTAATTGAACTAGACCATCTTCATTGACTCAGAATTGAGGCATTACACCAAAAGATTTATGCAGTCTCCATGAAGTTGTGTAAATTCAGGCACAGTGAGCTGTAACCAGATGTATGGCTCCATGCTCAGCAACAGGTGCATATCAGTGACTAATGTTTTAACCACATTTGATAATTTTCTGGATCCATTTGCAAAATGTATGAACAGTGGAGCCTGGCAGGATACAGTGCAGTTTCATAGACTCCTTCATGACAAAGAGATTAACTGCCATTGAAATAGCATGGTTTCCTGCATAGTAGCATGTCAAGTCTGTGGCATGCAATCTAACCCATTCAGAAACAGCGCAGACAAAACTGCCCAAGTCACAACCCCACCGGAATACCGCTGAAAAGAAAGAAAAACGTAAGTCAACACATTTCACTGGAGTGGAGGACCATGGCAGCCTGGGGTTAGAATAGTAAATCACACTTAAAATAAATATTCATGGTGGTATTCTTCTGGTGCCATTTCAACTTGTACTATTTTGTCAACGCAATTTTGTTTGCACTGTATTGGTTTCACAGGATTGATGTGGAGTCTTCCTGAATTACCTCTGCAGAATTCCACAGTATTCCATGTTGCACTCAGATGGGCTACACTGTGCCAAGTCTGTATTTAAATAAATTTTTCTATGACTACTTAGTAGTTCAGCTAAAATTAATTCCATTTGATGAAGTACATCCTGTTTTGTTTACCAATCTTCACTAGAGAATTAAAACTATAATGGTCTGCTGTACCAGTTGTAAACATTGTTTTGTTTTGTCATTCATGGCAGGATGCCTCCATTGCACACAGATTCCACATCATGAGAGAAAAGCATCCTGAGAAGTTCAACAGCAGGTAGGAACCAAATCAGACTTTATGTAGTAAAACATGTCTTGGATCTAGAAGTTCATCAATTTGTAATTACCCAGTTATTATAATTAAGCATGCTGGAGCAGTGTTTTCCCAGAATAAGAAAAGGTGTGCAATATGATGACTGACCATACTAATGTACTGGTGTGTTGTGTGGGTGTGGAACTTCCAGCTACTACAAGAAGCTGAAGTAAGATCCCAGAATTGTTGGTCTAATCTGAATATGAACTTGTTATCACATCATAAATTATGGAATGGAATTTGTCACTATTCAAAAGATCAAGAGTCATGCAGTGTGACATTGTATGTGGATGATTTTAGTTTAGTAAATGAAGTAGCAAAAATGTCATCATATATGGATTATTAGTAATATAGTGCTATTCACTAAGATAAAGCACGATGAGTGAGATTTCACAGTTTACTGCTTGACAAATTAAAGTGGTTGCCATCTCTTTACATTGCATTCCTGCAGTATCCTGCAAGATATCACAGCAAGACTATGATAAGAACTGTATATTGCAACATTATTATCATCGGAGTGTTCTTAATTAATTGAGACATTTTAAAATAATCTTTATTACTAATATTGTAATGAAATGACAATAGCTATGACTGCTGGTGGTAGTTTTTTTAACTCATTCCTGAAGTCATTGTTTTGATTTTAGAAGTTAGCATCACAATAGTGCAGGAGCTTTTAAAAACACCAAAACTTCAGGGTACAATATAATGGAAACAGTAGACATGCATTTGTTTGTGCTAAATGTTGAAAAAGTAGATGAAAAACTGATATGTCATGTTATTACTTTATATTGAACTGTTAGCAGACAAATAGGAATTTCATGGGTTCTGCAATATTTTGAATGTCAGCATACTTGCATAATCTTAATGCTGCAAGAATTCCACATTCCTTTCAGAGATTTTCAACTGTATTTTTATACACAAATATAGTGGGCTGATGTATGTTTTAGTTTCAGTCTATGAAAATTTTTCCTAGAAATCACTGATCTGATATTATACAAAATATCCTGTCAAGAGCCAATAATCCCATTAGTTCAGAATGAATCAGTGGTCAAATGTACAGTAATAGTCTATCAAGACAAGCACTTGCAGGATGTGCCTGACAATTAGGAAATAAAGACTCCTGAAATTATTTTGGGATGTACAGTACTTTGCTGAGCATGTGCGATACAAGATGTTTGTCATGGTTTTATTTCATGTCCTCAAGAACTGAATCAAAAATGTTGGTATTAGTTATTTATTCACTAATTATAGGGAGGGTAAATTGAGACAATGGTCCTGTTTTTAATAATATCTTGAGTAAGAATGACAAGGCAGCATATATAAGAGACTGTGTAGGATAACATAATCATCAATAGATCAACCTACTATTAATATAGTTAATAGCAATGTGGTTGCTGTCCATTAACAATGAAAGTCTTCAGTTCACTATTGAAAGTCCTTACACTAGACAAAGTTGGTAAACATAAGACCAGTCCATGCTAGAATAAAGTTGCATAAAAATACCCTGCCACTGAATACAGACTTCACAATGGGTACTTGGAATGTTAGGACAGTCCGAGATTTAAACGATTACAGGGTATGTGATGTACACCAGGACCAGTAATCAGCTAGTGATTCAGGAAGACCTTTGATAACTATGCTAAATAATAGCATTTTATGAACATAGGTGATTCTAACCTGGCATGAGGTTGATCATAGTGTATTATTTATATTGCTGGGCATTCAATTTAAGCTGGAAAGCAAACCTATAGTACATATGTTATTCAAAATGTACATAGCTAGTTTCAAACAATGTCAAACCTAGACAGGTAGTAGAGCCAAACATAGGGTCACTCTAGAAACCATGGTGTAAATGTAAAATGTGGCAACTAGTTAAAAAGTAGTAGCACATTGCACTCACCACAACACAGATGGGTACTATTCACACACGTGAGTATTAAAGTGCAACCAGTCCTTTACTCAGTGAAAATTCAACATACACAACATAGTAGCTGGTGTAAAATGCCCCAGTGATGAATGGCAGTTCACGTTTAGCAATGCTGTGTAATAAGATATTACTATACTCCAGACTGTGGAAATGTATGTGACTGGCAATCAAAGGTAGCCTTTGTATAGTGCAAAATGTGCAGTCACAGAGGACCTCTGAGCTAAGGGCCCCAGAACCATTAGCTGTTAGGTTTGCCTTATTTCCTGCTGGTCATGGTGTCTATGTTTAGTTGCACAAGAATTCATAGTCAGTGTGATTCACCATACCTTGAGAGTTTATATAATATTGTAATTTAGGGATGGTGAAAAAAAGCATGGCTGTTTTCTGAATGGAAAAGGAAGACATTAGAAGGAAACAGCAGGGATTGGGATGTTTCTTGGTTCTCCACCCTGTTATGTGACCCCAGGATTGCTAGGATCAGACCTGCTAAGATCATTTTTCCAGCATAGTTAGCTAATCATGATAGAATTTAATAGAGTTCACCTGGACTACAGTTTATATTCTTGGTGATGTGTCATGTGTGTACATCAAATGTTTGGGTCAAAATACATGCATGTGTTATTTACAGTTTTCAGCATTTTGCAAAGTGGTACCATCAATACATTTGGAAATCTAGGTACTAAACTGAAGTCAAATAGTACAACTTTGTTTTTCTTTTGGATAAGTAACAGGTCACTTTTAATTATCCGGCAGTGAAGGTCAATAAAATGTATTGGATGTTTAATCCTGGATCTGAGCAATGTATTGTTTTCCCAGTAAATAACTGCATCATTAGCATACATTTGTATTTTATATAATGGTAAACTAAGAGTCAGGTACTGATAAAGTAAAAAGAGAACAAACTATAGAATTTCTGAAAATTCTCAACAGGATTTGAAAACATTTTTAACCATTTTACATTTTTATATATCATTATATTGAAGTTATAGCAACATGATATATCAATGTTCCAACATAGCTGACACCAAATTCTCACTGAAAAAAAGTTCCTTGTCATAATGGTGCAAAAGTTAGCAAAATGTAATAAAAATTATCTTTTCTAAGGTTTAACTTTTAAACCATTAGTGTTAAAACGTAACTTAAAAAGTAAAAAATACTGTAAGCTTGGAGTCAGAGCAATAATTCATATAGATACAGTTTTAAGTGTTAATACATGTCTGTAAATAGTGATATAATATGTGCACAAAAACATGTATGCCAAAAATATATTTTGCTTTTCAAATGCAGCATCAATGCAATTTGTTTTCATATTGATACTGTGGAGTGGAATGTAGACCGTTTCCTTATGTTGTTATATAAATTATTATACCAATATGTGACCCCACAGGGTCTCCATGTCCCAGTTTCCACCCTTGCCTGGTGACTGTACAGGGACATCCAGGCTGAGGGTGGGTTCATTCTTCCTCCTGTGGTAAGGGAATAAGAGGGTTTATCCCAGAAAATAACAGTGTCGTGCCTTCATACAGACAGAATAATTGAGACAGATACTGTGTATAGTAACATCCCTAGAATGCAATGCCTAACCAAACCTCTTTACTGAACCAGAACACCCTGGGATCACCTCAAACAGTTGTTAACTTTACCGACAATTGATATGAGCAGATTTCACAAGATAGGTGTGTACACAGAAGTAAAGTTAATTACATTAACAATGATTGTAATTGGCAGCATAGTTCTGATGGAATGGAAGAAGGGTTATCCAGACACAAGTCACTTTTAAACACTCCCACCCAGTAGAGATGGATGAAGGAGAGTGGAGGCTGTGACAGTGGCCCACCCATTTTGGGATGTGGCAGTGGGGTGGACACTACCTGACAGGAGGGGGTGCCACTAGACCACCAGCCTATAAGTTAAAAAAAAAATACTACATACTGGTGATCGGGGATAGGAAGGGAGGGCAGTTCACTAGACCACTGGGGAAAAATATGTTTTAATATATTGGGATAGATATGGTGGGGTTACATGTCTATTAACTACTGCTAGGTAAGGAGGGTGATTGGTGAGGGAGGGACCTAGCACAATAGTTTTCTTTTTTTAAATGCATACACTCATCCCATTCCATCTGTAAATAAGGTCAGATGTAGCCTTTATGAGAATGGGGTGAGTGGTAGGCTTAAGAAGCCCAAGGCAAACCCTACACCTGCTGTCCTGCCTGTTTTGGAAGGGCGGGGTGTTAGGGAACCCATTATGC
This sequence comes from Neoceratodus forsteri, assembly GCA_016271365.2. Taxonomy (NCBI): domain Eukaryota; kingdom Metazoa; phylum Chordata; order Ceratodontiformes; family Ceratodontidae; genus Neoceratodus; species Neoceratodus forsteri. Next base: position 1,234,660,319 of record CM057456.1, read on the forward strand.
CTCATTTCCCACCTTTTGTTGCTTTGACCCTAACTGGAACATTAACAAAGTTTTTTCAGCTTATTTCCTTACTTTTGAGATAGTGTAATAGCATCCTTATTTTACAGTGGGAGCACAGGGTCCAAATATATATATATAGTTAGTTAGTTATAGACATGGCTGTGAAAAGCACAAGATCCTCTGGGCCCTGCACTTCCATTTATAGGACAACAGTGAGCAAACAGTTAGCATAGCCTTCTTATTCCCCACCTCATGTACCCATTACAGAAAATGTTTGAATCCCTGCTGAAAAGTAATTCTGCACAGCTGCAATGTCATTATGTGCCACAGGTGTGAAAACACATTTTGGGCAGGATTTGAAAATGACAGCTATGACATACTTGTGCATGATGTGGGGTAATAAGATAACTATGCAGAAAAACTGGGGTCAAAATATGTAAAATTTCAAAAGTAATGAGTAGGCACAGCAAAATTGCAACAGATGATCATAACTTTGGCAATATATCATATTTTGACCTAACATTTTCAATATAGTCTTCTTATCACCCTACCTCATAAACCACATAGGTGAAAATGTTCAGATTGGTGCTAAAACTTCATTCCATGACAAAGGCATGCAAACACATTTCAGATAGGATGTGAAAATGGCAGCTATACTGTTCATGAGGTTCTGTGAAAAATGGCTTTGTTGAAAATTGAGGCATAAATATTGAGAATTACCAAAGTAATGCACGTGTTTAGAAAGGTTTCAATGAACTCTCATAACTCAGCCATTTTGAGGACTTTTTTCACTGAATTTTCAACATGTCCTTTTTGGGACCCCACCTCATGAACACTAGTGGTGAAATTTTCATTATTCAGTTCTGAAAGGTGATTTTGCACAGCGACTGTAAAATCACCTTCTGGGCCTGATCAATCAAATTACAGTGGCAGTGTTCATGAGGTGGGGTCCCAAAAATGACATGTTGAAAATTTGATTAAAAATTCTAAAAAATGGCAAAATTATGAACATAAGTTCAAAATGCCGTGGGGCACATGCACAGCACCGACTGAGATGGAAGCCTAGGAGAATAGTTCTGTGAAGCCTTGCGAAATTTGGAGATTTACTCGACTATTTTGCCCCTTGAAAAGTAGTTTTGTGACAGTGAATTGGTGAACAATCTGGTTGCGGTTGTGCTGTGTATACAAGATGCTGTTACCAAACTGGATAGTAGGACAGAAGAGATGGAGATGCGTATCAAACCAATGGAGGGCTTCACCTCTAGAGTGGAATCAGACTCTGTCCAACAGGCCAAATGGATTGATTGGAATGGGAAGTGCAGATGCTGGAGCTAAAATTAGATGATCTGGAGAATAAAAATCGCCAACATAATTTGAGGATCGTGGGTAACCCAGGGAGTTCAGAGGGCCCTAATACATGCACTTATCTGCAGCAGTTCTTGCCATAGCTGTTAAATTTCCACTGGGACTATCCTCTAGAGGTGGAATGGGCCTACTGCTCTTTAAATGCTAAGCCTACAGGGTCTCCCTCCCGACCCATCATTACATACTTTCTTTGCTTCTCTGTAAAGGAACAGAATTTGTGATTGGCACGGGAAAGGGGGCCTATAAAATGGAATGAGCATTCTATCCTTATGTTTCAAGACTTTCACAAGATGTAGCTTCATGCAGAAAGGTGTTTGCTCCTATTCATAAGGTATAAGCACAGCATCATGTTCAGTACATTGTGCACTATCCAGCAGAGTCGCATGTCATGTGGGATGGTTGCTAGCTTAAATCTGAGACCTGGCAGGATGCACAGCAATTTGTTACAAGCATCAAGCAGTGGATCAAGGTGGCTTCCTCTGTGGCAAACCTGGCTCCCTCAGCTGACTGGTCTATTTCTTCTTTGGTAGCTAGTGCACCTGTCCAGCTGGGACCTGGTTCTGTTCTTTCATCCCACACTGGTGGGGATACTTATTCAACTTCAAACTGAAACAACACTGAGACAGTTGGAAACATAATGGGGTACAGCAATCCCTTTCTTTTCTTCAGCAGGCTCCCCTGTGAGGTCTGCCTCGACATCTTCTCCGACTTCACTATCAGTGGTACCTTCAGGATGGCTTCAAATGCCAGATCAGAAGCATCCTAGACTGTCACCTACTCAGATCCCTAAGGACTGTCCAGCTGCAGGCATGGACTGGGTGGATTTCTCAGAAGAGGACCTTCTTGCTTCAGCATCAGCAGAGGACTCCTTGGAAAAGTGGAAGATGGAATCCAATGTGAAGGCAGAGTCCCTGACTATCATCCCACTGCTGCTGATTTGGACCCTTCAGCTGATCTAGTAGAGTTCAGTGCTGGACACAGTGGCTGCTGGCACCTGATGAATTTACTGTTTAAGTAGTAGTAGTAGTAAAAGTTTTATTTCTGATATCAGAAACAAGATAAAACCCAATTTAGCATCAGCTAATTTACAATTAAAGCTTTGGACTCTAAAGTTTGGATTCAGCTGAGACTTTTCTTGTTTCTTCCTTGGCTGGTTGTTTTGGGAGTTTACTCCCCATTTGAGAGTTTTCTACAGATACCTATTTTGATATGGGAGGATGGGTAGAGGGATAATGTGATAGGGACTGGTGAGAATCGTTGCTGCTGCAGTACTTTTAGGGTGCCTTTAGTTTGGAAGAGCTACCATCCTACCAGCATTTGAGAGAAAGGTTTTGATTATTTACTGGATTATTTTTTAGGATGAGGTTTCCTTTCTCTACAGATATATGCTCCTAATTTTTCTCCCTCTGGATTATGTTTATAACCTATACATATTTTATTGCACTTTTGGTTGTAAATTTATAGCACCCCTCCTTATATGTAGGGTTGGTTCCCTTCATAGTATTGTTGTTTGTATAATTTTCTTTCTTGGTTTAACCTGTGATGGGATTTGGTTGGGTCATTTCACTTTTGGTATGGCAAGAGTGAACCTGGGCACTCCTATTATGGTGATAACCAATAATATGTGACGATGGCTTCCATTCCTGTTGAGGAGGGGAGGGTGTGGGAGCTGTTGCAGGGCCAGCCCTGTTTACCTTCCACCTTGAGCAATTTGATGTTCAGTATGGATGATCTCCTGATTTTTATAGTAGGATGGGAATTTTCCTATTTTTACTGGGTTTGGGTCTAGTGGTGGTCCTGTTATGCATTGTTCTTTACTGTGGGTTTGCTTAGTTTTTCTAATCCATTGGGGTTTTGATATATGGTACTAATGCAGCCTTTGCAGAATGTTAGCTATGTTTCTCTTAGGCCAAGTGATTTTGGTAGCTGATTGTCAGGGTTTGGAATTGTGGATTAGTATGAGTAATACAGTTGATTTATTATTCGGCTCCCTGAGTTTTGATGTTATTGGGGAATTTATGCTAGTGGCACCACCAGTTTTGTTCAGTTTTACATTTGTATTATTTTGTTCCATCTAGATGTCCCCTGTTATTTAGAAATATCTTGTTTAGTTGGGTTGTAAAATGGCAGAATTAAATCTGTTATGCTGGAATGTACAAGGGATGAATCACCCCATGAAGTTAAACAAAATTATGCCTTTCTGAACTCTACAAAGTGTGATCTTGCCATGTTGCAAGAGATTCCCTTACTCAAATGAGAAGCTAGAAAATTGGTAAAAGGGTGGATTGGACAGGCTTTCTCAAACACTTGTGCAGTTAAAAAGGGTATTTCTATTTTAATCTGGAGTGCTTGCAAGTGTCATTCTAGTCAGGACAATGAGGGTCGGTGGTTCATGCTTAGGGCTAGTATTTATGGTATTGACTTTTATTGGTAAATGTTTAAATCCAAAACACTGACTCTCCCAATTTTTTCTGGACACTAGCCCAGCGAATTTCTGAGGGTCACAGGGACAACACCATTTAATGTTGGTGGGAGACTTTAATTCAGTCATAGACCCACGGACAGATAGATGTCCTTGGGAGAAGTGCCTCCCTCTCATAATAAATCCAGAGAAACTCTCTCCCAAATCTGTATAGGAATTTGGCCTGCAGGATTAGGTGGAAGCATTTGCACCTGGATATCTTAGGCTACATGGTTTGATCCTCTAGGTTCAAGGTGCATAGTCACTTGGACTATATTTTGTGCAGTTCAGTAATGTTAGGGATGTGGCAGATTCTGATATTCTTCCTGTTGCTCTATCAGATCATGTGCCTGTCAGTTTGGTCTGGGCTCCGAGGGATGTGGGTAGAAAACACCACATTAGCACTTTAACCCCATACTTTGGGTCTAGACAAGTTCCTAACTTGGATGCGTGGAGAGATATTATTGTATTTTAAGAACCAACAGCTCATCAAATGTTTTGGTGTTTATGATACAGGAGGCATTTAAAGCATTTACCGGGGTCCGGTTACATGCTTCCAATCCCGCTCAATAAACAGCATAAATGGAGGTGGATGACTTTACTCAGAAGATTAGGGGCTGGAACTGAAATTAATAATTCCCATCTGTCTCCGGACTCCCAGATTGATGATAATCTTGTCCTTAAATTCAAATTGAATACTATTTACACTCGGCAAGCAACAAGAGTATTGTTTTATGAAACAGTCACACTGGGAGTCTGGAGGAAGAGCAGGAAAGCTGCTTGCCTATGGACTAAAGAAGAGAGCAATGGAAATCGTAATGCCTTTCTTGAAGGCTGGGATGGATGGTTAATTTCAGACCAACACAGATGTCTAAACTTTTCAAGACTATTATTCTGCCCTTTATAAAATCAGCAGTATCCCCCAGGATGGAGGATTATGACTCTTTCTTTCATTCCTTCTCTCTACCTCAGTTCTCCTGAGATGTCCTTTTTGAGTGGGACATCACAATGCAAGAAATTAAAGAAGCAATCTATTTACTGACATTTGGTAAGGCCCTATGGCCAGATGATCTGGGAGTGAAATTTTATCAGACATTTTGAACCTATTTTGACCCCATAGTTACACAAGTTATTTTTGACAATTCAGGAATCTGGTACTCTTCCCCTTCCATGCGGAGGCCAATATCATTGTCCTGCCAAAGCCCAATATAGACCCTATGGTATGCTTCAATTTCAGACCTATTTCATAGCTCAATGCTGATTATAAGATTTTAGCAAAGATCCTAGCAAGTCAGCTAGAGAACGTTTTATCACAGGTTGTTCACAAGTCTCAAGTGAGCTTTGTGTGGGGTAGGCTGGGCAGCGATTATATTAGAGCCATATTGGATTTGCTGCAGATTGTAGGGAGAGGTTCTGATTCTGCCACCTTGTGGCAATAGATGTGGAAAAGGCATTTGATTTGATCGAGTGGAAATATCTTTTTATACACTATCAGCTTTTTGTATAGCCCCTAATTTTTGGGGGTGGGTTAAGTGTCTGTACTCCGTTCCCAGGCCAGGGTTCTAGGTAATAGGGTCGTATCTGAGTCTTTTACTTTGTCTCATGGTACATGGCAGGAATGTCCCTTAAGTCCATTGTATTTGTATTGCCAGTTGAGCCTCTGAATGCAGCTCTGTGTCAGCATCTGAGAATCTTTGGGATTCTGGTAGGTGAGTGATCTTTTTCCACACCTCTATACATGGACTGTTTATTGTTAACACTGCCAGGGTGGAGTCCTCCTTGTTGAATGTTTGGGGTGTTGGACCCTATGGTTGTTGTCAGGTTGAAGATAGAAATGTTGCCTTTATGTAAAGCTGATCAATCATGGGCAAGTATGCATTCAAAGGGTTTAAAGTGGATTCCTAAAGGGATTCGTTATTTAGTCATGTTTATATCTCCTAAATTAACTGGCATGTTAGAAGAGAACATTAGTAGACTTCTGGAGGATCTTGGTAGGGATTTAAATCAGTGGGCTAAATTGCAGTTATCCCTCCTGAGTAAAGTGGCAGGTATAAAACAAATGGCCTTCCCTAAATTATTTTACTGCTTAAGTAATTTGGCATTCCCTATCTCCTGTAGACTTTGGTATAGAATAGATATGTTTTTGCCAACTATATATGTGGTGGGGCACTTTCTTGTTTCAGCAGGAGAATTTTGAGATCTCCAGTCACTAAGGGTGGTTGGAACCAACCGTGGCCCTGGGCATATCATTTGGCCTTTGGGGTCAAACAGAGTTTACAGTGGCTTCAACATATGACTTGGCTACCCTTTGTTGGTAGATATAAAGAAGTCTTTTGTTGGTAATCTTCCTTTAGCCACTGTGTTAACAGGTCATGGGCCAAAAGAGAAGGAGCTTACTGATCCTATGAGGTGCACAAAACAGATGTGGTGAAAGGCTATGAAACTCCTAAATTGGGATGGTACATATTTGTGCCCTTATGAACTATTATGTGGAACCTGTTAATACAGATAAGGATCTGCAGTCTCCTGGGAGAGTTGGGCCTCGAAGGGGCTGGTGGTTGTAGGGGATTTATTCAATTCACTATCCAGGGTCTTGAAATCATTTTCTCGTATGAAAGAGAATTTGATCTCCCAAACATGATTCTTGGAAGTTCCTGTAATTGAGGCATGCCCTTGGACCTGGGTTTATTAAAAGTATGCCTCATTTCTACAGACCTAACCTTTAACTTATGGAAATGGTTGTCATCCCTAAAGGACATACTAGTCTGATCTATAAATGTTTGTTGAGAATTTTCACTTGTGACTGGGAGCCTCATAGGATTAAGCGGATGGCAGAGATGCAGGAGACTATAGAGCCTGCACTCCAGTGTTCCTGTTGGAAGGATGTATATTGAATCCTCCTGATTCCAAGCTGCAGTTGATACAGAAGAAAATACTGGGGAGATGGTATAGGACACCAGTTAAATTGCACAATATGGGCCTCTTGGATTCCAATTTGTGTTGGAGTTGTCTTGGAATTGTTGGGGTCATTCGGTGATATCCTACAGGAGTGTGCCCCAGTAAAGGGTGGTGGGATTCATGTATTGCTATAATAGAGAAGGTCTTAGGCCCATGGCTGCCTCACTCGCCTCATTGGTGGATCCAGGAGGCTCTTTTTATTAGATAAGGAAGTCCTTCAGTTTAGAGATTTTATTTATGGGTCTGCCCTGGGTGAAAAAGGTTGCAATTATGCAACTGGCATACTAACACCTCCGCTCAGTTTTTCAATGAGTTAGAGCAGTCTCAACAAATGCTTCTATTTACAAGTGCTACACTGGATAAGGAAATCAAATTCTAAGTTTCTTCAAGCATAGGATCCCTGGTTATGTTGGTATCCAGTGAGGATAGCAACTGATATGAAGAGATCTTCAAAATGGTGACTCACAGTCAGTGATATCCCCATGGGCTACACTGCAAAGGTAGTGACCCTACACAAAAAGCAAGTGTAGGGAAGTGCAACCTGAAGGGATAGTGAGGAAGGACGGATGGGGAAGGGGTTTGGGGACTAGTGTGTCTGCTACCACTGAGCTAGCCATGTAGTGTGGTGTGGGTGGCTAGCTCTGGCTCAGCAGGTACTGGGTTTGGGGCTGGGAACTGGGGTGTAGAAATTTTGCCGCCTCCTGGCTGCATGACTTAATTTTTTTTTTTATCTGGACTGTGCCCCTCTCCCTGCAAAAACACTTTTGTTTTCCTGATGTTGGGTCGTTGCAAGTATATATTGATGATTTGCTTTTCAGTGATATACACTCACCATAATAGCGATCACTGTTTTATCACATTATGGCATGGGACCAGTTATGTTACATTGGGGTGCTAAAGTAAAATGATGTACTTTATGTTTTGTTCAACTGATTGTTTTTACAAGGTAGAAGACCAATATTTTGTAAGCTGGAATTATTTTGTTTTGTATATAAAGTATGTAGGGATGGTGCCTTAACAAGAATTAATTGGAACTATTAAGTCAATTGTGCCAAATATTGGATTTGTCATATAGGGCTTATTTATAGTTATTATTACTTCAGTATTGTATTTTCTTTCATATGTAATTTCTGTTTAGAGGATGTTGTTAGAAGGATTTGTCTAACCTCCTTTAATGTAAGGGAACTTATAGGTAACCCTGTATGTTTTCCATGTTTGCTGCATAATGGATAAGTATTGTCTAGATAGTAACATTTACCTCGTCGGAAAAGGTTTTGTTTTGTCTCTATTTATGGTATGTACTACTTGTTGTAGTCCTCTTGATTTAAATTTCAGTATTGTAGATATTATATATAACATAAATTCAAAATGCCATTGAAATATATTAAACAGCACTAACCTTGATTTCTCAGTTCATGGTTAGGCTTTGAAGAAGTACAGGCGTGTCTTGGTCCAAGAAGATGGCAGCCTACAATCTCCAGTAGAACTATAGAACGAGAAGTGGTATGCGGTGGTGGGTGATCAGTGGGAAGGTTGGGATGGTGGGGGGATAGCGAGGATGGCGAGGCACCATTTTCTTTTCAGGTTAAAAAATAAAAAGACTTTGAGGGACTGTTTCTTTTTACAGGATTAGAGTAAAAAAAAAATATTACGGGACCCTGGGGTGGGCTACCCAGTGTCCCACACTGCTGGGAGGGCTCTAAATACCAATCCAGGGATTGGACCCTCAGATGTTGGCAGATTAATAAAACAATAGGCTGTGGGGGGCATCCGACACCAGGAGTGGACATCCTGGTGTTGGATTATATTAATAAATAAACAAGGGACTAGGGAGGCGGTGATCGGAGGATGGGGGACAAAGTATAGGTTACAAAATGTGTTAACCCACTGCATGCTAATAGCTCTGGTTTGTTATGTTGCACTACCCAAAGTGAGCTGCTGAAGGATAATGAGCTTTTAATAATGCCTACTTAAAGATCTTTGGGCCTTCATAAAAGCAGACATAGAATTCATTGGTTCACTGTCATTAGCACTGACAATTCCAGTGTAGCTAGTACTCTGTGCTATAAATATCTGCATTCATCTGCGTGGATATGTTGTTCTGAAAAAATATCAATATTAGTATGGTTTGATCAAATAAGACTGCAGATGGGCTGTAGGTGCAAAGCATCGTCAGGCTGCAAATATTTAAAAATGTTATGTTTTTATGTACAGAAGTTTCAATAAAAAATACCTCAAAGTATTTTTTCCCTGCTGTTTAAATGATGATTAACATAACTTACTGGATGGTTGAATCCTGCCAGTGCCAGAACGATGGAGCCTGGAGGAGGAGGAGGGTGAGTGAGTCAGGCTCACAGTGGCAGCGAGAATAAGCAGAGGTTCAACTTCTCCCAGAGAACCCAATAAAGGCAGCAGGGCAGATAAGAGGACAATTGACTCGAGAGATGCAGAGACCAGTTCTGACTTCCTTTGAATTAATCTGGCACTTAACTCAGCACAGTTTAACCAGGTCATGGTGGGTCACTCACAACAGGAATGGGCAGGCTGCATAGGACTGGCTATTTTTATACCTCATCACTGCTTTTTCTTTTACTTGTAACAAATAAGAAGTGATGAGATGAGATTGCATCATTTACAAATGGAGCCTGGAGGAAGCTAGTGCCAGGTGGCAGCAGAGATCAAAGCCCTGCTCAGTCGGCTGCTCCGTGAAGGTATGAAATGCGGGGCAGAAGAGTGGGGATTGGCTTCTTGTGGTGCCAGCCACCCAGCAAGGTACAAGGAATGTACAAGTCAAACTGAAGTGAGTAGTTAATGCAAGAGACAGTCTGATCACCAGAGGTACTTTCTGTTGTGCACAGAGGTTGGGGCTCTCTCCTGCATAATTACTCACTTCAGAGTATTTATTTATTTATTTATTTTATTGAAATCTAGGATTACAAATACCTTTGAGCAGGAACTGGTCGTTTACAAAGGTTCCACGTCGAAGGAATGGGGTATACATACATACAAAGGTCAACATTATAATACATAGTTACACAATAACAAGAGACTGAGGCTTACGAAATTCCAGTAATTCAAAATGTGCCAAATGTTAGGTAGCATGACATAACCAACCAAGGGCAATCTTGGGAATAAGCACTGCAGGTGAGAGGAAGGGTATGTAGGCAGGAAGGCCATTGTCAGAGGTAGAGGGTGAGGGTAAGAGCTCTAAAGGGAGGGAGAGGAGGGATAGAAGTCAGGAAATGCCCCAGGGAGGAAAGGGAGGGGCAAGGGGTAGGCAGGTAGAAGGAGGCAAGGAGGGGCGAGATAGCTTTCAAGACTGAAGTGGAGGGCAGTGAATGGTGGGTCCCCGATTAGGCGAGGCAGTCACAATGACTACTTGAAATTAGATGAAGTCGGAGTTGTCTCTTAAAGGGCCAAGAGCAGCAGCAGTAAGAGTTTCTTTGTTGAGAGTATTGTACCACTGTAGTACTCTGTGGGCAAAGGTCCTCTGGCCCATGGTAGTCCGGCATCTGGGACAAGAAAGGTTAGTTGTTGTGAACTTCTAGTTCTCTAGGTGCTGTGGTGGTCAATAAGTAGCTTTTCAATGCCTGGGGCATGACCTCGAGGAGGACTTTTTAGCTAATAGGCAGGTTTGATCCCGTATCTGGCTGATGAGAGGTAGCCATCCTGCCCGAGTGTACAGGTCACAAGTGTATGTAAGTCGATCAGCCCCAGTTAGCAGCCTGCATGCTTTGTTGAGTGCAACTGTAGTTCTGCAGAGGGCAGAGGCGGAGGCAGAGCCATAAATTGCTAGCACGTAATCTATGATGGAGGTGACAGAGCTGTTGATAGCCAACCGGAGGTGTCAGGAGTCATGCAGTGTTTGTGCCTGTAGAGCAGGCCTATACGGATGTTGGTGGCTTTGGTGACAGAAGCTATGTGCCAATGGTAGGACAGTGAGCTGTCAATGTGACACCTAGGTATTTAAAATCAGGAGCGTGTTCAAGTAAGGTCCCTGTTTGGTTTAGGATGGTGAGGTCACGGGTTTTGTACTTGCTCCTGGTGTTGTAGAAGGTCATAACCTTTGTTTTCTGTAGTTCATGACCAGTTTATGTGACTTGAACCATTCTTCAATGCATGAATTCAAGCTGTAATTGTTTCTCGAGGAGCTCGTTTTGGTGGTTGGTGAACATGACTGCATCATCAGCGAGAGCAGTAATTTCTGGTGGCTGACACTGGGAAGGTCGTTGAGGAAGAGGCTGAAAAGTAGTGCCCCAGGATGGACTCTGTGGGACCCTGAAAGGACTGGCTTTTCTTCTGAGGTAACACCGGCAATCCTAACCCACTGGACCTCTCTCCAAGGTAGCTTAAACCAGGCAGTGCTTCATTGGAGCCCAATGTTTGATAATTGCTTGAGTAGGAGTGGGTGGTTCACAGTATCAAAGGCTTTCGTAAGTCGATGAATACTGCCCCTACACAGTTTCCTTGATCAAGTGTGGTATGGATGAAGCCTGTGAATTCTAATAGAGCAGTGGTGGTACTGTGCCCTTTTCGGAAACCATGTTGCTCAGGACACTGGATGTCGTATTTTCCAGGTACTTGACTAATTGGTCTGAGGCGATGCGCTACAGGGCCTTAGACAATAGAGGAGGATGGAGATAGGTCTGTAGTTGGAGTGCAGTGATTTGTCTCCACTTTTGTGTACTGGTGTGATGGTCGCCTGTTTCCAGCGAGATGGGAACTGGGACATCCTTAGTGATAGATTGAGGACCTTTGTCAAGGGTTCAAGGACTTCTTCAAAGACAAGTGCTAACAACTTCAGGTCAAGGGAGTCACCGCTGTAGCCTGCATTGTGAATGGCCTTCCGAATATAGGTTCTGGCTTCATGCACTGGGATCTCCTTGAAGTAGAACTGTGGAGCAGGTGTAGGAGCGGAGTAGTTGCAGGAGGGTTACTACCAGAGGGGCATCAAAGAAATTAGAAGGGAGAACACTATCCAAGTTGGAGAACGCATTGTAAAGGTGTTGGTGATGGTGTACAGGTCAGTTGTTGGTGTTCCATTTATGTTTAGCATGGTGGGTGGTGACTAGGGTCCTTGCCTGTAAGGTCTTTCAAGTTACTCAAAATTTTTTCCATCACCCCAGGAGTTGGAGAGAGTTTCCTTGCGTATTTGCTTTTGACTCTCCTAACTGCCCACGTGCACTCATTTCTGGCAGCTTTATATTTATGAATATCCCCAGGTTTGGATGTTGCATGGGCACAGTGCAAGAGATGATCCCTATGTTTGCGTAAAGTGATTAGATCGGGGTTATCCAAGGGTTAGCTCTGCCCTGACCTTCAGCTTTTGAGAGGTGCAAAGATATTGCAGGCAGCAGTGAAGTGGCTGATGAAAAGGTCTAAGGCTTGGTTTACATCAATGGCAGAGTCGATTGGTGTCCAGTCCAGGTGGCTTAAGTGTGTCTTTAGTAGCTCAAAGTGCCCCTGCTTAACACTCTGGTGTGGATTATTTTAGGAGGGGCTTAATGAATGTTTGTCCAGGTACATGTGACGGTGAGTGGTCACTGATCCCATCAGGGAGTACTGAGACTTTTGAGATTCATTCAGGGTGATTAGTTAGGATCCAGTCCAGAAGTGTTCATGACCCTGTCCTATAGTTGCATGTGGTGGGGTGGTAACAAGCTGGGTGAGGTTCTGTGAGTGACAGCATCCTTGTAGTTACTGGCCTCCAGCGATCAAATTATGTTGAAGTCACCTAGTACTATGAGTTCAAGTTATGGTGCAATCCTGTACGCTTTCAATATGCTCATAAATCCATTGTGCTGATCTTAGGGGTAGGTACACAGAGGCAATGGTGAGCTCCTTGTTGTGCGCTTGAGTAGAACTTTAATAGCGAGAACCTGAGAGGATGGTTTAGGGTTTGAGACAGGAAGACTTGACCCAGATAGGAATTCCTCAGGTAGATGGCACAGCCCCACCTCATTTGGAAACCCTGTCCTGCCTGAATATAGAGTATCCAGGGATGGTGACTGCAGCGTCTGGTATCTTGAGGGTTAAGCCATGTTTCGACAACAGAGTACAACCAATGTAGAGGCACACCTTTGTGAACTGGACCCAGTGTCGGCCGTTTTTTAATGAGATGTGCGACTCTGTTGGCCAGTGTTTGCCATGATTGTCACGGTGTTCCCTTTCTGAGGGTGTCTTCCCGGACGCCTTTGAAGGAGGCTCTGTGAGACCCCTCTTAAAGAAGCCATCTTTGGACCCGGAGATCATGGCAAATTACCGTCTATCTCTAACCTTCCATTTCTAGGAAAAGTTATTGAGAAAGTGGTAGCGCTTCAATTGGAAGAGCACCTCACATCTCATGAGTTATACGAACCCTTCCAGTCAGCTTTTCGTGCCAGACATAGCAACCGAAACTGCACTTGTTCGGTGCAGAATGACCTTCTCGGGCTACAGACGGGAGATAAGACAATTCTGGTTCTCCTCGATCTCTCATCAGCATTTGACACTGTGGACCATTGTGTGTTGCTTGCTCACCTTGGGGATCTATGTGGACTCACCGGTAATGTCATCAAATGGTTTGAGTCCTTTCTTACTAACAGGAGGCAGCGGGTTGTGATGGGAAATTTCTCTTCTATACCTGGTCTGCTTCTTTGTGGAGTTCCCCAGGGGTCAGTACTGACTCAATGTTGTTCGCAGTGTACATGCTGCCTCTGGTGGGATCATTAGGAAATATGGCTTGAGTTTTCATTGCTATGCTGATGATACTCAGCTATATTTTTCCTTTGCCTCAGGAACATCAATGCAGTGGATGTGATTAATATCTGTCTGACCAAGATTAATGACTGGATGGCCTCCAGCTGGTTGCGCTGAACCCGATAAGGCCGGAGGTATTAGTAGTGGAGTCGAACAGAGTTCGTGATAAGACAGCCTCTGACACAGAAACTGGGCTTGTCCTAGGGTCTGTGCCATTGAAAACCTCCGCCTGGTGCGAAATCTTGGCGTGATCCTGGACAGGATCTAACCATGGAGGCTCATATATCCTCTGTGGTTCGTACCTGTTTTACCACCTCAGAAACATTGCCAGAATTAAATCTCTTGTTCGCCTCTGGACCTCCCTACTTTGATACATGCCTTAGTTACATCTAGGCTTGATTACTGTAGCGCTCTATCTCGGGTCAGGAGGATCTCTCCGCCGATTGCAGCTGGTGCAAACGCAGCTGCCCGGTTGTTGACCGGGCAACAAAAGTTTGTCATATTACACCTGTTCTGCATAAATTGCACTGGCTGCCAGTTAGGTGGAGAGTCCTCTTTAAGATAGGTCTTCTTACCTATAAGGCCCTACATGGACAGGGCCCTGGTTACCTGCTAGATCTTCTGTCACCTGTTCTCTCCATACGCCCTCTTGGCTCCTCAATGAATGCCTCCTGGCCATTCCCAGAACTAGGTTGAAATCAGCCGGTGATAGGGCATTTAGTGCGCTGCCCCTTTCTGTGGAATTCTTTACCAACTATGGTCAGAGAGGCTCCATCGGTGGATGCTTTTAAGGCTCGACTAAGGCCTTTTCTTTTCTAAAGCATTTAATTTAGTTTAATTTATGGTTTGATATAGTTTTATATTTAACCATTTAGTTTTGAAATTATTTGTATTTATATGTTTACTTTATATTTATTATGCTAAAATGTTTGTTTTAAATTGATTGTATGTAGCCCAGAGCCTCAGGGGATTGAGGCGTCTTTTAAATAAACTTTGCCTTGCCTTGCCATCAGGGCTATGTTGCTGGACCCAGGTTTGCAAGATGTCAGGATTTGTTAAGGAGGCTGCAGACATTGATTGAGGCTAATGTGAGGGACTCCTCCCGCCTTTTGTGGCATGGGGTGCTAGGCTGGCAGGTCCCGGATTAAGATGAACATTTCCAGATATCAAAAGTAGCATAAGTAGTATCCTAAGAAGGTATGCTTTAATCATTTTGCAGATTAGTTTTCTTGTAGGGCATCTAGTCCTCTTGGCCTTGCTGGTCTGCATTTGCCCCGTGATATTGCAGAGCACAATATATAAAGCCATGTTCTCAGAGGTGCCACATGATTGATGAAAAGTAATCAAATCCACAAGAAATGGTGAAATACCTGTGACCAGAAAACTGTTATTGTAGCTCAAAGACCCAGAATGTGGTAAATTCCTGAAGGGTTAAATTCCTGAAGGTGATGAACATTGGCCTGGGGCATATGCAGGATGTAAAATCCTTTGTTAGTCTCTTCCCTTTGTTCTCCAAAATGGTTTTAAATAGACCTCAAAGACTAGTACACATCTTTTAAGAACAAGTCAGACGAAATGTGGATTCAATGCAGCACTCCACAACTCAGTGCTTGTATAACAGATTTACTGACCTTACTTTTGGCTTTGATGGCTTCCAAGTAAGTTGATTTATGATGAGAATGCCAATACCTGGTGTTGATGTTTTCAGTTTCTTAGTCCAGGAAATGTTCATAGATGTTATGTCCAAGAATAGTCTAGTTCCTCCAAGCAGAAACACATGAAAATCCACAAAAACTAAACTACTGACAAGAGACAAACACAAACAGCCAGCCACTCCTTCCTATTTTGTCACTGAATTTGAGAAATGTGAGGAAGCTTCAAAGTCTTTAAAGGAAGGACCATGCTCCACCCCATGACAGACACTGGCAGGCAAATGTCAAACCTGGGGAAAAAAACTGAGAAATGGAAGAGGAGGAAACTGAAAGAGGGTGCTGCTGCCCCAGCACTCTAGTTTCTATGCCCCTGAAGTGTCACTAGACACCAGGAGTATATGGTTATAGTGATCGGAGAGTGAGGGGTACCACTAGACACCAGGGAAAACATCAGCTCACAACTCACACCTCAGCCAGCAGCTGGAGTTCAGCTGTGGCTGCAGAAGTAAATAAAATCTGCTGTTCTCATACAGAGAATGCAGCAGAAGACTAATCTCACTAAGCTGGGCACCCAGGATTTCAGGGTGCCCAGATAAAGTATTTCTTTGCCCTAGTTGTGAAAAAGAAGCTCCAAAATCTAGCTAATCTGGCCTGTTTAGCTAGATCTGGTGTTTAATTTTAAAATGACTCCAAGCCTTTCCAGCACTTAGCCCCTTCTGTTACCCCTTCTATAGCTCCTCATGACCTCCCTCCTCCCTCCTCCTTCCATTATAAATTCATGCTCCCCTTTGCTCGCTACCCTTTGTCTTCTCACCACCATCTCCCTCTACCTTGTTCCGTCCCTCATCCTTTTCACCCTTTCCAATCTTACCCTCCTCCTACCTCCCAACCCCTCCCACTCTCCACCTTAACCCTGTTCCCACCCTTCCAGAACCCCCTTCATACAATCCTCTCCTCCCTACTAACTGACCTTACAGTCACAATCAAAGATATAGCAAATTGGCTGAGACATTTCCTGACATTTTGTGATTTTTCTAGAGAAATCTCCTGCTTTCTGCATTTCCACAGTAGAAGCAGCAGAGAGAAACTCTTTAGAAATTTTGCAAAATATCTGAATTATCTAGCCATGTCTATGGCTACTACTGTACTTTCATTCCTAACCCATGCTCCTGTTCAACTCACTCTCCCCTGACAAAGGGATCATGTTTCCCCTGCATTGACCCACCCTTCCCCTGTACAACTTGCTTTTTCCCGTACATGTCTAATTCCATCCACCTATGATAGTCTTTTTTTTTTGAAATGCGTGTATAACAGCTGCTGCTTTTATCAACCCTTGTTACATTGTATAGCATAACTCTGTTTGTTAAGTCCTGTTATGTGTGTTCCTTGATGTAGAACCTTTGTAAATGAGCTATTAGAGCAAAGGTTGTAATTCGAGACTTGAATAAATAAAATAAATAAAAAATGACAACATTTTTATGTATTTTCCACAATTTAGTTTGTGGAAAAAAAAACAAGATGGCAACTCATGAAAAAGTACTTTTCTTCACAAAAGGATTTTTCCTCATGAAAATAAAGTGGATCCGTAATAATGAATAATTGTTCACGAGATCAAATCCTTTGTTGAACATTTTACCTCTATCCTGGAAAGTGATCTGCTGATACTGTAGGAGATAAGCATTTGTCAATGATGAATGTTGTCTCGCTGGCATTGGCATTGGTAGTGCAGGAGTAAGAGATGCATAATAGGAATGGCAGTGAAGTATTGAACTGACGCCAACCCCACCCCACCCGCAGAGGACTGACAAGCGTTGGGGTGTGCCTTTAGGGCATCAGCTGTAATGCTCATACCATTTTACCTCACCCTACCCTGTAGACATTTCATGCCATTTTACCTCACCCTATCCTGTAGACACTGACACGTGTCGTGGTGTGCTTTAATGGTCTTTAGACGCCTACTTACCCCATTCCATAAGGAAATATACTGAGGCAGTGTAGTATAAGAGAATGGGGTGAACTTTAGGGATGAACACTCCAAGGCATGCCTCGATGCCTGTCACTGGCTGCTGGGTGGGGGTGGGGTGGAATGCCATGAACATTACAACCAATGATCCCAAATCACACCCCAGATGCCTGGCAGTCTCTACAGGGTGGGGTGTTACAGTTGGAAACCCTAACGTTGTAGGTGTTTGTTGTATTTTCATTCCAAATTTTCAACATAGTTTTGTTGTGACTCCACCTCATGAAGAGCGGCACAATCAGTTTGTTAGCTGAAAGGTGGTATTGCACAGTGGCTATGCCATTTGGCGACACAGGGATGAAAACACATTTTGGGCAGGATGTGAAAAATGACAACTGTATTCTTCATGAGGAGGTGTAAAAATGGCAACATTGAAAATCTGGGTGAAAATATGAAAAATTGGTGAAGTCATGAGCATGCATAGAAACTACATAACACCGTCTGTAACCCAATTAGTTTGGGGATATTTTTAGCCACACTTTCAACATAGGCATTTGGGACACTCCCTCATGAACAGTGGTGCTGCGATTTTGTTAATCTGTCACAAAAGTTGATTTCCCACAGCGACCACACCATTGTACCCACAGGTGTGGAAACACATTTTGGGCAGGGTGTGAAAAATGACATGTGTACTGTTCATAAGGAGGTGTGAAAATTGCCAGTGTTGAAAATCCGGCATGAAAATATTGCAAATTTGTGAAGTTACAAGGTGCGTGGAAACTCAATGCACACTTGTAACAGTCATTTTATGGGCGTTCATCACCAAATTTTCAACATAGGCATTTTAGGACCTCTGTTCATGAACAGTGTCACCATCATTTTTCAAACTGTATTCGCACAGCAACTGTGCTATTCTGTGCCGGATGCTGCGAAAACACATTTTGGATAGGATATGTAAAATGACAGCTGCACTGTTCATAAGGAGGTGTGGGAAAATGCCAATTTTGAAAATCTGGAGTAAAAATAATACAAATTCACAAAATTACGAGCATGCATGGAAACTGCGCAATGCACGCTCATAAAACAGCCATTTATTGATTTTTTCACCAAATTTGCAACATAGGCTTTTGAGAACCCCCTCATGAACAGTGGCACTGTTGCTTCATTAATCTGTTCAAAAGGTGATTCCATGCAGTGACTGTGAAATCACCTTTTGGGACTGAATGATGCCATGACAATGACTGAATTCATGAGGAGGTCCCAATAACCCCATGTTGAAACTTTGGTGCTAAAATTCCCACAAATGCCGAGATATGCACCAAAGTTGAAAAACCCTATTTATGCCATTATGCTGCTTGCCAGCATTTCTTGATTAGCGATCGGCTTCCAAGGTGCAGACATGTTCCCAGTCCACCAAAAGATCATTGCGCCATGCTCTGGAGGTAAGTATGGGGTGGGTGTTGTGTGTGGGGACACAGGGTGCACAGAGAGTGGAGTCGGGTTGGCGGAAGAGCCACCAGAGTTGACAAGGGAACATTTTCTGCTTTGCAGGTTTAAAAAAACATTGCGGGATGGTTTTCTCTTACAGGGGCATTTGGCATGCTGAGGTGGGCTCCCAGCATGCCACCTGAATGTTTGTTTGGGGAGGGTTCTGTAGCCAATGGGGATTGGACACCCCAGTTGGCACACAACAAATGGGGTCATTATGCCAACAGGGGTGGATCCCCCTAGGCACAAACTTGAAATGGGGACTGCATTATGCCGATGGGGAGTGGGCTCCCGGTCAGCAAATAATGTGTGTTGGGGCATGCTGACAGAGGGATTGGGCACCCTGAAGTCAACTCTCCATGCGGTGGCAGTCATCGCCGCCATGTTAATTGAAGGGCTTCACCAGGAAAGGCATGTAGAGAGGTGCCGCTGCATGATGAGCTTGGCTGTCATTGCAACAGACCTTTTCTTAGATGTGCTTGCCACATTATGTATTCCTGTGTGGTGCCTGCATGCTGACTTATTGAGGAATGAGGATGCACCTACTGATTCATGCCCTGCATTCACCCAATAGTGACCACGCCTCCAAATCTGCTACTAATGCAATATTGTTAAGCCCATAGCGTGAGCCAACATAATAATGGGAGCTTAAAACTGAATAACACTGCAACAGATTAATATTTTTCTCCAAACAAATGCTGGCAGTTCTGTTATCCAAGTTTGTTCTATCATAAAAAATTACACCATCTGGGCACAGGGTGATCAAGAAAAAGGTGCAAAGTGGTGCCTTATAAGGTGTTTTGTACTGTCTGGATTTCAGTATCCACACATCCAACTGGAACAAAACTTACCACGTCAAAGAGATCTACCCCACAGGACAGCACATACCAAATTTTGTGCAAATCCATTGATTGGTTACAAAGTTATTAAAGTGCAAAATTTGAGCTTTAACATTAAACAGGCTACTCAGCCCTAACTATAGGGGCATGACTGTGCACATATAAAAAATATATCTATCTATATATATATAGATAGATATATATATATACAATACATATATAATAGGGGCACAGTATTACCTATAGTTAACATTGAGTAGGGTGCTCAGTGTTAAACCCCTAATTTTGCAGTTTAATAACTTTGGCGGGGTTTGTCAGAAAAGCCCACAAATGTGCATGTTCCATGGTACGTACCATGTTGTGAAAATGTGGAGAATTTTATGATGGCATCTTGTGTGGTTCTGAAGTCTGTAGACCCCTTGTTTTGTTAAAGTGTCACTTTCCCTTTAATTAACATGTTTTTGTGGATTTTTTGTTCTCATATACATTCTATGTGGTACTGAATTTCTGCAAAAATTTTCAGATGCGATGTGGTTTGAGTTGAGGTAGTGCTTTTCAAAGGTTTGGTGAAAAAATATTAAATGGTTCCTGAGTTAAAAGGATTTAAAGATTGGTTTTGAATAGATGCCCCATATGAGACCAGAAATGTATGGTTTGCAAGAGTGTTTTTAGTTTCACAAATTTGATCTATCCTAAACCAAAAATGGGTCTTACGAACCATTCTTTTGGGGAGCTCACCACGGTCTCCATATTTTTTTATTTCTCGTACTACTGAAGTTAGAAAACACTTGTAAAGGGATAGTTTCAGGAAAACTAAAATATCTCTGATGTACAATGTTTTCCATAAACAAGATTTTATAGTCTGTTTTGTGCAAATTTGCCAACATTTTGATTTCACACATTCACAATCTCTCCCAAGCAATTTCTGGCTTGATCCACTTTTTGGTTTAAACAAGACATTTTCTGGATCATGAACCAGGAAACATGGTTCAAACTACTAATTCTAGTGAGTGATTAGTGTCCCTGGTGTCTAGTGTTGAATACTACTCCGGGTCGGTGTCCCATTATGTATGCTAGGTTTCTCTAGTGCCTAGCAGCACCCTACATCCTCCATTGCCATACCCATATTTTCTTAATGTTTCTTTGCTATTTAGCCACAGCCCCCACCCTCCAATCACCATCCCCTGTATTTATTTTTCCCCAGAGTCTAGTGGCACCCCACCCTCTGATCACCATCCCTATTTATTAATGTTTCTCTGGTGTCTAGTGGCACCCTACCCTCTGATTGCCTCATCATATTTAATAATGTTTCCTTTGTGTCTAGTGGCACCCTTACCATCAATCACCAATCAACATCCCTGTATTTATTAATGTTCCCCATTGTCAGGTCTCAACCCCCACCCTTTGATTGCCATCCCCATTTTATTAATGTTTCCTGGTGTCTTGTGGCACCCCTACCCTCTGATCACTGTCCGCATATTTATAAATGTTTCCCTGCTGTCAAGTGGGATGCCCACTGCTCATAATCCCTGTATTTAAGTAACCTGTAATAAAGAAAACTGTCACTTAATATTTTTTATTTTACACATGTAAAAGAAAATGGTTCCTTGCAGATCTGAACCCCACCCCAACCTCCCACTGAGCACCCACACACTCTCAGTCACATGAACAGGTCCCAGGGTGAAGATGCACTCTCCGATTGAAGACACGTTTTACTGCTAGAACGCCGACTGCAATATGAGAAACTGAGGTAAGTATGGTTAAGTGTATTTCATTTTTTTTTATTTTGATACATAACTTTGTCATTTTTGCATATTGTGACCCAAAATTTTCAACATGGCTTTTGAACCCCACCTCATGACAAACTGTGGTGGAATTATGCAGATCAGGACCAAAAGGTGATTTCATGGTAACTTGCTGGAATCTCATTTCAGGGAGATTTGAAAATTTCCACCACCCTTG
Organism: Neoceratodus forsteri; assembly: GCA_016271365.2. Taxonomy (NCBI): domain Eukaryota; kingdom Metazoa; phylum Chordata; order Ceratodontiformes; family Ceratodontidae; genus Neoceratodus; species Neoceratodus forsteri. The sequence continues at coordinate 1,234,681,742 of CM057456.1, forward strand.
TTCATGACATGCATCATAAGAAGGCTATCTTGAAGGTTTAGGGTCAACATATGTAAAATGGAAAAGTTATGCACATACATTGAAATATTGCTACATTTACTATGACCTTTGGCAATTTTAAATGTGTTTACCCCAAATTTTCAACATAGCCTTTTTACACCACCTCATGAATATGACAGCTGTTGATTTTCAAATCCCTGCTAAAATGTGTTTCCACACCTGTGGCACAAAATGACATTGCAGTGGTGCGTAACGTGTTGGTGGGGATTTGAACATCTTCACTTACCAGGTTCATAAAGTGGGGTAATAAGAAAGCTGTGGTAACATATTGTGTATGAATACAGCACAATGACCAGGTTATGAGTGAATGTGTGCAGTATTTCAACATTAACTAATAACGTCACTAATTTTAAATATGTTTACTCCAAACAATCAGCATAGCCATTTTCCACACCACCTCATAAGCGTGACATGTAATTTTTAAATCATGTATGAGATGTGTTTTCATACTTCTGGTGCGGAAATGACCTGTTGGCCAGTATACTGTAAATGGTACATGTCGTGTTTATAAGGCAAATCATAAAATAAGTATCCTGAAAACTTAGAGTCAAAACTGAAAAAAATATATATATACTGTAATTGTAAACAAATTGTGGGTGTAGTGCCACTCTTGACCTGAATGGATATGCTTTGTTATCCCGTGCTGGTGAGCTCAATTAAGGGTGAGCTCAGTGACCCAGCTTGATGGGTGAGGTTGGGGGTTGGTGCTGTTATGCAACACCCCCAGCTAAGGAATGAAAGGTGCAGGGTTGTCCGCACAGGCCTGGTTACCATATAGTGAAGGCAACTGCCCTCTTGGCATAGGACACTGGACCTCTGCATTCCTGGGTGGCAGTGGGCCTGTGCATTGGCTAACAGATGCACTCCTTGGCTTGTGTATCAGTAGCTGTAGACACATGGAATTGCAAGGACCATAGGGCCATGCACTTCCATAGCCCTTCCATTGCCCACCAGACATCCCCATGAATTCTTCACATTCACTGCTTCACTGAAGTGCAGTGACCACAGGGGCACTTCTCTTCTGTAGATGAATGGAGTCTTTCCTTGGCACAGGGCAGCTGGTCCCAAAGTCACCTGTATGAATGAGAGTATAATTCCACTGTCTCAAAAAAGAAAATTCTTTGCAAACTTCATTAATGCACCAGTTAAGGTAGCCATGTCCCACAGGAGGGACAGGTGGTGGAGTAAAAGAGGAGGAGGAGTAGCTCTCTATATAAGGGAAGAGAGTAAAGCAACAGAACTAAAGAGTAAACAGGAAGTTGATGAGTCACTATGGGTCACCCTGAGACAGGAAATGGCACCACGATCTGCATGAGGGTTGTGTACAGATCCCCATCTCAGGGGAGGGAAATGGACAAGGAAATGATAGAAGGCATCCTTAAAATGGCAGAAAAAAGGGAGATATTGTTGATGGGGACCTGAATATGCCAGATGTTAACTGGAGTACCTTTGCTGCAGGCACATCCAAAAGCAGGGTCATTCTTGATGCCCTACAGGGGCATGCCTCAGACAGCTAGTGTTGGAACCCACTTGGGAGGAGCAGTCTTAGACCTGGTACGCTCAAATGGGAAGGAGAAACGATCTCAGATTCAGAAGTGGGTAGCCATCTGGGAACAAGTGATCAGCAAACAGTGTAGTTCACAATAAACACAGCCATAGAGTCAACCATAAAAAAAAAAAAAAAATATTGGACTTTAGGAGGGCTGACTTTGGGAAAATGAGAGAGTGTCTCAGAAAAGCACTAGCAAATGGGCAAGAAGGAGGGGTGGAGGAGCAATGGGAATAATCAAAAACAGCCATCACAGAGGCAACAAGCCTTTGAGTGAAGCAAATCAACAAAACAAAATGAAGGAAAAACACTATGGTTCTCAAAAGAGGTGGAAGGGAAGGTTAAGGTTAAGGAGAAAGGATAGCATTCAGGAAATATAAGGAAACACAGGAGGAGCAGGACAGAGAACTTTATCAGTTAAAGCAGAAGGAGGCAGGGAAGGCAGTCAGAATAGCAAGACACAAACTGAGGAAAAGATAGCCAACTCTGTTAAGAAGGGGATAAAACCTTTTATAGGTACATTAGAGAGTGAAGAAAGACCAAGAGAGGGATATAGAGGCTCAATAAAGGGAGGAAATGTGGGTAGAGGGTGACAGTGAAACAGCAGGGATACTGAATAAATATTTCTGCTCAGTATTCACAATGGAAGAGGAGGAGGTACCTAAACCAAACAAGAGAAACACTCTGAATAGAGAGGTCAACACCAGTCCATTCACAGAAGAAAGGGTTTTGAAAGAACTCTTGAAACTGAGGGTGGACAGAGCAATGGAGCCTGATGGGATTCACCCAGAATTCTAAAAGAACTAAAAGTAGAACTAGTAACACCATTAGCTACTCTCTTTAACAAATCATGGGAGGATGGGGTGGTACCTGAGGACTGGAGGAGGGCAGATGTGATTCCACTTCACAAAAGTGGGAGCAGGGCAGAGGCAGGAAACTACAGACCAGTTAGTTTGACCTCAGTGGTAGGAAAATGATGGAATCACTTCTGAAGGAAAGAATTGTTGAGTACCTAGAGGCCAGTGGGGCACAGGATCCAAGGCAGCATGGTTTCACAGCAGGAAGGTCATGGCAGATGAACCTAATAGATTTCTTTGACTGGATGACCAAAGTAGTAGACCTGGGAGGGCTGTGGATATGGCCTACCTAGATTTTAGCAAGGCATTTGACACAGTCTCACACAAAGATTAATATACAAGTTAGTCAGCCTTGGGTGGGTCCCAAGGTGGTAGTCTGGATAAAAAACTGGCTGGATAGCAGAACGCAAGGGCAATAGTAAACAGAGTCCACAATGAAGAAAGGAGGGTAACTAGCAGGGGACCGCAAGGTTTGGTACTGGGGTCAGTCCTCTTTAATGTCTTTATACAGTACATTGGAGAGCACCTGGAAGGAAAGGTATGCCTCTCTGCAGATGACACAAAGATCTACAACAGGGTTGATACAAGGTGGGGTGGAAAGGATGAAAAGGGACTTGGCAAGGTTGAAGTAATGGTCAAATATATTGCAGCTCAGATTCAATGCAAAAAGTGCAAAGTAATGCATCTGGGAAACAAAACCCAGGGAAGAGTACACAATGGGGGTGAGATAATAACAAAAACAAAAATTGAATGAGACCTAGGAGTAATTATATCAGATGACCCAAAGGTGGGCAAGCAATGTGAGAAGGCAGTAAGGAGGGCTACGAGGATACTGGGATGCATAGGGAGAGGCATCAAGAGTAGAAAACAGGAAGCTGTTATCCCTCTGTACAGACAGTTGGTGAGACCCCATCTGGAGTACTGCATGCAATTCTGGAGACCTCATCTCTGCAAAGACATACAGAAAGTAGAGGTTGTTCAGAGGAGGGCAACAAAATGGTGCAGTGTCTGCACCAGAAGATATATGAGGAGAGACTAAAGCAGCTTAAGATGCATACCCTTGAGGAAAGAGGAGATGGGAACATGATAGAAACTTCAAGTATCTCAAAGGAATTAACAAAGTACAAGAGGGTAGCATCTTTCAGAAAAGAGATGCAAGAACATGGGGACACAATTTGAAATCGAGGGGACAGCTCAGAGGTAATGTTAGAAAGTATTTTTCACAGAGAGGGTTGTGGATGCATGGAACAGCCTTCCTGAGGATGTTGTGAAGTCAGGAACAGTGGTAGACTTCAAGAATGCATGGGACAGACATAAGGCAATTCTTGTGGTGGGGTAGGAGGAAGTAAGCTGTTGATTAACTAGAATCTGCAGCTTATCCATCAAATGAGGAAATGGGCAGACTTGGTGGGCCAACAGTCCTTTTCTGCCATCAAATTCTATGTTTCTATGTTTCAAAAAGTAGGGAATGTGGCATTACGGTGTCCAACACTAACTCCCCATCCCCACCCCCAAACAGCAAAGAAAAACAAATTAGGGTTTTGGGTCTCTGAATTATTGATGAATCAGAGGTGGGGTCTTCCTTAGGTTCTCAACCCTAATGTCCACCCTTTCCCAGAGCAAACAACATCACAAATGATCTCCTTGCAGGCCCTGCATGACAAAAACTACAACAAATTGGGTTGGCTGCATGTGGTGAAATATACTTTTCCACCTTAGAAGAATGTATCACTGTGAGTCACTGGCTTGGACATGTACCTTGTGCTTCAGACTGGATGCTACGGTCTAGGGGAGAGGTGATTATTATGGCATACTACACAGCAAGATCCCACCACTGATTCAACACGACTCCAGAAACCCAAAACCCTAATGTTTTTCAATTTTCTGCTTAGGAGGTGGGGGAGTGAGGGTTGTAAGCCCTAATTCCACATTTACCTTCGTTTGTGGCATTAAGTTACTCTAACTGGTGCATTAAAATTGTTTTGCAATTAATATATATATATATATATGTATATATATATATATATATATATATATATATATATATATGCATACACACACACACACACACACCTGGACGAAGGAGAGGAAGAAGAAGAGTGCTAGCTGGGGAAGGGAGAGGTTGAGGTTTAAAAGTGTTTGGGAGGTGTGAAGGGTGTAATTACTCCACAGTGGCTGGGAATATGAATTTTATGCAGTTTTAAAAGATTTTTTGCCAAACCACGCTGTCGAATTAAAACTTTGCAACATCTCTAATTATGAGAGGAGTTCAAGGAAAGGATAGAGGTGGGAAAAGTCAAGGAAATGGAGCTCATCATTAGAATAAAGTGGACGAAAAGAAGAGACATCACCACCAAATGCAGTAGGTACCAACATGCTGCATTCAGTATCACAGTAGTGATGTGCGAAGCTGGAAAACTTAAGCTTTGCAGATTCATTTGTGAATTCATCTCATTTACCTGTTATATTATAACTAAAAATTACTAAAACTGCTACAGAAAGACACTGACAAAATACTTCACTTAAACTCACCAAACTAGACCACAGAAATAAAAATGAGACATTACTCATTAGAGATCAAACATGATGAACAAGAAAGAGTGAGAAAATCAAAATGTAACATACAGTTATAAATTAATCCTCCTATGAAGTCAAAATTAACAGTAAACTGATAACTCCATCAAATGCGAAATTGGCAATTTCATTGGTGAAATTTGGCACAGAGGCAAGGTTTGCTATGTACTATGGGATTTGAGATCATATGTTGCTGAAACAAGCTGCATGCCTTGAGGTGTCCATCTTCAGTGCAGTCTTCTGAAGACAGAGTAGGAGAGAAGCGTGTGTATGCTTGCCTGAGAAAAAAGACATTTAAAATATGTCTCAAAATTGGATTTTGTGAATCCAAATTGCTCACAAATTGTTCTTGAAGGCCTTGTGCTGCTAGATGTGTGTTTTTGTTTACTTTTTGCTGGCTATTTACGTTAAAGTAGTGGTTTCTGTTTTGTCAGTCTGTGAAGCAGTGGTGTGGGGAGGGAGGTATACTGTAAACAAGGCAGCCCAGAAATATCCAGAGCTTTTTGTCTAAGCAGGAGATTTGTGTTATATTTTGCTTTTCTCACTGTTTCTTGTTCATCATTTTTGATCTGTAGTGAATAACTTCTCATTTTATTATTTTTGTGGTTTAGTTTGGTGTGTTTAAGTATTTTGTCAGTGTCTTTCTGCAGCTTTTTAGTAATATTTTCTTAAAGTGACAGTATTCTGACACTTTGTGTTATACTCAGTATTAAATTACTCATTTCCTGTCATTTTAATCCCTGTTCTGTTAAAAGAAAGAAAAATTTTTGGTTATTTTTAGTAGAAGTTTTCAAGTCACACTACTGACCCCTGATTCCCTAGGGGTAGGTTTTGTCTGCTGTTGCTGATAGATTGCTAGTAATACATAATACCCCAGGAAACATTCATGGAGAGTGTACAACACCCCAAAATCACCCCAACTTGAACATGGTACCAAATCCGCAATTGAAGTTCAATATTCATCCACAACAGATATGCACCTCCTCTTGAGTACAACCATACCAAGTTTCAGACAAATTTGACTAAAGTTTACTGGGTTTTGCCAAAAACAAAAGGAGTAGTTGGTGGTAGTAATTTTGACTCAACTTTGCCTTTGTGTACCCCAAGGAGAAGTTACAGTTGAGGTTGCAAGGTGAACTTATCAATGGAGAATTTCCTGTTAAATAGAAAAACTTCATGAAATGATCCACAGAGGCGGATAGGTCACGTGATGCAGTGGTGCTGAGTGGCTGCCTGCTTTGGAGCTCCGCTTTCCCCTCTCAAACTTCAACTCTCGTTGAGCCAAAACTACCAATTCACCACTAAACGAGGTCTGAACATCTCTACTGCATCAGGAGTCGACAGTGGGCTCAGATTGGGGTGTAGATTGCCTGCTGGAAGATCGCGATGACAGACACCGAAATGAAGGCCTCAGGAGTCAGGCACACCCACCTACAACACCAGAAAAAGCCTCAAAGAAAGCCAAAACTCTGGTTCTAATCCCTCTTCAATCAGCAAAGGTTTAACTAGTGGAGGTCTTAATGTTGCAGTGGGTACTACTTTAACTGAAGAGCGTTTTTGGAGGAGCTCACCATTTAAAGATACCCTGCAAGAGATCTCAAATGAAATTAAATCGATGAGGCAAGATTATGCTGACCTCTCGAGAAGGATGGGTGATTCAGAATCCAGAATAGGGTCAGTGGAGAGATGGCAACAGAAAATAGATCCGAGATTGTCAGGCTTCGCCAGCAAGTCCAAAAGCTCCAACTGAAATCCGAAGACTTAGAAGGCTCAGTCATCGAAATAATGTGCTAATTCTGGGCCTTCAGAACTGGAGGAAGGGAGACACTATCAAGTTCATTCAGCAATTTCTTAATAAGGTTGTGGGTCCTCGCCTGTTCACCAACAATACCATGTAGAACGGGCCCACAGATCTCTCAGACCCAGGCCTCCCCAAATGCCCTCCCCAGACCCCTAATTATCAAATTTCTGAGTTACCTGGACAGACAGCACTTTCTTGTTAAAGTCAAGCAACTGGAAGCAGTCTTGTGGAATGGAGCCAAGTTGAGGATCACCAGGATTTGCCCAGAGAGGTTCGATTAAAATGTGCAGCATTTCACCCAGTAGTGAGCAAATTGATTGCTGCTGGAAAGGCTTTTCGCATGATCTACCCTGCAAGGCTGTCGGTACAGGTGGAGAGTGTCTGGTATTCCTCAGATACCCCTGAAGAGGCGATGGCTGAGCTATCTAAATTACTACCTGACCTGTTTAAGGGACACTCTGTAAAATGACTGAGGAACAAGTCGGAAGAAGGCATAAGTTTGAACTGATCGTAAGCTGAAGCAAGAAGCATTTGTGCATTTTAACTCCCTGTTTTTCTAATCCCTTGAGTTTGGCTGGTTAGGTTTTTTCACTTACTGTGCAGTCGTTGAGCTTCGTTGGGCTGTCGGTACTCCTGGGGATGCTTGCCTCCGCTTTCAGTGGGGATACCTCCCGGGACCCGTGTGGTGATGGGCCTGGTAGTGGTAGGCGCGAGGCCTAGTCGGCCTGTCTCTGAGCCCGCAGCGTCTTGCCTCTTGATCCACTAGGGGAACTAGTGGGGAAGGGCCTGATTTCAGAGGGCCTATTTGTGGTCGGACCGATTTGGTCCGGTCAGCTTTTGGTCCCTATACGATTTCTATAATTTACGGTCCCCATTGGAGCTGGTTCGAGAGGACAAGGACCTTCACACCTACTCCCAGGTAACGCTACCTGCCTCATTTGTCTTTTGGGCTGGGGAGTGGTCTCAGTATTTTTTCTATTAGAGACAGTGCCCCTTCGTTAATGGAGGGAGGCGGGGAAGACTTAGAGGCAGAATAAGGCGGTACCATGCCTTGCGACCTGGTATGGAGTTTTGGGTACCTCTCAGGCATAATATTGTAATAGGTGCTGTTCTCCTAATAGTTGGAGGCTGGTGGTTTGGGTTGAGGACCTTAATCTGGATGTTTGTGGGATCTTAGTATTATAAGGGTAACCTGGGGTACCCTGGGAGGAATAAAGTATTGGGATGATTAGATCTGTTTTTGACGTTTTGGTGGTTGATATTTGAATTGGGTATGTAACGTTCACTTCTCAACGTTATGGGGGTGGGGGATATTGCCTATCAGATATAATAACTGTTTTTTGTGGAGCTGCCACTTAACCTTGTTAATTGTATCTTATTTGATTTCAGTATCAAAGTCTGGCGGCCTTAGTGTCACTTGTTCGATTTTTTTCTTTATCAGAGAAGACATTTTGGGGTATGTTGAGGAGGGGTTTGGGGTGTCACCACTGCATGGAGTGAGATGGGATCACAGGGTTAACTGGTGTGGAACTATTTTGGGCCTCAGAATATGGCTAGTCGTACAATTAAATTGATCAGTTGGAACGTGAGAGGGATCAGGGATGTTAAGAAGAGATCCCGTATTCTGATTAACTGCTCGGTGATTGGGAGCTGACATCTTATGCTTGCAAGAAACCCATATTACAGTAGCTGAAAGCAACATTTTGAAAGTCAGAAGCTTCTCCCAAATTTTTGTAGCTGGTGACTCATCAGAGGCCAGGAGTGGCTGTCATGATAAAGAAAAACATACCTTTCAGTCCGGCGAAGGTTACTCGGATCCAGAAGGTAGATATATACTGGTGCTTGGATCTCTTTATAACTCTCCCATAGTCCTAGGTTCAATGTATGGTCCAGTAGGAGGGAATGTTAGCTTTGTCATGCAGTTAATTGATAAACTCAGTTCCCTTTGCCAACCTTTGATCCTAGGAGGATTGGAACATAGCCCCTACCCAGGAGCTGGATAAAACTCTCAGACCATTAAGACCGTTGCTACCGCACAATTGGCGTTGAGTGATATGAGCAATATGTTGGGTCTAGTAGATCCCTGGAGGACCCTCCACCCCTTAATAAAAGTTACACCTTTTCCCCACTTCATAATTCCTGGTCGGCGGTTAGACTGTTTCTTAATATCTACCTCTCTCATGACTAAAGTTCCTCGGCAGGTATTGAACCTATAGTAATTTCCGATCATGCGCTAGTCTGGTTCAAATTCTTCCCCAGTCCTTAACGTGTGCCGACACGATTTGGAAACTTAATACCCAGCTATTAAAGGAAGAACACTTCTCACCCAGATTAGATCTCTTATCAGTGACTATTTGGACACCAATCGGGCTCAGTGACCAGGATGGATATTCTTTGGTGCTCACTAAAGTGCTTTCTGAGGGTGAACTTATCAAGATCTCCTCCAGAAGAAAGAAACTCAGGTCCCAAAATCTCATTTCCTCTCAAATCAGATTAAAATAGCAGAGAATTTGCTGATTACTTCCAATTCACTGAATAATTTAGAACATTTGCACAAACTTAAAAATGAATCTGAAGGGCTGATTTGGGAAAAGACGGAGCTTGCTCTACTGAGAACCAGGGCTAAATATCTGGATCAGGGGAAAGACCGAGTAGGCTCCTGGCATTGAAACTTAAAGAAATAGAGAATTCTAGGTTGATTCCAGCCCTGGAAGATCAAGACAGGTCCGTTAAAACAGAGCCTAGAGATATTGCGGCAATCTTGAAAGAATTTTACCAAAACTTATACAGCACCAAAGCATCCCCTCTTCTCACTCAGGTTTAGGGGAATTCTTCCGGTCACTGGTACTCCTCGCCTCTCAGAAGATCAGGTAGCCTCTCTCTCTTTCCCTGTCCCAGGATAAGGTGGAACAGGCCATTCATAGTCTCTCACCAGATAAAGCTCCCGGCCCGGATGGGTTTCTGCCAACTTTTATAAGGTCTTCTGCCAAGACTTGGCCCCTTGCTCCTGGAATTGTATTACTATATTTTATCAGCTGATACTTGGACCCATCCTTACTGGAGGCTATCATCATTCTGATCCCCAAGTCGGCAAAGCCCTCTCTGAATCCGGCCAATTATAGACCTATTTCGCTGCTCAACTGTGATATTAAAATTTTGTCCAAGATTCTGGCTTCCCGCATTAAACAGGTGTGGACCTCACTCTTGAGCAGTGAACAAGTAGGATTTGTACAGGGCAGGTCAGTGGCGGACCATATCAGATCACTTTCTCACGTTTTGGGGCAGCTCAAACTTCCCAGGTCCCTATGGCGTTGGTAGCTCTGGACCGCGGAGAAAGCGTCGACCGAGTTAACTTGGAGTTTTATGGTACACTATGTCCAGGTTCAGTTTTCCGGAGGAGTTCATGTGTTGGGTGAAACACTATATAAGTCCCCACGGCAAAGATCTATTGCAATGGGATCTCTCTCTTCCATTCAACTACATTCTGGGACCCACAGGTTGCCCCTTATCCCCGTTCCTTTTCAGTCTTTACCTGGAACCCCTGCTGCTTAGCCTTAAAACTGCCTCAGGGATCCAGGGATGCCCGCCCCTCAACCAGACTCCTAAGATTTCAGTGTATCGGACGACATCCTTTTGCAGTTAGCTAACCGGCTGATTCCCTATGGGTGGTAATGGAGATAATAGCACAATTTGGGAATTATCCAATTATAAACTTAACCTGGCAAAGACAGAGATCTTCCCCTTAATATGCATCTTACTCGAGCTTCTGTGTCCCATCTGGGCATGAAGTGGACCCCATCTTATTTAAAATATCTTGGCATTTCTCTGGCACGGGATCCTACTCTAGTTAAAGCTCAATTTAGAGGATCTGCTAGATAGAATTAAGTCTGATTTGCAAAGATAGGAAACTGCCATTATCAGTGGGCGCCGGATAAGCATTGTCAAAATGAATGTCCTACCCGTCTCTTCTACCCCTGAATCTCCTAGACATCTGGTTACCTAAGTCCTTTTTAAAAGGTCCATTCGACCCTGATTGACTTTATTTGGAACCATAAATCTCAGAGGCGAGCTTTCTATAAACTATGCCTACCTAAAGATATGGGGGTCTTAGACTGCCAATTTGAATTCTACTACTAGTCTAGTCACCTAGTCAAAGCAGGAAATGGTTAGAGGATTTGAAGATACTTACTCTCCCATATGGTTGAATCTGGACCTTGACCTCATCAAACAGCATAATATAGACCCCACTAGTCTTTTTACTGTCGTTTGCATCTCTTCCCAGAGAGATTCGGGACTTCCCAGTGGGCCTACAGTTAAAGTACTTAATCAACTTTATTCCACTGCCAAAATCAGATATATTAGGGACACTGGTCAGCCATTGATGTGTAATCCCAATATTAGGATAGGGACCAAACCGTTAGTTCCTAAGTGGCTACCCAAATACAAGGGCTTTCAGTGGAAGATCTTTATGTGCAGGGTAGGCAGGGCTCAATAGCTGATCTATTGTTGGTTTTGAACATCCCCACCAATGCCCTGTTCAAGATATATCAACTAAAACACCTGGTCGATAAAGAGTTTGGATCAGCAGTATCCTCCTCAACTGTTAAACCACTATTAACGGAGGTTAAAAGTTGTGCGAGTTAAACCTCATGGAGTGTCCAAACTGTACACTTACCTCCTGAGGCTTGTTCATCCCATCCCTCTAACTGGCTCTAAATCCTGGCCTTTACCTCCTCAGGATCTCCGTTTGCATGGGGACAAATCTGGAAAGATTTGTACACATACAATACCTTAGACAGAAATAGGTTGATCCAATACTTTATAGTCAATAACATGTATATTACACCAGTGCTGAAATTGAAATTTGACCATTCCGCTCCCCAAAATGTTTCAGGTGTGGGACAGAACAGGGTAACCTTCCTCATATTTTCTGGCACTGCTCTAAGATTGCTCCTCTCTGAAGGCCATTGAGGACAACTTAGATCCCATGGTTTAAAAGACCTTTTACAGTAGAGGTTTGTATCATGGGGACTACACAGGTATCAAGGTTAGGAAAGGAAATACCATATGGCTCTTATTTCTATGGCGGTTAAGAGGCTAGTCCTTCGACACTGGACAAATGGTCTTGAGATTTCATACCTAGATTGGGTGGAGGAAATGTCTCAATGTTTTAAAGTGGAGAAATTGATTGCTAATATTAGATCCTCCCCAATGGCCTTCCAGAAGAAATGGGGCAAGTTATATGCTCTGTATCTCCACTGACTGAGATCCCATGACTTTTAGAACAACGGAGTGAGGAAGAACACTCTTTCTTTCTTTGAGCTTCCGACTCCTTCTTATTTCCCTTCTACACTAATTCCATAACTCTCGCTTCAGCTAGTTTTGTATGATCTGGCTTCCCGGCCTGCATTCGGATTAAGTATATTTATAATACTTAATTATTTGAGTCAGTTTACCATCTCTTCTTCAGTGGTGACACCCTCATTGGGGAGGGGTTTGATGTTTTAGCTTTTTCCTGTTTGCTGTTTTCTAGTTTCCTTTGTACCTTTTTTTTTTTTTCCTTGCCCGTTCTTACCTGACATCTTATTCTGGGCTATAATGAATATTTGTATCATGTTCAGATGTTACTGGTTAAATAGATGTAACTACAGTTGGAAATCAATAAAAGAGAATTTCAAAAAAAATGACCCACAGAGGCAAATTTGGCAGCTTTGCCTTAACTTCACCTGTGAATTAAAACGTCACCGTATTCTAATCATAACACAGAGGCAAGAAGAAGAAGAAGCTGGTTAGACTGCTATGATTTAAGATGGGTCTACCACACTGTAGTTTAAGCACCTAAGGAAGGGGAATCAGTTAAAGAGAAGGTACTCAAGAATAAGCGGGGTTGGGAAGGGGAAGTCTGAGGAGACCAGTGATATAACTGATGCTACCTGAAAACCTCAATCCCCAAAAGTCAATACGCAGCCCTAATGACAAGTATCTGATCCCCTATTTAGTATAGGGTTAAAAGTCTCAAAAATATGAAAGGAGATGCTGATACAGATATGGTGGGAAAACCACTCCCAGGCCACGATGTCCAAATAAAATGCAGCCACAAGCAACACAATCAAAGTAGTTGAAGAGCCACAACCCCACTCCCATGATACTGTAGCAAGTTAACACTACCCATCCAAATCCTTTGTGTGGGATTATTTTAATACAGATTCACTAAATGACAAACAGGCAATATGCTAACTGCAGTATGCCAGGCACATGTCAGCCATGGTAAAAGGGATCACATCTTCATACTGGTGAGCAGCAAATCTTTGAGTGCTGCATGTTTAAACATACAGTGCTCCCTCTCTATAAAGAACCCTCTATAATAAAGTTCCCTTATATAGTGAACACCTTTGATGGCTCCCATTGTTCACTAAGTAGGCATATTAGCACTATAGTGAATACCTAGCTATAGTGAACACCACAGCTGGCTGCAGAGGTGTTCACTATAGGAGACATATATATATATATATATATATATATATATACCTGTAGTCTTCAAAGATAAACACAATTGTTTGTCAAGCTGAACAAGAGCAAAAGCATGGCTAAATAATGGAATCATTTATTATTCAACATTGCACATAGCCAGGAGGGCAGAAGAAGAATAGGGAGGAACTTGATTAGGAGCCACCACTAATAGTACTGGTTCTTCAGATAAATCAAGGAAATATTCTTTTGTCACACAACAGAAACCATCTGGGTGGTGGTGGCCATCCTTGGTCTTGTAGCCTCTGTGGGAATGTGGTGAAACAAGTGTGGGTCAGAAACATTTTTTTTGCACTTTCTTTTCTTTCTGTTGCGCCCTGGGCCAGCATGATATTCTTACTCTAGATGGATAACAAAGCAAATAATCTCACTGTAGGTCCTTCAGAATAGGAAACTGGCATCAGTTAATTTCCATATGTGGTTGTACAGAGAGTTCTTTCATAGAACTGTAACTTCATTAGAGTTGCAGTGCACTCATCTGATTTTTCCACATACCTAATGACGTTGCATAGATCTAATAGGGCAGAGGCCTAAATATATATGCCTGCTATTTTCACTTATAATCCATGACTCCTTTGATATCACGCCAGATGTCATGGGGCCACAGACCACTCATAAAATATCAGGCATAAATATTTTATTTTGCACAAAGGGTATAGCCAACATATAGTATAGCACTGTAAATCCTGTTGAAATGAATGGTAATTTCTTCTGCTATCTTGAGATACAGTGGTGCCAAGCCTCAGGTACCCTCATATCAATCCATATCTTGAGTGAAAACAGCGGATAATAGTTAATGCCATCACTTTGCACTTGATTGCCTTCTTGCAGTTTGCCATCTTGTTACTGCAGCCCACAAGCTAAAGGCTTGTAGAAACCAACACATACCGTATGTCCAGTACCACTTGTAGACTCTTTAATAATAATCCCTAGCTAGAGCTGAGCAGAATGCAAAATTCAGAAATGCTTTTAGGAATTTCTTTTGAATTCCTCAGAATACCAAAAGAGTTTCTATATAAACTTTGGAATAATATTCACAGACCATATAAACCATTGAATCATTTCCCACAGATGGCAGAAAATTAGTCTAAGTTTATGTAAGCTTTGATTACTAATCAACAAAAACATTTGGAATTCTGCTGCTGTCAGAATTCTACAGAATTAGAATGTTCTAAAATTCTGAGAATTCCAATCTACTAAATTGAAAATTCTGTACAAACCTATACTCAGCATTTCAAGTCGCATTTTTGTGAAGCACCTATAAATGCTTTGAATGCTGTTAACTGGAACACATGCATTCGTCTTTATATGAAACCATTGTTAGATGAATGATTTACCCTATAATATTCAGTCCAGCAAAGGACCTAAACAGCATGATTGTGTGGAAATACATTTCAATAATTGTAGCCAGCGGCAGCTTTAAGATACTCTATATATATTACTGTGTGTCTTGCATTGCTTCATGTCCTTTATATAAATGTCTTTATCAAAATGGGTTTCTTTCTTTTTTCTATAGAGGTCATATACTCCCATGCTACCCCAGCTGCCATCCTCTGATGATCCCCTGCCCCATCACTCAGCTTCTCAGGGTTTAATATTGTCCTCTGCCACAGGACAGTGGAGGGTGCCTAGTTACTAATGCAGGACGGCAAAGGGTCAATCATCATCCTGCAGCTGTTGGTGTTTTCCTCCAGTTTCTTCCTTGGCCCATAGGAAGTGCAGTGGGCAATGGGCATGCTCTGCATGCTCTGCCTCTGTGAGGATGCTCCTGCTACCTTGAATGTGGGGTCCCTTCTCTTGCATATGTGGGTCACATATGCTGCCACCCAGACAACTCCAAGTGGCTGTCAAGCTCAAGCCAGAACAACCACCCCACTCCACAAGGAAGGAGAGCAGTCCAAGGGATGCTGATCCTCCTCCTCAGTCATCCCTGTGCAACCCGTGTCCATTTCTAAACATGGGTCACTGGCATGGCAGGAGTTGAGACACCCAGTGCCTCAGCCCTCCATGCCATTGAGCTAGCTAATTTTTTATTGTCCTGTTTGAATGGCTTTTGGGACATTTAACTTTTTAGTCTTTTGTTGCATTTGGCCTGAGTCCACCAGCTTTGAATCTGCTACAACTAAATCAGATACATCCAAAACAGCATCATAACTGCTATAGGACCCCGAGAGTGCAAGAAAAGACTTAAAAAGATGATGGCCCTTATGTCCCTGTTGTATACCTGGTATGGGGTAAGAGTCAGCTTTACAACCATCTCCATCATCCAAACCCCTAGGTTCAGGCAACTTTAATGGCATGGTATAGAATAAGGAAGGAAGGGGAGAGAGGCATTCTCCTTTCACACTCTGGTGGCATGGAATCCACACTTTCTGCATGGGCTAGAAGGCAGGGGACTTTGACCTGTGGTGGCAGACAGGATCAACACATGGGTAGATCTAAAGACTTGGAAATTTAAAGCAAGGCAATTGTATTTATATGACACCCTTTCCAAAGTCAGAGGCATCTGACATCAAGAGAAACATGAAACAAGTTCAATAAATGTATAAATAATCAATGACAATCATATTAAGATTTTCAATGAAGGCCTGAGCAAATAAGTAAGTCTTCCATTTAATCTTGAAGGCAACCACCATATTGACAGATCTAATAACATCTGGAAAGCTGGTCCTGGCAAGACTAGGTTTGCTGGTATAAAGCACCTAGCTTCACCTGAGCTCTTTTGTTCTAGGGTTTGCTTGAAACACAGAGCAGGAGCAACATTAATAAAGTAAGGAGAAACATTAAGGCTTCTTTTGGCTAAGCAGAGTTACTGTTATGTTACAATTTTGTTTTGTGCTTACAGGTTTTATTACTGTTTTGTGCTTACAGGTTGTACAGTTTACTGCTTTATTTTTCTCTGATAGAAATTGTTTTTGTAGGGTATATTTCCTTTTAAATTGTTGTGTAGGTTGTCTTGCTGAAAGGAAGGAAAACATTCACTGGGGTGGTGGGTCAGAACTGTAGCTGATTGTTTCAGGAGGGCACCAGCTTGGTCCTACCACTCTGCCCTAAACCACCCACCCCAAGTGCATCATTTCCTTTATGCCAAAGGTTCTGGCATCACTTCCCCAAAGGGCAAAGGACATGCACCTGCCATAATCTTAACAGCCCAGCATGCTGCATAGATGGTAGATGCATGCACACACTCACACACACTAACAAAAGAGAAAAAAACTAAACAGGAAGGGAGAGACATGTGGGAGAGGTGTAATGCAGTGGTTCTGGTGTGGCAGTCTTTTGGGAGATGTTCTAGAGGCTGCGATGCTGCCCATTTGCAGGTACCTTTCTGGACTGAGGAGGTTGCCTGTCTCCAGGCTGACCTGGCGAGGACTCAGAAACCTCCTCCCCACACAGGAACTACCAGGGCCACTGCTGCTGCCTCTGAGGTTTGAAGAAAAAGTAGTGGTTTTACCATGGTGTGCTCAGGGAGGGTGAGGATGGTGGATCCAAGGTACATCCCTCCAGTTGTAGCTCTCCACAGTTCATACATCATTCTGGCACAGCATGGTTCCTCTATGGAGGCACCCACAGTGGAGACTAAAGGTGATGCTGGGAACCTCCACAAAGGAGACCCAGAGGAGGATGGCACAGGACCCCAATGGGAAAAGAAACAACTCCTGGTGGGGACTTAATCATTAGGACGGTAGAACAGGGGATAAGGTTTCTGCCCAGTGCAATGGCTAAGAGGACAGGATACAAATCCTCAGGATCATAGGAGCAGTGGTACGGGTAGAGGGAGCTGGACATTATTGTCCATCTTGGGACAAATGACCTGGCTAGGAATGGGATCAGAGCAGTGCAGAATAAGTTTGCAGAGTTGGGGAGGGCCTTAGACAAGTAGCACATATAGTAACCTTCTCGGAGGTGTTGCCTGTCTATGGTATGGGTGAGGCTAGGGTACTCTGCACCATGGGATTCAATTAACGGTTGAAAACTGGTGCGGAGCTCAAGGTTTTGCCTTCATTGGGGACTGGGGTCCACCTGGAGGATGTAGGCCTATACTAGCTTGATGGTCTTCATCTGTCCTGGAAGGGAACCAGGACCCTAGGTGATAGGTTTAAATGCTTCATTGACAAGCATTTAAACTAGCCAAGGGAGGCAATGAAAAGAAGCATGAAGTCCCCCACCAAAACAGGGTAGTTAGTGAGGTAAACACTAAGGTAGATAAGTCAAAGGGTGGAACAATGGTCAATGGAGAAAAGGAAAATATAGTAAGGGCAGGGATAGGGCCAATGGGGTAAGGCTATCAATAAAGGGAGGGCAATGAGTACCAATGCACGTAGTCTAGGTAACAAGCTCCCTGAACTAGTGGCCTTGATGGAAGAGGGATACTTGGATATCATGGCAGTCACAGAAACATGGTACACAGAGAAACATGACTGGGATGTCAACATACCAGGGTACACAATCTACAGAAGAGAAGGAGAGGTAAAGAGGAGGAGTAGCTCTCACATAGGGAAGGAATCAAAGCAGTAGAACTAAAGGGTAAACAGGGAGGAGAGGAGGCACTGTGGGTCACCCTGGAGACAGGAAATGGCACCATAATCCATACAGAGGTTGTATATAGACCCTGTCTCAGGGAAAGGAAATTATAGAAGGCATCTTTAGAGCGGCAGAAAGGGGAGATATTGTTGATGGGGACCTGAATATGCCAGATGTTAACTAGAGCACCTTTGCTGCAGCCACATCCAAGAGCAGGGTAATTCTCGATGCCCTACAGGGGGCATATCTCAGACAGTTAGTTCTGGAACTCACTTGGGAGGGAGCAGTCTTAGATTTGGTGTTCTCAGATTTAGAAGGCCGTAGCCATGTGGGGAGCAAGCAACCACCAAATAGTGTGGTTCAAGATAAAACACTGCCAGAGCCAGCCTGGTGGCACAGAGGTTGAGGTGCTGGACTCCACACTTGCACTACACTGGCTACCCAGGTTCAGGAATGAGCCTGGGTGTCGGGGTTGGCAGGGAGAAAAAGGATGGAGCATCCGTGGACTGCTCTCCTTCTCTGGAGAGGCGCGGGTTGCCATCGGTGCTCTAGCAGCTTCTGGCGGCAGCTGGGGTGGCTGTAGAGCACTGGCAGGAACAAGGAAGGAACATGCTGGGGCAGGCGCTTGGCTTGGAGTGCGTGCGGACTCATGCGTGCTGGGGCCTTGAGGCATCATTGGACGCCTCAGCCGATGGGGAGAAAAGTGAAAAATTAGTGGGCACTAGTCATGGCGGCATGATGGCCATCTCCAGAGGGGACTCAATCGGTGCCGAGTGCAATGGCATTACTGGATCCTGATCTTGGGGGTTGAGCTAGGCGCTTCCTCCACCCTGCCATGGGGTAAGCCATGGGGTAGCTGTGGGTTTGAATGTGAAGCCTGAGAGTAGCTCCAGGAGATGGCAGCCTGACTACCCAGAGGATGCCAGACGTGTAGAGGTAAAGCAGACTGGTAGCCCCTAGGGAGAAAAGTACAAAAAAAAAAATATATATATAAACACTGCCATAGAGTCGATTCATGCAAAGGTGAGGGTATTGCACTTCAGGATGGCTGACTTTGGCAAAATGGGGAGTGCCTCAGAAAAGCACTAGCAAATGGGCAAGAGGGGTGGAGGAACAATGGGGAAAATCAAAGCTACCATCACAGAGGCAACAAGCCATTGTGTGAAACAAATAAACAAAACAAAACAAAGGAATAAACCACTATGATTCTCAAAAGAGGTGGCTGGGAAGGCTAGGGAGAAGAAGATAGCACTCAGGAAGTATAAGGAAACATAGAAGGAGCAGGACAGAGAATTTTACCAGTTAAAGCAGAAGGAAGCAGGAAGGCAGTCAGAATAGCAAAGGCCCAAATGGAAGAAAAGATGGCCAACTCTGTTAAGAAGGGGATAAAACCCTTTATAGGTACATTAGGAGTGAAGAAAGACCAAGGGAGGGATAGTGAGGCTTAGTAAAGGGAGGGGTGGGCAGAGGGTGACAGTGACAAAGCAGAGATACTGAATGAATACTTCTGCTCAATATTCACAAAAGAAGGAGGAGGTACATAAACCACATAATAGAAGCACTCTGGATGAGGGAGTCGATACCAGTCCATTCACAGAAGAAAGGATCTTGATAGAACTTCTAAAAATGAAGGTGGACAAAGCAATGGGCCAGATGGTATTCACCCCAGAATTCTAAAAGAACTAAGGGGAGAACTAGTAGCACCACTGACTACCCTTTTAGCAAATCGTGGGAGGAGGGTGTGGTTCCTGAGGACTGGAGGAAGACGGATGTGATTCCCCTTCACAAAAGTGGGAGCAAGGCAGAGGCAGGAACTACAGACCTGTTAGTTTGACCTCAGTGGTAGGGAACATGATGGAATCACTTCTGAAAGAAAGATTGTTGAGTACCTAGAGGCCAGGAGCACAGGACCCAGGAATCATGGATTCACAGTTGGAAGGTCATGTCACACGAATCTAATGGATTTTTGAATGGGTGACCAAAGTAGTAGATCAGGGAGGGGCTGTGGGATATTGGGATGCATAGTGAGAGGCATCATGAGTAGAAAACATGAAGTTGTTATCCCTCTGTACTGACAGTTGGTGAGATGCCATCTGGAGCACTGCATGCAGTTCTGGAGACCCATCTCCACAAGGACATAGACAGGTTGGAGGCAGTCTAGAGGAGGGCAACTAAAATCATACAGGATCTGCACTAGAAGCCATTTGAAGAGAGACTAAAGAGCTTAATACTGTATGTATACCCTCGAGGAAAGGAGAGGGGGAGACAAGATATAAACATTCAAGTACCTCAAGGAATCAACAAAGTCCAAGAGAGCAGCATCTTTTAGAAAAAGAGATGTGCAAGAACAAAGGGGCACAATTTGAAAATGGGGATGATTCAGGGACAGTTGAGGAAGTATTTTTTCATGGAGGGTGGTGGAGTCATGGACTGGCCTTCTTGAGAGGTCATGGGGTCAAAAAGTGGGGAATGTAAGAAATCATGGGACAGACATAAGGCAGTTCTAGTGGGAGGTAGGAGGAGAGTAGGCTGTTGGTAAAACTAGGATCTGTAGCTTATCCGATGGGTAGGGAAATTGGAAGACTGGGCGGGCCAAGCAGTCCTTCTCTGCCGTCAAAGTCTATGTTTGTATGTTTCAAATCAGTAGAGGAGCAACCCCAAATGATCTGTACCCTGATTGCTTCAAGTGAGAATGGGGTAATAGCACAAGCCTGCACGGTGAATTACAGAGTGAGACAATGTGTTTGAGCCTCAAGAGGTCTTTCAGGTAGCTTGGGCCAGACCGTGTAAGCCTTGCATGTTAACAAGCTTATCTTGAGGGTGATGCACCACTGCACAGGCAGCCAGTGCAGACCACACAGCACTGGCATGATGTGGTCCCTTCAAGATGTTCCCATCATTAGTCAAGCCATTACACTCTGGACCAACTGCAGGCATCGCATCAAACCTCCAGACAACCATAAGTAAAGAGCATTGTAATAATCAAGCCTGAATGTGACAAAGGCATGGCCTTTCATCTCCAGGTTGTCGGGCACAAGATGTGGTTTGATCCGGGTAATGTTACAAAGATGATAAAACCATTCCTGACTACTGGTGATGCTTGTTTAAATGCCAGTCTGGTCCAGAACAATACCCACATTCTGCTTTACATCCACAGCTTGGCGTGGCTGATTATTCACAGATGGCAGGTGTCAGCCTCACTCATCATATAACCCATGCTGACTTGGCTTGTCATCCTCATCAGCATCATATTTTTATCACTAAAAGTGCCCTTCCAAGACTCAGGGCTCCCTTACAATCAATAAAATACATACAAATTCACAATTTACATAAAACATTCCCATCATGCAAATTAAAATATACAGATGTTCCTTATATAACAAGAAGGCCTAATATAGACCCCTTAAGAACCAGAAAAGGCCTAATTAAATAGGTATGTTTTAAAGGATGTTTAAAACCCTCCACAGTCAGGTTATCATTTATCCAATGAGGTAGAGAATTCTACAGGGTCAGAGCCATAGAGCAAAAGCTCTTCCTCCAGATGTTTTCAGATGGACCCTGGGAATCTCTAGCAATCACTTGTTGGAGGATTGAAGAAGGAAGGAGGGACAGTAAAGGAGCAGAAGATCTTGCAGGTACTGCAGTCCCTGGTCATATAGGGCTTTATAGGTCAGCAATGTGACCTTAAGGTTGTCCACCACTGTACTGACAGTCAGTGCAGTTTGTGCAGCACAGGTGTTATATGCCTGGATCTAGGGGATCCAGTCAACAGCCTGGCCTTCACATTCTGCACCAGCTGCAATCGGCGGATATCAGGCTCCAGTAGCCCTAGGTGAGGGCATTGCGAAATCAAGATGAATGGTGACAAAGGCGTGGACCAGAGTGGAAAGATCTTCATACAGAACCAGATGTTTCATCCTAACTATATTCCCAAGATGACAAAGGAAGACTTGACTGCAGCCGACACTTGAGCCCTCAAGGTCAGGCCCTCGTCAAAATTCATGCCAAGGTTATGCACCTGGTCCAAGACAGTTAGTGGTGTTACTCTAGCTCTAATCCAGAGAGCTGTCCCACCAATGTCCCGTCCAATCTACGGTCTGGGTCCATGAACAATACCTCTGTTTTCCCTGGGTTTAGCCTCAGCCAGCTAGCACTCATCCAGTCCTGAATCTCAGTCAGACAGTTGTTAAACACTGAGACAGTATCTTTCTCCTGGCCAGGCACAAAAGATGTGTATAGCTGAGAGCCATTTGCATAGTAGTGAAAACTCAGACCATGCCATCTTATGATGTCTCCTAATGGCAGCATATATACTGTGAACAACATTGGGAAACCACCAAGCCCTGTGGAACACCACAGGAAGCCCATGAGGGCCAAGGAATAAATCCCAGACACCACCCTTTGAGATCTGCCCTTGAGAAATGATTGAAACCAACAGAGGACTGCCTCTCCCAGTCCACAGAAGAGCTGCAGTTGCTCGGCAGCACCCCATGGTCCACAGTATCAAAAGCTGCCGAGATATCAAGGAGAACCAAGATGGTACGAGAGCTCTGATCTCTGCCATCAGGAGATCATTTAGTACTCGGACCACAGCTGTCTCAGTGCTGTGTCTTTTCCTAAAACCTGATTGGAGAGGGTCATAGATATTGTGGCTACTCAAATGATCTTCCAGCTGCAGAGTGACCACCTTCTCAATAACTTTGCTCACAAAGGCAAGTTAGAGACCAGTCTGTCAATAGCCAGGCAGTCAGGGTCTAAGGAGGGTTTCTTCTAAAGAGGCTGAACAATCACCTCTTTTAAGGGATCTGGAAAGAACCCTCTCTCAGAGATTCCTCACTACCCGGCCAAGACCGGAGCCAATGACCTCAACACACCCTACAAGAAGGTGAGTTGGGCCCGGATATAAACTACAGCAAGTTGGCTGCAAAGTCTGGATGATCATCACAATATCAGTAACTACCGGCAGGCTGAAGACAAACCAGGTCACCTGGGTAACTGTACCACCAGGTTGATCAATGCAAGGACCAATGGGAGGCATTGGCTGATCTGTTTCCTGATGGAGTCACCTTATCAGCAAAAACTGTGCAAACTCATCACACTTTCCTTGTGAAAATGCTTGACCAGATTGCAGACAGACTGGATTGCACAGTCTGTTCACAGTGCAGAAGAGCTGAGCTGGCCTGTTTTTAGCTCAGCATCTCCTTGGACAGGAACTCTGCCTTCTTATTGGAGATTGCTGATTGATAGACTTTATAATGGTCTAGCCATCTAAGCCTGTCCTCCTCAGGAGTTTCCACAAGCGTCTCTCAACCTTAGCCCTGCCTCTTCATCTCCCTCAGGGACCCATCATACCATGGTACCCCGGGTGAAGGATCAGGGGATGAACACAAACCAGAGCAATGATATCAAGGTCCCTTCTACCTCCCTATTACAGGCTAGAACAAGGGACCCAGGCTCACCGCTGTCAGTCCTATTCTCAAGGTCCAGTACCACTCATTAGGCCTTCTGAGGTAACTCCTCTTAAGGCGGTACTGCATCATTTCCTAGGGGTGGGCCTATTAAGAAGTCACAAAACTGAACCTCAGGGTGTGATGGTTACCCTATGGGTGGTGGCGGTAACTACCCGTGTCAGACCATGTGATTCCATCAACTGGAGGAGGTTTTGCCCAAGTGGTGAGCTCATCATCAACCCAGACATTGAAGTCCCCAGAATTGACCATCTGGGAACTCAAACAACAACTCTCGGCGATGAGCTCTGTTATCTCCTGCAGTAAATCCCTCCCATCACCTGGTGGAAGGTAGATGAGAAGGATCCTGCAGCCTGCACTCACCCCATAATACACTCAAAGGAGTTTGTAGACCCCACCTGGGCCACCCTGAAATCCAGTTCTGATCTAAAACAGATTGTGACTCCCTCCCTTCAGCCCTCTCTCGGCGTTGTAACACCTAGAACCCGCCGGAATAGCGGGCCAAAATGGGTCCCACATTTCATCCAGCCAGGTCTCAGTAATGCAAGCCAGGTCTGCAGAGGCTACCATATCAGCCACCAATGCAGTCTTAATATTAATTGACCTGGCTTAGCATAACACCGCCCTGGAGGGTAAGAACCTGAGGATGACCATGCCACCTGCCTGCATAAATCAGAGCCCTTGGGTATTGGCACAAGACAGGAGGACCCCTATCCTGTGCCCATTTCACCCCAGGGTGCCTCTTGGCCCTCACTGTCTTTATCTGTTGACCCTTTCCCATCCACTGTCAGACCCAGGGACCCCCTTCCTCTATCTCCTTGTAGTACCCAGAGCACAACATCTCGTTTATACTTCTGGATGGAGTGGAGGAGTCTCAAATGAGTGAAGGTCCCTGAGTCTGGAGGGATACTGCCTGACCATGTCTATTTTCCCAGCACATATTAAATACACACTTCCCCACAACATTTCTCACTCAACCCCACAATCTGACTCAAACACACACTTCACCCAACACCTCTACTACTTAACACTAATTCTACTCCAAACACACACAATCTTATACAGTCATTCACACATTTAAACAGGACTAAACAACCTCCAGACAGCCTGAGCAGCAGCAGCAATATATATATAGTGCAATGTACACAGTCTCTAAAAGTCACTTCAATATGAATGTGATTGCAGAGCTACCGCCTGTACTGTAAAGTCCCAGCACTGAGCAGACTCCTCTCACCAACCTGCTCTGATTCCACAGTTAAAATATTTGAACCAATTATCCATTTCTTGTTCTCAGTTCACCATAAAGCTTTTTTCTCCATCAAAGATCAAAAACTGTACAGTACCTTCATACAGCCCAGAGTTCAAATAGTAGACCTTCTTTTCCTTGTTTCCTTGTTGTTAAGTATTCATATTTTACTGTAAAGGATCAACCTATTCATCAGCTCACTCCCAGCATATACCCCAAACCCTCCTCTCAGGGGAATCAGACAGCCAGTCCTCTGACCTGCTCCGGCTCCTCCTGAAGGCCACGGAAAAAGAGCCCCCTTCAGGAGCACCATGCGCCTTCCTACTGGTCTGGGTTGAAGCACACGGAACACCCCTTCTAGGTGATCCCCTGTCTCCATTAGACAGCTCGGCACTCCTGCGCCAATCCTTCTTTATATATATATCCTTATATCAGTCAGTTTCTTGGCCACCACTACAGCTATAATGTAAACCCATTGGTGTGTTCCAACTGATCTCTCAACTCAGTCAGCAACTGCCCCAGCAGCAATGATCTTGCCTGTGCTGCCCATTGTCCACTCTTCTCCATGAAAAGGCCCACTCATAGCTGACAGTTGCCATCTCTGCTACTCAGATCTCAGTCAGCTTCAAGGAGCTTCTTGGTCAATTGCAGGTCTGCTAATCACCCAGGGTACTCATTCACCACCAGGACTCACCAGGGTAGATAGAACTCTGTGAAATGATAAGGTTGCGGTTTGAGAATAGCAACCACAAGCTACTCAAACCACTGCTTATGCCACCTAGACCTTTGTTACTCTATCCCTAAAAACCATGCTCTGTGCAATATTGGGAGCTGCCTAAACATCCCCAGTGTATACTCCAGGGTATTTGTAAGATCCTGAAAACACTCAGATAATAACTAAATATCTCATTTGCTTCCCTAACTAACTAACTAACGCTAACCATTCTAACTGTTCTAAAACAACTAATAGGGACTCTTTACACAATTAAATTACACAATTAAAGCAAATTTAAAATGGAATACTACTGCTCTAAGAGCTCTAAAGTTGTTGCTTAAGAGCGCCCAGCCTAGCGGCCATCTTCTATGTAGCTTCTATATATAATGATGTGATTCATCATTACCTCTGTCTTGTTTGGGGTAAGGCACAGCCAATTGGAAGCCATCCAGTCACTGATTTCTTGCAGGCAACACCCAAGCACAGAGACAGTAGTCATCCTACCTGGGAAGCAAGGCAGACAGAGCTAAGCATCATCTTCATAGCAGTGATACTATACCCCATACTGTCTAATGATCTTACCTAATGATAACTTGTACATTGTGAACAACACAGGTGCCAAGATTGAGCCTTGTAGAACCCACAAGAAACTGCTGCCACCCCAGAGATGTAATTACCTAGGGCTTCCTGTGGACTTATATCAGCACAAAACAGTGCCAGAGAGTCTCACATAGTTCCTCAGGTGATCAATAAGCACACCATGTTCCACAGTGTCAAATGCCGATGAGAGATCCAGCAGGACCAAGACTGAACAAAGTCTCTGGTCTCTTGCCATGAGGAGATCATGCATTACCCTGACAAGAGTGGTCTCAGCACTGTGACAAGGACTAATTCCCAGTTGTAGAGGCTTGTACATGTTATATTTTTCCAGATGAATCTCAGGCTGCACCACCACCACCATCTCAGTAACCTTTCCTAGAAAGGGTAGGTACTTCTCTGGTCTTCACAGTGGAGGAGGAAGGAAGGGGACCGAGGAGTTGAGAGAGGAAGGGATGACAAAAGGATAAATCTGAGCTTGTTCAGTGAGTACAGCATAAGAGAGGAACTAGAAAGGTTGATGGTGGACAAGGCAATTGGCCCGAATGCCTTACATCCTTGGGTACTCTGGGAACTAAGGGAGGAGCTTGCAGCACCTCTGGAGAGGCTGTTTAATTTGTCCTTGTATTCCAGGTGGGTGCCTAAAGACTGGAAGAGGGCAGATTTGGTGCCACTTCACAAGGGTGGCAGCAAGGAGGAGGTGGAAAATTATCGTCCAGTCAGCCTCACCTCAGTGGTGGGTAAGGAGATGGCAGGACTATTAAAAGAAAGGGTGGTAAGTAACCTTGTAGACAGCAGACTTCAGTATGACAGACAGCATGGCTTCACAAGGGAGATCATGCCAGATGAACCTAAATGAGTTTTTCAATTGGGTGACAAGGGTGGTTGATTAAGGTGGGACAGTGGGCGTGGCCTATCTGGACTTCAGGAAGATGTTTGACACTGTCCCTCACGAAGGTTGGCAAATAAGCTGGAAAGCTTGGGGTAGGACCTAAAGTAACAAGGTGGGTGGAGAACTGGCGGAAGGAAAAAGCTAGAGGGTGGTGGTACATGGGGTGCATTCCAGGGAGTAGGGGTGATGAGTGGGTGCCCCAGGGGTTGGTGCTGGGACCCATCCTTTTAATATCTATATTAGCGATATATTTATTTATGTATTGCATTTTGGTAACCTGGTAAGTCCACTGAGACAATTACAGTCCCTTTTTCAGGGGCGACCCTGAGATCAATAAAGAGCATAGTACCATGCAAGTTACACAATTAGCAATGACTAGAAGACATAATACAGAGATATACATGTGATATAAAACAACATACACTAAGTACAGGCATAGTCACATCATAAACATAATAATAAACATGCTAGCATATTTACAGATTAAGTATTCAATATATCTTAAAGGCGACAGCAAGGTCCATGTACTAGATGAGCTGGGGGTAGCATGCATCAATGGAAACAGAAACAGGTTGCAGAGGCAGATAGAGTGGAATGTGGGTTAGCTTGGAAAGTAGGAAGGTAGAGGCAGGACAGGACAGAAGAAGGAGGGTTCCAATCAGACACTCCTGCAAAGAGAAGGCCTTCCAGGCAACAGCCAGATGGAGCTTAGGCTTTATGAGGAGAGGGAGGAGGCTGACCTAAGGGCCTGGGGAGCTTGTCTTAACTGGATGATATCACTGAGGCATGAAGGGGTATACTTATGGACCGGCTTGTGGATGAAACTCAATGTGGAGTACCTTAGCTTAGCTTCATATGGTAGCCAGCAGGGAAGAAAGACTGTCACAATGGTAGTGACAGGCATTGACCCAAGGTAAACCTACCCACCCTATGGTAGGCTTGTGTAAAGAGACATAGGGTAGTATCATTTGTTGACAGTAGCAATGGAGCTCCATAGGTTAAGATAGGAGAAGGGATGAGGAGGCATCCAAGTCAATGCCCAGATATTTAAAGGGTGGACAGCTTCAAGAGTGTCACCATTGGTGAAGGTAATATGGAGCAGAGTTGGGGTCAAAATATTTGAAATGTTGAATCTTATGAGTGTGCATAGCAAAACTGCAACAAATTGGGCATAAATTTGCCATTTTACATATTATGACCCCAAAATTTTCAACATAGCCATCTTATTACCCCATGTCATGTACCAGTACTGAAAGATTTTCAGATCCCGGCAAAGCGTAATTCAGCACAACCGCAAGGCCATTCTGTGCCATAGGTGTGAAAACAAATTTTAGCCAGGATTTGAAAAGTGACAGCTGTGACATACATGATGTGGGGATAATAAGCTGTCTATGTTGAAAAATGTTAAAGATTTCCTAAGTTATGAGTGTGCATAGTGAAATTGCAACAAATGTTCATAACTTTGCCATTTTACATATTTGACTCCAAATTTTAACATAGCCTTCTTACGACCTCACCTCATGAACAATCAGACTGTCATTACAAATCCTGCCCAAAGCTGAATTCACCAAGCAACCATGGAATCACCTTAAGGTGGAGTCCCCAAAAGGTCATGTTGAAAATTTGGGGTCAAAAATGGTGCAGTTATGCATAAAAGTTGAAACATCCATTGAAATACTTTGAACGCTGTTTACCTTAGTAATTTTCACAACCAGATGACTAGACTTATTCATCATTCATTTTTCATCTGGCAAACAAGGAAATTGGCTGGTGAACAAGGATTCTGGCTATCTAGTCATAAACTTTTGATGACCAGATGGTCAAAACTACAATCCTTGTCCGCAAGCCGATTTCCTTGTTTGCCGTTCCTTTTTCATGATGTAATCAAGGAAAGCAGCTAGTGAACAAGGACTGTAGTTTTGGCCATCTGGTTGTGAAAAGGCTAATTCTTGTTAGCCAGCTGATTTCATTGTTTGCAAGTGTCAAGCAAGGACTCACAAACAAGGAAGTTAGCTAATGGCAAACAAGGATTTAAAATGTAAAAAAAATAGGACCAAACAAACACAGGAAACCACAAAGAAGAGCCCATCAACTCCCAGTGAGAAAGAAACATAATTTGATGTCACAAACAGACATCCCTGGGCAGAGTTATGACAGTTTTTCAAGGCAAAATCAAAAACAACGTGGCAACTCAAGAAAAGGATTTTGCTGATGACCAAGGATTGGCAACTGGCAAACAATGATTGCCCCTCATGATCAAGGATCCTTACTCGTACCATTCAGCTATCCTGAAAATAAAAATTGAAAATAATAGGAACTTATAAAATGCTATAACTTTTGAATGGATTAATATTGCTTTGCCAAATAACTGTTGGCATGTTCTGGTCCAAGCTCTTTCTACCATAAAAATTTCAGACCAAATTCCCCACCATCTCCTACGCACTTAATGAGGAGAAATCACAAAAGTAGTGAATTTTCAGGTTTTTCACTATCCAGATCTCAGAATTTGCAAATCCAACCAGAACAAAACTTGACACATCAAGAGATCTATCACAGGATACCATTTTATTTATTTATTTATTTATTTTTGTTTGTTGACTGGGTAAGTGCACTAGACAAATCCTGCCTATTTTCAGGAACAACCTGGGGCAGTGGGATAAGATGAATGCCATCTGATCTTGAACCAGATTAAGCTGTTGGTGGTATTTTTAGTGAATGAGGAAATTTGGCCAGGACACGGAAAATTTCCTTACTCTTTTCGATAAGTGCCATGGGCTCTTTAACATTCACCTAAACTACCACCAGTCCAGGCAGATGGGACCTCGGTTTAACATTCACCTAAACTACCACCAGTCCAGGCAGATGGGACCTCGGTTTAACGTCACATGAAAAACATCAGCTCAAGTGCAGCACCCCTCTCATGCTGCACTGCAGTGTCAGTACTGGGATATTAACCCAGAAGTGCCAGATGTGGAACTGAACCTAGAGCCCCTGATCTCCCAGCCTCAGAGGCAGTGTGCTACCTAATGAGCCACTGACACTGCCATGCATGCAAAGGGCTTGTGCAAATCCGTTGAACAGTTGCAAAGTTATTAAAGTGCAACATTTGAGGTTTAACATAGAAACTGCTGCTTAACTCTAACTATAGTGGCACTATGGCACCACTATATTTAAAATATGTGTATATATATATAGATATATTATTTATTTCTTTATTGAAGATTTAGAATACAACCTTTGAGTCAAGGACTCTTTTGCAAAAGCTCCACGTCATACATACAAGAAGGGTAGACACTAAGAACATTTTACAGATTGAGTACAAGGAACTGAGCTAAGTAGGATATAGGTGCTTATAACATTAAGGGAAATACATTTACACTTGAGATAGCTCATTTGTAACAAGCAAGTAAATGTGTTTACACTGAGATAGATTAATTGCAACAAGCAAGTAAATACTTTTACACTGAGACAGATCATTTGTAACAGGCAAAGTGAGAGATTACACAGGTGTTAAGAACAGGAAACTAGTGTAGCAGGCAAATGGAGCCTTTGCAGACTGTGTGAGAGGCCTTTTGGCACCATGCATTCCTGCTTAAAGTTGAATCAGCATAACATTTTGTGGTGATTTGCATATACAGCACATGATGCTTAGCATTATGGGGTATGTGTGATTTTGCATGTCTTTGAAACTTGGCTTCCGGCCAATGCTCTTTAGGGTAACCCCTGCCTCAGTGCTTATACACTAAGGTTCTGTGTATGTGTGTGTGTGTATATATATATATATATATATATATATATATATATATATATATTTGAGACAAAAACTCCATTTAATGCATCATTTAGGATTGTTCACAGCAACAAAAGTGAGGAAATTTGGTGTTAGGGTTGAAACCTGGACCCCCAACCTTGGCATTGGGGTGCACATGGGGTCATCGGCCCTAACTCTCACCCCATCGCATGTATAAAGCAGCAGAAGTATAGGAGAATGGGGTGAAAGTTGGATCGAACACCCCAATGCCAGGTGGGGAGTGGGCTGGGGTCCATGGGGTTTTCAACCTTAACACCAATTCCCTCACTTTGTCGCTGTGGAACAACCCTAACTGATTCATTAAATGGAGTTTTTGCCTCTAATTCCTCTTTTTAAGAATGATAACAAGAAATAGTGAATGTAATGCAGCGGGGGAGCATGGGGCCCGAAGGCATAGTAACAGGAACAGCAACGAAACAGAAGCACTAACAGTGCCACACATGGTAATGCAAGCGAAAGGAGAACAGAAAGGTAATGCACACGGTGGCGATGGCAACGGTCCGTCATACATGATGTCTTGTCACATAGTAACATGGTACCCGCAAATGGAAATGTCAATGGGCATGGTGACGCAAAGCAAAACAGAAACAGAAACAGTACTGTAGACACAAATGGCAAAAATAACGGAAACACAAGTGAAAATGAAAGCGTAAATTATAACGCACATGGTGACGTGAGCGTGAAAGGTAAGTGAAGCAGATGCGGAACTGCAAACAGAAAAGAACAGCAGTAACAGTAATGTAAGCGTGACAGGATGGTTTTCCCAAAAGCTGCAGAGAAAGACAGTGAGTACAAAGAATGTATGCATAATAATGGGTCTTGGAGCAGAAAATGAGGAGTTGGAATACTAAAGCTTATATCTCAGGAACCGTCTGACGTGAAAAAAAAATTTAAAAGTCATATGATTTATGACTTTCCTGGCTAGTTTATAGGGGCTAAGCATTTTTTTTTTGATGAAAAGTCCATATCTACACACTTCCGAGATAGGGGCCCTGAAAACACGGCGAACGCTGTAATATTATCCTATGGGAAAAAAGAGAAGTTTGGGTGCCATAACTTTGGCTCCCTGTAATATTTTTTCACCAAACCACTAAAAGGCACATTTATGGGATGTTGGCTGTCTTCCCTCAAATTTCAGCCCAAAAGACTGAGCTTTATATATATAAAGGATTGCTGCAATCGTCGGATGCCGTAATGTTATCCTATGGGAAAAAGCATCAACTTTGAGAGCCATAACTTTGCAGTTGTGCAATATTTTTGCAATGCAATACTGAAAGGCACATCTGTGAGATGTCGGCTGCGTTCCTCAAAATTTCAGGCAAAGCACCAAATTGTTCTTTTGCAGCAGGGTGACAAAAATTGCTGTCATTTTCCCACAGCCTAGAAAAGTACTGTAAGCAATTGCAAAGCTTTAGTAAAATTTGAACACTTTCCTGAGTGATAACTACTTTACGAAAGTACTTTTTCCAGAAATTTGAAAAATATATTTCTGGGGTGTTTTACCCCAAAATAAAGACATGGCTAGCATCCTCGGGCCCGACTAGGTGAATACAAAAAGAATTAGGTTGCTAGAGGGTCCCAATTTTAAATGCCAAGCATTTTTCTGATCACTAACTGAAAACAAAATGGTGGATTTGCGACAGTAAAAGTGCATTCGACACTGTCAAACTTTTTGTTAACTTTTCCTATTGACTTATAATGCGAAATTATTTTTGAATAACTTTTGAACAGTTTAATATTTTTCACTAAATCTTCAAAAGGCACATCAGGGACCCCGGCATACGTTCCCTGAAGATTTCAGACCTGTTATGCGAAAACCGTACGACCTGTAGGCGACCGTAGAATTCCAGAAAAGCATAAACGCACTCATGAATCCGCTTAATAACTCTGCAGCCTTGTATCTGACTGGTACAAAACTTGACATATCCCAAGGTGTATGGGTCTTAATCATGTATTCAAATTTCAGGCAAATCCGTCAAACGGTTGCAAAGTTATTAAGGTGCAAAATTTGGGGTTTAACATGTAAATGGCTCCTCAACCTAACTATGGTAGCACTACAGTACTACCATAATATAAATATATATATATATATATATATATATATATATATATATATATATAGTATATATATATATATATATATATATATATATATATATAGTATATATATATATTATATATATATATATATATATTTATATGTACTAGATAACCCACTCTAAGGTGTGCAGTCACCCTCTGATATCGCATGCCTTGGTGTGTGTTGTTATACACAAGGCCACAGGCAGGTGCAACCACCCAAGGCATGCATATATGAGTGTGACTGCACACCCTAGAGTGGGTTATCTATCTAATAAAATTGTAAATTTGTTTTGGAGGGTGAAAGTGCAGGTGTGCAGTCGCTCACAGTATACACCGCCATGGGTGGTTGACACACTCAGCCTGCGGCCTTGTGAGTAACAACACACACCAAGGTGCATGTATATCAGAGCATGACTGACACCTACAAATGATTATCTATTACATATATATAGATATAGATATAGATATAGATATAGATATAGATATAGATATAGATATAGATATAGATATATACTGTGTGTGTGTGTGTGTGTGTGTATATATATATAGTGACACAGAACCTTAGTGCATAAGCACTGACGCAAGAGGTGGGAAGCCAAGTTTCAAAGAAATACAAAATCAACCACAACCCAACCCCGATAGACCAACTTAGGTAGTTGGTTCATTCTACTGAGGTGTCAGACAGATGCGGCACAATGATGAGTCCTGGTAGGACTGAAACATGCATCTGTGTCTTCTCTTGGCACCCTTTGTGGACTGTATTAAAGGCCTTTTGGCACCATGCATTCCTGCTTAAACTTGAACCAGCATAACATTTTGTGGTGATTTGCATATACAGCCCATGATGCTTAGCATTATGGGGATATATGTGATTATATATATATATATATATATATATATATATATATATATATGTATATAGATATATAGATATATATAGATATATAGATACATATATATGAGTGTGTGGTTTGTCACATATATTATATGTGTTTATTTCAAATATTTTATTTGTTTATTCGGCTCAAAAGCTTGTTTTCTGTTTGCATTGTTGCATTGAAACCACCTGCCACAAGGATAGGTTTCATTATTCTCTGGGACTAAAGGTTCAGGAGGAGATCAGGAGACACATTTTACAGAGAGGGTGGTGGCTGGGTGGAATGCGTTACCTGCAGAAGTGGTATGCAGTAGAACAGTGGACTGCTTCAAAGGGATGGGACAGGACAAGGGGAGGGTTAATGAAGGAGAGGGTGGAAAGGAGGGCATCTGCAGAATAAGGGGTGCTAGCTGCTCATTCGAGCAGACTTGATAGACCTCTAGGCCTTTGCCTGCTGGCAAATTTTGTATGTTCGTTACTGTTTCTGTTTAACTTGTGGTACATTATAGGCAGTATGAACAAGCCTGTCCTTGATAGTTTTGTTTTTTATTGGACATAAGCAATGTGGGTTTTTGAGTTTGGCATTATTCCTGTTACTTGCCTGGATCACATGCCTGTTCCCAAAAATTATATTTTTTATTTTCATTACTCTTGTGACTATAGGCCATAAAGAACACAATTGTCTTGCCCACCCAGTTTTCTTTTCTGTTTGAAGATGTTCTGCTCTGTCCATTAATGTGACTTCTTCTGACACCTGCCTAAGCAGGTGGTAGTTATACTACATTTCTGAATCTATCAAATCCTGCCTCACCTTTTAAATTTCTCATCACTGCAGTTTTGCTCTGTCTCATGTACTGAGCCTTGGGAATGCTGCACCATTTAGGGTTGTGAAAGCATGTGTGTAAAGTGTAGTGTTTCTGTTAGTCTCATTGTGATATAGTGTTGATTGCACGCCACCATCATCCTTTTAGACAAGAAGATACAGGAATGCTACTCTATCTTTATCCCCTGTCATTGTGAACTCCAGATGTCCTGTCCTGTTATTAAGGTACAGGTTAAATTATATCAGCCTATCACTCTCTCCCTGCCATATAACAGTAATGTCATCAATAAATCTTCTCCAGTAGAAGAAGAAGTGATATACTGTTGTAACCCCCTGAAAATGGGGTTCCAAAACTCATCCAGGAGCTTGCCTGAATGCTCCAAGCCTGGGTGGTGTTTGGCATCTGAGCTGCTTAACTGTGGTTGCAAGTGAGTGCTATCTGAGTCTCCACATACTGTATCTTTAGAGCTGTCTGCTTGCAGACTTAATTAGTTTGTGGGGGAATGTGTATTTAATGCTTGAATCCCACCAAGCTGCAGAGTAATCGCTCCATTTTGTGGTCGCTGAAGGTGCAAAGGGAGCCCATCTGAAAGCTGTAACTGTTTGCCTGTAATCATTTAAAGCATTAGCAAAATCATAGTTTGTCTAACCTGCTTTTATTGCAGCTGGACTTTGTGTGTGTTACCTCTCCATTTTGGACCTAAACTGCTGTGCTGGGCCAACTGGGTTAAGGGACCCAAAATGGAGCCTGTGGATGAATCTGAATGTGGACTCTTAATTTGAGCTAGCCACAAGGGGATTGTATGGGCAGTGACTCTGGCAAATGTAGTTTTGACCTTGGCACCTTTTTCTACCAAAAGAGGGAGTCTTATTGTGAGTGACAGCTGAATCAGCCAACTGAATAGTGTGGAGCTAAAGAAATGCCTGCTCTGTGACTGGAAAAATCATATCAGTTGTGGAAGTGAAGAGAGATGGATCTGTGTGCTTCTGCAGCGTATAGTTTGTGCAGGGAGTGCATGTGAGGCCCTGAGTTTTGGTCTGCAGCCTTTGTGAGTGCCAGTTTGGACTGAATCTGAGTTGTGAGGAGAAGAAGCCCTAGAAGTGTGGAAATGAGGCTCACCCTGTAGAAGACTGGAGAAATTGCTGGAATGCACTCGATCTGTCAGGAACTGAAGCTGCTATGTGTGCTCCCAGATATTTTGCAGTAATTGCAATCACGATTGAGGAGCAGCCTGCCTGGTATGGTACTTTTCTTTCACATATGAATGTGCGTAGTGCTTGTGGGGAATCACTATCTCCAATCCCCTGTGCTGTGTGCTGTGTGTTGAAGCTGGAAGCAAACCCCAGCTTGTCTCGGACTAAATCCATTTACTATAAACTGCAGTGGGGTCCAGTCACAAGAACATTGTCTCCATGCCCTGTTGTGTCTGACAATCCAGAGAACATCCACCATCCAGTTCTCAGCTTGGGTATTGCAGTACAGGGTATTCCCCTGCAGCCTGTTTTCAATCATGAGTGTGTCATCTAATTCTTGTTGTTTCACTGCTTCATGGACTGAACCATCTGGCTCCGGATTACAATTGGGTATTGTGCATATATTTTTCTTCTAGGGCCCTATCCATCTGCACCTGCCGACCAACCCGGGCAATGGACCTGGCTAGCCCCCCAACCTGGGTACCCAGAGTGTGACTTTCAGACCCTGTATGTGTACACAGTACTGTGATTTAATGCCACCAATTAACCTGATTTCCCCTCCCATGTTACTGTCCCTAAATAAATCAGATTTGTTGTTGTTATACTATATACTGTCTGTGGTGCTGGTACTTATGGAAACAGTATTGTATTTCGCTGTATGTTGTTTAACCTTATTTTACATGGGGTCCTCAGAGATGTGCTGCAAAATCAGTCTCGAGGGTAAGTGGCGCTTTAGGTGAACAGTGTGTATACGTGGGGTACTGGGGCTATAACTCCTGTGTACTGTGTGAGCCACTAGAGGGAAACGAAGGGGTCTTGGTGTCCCAGAGGGCTGTGGCCAAGTTAGTCTAACCACTACAAACCCTGACCTCTGAGTGGAGGCACCCGCCATATAGACCTAGGCCCTCAACCTGTCCTTAGTCAAACAGGCAGGGGTAGTAGCCCTTGGGATAGCACCACCTGGGGGTTACACTGTTTCATCCAGAATGAACTTCTGCTCAAAACTCCACATGTACAGGTTGGTGCATGTGAGAGCCACTGTGTCCACATCACTGTACCCATGATCTGTTAATAAAATTCTTCTCAAAAGTGAAATAATTCCTGTTTAGGGCAATCTCAACCATTTCTGCTACATATTTACTTTGAGAGTGTTTATCATCCTGTAATGCTTCTGGTCCTTCACCATGGAGTACAGTATATTGCATATAGATAATTTATATCAAGTTACCAATAACACTTTTACCAGTCTCTATCTGCTCTACTGAGGTCTCTTAATAAATCTATAATGTACAGTATTTTTTGTATAGGTTGACATCTTTGTCACCTCTGGATGGATATGAAAATTCACAAATCTGGATAATAGTTCAAGTTCTGAATTAATGAAGATACAATTTGTCTGCCAGGAGGATTATTTGCATATTTATGAATTTTCGGGAGCATAAAAATTGATCATTAAGGGTCATGACTATATAGCAGAGAAATATAGAAGCTGTCATCAGATAAGAACCTCCTCGCCAACTGCCTGCCCTATTTTCCCTACCCACAGTGCCATCGCAGACCCTACTCAGCCTCCAGGTTTTGCTGCCCCCACCTTACTTCTAATATCCCCTTGTGTCTATCCCATGCATTCTTGAATCCTGTGATCACTGGTCCCCAAGTGGTCCCCCACTGTGACATTAGCAACACTGTCCCCATTTGTCAGAATGAGGTCCACTAATGCCCCTCATGAATGGGTTCCTTAACTAGTTGACTGAGGAACACCCCGTGCAGGGCATCCAGGATGTCCCTACTCCTGGCTGTTGCTGCAGCAGGAGGCTACAATCCACATCCAGTATATTGAAGTCTCTTACTAGGAACACTCTCTCCTTGCAAACCATCCTTTGGATTGCTTCTATCATTTCCTTATCCAACTCACCCCTGTATGGAGATCTGTAGATCACGCTTGTGTGAATAGTGGCCCCTTTCCTTTTCTCCAGGGTGACCCACAGTACCTCCACTCCTCCCTGCTTCCCCTGTATTTCCATAGCTTTTATCTTGTCTCTCACATAAAGAGCCACTACACCCCTTTTGTACCTATCCTGTCTTTCTTGAGCAGAGTATAACCTGGCATGGCCATATCCCAGTTCTGGTTTTCATTTCACCAGGTCTCTGTAATGGTGACTATATCCAGGTCTACTTCTGCCATGGGAGCCTCTAGGTCTGCAACTTTGTTGCCCAGGCTTCGAGCATTTGCACACATGGATCTCTATGTTTTACTGTCACCCTCCCTTTCTCCCAATTGCCTTCCCCTTTCCGTCCACCACCTTTCTTATTTTCATTTTGTTCTTCTACTCCTTGAACTTCATTATTATTTGGTTCTTTCTGGAGTTTCACTCTCTCATGAGTCCCATACTTGACACTGTGAACTTGAACTTTTGGGGGCAGTTTATGCCTCCCGCCTTAATCTGTCACAACTCCTGGCCAATTTAAGTGCTTGCCAATGTAGCATTTAGACTGTTCACTGAGGACAATGGCCCCCTCCTGGAGAGTTACAGGCCCTCACCTCTGTACAGGCCCTTATCGCCCAGGTAGTGTCCCAGTCCAAAATGAAACAAAATCACTATTTCTTAAACCATGCTGACGCTCCTGGTGTAGAGAATCCAGTCCTCCCCTTGTCATAGACTCATAGCACTTCCAAGAAGATTACAGATTATGCCACTTGCCTTAAACCCTCCCCAACTCCCTGAACTCTTCGTGCACTACAGCTGGCTCATCCCAAGTCATGTTATTAGTCCACAGGTGGATAATGATGACTACCACTTCTTCCCTTCCTGCTGCCCCAGTGATCCCTTGGATCTTCTTTACACCCCTGCATTTTGTGATGCCAGGAAGGCACTGAACCTCCCTCTCCTCATCGCTACCTGCTGACAACTCTAGCCACTTTACAGCGGAGTCCCCTACCAGGATTCATTTCCTCCTCCTCTGGATCCTCTAACACCCCTCCTTGGGGTATGCACTGTGGAGGACCCCACATCATCCATCATCACTACTACAGGTGCCTCAGTGGGACAGTCCCACTGTACCAGGACAGCATAGGAGTTTTGTAGTTGAACTGGATGTAGGATGTGGTTATACACCACCACCACCTTAACCCTCCCTGAGCCCACTGTCATCCAGCCATTCCTCTTCTAGGCAATCTTTGAGTGTGCGGTGGACTAGGTGGTCTCTGGATGTGGGAGAAGATTCTCGAGCCAAAGCCAACTTGTCCATGACTCTGGCACCCACATCCCTCAGCCCAGAGAGGTGCATGTGATGGGGTAGCAACTCAGCCTCAGAAGGTCTCCTGAAAACTGCCACCCTGTAACCACTGCACTGAACTACTCCAATCATCTTATACTTCCTGCTTTCTCTGTTATTCTACAGTGCCCTTTGCAATCCCCAAAACAGCACCATACCCAGTACCCTTAGAAGCCCCCACTTTTAGTACTATACATGGTATCCTTCACAAGACCACCAAAACAGCACCATATATAGTACCCTAGCATGCCTCCACTTTTAGCACAGTACACAGTACCCTTTATAAGTCCCCAGCTAGAGCAGAGTATACAGTAACCCTTTAGCACAGTACTCCACAGTCCGAATCACAAGAAGCTCCCAAAATGTTAGAGCAATAACCTACAGTCATGAAAAAGCCTCCAGAAAATTTTAAGCATAGTACCCTCAGTCACCAATCCCAAAAGCACCCAGTGGCATTAAAGGTAAGCCCCAAATGTGCAGCACTGTCGCGAGTACCCCTTGATGCAGTACCTAAGAATCTCTCAAAGCTATCTACAAAGTTCTCCCAGAATATATTTAGCAATGGCCCCACCCTCCTTAGTAGAGTGCCAGAGACAATGCATCTTTATCTCAGTTCAAGGGCAGGGTCCCCGGATGCTGGCTGTCTCCTTGGGCTGACTCAGTTGGGCAGATGCTGACATTCTTAGCATGTTGGTCCTTCACCCAGGGGCTACTGCATGGGTGGGGTCACTTGGTGGTGTGTACAGTTATGTAGGACCATTACAGGAAAGGGCTTTCAGTGATGCTGCCTTATTGGTCCTTTCACAAGGCCAGATGGCACATGCCCTGGATTGGCTGGCTAGTGAGCAGGGGTGCAGCTTAGCTCATGATCAGCTTTGGCCTGGAGCATTGAAACAGCCACCTTAGCTCATCAC
Source organism: Neoceratodus forsteri (assembly GCA_016271365.2). Classification (NCBI taxonomy): domain Eukaryota; kingdom Metazoa; phylum Chordata; order Ceratodontiformes; family Ceratodontidae; genus Neoceratodus; species Neoceratodus forsteri. Next base: position 1,234,721,530 of record CM057456.1, read on the forward strand.
TCATGCTGCTCCACTGGCAAGATCAGCTCCATGTGTGAGGGAGGGATCCTTTCTCTTCACAGGAGTCCCTCACAGCCATGCTTTGTCCCTCAAATGAGTGGTATGGATTCTCTCCCTCAGCAATCCATTTCACATCCAGACCCAGCTCCAGTAAATTTGAGCTCTTTGCTTGTATGTGCACAGTGGTGTCATTTTCACTGCTAGTTCCAAGGGCCCAAGAGAATTTCAAAAATAATTCTGCAAATAAGATTGGTTATATTTAACAGGAGAAAGTGAATTCAAATATCACATTCTAGCATTTGTCTATAACAGGGTATTAGCAGAGTTGAGGGAGACTCAAAGATACTTAGTAAAGTTTAAAGCCGATGGGATGGGCGGCACTGAAAAGCAAAATGAAATGCCAGTGAAGGTATGCAACATTTATTGGGGCTAAAACCAAAAAGAAATAATGATGGCTAGAGTTAATATTTGGTGAAAGAAAAATAGATTTCTGTAACAGGCATTAAGGAAATACTCATTCATGATAGTTATAAGTGAGGAAGAAAAGGGCAGCTTATAGGAGATACAGAAAATCAGGGAGGGAGGGAGGAGGATAGGGAGAAATATCTGCAAGCAGCAAAAGAAGTAACTAGGGTTAAAGGCAGCCAAAGCATCAAGAGAACTCAGGCTGGTACAGGGCATAAATAAAGGGGAAAAAGACTTCTTAGGTACATCAGGGAGAAAAGAAGCTGTAAGGACCAAATTGTAAGAATTAAGAAAGGGAATGGGTGGAAGGGGGCTCAGTGTTTACAAAGAAAGGGAGGAGGTGCTACCCATAGTAGGAGGAGGAGGATAGAAACAGATGGGTGGATGACGGACGGAGAAATCAAAGTGGGAGGGTGCTGGAGGGTTAAGGGCATTGAGGGTGGACAATGCACCAGGACTGGATGGAATACATCCAAGAGTGCTGAAGGAGCTGGCAGAGGTCTGGCAGGATGCTTGGCAGAATTATTTAATTCATCTCTAGATACAGGATGCATACTCCATGACTGGAGACTGGCTCATGTGAATCCCTCCAGAAGAGCAGACCCAAGGACGAACCTAGGGAACTATAGGCCAGTAAGTCTAATGTCCATAGTGGGGAAGCTAATGGAGACATCCTAAAGGAGAGGCTAGTGGCACTACTGGAAGTGAATGGGGTGCAGGATGGGAGGCAGCATGGATTTTTCAAGGGCAGGCACGTCAGACAAATCTGGTGAAATTCTATGACTGGGCTACTAGGCAAATTTACAAGGGCCATGGTGGATCTTCTTTACCTAGACTTCAGTAAGGCCTTTGATTCCAGTACCACTTGGGAGACTTGAAAGCAAGCTACGGGACACATAGGCATAAGCAAAACTGGTAGAGTGGGTGGAGAACTGGATAAAGATAGGCAGCAGAGGGTGATGGTAGGTGTGGAATACTCATCTCCTAAGCCTGTGACAAGTGGTGTTCCACAGGGGTTGGTGTAGGCCCAGCGCTGTTTGGCATATTTATTGCAGACATCTCAAGGGCATCAGCAGCAAAATCAGCCTATTTGTGGATGACATCAAGATGGAGTAGTGGACACCCAGGTTGGGTGGCAGGGCTACAGGAGGATCTGGCAAGGCTAGAGGCATGGTCTGACAGATGGCAGCTGGAGTTCAATGCAAAAAATGCAAGGTACTGCACTTTGGAAAAAATCCAAGGAGAAGCTACCATTTGGGGAGTGTGTGGCTGGAGGTAACAGAAGAGGAGAAGGATCTGTAGGTGCTCATCATGGGAGCAATGAACAATTCCATGCAATGCAGAAGGGCAGCAGCAATGGCCAACAAAATGCTGGGGTGCATTGCAAGGGCATTACCTCAAGAAGAAGGGAGGTTATTCTACCATTATACAGACCTTTGGTTAAACCCCACCTGGAATATTGCATGCAGTACTGGTGTCCTTACCTACAAAGGACATTAGGCTGCTGGAGGAGTGCAGCATAGGGCACGAATATGATTTAGGGCCTTGGGAATTGCCATATGAGGTCAGACTAAGAGAGTTAAACATGTACACACTGGAGGAGAGGAAGATGTCCCCACATGATTGAGACCTTCAAATACATGAAGGATAATGAAAACAGACACAGAAGGTCTATTCAGGAGGAGAGTGGGAGAGACATTAGGGGCCATGACATGAGATTGGAGGGTAGACTCAGGAGGGGATGAGGAAGCATTTCTTTATGCAGAGGGTGGTGGCAAAGTGGAATGCACTATCAGCTGAGGTGGTGGCATGTATCACAGTGGATTGCTTCAAAAGGGTGGGGATAGGGCAAAGGGGAGGGTAAGGGAGGGAAGGGGAGGGTGGGGTGTGGCAGCTGCTGAATACAGAACTAGCTGCAATCTCAAGCAGCCTAGATAGACTAGGATGGCCTTTTGCTGCTAGCAACTTTCGTATGTTCATATGCAAGAAAGACAATTTGGAAGGAAAAGTGAAGTATTTATGCACATATAAATTTTTGGGGAGTTATAGAAATCTTTGAAGTTTGAAATTACAAATGAAGAACATTTTTGGAAGTTCATTTGAAAGTGTAAAATTAATATCTGGTTGATGTGATAAAAATTGCCACTAGTAGAACTGATTTGCATAGTGAAACAACCAAAAAGTTCCTATGAGGGGATTACGTGATTTCTTAGAGCATATGAACTAAGGCCAAATATTTGATACTGAATTATAAAATGTGTTATGCTTAAGAATCATGGTGCAGGAGACACATTATTTGGGGATGGTGGAAATATGGAGAGTACAATTATGAAATGTACAATATATTGACAAAAGTTTTGTTTTAAATCTTTTAACAAAAAAAAAACAGCTGGCCCAATGAAGGGTGAGCAGCCATGAAACACTGCTGTTTCTGATGTGTCTTGTGAAACAATAAAATAGGAGAAAATACGTAAGAGGTTCATTCCAATTTTTTATATTCATGTATTGATTTGTCAGTGGATGAACCACACTAAACAGCGACTTTACTCTAACAGGAGCAGGGCAGCCTGGACACTGTACTTTGAAAAGAATCATAAGCTACAAGTTTGGAAATAGCACAACTTGGTGGTAACACGATGTGCTCAATTAGCAAGCATGGCTGCTTTAAGGCACAAAGCACCCAAGTACATAACACTCAAGATATACAGTACAGTATTTCAGCATACAGAACTTGAATGGTCATATACTATGCACCTATGGCAGCACAAATAATAGGAAATAATTGCTTGTATTGTATGCCCACAAACAAAATTGCCAGTTAGGGTTGCCTTCAACTGCACATGTCTCATGATGCTGTGGTTTGGATTAGTGGAGTAGTCGGGGGTAATAATGACACAAATTGCCCAATTAGGTACATGGTTCTACAGTGACAATCCTGAAAGTGAGTAATGGTAAGACTCAGTTGTAGAAACAGCACCAAAACAAAGAGAAACAATCACTTTGGAAAAAGTTAAACAAGCAATCCACTCATTAGATCGTAAAACTTGCTTGAGAAAAACTAAAACTTCAATAGCTAGTACAGTATTTCATTCTGAAAACAGGATGGTGAATGAAACCAGAAAATAATGATTGTAATTAGTTTGATAAAAAACATGAAAATAAGTAATATATACTATGAAGTATGCTTGCTATTTTTGACAAGATTAAACAATATCATTTGTCTTGATATTTGACAATTTTTTCTTCACAAATAAGAAAACAAATTCAAGACAATCTTCTTGGATTAAAATAAACATTTTTAGTTAGTGAAATAAGATATTTAGGGCCAGATATTCAAAACTTTGCCGGCGGGCAAAAACTTAGTGGGCACAGAGCAAGCTATATTCAAAAGGAATAGCCCTGGGCAAACAGCTTCTGAATATAGCATGGGAATGAGGCAGGCAAACTGGGCTGGAGTACAGGGTAAACTTAGCCCTGGAATAAGACAGCTCTGAATATGGCAACCAGGAAGTGCAAACCACAACAGCAACACAGTGCACAGCGATGTGAAGGTAGGTTTAGATGAACTATGTGGCCAATGTGTGTTCCAACAAACACGTGGACCCAGTACAGCTGCAGGCAGCAGTGTATGTGAAAGTACAGTGTGCAAAACTGTAAAAATATTCCCGAACTGTTAGTATAGCGCTAACTGCGTTGCGCGGGTTTAGCGCGGGGCTAAACCGTTAGCCGGAGCAAACACGCTTGACTGGCGCTAAACCTTTCCATATTCAAAAGTGACATGCAAATGAGCCTACTTAGGTAGTCTGTGGGCAAACATCCAGATTAGCATCTCATTATGACCTGATTTGCATGCAGTTTGCACAGGCTAACTGTTTAGCCCTCGCTAAACCCACAAAACAGCTTGGGGAATATTATACAGTTTTGAACACTACTTCACATGCGCTGCTGCCTGCAGCTGTACTGGGACAACACAGCATAGGCACAGATGGTGGTGGTGCTGCATGCAACTGTCACATTGTAGGTCATGCTACAGTGCACAGCAGAAACTACAGTAGCAAGGGGCCAGTAGTGTGTGGACACAGCATTGCCTATGGTGTGTAGGGCAGTGATGATGACTGCACTATATACAGTGAGAGACCCAACCTGCAGGTGTTTACTGACAGTGGACATTACTGTTATGCTGTTGTGTGACCCACAGATGCTGTACCTGTGGCATGGGATGCTCACAGTGACATGTACATTTCTAGCTTTGTGTGCTGTGGCAGTTGTACAGCTGTGCGGTATGTGGCGGGGGACATATATTATCCGAAAGACACACTGGTATTGGAATATTCCCAATACTGGCCCATGTGCACTGCATGATGTGTCCCAGCCTTGTGGCCACATCTGGTCTGTGGCACAGCCTCGCCACCATACATACTCCCTCAACATCCTCCATGCCCACAGTGCTGCATGTGTATGCTGGCATCTGTTGGTGTCCACAGAAGTGTGGTCCGGGTGTGTGCTGTGGCCACACTGCCATGCTGTCCATTGGCAGAAGGGTCACCACTTACTGCCTGGCATGGCTGGGACTGGTGGCAGATGATGGCATCATTGTGATGCCATCAGTTAACAACATGCTTCCTCTATGTTTGGCTTTATCTATGTGTAATATTTCTTTGTCAGGGTGGCTCAAACCCACGCTAAACCCACGCAAACACGCGCCCAAAGCCATAGTGTTGTGCAAAGCTGATTGCCCAGGGTTAAGACAAGCTTTTCTGGGTGGTAATGTACACCGCACTGTCGCACTAAGTCGCGCAAAACCACTTAGTGCGGTGCTAGTCACTGAATATAGCATTGTGCCTGTATTCATGTCAGTTTGCCTTGCATACATTATAATTTTGCCCAACACTAATGCAGTTTGCCTGCACTATTTGGCCTTTTGAATATAGCAAACCCACGCTAATCCCGCTAAACCTGCACAAACGGTTTTGCCCGGCGCAAAGTTTTGAATATCTGGCCCTTAATCTTCTCTAGATATAATTTTTACAGTGTACAAACTAGTTGCAGCTGAGGACATCATTGTAGCAGTATCTGGATATCTTTAGTCATTGTGATGGAACCTGATGTTGGGCACCACTGGATATCATATACTGAGGATTATATCTGGATACCACTGTAAGTTCAAATATATACAAAACAATTGCTAACATGCTTTGTTGGCAAACTTTGCATGTTAAAATACACTAACAGCAGCATTTTGAGCTACTTGCAATAATTTCATTGTGCCAGTATTTATCAAAATACTTGATGTTACTGTCAGAGGATCCCAGATCCTGGCCTATTTTGTTGACACTAGGTCAATACAGTGAAAACCAAAACAGTGCCATACAAAACAACACTTTCAATAACAGCTGCGACTCAAAACACTGGCCGCAACAATAGTGCCAATGGTAGTGGTCCATGAACACAGTGACCACTACCATGGTACCAAAACACACACTAATTTCAGTTTTGCAGGTAGCTCCACCCCAACACCCCTGTCATGGGGGCTTCAACCCTGAACCCCCACTACTAAAAATAACTAGCTCTGGAGTGGAGGCAACTTAAGAAAACAAAGAAACCTTGGGGGATTGTTGACCAGTGGAAGGAAAAAAACATAAGACAGGAGAGGGTAGACAAAAACATAGATACATAGATACATACGTAGACAGTGTCGGCAGATAAGGGCCTATGGCCCACCCAGTCTGCCATTTGAGCTTGTAAGTTCACTTTATGTTTTCCTAGAAGTCTGTTGCCCCTTACCCTGACCTACAGAATTCCTTTATATCTATCCCATGCATTTTAACTCATTGCTTTCACAGGCTCACTCTGAGATTACACCACTTGTCTCCTGAGTCTCCTGTATACTTTTAACAGTGAATCCTGTGCCTTTCTAAACAAAATCAAGCCATAGTCAGCATATATAGCAAAAAATGCTAATAGCTCAATAACCGTACATGCTAGACACAAAGTATGAGTGGCAGAGTTATTCAGCACAAAATTGCCTTTCCAATGGTGGTATGCATGTAATAATAAGTAATTTAGTTTTTTCTGTGCTGGTCGAAACCAGAAAAAATATTTTTCACTAAAAGGGAACATAAGCCATTTTTATTGGAAAATATGTCAAGTATCAACACCAAATTAAGCATACAGACATTAGATGGTGTTTTACTATTATGTTTGTAAAAAAAACATATCTTTTACTATGAAACATAATTTTTCCCATTTTAGTCAAGGTGCTTTGGTGAGATTTGAGGGATGAATCTCAACCACACACACCATATCATAAACAAATGCATATAACTCCAAAAGTATACATAATACACACAAAGTATCAGCATGAAAGTTGATCAGCACAAACTTTCCAATGGTGCTATATGTGATCAGTTGTAATCAATATTTTTTTTATACCTGCTGAAGTATCAAAAAGTGCATTTTATTCAAGCTGCCTAGGTAAGTCTTGATGGAAAAATGTCAGCCATATACACGTACCATAAACAAATGTGAATAGCTCCTAAAATATACATGATACACACAAAGTATCAGCATGAAAGTTGATCAGCACAAAATTGCCTTTCCAACAGTGCTATGTAATCAATTGTAATCAACACTTTTTTGTACCGCTGAAGTGGCAAAAGCGTGCATTTTATTCAAGCTGCTTAGGTGACTCTTGACAGAAACTGTCAGACACACACTCGCACACTCTGGTGAATTACACACTAGCACACACACACACCACCACAAACAAATGTACATAACTTTTAATTTATATGCGAAAGACAAAGTATCAGCAGGTAACTTCTTCAGCACAAATAACCTTGCTAACTGGTCCAAGCATTCAGTTATAATCACTATTTTTGTACTACCTGAAAGACAACAAATTCAGTTTTCTGAAACTAAAAGCCGTTATTATACAATAGGAGTGAGCAGAAAAAGTATTCTCACTGCAGTATGAAAACTCCAGATGTCACAATGTCTCCAGATATCTCCACATATCACAATGTAATTCTCCATATATTATTGATTACTGCAAACAACAAAACCCAGCACAAAACAGTCCTATTGTATAAAAGCACTGTAATGGCCAGGTGTATGATACAGACTAGATCTGAACTCATCGCAAAGCGAACTCAGGCAACTCACGCAACCATCATTCATGGCATCGCTACACTCCATCATTCAGTCATGATATTCCACCAGCTCACTTGCCAATCATTCAGATATATTCTACATCACACCCCTAGCCATCATGTACCCCTTTAGTCCTTTGGTACAAAGACCAATCTTTCATGTCTTTCTATCGCACCAACATATCGATGACATTCAACACAGGGTAGTCCCAAATATCAGAAGGTGCTGCAGTGGAACACTCTTCATACACCCACATGTAAGAATGAGCATAAGGGCATGACATCACAACACATACAAACATGTGTACGGTGGCACCCATGGTATTCAGCACAATGCCCACAAGTCACAACACAGAAAACAGAATGTCAACAAATGTCATGAATGTCCACAAAATTATTACAATCACCACAATTACATTTTCTTTACCTTTTCAGATGGCGTCCCATGATGATGTCACTGCACTGAAGCGCTTTCAACATCCTTGCTTGGTGTCATTCCAACCTCTCCTCTGTTGTCTGTCATCTTTCTGTAAATAAAGTAGTTCCATCCTCTCGTCTGTGTCATCCTTCTGTAAATAAAGTAGTTCCATCCCTCCACTGCTGTCTGTGGCATTTTATAAAAGGAAAAAGAAACAAAGGTCCTACCTCTACCCTGCTGTCTTTGGCATCCTGTGATGAGAAAATAAAAATTACTTCCAACCGATTGTCTGTAGTTGTGTTAGATATTTGCCTTTACAAAGTCCTCCAGTTGTGTTCCTGTAGTCCTCCATGGCAAATGTGTCATCTTCTGTGGTCCTCTGCTGTTCACTCATTGTGTTCCTGTGAACTGCCACCTTCACATAGTTGCGGGACCACCACCTCTGCATGTCTCTCCACTCCATGCACTGCAGCAGCTGTAGCTGAAGGTGATACTCCATCTTGCATGTCTTCATATTTTCTTCCATTCTTTCTTCTCCCGGTAGGGTAGGACTTGGCTTCAACCAAACAGTTGACGCCATGCACAAGCGTGCAGTGCAAAGGACAGTGCAAAACACAGAACAGCTAATATGGCAGCCAAGTGAAAATAATACTGAGCTAAAACCTCCACCCACATAAATTATACTGAAAGAGGTACTGGAGACAAAACAAGCACACTGGCATAGTCACTTGTCACTCTTTATTTCAGAAGTTTTTTGTATTCCTTTTGATCCTTTGAGTCATAACAATTTTCAGTCTGCCAACCGACGATCAACCCCTATGGCCCACACCACCACATCATCGCTACGATTGCTCAATGAAAACAATGTCAGTACACTAAGAGATGATGTGTGGGTGGCCATTACAGATATGTCCCCAGTCCGCAGAGAGCTGCTATGCTCATCACACATAATGGCCAGTGACAGCAGTTCCAGACAGACCAAAAGGAAAAGAAACTACTTTAGTTATAACAAGGTGATGGCTGAACTCAAAGTAATGCAAGTTTCAGCCTCCATCAGCACTTTCAGTTAGCCCCTTGGTCTGGTGAGTGAAATAAGCCTCACACTGTCATCTGTTGTGTGAAGCCATGCCCACAATTCTTGAACACCCCCACTTTTCTCTCACCACCAGGAACTCCAAAGTAATGTTTCCATCACTTTTCCACTTTATTTTCATTCACCAGACCTTCTTTAGCTCAGTATTTTGCATTTTCATTTGGCGAGACCATTCAGTGACTGGCATGTCACTGCATTGCCTCTGAAACACCAATGGGCTAACTTACTTTTACCAACAACGACGCAATCTGCTTTTCTGCCTATGACACTGCATCTCTGTGACTTTCTTTTGCACATTTCACAAAGTTTATTCCACAAATAAGTGCCAATACCTATATCAGCAATGTTTAGATTACACATGCTGTTTTCACAGCCACCTCCATTCCTACAAACTATTTTATCTAATTTCTCGCTTCCACCATGGTGTCCATCAAGTCAAGTGCTCTTTCTCCTCCCGCAGTTTCCCTGTCTTGCTCCACTATGCACCTGCTACCACCTCTGTGTGCATCTCCCTCCATCCATGACAGCTGCTGTAGCTGTAGCTGATTAGGAACATGGTCTATTTGGTGTCTTTCCAGTTTTCATCCTCCCTGACAGGACTTTGCTTCAACCAAATATTCAACGCCACGCAAAAAGAAAGAAGAATCAGCATTTATATGCTTTTTCATACACAGTGTATCCCAAAGTGCTTTACAAGCAATGTTAGACTGATAGTGAAGTGACTGAATGTGTAGTTGTGGCCATATTGCACATTACCCATCCACAGCCTGCACAACTGCATGAACCAGTTTTGGAAGGGAATGTTGGCCATGACACTGGGAGTGTTCCTCACTTTGCAAAGAGTGCCCTGGGTTCTTTACTTCCATCTGGACACCCACCAGGATGGGTAGAAGGGACCTTGGTTTAATGTCTCATCTGAAGGATGGCAAATCTCAGCAGTACAGCACCCCACCCTCCAATACTGCACTCAAAGAATGATTGTTTTAGGTGTAAGTCCAATCCTGGTGTGGGATGAGAACCCTCGACCTTCTGGTCCAGAGGTGGATGTTCTACCAACTGAGCCACACTGACACCTCTTGGTGTCACAATGGACAGCGCAAAACACAGAACAGTCAATGTGGCAGCAAAATGAAAATAAAAATACTGAGCTAAAACCTCCACCCACATAAATTATACTGAAAGAGGTACTGGAGACCAGCAGGCACACTGGCATAGTCACTCGTCACTCTTATTGATGAAGTTTTTTCCTTTGAGTCATAACAATTCTCAGTCTGCCAACCGACACATCAAACCCTATAGCACCACATCATTGTTGCGATTGCATAATGAAAACACTATCAGTACACTAAGAGATGATGTGGTGGGTGGCCATTACAGATATGTTCACAGTTAGGCAGACAGCTGCTATGCTCATCACACATAATGGCAGGTGACAGCAATTCCGGACTGACCAAAAGGAAAAGAAACTACTTCAGTTATAACAAGGTGATGGCTGACTCCCAAAGTAATGCAAGTTTCAGCCCTCCATCAGCACTTTCAGTTAGCCCCTTTGGTCTGGTGAGTGAAATAAGCCTCACACTCATCTGCTGTGAGAAGTCACACTGCAACTCTTTCTGAACATCCCCACTTTTCTCTCACCACCGGCAGTCCAAAGTAATGTTTCTGTCACTTTTCCCTTTACTTTCACTCACCAGACCTCTTTTAGCTCAGTATTTTGTATTTTCATTTGGCACAGCCCATTCAATGACTGGCATGTCACTGCATTACGACTGAAACACCAACGGCCTAACCTATTTTCACCAACAACGCGCAAAATCCGTTCCTTCCTATGAAACTGCATCTCTGTGACTTTCTTTGACGCATTTCACAAAGTTTATTCCACAAATCAGTAACAATACCTATATCTGCAACTTTTAGATTACACATGCTGTGTTTTCATGGCCACCTCCTTCCTACAAACCATTTTATCTACTTTCTCGCTTTCACCATGGCCTTCATCAAGTCAAGTGGATGTGCTACCAACTGAGCCATGCTGACACCTCTTGGTAACACAATGGACAGAGTGAAACACAGAAAAGCCAATGTGGCAGCCAAATGAAAATAAATAATACTGAGCTAAAACCTCCACTCCACATAAAATTATACTGAAAGAGGTACTGGAGATAAAAACAGGCACACTGGCATAGTCACTTGTCACTCTTTATTTCTGGCGTTTTGTTTTATATTCGTTTTGATCCTTTGAGTCATAACAATTCTCAGTCTGCCAACCGACACATCAACCCTATGAGCGCCACACCACCACATCATCATTGAGATCGCTCAATGAAAACACTGTCCAGTACACTAAAAAGATGATGTGGTGGGTGGCCATTACGATATGTCCGTAGTCAGGCAGAGGCTGCTATGCTCATCACACATAATGGCAGGTGACAGCAATTCTGGACTGACCAAAAGGAAAGAAACTACTTCAGTTATAACAAGGTGATGGCTGACTCCCAAAGTAATGCAAGTTTCAGCCCTCCATTAGCACTTTCAGTTGCCCCTTGGTCTGGTGAATGAAATAAGCCTCACACTGTCATCCACTGTGTGAAGTCACACTTGCAACTCTGTCTGAACACCCCCACTTTTCTCACCACCCTGGCACTCCAAAGTAACGTTTCCATCACTTTTCCCTTTACTTTCACTCACCAGACCTCTTTTAGCTCAGTATTTTGCATTTTCATTTGGTGCAACCATTCAATGACTGGCATGCCACTGCACTGCGTCTGAAACACCAGACTAAACTTGTTTAACCAACAATGTGCAGCAATCCGTTTAATGCCTATGACACCATGTCTGACATTCAGTATCATACAGCGACCAAACTCTATGCTCTCGCAAACTCTCAGTCTCTGTTCTCTCACTCTCAGTCTCTCTCAATTTCAGCTCTCTCTCAAAGTCTCTCTCTCTCTCTCTCACACTTTCAATCAATGGTCTCTCTCGATCACCAGTCTCTCTCTCTATCGCCGGTCTCTCTCGGTGGCCTGGTCTCTCTCGGTGGCCGGTCCCTCTCAAACTCTCTCGCGCACTCTCAATCACCGGTCTCTCTAGAACTCTCTAGCACACTCTCAGTAGCCAGTCTCTCTCTCTGTCTCTCTCTCTCGCTCACTCTCTCTCCATCGCTGGTCTCTCTCTCTCTCTCTCTCTTTCTCTCAGTAGCGGTCTCTCTTGAACTCTCTCATGCACTCTCAAAAGCCGGTCTCTCGAACTCTCTCGCGCACTCTCAATAGCGGTCTCTTTCTCGGCCGCTGGTCTCTCTCTGTCTCTCTCTGCGTGCACTCTCAATAGCCAGTCTCTCGAACTCTCTGGTGCACTCTCAATAGCCAGTCTCTCTTGAACTCTCAATGCCGGTCTCACTCTCTCTCTCCCAACTCTCTCAAACTCTCTCACGCCTCTCTGGTGCACTCTCAATAGAGTGGTCTCTCTCGAACTCTCAATAGCCGGTCTCTCTTGAACTCTCAATCGTGGTCTCTCTCTCTCGTGCCTCTCAATAGCCAGTCTCTCTCAAGCTCTCTTGTGCACTTTCAATAGCCAGTCTCTCTCTCAGTCACGGTCTCTCTTGAACTCTCTCACTCTCTCTCTGTCGCGGTCTCTCTCTTGGTCACCAGTCTCTCTCTTTCGGTTGCCGGTCTCTCTTGAACTCTCTCGCGCCTCTCAATAGCCAGTCTCTCGAACTCTCTGGCGCATGCTCAATAGCCGGTCTCTCTCAAACTCTCAATGCTGGTCTCTCTCTGAATACCTGCGCACTCTCAGTAGCGGTCTCTCTTGAACTCTCTCAATCACCAGTCTCTCTCAAACTCTCAATCGACAGTCTGTCTGCCAAACTCCTCCTGGTACGGTCTACTTCCCTGCAGCTCCTCATCATGTACACTCAGAGAAGCTGCAGAGGGACTAATAGGGAGAAGTCTTTTGTGTCGCTAGTGTAAGCCTCGTTATCTGTAGTTGTGATACTCTGGAAAGCAATCAACACAGAGGTGTGTACATTGCATGTGCGGCATGTATATGATGGTTCAGTGCATTTCTTTTTCAGTGCACAATTTCTGCATCTACCCTTCTTCCCTTTCACTGGGTAGTGTAGTCCAGCAGAAGTAGGATCCTGCTCAATTACAGCAACTGGGGCACTTTGTCTCCTATTGGTGTATCCTTCCAGATACTCTGAGAGGGCAATGTGAAAATTTAGCTGCCTATGCTTGTTCACCCTCCCGGTCTTGGATCGTTGAACATGATGCACACTCTCGAAACAAAGTAAAAGCATTTGCCAATGCCATGTCCCACAAAACCAGAAAAGATATATCCACGACTTCTTAGATTTTCTGCTACTGTGGTACTGGCCCTGAAACTGGTCAGCGACATCCATGCCATTCATGTGCATGTTATACTGCTTCAGCACTTCAGGACAGGGAACAGATACTTCAGTGCCATTTCTTTGTTGCCTGGTCACAGATGTTGCTGGTAAGGTCAGGTCATGATGAGTTGAGAGAAGGAAAACAGGATTGTTGTCTTTCCAAGCTGTGGCAACAGTGATCCATCCTGTAGCTATTCACAATGACCACGGACTTTCTTCTTCATTGCTACTTTTGTTAAGTTCTGTGGGCCATCCAACCCTGTTGATGCGCATTGTGCCACCGCATACAAACCAATATTCAAAGTTCTTTTGCCAGGTGAACCAATTTGAAAAATTATCATAATACACATGGTGTCTTTGCCAAGCAGATCTTTAGTCAGGTCTGTCACCACCCTCTCTCCATAGCCACTTTCACAGTGCCAGCAACCTTTCCTATGTACACTTGAAGTCTGACACATAACCATTGTGAGGATCTGCAGAAACCATACCTTCATTCCATACCATTGTGGCTTGCTTTGCATGTACTGCTTGAATGAGCCGTCTTCTGAATCCTACCATGGCCTCATCGATTGACACTTCTCGGTGTAGGTGGTACTCCGTCTTCAGGCCATCAAGCGGCGCTCCAGGATGGGACACACATGATGAAGTTTATCATGATTTTCCGATCCTCTGGGTGGATTTAGTGTGCTACTGTTGGCATGTAGATACGTGTAATCTTCTCATAACGCTCACGGGTCATTACCTTTGAAATGGACAACGTTCATAGAGATGGTGCTTTTCCCAGTACATACGGTAGTGTGGAGACTTCATAATAGACATGTATAGCCGTATTCAGAAAAACATTTTATGTAATGCCGTCACTGGAGTCCATCGGGGTCCACTTTATTTGCTTCTGCCTGCTTATGGCACTGTACCGGTTTGTCTCCTCGGCTATCAGTTCATAGACTATCAGTGGAAATGTAAGGTTCATGAAATCCATGGGAGTCTTCTCTGCACCCATCACCGTGGGCAGACCCAAGGCTCCTTGAAGTCTTCAACATGCACTGGCTGGAGCAGGCGTGTCCAGCCATCATTGCGAACTGCATCCAGATGTGTTGAAAGTTGCTCATGTTGTTCAGCAGCATCCACTTCAACAGGGCTACATGCACGCTGCAGTCTACCCAAAGGGAGATCATCTTCACTGTCGGTGTAGTTGCTCTGCCGCGTAGCTTGGCTAGTGGAACATCATCTTCTTCTCTCTCTGAGGTGCCTCTTCCAGCGCTAGCGTGGCCAGAGGCAGATCATCTTCTTCACTGAATTCACTATCTGGTGTAATCAAAGGCGTCATGCGCATCAAGTCCACCTGGATGTTGGAATCATCAGAACTGCCAAAACCCTGAAAATCCTCTGCCTCATTGTCACTAGCTATCAAACAAACACAGCAGATCATTATTGTAGACATTCTCCATATTCTCCAGTTTGATTGCTCTCGCTCTTTACAATGTTCTGAGACTGTCTCGGGATGGTCTCTCTGGAGATTATAACAATCGAGGTTCCTAATGATCTCCGGCGGTTGTAACGATCTCTGGCGGCTCTAACGAACTCTGGAATGTTCACTCACAGTCTCTGCAATAGAAAATAAGCAATATCTTTTTACTGCAAGCCACACAAACTTGCTGCATCCCACATCAGTTCCGCCTACAATGCTCCATTTCCCGGTACAATAAAGACAAACCCATGGGGTGTTTTACAGTTTGGGGTGGCCCCACAAGCCATGGAATCCATTTTATATAATGTTGCCGTTGTCTTTGAAGGTGGAGGTCAGGACACTCGCACCAGGAAATCCATCCTGTGCAATGGATTCCTGGTGTCAGGGACCTCCTCCAACTAGAAACACACAGTGCCATCACAAGAAAAGGATTCCCAGGTGTCTGGGTTCTCCACCCCAATGAAAACCCACATCACCATGCCACAAAATGGTTTTCTGGTATACAGTGGTTCTCCACACACTCCATTACTGGGCACAAAGACAAACCTTCACATGTCTATTATAAACAGCTAGCTGCAGGTCGGAGACCACGAGACTCAGGAATCCATTTTGTGTAAAGGTGCCTGGTGTTTGAAGGTGGGATGGAGGACCCTGACAGCATGGCAACCATTGTTCATGCTGGCATCAGATCTCAGAGGGATTAGGTCACCCAGACAACAGGTACTGCTCTTTGTTGGATGGTGTCGGGCCTTGCATCACCTGCCACCATCCCATAAACAGAGTGCCTGTTGTCTGGGTGCCCCCTCTGAAATCCAACACCAGCACACAAAATGGTTGCCATGCTGTCAGGGTCCTCCATCCATCCTTCAAACATATGACACCATCTCACAAAATGGATTCCCTGGTGGCCTGTGTTCTCCACACCATACGGTATCCGCTAACAAATCAGACAGCATTCTCAACAGTGTTTAGTGTTCCCATCCCCACCCCCAATTCCTGGCAGCAACACAAAATGGCATTCGGTTTATATCACATCTCTATTGTAAACCCTGACATCATGGCAACCATTGTGCATGCTGGCATCAGATCTCGGAGGGTAGAGTCACCCAGACAACAGGTACTGCTCTTTGTTGGATGGAGCTGGGCCTCGTCACACCGCCACCATCCCACAAACAGCAGTGCCCCCAAAATCTGACACCAGCACATGAAATGGTTGCCATGCTGTCAGAGTCCTCCATCCAACCTTCAAGCATATGACACCATCCCAAAAATGGATTCCCTGGTGGCATGTGGTCTCCACACCTCCGGTATCCGCCAACAAATCAGACAGCATTCTCACAGTGTTCAGTGGTCCCTCCCACCACCCACCAATGCCCGACAGCAACACAAAATGGCTAGCCGCGGGTGGGAACCACGAGACTACAGGGAATCCATTTTGCATGCTGGCATAAGAAGGTCACCAAGACAACAGATATTGCTCTTTGTTGAATGGTGCTGGGCCTACGTCACCTGCCACCATTCCCCAAACAGCAATGCCTGTTTTCTGGGGAGCTCCCACCACCTTGGAGTCAGGGTCCTCCTTCCAACCAGGAAACACACACGCCATATTACAAACAGGATAACACAATAAAAGAAAAATCTTCCCTGGTGTTCTCCCCTCCACCCTCTGAGACATCGCCCCTTTCCCAAGACCTTCTTCAAATTGCAACCACATGCAATTGAAAACAAACACCTTTCCAAAGAGAATGACACACATGGGCAGTAAATGACCCTTACCT
Source organism: Neoceratodus forsteri (assembly GCA_016271365.2). Classification (NCBI taxonomy): domain Eukaryota; kingdom Metazoa; phylum Chordata; order Ceratodontiformes; family Ceratodontidae; genus Neoceratodus; species Neoceratodus forsteri. The sequence continues at coordinate 1,234,738,287 of CM057456.1, forward strand.
GCAGACAACATCCATACCAGGACAGTCAGTATAGCAACTGATGAATAATCCCCATTTTCTTTAGCAAAAAGTAGTTTGACTGGGGCATCTTATCTTCAGTGCAAAATACATTGGACAGATGGTGGGAGGCGAGAAGGTTGCCACCAGAGAAACCATTTTGTGTGATGGTGGCAGGCCTCAGAGGGCATGTGAGCACACAGACACCACATTACACTGTTTGTGGGATTGTGCGGGTGTTGAAAATGGATTCCCTGGTGTCACGGGCCTCCTCAACCAGAAAACACACACGTCATCACAAAAATGGATGTCCAAGTGTCTGGGCTCTCCCACACCAACCTCAAAACGCCAATCTCCATACCTGGCAACATTTGCTGCTGTCCAGTGGTCCCACTCAACCCTCTGACACCCAGTAAAAACAAAAGGTAGCCTGTTCCTTTGCACACTCAATCCCACCGCCCCCAGAAGCAGCACCATCACAGAATGTCATTGTCTTTGGTACATTGTTCTCCAAGGTCACACACCTGCCACAAATCACTTGGTGGGGTTGAGATGCACTGAACACTAGGAAATTAATTTTGTGAGATGTTGCTGGGTTTTGATGCCCCGACCCCATGGAATCCATTTTGTGTGATGATGCAGTGTGTTTGATGGTGAGGTGAGAAGATTGACACCAGAGAAACCATTTTGTGTGATGGTGGCAGGCCTCAGAGCATGTGAGCACACAGACAGCACATTACACTGTTTGTGGGATGGTGCCAGGTGTCAAAACACCGGCAGCATCCCACAAAACCATGTTGCCTGTTTTCAGGGACTCCACCACCTTCTGATACCCATTGTCATCACAAAAATGGATTGCCTGGTGTCACGGCCTCCTCCAACCAGCAAACACACAGCATCATCACACAAAATGGATGCCCAGGTGTCCTGACTCTCCCACCCCAACCTCAAAACACCACCCACCATCCCACACAATGGATTTCCTGGTATCCAGTGGTTCTCCATACCTGACAACATATAAAAATCCCTCGCTGCTGTTCAGTGGTCCCACTCCAACCCTCCGACACCCAGCACAAACAAAATCATCAAGTCCCAAATACCCAGCACTAGACACTCAGGGGTAGGGGAAGATCCATTGGACACCAGGGTTGCAATCAAACCACGACCAAATCCATCTCACAGAAACATTCCCTGGTGTGCATCAGGCCCTACCCATGTCCTCCCTCGCCCCAGATCAACTCACAAAATATGTACACAGCCCATGGGAAAGAAAAAATGAGCAGCCCAGTATCTGCCTGGTTTGAGCCCCCCACCACACACACACACACACACACACACACACACACGCACAACCAAAAGAACTTTACCTGAACTAGATGGCCCACACAGACTCCATGCAGACATGACTACATCAGAACTCTTTTGTGAGCAGCATTGTTTGATGAATCCCCGCCAGAAAGCCAACAGCGTTACCCATGCCAGAAATCAGCTTTTTGTGAAATCAAAAAAAAATAAGCAGCCCAGTGGCACACTTGTTGACAAACTCCCCCACCCCACCACATAAAGCCAAGACCATTACCTCATGAAGCTTTCCACCACCTGCACTGAAAAGCTGCTCCATGGTTGGTCACCCGCTCACATAAGTTTCCACTGATGATCCCCCTTTGCCACCACAGAAGCCAACAGCATTACCCCATGCCCGTTACCTGCATTGAAAACCCGGCAATCCACCAGGGTAGCAAAAAATACAAGGATGGCTCCATGGATGGTCATCCGCTCCCCTAACAACTCACATCCACCAAAATAACAAGAGATAAGTGAAGTTGGAGAGTTGTGTTCACCAAGAAGCTAGTACTACCGGTCGTTTCAGACTTCTTGGTGACGACGCTCCACATAAGCACAATAGCCCTTGCAGAGAAAAGAAAATACAGAAATGGAAATACCTCTGGAAATGATAGCGTGGAGGTGATATCAAGCGGAAAACACTGTAGTTGCAGTTGTAGGCAGCTTGCTGAGGCAGCTCGATCCAGCTTTCCTGCATGCAGCAGTAAAGTGAAGACACCGACACAAAAACAGGGTTTTCTATGATTTTTAAATGGGAAGCCAACACTTGCCAGCCAATCCTGGGAGGTGTAAAATGTGGGGCATCAGAGAGGTCAATAAGTAGTAGCAGGATTGGTTGGCAAGTAATATTACAATATTTTGCTGATGTCTCCAGACGTAGCAAGGCAACACAGGGACTATACAGCTGATGTCTGTATTAGGTCCTCAGACACTCTCAAGTACTTGATCTGCCAACTCCAGGCAGCGGCTAGGACACAATGAGTTAAATCCTGTGATTGTTTCAGCCCCGACCACTTCCTCTTGTAGGGTGTTCCACTTGTTCACCACCCGTTCTGTGAAGAAATTCTTCCTCATGTTTCCTCTGAATCATCCTCCCTCCAAATTCATCCCATGCCTCTAGTCCTGGAACATCTTTTTGCTTAGAAATAGTGTATTCCTGCACCCTATTCCTCCCTGTAAGATATTTGCATGTATCAATCATATCCTCTCTCCTCCTCTCCTCCAAGGAGTACATATTCAAGTGCTTTAACTTGTCTTCATAGGACTTGTGATGCAATCCATGTACTATCTTTGTTGCCCTCCTCTAAACCTTCTCTACCCTGTCTATGTCCTTACATAGGCAAGGTCTTCAGAACTGTACACTGTACTCCAGGTGGGGCCTCACTAGTGTCTTGTATAGTGGAATTATGACCTCCCTTTTCCTGCTGGTGATGTCTGCCTATGCATCCCAGCATCCTATTTCTTTCCCTGCTGCCTTGTCGCACTGTTTCCTACCTTGAGGTCATAAAAGATGATAACCCCAAGATCCCTTTCCTACTGGGTGAATGCTATATCCTCACCCCCAACGGATATATTGTGCCAGGGTTTTGTGCCCCATGTGCATTATCTTGCACTTCTTTGCATTGAATTTCAGCTGCCAAACCCTGACCATTCTTCAGGTTTCTGCAGGTCCTTCTCATTCTGTCTACACCCTCTAGTGTGTCTACTCTGTTACAGAGCTTTGTGCCATCAGTGAACAGGGAAATTCTGCCTTCTAGGTCCTGCACAATGTCACTGATGAAGATATTAAATAGGACCGGTCCCAGCACTGATCCCTGTGGTACCCCACTGGTCACTTTTCCCTCTGTGGAGTGACAGCCATTTACCACCACCCTCTGTGTCCTGCCACCCAGTCAGTTATCTACCCACACCCATATTCCCCAGTTTGTATAATAGTCTTCTGTGTGGCACAGTGTCAAGGCCTTGCTGAAGTCCAGATAGAGCCATGTCCACTGCCTCCCTGATCCACCTCCCAAGTCACCCAGTCAAAATTCAATGAGGTTGGTCTGACATGACCTCCCATGGTGAAACCATGCTGCCTTTGGGTCCTGTAGTCCACTGACAACCAAATGTTTCACCAATCTCTCCTTCAGTAGTGCTTCCATGATCTTCCCCACTACCGAGGTGAGGCTGACTGGTCTGTAGTTCCTCGCTTCCTCTTTGTTCCCACTTTTGTATAAGGGGACTACATCTGCTGTCCTCTAGTCTTTGAGTACCTCCCTGTTTCCAGTGATTGGCTAAACAGGATTGCCAGAGATTCAGCCACCACCTCTCTTGGTTCTTTAAGGACCCTGGGGTGCACCCATCTGGCCCCATTGCTTATCAACTCATTACTTTCAGTTCCTTTGGGACCCTTTCTCGTGTAAATGTACTTGTGTCCATTTCTGCACCATCTCACCCCTTGTACTCCCTTTAGAAAAATACAGTAGATATCCCAGGAATTGAACCCTTGGCCACAGATGTGCCACCATTCTCTTTCCCTGAGGCTCTGTCCTCTGAGCCACAGCAGCTGCTTGGTGGAACCCCTCCAGGAAAGATTTCATCCTTTCGTCCTCTCTTACACAGCAATACAGCAACAGGGATGGCTAACCTGACCTGTGCTATTCTATCCCTGTAGCTGTATTAGATTTTGCTATTTTTACAGCTCAGTTTTCACCCTTGCTATTCTCAGTTCACTATTCTCACCTGGTATGTTCTTGTTATTAAGCAGGCATTGACATTTGGAAAAAAAAATAAAAGGTGAGAATATGTAATTGCAAAAGCTATGATTGTATAAATTAGAAAATGCAGGTATTGCTGCAGTGAAGTAAAGAAACATTTTATTTTATCATATTGCTTATGACACACAGTATGTTGAAACTGTCGTACAGGTTTTCTACGATTTAATTAACATTTTCAGACAAACATTTCAATATGATTTTCTTTAATAAACTAATTTGCATTAAATCAATCATTATTGTGTTTTGGTTTGGTTTGGTTTCCTGGACTATTGATGGATGAAATGCAACACTGAGTAAATCTGTACAGAAAACAATCCATCAGTCCTCAACTACTGTATGTGGTATCATGACTGTATAAGGCAGTCATATTCAGTAAAAGTTCTTTATAGATTCAACTGTAATATATAAGACAAAAGAAAGTTCTGATTATGAATGACATGAAATACCCATTATAAGGGCTTTCATGGGTGCGTCATTGTGTCATGACAGGTGGTCTGACATTGATTGGTAAAAATATCATACTGATTGCTTGATCTGACAGTGGTTCAAGTTTTTGTCAATGGGTTTGCTGTCATGCTGGGTAAAGGAAGTCCCTATAGTGTTTACAACTAGTGTTGGCCTATGGCCCTTAGAATGATATCATAAAATCATCTTGTTGTATTTATTTTTAAACTAGGCAGAGCAGACAGTACTGAGGGCTTGAAGAAATTCATCAAAACTGGTGTACTTCATCAGCACACATCTTCAGCTTTTTCTGTTACCTTATGTTTTCTTTGTCTCTTACTAGTCTGTATTCTTCTGCATCTCACAATCAGTTTAAATTGTCAGCTCAGAATAATTTCCTTGACTGTTCTATTTGCACTTATTAATGTGCATGGATGTACATTTAAGTGTGTCCCACCATATGTATTTCGGCATCTGTCCTTTCTTACTGTTCTGCCATGTGACCTGGGTCATTTCTGAAAAAAGGGCCATGGCTCAGTACACTACTTGCTAAACAAATAAATAATAAAAAAAAATACAATATCTAAAACTATGCTGCACTTGCACTCCATGTTATTCTACTTTGGAAAGCACACAACAGAGAAGGACACAGGCCTATTAAGGGCAGGATTCGCCAGTGTTTATGCAATAAGCTTGTTACTGACATTTGAAGACTAAGGTGGGAACTATTTTAGTTACATTCTTTTTGTATCAATTTTCATGCAGTTGACCTTATGTGGCACTGGCATTAAGAAAAACACTAGCTATTGTGAGTAGGTCAGGTGACCTCCCAGGATGTTGGTTTTGTAGTAATAAACAGAGAGCATAATTGGTGGTCAGATTAGGACCTGTAATTATAAAAATGGCAGGAGGCCCTTGGTGACAGGAAAAGAAGCCAAATTGTGTGCAGCTACCTGCAACATCATTAGCAAGTGATGCTGCTGAACAGAAGGACTCTGGCCCCTGTGCACGTTCTCCAAGTGCAATCCGTTTATTCTTAGCAGATCAATCTACATGCTGTGGAGCTTTAGGCCAGGGTCAATGAAATCTCATTTTCTTTAAATGATGTCAAGCTGGCAAAGTATTTCACTGAAGAAGAGATTTCATTACCTGAAATAGGTCAGGAACCATTTTATGGATCTTGAAGTGCCAATTGTGTGTACTTTTTAATTAAAAACACAAAATCCCATTTTGCAACTGCCTTGTTGCAAATGTTATCAATGCCTCGTTAAAGCGGATAACATATTTTTAATAGGAACCCTGCAATAACAAATTAGAAATGCAATTTTCTTAAGATTAATTGTCTTGGCAAAACAGATTCCAAAATGCTCAGCATTCAAATTGCTAGATTTTCATTGTCTCCAATAATTTATACTACCTTTGTCACTGAACTATTAGTCAAGGGATCGTAAAAGTGCTCAGAATACCCGAATGTCCCTCTACAGAGGTCCCATTTTCAGTCACCATTGGTGGTGCTAAGTGGTTGGTGTGCTTCAGCACCACTGATGACCTTGCAACTCCATCGAGGTATGCTCAGCTGTGGTTGTAACCTTTTCTAATTGCTTACAAAATTGTTTGCAATCATATAGAAAAGGGAATAGACTACTATGCAAATTTCCAGTAACTCAATTAACAGCAGCATGGCAGCTTTTGCAAGCCCAGTGCAGCCTGCCCGTCCTTTCTGGGTTTACTACTTTACAGCTAGACAGTAGTGGGGGATGCAAAGCTATGTCCAGGCACAGTGAACACAATGAAGGACCAGGTTTGGGACAGCATGAGGAGGAAAAGAGATAAAGAGTCATGCTGGACTGGGGGGTCCACTGGAGGCTGGGGACTTGTGAGTGCAGTGTCCACTTGATCAATTGAACACTGTTCATTGGGCCATGGAGGGAATAATTACTGGCCAACCTGGGTCCCAACTGAAAGGTAGTTAGGAAACAGATTTTTTTGGGGGCGGGGCTTTTCACTAAACAGCTTGACCAGGCTGCAGAATGGGATTGCTTCAAGTTACTGCTTCAGTGCCATGTTGCAAACTATTTGCTGGCATATTTCAGCATGCTAGATGGTGTGTATGTACTCTTTAATGTCTGTAACTGCAGTTTACATTACACCGGGCTACAAGGGTGACTCCTCCCAATAATTTGTATCCAGCTGTTTATATAACTCTAGCAGATGGTACACAACAGGTTGTCCAGTTCTTGCCCATTTTGTATCATCACTTCTACAGCTGGAATGCAGCTACAGAGATGTCACAGGTGTAGGTAGACAAATGAGGATTTGGGGGATGGTGAAAAATGTATATTTACAATATATGTTAGCCAAATGAAGACCTTTACTGCTGCAAGTCCTTTGTTTATGAAATTCTGCAGGCTAACACCTTTCTACCAGCCCTCAAACAAAAAGTATTGTGTTCTTGCCTTATTAAAAAGATAAATGTAGTTTGTAAAGTTAAGTCTGAGCTTGCTTGGAAGGAGTTATGACAGAGAAGGCCTGTTTTGAGCCAAATAAGCCATACCTAAAATTCTTAGATGTGGCAAATTAATAGGGTTTAGAGGTCAGATATACTGTACTGTATATCATAGTTAATGTATTTTATAAATAGTTATGTATGGCTTTGGTTGATCTGACCAGTGATATGAGTGGAATCATAAAATCCATTATAGTTTGTTACAAACAAATGCAGTGGATAGCACAAGCAATGTTTATCTAAGATAGTATATCATAGACTAGTGATAGTTCTTATATTCAGCTGCCATTGACTTCAGTGTAAAACCAGAACACTGTAACAGGCCTGCCAGTCCTGAGAAAATGTGAGAAATCTTTCCTAGAAAACGAAAATATATATAGCCACTCTATACAGGAGTTTCAGGCTATGCTTCACGTGTATCACATAATGCTACATCCAAGAAAAAATGAAGCACCAGCCAACCTTTTCCTGTCTACCAGTAAATCCACACTGGTTCCCTTGAGTACCTCTTTCAGACACATTATTGCAGTCTTTTTCCTGACCAGTTTCTCCTATTGTCTCATTTGCCCCCTACATATGTGTACTTTGAACCCTGCCTTAACTTTGATATCTCTTATGAGGCTTGTTTTCCTATGTCTGTCTCCTTTGGAGCTCTCATTTCTCCCTGCTAACATAAAAGGATAGCCCACACTCTTGTTGTATCTTTCCACTGTGGCAAACACTCAGTCATCATCAGTAAAATACCGTTACACAAACTTCTCAAAAATTGCATTTCTGCACCTTACAGTTTTTTATTGTTGAAGGCCTTTGTTGAAAGGGAAAAGACTACAGTGCTCCCAGTTCGTATTTATTTACTCTCTGTGAGTGTTCTGTACATATATTGCTTTTTCTGTTGCTGTCTCCTCTTGCTAAAGGAGTTCTCTGGGCGTCCTGTGACTTCAAGGCTGCATAGCTGCTGGAATCTGCAGCTTTTACCTTTGGCTGATATTAAGCAACATCCATGTAAACATGAATTCTACCAAGATCACCAGAGATGGTGACCGAAAAACTCAGTCTGCAGGGGAGTCATGTGATGAGTAGCTCGAGGTAGAAGAGTGTAAGATCAACTCTGCTTGGAAACCAGTATTAATTAGTTAAAAATCCAATATTCCTTGACTTTTCTATTATTTTAGTACTCAGATTGTCTTGTCTAGTGTTTTTAATTACATTAATGGCAGAAATGACTGCATGAACTGATATGGAGGATCCTTCTCCTTACTTCACTGATGCGACACCAGAGCCAGCAGACTAGGGCCTGGAACCGAAGAGATCAAAATAAGCAACTCATTCTCTCCACCTGATACACCACCACTGTTAGAATTTACTACTGAGAGATTTTTATGGAGCTCAGCTGCATAAAGAGGTGATACTGGCTCACATGGCTGATTTTAGAACCTTCCGCCAGGACTCAGGAAATCACTCGCTGAGTCTCCGGCGAAGCCAGAGTTAGCTTGATGGAGGACCGCAGCCCCACACTGAGCCCAAGATTATTTCACTCTTATAGAAGTTCAGTAAACTCAAGGAACTGCTTGAAGATCAGGAAGGCCACAGCAGCCAAAATAATATTGTTCTGGTTGGAACACGCTGAAGGCTCTGTTTCCATGCCCTTGCTGTAGTCCACCCAAGAACACTTTTGAATTTTGTTGCTTATTTTGTATTGAACATGCAGTATGGTCAGCGGGTACTACCACTGTTTGGCATACTTAATGTTTTCTAGTGAGCTTGAAAGTATCATGATCAGGTTGTGAGAGTCATTTATTATTGGATTGTGATCCACATCATTCATTCATGTTTGATGTGCTTTGATTATTACTATGGTCACAATTTAAGTTCATTTGGCGTACACAGTCAATGTTGTAATATGGCACTGACTGCTCACTGTATGCTAAGATTCACTTTCATTTCTGGGGCAGTGTCAGATTGGGAACTATTCCTGGATCTGTTAGCTTTATGCCAGCCTGTCTGGTTTTTGACAATGGGCCTGTTGACTTGTGAATATATCTCATTTGCAAATCCTCAGCCTAGTCACCTCATGGATCTTATGGAAGCCCTCACTGTATTTGTGGTCTGCAAAGATGAACAGAGCTGAACACTGAAGTGCCCAAGGGTGACATTTCCACAGGAGGGCTGGGACTCCATAATAGCTTTAAAAGACTATATTAATATAGTATTTACACCTAGATTGCTATTGGTTACTAGGTATTTCAGAATATTTATTATGTTTGCAATGTTTATTAACCTTTCGGAGTTGTTATAGGCTAGGTTTTATATCATGGTTGGAGTAATGGATTCAACTTCATTTTGCTCAGCTAAATATTAATAGCCTAAATGGGGACCCCGTCTCACTTATTTTAATTTATTTTATTTATTTCAGTTTAGGATTAATACCTTTGAGTCAAGGACTCGTTTCAAAGGTTCCAAGTCAGTGATGGACAAAATATTATAGATAGGACAAAAAGTACAGAAAACAGTGAATCAAATTACACAGGCAAGTACATAGCAATTATATACATCTTAATTACAATGGTGCCAGAGAAGGGATTAGGATAGGAGAGGAGGGGTACACTGTCCTAGTGATAACCGGATGGCCAATAAACCAAAAGACAGTTAGGGTAAGGTGATCAGCCTAGATAAGGCCTCATCAAGGAGAGGAGGGAGGGGGTGATCAGCCGAGGGAGACATCATCTGGGTGAAGCATACAGGGGAAAAGTAGGGGTGGTAGCGGTGACAGGGGGAGGGTGGGATAGAGGGAAAATAGGACAGCTAGGGGCACACTCAACTACGCAGGCAGGTACAGGTCTTGGATGTCCAGATAGGATCTGAGTCCAGATTTGAAAGTTCCAATCTCGTTGTATCAGTGAGGTCAGCTGGTAGTTCATTGTACCATTTCAGTCCATTGTACAAGATGGAATTCTGTACAAGTTTTGTACATTTGAAAGGGATTGTCAGCCAGTGGGAGGATGCACTTCTAGTGTATTTGGTTGGTACTGCCATGTTAAATAGGCTGCCCAGAGTGGGGTATGTAAGCCCAAGAAGCACTTTTTAGAGAAGACAGGTAATCTAAGCTGCAGAGGGAGCCACCCAGTTTCAGTGTAGAGGGAGCAGGTGTGGGTGTCAAGAGAGGCACCCAGTATTAGGCGACAGGCCTTGTTGAGGAGTGTACTAACCCTGTTGAGGGCAGTCTTTATGCCAGCTCCATAGATAGGCAACCCATAGTCGATGAATGAATGACAGTACTGAACTACCGGTAGCAAGTTTGAGCACCTCGGAGTCATCAAGTGCCTATGTCGGAAGAGGACCCCAAGCTTTATATTTGCTGACTTGACTACAGAGTCTATTTGGCTTGAGAATGTGAGTGTGTCGTCAAAGGTGATGGCGAGGTACTTGAATTTTGTTACTTGGTCTAGAACCTCACCCTTGTGGTTGTGTATGAGCAGTGGTTGACATTTCTTTTGCTTTGGGATGTAGAAAAGCATGCTCTGTGTCTTTTAGTGGTTTAGGAGTAGTTTGTTTTTGCGAACCAGGATTCAAGTTCGAGGAAGCTGTGCTGAAGTTCGGATGTAATGGAGTAACAGTCTTTACCAGCAACCAATATAACTTCATCACCCTCATACAGTATAGTCCATGCTGAGCAAAGAGATGGGGCTGGGTTGATGAAGAGACTGAAGAGGAGAGGTCCTTGAATGGATCCCTGTGGGACCCCAAGGGACACACCTTTAGATGCTGACAGAGTATCTCCAATTTTGACACGTTGTGATCTGTTTGAGAGATAGCTGCCAAACCATGATACTGAGTCAGGAGATAGACCTGTTGACTGAAGGTAGTTCAAGAGAAGATTGTGGTTCACAGAGTCAAAGGCCTTCGTAAGATCAATGAAAACTGAACCCACAGCTTGCCAACTATCTAAGGCATTGTATAACTGGGAGGAGTAGTCAACAAGGGCAGTAAGTGTGGAATGTTTTTATGGAAGCCATGCTGCTGCGGGCAGAGTAGTTTATAGTTATCAAGATACTCTGTTAGCTGCTCTGAGACCATTTTTCTAGTACTTTAGAGAGTGGGGCAGGATGGATATTGCCCTGTAGTTGGACGTTAGTGTTTTGTCCCCAGCTTTGAAAACAGGTGTGACAATGGCTGACTTCCATGCATTCAGAAACCCCTGATTTTAGAGAGGCATTAAATACCATGGCTAGGGATTGGCAAGTTTGTTCAGAAGCAGACCAACAAGCTTCATGTCAACAAGATCCACCCCATCCTGGTCTTGCCTAGGCCCTTTTAATGTGCTTGATTGTTTCAGACATGGTGACTCATCTGTAATAGAAAGGTGGCAGATCATTCCTTTGGGATTTTGTGGGACAGTATGGTGCTGGTGACCAATCAAATCCTTAAGGTAGTCTCCAGGAGTACGCGGAAAGGTCTGTGAATGTGTTATTAAGCTCATTGGTGATTTAAATAGATTTCTGTAGGGTCCCATCCATGGTGATTATTAGGTCAGGAGGTGTCTTAGGGATTTTTCAGTGCTTTAATGGTGTTCCAAAATTCTTTCCAGAGCCCCAAGTTTTGCATAGTAGCTTCTTATGGTAAGTTGCTTTGGCCTGTCATATGAGTGTGGTACAGACATTTCTGGCTGCCTTGTAGGCGCTATGAGCAGCAGGCATTCCTACTGCTTTAGCTTTGTGCCACAGATTGTCTCTGTTCTTCATAAGACCAATAAGAGAATTGGTAAGCCATGAGTTAGAGGAGTCCCTAATCTTTTCGTTTTATAGAGCACAAAAATATCACAGGCATGATTGAATTTCATAATGAAGTAGATCAGGGCCTCATTTCCATTAATATCCCCTGCCAGGGTGACCAGTCTATTTGTGTCAAATACAGCCTGAAGTGGTTGGAGCCCAGGCCTCAAACAGTGATTTTGAATACGTTAGATGGGATTTTGGTGACGTAGTTAGACCAGGTGCACTTCACTGGGGAGTGGTCGGGAGGCTATCTGGCAGGACAGTGACATCAGAGGCATGCTCGAGGTGTGATGATAGGAGCCAGTCAATTAGGGTGCTGCTCCCTGTTTTGTCGTTGAGCCGAGTGTCATCAATGACCATCTGGGTTAGGAATAGGCTGGATATTAGGTTCCTGGCTTTTGATTCCTTCTGAGAGCACCAGTTAATGTTGAAATCGCCCACGATGACCTTCTCCCATTGATTACCTAACTGCTTTTTATTCTCAATGAAGTGGTTCAGACCAGCAGTTTGGTGCACAGGTGGTATGCAGACTGTAGAGAGCATTAGTACTTTGTTCTGCTGACCTTACTTAGCTTAGGTTCAGAATCTGGGCCTCTTTGAATGCAGACTGCAGTCCAGTGCCTGTACCTTAATTCCAAATCGGATAGAAACTAGGCATCCACCCCCACGTTTGGTTGCTCTGTCTTGCTGGAAGGAGTTGTAGCCTTCAAGGAGATTGATGCATCCAGTGTCTTTGGAGAGAGCCATGTTTCAGTGAGTGCAATTATGTCAGGTTTAATTACCTGCACCCAGACCTGGAATTGAGTGAATTTGGAAAGAAGACTATTGATATTCAGGAGACAATACTGAGTTGTCCTTTCAGTTTAGGTGATCTCTTTACAGTGGGACCAGAGCTGGGGCTGACATTCTAGATAGCAGCAGAAGTAGTAGAACTAGTGAGAGGAGCAGATGTCATACTGATATCTCAAAAGAGCATGTGCATTTTTTCCTAGAGAAGGGAGTTCTAATGGTGGTGTACTATACTAGAGTGGAGGCCAATCAGAGCAGTCAGAGGAAGGAGTATGTGAGTTGTTTCAGTGAATCCTGTGGGTGCCCAAGTGGTGGAGAGAGGAGATAAGCTCAGGGTTTGTTCCACTCATGCCACTCATTTCTTGCCACTGCAGGACCAGAGGGTAAAAGGTCAGGAACTCTATCAGGGCACTCTGAACCAAGGCCAAACATGGGATAGTGAGTAATGAGAAGGCTAGTAGAAATTTATGAAACCTGCCTATTACAGCTTCGATCTGGTGCTGTAGTGAAAACTGCAAATATTATAGATTGTGTCAGGTCACAGCCAACTGAGTAAAGCAGAAGAAATGTTAGGGCTCCCAGAGCAGTGTGTTTCAGTTATTGCTAGAGTGTAACTCCAGAAGTCTGTGCTGTTTAGGAGCTTAGTAGCTCAGGGGCTCAGCAAGGAGTGAGGAAAGGCCAATGGCTAAGAGAGGTGAGGTGTAGACCCAACTGGCTGGCAGGGCTCGGAGTGAGCTGAAAGCTCCAATGGATTACTTTGTCATGCCAGGAGGAGGGTCAAGAGCATATTTAAAGGAGGCCTGGGAGGGGAGGAGGGGTGGGAAAACATTATAGCCTGATCCAAAGTGCAGCCTTACTGTTGAGAGCAGCCAGGACAGGCGTCGCCAAAGGAGCAAGCTTATCAGGTGCACCAATCCGGCCGGCCGTTAAGATGTGTGGCCCAATTGGAGAGTGGTATTGTACAAGCTGCACCAATAAGCATATACAGCACAGATATGAAGAGCTAGCTGTAGTACCTGCTTGAGGGATCCGGAGCGAGTTCCAGGCAGGTGGGAGTTTTGGCATTGGGCTCCCTGGTGGCGGCGTGGGTACGGCTGATGATTGCTGCCCAGGAGCTGTTGACCTGAACACTTCCAGTGACCCTAGTGAGAAAGGAGAGTAACAATTAGATTTTATCAGGACAGAGGCAAGAGGGAGGGGGTCGGGCGATCATGCAGTCTGTCGGGGGATGTGAGGTGACTGAAACAAAAGGTAGAAGAGTGATGAAAATAGACAGGAGGGTGGGGGGTTATGAAGAACAAAAAGGCATTAACCAGATATTGCACTGAGGATGAGGGACTCAGAAGAAGGGATGGGGTGCAAGTCCATGATCAGTGAGCTTACAGTGAAGTAGTAGAAGGCAGGAAAAAAGGAGGGTGAAAGAGATTTGGTGAGTGCGAGTCCTAAAGTAACACAGTGGGTTAGGTAAATTAAGACTGCAAGCACCAGGGTTAAGTCTGCAAGCACCCAAGTTAATACAATTGCCAAAAGACCCCTAACAGGACAGGCTACTACTATCTATTTAGAACAGATTCCCCAGTTTAAAATTACTTATTGCTGTGCTAAACAAGTACAAACAGTTTTAAGTGTACCAGAGAAGGCTCCAGAAATGAAACCCAATTCATCAGCAATTAGACCTAATAAAATGCTATTCCTCAGACATTACAAAGCAAGGCAAATTCCCAAAATTTTACTGTTGCTGCACTAGGCAATTTCAGCACACTATTAGTGTCAGTGAAGGCTCCAAGGAATTCCATTCAGCAAGGTCATGTTGAAGAAAGACAAATCCCACAGTCTATGCAGAGTAAAACAAAATCCCCAAAATTATAGCCTCGAACCAAAGTGCAGCATTACTGTACACAGCAGCCAGGACAGCATCGCCCAAGGAGCAGGCTTACCAGGCACACTAATCTGAATGGTCAATTATGTGCAGCCCAATCGAGAGCGTTATTGTACAAGCAGCACCAATCTGCATATACAGCACAGATACAAAGAGCCAGCTGTAGTACCCGCTTGAGGGATCTGGAGAGCAGTTCCAGGTGGGTGGGAGTTTTAGCGGTGGGCTCATGGCAGCGGCCATAGGTACGGCCGATGATTGCCGCCCGAGTCATTGACCTGAACACTTCAGGGACCGAGTGAGAATGTACCTGTGACAGAAATGAGAAGGAAGGAGTTATTAGCTTGATTTTCCAGCTGGTATTTTTTAGCAGTCTGAAAAACACACATAGGCTGGGATTCCACTGTCCACCAGAATCTAGATAAGGGTTGAGTAATAAATCTCAAGACACAAGGACCATGAAGGGAGTGGACATGTACACAGACTCACAGTTTAAATGGATTGGATCATTCAAATATAAACCTAAGGTTAAGAATGAATATAATTGGACACTGATAGGTGTACAATCTGATTGGGACAATTAAATACATACATGGTAGATGGTTGGTGCATTCAAAGGGGAATAGGAATCACGTATTCTCAAGAAAGAATATAAGACACTGAATGACAGTGAGTGGGGGAGTTCTCTGGTGTTGGGAAGCTACATCCAGGAGGTTAAGCTTGACCTACTCTTCCAGCTATACAGCGGGAGCTGGCAGATAGCATCGGGTCCAGTTTCTCTTGATGAATAGAGAAGGGTAAGAATAATAGTAGCATATTTCAGTAATTGCCATTTTCTTTTGTCATCTGTTATTTAAAAACATTTGTTTACTTTTCCTGTAACAGTGGTATTCTCTTGTGTTAAACATATATAACTTGTAATGCTACTTTTGACCTGTTAAGTAAAAGCTATTTATTTACTCAACAGTTGTGGCTGTGATTTCAATTATTTCTAAGGTAATTCATGATTTTCACTGGCTGAGGCAAAACTTGGTAGCATTCACCACCTGAGAGACACACTACCAGGCTTTGATCTTTGCAATTGCATGTTTGACCTCCCAGTTTGGAGATAGGAAGAGTTTGGTGCTGGGCGAACCCAGTTGGTGGCAGTGAATACCAAAGACTAACACCTCTTTGAAGTTGTTACAGCCCAGAGAGAGAGGTGGGTTGTCACAAATTGGTGGCTGAGTGGGATGACTGTGGACTTTCTAGCACACTGAGATACAGAGTTTGCCAGTGGAACATTTACCTTAGCAGTTACAAGACAGGATATATAAGGGAATACACTTGTACAACTGTTTTTTTTTTTGTTTCAAGTTAGCACGGTGTAGTGTAGGGTGAGAGAATGAGCTCTGCAGAGTACAACTCACTTACTGTGCAACAGCTTTGTGAAAATCCCAGGAAAAGGGAATTCAGCTTGAGGTCTAAAACAGAAGAAAAAGGCAGACCTCATAGCCGCCTGGTGGCACATGACCAGAAGCAGACAGTCCCTGGGGTGAGTCAGGAGGTAATGTAGCAGACCCCAAAACCAGCTTGATGCATCAGGACTGCAGCTGCTGCTGCAAGACAAGGAGCTGGAGCCAAAGAAGTTGGACTTTGAGACCAGGAGACTTGAAGCAGAAGCAAAACAAAAGGCTGAACACAGAACCAAAAAGACTGGAAACAGAGAAAGAAATGGAAGAAAAAGACTGGAAGACAGAGAAAAGAAAGACAGCATGAAATCCAGAGACAACAGCATGAAATCAAGACAACAGCACTAGAAGGAGATGATGACCCTGCACAACCAGCAAACTGTGTGTAATGGTGGAGTGAGTTCTCTCATGAAGCCAAAATGAATTCTAACTTGTTCCCTCAGTTTAGAGAGGAGATGGTCTTGATCTATGTTTAAGGTCATTTGAGATAGTATGTGAGCAATTCCAAGTGGTTAAGGCTTATGTAGTCATCTTATCTCACACCCTTACTTATGGGGAGGGCTTTGCAGGCATTTACTAAAATGAGTGATGAAAACAATGCTGATTATGATATGATTAAAACAGTGTTGTTAAAAGGTTTTGAATGAACTCCTGAGTCTTGCAGAAGGAAATTTAGGGAGTTAAAGAAAAGCCCAGAAGACAGTTATGTGGAACTGCAGGTTCAATTATGCACTTACCTTGATAGGTTGGTGGAGGGAGTAAAAGCAGACACTGTGGAACTAATCAAAGATGTCGTTTGTGAGGAACAATTTCTTGAAATTGTGCTGAGAATATCGTGTGCGGCTCCTAGACAGGGCAGGCAGCTCCTCAAAGGAGGTAGTAAGCCCTGACATGTATATGTCTAGCGGGCCTTACACACAACGTAAATCTCATGGTGGGGGGCAGCACATGATTCTAAGGGTCCCATGGGCGCAGCCCAAAGGAAACCAGCCTGAACCTGAGTTCAAAGCAGAACCCTCTGGTTCTAAAGGGACCCAAGAGACAGGACCCAGAAAATGTCATATCTGCAATCAAGCGGGCACTTGAGATATAACTGCCCTCAGAAAATTGTTATGGGGCAAAGGCCTGGGGAGAAGGTGATCACAATAGCACTGGTCTATTGATGGGGTGTGTGTGCAGCCTGAAGAGCCTCTCTCCTCCGATGTGAATATGCACCCCATTGCAGTTAATGGAACAGAAACCCAGGGACTGAGGAACACAGGGCTTACATCTCCTGGTGAGGCAGGATTTCATCTAGGTGGAGCAGATGTTGCCAGGAAATACTCCAGGATCCAGAGAGTCACAAGGCCAGTAGTCCAAATACCAATGGCTCGAGTCTTCCTGAGCTGGAAGGAAGACCATGGAGAAAGTAGGTGGAGATCATAGATGACCTCCCTATAAATGTGATCATGGGGAATGATTTTGACCACAGGAATCTCTGGTGTGTTGCAACCCACAGCCAGGCAAAGGGCAAGCTTCTGAGGTGAAGGGATGGCTCAACATGGTCCAGACCCTCCTCAGCAGCTGAGGATGTGGTAGCATGGGGAGTGGCTGGCTAGAAGTAACAGTCCTGAAACCCAGTCACAAATGGAGGAGCCTGCAGGACTTCCTTCTGAAGGGGCACTGGGAAGGGTCAGATGAGGGAGCTGAGCGTGGCACAGCGGACTGATCCTACCTTGCAAAAACTGAGGGAAATAGCTGATAGGGCTGATGGTCCTCAGGGGGTAAAGAGTCAGTTTACAGGGACAATAAGCTTCTCACAGAGAATGCACAACAGAGGAAGTGCTAGACGGTGAGGTGCTCCAGCAGCTGGTAGTCCCGAGGTTCAGGCCAGCAACGCTTGGCCCTTGCCCATGATATCCCTTTTTCAGGCCACTTGGGTGTAAGGCACATGTAAAAGTGGCTGATCAACAATTTTTCTGTTCTGGTATTGGTAAGGATGTGGCAGATTAATGTAGGACTTGCCCACAGTGCCAGAGAGTGGGAGAATGGAGGACAAGGCCAAGGCAGCTTTGGTGCCCCTGACCATTGATGAACATTTCAAGCAGGTAGCTGTGGACCTAGTGGGGCCACTAAGCACCCCAAGTCACACTGGCAAGCAGTATATCCTGGTTGTAGTCGATTATGCCAAAAGGTACCAAGAGGCAGTGTCCCTATGGTCCTCTGAGGCAGAACCTGTGGCTGACACACTGTTGGGAATATTTAGCCTGGTGGGTTTTCCTAGAGAGATACTGACAAATCAGGGTGCCAGTTTCATGTCAGGGTTAACGAGTAGTTTGTGGGAGGAGTGTGGGTAAAGCAGCTCAAAACCTCCCTATACCATTCCCAAACTAATGGTCTGGTGGAGTAATTTAATTCAACTCTTAAGACCATGCTAAGGACTTTGCTGACCAGCATAAGAAGGATTGGGACAAATATTTGCCTCTTCTCCCTATTTGCATACAGGAAATCTCTCATGAGGCCACAGGGTTCTTACCTTTCAAGCTTCTGTTTGGCCATAGGGTGAGGGGACCCTAGATTTGATTCAGGATGAATGGGAGGGTGACCGTACCTCTCAAGGGAAATCTGTGGTAGAGTATGTCTTGAACTTCAGGACCCGCTTAAGGAGCTCATGGGGCTTGCTCAGGAGCATTTTGCCACTGCACAACAGTGGCAGAAAGTCTGATATAACCAAGGGCCCATGTGAGAGAATACAAAGTGTGACAGCAAGTGATGGCACTCATCCCCATTCAACGGAATAAACAACAGGCAGCATGGGAGGGGCCATTCTCCACTGTCCAAAAGGCTAGTGATGTCAATTACATGCTAGAGCTACAGGGCAGGAGATGCAGGTGAAAGGTCTATCATGTTAACATGCTAAAGCCCTACTATGACAGGGAGGAATTGGTCCTTGCTGTGTGCAGCACCTCAGAAGAGGAAACTGAGATGGATCCACTAGTGGACCTGCTCAGGGAGGCCTGAGTCACATCTTCCGTGGACAGCCTTACCCTCTCTGAACAGCTGACACCAGCCTAGGTGCAGGAAATTTGGGGTGTGTTGAGAGAATTTGAGGACATTTTCACGGGAAACCAGAGTACACCATGATGACAGAGCACCAAGTGGATACTGGGACCCGGTGCCCCTGAAACAGTCTCCCACAGGGTACCTGAGCAGGTTAAGCAGACAGTGAAAGAGGAGCTCAAGGAGATGCTGGAACTTGGAGTAATCCAGAGATCTAGTAGCCCTGGGCCTGGCCCATGGTACTGATCCCCAAGAAGGATGGTATCACATGATTCTGCATTGACTACTGAGGCTTAATAGCTGCATGAAGTCTGACACCTATCCCATGCCCAGAACAGATGAGACCCTGGAGCGACTGGGGAAGCCAGTATCTGACCATAATAGACCTAACAAAAGGCTACTGGCGGGTACCTCTGACCCCTGTGCCAGGGAGAGATCGGCTTTCATCACTCCATTTGGCTTGTATGAATTCAAGATAATGTCATTTGGAATGAAGAATGTACCTGCAACCACGCTTCAACGGCTCGGTATCACATTCTGTCTGGGTAGGTGAGTTTGCATTGGCGATATGGATGATATAGCCATATACAACCAGTCCTGGGAAGAGCACATCAAGAATGTATTGGACATGTTCCATATGCTGAAGAACGCAGGTCTGATAGTCAAGGTGAAAAAGTGCCAGATAGGTATGGCAGAAGTGTCCTACCTTGGGCACTGGGTGAGTAGAGGACACATGCTCCTGGAACTTGCCAAGGTCGATGCCATCCTGGCCTGGCCCACTCCTACCACCAAGAAACCAGTAAGGGCATTTCTGGGGACAGCAGGGTACTACTGGAGATTTGTTCCTCGCTATAGTGATCTGGTAAGCCCTGACAGACCTAACCAAGAAGGGAAAACCAGATAAGGTGCAGTGGTCAGAGGGCTGTGAGGTCACTTTTCAGGAGCTAAAGAAGGGCCTTAAGTGGGCTGTATTGGCCAGCCCCAATTACAGTCTAAAGTTTATTGTCCAAGTGGATGCCTCGAATCATGGACTGGGTGCCATTCTGAGTCAGGGTTACCCAGCAGGGGAGGAGCCCCGGTTGTGTACCTCAGCCAGAGGCTTCTGCCCAGAGAGGAGGCCTATGCTACAATTGAGAAGGAGTACTTGGGAATAGTGTGGTCCCTTCAGAAGCTGTAGCCTTACCTATATGGGAGAAAATTTACTGTGGTCACAGATCATAATCCCCTGATCTGGCTTCATAGGTCAAGTGGGCAAAATGGACAACTACTACATTGGGTTTAGTATTGCAGGCATACAACATGACCGTCCAGCACCACAGTGGTAACAAAATTCCAATGCGTATGAGCTTTCTAGCAGGTCTAATGGCATGGCTGGATACTTGAGCACTTCCCAGCAGTTGCATGAATGGTTGTGTCACTTGGGGTGGCCCAAAGGACATGCCTTCATCACCTGGGGAGGGGGAGATGTGACTGAAACAGGAAGGAAGGAGTTAATGGCTTGGATTTTCCAGCTGGTATTTTTTAGCAGTCGGAAAAACACACACACAGGCTGGGATTCCACTATCCATCAGTATATAGATAAGGGTTGAGTAATAAATCTCAAGGCACAGGGACCATGAAGGGTGGACATGTGCACACAGACTCACAGTTTAAATGGATTACATAATTCAAATTTAAACCTAAGGTTAAGAATTAATATAATTGGACACTGACAGGTGTTCAGTCTGATTGGGACAATTCAATACATACATGATAGATGGTTGGTGCATTCAAAGGGGAATAGGAATAACCTATTCTCAAGGGAGAATATAAGGTGCTGAAAGACAGTAAGTGGGGAGTTGCTCTTGGTGTTGGGGAAGCTACATCCAAGAGGCTAAGCTTGGGCCTACTGTTCTAGCTATGAACATGGGAGCTGGCAGGTAGCATAGGGTCCAGTTTCTCTGATGGATGGAGAAGGTAAGAATAATAAAAGCGTAGTTCAGTAATAGCTGTCTTCTTTGTCATCTGTTATTTAAAACATTTGTTTACTTTTCCTGTAACAGTGTTATTCTCTTGTGTTAAACATATACTGTATATTCTGTAATGCTACTTTTGACATTCTGTTAAGTAAAAGCTATTTATTTATTCAAGAGTTATGGCTGTGATTTCAATTATTTCTAAGGTAATTCATGGTTTCCACTGTCTGAGGCAAAACTCTGGTAGCATCCGTCACCGGAGACACACTACCAGGCTTTGATCTGTGCAACTGCATATTTGACCTCCCAGTTCGGAGAAAGGGAGAGTTACATAGAAACATAGAATCTGATGGCAGATAAGGACCGCTTGGCCCACCTAGTCTGCCCATTTCCCTACCTGATGGATAAGTTGCAGATTCTAGTTAATCAACAGCTTACTTCCCCATCCCCACTAGAACTGCCTTATGCCTGTCCCATGCATTCTCGAATTCTTCCACTGTTCCTGACTACACAACCTCCTCAAGAAGGCTGTTCCATATATCCACAAACCTCTATGTGAAAAATACTTTCTAACATTACCTCTGAGCAGTCCCCTCTATCTTCAAATTTTGCCCCTTGTTCTTGCACATCTCTTCTTCTGAAAGATGCTACCCTCTTGTACTTTAATTCCCTTGACATACTTGAAAGTTTCTATCATGTCCCCCCTCCCTCCTTTCCTCAAGGTATACATATTAAGCTGCTTTAGTCTTTCCTCATATGTCTTCTGGTGCAAACTCTGCACCATTTTGCTCCTCATCTGAACAGCCCCCACTCTGTCTATGTCTTTGTGGAGATGGGGTCTCCAGAATTGTACGCAATACTCCAGATGGGGTCTCAAAAACTGTCTGTACAGAGGATAACAACTTCCTGTTTTCTACTGTTGATGCCTCTCCCTATGCATCCCAGTATCTCCCCAGCCCTCCTTACTGCCTTCTCACATTGCTTGCCCACCTTTAGGTCATCTGATATAATTACTCCTAGGTCTCTCTTTGATTTTTGTTGCTGTTATTAACTCACCCCTACTGTGTACTCTTCCTGGGTTTTGTTTCCCAGATGCCTAACCTTGCACTTCTTTGTATTGAATCTGAGCTGCCACATATTTGACCATTCCTCCAACCTTGCCAAGTCCTTTCATCCTTTCCACCCCAATTTGTGTATCAACCCTGTTGCAGATCTTTGTGTCATCTGTAAAGAGACATACCTTTCCTTCCAGGTGCTCTCCAGTGTCACATATAAAGGCACTAAAGAGGACCGGACCCACTACTGAACCCTGCGGTACCCACTAGTTACTCTCCTTTCTTTACTATGGACTCCATTTACAATTACCCTTTGCGTCCTGTTGTCCAGCCAGTTTTTATCCTGGCTACCACCTTGGGACCACTCCAAGGCTGGCTAACTTGTATATTAATCTTTGTGTAAGACTGTGTCAAATGCCTTGTAAAATCTAGGTAGACCATATCCACAGCCCTCCTGGTCTACTACTTTGGTCACCCAGTCAAAGAAATCTATTTGGTTCATTTGACATGACCTTTCTGCTGTGAAACCATGCTGCCTTAGGTCCTATGCCCCACTGGCCTCTAGGTACTCAACAATTCTTTCCTTCAGAAGTGATTCCATCATTTTCCCTACCACTGAAGTCAAACTAACTTGTCTGTAGTTTCCTGCCTCTGCCCTGCTCCCACTTTTGTGAAGTGGAATCACATTTGTCCTCCTCCAGTCCTCAGGTACCACCCCATCCTCCCATGATTTGTTAAAGAGAGTAGTCAGTGGTGTTACTAGTTCTACCCTTAGTTCTTTTAGAATTCTTGGGTGAATCCCATCAGGCCCCATTGCTTTGTCCACCCTCAGTTTCTAGGAGTTCTTTCAAAACCCTTTCTTCTGTGAATTGACTGGTATCGACCACCCTATTCAGAGTTTCTCTCTTGTTTGGTTTAGGTACCTCCCCATCCTCTTCCGTTGTGAATACTGAGCAGAAACATTTGTTTGATATCCCTGCTTTTCACTGTCACCCTCTTCCCACGTTCCTCCCTTTATTAAGTCTCTGTATCCCTCCCTTGGTCTTTCTTTTGCTCCTAATATACCTATAAAGGTATTATCCTCCCTTCTTAACAGAGTTGGCTATCTTTTCCTTAGTTTGTGCCTTTGCTATTCTGACTGCCTTCCTGCCTCCTTCTGCTTTAACTGATAAAGTTCTCTGTCCTGCTCCTTCTGTGTTTCCTTATATTTCATGAATGCTATCCTTTTCTCCTTAACTGTCCTGGCCACCTCTTTTGAGAACCATGGTGTTTTTTCCTTCATTTTGTTTTGTTGATTTGCTTCACACAAACTCTTGTTGTCTCTGTGATGGCTGTTTTGGTTATTCCCCATTGTTCCTCCACCCTCCTTCTTGCCCATTTGCTAGTGCTTTTCTGAGGCACTCTCTCATTTTCCCAAGGTCAGCCTTCCTAAAGTCCAATACTCTTTGTTTTTGTATGGCTTGGCTCTATGGCTGTGTTTATTGTGAACCACACTGTTTGGTGGTCACTTGTTCCCAGATAGCTACCCACTTCTAAATCTGAGATCCTTTCTCCTTCCCCATTTGAGATTACCAGGTCTAAGATTGCTCCTCCCAGTGGGTTCCAACAGTAGCTGTCTGAGGCATGCCTCCTGTAGGGCATCAAGAATGACCCTGCTCTTGGATGTGTCTGCAGCAAAGGCACTCCAGTTAACATCTGGCATATTCAGGTCCCCATCAACTATATCTCCCTTTTTCTGCCATTTTAAGGATGCCTTCTATCATTTCCTTGTCCATTTTCTCCCACTGAGATGGGGGTCTGTACATCCCCATGCGGATTGTGGTGCCATTTCCTGTCTCCAGGGTGACCCATAGTGGCTCATCTGCTTCCTGTTTACTCTTTAGTTCTGTTTCTTTAATCCCTTCCTTTATATAGAGAGCTACGCCTTCTCCTCTTTATCCACCCTGTCCCTCCTGTAGACTGTGTATCCTGGTATGTTGACATCCCAGTCATGGTTCGTTGTGTACCATGTTTCAGTGACTGCCACAATATCCAGGCATCCCTCTTCCATCAAGGCCATTAGTTCCGGGAGCTTGTTGTACAGACTGCGGGCATTGGTACTCATCACCTTCCATTTATTTTTATTGCCTTACCCTTTTAGCCCCATCCCTGTCCTTACTGCCTTTTTTTGCATTTACCCCGTCCTGCTCCCTACTGACTTCTCTCGTTGGTGTTTACCTCTCTAACTACTGTGTTTTGTTGGGGAGGATGGGATTTCCCTCTCCTTTTCAGTATTTCCCCTTGCTAGTTGAAATGCTTGTCAATGAAGCATTTGAACCTATCACCTACGATCCTGATTCCTCCCCTGACAGATGCAGACCATTGTGCCAGTATAAGCTTGCATCCTCCAGGTGGCTCCCCAGTCCCAGTGAAGCCAAAACCCTGAGCTCCACACCAGTTTTTCAACCATTCATTGAATCCTATGGTGAAGAATACCCTAGCATCATCCTTGTCATAGACAGGCAGCACCTCTGAGAAGGTTACCGACATGCTACTTGTCTAAGGCCCTCCCCAACTCCACAAACTCCTCTTGCACTGCTCTGATCCCATTCACAGCCAGGTCATTTGTCCCTAGGTGGATAATGACATCCTGCTCCCTCCTCATGCAGCTGCCCCCATGACCCTGAGGACTCGCTTGTCCCTCAAGCTGTTGCGCCAGGCAGGCACCATACCTCCCTATCCCCTTCCCCCAGTTCAGTGCTTGGTGAACCCAGCCAGTGGCAGTGAATGCCCAAGATAAACACCTCTCTGAAGCTATTTACAGCCCAGAGAGAGGTGGGTTGTCACAGTACCGACCAAGAGATATGCCTGCTAATTTGTGTATACCTTACCTATGTGCAGTAAGGGAGCCTTACTTACGTGGTGGTTTTATGGATCCAATACTGGGTGAGGAGCTTTCACCCCTCTCTCTATTCCCTTCTTTTGTACTCATTTTTCTTTCTAGGATTGTTGGACCCTAGGGCTTATTGCGATTGATGGCATCTTTCACCTAGCAGGCCCCTTTTATCCCAAGAGCTGCTATATGAACCATAGGGTGTTAATACTAGCACCCCAAGGTTTGTGGGGGATTTCCTCTTTTAGCCCAGTGAGAGCATGATCCCACTTCTACTACCAAACATTTAAGGGCTAGATAGGTAGGAGTGGGGTTGTACTGTTAAAAACCTGTATTGCATACTCAACATATGAAATTTGCCAGCAGATAAAGGCCTAGAGGTCTATCAAGTCTGCTCCAATGTGCAGCTAGCACTCTTATTCTGCAGCTGCCTCTCCCTTCCACCCTTCCCTTCATTAACCCTCCCCTTGTCCTGTTCCATCCTCATTTGAAGCAGTCCACTGTTCTACTGCAAACCACTTCAGCAGGTAACGATTCCACCCAGCCACCACCCTCTCTGTAAAAAGTGTCTCCTCATCTCCTCCTGAACCTTCCTCGCCTCCAGTCTCATATCATGGCCCCTGGTGGCCCTCCCTCCCTTACTTTGAACAGCCCCTCTGTACCCATCTTGTTTATTTCTTTCATGTATTTAAAGGTTTCAATCATGTCACCCTGTCTCTCCTCTCCTCCAGTGAGTACATGTTCAACTCCTTCAACCTCCTCTATATGATAAGTCCCCAGCCCTTGATCATCTTTGTCGCTCTGTGCTGCACCCTCCAGTATTATTGGTTCTTTACTGATCTAGGGCTCAATTTTCAAAGCTCCCAGCCCATCGTGAGGGCTTGCACCAAAATGAATGGTGCAAAGGTGCCTGTTGTGCCAAACAATGCACTGAGAGCAATTCACAATTGCAGCCTGCATCCCTCTCAGGCTGCACACCCCAAAGAGGCTTGTGCTGCCTGTGTGCCCAAAATGGGCTGCAACATGGTGCTAGGGGCATGTGGCAAATGCAAGCTGCCATATCCCCGAATGTGGGATTCATAGAACTCTCCCAGAGGGTGAAATTCTAAGTACCCTTAGACCAGCCAATGACCTCTGGGAGAGTAGCCTGTTTGCAACAGTGTGCCATGATCTTCCTGACCAATCCCCATTGATCCCCATCATTGCAACTTAAAATAACGCCCCATTCATTAGTGGTCCAGTGATCCCCCAATCCCTGATGTCCCTGTTATTATAATATAAAATAAAGCCCCTCTCATTGGTGGCCCAGTGGCCCTCACCACCCCAGCAGGTAGTGCTCACCACCTCACTTCCCCATCCTAAGACACAGCCAAGGACCAGCACAGATTTTCTCACACCTCCATGACCAGCCCTGACTGAACTGTCACTGAGCAAGTACTGTAACTATGCGCGCTCATTGATAATGAGTGCATACACTTTACAGTCTGCTCAGTGACAGTTCAGTTGGAGGCTGGCCACAGCAGTGAGAGGAGGGCTGTTCCAGTCCTTGGCTCTGTCTCAGGATGTGGGGAAGGTGTGTGGGCACTAACTATGAGGGTGAAAGTCAATGGAACCGTTAATGAGATGGGCGTTATTTTGTATTATGATAACAGAGACATCGGGGAATTGGGAGGAGGCACCACTTGCCTTTGTCAGAAGGTGCCTGCAGCAAACCCTTCCATGTGCCATGTGTTTGCCACATGGGAGGAGTTGCTACAAGTATAGGGATGTAGGTGCTGGGACCCTCCTGTACCAGGATCAGGTGCAGGGTGCTCTGGCACACCAGGTTTCAGTGCAAGCTGCTTTTTTCTGCAGCTTGTGCCAATTTAAGCCTGGTTTGAGAATTGAACCCCTATTGTTTTGTTGTCTTATTTAAGGTTTGTTTAGTACTTTTTGGATGCAGGGCTATGTTGTTGGGGGACTGTTTGCAGGTCTTTTAGGTTGTATAAGGGAAATACTTAGTCATGTCAGGTCTAGCATGACTTAATTTCAGTTTTTGTACAGGATGTGGGTAGTGTCACTTGCTTTGGTTCTTGAAATATAAAACGGAGACAGACAAAAGAAAAGTGACATTGTGTACTCCATCACTCTAAAAAGCTGGATGTACAAATTGCTTTTCTTCAAGAAATGCATCTATGATGTGAGCAAGTCCTAGATTTTCACAGAGAGTGGGCGGCCAGGTCTATGGCTCTGGGAATTGTACCAGGCAAAGAGGGGTAGCGATCCTGATAGTCAGATCATTACCATTTGAACTTATTGAAACAGTTTGGGATGGTAAAGGCAGGTACATTCTAATTCATGGCTGGCTAGACTTAACTGAGGTTCTCATGGGTTCAATGTGTGCTAATGTGGCAAGTCTAGCCATTTTACTAGACTTGCCATTGAATTAGCGCCATTTAATAACCTACCATTAATTTTAGGTGGAGATTGGAACTCGGTCTGCCAATCAGACCTAGACCACTCCTTCAGGAGATACTGCAGGCTCTTATATGTATACCTATGAGACGGAAGCACAGGTCATCTCTGATCATGCCTCACTTACTCTAAGGCTAGATCTATCGAATGAAGCTTATGTAGACAGGACCTGGAGCTTCAACTCATAATTATTAAAGGATCAACTGGTAGCAGACAAATTGAAACAATATATACAGACCTCTATTATGAAAACATAGATTCCACATCTCATTCTGATATATACTAGGGCACATTAAAATGTCTGGTGGAAAGGGCAGATAATCTGCCTGAGAGGGAGGGAGAAAGACAATCAACCCATCTCCTGGAGTCAAAAGAGACCCTGAAAAAATTGAGCTCCTCTACCCCCAATTCAGGTGTGGAATAGATTACATCAATTGCAGTTGCAATATGCTGACCTAATTCATGTAAAAGCTGAGAGGGCTATCTTTCCTGCAAAAGTTTCCTATATTGGACTAGGGAAAAAGCAGGCTGCCTCTTGGCATTTAGATTTCGACGATAAGAAACTGAGAGACTGATTAGAAGCCTTAGAGTACCGGATAGGGCAGATCAAATTACCAAACCTAGGGACACGGTGCATATATTTTATGACTATAGTCATACTCTATATAGAGATGAACTGAGTGGCATAGATGTAGAAGCTGAGATGTTAGAATTCATGCAGGATATTCCCTTACCTCAAGCCCCAGGGCCTGATGGCTGCTTCAATATTTATCAACATTTCCTGTTAGAATTAATTCCCATTCTAACTAAACATGATAAACATTTACATTCTCATGATTTAACAGATTCCTCTGTAATGAAAATAGGAATATGTTAATCCAGAAAACTGTGAAGATGAGACACAGCCTGGCATCTATCAGCTAATCTCTTTACTAAATATAGATATTAAAATGTTCGCTAAAATCACATATGGCAGGCTGGGTACAGTATGAGGAATGCTGATTGTCCAGAGCAGGTAGGGTTCATGAAGATCTTCCAGCAATCAAGTGAGGAAATTATTTACATGATTTCTGCATCCGGGGAGCAGGATCATGAAGCAGTGCTCATCCTCCTGGATGCAGAAAAATCTTTGATAATGTTGCCTGGTGGTATTTATTTTTTTATTATGGAACGGTATAACATTCCTCAATACTTTATTAAGTGGGCTAAAGTATTATACCACTCCTTTTGGAAAGGGTATTCTGTAATGGAGTCTTGTCATGGACTCTCTTTCTTCAGGGAGGAACCTGACAAGGCTGCCCTTTATCCCACATGCTCTTTAATAGAGCTGGATGAAAGCTGCAAATTCTGCATTCCAGAACTTTGAAATTTCAGAAATGTCACTAAATTTTCTGAACTTCCACCAAGCAAGATCAGAATCTTTTAATATGTTATGTGGATTGTTGCCCTGTTCTGCAGAATTCTTTGGCTGAACTGTTGAATAATACACATGAACTACAGAATAACAGTTCTGAGAAATTTAATTTCCACAGTTTAATGGATTAATGGATTATTCTACAATACGTGTAATTGCCCTGCAGTTTAGTGAACAGTTCTGTAACTTTTTTCTGCAGTTTAATACACTAATCCACAATTCACACATTAATTCCACAGATCAGTGACTCACTGAACTGTGAAAAAAATGTATGAACTTCAGATTATTGTATTAAATTGCAGAAACAAAATTCAGACAACTTCAGGCACTGATTACCAAATTTCTTTTGCAGGGCAAACTGGTATGTAAAGCTTATAACAAGATTATGGGGCCCAAGGACTTAGACAGCCTTCAATTGCCCAATTTTCTAATGCACTATTTTGCTCTTTATGGTACCAAATGTTTATTATAGGAAGCTCTGCTTAAACTGACATTGATAATAGTTACATATCCCAGTGGCTAAAAATTGAAAAAGATCTGGCTGCTAAAACCTGCTGCTGTCTCAGGACCTTCACGTTTAGTCTCTTCATCCAAACTACCTAAAAACTAAGACATACACAAATAGCTTGGTCTCTTACAGCCCATCTACAGCTTTGTAAGACTCTTAATTTACAGCTAATGCATGATGTGTCACATCCACCTTCACGGTGACCTGAATTTCAGAGCTGATTGGGAACTATTAGATTCTAGGGTTTGGAATGCACTTCCTCTTTTTACATATAGAGGATTTTCTGCAAGAGCATACTGCCTTCTCCTTCCAATTGTTCCAATAAAAATTGATAGTGCTGAATAGTACTATTTTCAAATTTTGTCAAGCTATTCACTGTCTTTCTCAAGTCCTAGCCCCCACCCCTTCACCATGATCTAAACAAGGTGGATTTTTCTTAGAGACTTCATTGAGTTGGCCCAGCAGTTGCACTCTGTGTTATATTCAGCATTGGTGAGGTTAGTTTATGGTAGATTCCCAACAGGATGCCCATACTGGGCTGAAACTCCGAGGTTAAACCACACAGATTCTCAAAGGCAAAAGTTTGTAACAATCTCTACAGATATATAAAACAAGATCGTTTAAGGTTACAGCAATACAAAATTCTGCATAACATGTATTTTACTACTTCATGGTTACATAGGGTGGATAAAATGAAAGATGTAATGTTCACCAAATATGGGACCACTGAGGGAACCCTATATCCTACACAACCAGGGACCTGCAACCTGCAAGATCTCCTTTCTCCCTACTGCCCTCCAGACCGCTTCAGTCCACCAATGAGGATTGCTAGAGATTCCCAGGGTGCGATTGCAAACATCTGGGATCCGTTTTTCACTTACATGGCCCCAACCCTGTGGAATTTCTATATCATTAGATAAGGGATTGCCCGTCCATCCAAAGTTTAACAAAAATATATAAACGTATCTTTTCAGCCTGGCATTTATGGATGAACATTAATATAGTGTCACCAAAGTTATGAATTAGATTAAGTTACTAACATACTAACATACTAAAATGCCAGCAGAATAGGCCTAACAGTCTTCGCGTCTGCTCATTTGGTTAGCCTCCACCCTGAGCTGACCTTGCTGCCACCTCGCCTTCTCTGGCTTCTCCCTTCCCAGTTCCAGATATTCTTGCTGCCTTGGATTTTGCTTCCAGAACCCTTCCCTGTACCTGTCCCACCCACTCTTGAACCCCTCCACCATCTCTGCCTCCACCAGCCCCTAGGCAGTGCATTCCATGGCTCCACCACCCTCTCAGTGAAGTAGCACCTCCTCCTTTCTCCCTGAATCTTCCCCTCCAGCTTACACCCATGCCCTCTAGTGGGCCCTCCTCCTTCCTTCGAAACACTCTGACTGTTCCTCCCTATTTACCCCTTCATGTACCTGAAGACGCTATCATTTCCCCTGGTCCCTTCTCTCTTCCAATGTGTACATATTTAGCTCTTTGAGCCTCTCCTCATAGGTCCTGTCCCCCAAGCCCCAAATCATTTGGTTGCCCTCCTCTGGACCATCTGCAGGAGTTTAATGTCCTTCTCTAAGAGTGGCCTCCAAAACTGCACTCGTACTCGAGGTGCGGCCTCACCAAGCAGTTGTACAGAGGGAGTATCACTTCCCTTCTTCTGCAGGTGATCCCCTAGCGATGCATCCCAGCATCCCATTGACTTTGGCTGCTCCCTCCTACAAGTCTCCGAGTTGTTCATCTTGAAATCCACCACCACCCCAGGTCCCTCTTGGCCATCGAGGCTTGTAGCATTTCCCCTCAGGGTGTACATTGGCCCAGTTTCTGGCCCCAGGTGCAGTACCTTGCATTTCCTGCATTGAACCTCAGCTTCCACTTTCTAGACCATCTTTCCAGAGTCTCCAGGTCCCCTGTAGGGCCACCCTCCTCCTCCCCATCCACCACTGCCCCAGTTTTGGAGTCATCCATAAAGAGACTCATCTCACTCCTGATACCTGTCCTTATGTCAGAGATGTGGGGTGTTGAACAGGAGGGGCCCAGGACTGATCCTGTGGGACCCCACTAGTGACCCTCCTTGGGGATGAGATTATCCCACCAACTACGATCCTCTGGGTCCGGTCCTGGAGCCAATTGCCTATCCATCTGATCATCTGGTTCCCACCCCATTTCTCCCAGCTTATCCAACAGGCCCACATGAGGAATAGAGTCAAATGCCTTGCTGAAGTCTAGAAAGAGGACGTCCACTGGTCTACCCAGGTCCAAGGCACTCATCACCCAGTCATAGAACTCCACAAGGTTTGTCTGACACGAGTTCCCTGAACGAATCCATGCTGTCTATCGTCCAGGCACCTGACTTTCCAGGTCCCCCAGCCTCTCCTTGACAATGCCTCCATCACCTTGCCCACCACCAGTGTCAGGCTGACAGGCCTGTAGTTCCCTGCCACCTCTCTTGATCCCTCTTGTGGATAAGCACTATATGCACCACCTTTCAGTCCTGGGGTACCCACCCTGTCTTCAGAGAGATGGTGAAAAGGTCCATCAGGGGTTTCACATGGACATCTGCAAGTTCCTTCGACACTCTGGGGTGTAATTTATCCGGCCCCAGTGTTTTCTCTATCTTAAGGGACCTGAGGGCTTCCTCACTCTCTGCTGTGATTTCCACTTCTGCTACCTCTTCTCCCTGCTTACCCTTCCCCCTCTGCCAGTGATGCCTCCCCGCTTCCCAGATCCCGATTGGTAAGGGTCCCCCTCCTCAGTATCACTGTCTCCTCCCATGTATGATGCCACATGCCGCCCCTCATATTTACCCTGGTCACCCCTCCCCTCCGATCCTATGCCTCTCTTCCTCCTGAGTATCCTTCTGTACCTCGTTAACTCCCCCTCACTGCTTCAGGACTGATCCTTCTCCCCCATCTGCTAACTAGCCTGGCTCATCCTCCCTTCCTTCCTGACTCCATTTAGTCCCTCCTTGCTTGTCGTGCTCCCCTGACCTAAACCCTCAGCTCCTTTACAGTATCCTCTTTGTACTTCTGGTCCTTCTCCTTGCCCCTTCCTCCCAACTGGTCCTTCTCCTTGCTTTTCCTCCCTCTTTCCCCTGCTCCTCCTGCTCTGATTCACTTCTCTCCCCATTTTCCTGCATTCCAGGTTCCCCTGTTCCTCCTGCTATCTGGCCCCACCTCCTGCCCCCACTCCTTTTCATCTCTAACCACCCTGTCGTGGCTACATCACCCCTCATCCTCAAGTAGAAGAAGAATTGAAGCGGGTTACTGAGTGTAAGATCCGATCCATCTCCCGCCTGCTTCCTTCTGTCCAGCCCCGACCATCTGCCTACTTCCCTGAGCATGCTGTCCCTCCTGGCCCCCTTTGTGGGGTCTGATAACCTGACTGCTTCCTTGGTAGTGTTCTCCTTTTGGGCCCTCTCTGTCCAGGGTCCCTATGTGACCCCGAGTATTCTCCTGCATTCCTTTTCCATGCCCCACCCCTAGTGCTTGGTGCAACCCCGTGAGATCCCCTGCCCCTTCCCCAGCCATACCCCCCCTTCCCCCAGCTGTCTCCTAATCCCCGCAACCTCCTCCTAAGCTTGTGCCAGCTGGTAGCACACTGGGCAACCATTGAACTGATTACTGTTTTATATTTATGGCTTTTAGTGTTTTAATACAGATTGATAATGTATGTACAGGTGCTTTGGTTTAAGAAAGGTGCCTTTTAAAGAAATAAAGTTTGATTTGATTTGATCATATGTTCTGGCAGTGTCCTAAGGTGCAGCCTCTCTGGGAGGCTAGAACATAGCTTAGATCCTTTGCTAGCCTTTAAGAGGACTTCATACTGGAAATCTGTCTTGTTGATCTCTTTGGAGCCCAGTTCAGTGACCTCAGAAGGTGCATATTGCACTAAGTGATTAAAGGAAATCTTGTCTGCTTTGAACATAGAGAAAACTATTGCCAACCTCACTAACCAATCAGAATCATTTGCTCACAAGTGGGGATCCTCAAACATTCCTGTTAATAATTTGACAGGTCAGGCAGCTTTAGTATATGCTAGCGCTTGTAGCACTGTTGGGAGCCAACTTACACTAAACCTGTCCTCAGATTCTGATTGACTTATGATAGTTTTTGCCTCTACTGTAAATGACACCTTAATTTTGTGTCCCCATGGACCTACAATCATCTGGGGAGGAGAAGGAGGTGAGGGGAGGCAGGGAGGGTTGTGTTTTGTTTAGAGTTTGTTTGTTACACTTGTATATGTTTGTGTTATTGGTTTTCGTTATGTGTTTGTAATGGTGTTCAATCGTTCAATAAAAGTACATTTAATTACAAAAAAGAACACAGTGTGCAACTACTCCAGCCACACATTGAAAATCCTGCTGGCAGCTGAGAAAAAATGGTTGAAAGCAAAGGAGGCATGCAGGCTGGAGTCTGGACTATCCTCAGATGAAAAGGAGGGTTGGTTGAGGGCTCAGATTCTGGAGTGGATCTAATAGCAGCATTTAAAACAAGCATTTGTCAATGTCAAATGTTCGCTGCTGGTATTGCTGTTGTACCAGGTCTTGCTTGAACACATTTTACTACATATTTTCCCAGGATAGAGCAGATGAGATGCAATATCTCATTTTGGTGGTGTCCTGCTTTGAAACATTGTTAGATTGTAAATACCTAGGAATACCTAGGTTAGGGCAGCTGAAAGACAATATGCACTTTTAAGTGGACAACTGCATTTTGACTCAAATGAGCAGCACTCTTTTTATGACCTGGCATTATGACTAAGACAGGTGGAATTTTTTAAATCCCATCCAAAGGTAGTTTCACTTTGTGACTGTGGAAACAAGTTTTGAGGGTTTGAAAAATGACACCTGCCATCATTCAGGAGGTGGGTACCACAAGGGATATGTTGAACATTCGGGGCAAAAATCTGCAAAAATTAAGTTATGAGTAAATGTTGAAACAATTTGTTTTCTCATAACTTAGTTGTTTTTTACATTTTACCCCAAATTTTCAACATCTTTTATGACCACCCTTCTGGGCATGACAGGTGTCATTTATAAAACAATGGCTGAAATATCACTTTGTGCCATGACTGTTAAAACACATTTTGTGCAGGATTTGAGAAATGACATCTGTCACACTCATGAGGTGGTGTGAAAATGTATATGTAAAAGTTGGGGTCAAAATATTGAAAATTACCACAGTTAGAGGTGTGTGTTGAAAATTGCATCATAGACTCATAACTTTGTTGTTTTCTTATATTTTACCCAAAATGTTCAACATAGCCTTATTTATGACCCCACATAGCCTTCTTATGAGTCCACCTCATGAACAGGTTGAGACTATTTTCAAATCCTGCTAAAGGTGATATTGCACCACAAATTCAGAAACACATTTTAGCCAGGATTTGAAAATGATAGCTGTCCATAGAAACATAGAAACATAGAATTTGACGGCAGATAAGGACCGCTTGGCCCACTGAGTTTGCCCATTTTCCTACCTAACAGATAAGCTGCAGATCCTAGTTAACCAACAGCTTACTTCCTCCTACCCCCAACTAGGACTGCCTTATGTCTGTCCCATGCATTCTTGAATTCCCCACTGTTCTTGACTCCACAACCTCCTCAGGAGGCTGTTCCA
This sequence comes from Neoceratodus forsteri, assembly GCA_016271365.2. Classification (NCBI taxonomy): domain Eukaryota; kingdom Metazoa; phylum Chordata; order Ceratodontiformes; family Ceratodontidae; genus Neoceratodus; species Neoceratodus forsteri. The sequence continues at coordinate 1,234,773,146 of CM057456.1, forward strand.
TGCATCCACAACCTCTCTGTGAAAAATACTTCTCACATTACCGCTGAGCCACTCCCCCATCTTCAAATTGTACCCCTTGTTCTTGCACATCTCTTTTTCTGAAAGATGCTACCTCTTGGACTTTGTTGATTCCTTGAGGTACTTGAAAGTTTCTATCATGTCCTCTCTCCCTTCTTTCCTCAAGGGTATACATAAAGCTCCTTTAGTCTTCTTCAGATGTCTCTGGTGCAGACCCTGCACCATTTTGATTGCCCTCCTCTGACAGCCTCCATTCTGTCTATGTCTTTGCGGAGATGAGGTCTCCAGAACTGCACACAGTACTCCAGATGGGGTCTCACCAACTGTCTGTACAGAGGGATAACAACTTCTGTTTTCTACTATTGATGCCTCTTCCTATGCATCCCAGTATCTCCCCAGCCTTCCTTACTGCCTTCTCACATTGCTTGCCCACCTTTAGGTCATCTGATATAATTACCCCAGGTCCCTTTCCATTTTACTGTTGTCAGTATCTCACCCCCCATTGTGTACCTTCCCTGGTTTTTGTTTCCATGTGCATTACCTTGCACTTTTTGCATTGAATCTGAGCTGCCATACATTTGACCATTCCTCCAACCTTGCAAAGTCGCTTCTCATCATTTCCACTCCATCTTGTGTATCAACCCTGTTGCAGATCTTTCTGTCATCTGCAAAGAGACATACTTTTCCTTCAGTTCCTCTGCAATGTCACTTATAAAGACATTAAAATGACCGGTCCCAGTACTGAACCCTCGGTACCCGCTAGTAACCCTCCTTTCTTCACTGTGTACTCCATTTACTACTACCCTTTGCATCCTGTTGTCTAGGCAATTTTTTATCCAGGCTGCCACCTTGGGATCCACTCCAAGGCTGGCTAACTTGTGTATTAATCTTTTGTGTGGGACTGTATCAAATGCCTTGCTAAAATCTAGGTAGACCATGTCCACAGCCCTTCCTGGTCTACTCTTTGGTCACCCAGTCAAAGAAATCTATTAGATTCGTCTGACATGACCTTTCCATCATGAATACATGCTGCCTTGGGTCCTGTGCCCCACTGGCCTCTAGGTACTCAACAATTTTTCCTTCAGAAGTGATTCCATATTTCCCTACCACTGAGGTCAAACTAACTGGTCTATAGTTTCCTGCCTCTGTCCTGCTCCCACTTTTGTGAAGAGGAATCACATCTGCCCTCCTCCAGTCCTCGGGTACCACCCCATCCTCCCATGATTTGTTAAAGAGAGTAATCAGCGATGTCACTAGTTCTACCCTTAGTTCTTTTAAATTCTTGGGTGAATCCCATCAGGCCCCATTGCTTTGTCCACCTTCAATTTTATTAGTTCTTTCAGAACCCTTTCTTCTGTAAATGGGCTGGTATCAATCCCCATCTTCAGCTGTTTTCTTGTTTGGTTTGGGTACCTCCTCCTCTTCCTTAGTGAATACTGAGCAGAAATATTCGTTCAGTATCCCTGCTTTTTCACTGTCACCCTCTACCCACATTCCCTCCCTTTATTAAGCCTCAGTATCCCTCCTTTGGTCTTTCTTCACTCCCTAATGTACCTATAAAGGTCTTACCCTCCTTCTTAACAGAATTGGCTATCCTTTCTCTAGTTTGGGCCTTTGCTATTCTGACTGCCTTCCCAGCCTCTTTCTGCTTTAACTGATAAAGTTATCTGTCCTGCTCCTTCTGTGTTTCCTTATATTTCATGAATGTTATCCTTTTCTCCTTAACCTTCCTGCCACCTCTTTTGAGAACCATAGCGTTTTTTCCTTCGTTGTGTTTTATTGATTTGCTTTACACAAAGGTTGTTGCCTCTGTGATGACTGTTTTGATTACTCTTCATTGTTCATCCACCCTCCTTCTTGCCTGTTTGCTAGTGCTTTTCTGAGGCACTCTCATTTCCCAAAGTCAGCCCTCCTAAAGTCCAATACTCTTGCTTTTGTATGGCTTGATTGTATGGCTGTGTTTATCATGAACCACACTGTTTGGTGATCACTTGTTCCCAGATGGCTACCCACTTCTACATCTGAGATTCTTTCTCCGTCCCCATTTGAGAGTACCAGGTCTAAGATTGCTCCTCCCAGTGGGTTCCAGTACTAGCTGTCTGAGGCATGCCCCTGTATGGCATCAAGAATGACCCTGCTCTTGGATGTGCTTGCAGCAAAGGTGCTCCAGTTAACATCTTCCATATTTAGGTCCCCCATCAACAATATTTCCCTTTTTCTGCCATTTTAAGGAAGCCTTCTATCATTTCCTTGTCCTTTCCTTCCTCCTGAGATGGGGGTCTGTATACAACTCCCATGCGTATTGTGGTGCAATTTCCTGTCTCCCGGTGACCCAGAGTGCCTCATCTGCTCCCTGTTTACTCTTTAGTTCTGTTGCTTTGATCCCTTCCTTTACATAGAAAGCTACTCCTCCTCCTCTTTACCCTCCCTGTCCCACCTGTAGATTGTGTATCCTGGTATGCTGACATCCCAGTCATGGTTCTCTGTGTACCATGTTTCTGTGACTGCCACAATATCCAGGCAACCTCTTCCATCAAGGCCACTAGTTCAGGGAGCTTGTTACACAGACTACGGACATTGGTACTCATCACCCTCCACTTTTGATAGCCTTACCCCTTTTAGCTCCATTTCTGTCCTTACTGCCTTTGCCTTTTTTTTATTTACCTCTGTTCTGCTCCCTAATAACTTCTCTACCTTGGTGTTTACCTCACTAATTACCATGTTTTGTGGGGAGACTGGGATTTCCTGATCCTTTTCAGTGCCTCCCATTGGCTAGTTTAAATGCTTCGCCAATGAAGCATTTAAACCTTCACCTAGATCCTGGTCCCCCGGACAGATGCAGACCATTGCACCAGTATAGGTCTACATCCCTCAGGTGGCTCCCAGTCCCCAATCAAGCCAAAACTCTGAGCTCCACACCAGTTTTCAACCACTCATTGAATTCCCTGGTGAAGAGTGCCTAGCATCACCCTTGCCATAGACAGGCAGCACCTCCGAGAAGGTTACCATATGCGCTACTTGTCTAAGGCCCTCCCCAGCTCTACAAACTCCTCTTGCACTGCTCTGATCCCTTTCTAGCCAGGTCATTTGTCCCTAAGTGGACAATGACATTCAGCTCCCTCCCTCATGCAGCTACTCCCATGATCCTGAGGATTCACTTCCTGTCCTCAAGCCATGGCGCCAGGAGGCACCTTACCTCCCTCTCCTTCCTCACCCATTTCTACCCTTCTAATGATTGGGTCCCCACCAGGAGTTGTTTCCTTCCCTGTGGGGTCCCATGCCACCCTCCTGTGGGTCTCCTTGTAAAGGTTCACAGCATCCTCCTTGATCTCCACTGCAGGTGCCTCCATAGAGGAACCACTATCCACCAGAAGAAGGAATGAATTGTGGAGAGGTACAGCTGGAGGGATGCCACTCTGTTCCACCACCCTCTCCTCCCTGAGCCCACCCTGGTCCAGCCTCTCCTCTTTCTTGGCAACCTCTGAGGTAGTGGCATTGGCCCTGGTGGTCCCTGGGTGGGGAGGAGGTTCAAAATCCTAGCCAGGTCAGCCTAGAGACAGGCAGCCTCCTCTCAAACCAGAGAGGTGTCTGCAAATAGGGCAGCATTGCAGCATCCAGAATGTCTCCCGGAACACTGCTGCCCCACAGCCATTGCACTGCACCACTCCTATCATGTCTTATTTTGAGTCCCTCTACTGTTTCTCTGTATGCTTCTCTCCTCTCCTTACAACTCTCACCTTTCCTATTCTGGGACAGCAACTTCCTGTCTTCTTCAGTAGCCTCTTCTTCCTTGCTCAATGTCAGACCACCAGCAGCTGGGGGAAAGGAGAGTGAGCTACTTTTTCCTTTAGGGTTGACAAAACAAATGTTTCTCTATGATCCTTCTCTTCCTACTGCCAAACAGGAAGTTCCTGTTGACAGTCAAATCCAGTGGCTATAAAAGTAGAACTGGCTTTGGGTGGGTGGGTGGAGGGCGGGATGGAGGGCAATTAGTAAGAAAAAGGCTAGCAACAGGAAGTTGTAATCTGAGTCACCTGCTTTTAGTGTCTAAGCCACGCCCCATTAAGCTCTCTTTCCTCCTACTGGTTTAGCAAAGTCAGCTGATACAGTACCCTTCCAGCACCGAACACACACTGACTTTCTTTCTTTTCTTTTTTTAACCCTAAATAAGACCCCTTCTACTGCTAATAAAGTATCTGTCTACTTAATCTCAACAGACACTGCCTCCTACTGAGATATGTTTTAAATTAATAAGAAAATGTAGCTTCTTTTAGTTAGCTGCTTTCTGCTCTACAAACAAGGCTAGCAGCAGCAACACTCATGAGGTGCTATGAAGAAATTGTTATTTTCAAAAGCTGTGGTCAAAATATTGAAAACTACCAAAGTTATGAACCTGTGTTCATAAATTTCAATGAAGGCTCATAGCTTTGTTGTTTTGTAATGTTGTTCCCTAAATTTTCAATATAGCTTTTATGACCCCACCTCATGAAGAAGGGCAGAGAAATTGTCAACTTCTGCCCAAAAGGTGATTTCCTGCAACCATGAAATCACCTTTTGGAATACAAAACACATTTTGGACAGGATTTGAAAATGACAGCTGTCACATTCATGAGGTACTGTAAAGAAATGGCTATGTCTGAAAATGGGGTCAAAATCTTGAAAATTACCAATGTTATAAGCCTGTGTTTGTTAATTTCAATGTAGGCTCATAACTTTGTTGTTTTTAATATTTTATGCCAAATTTTCAACATAGCCTTCTCTTATGACAACACCTCATGAACAAGAGCAGAAAAATGTTCAACTCCTGCCTGAAAGGTGATTTCACGTAATGACCACAAAATCACCTTTGGGGACAGATGTGCCTAATTTCACTGCCATTGCTCATGAGGTGGGGTCACCAAAAATACATGTTGAAAAATATGGGGCAAAATATTCAAAATCACCAAGTTATGCCAATAAGTTCAAAGCCTCTTTGAAATACATTGAATGCATACCTGATTTCCTCAGTTTGTGGTCTGTCTTTGGAGTGACAATGTATCTGTGGTCCAAGTGGATAATGGCATTGGACCCAGTGAGTAAGTAAGGCTTGGGGTGGTGGGTACTGAGTGGGAAAGTTGAGTGGGGGACTAACAGCATAACAGACATTGATGGACAGTTTTCCTTTTTACAGGGTTTAAAAATGACAAGGACAGTTTTCTTTATTTCAGGCCATGACATTGATTGGCACCCCAGTATTAGTGTTATGTTTGTAGGGGTGCGTGGATGGTGGGTGCTGAGGGAGGATTGTGGATGGACAGTAAAGGCGACAGCAGAAACAGACATCAATGGGTGTTTTGTTATTTATAATGTGTGTGTGTGTGTTTGTGTGTGTGTGTGTGTGTATATATATATATATATATATACAGTATATATATTTATAAAATGGGTAAGATAAATCAGTGACATTCTACTTTCCTGATTGGATGAAATGTAACCATGCATTATTCCACAATGATTGCACGCTCCCAGTATGACCGCATGCCTGAACCACGCTACGACCCTCAAAACCTCTTCACCACCACCCAGATCATTCCACCCCTAGCACACGAGGCTGGCACATGCATCCTCCTAGCTCACACAGTGTGCCACAACAATAACTATACCTATACATGTGTCCCACACTGCACACAGCTATCTGGCTGATTCTGGCATTATCTATTATAAATAAACACTCAAGAATGTTATTTGGTTGATCCTGCCACATTTTTAACTTACTGTGTAACTTACTTTCATTTGTGTGTCTCAGTGTAGCATGACCAAGTGGTGTTTGGTCTAGTAAAGAACATATGGCAGAAATTAGTTGTATTCAGTGATCTGGTTGATCGTGCCATAATTTTGCTAAAAGTCATAAATAAAGTATCTGGATGATCCTGCCATTTTTTAGACATTTACTGTGTAAATTACTTTTACTTTTAACGTCTCAGTATAGTGTGACTGAGTGGTGTTCGGTCCAGTAAAGTACATGCCAGGAAAGATACAGTAAGAGGTATGTTTCTTACAAAAATGCTGTCAGCTATGGGGTTTAAGTTGACTTTCGTGAGTTTTCAGAAAGAGAAGCCATGGAGTGTGAGCAAACAGGTGAGTGACCTCACAGCGTCAGAAGACATGACAGAGCGTGAGCAAGTGTTGCTATAGCAATGCTCACGCACCTTCTGTCTGGTCTTCTAGCCACAGACCTTCCACTCTCCTTGCCATACACTCTGTGGCCTCTCTAAAAAACCAGAAAAGTCAACCTTTTATTCGAACTATTTTTATTCACCCTTACCATTAGCCTCTCTCCAGCATGGTCATGCAGTATGCTGGTTCTGCTCATCCGACCTGAAGCCCAGGCATCCTCTCTCCAGCGGGGATACCCCTTCTCCATGTGCAGCCTACCCTGACCCCTCAGATCTGAGTCCCTGAGGAAGGACCGCCATACTCCTTACCGCACTGTATCTGTAGTGCTGGAAGGACTGCTGCTGACAGGAGGAGGGACCAGAGGGGCCTACTGGTGCCTGGCATGGGATGTGGGGCAAACCTCTAGACTTGCCTTCCCTACCAATGGAAGGGAGTCTTTCTTTCTTATGTTCCTGGTAGCATGGACATGCAGTGATGTCCAGCACAATGCAGACACACTCCTGCACCTACTTGCAGGATGTCTGCCACTGCCACCATTCCTCTGATACATGCTCTGTGTCACGAGCCTGCAATCTCCACTAGGGGCCACCAAAGCTGCATAGAGCATACAACCCTCCCTGGGAAGGAAAGCTGCCTGACAGCAGATCAATCCAAGTCCATGCCCTCCCTCCCTCCATGGCCAACCCCAGGCAGCCCAAACTTTCTCCTGAACATGGGTCGTGGGTGTGGTGCAGGTGTGGCGTCCAGCACCTCAACCTTCAGTGCCACTGGGCCAGCAGTAGAAAAGTCAACTTAAACCCCAGAGCTGACAGCATTTTCATACAAACATACCTCTTGATATACCTTTCCTGGTATGTTCTTTATCGTCCAACACTGCTTTGTCACACTACATTGAGACACAAAAGTGATAGTAACTTGCACAGTAAATGTCCTAAAAAATGGCAGCATTGGCCAGATAGTTTTTTATGACTTTTGCAAAATTATGGCAGGATTAACCAGATCACCTGAATAAAACTAATTTCTGCCACACTTTCTTTACCAGACCAAACACCACTAAGTCATGCTACACTGAGACACAAAGTGAAAGTAATTTACACAGTAAATGTCTAAAAAGTAGCAGAATCAACCAAATAGATTTTTATGACTTCTTAGCAAAATTGGCAGGATCAACCAGATCACCTGAATAAAATTAATGTCTGCCACACAAGCACTACGGGAATCAACCAGATCTCCTAAACAAAATTAATTTCTACAACAGAAGGACTACTTTTGGGCCCCAATAATTTCTAGCCATTTTAAGATAGATAACCCACTCTATGGTGTGCAGTCATGTGTGATATAATGATGCCTTGGGTGATTGAACACACTTGGTCTGTGGCCTCATGTAATATAATGCACACCATGCAGTATATCAGAGCAAAACCACACACCCTAGAGTGGGTTATCTAACACATAGATAAAGATAGATAGATAGATAGATAGATAGATAGATAGATAGATAGATAGATAGATAGATATCTAAAACTCGAGGAACGGTTTTCTTTATTTCAGCTGGTGGCACTGGGATTGGGCACCCCAGTGTCAGATGTATGTTTGTGGGGTGGGTGCTGAGAGAAGGGTCAGGTTGGGGACAGTTACAGTGGTGCCAGCAATAGACATCAGTGAGCCATTTTCTTTGTTACAGGGTATAATTCCTTAGTAGGCTGATCATGACATCAACTGTGCTTGCTGGGCAGGGTAGATCAAGGAAAGAGATGGCCTATATTTGAGTCAGCCTTTTCCTTGAAATATACAGAGTTTCTGCCCAGCAAGCCAGAACACTGTTATGACTGGGCCTGGCTGATGATTGGTGCGACAGTAATGAGCCCTGCAGGCCACTCTGCATTGGACCAACAGTGTCACACCCTCAAAAGCCACTCACCAAACAAAACATTTGCTACATGTGCATGCATGGTGAACATAACAATGCCAGAGCAGTGGGATACATTTAAAAATCACAAAAAGTAAGGAAAAGATTACAAAAGATAAAAAGCACAACTCAAGTTGACACTAAAGTTAGAGACCTGGCAGGAGCAAATGAAGAGCAGGAAAAAGTGATTTTATACCCGCTTGCATGAGAAAGAGAGTTAACATTAAAACTTGATGATCTGAAGGGAGAAGAAGGAACACGGTCCAAATAAATGGAGTATTGGGGAGCTTAGAGCTGAAGATGGTAAAATGATCAGATCTGTGCATGGAATCCTCCAAAATGCCCTGCAATTACCTACTGAGTTTGATTTAGAAATGGAGGGTACATAGCACACTTATCTCTCAATAGATGGGACATAACACCAAACCAAGATTCATTTTAGCAAGATACTTTGATTACAGAGCAAGAGAGCCTCTAAGTGCAGCTTGGCATAAAAAAAATTTAAATGTGCAACCATCAAGTTGCCGTCCATCAGAATTTTACCACCCAGGTGCAGGCTCAGAGGAAGCAAATGTGGGAACTGTGAAGCAATTATGGGCCAGACAAATCAAAGCCAAGATAAGCTTCCTGCCAAGCTGTGTACTGGAGACTGAGAATGGCCCACAGTATTTTTACAACTTGGTGGAAGTGATTCAGCCCTTAAAACTCCAAATACAGCTCACCTCATCTGATAAAGAGCAGCTGTATCAGAATTTATATGAACAACATGGGAGTCACAAATGGCAAAAGGAAAGCAGGCAGCTCCAGCACAAATAAACCTGTTTATCTAAAGCCTGATACCAAAAGACAGATCAGAGCCCACTGGCAAGAGAAAGAGACCAGGCAAAGGACACCCAAAAAGCAGATGCAGCAGGAGAAAATTAAGAGGGCAGGAGAAGAAAGGGATGTGAAAGGAGGTACCTTATTCTTAGAACATGACAGCTTCTTTATTCTCCTTGAACTCTCCAGACACTAAACAAATCTGACATGGATTCCTGCAGAACTGGAGTCAAATACATGTGTCCTTAAACCCTCTCAACTAAGTAGATTACTTGTTGTCTTACTCTGCTTTTCTTCCTAAGGATCTGGCTGGCAATGAGAAAGAGAACAAGGGAGGTCAGAACATAGACAGGGGGCCTGAACCACCAGCACAAAGTAAATGTAGCAGGTAAGGATAGATAGGGAGAGTTACGGAGCCAAGTCAAGTGCTGGGCAGTGGGAGAATGAGTAGCCTGCTGGTGAGGGCTCATAGGAGAATCAGGAGGTAGGAATAACATTGAAATGAATGAGGGACCTGATGATAATGGCAGCAATTCTCATGTGGTAGCACAAAACTATATACAGGTTGAGCAGAAACTGGAAATAAAGCAATACAGCCACAGAGTTAGAAGTGGCAGTTTCAACATGTGTAATGACTTGGCACTGAAACCAGATCTTGAGGAAGCAACCACATTCATATCAGGAGGGATGCTGGATGACGGGAGGGGGGCAAGTATCAGTCAAGACCAATATTTGGCTCTGACCACCATTACAAGAGGCACATAGTATCACTCTAGTTAAGGTGGTGGTACTGTTTAGAGATCTGGGATGCACGGAAGTTAAGAGAAGGAAAATAAAGGACAAAGGTGATGCTGCTGTTTAAACTGAGGAAAAAACTAAAACAGAAAGGCTGCCATGACTGTTCGTGACTCCACTGCAGGTATTAAAACAGACTGCCTGGGAAGGTGTAATAAGTTGCTACCAGAGACCAAGGGCAGATTGGTAAAAGGGGTAAAGCTTTTAAATGAACTGAAAGCAGAAAGAGTTCTGAAATGTCATTGTGAAAAAGGAGGGCTAAGGCATAAAGAGCACAACTTGCTGCTTCAGTGATGGGAATGGGGGTAACAGTCAAGGTAGACGAGATTGCAACAAGGAAACCCCAACAGCCTAATATAGTTTGAGAAATGGAAAGAAAGAGTCTGGACAGCACTGCTGATTCCCAAAGGTGAGAGGTGCTTGTGGGACAGTAATGCAGCCAGAAAAATCATAGGGCCAAGTATGCAACGCAGCACCTGAACATAGTAAGAATGGAAGCATGACTCATGGTGACATAATAAAATGGGTTCTCATGCAACTGATAATATGGAAGGATACTAATAGTAAGGTGGTGGACAATATGGAGCAGGAAAAATTTCCTTCATTGTAGTAATTCAGCCCATTCATTTTGCAGTTGATGCACATGGAGAGGAATAAAGGTGGTAGGGTCATCCATTGGGGATAGGGGTGAGGCAGAGCAGAAAAGACCAAACTGAATGGTGAGACTATTCAGACAGGTGTGAGAAATAAAATGCAAGAAAGATACAGGACCAAGGAACACAAAGAAGAGGGTTCAGGGCAGTGGAGAGGATCATCATAGGAGAGATGAGCATAATTAGTGGGAATATGAGATGCTCTGAGAATATGGGGATAACACAGATGCTAGATCATACACAAGCAGTATGGGGGTCAAGATCTACCATATTGGATAGAGCTGCCACACCTGGAAACTGTCATTACAAAGCTTGAAATTTAAAAAGCTGTGTGGGGGCAGAAAAGCAATGCATCCTCTCTCCCAGATGTAGGATGCATTAGCAGGCTAGAAGCAGAGTGGGGGGTTCTTTCAACCTGTTCTTTATTCTGCCTGACCTCCAGAAATGAAAGGCAGGCTAGATGCACATTCAAAGACCAATTCCACTGAGAAACCTATCTGTAGGTGAAAATAAGAGTATCACCTTGGAAGTGAAGAGGAGGGGAGGATGAGGTATCCCCAAGTTATTGTCCTGCTAGAGATAATAAGTGATTATTCATTACAGTATTGTTCTTGTTCTTAATGTTATCTGTTTAATGTTTAGTTTGTTTTCTGTGTCATCAAAGAGACAAATTTCCTAAAGAAAAGAGGGAAATAAAAGACAGGGAGGAGGACCAGACAGACTCTGCAGTGATTTCTGAAAAGGATATATATCTTCGCATATGCACACAATAGAACCAGGAAATGCATTCAATCACACTTTCAGATCACGCACCAATTTCTCTGGTAATAGAGACAGCCTTTGATAGAACTTCATTATGGAGGTTTATTCCAGCCTATTCATTGAATAAGAATTTGTAAAATATCAAGGAGTCATTCAGTTCTTTCTGAGGGAGAATGACTGCACATATACAACCAAAAGCTTGTCTGGGATGGGCTTAGGATGATGGTGAGAGCCACATCATTGCCTACATCTCACACAGGAACAAGAAAATGTTAAGAATGCAAGAATATCTGGAAATGCATATTAGGGAGGCAGAGAGAACCATAAAAGTAGCAGGAACCCTGAAATCTTGAAGGATCTGGACAAAGAATCACAACCTCTCTTCACAAATAGGTCTGAAAGAAAATGTAAGCAAAGAAAACAAACATACTACAATAAGGGTAATAGGGCATGGAGGCTTGTGTCTCATAGATTATGAAAGCAAAAGCTAGCAGATTAGTCCTCTCAATCAGAAAAGGATGACCCTAGAAGACATGGTCTCTGATCCTAAGAGAATTACAGAGCACTTCCAGAATTCAATACACACCTGTTCACAAGTGAACATGTACAAGGAAATGACGAGGATGTCCAGGACATTCTGAGCAACTTGCATCTCCTCTGTTGTCCTAAGAGGACAAAGAGATGCCGGAGGCCTCAATGGCTTAAGAAGAGATTGAGGAAGCAATCAAAAAATGTAAACAAGGAAATCACCAGGAATCGATGTCTACACAGGAGAGTTTACAAAACATTTTACCCTGAGCTAAAGCAGGTCTTACTGACTACTTTTCTAGCCTGGGATAAGTCCGTTCTCTTAGTCTGATGCCATATCTGTTCTCCCGAAACCCAGCAAAAGCCAAGACAATTGCTCACATTTGTGCTCCATACCCCTGTTGTATTAGGACTGTGACATTTACTTCAAAATATTAGCTGACAGAATGCAAAAATTGATTCTTAGTTTGATCCACCTGATCGAATTAGATTCATCCCTGGCCATTAGCTAAAAGACAACATCAGAATGTTATGGAATGTTATCTCCTGAGTGGAAGGCAATAGGAAGGGGTCTGGCAACAAGCAGATGTGGAAAAGCATTTGATAGGCTGAGCTAGCTTTCCTGTTGAGCACCTTGGAGAAATGTGGCTTCAGGAGACTCTCCTGGTGGAATAAAATCATTATATGTTTCTCCCACAGCAAAAATAAGGGTTAATTGTGTACTTTCCAATACAATCCAGGCACAACAGGGCACAATGCAAGGGTGTCCCTTATTGCCACTTTTGTTTGGTCTCAGTGTGGAGCTGCTAGCACAGTCTGTCCAGTCCTCAAAGGAAAAAGAGGAATAAAAGCAGGAGAGACATCAACATTTTGTTGTATGCTGATGACACACTATTGTATCTAGGTAACCCAGAGAGGAAACAACCCACTAATGAAACTACTGATTCAGAATGGACCATCTCAGAGTTTAAGAGGAAAACTGATAAATCTGAGATATTCTGGCTTTGAGGGAAAAAACAGATGGTATAGACTGCCTCATTAAATTTAAGAGGTAAAAAAATAAAGGTGAGGTAACTTGAAATCCTGATCGTGGTGTATCGAAATTTATTCAGGAGTAAAATGGCAACCTTTTTACTGAAATAGAAGCAGACTTCAAAATGTGAGAGTCTACCCTGATACTGTTAGACAGTCAAGACAGTGAAAAGAATGCATTGTTAAGACTGCTTTACTGCTTTTCTTGGTCCTGGTGCTACATATTGGAATCTGGCAAAGTGGAAAAGGCTAAACAGCATGCTATAGAGGTTTATTTGGAACAACAAAAGCCTAGAGTAGACTCAGAGATTGTATGTTACCTAGAGATGCATTGACATTTAAGTTCACTGGCGAAATTCTGGCTGAAATCGTGAATTTCACTACACAAAACATTTGTGAAATTCATATTCTGCAAAATGCAGAGTTTCAATGGCGAAATTCAGAGTTTGCCTGGGAATGGCAGAATTTCACCCTCAAGTGGTGAAAACTCCACCGTTAGCATGTGAAATTCTGCATTTAGATTTGGCAGAATTTGCATTCATCTCAATGAAATATTTTGCAAAATGTCGCATTTTGCACAAAAAAAAAAAACAGAATGAAATTTATGGATTTCACCATTTCTAATATTATCCAAGGAAAAGTGGACTATGAGTCTGAAATCTGAAAGCATACTATATCATGGCCCAGGTGCAAACCCTGATTTCCTTTGCTTAGAACAGAGATGGATACAGGGTAGCTACATTTGGAACTAAACAGTTTGGCAGGCACCAACATAAACACATTGCCATTTGTTAAATTAGACTGTAACACAGTTGCTAGCATTGCAGATAAGTGGTTAAGGAACACAATGGAGGTATGGACTCTAACCTTCATATGGAAATTAGTGTGCATACCATAACAGCACTGCCCAAGGATCAATCACAGTAGATGGGATAGCTCACTTGGCAAGTGGGCCAAGAATTGATTAATACACAATCAGGATGGTTTAATATGGTCAAGAGATAAAATAATTTGCAAGACTCAGACCAGAATTAAAACCTCTCCAAAGGAACTATTTCAGATATCTGCAACGTAGAAGTTTTACAAAACCGACAAGGTACAGTCTAAGTTAAGACAAGAAAATAATCCATTCTTGGCATACATTTATCTCTACCATGGGAGAGCAGGAAGGTAGATAGCATATGACTCAAATGATATAATGTATACCTAGACCAACTACCAGATCCATTTGGCCACACAAAGAAAAATGGAACAGAGTGGTACAAGGACTGGGTGAGAAACATTGGAAATATATATATGGAGAGGATCAACTCCAATGGCATCACCTGGCTGAAAACAATACAGATGGAAGTGTGCTGCTAATGTTTTCAAGATGCCTTCCACTATGTACCACTTCAAAGCCTCATTCATGGGCAAGTATTGAAGAAGATGTGGTCAGGGAGACCACCTTATAATGCATACTTGTTTGTTGCATGAAACTAACCCAGTACAGAGAAGAGGTCATTAGGGCAATCACAGTGTGAAATGTAGTTCTGGATCTATGGCCAGGAGATATGAGAGGTAAACAGAAGATATATTTATACAAAATTTTGACCATGGGACAGTCGAGGCGATGACAAGACACTGGTTAACAGATATCCCTCCTAGTGCTGCAGAATGGGTAGAGACAATTCAACATATTAAACAAATGGAAATTTTACAGCCAATTAAAGAATATGAGCAGATAAACATGTAACAGAGTGGCTACGGTTTATGAAATACTTGGAAGAAACAGTGGGTGTCATGGGTATCAGATCAAATGGCAGAAATTTATGAGGAAGTGAGGGAAGGACAGATTCCTCTTGGGGCACCAACAGTGTAGAATAAGGTAAACAAAACAAACACCAAGAGGGGAGCCTAGGATCCAAAATTGAAGGAGGACGCTATTGAGTTGTAGAAGTCCCTACCAGGAAATAGGTAGAAATCATTTGCAATCTCTTTCTCTCTCAAGTTGATTGTATATAGTTTAAATCAACCTGTTTAAAAAATGAAGGAAGGAATGAGGTGTGGTCATTTGCACATTTAAAACCACTAAGGACACAGAAACAGAAGGTTGTGGAGAAAGTACTGGTTAATATTAACAACAGGGGTTGAGGAAGGATTCCAGCTACAAAATAAGCTGGACAGTAGCCTGGATCCTTCTCCTCTGCTGACACCAGATTGGCAGTGGAGGTGAGAACCCACGGGATACATGGCAATAGCTATTATAACTTTTCTAATGAATTAGACAGTAAGCAATGAAGTCTTTACATTGTTTAGATGCTCTGGGATAAAAACAATTGTAAGCAATGTACCAACAGTTGTTTACTGTTTAATTTTGACTGTGTATTATAATTACAGTATGCAGTGTGAATGTATTGTTTTGATACTTAAAATCTAAGTAACAAAAAAAGCAGTTCTGTATGTAGCCCGATTGCACTATTATAAATGCTCCAACTCCAGATAGAATCAGTCACTGGCTCCTATAGCATGTTAATACTTCTACTTAAATGGGCTGCTGCTTCCATGCAAACTGAGCACACTGAGGAGCTGCTCCAGTTTCTTCGATGTAGCATCCAATGCCAGTAGCAGGAACAGTGTCAGTAGCCACTGCCTAATACTAGCCAATGATATCCCTAGTTGGAGCATTTGAAGTGGCCTAGCAGAGGAGCTATATACAGAGCTGGTTTTAATGACAGAGATAGGAAGCAAAAGAGAGAGAGAGAGAGAGAGAGATGTGTGTAAAAAGGAGGGTGGGGATAAATGGACTGGCATGTTGCAGTAGTTCTGTTTTTCATCAAAAGAGAAGGGTTTCCTTTATACCTCATCTGTCCCTATTGCTTACTTCTGCTTGATGTCATACTCCCTGATTGTGACATAATAATCTGTTGCTATGGAAATTATTCTGGCATCACATCAGAGGTATGATGCCAGGGCAGGAAAAGCCCTGGCAACAACTTCTTTAAGGGATTCATTCATCTAAATCTAAAAATCTTAACCATAAACATGCACCTAAGTGGCTGGATAAATCAATAAAAAAATTATCAAAAAAGAATAAAAAATAGCACTTATCTAAAGTCTAAAACTAATAATAACTGGGTCTCTTTTTTAAATTAAAAAAATGCAAATCAAAATTCAAAAGGCCAAGCAGAGATGGAAATATAACCTTGCTACTTCTGCTAATAAGTCAAATAGTAAATATTTCTATTCATATATCAATTCTTTAAATAAACCTGTCTGTCAGGTAGGACCACTGCCACTAAGCAATCAGATCGTTCAGGATCCCTTAATTTTGACTGAAGAGTTTTATAAAAATTTCTGTAATATTTTCAATGCCACTCAACAAACTTGCCCTCTTTTAATAAATAACACTGATCCACATATTAACTTCCCAAAGACCTTATATTATCCAAACTACAGGCACATAAAAGCAAGTACTGTTCTGGGCCTGATAATACTGCTGGCCATCTTCTTTATCTACTGGCTGATAGCTTGGCATACCCATTCAGTCTCCTTTTGAAAACTGTATATCCTCAAACTTTGTTCCCCAGGAATGGAAAGTAGCCAATGTAGTTCCAAGTCACAAAAAGGCCCCAAAATATTTGGGAAAACTACCTACTGATAAGTCTGACATCTTCTGTATGTAAGATCCTAGAAGGTCTTATTAAGAACATCAGTCTCACCAACCCTTAATGAACACGACCCTGAACAACATGGTTTTAGAAGTGGCAGAGGTTGTCTTACTAACCTTATGTGTTTTTATGAACAAATCAGTGTTTTGCTTGACAATAAAACATTGTGTGATATTAAATTTATCGACTTTAGTAAAGCAACTGGCATCATGCCACACTGGGCACTTATCACTAAACTTCATCAACTCAGTATTAATAAATACCTAATTAACTAGATAAACAACTGACTACACAATAGAACACTGAGAGTCCAAATCAATGGTTTCCTATCAAAATCAGGGAATGTTTCTAGCAGTGTACCTCAGCAGTCTGTATTAGGCCCTTGTCTTTTCAAGCCTTTACTGCTGACACACGACTACCAGCTGCTCTTCATCTACCATTAAATATGCAGATGATATTAAAATTGGGGCCCATGTACTAATGCAACTAAGGCATCACTTTTACAAAAGACTTGGATGCAATAACAACCTGGATCAACACTTGGGGATGAAACTTGACACATCAAAATGTAAAGTTATGCACTTACAGCCACGCAAACACTACACACATACACACTTGCTGGTACTTTATTAAACTTTACAACAGATGAAAAGGATCTGGGCATTGTTATATCTCATGATTTATCATATTCTAAACATATACATGAAGTAATTAATAAGACAAACAGGTTATATGGTCTATCCTGTGTAATATCAATTCCATGGATCCTAAGGTTATGATGCCTCTTATCAGGGCATATGCTAGGCCACATTTAGAATATGCATCACAGCTTTGTGCCCTTATAAAAAATGACTGTAAATTATTAGAGAAGGTACAAAGAAAATTTACAAAACATCTACACAGCCTAGAAAATTAATCTTACGAAAATAAACTTTGCACTCTTAATCTCATGACCCTTGCCACCGTCGATTAGAGGACCTCTTGTTCTTGTTTGATCTAATTCAAGATTCATACCTTATGATAGAGCTTGGACTTGAATTTAAGAATGATATTCATAACACTAGGGGCACCCTTTACAACTGGTAGGCAAATCATTTCATCATATACAGTAAGTCAGACATTTTCCTTTACTCTCAGATCCAGTGGACCCTGGAATAGACTGTCCATTGAGATTATATAAACAAAACTAAAACATATTTAAAGCCCATCTTGACAATTTAATTAATTCAGGGTATGTTCTCTCTTATTACAACTCACATCAGTATAAGAGCTACATGGCCATTGGCCTCCTTGCTCTTCAATAGCCTTAGTATGACCCTTAGTATAAAAAGCAGCTGAAACATAGAAACACAGATGTTGATGGCAGATAAGTATGTATTTTGTATTTGCATTATTCTTTGTACTTGCTTACATTCAACCGTGAATGTATTGCCCCTCCCCAGGATGCATCTGGAATCAAGCAGTAGCCTGCTCAGTATGCCTTCCTGGTAAAACGCTAAATAAATAAATAAAATAAGGACTGCTTGGCCCACCCACTCTGCCCATTTCCTACCTATTGGATAAGCTGCAGATCCTAGTCAACTAACAGCCTACTTCTTCCTAACCCCACCAGAATGGCATTATATCTGTCCCATGCATTCTTGAATTTCCCACTATTTTTGACCCCATAACCTCCTCAGGTAGGCCATTCCAAAGCTTTGGCAGATGAAGTTTAAGTGGCAAAGAGCCATGATTCATACAGATGTCTTTAGTAATAACAAATGGATGTCTTGTAATTCAGATGTATTGGAAGTGTTATGAGAGTTGAGTCTTGCTGATGCCAACAGTAATTGTTTTGCAGGAAATTGGTAAATCACTTTAAGCATGTTTGGTTGCATTCCATGTACAGGTTTGTGTCATTTTGAAGCTTATCTTATTTTTTAAAATTGAAGTACACTTTTATAGCCCAGTATACCACAATACAACTTTACTTTTATGGTGTCTTTCATCCCTGTGCTATAACATGGTTCATTGATGGAAAAGATAATGAAAACAGGGATGATGAAGAAAAGCAAGAAATTCAAGCAGATAAAAGAAGCAAGTATACTGCAATATATTATTTATATATCAGCTATTTACAACTAATTGGAGATGTAAGAAGTTGCCACACTTTGGTTAAAGAGTTATTGTTTTTTGTTTTGCAAACTTTTGCCCTTCGCTAAAGTTTTCACTTCACAATGTGAGCTATTCTTGAATAAAAAGCTGCAAACTGCGCTTTAGAAAAAAGATATGACATACAGATTTCATAGAAACATAGAAATTGATGGCAGATAAGGACCATAGGTCCATCTAGTCTGCCCATTTTCCTGCCTACTGTAAAAGCTGCAGACCCTACTTGATCTCTGGATTTACCTCCTCTTTCCTATTGCTAGGGTTCCCTATGCCTGTCCCCTGTATGCTTGAATCCCCACTGTATTTGCCCTCATCACCTCCCTGGGAGTCTATTCCATGCATCCGCCACCTTTCTGTGAAGAAATACTTCTCACACTACCCCTTACTTTACCTCCTTCCAACCTCATGTCATGCCCCCTCGTTCATGAACATCTCATTTTCTGAAAGATGCTACCCCCGGACCCTATTTACACCTTTCAAATATTTGTTGGTTTCTATCATATCTCCCTGTCTCTTCTCTCCTCCAAGGTATACATATTGAGGTGTCCCAGTCTCTCCTCATATGACTTTTGGTGCAAGCCCTGTACCATCTTTGTTGTCCTTCTTTGAACTGCCTCCACCATGTCTATGTCCTAGAGAGATGCGCCTCCAGAACTGGGTACCGTATTCCAAATGAGGCCTCACTAATGATCTGTAGAGTGGCATCATCACCTCTTTCCTTCTGCTGATGATACCTCTCCTATGCAACCAGCATCCCACTGGCTCTCCCCACAGCATTGGCACATTGTTTGGCCACCTTTAGGTCATCAGCTATGATTACCCCTAAATCTCTTTCCTGTTTGTTGACCATCAGCTCCCCAGTCATGTAATCCTCCCTGGGTTCTTGAGCTCAAAATACATGATTTTGTACTTTTCGAATTAAATCCCAGCTGCCACACTCTGGACCATTCCTCCAGCTTATCTAGGTCCCTCCTTATTATTTCTACCTCTCCTGCGAGTCCACCCTGTTGCAGATCTTAGTGTCATCTACAAGAGGCACACCTTCCCTCCAGTCCCTCTGCAATATCACTTATGAAGACATTAAACAGGACTAGGCCAGGACTGATCTCTGTGGCACCCCACTGGTCACCCTCCTTGCCTCAGATTGAGCACCATTACCATGACCCTCTGTTTTCTATCACTCAACTAGTTCCTAACCTAGTTTACCACCTTGTGACCCACTCCCAGGCTGCCCAGCTTATTTACAAGTCTTCTATGTGGAACAATATTGAAGGTCTTACTGAAATCTAGGTAGGTCACATCCATTGCTCCCCGATCCACTTCCCTAATCACTTAGTCAAAGAAATCAATTAGATTTGTTTGACATGACCTCCACTATGAATCCATGCTGTCTTGGATCCTGTGCACTGCTGGTTTCAAGATGTTCCACAATCTTTGTTTAAGTAGTTATTCCATAATCTTCCCACTGTTGAGAAGGAGGCTGACTGGTCTATAATTTCAGCCTCCTCCCTACTGCCACTTTTGTGAAGAGGGACTACTGTACATCTGCCATCCTCCAGTCCTCTGGAACCACTCCCATATCGAGTGACTCATTGAACATTGCTGCCTGTGGTGGCTCCAGCACCTTCCATAGTACCCTTAATATTCAGGATGTATCCCATCCAGTTGCATTACCTTGTCCACTTTCAGTTTTGTCAGTTCCTTTAGTACTCTCTTTCTAAATGGACTGGTGTCCATCCCTCCCATTTTGTTCATGTTGCTAAATGTGGTTCCTCACCTACTTCTTCTGTGAATACAGAACACAAATATTTGTTCAGTATTTATGCTTTTTCCAGCTCCTCTTCCACATACTTCCCATTTAAGCCTTACTATCACATCCATTTTTCTCCTTTCACTAATGTACCTGCAGAAAGTCTTTTTCCTTTCTTTACCTCCTGTGCTATTTTTCCTTATTTTGTGCCTTTGTGCTTCTGACTGCTTTTCCTGCCTCTCTTTTATCCAGATAGACTACCTTGTCCTCCTCCCACTGAGTTTCCTTGTATTTTCTGAAAACCATCTTTTTCGCCTCTACCTTCCCAGCCACTACCTTTGAGAACCATAGTGGCTTTCTTTCTCTTGCCCTTGTTACATGCCTAATGCAAAGGTTTGTTGCCTCCACTATGGATCCTTTCAGATGGGCCCACTGCTCCTCCACTCCTCCTCTTTTGTCCCTCCTGCCAGGGCATACTTGAGACCTTTGTAAGTCTGCTCTCCAAAATCCAGGACCCTCACCTTTGTGTGGCTTGACTCTGCCACTGTACTCATGCTGAACCACACTGTGTGATGATCACTGGATCCCAGGTGTTCACCACCTGACTTCCTCACTTCTGTCCTCATTGGTGAGTACCAGGTCCAGAGTTGCACCCTCCCTGGTGGGCTCTAGCACCAGCTTCCTGAGGCCTGCCCTTTGTGCAGAGTACAGGATGTCCCTGCTCTTGGCTGAGGCAGCAGCTGGAATGCTCCAATCCACATCTGGCAAATTGAAATCATCTATCAGCAGTACCTCCTTTAGCTGCCATCATGTTGATGGATTATACTAGAACCCTGTCCAACTCTGTCCCCTGTGGTGGAGGTCTGTATATCATGCCTGTGCAAATAGCAGTGCTGTTGCCTGTCTCAAGGTGACTCAATGTACCTCTGCTCCCCACTGCATTCCCTTTACCTCAGTCACTCTGATACCCTCCTGACGTAAAGAGCCACCCCTACATTTTTACCCCCAGTCTCTTCTAAACAGAGTTTAACCTGGTACTGCTGTATCCCAGTCATGGTTTCCAGTGTACCATGGTTCAGTAATAACTAAAATGTCTTGGTCAGCCTCTGTATCAAGGTCACCAAGTCTGGGATTTTATTCCTAAGCTGCGGGCATTGGTATACATGGCCTTCCATGTCCTGCCATTTATCCTTTTATCTTCCCCTGCTGTCTTTTTGTCCTTCCCATATTCAACACCTTCCTCCTGTCCTCTGCTGTTACCCCTTCCATGAGTTTCATTTCCTCTGGTGATACCATAACGTTGTGGTCCTCCACGTTGGCTTCCCTATCCTGTGGCAGTGGGCAATTTGGATCCCCTGCAGCCTTCTGCCACCATTTTTGCTAGTTTAAATGCTTGCCGATGAAGCATTTAAACTGTTCACTAGGACAGGAGTTCCTCACTGGACAGGTGTAGCCATCCCCTTGTACAGGGTCATATTCCTCCATGTGGGTCCCCAGTTTCCAATGAAGCCAAAACCTTTTTTCTTTGCAGCAGCTGTCCAGCCAAGTGTTGAAGTCCTTGGTGTGGAGATTCTTAGCCTCCCCTTACAGTGGACAAGCGGCACCCTAAGAAGTTCACAGAGCTCACTACCTGTGCAAAGTCCTTCCCCAAATTCCTGAACTCATCCTGCACTCTTGCTATCTCTGATTTGTCTCCAACAGGTCATTTGCCACAGATGGACAATGACATCAAGCTTCCCTGCCTTTCTACTGCTTTAGCAATTCCCTAAATCCTCTCTCCATCCCTACCAGCTGTGGTTCCTGGTAGACACCTTACCTCCCTTTCCTCCTCTTTTCCCATCCCCAGTTCCTCCCCAAACTGTGGAGTCCCCACTAGGAGAAGTTTCTTCTTCCTTTGGGGTCCTCTTCCACCCACCTGTGGAGTTCTCTTCTGTAGAACCTGCTTGTCCACCAGGGATACATCTTAAGGTGTTACAGTGGGAATCGTCCCACTCCTCCAAAACTATATAGGAGTTTCTTCATTGCACTTGGTGTGGGATGCACTTTTTATCCACCTGCCTCACCCTCCATAAGCCCACTGTAGTCCACACACATCTTTTGCTGGTTCTCCTTTGAGGTAGTGGGTATTGACTTGGTGGCCCCTTGGTGACGTAAGAAAATCCCCAGCAAATTAGCTAACTTAGCCTAGAGGCTGGCAATCTCTGCCTTCAGCCCAGAGAGGTGCTTGTAGATGGGGCAGCAAAGCAGTTCCCAGAACATCCTTCTGAATACTGATGCTCCACATCCATTGCACTGCACCACTCCCAACATGAGTCCTACCTTCTCTCCTTCTGTCTGCCCAGGTCGCTGTTGGGGAACCTCACTTCCCTTGGTACTGTAATCCTTTTCTATGGACTATGTACCAGGACCCACTAAGTTTTGTTTTATTTTACAATAGCAATCCATGAAAGTAACACAAGAACTTTTCAATGTCAACACTTTACAGTGCATTTTTCACAAAAGTGGATGAGTCACATAAACTGCAAAGAATTTCACCCACTAATTTTAAATTCATTATATACAATACCTACAATTGTTACTGTGCAAAGGTTGCAGAGGGTTTACAAATATAAATGTAAATATGCAGAGTTGAAGAGTCAGATAGCATGATCTAACCATTTAAAGTAATATAGCAAATATTTCTATTATTTCTTAAGTTAGGCCATATACTGTAGCAAGTATTTTTAAGACAGATTTCACTCTGCCCTAGGAATCTATATCTCATACTGTAACTTCTATGACCATGAGTTCCAGAAAACAAGGAAAGAAAATGTCTTTTCTATAATATAATTAGACAAGAAATTAATCATGTTGTTACATTTCTCTGTCTCCAGGGTCAGGATAGCAGTTACACTCATGGGATAAAATGGAAATAAAACTCTCTTTTAAATGTGCCATTTTATTTCTGTGCATGGATACAAAGATTTTGAGCTTACACCAAAGAGATGGGAGTATACTTTCCTGGCACCAGCATGTTCTACAAGAAGTTGTCTTCATCCTAGCATCCATCCTGATATTGCTGTTTGTAACCAAAGGGAGCAATACTCTTTCTGTTTCATGCGTGTTCAAGAATCACCATGTTTCTATCTGCTGGAAAATAAATGCTGGGTATTTAAAAGGTAGGGAGTGAATGACTCCCACCATGGCCCTTGGGAATAGTGGAATGTGACTCTAGTTTAAATTACTTGCAGCTCATGTACAAGTAAAGTGATGTTGGTATCTCTTTAACTGATGTACCTCTACTCAATTAAAGAGAAAGATTAGAGTTTGAGAGTTAAAGAAGGTCAGTGTTTGCTGAGCAGAGTGAAAGGCCAGTAGAACAAGGCTTAAAATGATACATAGGGTCTATGGAATGTAATATCTAAGGATCTTGTCTCCACTGAGGCAGAATTTTAGTGCAGAAGAACATTCAAATTCTTAAGATCACTTTTCTTGGGGGTGCCAGTACTGTAAACAAGACATAATTATGGCCACCACAAGCAAGAAGTCAAGCTTTTATACTGGTCAGTGAAAGATGAAGGATGATCATCTGCTGTAAATATTGTGAAATTCATTGCTGTTTAGTTCTATTAAAGAAGTGAGGTGTGTTACTAGGTTTTGTAAAATTAAGTTAACCTTTGCTGTGCCATGGACCAATACAGTATATACATCCTAAATTCATATAGGTTCTAAATCTATTGGCTGCCAATTAAGGGTGTTTTGCTTATCTTCCTTTGCAGATAGTTGAAAATGTACAGTAACTCTGAATTATGTTGTTGCTGTTTCACAATTTAGCTACCCAGCATTGTCTGTATCTGAATGGTATACTAGAGTTTGTGCAAAGGTTGACAAGAAAAATTATAAAATGTATAAACGTCTGTATAACTTTTTGCAAATGAAAATTTGATTCCTTAGATTCTGCATACAAGACTGCTGCTGAAGTTAAAAGGGCTACATAAATACAAAATGACTCATTTCTGACAGTAGTGCCAGATGATAAAATGCAGATTTTAGTTCTTTAGACTGCATACAGTATTTTGAGATCATAAAATCATCAGTTATCAGTCATTCAACATTTTGCTACATACTTTTAATGGTACCCAAAGTCTTTTCTCAAGCTGATACTGAACATGCTCACAGCAGGGTTTATTGGTCTTTACAAAATGCCAACATCTAAGCTCTAAGCTTTGAGGAGTTAAAGGTCATGAGACCTCTAAGACCATGCTAACTAAAGTGCTTTTGATCGCATATGTAGAATTATACCAGGTTTATCTTAGATCTAGAAAGGTTTTACTTCAGAAATACTGGTGTTAGACTGCTAATGACACTCCTGATACTTGATCCAAACTGGATAATTAGTGATTACCTAAATGTCAGCATCTTCAATACATTTCCTTATGTGAAGCTTAATTATGGCTCTTTCTGTAGCAAAGCATCACAATTGAAATTTGAGGAGCTGACATCTCAGCATCATATATGAAACCAGTCCTTACTGTATGCATGTTTGGTGATTTAATTGAAATGTTTAAGACATTTTCTTAAACATTTAAAAATTAGAAGAAACAGTATTTTTGTGAAAGAACCATATTCATTCATTTACTGACAACAGTGCAGTATGTTTCTTTAAATCCATTTTAAATGTGTTTACTTTTAGCAGTGCACAAAACAAACTAAACTCTAGTGTACCACCTGATTCAAATAATATTAAAACAAAATCAATAACTATATTGCTACATATTGTATTTTAACTGTAATTAGGGAACTAACAGCAAGAACAAAAGGAAGTGAAATTTATTCTGGGATATTCTGAACTCCACCATAAGTATGATTGGGACTCTATATAGAACACTTCTATATATCTTAATTTCTCCTCTAGATTTGGTAAGATATTCTGTATTTCATTGTTTTACATGCTAAGCCACTCTTTAATTTTGCTTGGATGTTATAGAATATTTCAAGATGCATATGTCATACTTATGCTTAGACAAAAATCATATAAATATTGCCTGTAAATACTTAATGTCTACTTTTGTTGGAAATAAGAAGGAGGCAGTTTAGCTATCAATATAACTGTATTTTCTAGTTCAACCATTCCTTTTGTTGAAAAGACTAACACATATGATTATTAGTATGATATGCAATCAGTAACATGTTCTCATTTTATTTACAGCAAGGGTGATTATGAGACTAAAGCAACAAATTGACCCACTCGTAGGGCAGATTAATTTGATACTAAAGCCATTCCTTCTGCTGCATAAGAAGGTGATAATTAGGTTTGGGGATTAAAATAACATGATCAGGCCACTTGTGTGGACACGTGTTATTACAATATATTTTCTTGATGTTAGGCAGCTAGAACATCAGATAAAACAGTAAAATGTACTTCTATTCATGTACCTTCTTTCATGAAGACAATAGCATTTCCATGTGTTTACATTTTATTTATATAATTATTTTGTATACCTGCATGTGCTAGTAATGCAGAATGGATATCTGTATACACTTGTAAAGCAAACTGTCATCAGAGGTTGTGCCATCATGTTGATGTTTCTCATGAACACTATGTATTTCATTGTTTTAGAAAAAATACATTATAAACATATAAAACAACTAATATTTTCTGTAATGTACAAATTAATCATATTAACCATCTGTAATGATCAAGTTTATTAATAGTTTGATAGTACTGAAAAAGTTAATAAATGTGCAAGACTGTACAAGAACAAGGTATTAGGGAATATTCAACTAAAATATTGTTTTCTTGCATTCAATAGTCACAGTGCAGATTCAGTTTAAGAAATGTGATTTCATATAGGTCATGGTGGAACACAATCATGAGCTTCATACATAATTTCCACAAACAAGAAGAATATTCCAGCATGTACAGTCTTTACTGAAAAATAACATTCTAAACATCAGGCTGACAATGTTCTAAATGATTTTAAGCCAGAACTCATTACCAAAGTGATTGAATCTCCAGAATGTTGAACTTATGTTGAACATTATTTAAGTTATTGAAACTGAGCCCATTTCAGTACTGCCCCAACTATGAGGCATCAAATGGGGAAGGGTGTATGAAAACCAGTCAACAAAATATTTTAGAGCATAGGCATGGCATTCCTTAACACTACTGTTGATCTCTACAAGTTTCTTCAGTGTGTTTACACGTAGCCATGGTCTTTTATGGTTATAACAGTGCCTTCTTGAGATCTTTTAGAGAGCACTGTGAAGGGAAGCAAAATAGTTCTGGCACACAAAGGACTTGTGAAAGCACTGCTATAACAACAAGAAATATTGTGATTGTACATATGCACATATTATAAATCATGTTGGGATTTTAAGTGGAGCCTGAATTTAAAATTAAGAGCAGGGGACAGGTTTTCAAAGGGTGATGCAGGGCTTGCATCAAGTCCTGCCACAACACTTTGAAATCGCCAGTATGTCAATCCCATTTGCCATGACTAAGCCTGATTTTCAAAGGTCAGACACAGCTGCAACAGTTTTCATGCTTTATGACAGCTTGCATCAAATCTTGGTGCAAACTCCAAAGAAATGGTCCCCAGGACTGATGCAAGTCAAACCACAAAAGATGGTCCAACTTGCAATTGTTGCGCGATAGAAAATCCCCATTAGATTGCTGCAAGTCCTGGGTGCACATATGTTTGGGCGCCAGGGCTGTGACAATCTCGGCACTAATAATCTTACCCTGGTGTTTACTTGCAATAAATAGACAACTGACTATTTATTTATAGTATTTTATGTGTTAGTAATTGCTTTCTACTCTTTATAATAAAAATTTGTTCATGCAGTGAAACAAGTGTTTTTTTGTTTTTTACCTTTGCTCTTCACACTTCTAGTAAAAAGAATTCAATAAATTTTGGTATTGTGATGTCAGAAACTGCCAGCTACTATACTTAGGAGCCAATGTATTACAGTGAGAAACTAAATATATATTTGTAGGTTTTCAGTAGAAATGGTACTTCTTTCAGCAGCAACTTAGCCTTTTATATGATTGCATTATTGTAGTCCATCTGTTAATTTACCATTTAAAACAGTAATTAGCTTTTCTTATTCCCAAGTAAAATCCAGTTATGAAGAATATGTCACCGCTAAATTATAACAAACACAGGTTATTAAAATCACAGATTTGTATTAGATATAAGATATTTTGGTGGTAAAAGTGTTTTTCTCCATAAAAATCTCAAAACAGATGTGCAGTTTCCATTGATATACATTGCCAGCCTTGCCAATAAAGAGTTTCTGACTTCATAATATACAGATTCCACTGGATTCTTTTTTTTATTATTAGCAGTTTGCAAAATACTAATAGCATGATGAAAAGGTAAGTAAAGAAGCAAATAACAAAAAACTGAATGATTGTAGAGACATCTAAAGATCCCACATCTTCATTCTTTTAGATGTACTTCCTTACTTAGCACTTGCCCTTAAAAGTTTTATTTGCAGAAACTTTAGGAAACCCCTGTCAGAGAAGGGACTATGCCAAGTAAACATAGAACTTCAGAATTTTAGAACTGTATATGTCAGATGCCCTCTTATGGTTAAAAGTGCCTGGCATGTTTAGAAATAGACAACTTGATTGGCTAATAGAATGTCATGTATAATAGCTTTAAAGCTGCGACTGCTAATTGATCACTGATATGATATATGTCCAGAAGGACAGAGGTTATGAGTGGGTACCACAGGCCTTGGTCTTGGGACTCTGTTTGTTCAAGCTGTATGTCTCATCTGTGCCAATAATTGATGGAGCCTGGCTAACTAAGTTTGTCAGTGATATCAAATTGGGAAGGTGGTCGATACTAAAGAGGATGCAAGCAAATTGCAAGAGGCATTAACTCAGATAGAACAGTGGACCAAAATAAACAAATTGGAATTGAGTACAGAGAAATGTGCAGCAATACACCTGGTAAGAAATAACATGTGTTACAAGTATAAAACTGTGGACAAGGATCTTTAGAAACTAAGGAAGAAAAGGACCTAGGTATCCTAGTATCCAACAGTTTAGAAATGAAACAAATATTGCCATGATGTGGCTAAACAAGCAAATTCCATCTTGGGAAATATAAGAAGAAATGTCAAGAATAGAGATAAGAGTGCAATACTGCCAATGAATGCATCTCGGTGTGACCGGGTCTGCAGTACTGTGCACAGATTTGGTCCCCTGTAACAGGTTTGAGATTAAGACACTGGAGAGAGTACAACACAGAGCAAAAATGACAGAAACGTTGTGCCATCTGAGTTATGAGGAAAGATTGAATGAATTGGAGTTGTAACTCTTTAGAATATAGAAGACTAAGGAGGGACCTATGCCTGTTTTTAAGCCTTTTACTAACAATGATTTAGGGGACTGTTTTGATCTGAGGACCAGAAATCAATTGTCAATGGGATATCCTACCCTGGAATGAATCTCAAACACTGAATATTTGGGTGCTCAACTGGCAAATATTATTCTGCATATAAACAATTTACATCCCAAAAACTGGTTGTAACCTTACACAACCTATATCAACATATTTACATTACAACATCTGTAAACCCAGTTTCCCCCAAGCCAAATATCCTTCTCCTCTGATCTTGTCTTCTCAGGCCTGGGTGTGTAATCTGATGCCCTAATGCCTTGCAAGATCCATCGTCCTCTGTTCTTGTTCAGGCTTGGGTGTCACACCTGATACCCACCTCTGTTCCTCTCCACCCTGCTGGAATCTCTCCAGGAGGTGCCCAACCTGGCTGGGTGCTGACCCAGTCCAGGCCCACCACTAGTGGCCTCCCCATCCCTTGTGCCTTCCCTTTTCCCCTTACTTCCCCACAACCAATCCCATTTTATTCTCTGCTGTTGCACTCTGCTGGCAACCCATGTCAACCCATTCCCATTGCTCTCTGACAGCAACCAAAATCCCTGGCATCTTGATGCAACCCTGTCAATTTCCAGCCACAGTCTGTCTCTCTCCTCCTACCCTCCCAGGCCCCCACCACATAGGAGGAGAGTGGGAATCTCAAGAATGTCAACAGACAAGTGGCAGGGCATTGTTTGCAGCCCCACTTTTCCCCAGTGGTCCTCCTTCTTTACCACTGCCAATCACCGAGCACCCATTGTCTTGACAGACTTCTAAACCTCACCCCTCCCTGCTCTACCCCACCTCCCTTAGCTCTCTCTGTCTCTCCATACCACCACCCCCATTTCCAGGCCAGGATACCCCTGACAAGCTGGGTCACCCTGGATTTGCAACCCCTTTGTCAATGGGATACCCTACCCTGGAATAAATCTCAAACACTGTATATTTGGATGCTCAACTAGCAAATTTTATTTTGCATATAAACCATTACTGTACATCCCAAAATGGGTTTTCACCTTAACAGCCATATATCAACATATTTACATTATAACACCTCCAAACCCAACTTACCCCTGTAGTCAAATATCCTTCTCCTCTAATCTTGTCTTCTTGGGCTCAGGTGTGTAACCCGATGCTGTAACATCTTCCGAGAGCCATAAGTTTCTGTTCTTGTTGAGGCTTGGGTGTTGCACCCAATCCCCACCTCTGCTCCTCTCAACCCTGTTGGTATCTCTTCAGAAGGTGCCAACCTGGCTGTGTCTGTCCCAGTCCAGGCCTGCTGCTAGTGGTCCCCCATCCTTGTATCTCTCCCTTCCCCTTACTTTCCCCAACCAATCCGCTTTTCCCTGATGTTGCCGTCTGCTGGCAACCAATATCTATCCCATTCCAGTTGCTCTCTGACAGCAACCCAAACCCAACCTGGCATACCAGAGGCTGTTGCCCTCTTGTGGCAACCCTGCCCATTTCTAGCCACAGTCTGCCTCTGCCTCCTACCCTCCAGCCCCCACCACATGAGAGGAGGGTGGGATTCTCAGATTGTCAGCAGACAAGTAGCAGGGCACTGGCTGCAGGCCACTTTTCCCCCAGTGGCCACTCACTGAGCACCCACTGTCTTGACAGGCTTCTAAACCCCATCCCTTCACTGCTCTACCCACTTCACTTAGCTCCCCTTTCTCTCCTCTTTCTCTCTCTCTCTCTCTCTCTCCATACCCCAACCCCAGTCCCTATTTCCAGTCCAGGATACCCCTAACAATCTGGGTCACCCTGGTTGCAACTCCCTTTGTCAATGGGATATCCTACCCTAGAATGAATCTCAAACACTGTATATTTGGGTGCTTAACTGGCAAATTTTATTTTGCATATAAATCGTTTACATCCAAAACTGGTTTCACTTTACAGAATCATATATATACATATTTACATTGTAACATCTGTAAACCTTCCCATCCAGCCAAATATCCTTCTCCTCTGATCTTGTCTTCTCAGGCCCAGGTGTGTAACTCAATGACTTAACGCCTTCCAAGCTCTGTCAGCCTCTTTTCTTGTTGATGCTCAGGTGTCACACCTGATGCCCCTCTGTTCCTCTCCACCCTGCTGGAATCTCTCAGGAGGTGACCAACCCAGCTGGTTGCTGACCCAGTCGGGCCTGCCACTAGTGGCCCCATCCATCCCTTGTGCCTCCCCTTTCTCCCATACTCTCCACTAGCACACCTCCAGCTCTCGTAGGAAGGTGCAGTTCCCCAAGCCTCTGCTCTCAGCTTCTCATTCCTCAATAGCCTCATCAAACCTGTTCAGAAACAAGGCAATACTCACCTCAAAAGGTGTGCCCCATCCTGCCTATAATCCCTGGGCTGTCATAAGCAATGGCATGCCCTATATATTCCCCCACTAGCATTAATAAATGCTGCCATCCTTCAGTCCAGCCTCTTCCTTGCTTATCCAGTCCCCTAGGTGTCACTTGCCTGCCTCCACACCCATCTGGGGATAATCTCTGACCAAGCCACTGTGATCCCTGGCCAACATGTTTCACAATTCCTATGTCCCTCTGTATTTGCAATAATTAGTCATCCACTGCTGTTCTCAAAGTCATTACCCCCAAGTGTATAATTAACAAATCTGGTTTTCTGGACTCTGATCTTTAGTTCTTCCAGAGCGATAATAGTTGGCCCCAATGCAAGGCCCAAATTCCTTTACAATGCAGCAGGACAGAATCTGCTGCTCTCTGTGATTGTCTCCACCAGGCAAACTTGCTGATCTCCTCTCAGTCCAAAAATGAAAGAATGTCCCATAATCCAGACCATCCTTCACCCCACACCTGGAACAAAAGAAAAGAGCACAATAAACTGCCTATTCCTTATATACTTTTAATAACAGGCCAATTTCCATCTCCCCTTTTCTTTGATGACCTCCTCTGAGATGCCCTACACAGCTGCATCTGATGTAGCCCCAATTCTCACCAAGTGTGAGGAAAATCTCTTGGCATCTTCCCTATGAATACCATGCCTTTTATGATCACTACCAAAACCTGGTATGCCCAGACCACCACTCCATTCCATGCACAAAGAATGGGCCCACAGACCCTGGTCTGACCTCCCAATAATGGGTGGATTGGACTATTTGGCTGCAAACCGATTAACATAAGGAAAGGTGAACTATATGGATGCTTTTCGATCTTCAAAAGCATTCGACAATGTGAATAGGAAACCTTGTGGAAAATATTATCAGCTGGTGTGTGGACTTGAAACTTTTAGAGTTTAATTATCATGCTTCATACTAATACTTCTTCAAAGTCGATACTCTAGAGAAGGAATGCTTACTGATAAGATATTGGTAAAGAAGGAGTGAAATAGGTTGCCTATTGCCCCCAACATTTTAATACTTATATTGACCAGATCATAAGAGAGTTAAATAAACATGACTCTGATGCCCCATGCATTGAAGGTTATAAGGTGAGTATTTTAGCATATGCAAACAATGCTATACCTATTTTTAAATCAGCTTCTGGTCTGCAAAGGGCTATTGATATTGTGCAAGGTGCTATCAGAACTATCACTGGAAATAAATTGCAAGAAATCTAAAACAATGAAAATTGGAAAGTATGTAAAAATCTTCATGGAAGCTTAATAGCGTACAGTTACAGGAAGTTAAAGAATATAATTTTTAGGGGCTTAATTAACGATGAATTATGTTGGTGAAACCATACTGAGTCTAATTAAAAAAGGCAGATTGTTTTGGGACTGAATAGGTTTGGTAAAACCTTTGTGGATAACTCATTTAAGACAATGAAAGAGGCCTATGTAGCTAAAGCAAAAGCATTAATGCTATACACAGCAGAAATCTGGAGAATTGGTGAGTGTGTTTCCAATCTAAAACCGGTTCAAAATCTCTTCATTAGAAATACTTTAGGACTACCAGTGGCAGTGTCCAGTGCTCATTTAAGATTACAAACTGTTATGGTATATTTATATTTGGCAACTAAGGAAATGTTAGTGTGGTAAAATTGTTTTGTAACTACTAGATACTTACTGTTGGATTGTCTGATTTTGTCTGAGCTTAGAGTAAAATAGATTAACCCTTGCTTAGGAAAATTTCTGGGCTTAGAAAGAAGAAATAATGCACAAATCTATTGAGGTAATAATATAGTGTATTCATATGCTGCTATACGTTTTACCTTGATGTATGTAATGTTATGAGATTCTAATTGGTACAAAGAAAAACGTGATGAATATAAGAATCTAATAGATTTCTTTGACTGGGTAACAAAGTAGTAGACCAGGGAGGGGCTGTGGACATGGCCTACCTAGGCATTAGTAAGACATTTGATACAGTCCCACACAAAGATTAATATACAAGTTGACTAGCCTTGGAGTGGGTCCCAAAGTGGTAGCCTGGGTAAAAATTGGCTGGACAACAGGACACAGAAGGTAATATAGTAAGCGGAGTTCACTCTGAAGAAAGGGGGTTACTAGTGGGGTACTGCAGGGTTCAGTACTAGGACCGGTCCTCTTTAATGTCTTTATAAGTGACATGGCAGAGGGACTGGAAGGAAAAGTATGTCTCTTTGCAGACGACACAAAGATCTGCAGCAGGGTTAATACAGAAGGTGGGGTGGAAAGGATGCAAAGGGACTTGGCAAGGTTGGAGGAATGGTCAAATGTATGGAAGCTTAGATTCAATGCAAAGAAGTGCAAAGTAATGCACCTGGAAACAAAACCCAGGAGAAGAGTACATAATGGGGGTGAGATACTAACAACAACAAAAATGGAAGGGACCTGGGGTAATCATATCAGATAACCTTAAGGTTGGCAAGCGATGTGAGAAGGCAGTAAGGAGGACTGGGAGATACTGGGATGCACAGGGAGAGGCATTACCCATAGAAAACAAGAAGTTGTTATCCCTCTGTACAGACAGTTGGTGAGACCCCATCTGAGTACTGTGTGCAGTTCTGGAGACCCCATCTCTGCAAGAACATAGATAGAATGGAGGCTGTCAGAGGAGGCAACTAAAATGGTGCAGGGTCTGCACCAGAAGACATATGAAGAGAGATTAAAGGAGCTTAATATATACCCTCGAGGAGAGGAGGGAGAGGGACATGATAGAAACCTTCAAGTACCTCAAGGGAATCAACAAAGTCCAAGAGGGTAGCATCTTTTCAGAAAAAGAGATGTACAAGAACAAGGAGGCACAATTTGAAGATAGAGGGGATGGCTCAGAGGTAATGTGAGGAAGTATTTTCACAGAGGTTATGGATACATGGAACAGCCTTCCTGAGGAGGTAGTGGAGTCAAAAACAGTGGGAAATTCAAGAATGCATGGGACAGACATAAGACAATTCTAATGAGGGTAGGGAGAAGTAGGCTGTTGGTTAACTAGGATCTGCAGCTTATCCATTAGGTAGGAAAAGGGCAGACTAGGTGGGCCAAGCGGTCTTTATCTGCCATCAGATTCTATGTTTCTATATTTCTATGTATTAATCTTATTATTAGATGTCTGTATGCTATACTGTTTTTAAGTGCTTGTCGTAGATTATACAGTTCTATTTCATAAACTTCAAACTTCAAACTTCTTGGGTGCCATCTGTAAACAAACAACCCCATCCACCAAAAAAAATTTACATTTCTTCACTCTTGTCTGCTTTTTTTTAACTGTTTCAGGAGAAGATAGTGTATGGGCAGCTCCAAGACTACGTGAAACAAATAAATTGCTTACCTGCTCCATCATGGATTCAGAAAAAGCACGACACGGACATGGCCCTGGTCAAATTTTCCACTGACATCCTCCGGGCCATAGACAATGGCACCCCACTGGGGCTGTGTTCATTGATCTAACCAAGGCCTTTGACTTGATGGACCATAGCCTGCTTATGGACAAACTGAAGTGCCTTGGCTTGAACCGGCATGCCCTGAACTGGTTCTCCAGCTATTTGTCTGGTCACTCACAGCAGGTCAAATGGCATGATGCTATAGCTATCCAGCACTCCATTAAGGAGGAGGTGCCCCAGGGCTCCTTCCTGGGCCCCCTCTGTTTACTGTATTTGTTAATGACCTCAGTGCCTCCTGTGGGAAAGTTCCATCATCCAGTATGCAGATGATGCCATGCTGTACAGAACTTCAGGCAGTGTAACTGACCTATGCTGGCATCTGGAGGAAGATTTCCTGTCCCTGGAGAGATGGCTCCTGGCTAAAGACTTCTTCTGAACACCACCAAAATGAGGTTATGATGCTCAGCCCAAGGTCTCTTGGTCTAACAGAAGTGCCTTGTCTCCTCCTCGGGCTAGTAATACAGGTTGTGACCTAGTTTAAATACCTAGGAATGGTGCTGGACCAGGGCTTCACCTTGAAATCTCACGTTGACAGGATCACCAGAATGATACATCATAAGCTGGGGCTTCTGTACCGACTGAACCCTCAGCTGATTCCGAAACCAGGATTACTATTGCGAATAGTATCCTGCTCCCCAACCTCGCTGCCCCAGTAATGCACTTACTCTAGAAACAGGAGCTTAGTAGGCTACAAACTTTGTACAACAAGATAACCAGGTTTACAGCTAATGCCCATCCGTGACAACACCATTGTAATGTCTGACCACCCTCAAATGGCCCTCCCTTAGCCACGGCTCCAGTATCTGCTTCTGTGCTTAGCCTACAAACTAACACAGGACCTGCCATCTGAGGTTTGCTGGCCTACTTAATTTCAAACACTCTAGCAGACTGCTATGCACCACTGGTCTGAAATTACTGGAAGTGCCCAGACTAAAGACAGTGGCTGGTGGTAAATCCTTTGCCCACACAGCACCAGTGCTCTGGAACAAACCCCCTCGTGACCTTCAGCTCTCCAGCTCCCTGGGATCCTTTCAAAAGGGCTGAGAGTATCTGCTAATAAGCAGTACTTGTTCCAGTCTGTAGGCACTGTGCCCACCATAGTGATCCAACACTTTATCCCAGCCAACCACCCAAAGCTCAAATGTGAATGGTTGATCCAGTCAGCCCACACCCTTAAAGAGGTCTTTCTCCCCTGTTAAGCTAGTATGTCATCTTGTCTTTATCCCATGATGTCTGTTACTTCATACTTTGTATTTACTAATGAACTGTATGATACTGTGTACTATTGGCAGCATTCTTCTATTCTCTGACCTGTTTATACATCTATCTGTGTTATTGTGCATTTATTATCTGTTATACAAATTATGGTACATGTAACTGACCCTGGTCGCCACTGAAAAAGGGTCCCTCAGGATCCAGTGGGTCTACTCAGTTAACAAAACTGAAATAAATAAATTAAGAAATAAATAAAATAAATGTACCAACAAATTCCACTGCTGCCCCCATTGCTTAGCCCCTAATATAGGCTAGACTGCTGTAAAAGGACCCCCATTTGCTGGCTGCTGCACTGCTGGCCTCTGCTGGCCCCAGAGGGCAGGGCACCACCATCAAAACCCTCAAAATCCCAGCTGACATCCCACTTTGTGCAACCTTCCCACCAATGAAAATCAGTATATCATTACAAATAATTCATCTTCATTTTGTATGTATGCTATACAAAAACAATTCCCTTTCCTTTGTCTTCATGTCCTACTTTGCCATTTACAGGCTTGTTTGGGGCTGCACATGACAGCAACAGACTATAACAGATATGAACAGAACTGAACACCTACAAACACAAAATCAACTTTTCTAGTAGATCTACACACATACAACAAAGCTGAGATAGCAGTGTTTAAAAGCCCTCAGGAAAATGCAAGATAAAACAAGACATTTAATCACATGCTGCGGCTCCACCACCCTCATGCATCCTGCACCTACCTATAAATGGTGGCAGCATGATGCTGCTAAAATGGAGGTGGAGCCTCATGGTGGGGCATTTCACTGCTATGTACCTCTCCTGTTTCCCCAGCCACATTACCCTTTCTTCTCTTCCTTTTATGTTGCCCACACTTTGTTCCTTTGCTTTCACCACCTGTTTGCCTTCATTGCCTCTTGCATTCCAAGCTCCAACCATTGCACCCTCGGTCTATCTCCATGCTGTACCCCATTGAACTGGGGCACCAGGGTGCTGCGAGCCAATGGGGCCCTTCCATCATACAGCCCCACCTGGCTGCACCTCTCATGACCGCCTGGTCTCCAGCACTGCTCCCACACTTCCACTGGTTGCCCTGCCCTTTATTAGCCACCGCCTCTGTGAACTTAGAGTGGGCCTACCCCACCTTGTTGCCTGGAGAGGCTTGCCTCCCAGAACTCCACTCCCAGCTGCCCGGGCCACTACCCAGTCTCTGGTGTCCCAGAGGACCTCTCCTCACCACAACTGCTCACCACTGCCCCAGCCCCCTCTCTGTACTGTCTGTACTGGGGGTCCTGGGCCAGTCGAAGTCTTACTACCATAGCAGTCCACCCTGCCAAGTCCACTGCCCTCTTCTTCCTCCTTCTATCTCTGCCCACTCCCTCACCTGTAGGCCACAGTCTGCCCCTGGCCCCCACTGGCCCACCATACTGGTGGCAGGGCGGGCACTTCAGACCAATCTTGCAGCCACCACTGAAAGCCCCTGGCACCCGATGCTCACCACAACCCCCATGCTCAATCCTCAGGCTCTCCCCCTGACTCTGGGCCACACTGATTCTGACCCTTGTGAAAGCAGCGCACCCAGCTGTGCCATTCCCTTACATTCGTGCAGAGCAAGCACACTAGAACCTGTTTATTCTGTGGGATGGCATTTTCTGGTTTTGGATGCATCAGAGTTCAAATGCAAAGCAATCATAATGACTGATGCTCTAGGATGGATTTTGCTAAATTACTGCCATGAAGACTAGCACTAATCTTGTTAGCAAACCCATTAAACCAAGCACACACAAATGAATAAAATCCAAAATCCGGTTATTGAAGCATGATCTGTGCTTGTATCCCAACACTTGACGAGTAAGTGTTTCAGGTCTAAAAGTTACTAAATTTTGCAATGTGATTTTAACATCTGTTGCCCCACTCAGCTGTTAAATTTATTTTTATTGTTTTTATTCTTTAAAAAAAAAACTATGACCTGGCCTGCCTATGCCTGCAGTATCTACAAGTAACATCCCTCAAGCTTTATAGTGTAACTGATCTATAGGCACTCCTGGATAGTCACCAATGCCCTCCACCCTGCTTACCATGCTAACCACCTACACCTCTGGCAAGCTGCTGCCCTACCGCCTGCTTAACTACCTTACCTTTATCTTTTGTACTTTACCAGTCCTGAGCTAGAAAACTTGCCAGTTGATGTGCAGTTACTCTTGAGAATCAATCCAGTCTCAAAATTTCAGCAGACAAGTGGCAAGGCACTGGCAGCAGCCCTTTTTCTCCCCATTGGCCACTCCCTGCTTTACCCACTGCCAATCACCAAGCACCCACTGTCTTGACAGACTTATAAACCCACCCTCCTGTTGTACCCCACTTCCCTTAGCTCTCTCTCTCTCTCTCTCTCTCTGTCTCTCTCTCAATATCCCTACCACCTATTTCCAAGCCAGGACACCCTGATAATCTGGGTCGCCCTGGATTGGCAACCCCTTATAATACCAGACAACACATCCTTTGCAGTTAAAGAGAGAAACCTGGCCATACCAGGAAGAGGGTGTCTTACTTAGTCAAAGAGTGGTAAGCATTTGGAACTTATTACCAATTGAGGTAGTGGTTAGTGAAAGTATGGAAATATTCAAGAGAAGGTTAGATGACTACTGTGATAGGAGAATGATCAAGGGTTATTCCTTTTAACAGATGAGCTGTTATAGGCAATGCCTATTTAGCTTGAATGAACCTATGAAACCCATGAAAGATATGATAGAGCTGAAGGCCCATCAGTAACCTGGCTGCCACCTTCTACACCAGCTGCAGTTGCTGGAGAACCCTCCAGTGACTTCAAGGTACATAGTGTTGCTGTATTTGAGCCACAATGTCATGAAAGCATGCACCAGTGAAAGCAGATAATCAGGTGGAATCAAGGCTTTTATCCAGGCAACATTCCTCAAGTGGTAAAAAACACTCCTGGCAATGGATGACACCTGGGCCTCAAGTGTCAATCCATCTTGAGGATGTCTCCCAATTTTTCACCTTAGTGGATGCCACCAAGGGAGTGAGGCAAGAAATAATCCTGTTTCCATCCCAGCAGAGTCCACATTCCACTGAAGACCAGGCTCAATCACTAGTACCTTCATCTTGTTGGGATGGAGTCTCAGCCAGCTACAGGACGTCAGTCCTGGATCTCAACCAGGCATTTGTTTAGCACCTCCACAGTGCCATATGTCCCAGGTGCAAATGACATGTACAGCTGGGTGTCATCTGCATTGCAGTGAAAACCCAAGCTGTACCATCTAATGATCTCACACAGGAGGCATGTACACTGCAAACAATGTTGGTGACAGGATTGAACCCTGGGGAACTTCACAGGGCAGGGACTTTGGGCAGGATGATAAGTTTCCCATCACCAAGCTTTGCATTCTGCCTGTGAAAAGGACTCAGACCAGTTGATGATGGTACTGGTGAGTCCACAGAGGTCCCTAACAAAATCCAGCAACACTATGTGGTCCACAGTGTCAAATGCTGGGAGAGATTGAGGATGATGAGAACTGACTGCTCCACTCTGTCCCTTGCCCTGAGGAGATAATTTTGCACTCACACTAAAGTCATTTCAGTGGTATGTCTTGACCTAAATGCAGACTAGATGGGCTCATAGACATCATAGGCTGTGAGGTGTGCCTCAACATGCAGAGCCACCACTTTCTCAATAACCTTACCCAAGAATGGAAGGTTAGAGATAGGTCTATAATTTGCCAAGATGTCAGGGTTGAGAGATGGTTTCTTTAGGAGAGGTCTCATCAGCACCTCTTTCAAGGCATCAAGAAAACATCCTTCCAAAAGCAAACACTCGACAATCTCAGCAAATATGGACCAATGGACTCAACACATCCCAGTAGAAACTAGTGGGGCAAGAGGCCAGTTCACAATAAGTGGGCTGCAGCTTCAAAATCATCTGGCCAATCTCAGCCATCCAAACTGGCCTGCACTTGTTCCAGATAATGGGAGTGCCTCTAGACACACAAAACTCATTGCAGGGCTGCAGTTTGCCCATTGGTGAGTTCCGCCCTGATGGAGAACACCCTGTCAGAGAAAACAGAGCAAACTCCTCTCATGTACTAATTGAAGTTGCTTTCTTCAGCTGCAGACATTCAGGGTGGAGAAGCCTGTCTGTAACATGAAAGACCAGAGCTAGTCTGTTTCTCTGTGCAACAATCTCCCCAGACAGGAACTCTGCCTTTTACAGTTGATTGCCCTTTGATATTCACCATATTGAATTCTCAAAGCCATTTTGTCCTCCTCAGACTGAGACTTTCACCAATGATGCACCAACCTCTGACCCCTGGTCTTCATCTCCTTGAAAGCCCCATCAAACCACATGGCCCTAAGCAAGCAAGAAGACCTGGGCCACACGGACTGGTGAAACAGAGTCGAGCATGTTGGAAACAGCTCCATTACAGGCTGCAACTACCTCGCCTGCACTCATTGCACATACAGCACTCACACTGGATAGATCCACAACCACCATCAGTCCCTCTCTGGAGACAAGCCCTTCAAAGGACAATAATGACCCATCTCCACAGAGGAAAACTCATGGGGGCCCTGAATGAAAACCTCACTTTGCAGTGATCCAACTAAATGACTGAATCACTCCTGAGGTCAGAGACCTCAAGCCCAATGAGAAACACTAAGTCCAAGGCATGGCCTTAGCTATGGGTTGCAGAAGCAACATTGCTTGTGCAAAGCCCAGTGAAATCATTGACTGGAGGAAGTTGTAGTCAAAATGCGAATGTTCATCATTGATCCAGACATTGAAGTCACCCAGAATCAACCATTTGGGTGACTCCAACACCATCTCAGTGACAAAGTCTGTAACTTCCTGCAGAAATTCCCCTCCAGCCCTAAGGTATATGAGGAGGATTCTGCACCCAGCACCTGGATGCCATGCACAGTCACACATCCAAACAATGAAGTGGAATCCACTGGGTGCACTGAAAGGTTTATGCAGATCTAAGCAGATGGCCACATCCCCACCCCTGTGTTCCTCCTTGGGCAGTGCACTATGGAAAACCCAGCCAGAACAGAAGCCTCTAATACTGGCCCTGAGGCAAAACTTTCTGAGGTGAAGAAGGTTTATATGACCATGGGTATATGGACCAGCAACCAAACAATTTACCACATGACTGTTACAGCTCATTGAACAAGTTTTCAGTCAGAAAATAATAATTCCCACTCTACTGTAAGTAGTAGGAAGCAGACTGTATTATGTGTCACCACTTTTGAGAAAAACCACACTGCTGTGAATATTTTGCAGAAGCTTCAAAATCAGTTCCAGAAATTGCCTCGTATGTCTTATCTGGTATCCAGTGAACAAGGTGACGAAATTGGGCACCTACAAAATAGCAACTGAATTATGGTGTCTGTGTTCATGGCTACCAAGCAGGGGGTGACTGGACACTGGGGTGGGTGAAATACTGTGATGGGAAGTAGCTGGTATACAGGGAGAGGCAGTGGAGGAATAGTATGTGGGAGGGGGTGTGGTGGGCAGCTGCAGAGCTGGTCCACTAGTATGGTGGGGAGGGTTGTCGGCTGGGAGGTGCAGGGTACAAGGTTCCAGGTGCAGTGTCTTGCAGGGGTTTTGCCGGCAGGCAGCTTTATTTTTACATTTTTCACACCCCGGCATGCACCCCTGGAGTTAAGAATCCATAAGAAGGTGGTGAAGCCCCACAAGGGATGTATGGGGGTGCAGCCCCACGCATTGAAAAATGAGACCCGTAGGTCATGGGCACCATTTTTATCCATGCTGACTGTGCATCCGAAATTCATTTTCGGTGATGTACACTAACATAACGGCGTCACTTATTCGCTATCACCATTATGACATGGAACTGCCTTGTCTCCAGGGTTTATCGCATCAAATAATGGTGCCAACATACAGTAGTCAAGGCTGTTAGAGATGTCAACTGCCAACACATACCTTGTTTTGCACATTGTTTAAATCTTCTTATCCATAGTTTCTTAAATGGAAACAGAAATGTTGAAAACCTGTTAGGTCTTGCTAGGAAAATATGTGGGCATTTCAGCCACTCTGTGGAAGCTCAAAAATCCTGAAGGGCTGCAAATCTCAAGCAACTTACTCTTGCATACATTAAAGCAGGAAGTTCCAACCTACTGG
This sequence comes from Neoceratodus forsteri, assembly GCA_016271365.2. Taxonomy (NCBI): domain Eukaryota; kingdom Metazoa; phylum Chordata; order Ceratodontiformes; family Ceratodontidae; genus Neoceratodus; species Neoceratodus forsteri. The sequence goes on from CM057456.1 coordinate 1,234,814,950, forward strand.
AATTCAACATTTTACATGTTGTAAAGGCTTCTTGAACAGAAAAAGCTGTACATGACTACACCATACAGAATCAAATAGGTATAGTAGACATCATGTTCAGTTCCAGCAGCTGGACTCTACTGGAATCTTTGATCACCTTATTGGAGCACTTGAGGCTGCCACACATGATGTCACTGTAAACAGTGGAATTCTGAGTTTAATTCTTGCTCAAATCAGATTTCTTCACATTTTCCTTGACAACATAAAGAAAGACTTTCAGTCAAAGAGAGGACACCACTGCTGTTATGCTGCAGATGACTTCAGTCTCAGACTGTTGACTGATCAGAGAATAAATGCCATGCTTAAGAATGACACCTATGTATTGGCTATGTTTCTAGATCCCTGCTTCAAGTGGAACATTGACTAATCTTCCTACGGGAAATACATTGGGCTGGATTTTTCTAAAATCTGAGAATGCCACTAGCCCTGTGTCGAACATATGGTGCACGTAGAGCAGTGTCATTTTCTGGCAGGGACTGGGATTTTCTATCCCATGCACCAAGTGACATAAGTCAGATCACCTTTTTGTGGTCTAGCCTTGTGGCAATCCTGAAGGCTGTTTTTGAGCTTGTGCTATATATTTGGCATAGCTGCTGTAAATAGGGGTAACTGTCACAACTGTGCTCAAGATTGTATAATTGGGCATAGTTGCAGCAAAAGGTTTGGCACACCACCAAAACCTAAGTGTTGTGGTGCAGTACTTGATGCAAGCCCACCACGCTTTGAAAATATGGCCCATTGAGTATTAGACGATAGTCTGCTAACCAAATGTGACATTGCCCTACAAACACTGTTAACTGATGTACAGCAGTCAAACCCTGCTGAACCATGACAGTGCACCTCTGGTGCAGACAATAGCATCTGTCAGTTCTTTACAGTCAGCAGTGTTATCAGCGAGGGAAGGACATCTACAGCTACTTCTTGGGCATCCTATGTGCAGGGTCAGAAAGGCAAATCACTTCTGTGTTGCCTGCAACAACATGGACTGGAATCCTCTACAGAAAGTGCAGCTAGTTCATCTGCCAGACTGGTTACCATCTCACCCAGCACAATGATCCTGAGTACCTTGCAGACCATTCTGTGAGTGGTCTCAGGGAAGATACATTACTCTATTGGAAACAAAACAGAACAATAAGACCAGATCTAGCAACTCTTACAATAGTGTACTTCAGTTGTCCATCTTCATCGTGCATATATTTAGAATGCATATTTAGTGCAGCTGGAGGAATAGTCACTGACCACAGAACACTGCTAAGTTCTGCAAATGTTGAGCGGCTTAAATTTCTCAAAATGAATGCTGACAATTTCCCAGTTGTCACAAACACAGATTTATGAGAGTCTGGCCCTGAACATGAACAACAACCTGCAAACAGTGACACTGAATATGATGACTAGGTTGTTTATGAAATAAATGGAATCATAAACCACTGCCACTATACCAGCCACATGTGCCACTCAGTACTACTCTTAGTTTTCTTTTGTCAATCATCAGCTTATATTATTTAAGTTTGAATGATGCTCACCATAGGTATTATTTTTAAAACAGCACCAGGCTCAGCCACAGCAGCTGCACCTCTTGTACCTACCTCAACAGTACCTGCTATGAGCATTATTTTTTTAATACAGTAGCAGGCTCAATTACAGCAGCTGTGCATCTTGTACATACTTCCTTAATTCCTACCATTGGCATCATTTTGGAAACAGCAGCGGGATCACTAGGAGAGCCTGTGCCTCTTGTACCTACCTCTACAGTTCCTCCATGGGTATAATTTTGGACACAGCAGCAGGCTTGCTAAGAGCAGATGCACCTCTAATACCTGCCTCAGCAATGTCCTCCATGGGTATAATTTTTGGAAATAGCAGCAGGCTCGTTAAAAGCAACTGTGCCTCTCATACCTACCTCAGAAATGCCCACCATGACTATAATTTTTAAAACAGCAGCAGGCTCACTCATAATAGCTGCACCTCTAGTACCTGCCTCAGCAATTCCTGCCATGGGTATAATTTTGAAACAGTAGCAGGCTCACTAAGAGAACCTGTGCCTCTTATACCTGCCTCAGCAATACCCCCATAGGTATAATGGCCTTGGAGTACCTACCAGACAGTGTAATAGTCTCAAACAAACAGTCTTTCCATAATTTTCTGTTATGGTCGGGTCAGGTAATTGTGTAGTAGAATGGGTTGTATAGTGCCTACTCAACCTGTCCTGACTACTAGGTTTTCATTTGGGGTTTAATGGGTACTTTTGAGACACCCACAGGTATTGTTGGTGGTTGCGTATTTTAGTACCTGCCCATCCTAGTTTGCAGAGGGGAATTAAAGAAGGTATAAACTCCGATATACAACTAGAGTATCTGTGATATGTCAGTGCAATATATGGAACTTGTGTTTGTGCTGTAATTTTTTTTATGAAGACATTTTTTGTTTATTATTGTAAACTTTCAAGAGTCCATGTAACCTGCGTTTAGTTTGTACACAGGACTGCCTCATTAATAGGCTATGCCTTATGACACTTTTCAGTATACAAAAAAAGTTTAACTACTATAAGGCCTTATTACATGACATCAGAGAGAAATGAAAATAAAAGAAGGCATAATCAAACTAAGACAGGAGATGAATAGGTGGAGGATGGTATGGGTAAGGTACTAATACTGAACAACTATGTATGTTTTATATGTTTATATTCAAAAGAAGAAGGAAAATCCACTATCAGAGAGTAGAATATTCTCCCATATCTGAGGGTCAGCAGAAATGAACATGGAATTGATAGCTGCAGAAATGATGCTCAGGGTTCTCAGGACCCTGATGGTTAACAAGTCTCCAGTGCTAGATAGACTACATCCCAGGGTGGTAATGGAGATGTGCAAGTGCAGACAGCACCTCTGCCTCTCTTCAACTGCTCCCTGGAGTCAGGAGAGTGCCTGCAGACTGGAGGGTGGTGGACATTATGACCCTGAAAAACAGAAGAAGAAGAAGGGATGAGCCAGGAAATATAGACCAGTTAATCTGGCCTCAACAGTGGGCATACTTCTAGAATTCATGCATCAGAACTGGTGGAAGTAAAGGATAGAAATAGGATTATATTACTAAATAGGCAGGGAAGAAAAAGGGTGACAGGACACCAGTTAGGGTCTGTGAAGACAGATTATGCAGGCAACATCTGGGCAGACTAGGTGGGCCAAGCAGTTCTTTCTGCTGACAAATTATGTGTTTCAATGCAATCTAACATTAAGGAGAGGCAAGTAGCATTTCTGGTGGCAAATAGGCTACAGAACAGAAGGCAACATGGATTTGTGGCAGGTAGATGGATATACTATGCAATGCGAAATGCATCACCCAGCTCACTCTCCCAGCTCGGGAACCCAAAACATGGTTGCCTGACATCAGGTTTTACCCCAGGGAATGTTTCAGGGCTTCACCCCCACACCCGCCATGTGGGGTGCTCCACTTCCCACCCCCCATGCTTTAGGATTCCTACTCTGCTGCAGGTAATATCCTGATATCAGGCAACCGTATTTGGCATTGGGGTGATGCATTCACGCATCACAAATGGGTACCAGGTAGATCCTGTCAGACAAATCAGAATTAGTGGAAGAAGGAAGCTTTTCACAAATATAAGACAAACAAAGGGACAGCAACTGGGACAACTGCACTCAGAAAAGCAAAGAAGCTAAAGGGTGGTGAGACTGGCAAAGCAGCAACTGAGCTTCAGATCATGGTGGAGGTCAAACTGGGAGACAAACACTTTTTGATACATTCAGGAGAAGAGAAAAAAGAGGGGGTAGTCAGCTCTTTTATGGCAATAGGATCATTGAGGATGATGAACAGAAGGCATCTGGTATGAACAAATTCTTCTGCTCAGTATTCACCAAGGAGCATGACCAGCCCATTCTGGATAGTGGTGTAAAGGTTGAGGATGGGGATCCCAAGAATGGTGACACCAACATTCACCACAGACATGGTCAGGGAAGCACTGGAGCATCTTAAAGTGGACAAAGCACCTGGACTGGATGGACTGCACCCAAGGAATTGGCAGACCCCTGGAACATTTGTTCAACTACTTTCTGACACAAGAACCATGCCTAGGGACTGTAGAAGAGCAGATGTGGTACCTCTCCACGGGGGTAGGGATGAGACTGGCAAATACAGGCCGGTGAGTCTCATGTCTATAGTTGGGAAATTAATGGAAACATTAATTAAACAGTACCTAGTAGCATACCTGGAAAAGAATGAACTTTAGGATGGGAGACAACATGGGTTTATAGCAGGGAGGTCATGCCAGACAAAACTCATTATGTGCTTTGACTGGGTGATTAGGGAATTAGATAACAGTCACCCAGTGGATCTCCTATCTTCAATTTTAGTAAGGTTTTGATTTGGTGCGCATAAGTGCCTATTAAAGTTGAAGGACCTACTGTAGGCACTGCTAGGAGCATAGTCAGGTGGGTGGGAAACTGGCGAAGGACAGGCAGCAGAGAGTGGTCATCAACAGGGTGAGGTCAGGTGAGAGGGAGGTAGCTATCAGGGTGCCACAAGGATAGCTCTTGGGACCAGTCTTTTTAATATGTTAATTAGTGACATTGGAGAGGCAGTCAGGGCAAAATAGACCTCTTTGCAGATAACACTAAGTTAGGTGGTAGGGTTGACAGCACTGAGGCAGAGGACCTGCAGAAAGACCTGAAAATATTGGAGAGATGATCCAAGCTTTGGCAGATACAGTTCAATGCAAAAAATGCAAGTGTTGCATCTGGGAAGGGGAACCCCAGAGCAGATTACTAACTCATTGAGGTCCAAATCAGCAGCTCACATGAGGAAAGGGATCTCGGGGTCATCATATGACACCCTTACAGCCAAACCAGTGCAACAAAGCTTACCACAAAGCAAATAAAAACTGGGGTGTAAAGGAGAGGTTTTGACAGTAAACACAGGAAGTGATCCTCCCACTATACAGGACCCTGGTGAGACCCCATCTGGAATACTGTGCCCAGCTCTGGAGTCCTCACCCTAGGAAGGACAGGAAAGGTTGAAGACTGTGCAGACAAGGGTGATCAAGATGTTTCAGGTCCACCAGGAGCTCTCTTAGGAGAAGCAACTAAAGATATTGAACATGTATGCTCTTGAGACTGGATTGGGGAGGGTGATATGAATTAGGCGGGAGCATTAACAAAATGACCTATTCAAAAATTGTTAACAGAATGGTAGGCACAACCACCAGGAACATTAATGGAAGCTACAGGGTGGGAGCTTCAAATGGGATCTGAGAAGTATTACTTCACAGAAAGAGTTATTGAACAGTGGAATAGACTGCCCGCTGAGGTTGTGGGCACTAAAACCATGGTGGCTTTCAAGAGAGGGTGGGACAGAGTAAGAGTTCAACAAGGTACAGAGTATAGTGGGGGTTAGGTCTTGGGACCCATAGAAGGCCTCAGTAATCTTTGGCAGTCTAGATGGACCTATGGTCTCCTGCCATCATCTTCTACGTTTCTATGTTTCTATGTTTTCCGTTTGCCTGGAAACCTCATAACACAATGAATAGTTTAAAATATTTAATAGAAGGAATGCAATGGGTTTGCTAACCAGTTTCAAAATAAAATAGCCTATACTATCCAGAACCAAACTAGATCTGGGATCAGTCTTCTGAATCGTTCACTACTCTCATTTGGTGAGAGAAATCAAAAATAAAATTTCAGTTGTAACAGATTACTCTGCTAAGTAGAGGAGATTCATTAAGAGCTTTAGAGTTAGCAGTAAGGTCATTGGGCTGAAGACCATTAAGCTTGTATCTATGGAGGCACCGAAATATGAGTTAAATAGGTTGGCAACATCTCATGGGTCATTAATCAATCTTCCTGCCTCGTTGAGTGTTATTTGTTCATCCTTTTTACCCTTGCCCACTAATTCATTTAATGTTTTCCAAGTGAATTTAGAATTTCCCCTATCACTAAATTGTTTATTTCTAAAAACAAAAAATTATTTTGGCTGCTTGAACTGCTGCTTTACATTTATTTCTCAGTGATTTGTAATTTTGTAAGTGGCTCATTTATTTAAATTTTCTGTACTTTGCCCAAGTCCTATCCCTTTTCCACATTAAATGTAAGAGATTTGCTGTAAACCACTCTTTTTTGTGCCTAAAACTCTAATCTTTTTATTGGTATAATTGTATCCCACAGATACTGAGGAAGGTCTTACTGAAGAACTCAGGGCATCATCAATATTCTTAATGGGGCCTATTCATGAATGTGAGGGTGGTATGCATGAATTGCATGTATCCCCGTGCAGCTCCACACCACAGGACAGCTGCACAGGGACTGCATTCATGAACAGCAGTTCCTGCCCTGGTCCATTACATAGCCCTGCCACCCTGGTGCATAGGTTCATGGGGTGGGCTGGTGCAGGAGCTGTGCACCAGGCTATGCAGCCAATCTGCTGCCTGGACTGGATCTGTAGTGGATCCCTTGCACCTGTTGGGTGCCAGGTTGCCAATGGGCACATAGGTGGACTCAGCTATGAGGTGTGGGGACCCAGTTGACAGTCCCCACCCTCCCAAATTTGCCCAATAACAGGGGTGGCCACAGTTAGGGATCCATTGATCCCCACCGCAATTGGCGGCATCTGGGGGAGCACATAACAGTTATGGCTGTCTTCAGGCATATCCATTGCTCCCTCATGCAAGGCACCTGCACCATCATGAATGGTGCAGAGTGCGGACATGCCTGCACCTGTCCCCAGGCCACTCCTATGCAGAGCTGCATGTTCGAGCTGGTGTGCCAGGCACATAGTGGTGGTAGTGGGTATGTGAATGATGTGCAGGGGTGTAGTATGTGTGGCTAGGTGCGGGTGGGCAATGCTCCAGGTTTACATGGCAAGTATCCCATCCACACCTTTTGTGAATAGGGCCCAATATTATCTGTAAATTACCAGTCTGTGGCAGTAATAGCCTTGGAAAGTTAATCAAGATTTAGTTTTCTCCAACTGCTGAATGGCGATAATCTTAGGTTCCTTTTTAAGCCCTTTGCTGACCATTCACAGTATGTAGGCAAATGATCACTAAGGGAATCAGTAGGACTCAGATGCTCAAACATGAGAGGGATTAGTAACGACTACTCAATCAAGAACAGACTCATAACCAGTTTTATAGTTTGTTTGGGTTGTGTCTGCTGTAAGCTGATGCATACCAGGCCAGCAATGATCTCCCTAGCCTCATCTGCTTGGTCTGACCTCCAATTTAAATTAAAATCTCTTAGTAAAATCCATTCATGATTACATGGGACTATGTTTCTTAAATCAAAGACTTGTGATATTCACGGCAGCTCTGTGCACCTGTAAGCAGGTAAACCTCACTTGAGTGATGATTTTATTATCACCAAGTACAAGATTCATGGTAGTGATTCTAGTGTGGGAGTATGACTGAAAACCAAGCTCCAAAACTGTGAGCTTCTTTGAAACATAAAATAAACACCACCACCCCTCTTGTCCCTCTGTCCCTCCTAACAGTAGCATATCCCTCCATATTGATTGCACTAGAGGATTTTGTTTTGTAAGCAGGTTTCTGTTAATGCAACAATGGCAAATTTATTATTCATTACTCACAGCTCAAAATTGGGTTCTTTGGCAATTAAACTTTGTATGTTCAAATGAACGATTTTAATATTGTGTACACAAACTGAATAATATCCTGATGGACTGAAAAATATCAATAGCCTCCATGAATCGCCATGGCAAGTCCTGGGTTAGGTTGGAGAGAGCAGATAACAGTAATAGAAGCAGAAGGGATTGTCTGTGCCTACACATGAAATATTCTGGGTTTTTGCAATCAAATGGGGTTATACAAATCATTTTTGACTTATCACAGCCCCCAAAAGGAGTAGCAACTTTGTTGTAAATGAAGAAAATGTGTTAACCCTTCCAGCAGAAGGATAGCTTCTTTTCCTCTACATAAATGACACTCTGAAACTTTACACAAAAAATAAGGGGTGGGGTGGATGAATTTAGAGTAATAGTGGAAGCAATCCTACTGCCGTCATTAATGTTACCTTCATGTAAGAATTCTGTAGAAACTGACAATATGGCCCCTTCCTATGACCCCAAAAGAATAAATAGCCAAAACATTTTAAAAACAAGTTGAAACTTAAAATTGATACTACCAGGGAAATGTAGAGGTAGGTAAGGTCATGGTCCTGTTCTGAGCAGAGTTTAAACCATGGTGCTGAGCACCACTTGAGTGATTCTCCTTTTAATGCCCTGTAGTCTCACCTAGTGGTGGGCAAAGTAGGCTCAATCGCTTTGTGAAGTGATTTGTGGAGCAAAGGCAGATTCGCGGAGTGCTACACAAGCCTGTGAAGAGTGCCGTGTTATAATGAGTACGCCAAGTCCATTGGAAAACAATGACTTACGTTACTCCACCTTCCCAGACCACTACTCCACCAAATTTTAAGGTAAAGTGCATTGAGAACAATGCACTTCACCTCACTCGCCTTGTTTTTAAGCTCGAAGGTGAATTTTGCAGTGATTCATGGGATTTCAGGTCACATGGGCTCTATATTGATCTGCACAAGCTCAGTTCAGGGTAGAGTGTGTGTAGGAAGGAGTAGGAGACAGTGTGCTCTGAGAGCTGTCTGTGATTGAAACCTTCTAAAAGCTGTTAAAAAGCATTTTTGCATTTTGGGGGCCTCAAACTTTAGTTCATTGATTGTAGGAAACCCTCCTGTGCTCATATCATTGAGCATTTTGTTTTTGTGTGGATTTTGAATGTTAATGTACAACATTGAGTGTGTGTAGTGAAAGACAGTGAAAGTGTGATTTGGAGGATGGGTGTATCTGTGGTGTAGGTAGATTTAAGTTGGAGAAATAGTGATTTCTTGGTTATATTTTTGTTATATAACTGTCTGTTTTAATGTACACACAGTAATATGGTCAGTAATTGTTGATATTTTCTTGCTGATTGGGTGTTGTGTGGATCTGGTGCAGCAGTTCATAATTTCAGGTTGTTTACATTGACAGTGGCATATTACTGAACTTTTCAATTTGCTACGCATTAGTCATTCACCATTGTAGACAAACTGTTCTGTGTGTGTGTGTGTGTGTGTGTGTGTGTGTGTGTGTGTGTGTGTGAGTGTGGATGCGGTGTTGTGACATCAAATAATACACACCTTTATAGTGCCACAGACTAGTGTAATTGCAGGTGCAGCAGTGTGAACCTGCTATCCACTGCAGCTGCTTGATTTTGTACTGCCATCGTGGTATCTGTTCTTTGTTTTGCTGCTTGTACTGCCATAAAAATCTGCAGTCAGTGCTCCCCCCACACCGGCAAAAGGATTTTTATCTGATTGGATTGCTTTTGTGACCTCATCAACACCACTGGTTACGAAGTTGTTTTCATTCTTGACAGACTAGTCTCTTATCTGTTGCTGAAGCTACAGTTGTTTTTTGGCTTCACATCCAGCATCCCCCAGTCAGGAGTGAACATATCAAAATCTAAATTTGGTTATAATATTGTGGTTGATCCCCAAAATGCCCAAAGAGATATGCAAGCAAAGCTGATTCTCGCCATGGCAATGCTGGCAGAAAGATAGTCTGTGGGCATGGTAGTATGCAGGCATGATGTGCATTGCTGATGTGAGGAAAGGTATTTCTCCTGCAATGTTTTTACAGCCCAGTCAGTAGCTTCACTCATAGTTGGAGGAGATGATGTTTTCCCAGCCGGTGGTATTAGTGTTACTGGTGTTAGAGGTGGTGGTAGTATTAGTATTGATGCATCAAGTTTGAATTCGACCAGTGTACCGTATCCAAAAATATTGAGTGCAGCAGTGCAAGTGAGTGGCAGCGTAGATGATGTCATACTTCCTAGTAACATCCCAGTAACTGAACCTGAGGATTCTGATAATCATGTTAACGATAGCATACAATGTGATATTCCATCCACCGTGGCAGTTAATGTCATGCATTTTCCATGCAGTGATTCACAGTGTGGTGAAAAAATATCAGGTGATGGTGGTGTAGATGCTGATGATGAATGTGATGATGACGATGATGTTGCTGTTGTTGCAACATGCAGTCCACATGCTAGCATCCAAGCAGAAGATGTGGATGTGTGTGACGTTGATGAATATGCTAATGATGTAATTGACCCCTGTTGAGAACCGGAGAAAAGAAATTCAAAGTGGCTGTGTCTGAGTCTGTTTGCAGAATCCCCACATAAAAACTTGTGATTTACGGTTTTGGTTGATGTTGATGACCTAGTAATAAATATGATAGATGGTCGTGGTGGTCAGCTGCAGCCCAGGTGTGCAGTGCCCAAAACATCCGTGCCCCCCCACTTCAGTGCTTAAAATAATGGACTTAAATAAGCCACATCATGGACATGTTAAAGCAGAGCATCACAATCCCTTGTTTGGGATTTTTTGTTCAAGATGCAAATGATGAGTCAGTTGCAATCTGCCAGGTTGCCATGTGCGTGTGAGTCAAGGTAAAGGGCAGCCATCTGGGCACAGGAGAACAGCATACGCATCTTAAGAATAGGCACTTGGCACTGTGGACCCAGCACAAGCGGCGCTAATTCCACAGTGGGGCATTCACCCTCGTCACGGCAACCATAGCGAGCATGTTATCCTTCCATGACTGTTAAGTCCAGTAGTAAATTAAATGTGTGCAGTACTGAGGTAATAAGAGCAGAGGATTACTACAGGCATGATGAGGTGGAGGACCATAATGACTTTGAATGTTGTCCAGTGCTGGTGAGGTAGTAGTTTTGGTGGCGGTGGTGGTGAGTTCAGTATGTCTAGTGCCGTGGTACACCAACCCGGTTAGCAAATCTGGCAAAATAACTGCATTTCTGGGTTTGTCATCATCACCTGTGCAACCGTCTTCATCAAATGTCCACACTCCATCTCCTGCCAATGCCATTCATCACAGTGCACAACCATATGTGATCACACCCAGTGTAAAATGTTTAAGTCAGCCACGTTACAGAGTGTTTTTGCGCATAAGCTGAAGTGCCCCCAATCATACAGTGTTACGTGAACTTAATGCTGCTGTAGCGGAAATACTGGCAATTGATCTTTTGTCCTTCTCCTTTGTGGATAATTCTGGGTTCCAGCGGTTTTCTGCGTGTGCCTGTCCAAAATGGAATGTCCCATCCAGGACATACTTTTCTACTCTTGCTATCCCGAGTTGTTCTGCACTGTGTCCGACTCAGTAAGACATGACCTTCAACATTCCTCCTCTCCATTCATCCATTTAAGTGTGGATATGTGGACAAGTGGCAAAACAACGCAGGGATTTCATATCTGTGTATAAGTGCACACTGTTGCAGGTGCCGGGGTTGTTTGTGATGTTGGTAGTGTGAATAATCAGTGCAGTAAGGTTGATTGTCTCGGTAGCAATCTTCCAGGAATTGACACCATACAACGATAGCTTGCTGCAATGTGACCTGCTCACACACTGGTGAGAACATGTTGGACGTGGTACTGACTGAAATTGACAAATGGCTAAACCCTCTGTCCCTGAGAGCTGGGTTCATAGCAAGTGACAATGGGTCAAATGTGGTGAAATGCATCACGAATGGTGCTTTTTTCATGTTCCATGCATGGCCCACTGTTTAAATCTTGTGGTGCAGGAGTTTCTGCAGCACCCTGATGTAAAGGAAATGCTGACCTTTGCATGATGTAGCTGCTGTCACTTTTCAAGATCTGGAAAGGCCCGTAATCAACTGTGGCAGCTGCAGATACAAAACAGCACCGCTTGAAGCTGGAAGTTGTCACCTGCTGAAACTCCACTTTATGCATGGCAGAGAGGTTGTATGAACAATACAAAGCCATCTCAGAATATCTTGTGATGCACACTAGCCGTGACAGTTCCAGGGCCTCCATGTCTATGACTTGACTGAACAGTGGCACCTCATGGACTCTGTAATAACAATTTTGCAGCCTTTGACATGCCACACAGGCAGTGAGTGGCGAGTCTGTCTCCGTTAGCCAATCAATTCCACTGCTGCACGTGCTGAGGCAGACATTGGTTAATGTACAGCATGGTCTTGATGTTGCCAGAGACAGTGCTAGCAGTATGTTGCTGCAACACATGCTGACAGTATTCGACCAGAATTGTCACATTGCAAGCATTCAGCATAGTGACAACTTTGCCATAGCAACAATGCTGGACCCACGACACAAGCGTGGAATTGCATCAGTACTGGAGGAGGACAGGAACAGGTAAAAATATCAGTGGTCAACTAGTGCTTGGTTCATGGGGCACAGAAGTCATGTGCCAAGGTCAGCAAACCTCAGCAGCATAATCCAGCTGAAGGTGTACCTGTAGGACTATCAAGCATATCCTGTAAGGGGAAGGAGACAGCAGTTCAAGGTGGTCTGTCATCCAAAGTGGCTGACGTCAACCCACTTTGGGAGGCTTTGTCCCAAGTGGGTATTTGTGAAATAAATGATTCAGGAGAACAGGATGATGCATCAACAACTGGACTTAGTGCAGCTCAGAGAATGGTTGAGTCATATTTGTCTGAAAACAGGTATCTGACAATAACTGAAGATCCTCTTTGTACTGGGTGGAAAAGTCAGTGAATGGCCAGAGCTGACTGCAGTGGCACTGAAGTACCTCCTTATGCCCACCCTCCAGTGTAAGTGTTGAGAACGTATTCAGCTCAGCAGGTGCAATACATAGAAACACAGAAACATAGATTTGGACAGCAGATAAGGACCACTTGGCCAACCCAGTCTGCCCATTTCCCTTCCTATTGGATAAGCTGCAGATTCTAGTTAACCAACAGCCTACTTCCTGCAACCCCCACTACAATTGCCTTATGTCTGTCCCACGCATGTTTGAATTCCCCACTGTTTTAGACCCAACAACCTCCCCAGGAAGGTGGTTCCATGCATCCACCACTCTCTTCATGAAAAAAATTTCCTCGCATCACCCCTGAGCGTCCCTCTCTATCTTTATATTGTGCCCCTTGTTCTTATACATCTCTTTTTCTGAAAGATGCTATCCTCCTGGACTTTGTTGATTCCTTGAGGTACTTAAAAGTTTCTATCATGTCCCTCTGTCCCTCCTTTCATCAAGGGTATACATATTAAGCTCTCTCAGTCTCTCTTCATATGGTTTCTGCTGCAGACCCTGCACCATTTTAGTTGCCCTCCTCTGGACTGCTTCCATACTGTCTATGCCCTTGCATAGATGGGTCTCAAAACTGCACACAGTATTCCAGATGGGGTCTCACCAGCTGTCTGTACAGAGGATAATCACTTCCTTTTTTCTACTTGTGATGCCCTGTCTGTGCATCCCAGTATCCCCTAGCTCTCCTTATTGACTTCTCACATTGCTTACCCACCTTTAGGTCATCTGATATGACTACCCCCAAGTCCCTTTCCATTTTGTTGTTGTTAGTACCTCCCATGCTATTGTGTACTCTTCTCCTGGGTTTTGTTTCCCAGGTGCATTACTTGCACTTCTTTGCATTGAATCTAAGTTGCCATATGTCTGACCATTCCTCCAACCTTGCAAGTCCTTCTCATCCTTTCTACCTTGCCTTGTGTATCAACTCTGTTACAGATCTTTGTGTCATCTGCAAAGAGGCATACCTTTCCCTCTAGACCCTCTGCAATGTCACCTATAAAGATGTTAAAGGGACTGGACCCAGTACTGAGCCTTGAGGTACTCCACTAGTACCCCCCTTTCTTGAATGTGTTCCATTCACTATTACCTTCTGTGTCCTGTTGTGCAACCAGTTTGCTACCAGGCTACCACCCTGGAACCCACTCCCAGGCTGGCTAACTTGATTATTAGTCTTTTGTGCGGGACTGTGTCAAATGCCTTGCTAAAGTTTAGGTAGGCCATATCCACAGCCCCTCCCTGGTCTATTACTTTGGTCACCCAGTCAAAGAAATCAATTAGATTCATCTGACATGACCTTCCTGCTGCAAATCCATGCTGCTTTGGGTCCTGTGCCCCTGGCCTCTAGGTACTCAACAATTCGTTCTTTCAGAAGTGATTCCATCATTTTCCCTACCACTGAGATCAAACTTACAGGTCTGTAGTTTCCTGCTTCTGCCTTGCTCCCACTTTTGTGAAAGGGAATCACATCTGCCCTCTTCCAGTCATCAGGTACCACCCCATCCTCCCATGATTTGTTAAAAAGTGTGGTCAGTGGTGTCACTAGGTCCTCCTCAGTTCTTTTAGGATTCTGGGTGAATCCATCAGACCCATTGCTTTGTCCACCTTGAGTTTTATGAGTTCTTTCAGGACTCTTTCTTCTGTAAATGGACTGGTGTCAACCCCCTACCCAGAGTGCTTCTATTGTCTGGTTTAGGTAACTCCTCCTCATCTTCTTTTGTGAATACTGAGCAAAATATTCATTCAGTATCTCTGCCTTTTCACTGTCTCCCTCTGCCCACCTCCTCTCCTTTATTAATCTTCACTATTCCTCCCTTAACCTTTCTATGCTCCTTAATGTACCTGTAGAAGGTTTTATCCCCTTCTTAACAGAGTTGGCTATTTTTCCTCGGTTTGGGCCTTTGCTATTCTGACTGCCTTCCCACTTCTTTCTGCTTTAATTGATACAGTTCCCTGTTGTGCTCCTTCTGTGATTCCTTATACTTTTGAATGCAGTCTTTTTCTCCTTAACCTTCCCTGCCACCTCTTTTGAGAACCTCAGCAGCATAATCCAGCTGAAGGTGTACCTGTAGGACTATCAAGCATATCCTGCAAGGGAAGAGACAACAGTTCAAGGTGGTCTGTCATCCAAAGTGGCTGGCGTCAACCCACTTTGGATGGTGGTCCAGAGGTCAGACAGACTCGTGCTCAGTGGTGGCAGTGGCTAACATCCAGTCCGGTGGTGGTGGCTGGGCCACTGAGCATGAGTCTGTCTGACCCCCGGACCACCACCACCAGGACTGATGTTAGCCACTGCCATCACTGAGCATGAGTCTGTCTGACCTTGGACCACCACCACCACCACCAGGACTGATAGTCAGGGATCATCAGACAAACCTGTCTCCTGCAAATGTTGTTTGCTAACATTCATTAAAATGAATGAGAGGCACATACCAGCACAGACTGCAACCTCGGTATTCATACCCGGCCTACTCATGGTGGTTTTGGTGATGTGAAATGGACCATCCTGGTGGCACTGGCAGTGGCTGCCTGAACTGGCCCACCACTGACGTGAGATGACTACACGATGGAGAAAGAATTTTCCCAGTGGTGAGACTTCAGGCATAGATGACTGTGAGGGAAGCTTTCTTTATGAGGATGATGATGTGGTTAATGTTGGCAGGTTTTAACTGAAGTTGTTAAAAGGCAGTGTGCCACCCGGACCACCACCACCACCACCACGGGACTGATGTTAGCCACTGCCACCACTGAGCATGAGTCTGTCTGACCCCCGGGCCACTACCACCGGGACTGATGTTAGCCACTGCCACCACTAAGCACGAGTCTGTCTGACCCCTGACCACCACCACCGACTGATGTTAGCCACTGCCACCACTGAGCATGAGTCTGTCCACCCCCGGACCACCACCACCAGGACTGATGTTAGCCACTGCTGCCACTGAGCATGAGTCTGTCTGACCTCCAGACCACCACCACTGGGACTGATGTTAGCCACTGCCACCACTGAGCATGAGTCTGTCTGACCCCTGGACCACCACCACCACCAGGACTGATGTTAGCCACTGCCACCAATGAGCATGAGTCTATCCATACCACGCATCCATCAGCCACAGACACAAAGCTTCTTAATATTTGAACCATAAAGTGAGTATGTGTACTCATGTTTGTTATCTGTTCACTTCTTTACCAAATTTTTCAAAATTGGGTTTTGGAGCCTACCCATGAACTGTGACACTGTCATTCGTTACTCAGCCCGAAAGGTGGTTCCGCAGTGACCGTGAAATCACCTTTTAGGACAGAATAACCAAATGACAGTGACTGAGTTCATGAGGTGGGGTCCTAATAACCCCATATTGAAATTGCAGAAAAATTCCCAAAATGGCCGAGATATGAACCAAAGTTGAAAAAAACATTTATGTCATTATACAGCTTACCAGCATTTCTTCAGTTCATGGTCAACTTTGAATAGTGCAGACATGTTCGGGTCCACTGAAGATCATCATGCCAGGCTCCATAGGGAAGTATGGGGTGAGGGGTGTGGCGGGTGGGTGCGCATGAAGGTGGGCGGATTGGGGCAGGGGTAAGACAGTCAACGAGGACCGTTTTTCTTACAGGCTTTTTTTCCTTTCAGTAAGGCGATGCGGGACTTTTGCCACGTTGGGTGGGCTCGGCGTGGCATCTGAACTTTTGGGGCCAGTGGAGCCTATGGGGGACTGGGCACCCTGTTGGCCATACAGACAGATTGCTGCCACGCTGGAGTTGGCCTCAGCGTGGCAGTTGGAAGGTTGTTTTGGGGGTCAGTGGAGCTGATGGGGATTGGGCACCCCATTGGCCATACAGATGATGGACTGTTGCCCGCTGGGGTGGGCTCCAGTGTGGCACCTGGAGGTCTATTTGGGGGGCAGTGGAGCTGATGGGGATTGAGCACCCCCATCGTACCATGCGGTGTCTTGAGTGGGGAGTGCATGAGCATGCTGGGGTGGGCTCCCAGCATTCTAGTAGGTGTTCTGGTAAGAAGGAGGAAGAACTGTCTATTACATTCAGTTCAGATGCAATGTGACATGCAGGCTATTTGCTTCTGCCAAGACGGCAGTATGTAAATTGCCTACACGTTACCACCGCTGATTGCAGCAATTATTCACTTTCAGCTGTACACCACTGCATCTGAACTGCTGGCATAGACAGCTCAGACATGTATTGGTGTGAGAGACAGCGCCTGCAAATGGAGCAGGACATTGAAGCTGAGTGGCACATTCCTAAAAAGTCGTATGGTGGCACTATGTTTCTTGCACATGCGTGCAAACAAACATGAAAAACATTGGTAGAGTCCACTCTTCTCTTGATGGGTCTGACACTATAGCTTTGGCCAGTACCTTGGTTTCTACAAGGCTGAATTACTGATACTCATCCCTGGCTGGAATGCAAGAATTGTTTACTATTAAACTTCAGATCATTCCACATGTAGTTGCTATCTTTTATCATTTCAACCAAAAAGATTGTTCATCTAGTAATGACTGATTTAAATGGCGCTATAGGTAACAAAGATTTGGTTTTAACCTGTTAGTGTTACTCTAAAGACCACCTTTCTCAAGATATTTTAATTTTAAAACATGAAACAGGGAGCTCCCTTACCTCATAGGGAGTGCCTCCAGACTGTTTTCAAAGTTTTCTGTACAGCCCCAAGTAAGGGAAGGTCGTAATTTGTCACCAGTGGACTGGCCACACATCCCTTTCCACTCCTGACTCTCCAATCTGCCACTGCACTCTGACATTTTGTGACAACTCTATAGGTTGGGCACAGGGGTGCACTTTATTCACTTGAATGGAGTGCCTTTTCAAAAATGTGATTTCTTGATTTTATATTGGGTTTGGTATGTATTGATGCCAGGGTTCAACTAACAAGAGCCTTTAAGGGGATGAAGTGCACCCTCACGCTTGACCTATAAAGAAGTCACAAAATGTGGGAGTGCGAAAGTGGATCAGAGAGTCAAGAAGTGGAAAGGGATGATGCTGCAATCCCATCGAGGGCAAATTATGACCGCTTCCCTTTCTCAGGAGACTATAGAAAAACTTTAAAAACAGCCTGGAGGAGCTCCCAATGAGGTAAGGGTGCTCCTTGTTTCATGTTTCTAAATTAAGAAAGGTGCTCTTTGAATGTTTGCAGTGACACTCAAATTGTACATAAGATCAAAGATACCCTCCCACCACGGTAAGGCAAAATATTTTTCCTTTACGGTAGAGATACAGAATTATATTACTGATCTTACACACCACTTCTGTAAGTCTTCAATAAAATTAAAGGATATATTGTTGTCTTTTTGCCATCTGAGAGTGAAAGCAAGGCTACCTGTCCTGTTACTGGTTCCATGCTTTATCGCACCACAGTCCCAGGGTAGCTTTTTCTTGCTGTTTATTTTAAATTTTGATATCCTGTATGGTAAGCTCCAAAATATGTGATCAACCTTTGATTTATTAGAACCCAATGTATCCATTACACTCCAGTTTCAGTCTAGTCTCTTTGGCATGTGCTCCTCTTGACTCAGATAGTTTAATGCTTGGGCAGCTTGAACAGTATCAACATTTGAATTTCACCCATCTCAGAACCTGGAGCAGCATGAGCTGCCAACATGTTTCACACTATTGTACTTTATTTACATGCCTCAACTGATACAATATTCATAATTACAGAGTGGCTCTGACTCTGGTTTCATTTCCTACATGACAGTTTGAGATGCAAATATACCTCTGCCCAAGCCTGAATCACTAGTACATATTTTAAATATCTTTTGTTTGCCTGTAACTCCTCTAAATGTGCAGATTGACCCATTTTAAATAAAAACAAGAACCATAGTTGTTAATGTGTGCTTGTGCCTAGAACTGACTAATTTCATGCTGATGTATTTGTTAAATTTTACTTGCATTTTCTTGTGTTTTCTTCTATTCTGAATTGTGTGACAGGCCTTTTTGCAGGATGCAATACAAAATAGTAATTCTTTCCTTCATTATCAGTATCATTAGTACACTCTATACTAACACTGTGATGTTATACCACAGCTTTGATGAAACACAGAAGCAATTAATATATCTGTTAGGCTCTAACAGCTCTTATTATGCATGACAGCATACAAAGAAGCTCTCCTGCTGAAACTTAAATAAATGAATTCAGAAAACTAGAACCATCACTTTCAATATGGGTAATAATTCTTAATTGTTTAAAATGTGATATAAATAAATGTCTTACGATTTAAAAATTATATGCAGTAGTGGCAGATATTAAAATACTGTACCAAATATTTGTTTCACTCTTTAGAATGAATCTAATAACTCTCTTCTAGCTACATAATGCTTAACTGATAAGGTTTATTATTAACTCGTGACCACATAAATGATATTCTGTTTTTCATGATTATATAGTCTTTTTTATTACATTGCTTATCTGTGAGTACACAAGATGTAGGTAAGGTAGGTAGTTAGGTATGGTAGATAGTGCATTAGGAAGGTATGGTGGGTATGTACATATGTATAGTAGGCAGGGAGAAAAGGTAAGAAGGTAGGTAGGTAGGTAGGTATGAAAAGTTTGGTAGGTAAGGTACAGTAGGTAGGTTCAGTAGTTAGGTGGATATGATAGGTAGGCAGGCAGATGGCTGGATTCAGGAGGTAGGTATAGTAAGTAGGTTTATTGAGATAGGTACAGAAAGTAGGTGACCTGGTATGTAGGTTTTGGAAGTATTTAGATGGTAGGTAGGCAGGTCAGGGTAAGTAGATCAGTAGGGATTAGCAGTATACTGGTAGGTATGATAGGTAGGTTCAGTAAGTTCTACAGGTAGGGACAGAAGGTAGGTTCAGTAAGTAGGTATGCTGGTATGATTTAGATAGATAGGTATGCAGGCAGGTAGGTAGGTTGTTATAGTATGTAAGGCAAGGCAATTTTGTTTCTGTGGCACCCAATCTCTGAGGATCTGGGCACCTTACATAAAACAGATAGGAAAACAGATAAAACCTGTAATATACAAGCAATGGCCCTATGCATTAATGGGGCATAGGTATAGCATGAAATGCACATACTCTGCCTGTGTCCCTGTACCCATGGACAGGTGTGCCCATACTGGCATTCACCAATGCCAGCCACCTGTCTCATGGCCTTCCTCCCAGTGCACAGGACTCAGTAAGGTGGCCGGGGAGGAGTCATCATCCCGGTGGGCATCCAATGGGCTGCACCCCTGGGACCTATAGTGGATAACATGCATAGGGTAGCATGGGTCCAGGGCTGTGCATGCTGACTGCATGCACCCAGACCACGCAGCACCCTCTGGTCCCAGTGCCACCACACATGAACATTCCTGGTGCTCACCCTTCCAGCCACCCCACCACCTCCTGCTGCCCAGTGGTCAGGGGCAGCACAGTGTGCCCTGTCCCAGTCCCTGGTGACTAGATGCTTGTGTCCATGGGCATACACAGTGGGTTAAGGCAGGGTCTCCCTGGTATACTCTGCACCATACTCAGCACCTATGTGGCCAGCACTACACAAGTTAGTGAATACTGCATAGTGCTGGCATGCCCCAGAACACCCCAGTGCAGAGCTGTCTGCAGACATGGGGATTGGGTGTGGTGGGTCTGCACATGCCCCCTTCATGCATGCTGCATAGGGATGCAGTGGGTGCAGAATGGCTACTCACCCCAGCTACACACACATAGCCACTCTGCACCAATAGTGCATAGGGACCACTTTACAGAAATACACACATATTAATAAATATAGCACAATAAAACAAATGAAACTCAAGTTAAAATTAACTTTAGCCATTATCGGTATTATCAGGGAAAGTCAGGAAGGCAGGTGCGTAGTTATGGTAGTTAGGTATGGAAGGTAGTTAGGTTGATATTGTACATACAGTGGATAGGTATGGTAGGTAGGTAAGTAGGTACAGAAGGTGGGTAAGGCAGGGTGAGTAGCCTGGGTAAGTAGGTAGGTTAGTTATGTGGGTGCAGTAAGTGGTAGGTATGGTAGATAGGTTAAGTAGGGTTGTATGGTAGGTAGATAGGTATATATGTTAGGTAGATCGATAGATAGGTATAGTAGGTAGGTAAGCAGGGTAGGTAGGCAAATAGGTTTTGGAGGTAACTAATTCAGTTAGGTGGGTACAGTACTGTATATAGGCAAGTAGCTAGATACAGTAGGTAGGTGGGTGAGTGTTAGTAAGTACTTATGGTAGTAGTTAGATTCATGAGGTACATATAAAAGTAGATAGGTATGTATGTACAGTAGTTGGTTTATTGTTAAGGGCCATTCCACAACCCAGGGCACAAAATTCAAAGGGAAATATGATACAGTGTAAGAAAATTGTAAAGACAATAATCAGTAACATACAAATCCATCATCATCTAAATGATAACCGAACAACAATCAACAAAAATCAATTTTGGATAATGCAGAACCTGTTATTAACAAATGTTTGTCTAAATATGTGTAAATAGTAGTTTTTAAAACTATAAATGGTGGGGTCAGATGGATGTTTTGGGGCAAGTGTTCCAGAGGTCAGTGTTGTGACCTCAAATAAACAATTTCCAGCTGATTTTAAAAGGGTTTTCCAGGACCCAAGTTTTTTTTTAAATAAGATCTTCATATACAGTTTGGCTTATACTATACAGTGCTTCTTTCATTTCCTATATTACTCTCACTTCATTCTTTATTATTGAGGATAACTGCATGTAAACCATATCCAATTGCCTGGTATTCCTGCTTTAACTTACAGTGAAGTCACAATAATCTGTTTATATGTCATCATAAGTTTTATGTCAGAGATATATGACTTCACTGGAGGCTTCAGCCAGAAGAGAAAATAAAATATTGATGACATTAATCTTATCTTCATACAGATAGTGTTCAGTAGTAAAGAATGACTGGGAAAAATACAAACAATTCAGTATGCTAAAGCTGCTTATTATATTTTTAAGTGTTGATAAATACTGGCATTTTTAATGAGATGATGAGATATTTAGAAGTCCCTGGTTTGTGGAACAAGTAGTTCTCCTAGGTGTCTAGGGGTTCATAAGCTCTTGGAGATATTATGGGCCTAGACTTTTCAGAAAATGCACTGCATGTTTAACAAGCAGGTAAACATCTAGGATAAACAGTTTTCCTTTATTTTATTAGGCAACATTATCACTCATAATGTATTTACAGTAAGTAAACATGTTCGCTCAGAAAACTAGCTTAAAAATTCTGACATGCAAAACTGGTTTCTTAGGTTTTTATCAATCAGTGATTTCAGCTGAATGTTATGTTGCACACTGTCAACAGTTTTCTGTGGTTACCTCAGTTTTTATGTCAGGGTGAAGTGTACAGAAAAAGTGATCTTTAAAGATTAAATTTCATGTTTCCAAATTATTCTGTTGCTTTCCATATAAAATGGAAGGTTAACTTACTTTAAACTGAGCTAGTATGCCTCTGCTTTTTTTTTCTCTTATTGGCACTGGATTTTAAAATATGCCAGTGTTAACCTTTCCAAAAGGCAGAGGAAGCCAGAACATTAAGGATGCTTAGCTTAATTATCTGTTTCTTCAAAGCAGGTGTCGTCCGACATAGTCCAGCCAGCTGCGGCGCCTGCATGCTGCTGCAGAAGTTAGCGCCTATGGCTGCCTAATTGCTTGGCCCTAATTTGAGATAAAATAATGTGTCTAACCAGGCTGTCATCTATAATTCATTGCCACTTATGAGTGTAATTCATTGAAACCTCACCTGTGGCCTAGCCTTCTCGCTCCAGGAACTTACTTCATAGCGCTTTCATTTGTGCCTGCATCCAAGCATTCATTATTTTAGCTTGCTGCTTGTTTTATTTTTACAACTTTTTAGTAAACAGTACTCACTGCTCTGTCCCTTGTAACAGCAATGCCCGTGGTCATTCTTGTTTAATGTACAGAATGAAAAATTAAACATATTGGCTCCCATGCTAGGGAGCATGATTCTGAAATGTCGGGTATAAAGCGAACTGTGAATAATTGAAGATCTCCTGTAGCATCCTTAATGAGCCTCTCCCAAGTTGATAAAGGCACCCCATGACCAGACACAACTAACAGCAAAACTCATCCATTCACTACATCATAATACAGTAGGCTCCCTATTTTAAGTCTCATCTTTCTGGAAAAGTTGGGCTCATCTAGACTTGTAGAGTTTTGTCCTTGCTTCTTTTCATTTTGAGACAGCTACAGTATATGCCTCCTGAACTAAAATCACACCAAATCACAGAAAAGAAACAGGTGTTAAAAAGAAACTCCAGCATTTAAGTCAGCATATATGAATACAGTACAATTATAATGTACACCAAAAGCCAAACAAGCCATGGGAAATATGTCTATCCCATATTCTAAAACATTAACAAGGGCTGTAAGTGTGTTGATATTTTGCATAAGACAGGCATTGATCTAGTCCAAATGTAAAAACTTAATTCAGGACAGGGAGCTTTAAATAGGGAAATTGTATACTTGCAATGCAAACCCTTACTAGCAGCTCAGGTTCCTCATTTCCTAATATATTTTTCTAAATGATATACAACCCCTTAAAGAATGGCACAGATGTTTGCATTAGTTTCATATACAGTATCAACAGCTCCCTATTTGTAATTCATTGCTGACCTTAGAGTTACAAAGTCTGAGGTTTATCTTATCATGTGATTGAATTCAATGTAAAATGTAACTAACCTGAACTGTATATTTACTGTACAATTTACTTCTTAAGCAAATGAGTGACTTTTCATATATTTGTTTTCTGCACTACTATATTTAAACACATCACTTAGTACTTTGTTACTTCATATATAACCTCTGTTTTTGTTATATGCTGTAGTTGAGGTATAGTGTATGGTTATAAAAGGATGACTGTACATACACATATTTTAATCCATTAAAGCCAGAGGAAATGTTCGTGATTAGGCTAGTGCAAATTCAGTTCTCTTCTGTTGTACATCAGCCACCCAATACAAGAAAATTGGTAGTAAACAGTACTGGAATTGCCTTGTTTATAGTGTCTTTACTTAGTCTAGATGAATTGAATAGCACTGGAAACCTGTTACTGCTTCAGCTCAAGCATGGTTGTAGTAACATGAGTAAAACCCATGACATGTTCAACACCATTTACTTGTATAACATTAATCTCAGCTCCTAGGCATTGACAGTTTATGGCACTTGGTAAAGCTGATGTAGCATTTGAGAGCCTGGCTCTCACAGTATGTGTTTACAAAAAGGGAGGCAGAAGACAGTGCAGTAGGAATCTATAAAACAAATGCTGTGGTGCTAGTCTCATGTTCAGAATGAAGTAGGAGATTTTAGGAAGAAGAGACATTCCACTTACAGTATATTGTATTCTAGGTGCCTTTAGGCTAAGTATTTTGACAAAGTGGGATGCTTTGTGCTCAGCAGTTTGTTTTCCATGCTCTGTGCCCTTCTTTAATTTAATAGGCTACTTGAATAGACGAGGTCACTGTATTACAGTCAGAGCTGCAAATTGGGTCACCCCATTTCCCTAATAAGATTATCAGTTGAGCTTATTATGGGCTCTGACAGGAGCTAATTCCTACTAAGCACGGGCAGGGCAGGAATTCTAACTAGGCAACTGCTGTGATGTGAGTTTTGATATCAAGAAGGAGCATCTGGAGGCACTGAGAAATCCTCAGTAATGCTTCACGTATGACTAATAATGAAAGGGTAGAGTATATAGTTCTGTTAAACTCTTGCAGAAACACTTACAGATCCTCTACAATTTCCTATTTGAAGATTCAAGCCTGTCCGACTAGCCAGCTTTGCTATAATGGTGAAATAAAAAATATAGGTATGGAACAGCCACATTCTTAAAAATAACAGTATAACTAAAAGTCACATTCATGCATAACCTTATCATCAAAAACATTGTAGCAGTTGCTCCCATTTTAGTCATTACTGACTATAATGTGTAAATATTCTTGTGGCAATTCTACAGGTGGAAGCTTATTATTAAGTTGACTATATAGCAGTCACTGGCTGTCAAATTTCCTGTATTTTTTTTCTTACTTAGAATGTATGAAGTAACAAAAATCAGCACAGGAATGGCGGTGCACATGATACACAATTGATCCAAAAATCACAAAAACCAGGCATCCACTACTACTTAGTGAAAAACAGCCATTCCAGTCATTTAAACATACAAAGTATTTATTAGTTTAAAAGTGCCATATGGATATAAAAAGAAAAACATAAGATGCCTGACACATTTCAGATTAGCAAATCCTTTTTCAAAGGCTTACAGAACAAGTGAAAATGTGGGGTTTTATAGGTCACCTATTAATGACATCATCAACTGATCTCAAGAAAGACATACACAGCGCAATAATTTAAATGTAAACATTCACCCCAAATGGACAAGTATTGGCAAGTATCAATAATTTATGCACCTTTAAAGTCATTGAAAAGCATCAATTCCAAAACTAGCTGCTAAAATATGACATTCTTTTTTGAAACCTCCAGTATCAAACCATACATAAAATTAGTCAACAACCCAAGGGTGTTAATTTCAGTAATCTGGTCCTCCAATGAGAAGCCTTCTGATTTTAGCCTGAAAGCAACTGCATTTCCAGTCTTAAATGGTTGCTGTGAGTTGGGAGCGTTTCTAAATGACTGATAATTGCTTTCTGCATCTTCTTTGAAAGTTCAGTAATAAGAGTAATCTGCTCTGTTATGACATGTTTTGGTTTGAGTGGGTTCAAGCTGTTTTTTAATGTTCTGCTACAATAGTATAGTAGGAAACAAATCAGTTTGATTTTCAAATATTTAATTATATACTTTGAAGTTTAATACTGGAGGTTTTAAAGAAGCATATAATATTTTAGTAGCTAATTTTGGAATTGAGGTTTTTGGATGACTATAAGGTGTGTAAATTATTGGTACAGTACTGTAACACTTATCCATTTGGGGTGAATGTTTATTTTAAAATATTGCTCTGTTTATGTCTTTCATGACATCAGTTGATGACATCAATAGGTGACCTATTAAAGCATCTGTTTTACTTGTTCTGTAAGCCTTTGAAAAAGATTTACTAATCCAAAATGCATCAGACATCTTGTGTATTTTTCATCTGTATGGCACTTTTAAGCTAATAAATGCTTTCTATGTTTAAATAACTGGAGTGGGTCATGTGATGCAGCTGAGCTGAATGCAGCTTGGCTCAAGGGCTCTGCCTATTGAAATAGAATCAGATATCACCTGCACCCCACATCATTCATGTAACGGATTATGAGCTACTGGCCTACTGCCCCTGAAGTCTGGAAACTGGATTCTGCTCTTCAACTGATTCAAGAATGCCTAAAACAAAAAAGGAAGATTTGCTTCTTGGCTGTGACACTACTTGCTCAGATGGTGCCGATCCTGCTGGACACTGAATCTAGCTTAATTAGCCAGGAGCTCTTGGAAATGAAATATTTTATGAGCAATCACTGGCCAGCTGACAAAAATGAATCTGACTCTGGATGCTGTCAAAGGAGCTATGGACAGTTTGAGCTCCAGAATAGCCAAAGCCAAAGATCAGATGAGCAATCTAGAGGATTGGGCCCACCCGACAGAGTGCCAGCTTTCTACATTAGAGCAGGAGCTCAAATTAGTCTGGGAAAATTGGATGACCAGGAAATGAGGAATGGGTATAATAATTTATGGCTCTTTGGTCTCCCAGAAATCTGAGGGCACAGACATGATTGCATTTTTACAATGCCAGTTTCTGAAGCTTTTTGATCTCTACCTGGATTCCCCAGTTGGAATTGATTGAGCACAACGGGTCCCTCTAGTCCACCTCCAGATCACCCATCAGCATGCCCTTGGCCAATTGCTTTCCAGCTGCTCCATTTTCAAGACAGAAAAAAACATTTTCCTCAAAGCTCAGCAGAAAAAAAGCTTGTGTGGCATGGAGTCAAGCTTTCTATTCAGCCCAATTACCCCAAGAGGGTGAGTGATAGATGCAAGGCCTTTGATAGAGACTGGGACCTTACTCATGAAAGGAGTCTGCAGTGTATCCTGAGCTCCCCAGCAGTACTCTGTATCATGGTTGGCAAGTCCTCTGAAACCTATTCTTGCCCTAGAGATGTGAGGACGTTTTATTCTGAAGCTGGGAGCAAAAGTCCCTTCAGGATGTCTGGGGATCTGACTAATAGAGATGAACTGAACAAAAATTTTGAGGGGTGAAATTCTAGCGAAATTGGCAATTTCACCATGCAAAATATATCACGAAATGGAGCGTTCCATAAAATATTTTGAGGGAGCGAAATGCCGCAGTTCCATGGGAAATTCTGCCTGAAAAAATTAAAAACATGTTAAACAAGTTCCCTTCCCAATCATGTCCCTCCCTGGTGGCTAGTGGTCCCTACCACCCAAACAACCCCAGTAATGCCAACCCCCACATATATTTCCCACATATATATTGTCCCTGGTGGTCCAGTGAACCCCCTCCCTCCCCTGCTCGAATCATCCTCCTTTCCCAAAATGTATTTTTTAAATATTCCTGTCTGGTGCTCTAGTGAACCCCCTCCCTCCTGTCCCAATAGAGACCCTTCCCTATTACTTTTTACATTACCTGGTGATCTGGTGGCCCCTGGCCCCACCCCAGCAGCTAGTGTCCCACCCCTCCCTCCACATACGAAACAGAGGGCCACCAGCGCAGCCCTCCACTCTCCTCCATGGCTGGCAGCCAGCCAGATTTGAATGAATGAGCATGTGCTGTGCTGTGCACATGCTCATTCATTCATATAAAAAAGAAAGACATTAAACCTGGTGGCTAGCGGTTGGTCCCTCCCCTGACCCCATGACCTGTCTGCCCTTAGTTTTCTTTTTAAATATTATTCCCTATAGTGGCCTAGTAGCCCACCCCACCCCCAACCCAGCAAGATCTGTCCCACCATGCTCTCCCCATCCTGAAACAAGCGGGCCACTGGCTCAGCCCTCCGCTCTCCTCCATGGCGGCAGCCCACTGAAATGTGAATGAATGAGCTCATGCGCATGCGCTCATGCATTCATTCATCCACATCTGAGCGGGCTGCCAGCCATGGAGGGAGATGGAGGACAAAGCCAGTGTCCTTTCTGAGATGGGGGAGCAGGGTGAACAGTACTGCTGGTTGGGGGGGGTGGCCACTAGACCACTAGGAATAATATTAAGAAAAAATAACTACGGGTGAATGGGTGATTGTGTCAGGGAGAGACCACTAGCCACCAGGGTTAATTTATTTCTTTTTATACAAATGAATGAGTATGTGCATAGCACGGCACACACTCATTCAATCATATGTCACTTGGATGCCAGCCGTGGAGGAGAGCGGAGGTCTGTGCCGGTGGCCCTCTGTTTAGGGATGGGGAGAGGGTTGGGACACTACTTACTGGGTTGATTGGGGGTGGTGGGGCCACTAGACCACTAGGGAATAATATTTTAAAAACACAGAGCAGATGGGTCATTGGGTCAGGGAAGGACCACTAGCCATCAGGATTCAGTTTTTTTTATATGAACGAATGAGCACATGCACAGCACAACAAGCGCTATTCATTCACATCTGAGAGGGCTGCCAGCCATGGAGGAGAGTGGAAGGCTGTGCCGGTGACCCGCGGTGTTTCAGGATGGGAGAGGGAGTGGGTGGGACAGTAGTTGCTGGTGTAGGGATCCACTAGATCACCAAGTAAGGTAAAAAACATATTGGGGAAGGGGGTCTATTGGGATAGGGACGGAGGGCAGTTCACTAGACCAACAGGGAATATTTAAAAACTTACATTTTGGGAAAAGGTGTTGAATCGGAGATAAGGAAGAAGGAGTTCACTAGATCATCAGGGATAATATTATATATGTAAATGATGTAGGTCAGAGCAGTACTGGACACTTAGGGGTTATTTGCGTTAGGGGTTTTACACAAGCAACATTTTTTCTTTTTTAATTTACTATGGGGTGGCCATGGGTGATCTGTTCGGGGAGCAGAATTTCACATTTTGTGGGCAAAATTCCACCATTATGGGGCAGAATTTCAAATTTCGAGGTGAAATTCAGTTTATATTAGAGTGGAATTTTGCTTCCGCAAAGATTTTTGTGAGATCGCTATTTTCACAAAATGTTTCACAGAACAAAATTTGTCAGTTTCATCCATCTCTATTGATGAACTAACTGACCAAAGTGGCAGCGAAATTACACCAGCTTGTTCCTGCAAACTTAATACAGAGGAGGACCCCAAGAAATTGCATCTCACAGGCTAAATGAGGAGGAGAGTGAACTTATGGAGTTTACTGACAGCTGCCCTGGCTGAGAGATTTTTAGCAGACTTTTTTAGTTGCAGTTCATCTTAACCCCTGTCTTTTGGCTCAGTAGCCTCTTCACTTGTTTATGGAGACTGCATTCGGTGATTGGATGACCCGAACAGGATGCGACTCTATAGGACTAACTAGATTTGCCATAATCCCCTTTGGACCTGTCTTTCTTACTTACTTTATTCTTTAGAGTGCTATAGCATGAGATTGTTTTGTCTTGCTATTGTTTGTTGCTCATGAGGTATATCTCTTGTTTGACAGTTAACAGGGAGCAGGGGTGTACTTTCTCTATATTGTGGATTACCACATGTTGTCTTTCAGGGTGACGCCAGGGCTGGGTATATATGTATTTTAACCTATCTCATTAGCGCCCTTCTCCAAAATACTATGTTGTCCAATCAGCCATCAATCCCAGTCCTTCTTATTATCACTGTCCTTAACCTTCTTATTGGACCCTATGCACTAACAAGTGGTTTATCGTGCCTCAGGCACGTACCCCACTCACATACTTGCCTGGCCCGGACAGGCACTGGGTGCATGGTAGGCAGAACCACATGCACTGGCGAGGTGCCTGTAGGTGACCATACCCCCTCATTATGCAGGGTTGCATGGGCAGTTGGGGTGGAGTTTGGATCTGGCCGGGCATCCAATCGGATGCCTGTACCGGGTCACTGAGTGGATCCCTTGTGCCCCTGTGGTGGGCTCACAAAGTAGGGGCCAGCCACGTACAGCAGCAATGGAAGTACACCTGTTGGGCACTCACCCGAGCACCTGCCCCAACCCTCCTCTGCAGTCTGGTGGGCTGGGGCATCATGGATGCCCATTAGCGGTGCTGCCATGCCCAGTAGTTGCAGAATGGTGGGGTGCATACGGGTTATGCCTGGTCTACCTGGCACCCCTATGACTGGCAGTATGCAGCTTAGTGAATGCCACATAGTGTAGGTATGCCCATGACATGCCCCCAGTGTGGTGCTCACTGAGCAGCTAGGAAGGCAGGCATGCAAGTGCCTTGCACCCTTAGTGAATGCCAGGGGACCACAGGACCCCGCTGCACAGCATTCACACTTAATGTTGCCCTTTGAGCCTATTTTACGCAGCACGAGGCATCTATTTTGTTAGCATAGGCCCATTATGCCTTAATCTTGTGTGGCCCTGCTGCCCCTGGCTATTTTGATGTACTTTGTTTAGCCCAATAGAGGGTGTGTGACCTTTCATTTTGCTCCCATGGCACTGGGCTATCTCTCTGCTTCAGTTTTGCTCAGCCCACCTCTTTATCATTTTACAACTTATTAGTTGCACAAGATAGCATAAGTTGTTTGGTTAGCCAGTAATTGCTGGCTCTTGGGTTAGGCATGCCTTGTGCACTGGTGGCAATTTGTTCAGGGAGGTGGCTCTATTTTAGCAATTTGTAGGGCACTGGTCTTCTTTCCCTCTTTGATACTCCTGGGGACTATATCTGAATTTGGGTGGTTGAACTGGGTTGTGCTTTTACAAAGTGGTCAACTGCTATAGTATTCTCCTGTGGCCCTGACTTACCCTCGGTCATGACTACACATTTTATTCTGCTTTGCATGATACGTATAGAATAGATATGGCATTAGCATCCAGCTTTGTGGCTCAAGTGGCAATTTATTCCACCATTGAACCTATTCTGATTTCTGACCATTCCCCTGTCACTTACGCTTTTCACCCAGGGTCACCTCGGTGGAGGACAAATGCTGGAGATGTAATGTTAGTTTTTGTAGGGATGATAATGTTAAACTGTGGCAACGTCAGGAGATTAAAACCTATTTAGAATGTAATCAAACTGGGAAGTCACAGATAAATGGGTCTGGAGGGACTTAAGACTTTCCTACCTGGTTGTCTCCATAGCTTATGACTTCACTAGGAAGAAAGATAGGGCTCAGAAATTACAATCCCTGGAGACTAAGTTATCTGAAGTACAAAATGGCATAAGGAGGGGACCGTTTCCCATATTACTCCATGACATGTGCCCTCTGGTATAACATCAACACCATTAACTCTCAAGAGGCTAAGTTTGCTTTATGTCACACCAAACATGCTTATTGGGACGGGGGGGTCACTTTCTAGCCTTCGTTTAAAGAAACTGGTGGCAGAGACCAAAATCCCAGGATTTCAGAAAGGACAGGATTTATTAACAGATCCAGCCAACATAAATGAGGCCTTTCATGATTATTATGCTGGGCTTTATGCCTTCAAGAAAGATCAGAAATACTAAGCTGTTTTGACATAAAACATTTTTGAGTCCGTAAAGCTCCCACCTGACCGAGGAGCAACATTGAACTCTGGAGGGCCCAATTACCCCACAGAAATCCAACTCGCCATAGGTTAGATCTGAAAGTGTGAAAGTGCTTGGTCATGACAGCTTTCCAATCGAGATCTATAAGATTCTCTTCATATATATATATATATATATATATACCATAGTTAGGGTTGAGTAGCACTGTTAAGGTTAAAGGGTGAAAACTTTACACCTTAATAACTTTGCCTACACCGTTCAACGAAACTTGCCTAAGAAATTGGTATGCACAATTGAGCTTGGCAGATCGTGGAATCTGTCCACTTTGTACCGGTCTGATATACAGTTGTGGAGTTATTAGCGACAGCGAAGGTGTGCAATTACACTTTTGCGTTTCTTTGCTCTCACCTACAGATCGTACGGTTTGTGCGACTGGTCCAAAACTTCAGTGAATGTGCAGCTAGGGTTCCTGATGTGCCTTTTGAAGATTTTGTGAAAAAATATTGAACGGTTTAAAAGTTATTCAAAATACAAGTTCCCAATATAAGTCAATGGGAAAAGTTAACAAAAAGTAGAAAGTGTCACAAATGCAGTTTTACTTTCACAAATGGCCCTTTACTTTCGCAAATCTGCCATTTTGTTTTCAGTTGGTGATCAGAAAATGCTTGCCATTTAAATTTGGGACCCTCTAGCAACCTAATTATTTTGTATTCACCTAGTTGGAGCCTGAGAATGCTGGCAATGTCTTTATTTTGGGGTGAAACACCCCAGAAATATATTTTCAAATTTCTGAAAAAGTACTTTGTGAAAGTACTTCACATCTAACACTTTCATGCTGTTTTGCCAAAGCTTTATAAAGAGTTCGACAGTACTTTTCCAGACTATGGCCAGAATGACAGTAGTTCTTTGTCACCCTGCTGCAAAAGAACCGTTTGGTCTTTTGGCTGAAATTTGGAGGGAAGGCAGCCAACATCTTACAGCTGTGCCTTTTGCTGGTTTGGTGAAAAATATTGCATGGCTGCAAAGTTACGGTACTCTGAAGTTGGTGTTTTTCCCATAGACTAACATGGTGGCGTACGTTGTGCCTTTCGGGCTCGTATCTCGAAAACAGTGTAAGATACAGATTTTTTTGTCATGACTAGCAGAGCTCTGTGGGCTATGGAACACAAAACGGTAGCCAGGAAAATAATGATTTCTGTGAAATTTAAATTTAAATTTTTTCTATCGTCGACGGTTGCTGAGATATTTGCAATTAAGTACTTCCAATGCTCGCTTTAAGCTTTCATTGCCATTACAATGCAAACATTCTTTGTACGCACTATTCTCTCTATGCAGTTATCCAGCAAAACACGGTATGCCTTCTGTTACTATTACAGTTACTGTTTCCCCTTGCGTTTATGTACCTGTTCTACCTTTCCGTGTGCACCACTATATGCGTTACCGCTATTGTCATTTGCAGCATTTTCATTACTGTTACCATTTGCATTTCCACCTTGTGTTTCCATTGCTTTTCTGTTACTATGTCACAACACATCACGTGGCGGGGCGCAGGGCCCAAAGGGCCCGTGCTCCCACCTCTGTATTACATTCACTATTCCTCATCATCATTCTCAAAAGAAGGAAATTAGAGGCAAAAACTCCATTTAATGCATTAGTTAGGGTTGTTTCCCCAGCGACAAAAGGAAGGAAATTCGGTGTGTTAGGGTTGAATGCCCCCCTTAGCCCCAGCCCACCCCAACGGCATAAGGAGTGCTGGCGTTCGGTTTGTCAGTCCTAACTCACACCCCATTCTCCTATACCTCTGCTTCTTCACACATGTGATGGGGTGAGAGTTAGGGCCAATGAACCAAATGCACCCCTATTCTGGTTGGTGAGGTGGGCTGGGGAGCCAAGGGAGGCATTCAACCCAACACTGAATTTCCTTCCTTTTGTCACTGTGGAACAACCCTAACTAATGCATTAAATGGAGTTTTTGCTCTAATGTATATATATATATATATATCTATAGATATGTTTTTCTGACTGAGCTGGCAGGTGGCTATGGCTCCCCTCGGAGAGCTCATCTTTCCAGCCCTGACCTCCTGCACCGACCCTCCAAAGAAATCCTCCATGAGTTGCCCCACCCTCGTGACTGACAGTGCCTGGGGTGAGCAGTGCCAGCTTTCTCCCTCCCCCAGATAGGCAACATCCAGACCCTGGGGCTTGGTGCAGGTGCAGTCGAGGGCATCACAGAGCCTGCCAGTTCCATTTTCAAGTTTACCCTTGCCCCCCTTCTCATCCAACTTTGCACATCGGCAATGTGCCATGCAAGCCATATCCCCTCTAGCCATCACTAGAGGGTGATCAGCAGGTGGGATGACAATCCCTCCCTCCTCCAAGAAAGGAGAGCAGTCCTCTGGATGCTCAATCCTCCTGCCCCTGCCAACCCCTGGCAGCCCTGGCTCGTTCCCAAATCCAGGCCGCTAGTGTGGCACGAGGTGTGGGGGTTCAGTGCTTCAAACCTCAGCACCACCAGACCAGCTGATCTATAAGATTTTAACTGATTTATTTAGCCCCTGGCTTTCCTTTACATTCCAGAAGGCCTGGGGCACTTCCTCCTGCCACCTTCCATGACAGAAGCCACAATATCTGTGCTTCCTAAAAGGGAACGATCCCTATCAATGCTCCACCTACCACGCAATCTCCCTTTTAAATGTGGACTATAAAATTTTGGCACGGTCTTAGCTTTATGAGTGAAGAAGATTCTGCCATTATTAGTTCACCCAGACCAGGTTGGGTTTGTGGCAGGGACAGATGGGACAGATCGCATCAGGAGACTGATCAATTTGATGTGGGCTACAGAATCCTCACTGGACCCTGTGGCACCTATGGCACTTGATATGGAGAAAGCATTCAACTCCATCAAATGGCCCTATCTGTTTGCCACGCTTCATGTCTTGACCTCAGGGACACCTTTATTAGGTGGTTTCAAGCTATCTATTTGTTGCTACAGGCCTCAGTCCTCACAAATGGGCAAATATCTGCTAAATTCCCCTAGGTAGATGCACATGTCAAGGCTGCCCTCTATCTCCATCTTAATTTGCTTTGCAATTGAATCACTGCTCAAATGATTCATGAATCTCTGCATATTGGGGGATCACCTTAGGACCTGAGGTGTATAAATAGATGCTTTTGCGGATGACATTTTAATTACATTTAAATATCCAGATAAATTGATTCCTGCTTTAATTAGATTGCTTTGGCCAATTTGTATCACTGCCTGGTTTACACAACTGGGGAAAAACTGAGGTTGTGACCTTAAACTCAAAATGAACCTCACTTACATTTCAGGCCACAGGTCTTTCTTGGTCACAGCATCCAGTAAGGTACCTAGGTATTTTTGTTTTCCTCCAATGGAGGAGTGGATTCATTGAAATGTTTCCTGTTGTTGAAATCTTTGCAGGATGACTGTGATCGGTGGAAACATCTACACCTTTCATTGTGGAGAAATCCAGTCCTGCAAATCCTAAGATTTTGTATATAGTTTGTTATTTACCACTGCACATTCCAGATTCTTTCTGGAAATCTTTGGAAAAACTGGTATGGGTTTTTGTGGGGTGGTGGTAAACTTAGAATTTCATTGCTTAGATTGATTGACCCATGGTCTAAAGTGGGATTTCATGTCCCTTAGTTTAAGGGTTACTATCTTGTATCAGGGCTCAGACAGATCTGGATGTGGCTCTATTCTGACAAATGTTAAGGGATGGCCAGGTAGATTTCTACTGAACAGTATCTGGCACACGGTATTGCACCTGAAATGATACTGTGGGATCCAGCTACTGTATGATTAATCTTATTTGTCCTATCCATGAGTATTATATTAGTGTTTGAAAAGACTTAGGTGAAATAAATATACACCCCCAAGCAGGCTCTTCTCCAACAGTGGTCACTCTGGAATAACCCTAAACTCTTACTGGGGTCACCCCATATATTGGCAGGAGTGGGCTGCAAGTGGGATCTCTTGGGTTGCTAATCTATTTCACTCAAGTCAGGTTTCTTTAAGGACTTTGCCACTATTAAGACCTAAGCTTCCCACCACAATCCCATATGTGGAGATACTTACAAATTCACCATTTAATCTCCTCATATAATGGCTCTCAGCTCCAGCTCCTGGCGAGAGACTCCTGGACATTATTCTAGGACTGGCAGGATGAGGTAGATCCCTTACATCACCCCAAATCTTGGACATATTTATAAGGAATTCCTACAGGAATATACTCCCTCAACTGATAAATTGAGAGCTAGATGGGAAAGAAGCTTAGTTATAGTTTGGCAGATGAGGATTGGGAGCATTGTTGGTCCAACGCCTATGGCACATGTAGAGACACAGAGGAAAGACTTATGCAACTAAAAACACTACTTCATTGGTACAGAATGCCTGCTCAGCTGAAGAAAATGAATTTGGTAACCCATTCTGACTGCTGGAAATGCCACCAGCATGATGGTACTTTGTTACAGTACATATTCTTTGGTCTTGCACTAAGCTGACCGATTGGTGGAGCCAGCTATGGGCTAGGATATTGGGTGTGCTGCAGTGCTCAGTTCTTCTGTATGCATCCCTCTTGATCTTGGCAATACTAACAAACTCCCTGTACCACAGAAATCCTCTACTTATGGTTTATGGTGACTATCACAGGGGCATATAGATATAACGTCACGGGTTTTATTGGTGCAGTCATTATGTTGTGCCAACGTCGGTGAATAGACATGCTCGTCACTGGTGAAGCGATCATGGGCAAAACATAAGTAACTCGACCAAATCACCGGCAATGGCAAAACTGATGGTCAGTGCAACGCTTTGTACAACATCACCTGATCCTGGTAATCTAGCCCGGACATCTAAAAGGGGGGAGTTGTAGGCAAGCTGCAAAATGATGTTGTAGGAGGAACACTCAGTCTCTGCAGCATTTTCAGGATTTAAATAAAAGAACAGCAGCAGAGCAGAAAGAAAAACAAAACCACATCCCACAGTTTGTGACTACAGTCGGCATCAGCATTCCCCTGCAACTGGTGCCACACTATAAGTGCCCTGATCCAATGAAAGCAAACACACAGACACCTCTGGCACAGATCCAACAAGGGCCCCTCACCTTTGCTCTAGTCAATACAACCAGCATGAAGCAAATCACCAAACAGCCTCCTGTCAAAAAACCCTTTGTGTACTGGTCCCCAAATCTAGTTAACAGGACAGGAGACAGGAGAGGGACTGTTGGTCCTGCAAACAGACCATCTCCGTTTGGCCCTCCTCTCCTTTGTTGAAACCAGTAAGGTGAAAATTCTCTTTCAACGATGTGGATCCTCTGCCTTCACAGTGTGCTGGACAAGTCAGGATTATACCTACAAAAACATTATTAATTCTTGTGTGTGTGTCTTGTGTTAGTATCTGTGGGCCATGGAGGAGGGATTAATTCAGTTAGATGGCATACACTGAATCTGCAGTTTGTCTGGCAATATTGTTCACTGGTGACATAATGAACTATCGCCATCTTCAGTTATCAGCAAAATGTTCAGCTGCAATTTGTCCGCGACTATATGCCAGCATCATTTTGACATGACATTTCATCCAGGGACAATCAGCTGCCCACAACCACAGAACCTAAATGGTTAATGTATGGAAAATGGAGGTCAGAAAACATACATACCAGATGAGTGAGAAGATAGTTTGTATAAACTGACTATCTGACACGATTATCTTTAATATATGCAGATAAATTATCCTTTTACAATAAAGTGTGGGGTCCTATCTTTCTCGGTCCTCATACTATTTGCAGTGTTAATGCGGGGTATGTTCCTTACTTTTTTGCCTGTTTTATTATATTTCAGGCTGCTTCTACTCTCTGCTTCATGGATATCACTACCTTTTCCCCCACTTGGCATGGTCCAACACTGATGGTCTTGTTCTGTTGGTCCATTTATCTTTAGAGTTACTCTGGTTGGCACATGCTTGTCCACCCACCACTCTGTCACACTTATAATTAATTCTGCTGTTGTACTTAGTTAATTATTTTGGTGCATTAATTGTATGTATTAGATTTTTCCTTAAGGTTGGCATCTCAGCATAATTTATATTGAGGATAAGGTATTTAAAGAGGCTACCACTCTGTAACCAGTTTTGGGAAGGTATCTGGACTCTCATTTGCTTGTTATTGTGGTATATTTTGACTCTTTTCATTTATGTCTCTCTGTATTTTGGAACTAGCCTGCAGTCCAAAGTACTGTTGTTCCAACTAGGATCATCTACAGGTACCTCTGATAAGCAGTAAGTAAATGGGCTTTATAATATAAAGCCACAATAAAGTGTAACTTGAAACAATAAATAAATAACTCAAGGCCATTTTCACTAAGCAGTGTTGAGTGCCTGATTTCTGAGATTTTACTTAGAATGTAGTTTCTGTATGCCACCCCTCAGTGAAAACAACAACAGGGTCATAAGCAGAATCCTAATAATATTTTACAGGTGTGTCCAAAGAGTATGGGGAAGGGTCAATGGGTATGACCCCTTGGAAATATTTTTATTATATCATGTCCTTAGGTCAACTAGAGTAAGATCCACATCTGTTTTCTCCTAGAGCCAACATATTGCACTTTTCTAATTCAAAACCAACTTCCTGAACAGCAACTATCAATGAAAATAATTAAAATCTTCATCTCTTTTAGAGCTGCTGTGCTAATTGTAACCACATCATCAGCATAAAGTATTTCTTTGATGATTTACCTCATCCAGGTGACAGATTTAAAAAATAAAGAAAATAAGAAGGGGCCCAGGATTAAGCCCAGCTAGAAATACAGTGAAGTTTACATTTCTCGGGAAGTTCTGGTGAAGTCAGGAAATTCTCCTCCGGTAGCAATCTGCATAGTTTGCTACTAGGCTAAAATCGTCTATCTGGTTTCACCATTTTTGAGGTTGAATTTTGCCATGAAGTGTAATTCTGCCCATGAATGGCAAAATTTCACCTGTGAACTATGGAATTTCACCCATGAATGGTGAAATTCTGCTGTTCGAGTGAAATTCTGCCATTCGCAGGTGAAATTTGTATTCCACATTTCGTAAGTGAAACTCAGAATTTGCATCCACAAATGAATCTGGGAATTGCACTACATTCACAGATTAATTTGCAGAGCAAAGTTTCCCAACATTGCCCATCTCTAAGATCAGCCTTGGAGCACCCCACAGTCAATTGGATGCAACTCTGACGGATGAACCTGGACTGAAGTTCAACATCTCCCTTCAATGATATAATTAGAAAACCATTTAATAACATAGGAGCCTATTCACAAAATGAGCT
Organism: Neoceratodus forsteri; assembly: GCA_016271365.2. NCBI lineage: Eukaryota > Metazoa > Chordata > Ceratodontiformes > Ceratodontidae > Neoceratodus > Neoceratodus forsteri. The sequence continues at coordinate 1,234,853,485 of CM057456.1, forward strand.
CAAGAGGTGCATATTGGGTCGAGCAGCTCTGCACCCAAGGGATTTCCATGAGGGGGCCACATTCACAAACACCGGCCCCACCCAGCTCCATTACATGGACCCACCTCCCAGGCACGCATGTCCATGGGGGGCAGGTTGAGCAGAGTGGTGGATCTCGGGCGGCAGCCAATCAGCTGCCCAGGAAGAGACCCACAGTGGATCCCTTGCACGCAATGGGTGCCATGTTGAGGCAACACACAGTGCCCCGACCATGCTGAAGAAGAGGTCTACCCTGTCCGCCTCGACCCTGGCCTCCTGAAGTGCCCCAATGGCAAGGGCAGCATTGTTGGGGGCCGATGCCTCCGCTGAGTCCACTGCATCCAGAGGTAGCCACCCTGGGGGTGCATAACCGGCCACGGTGGTTTATGGATGCCTCCCAGATGCAGATCCGAAGCCCCTCCACAGCACTCCACAAGGTTGTGCATGCCACAGAGTGCTGGTTTGACCCCCACCACCACCCCGGCCCACCCCTGTGCAGAGCTACCCAATCGGCTGGGGATTGGGTGCATGGAAGTGCATCAACTTCAGGAAAAGGGCAGAGGGGTGCAGTGGCGCAGCCAGCTGCATGGTGGCTACCCACCCAGGTTACATGGTGCGTAGCTACAGATTACTTTCGTGAATAGGTCCCATTGTGGGGAAATGGGACATGGCCACATAGCTGGAGTACCTTACAAGGCTGTCTCTGTAATGTGAACAAATGGAAACCACATTGAGAATTTGTCATTATATCATAGTGCTGTGAAAAATATGATGTTTGATCAAATACAATTCTTCCCAGAATTTTTGAAATGGGGGCCAATAAGATAGCAAACAGTAATTTGAAACCACCTTGCTGCCAGATTTATTAATGGGCATTAAGGCAGACAATTTTCATGAACTGCTAAAAACTACCCGACATTAGGAGGAATTAAAAAATCGAGGTGGGGGCTCAGCAAGATCAGCTATAACCAAATTCAGTATATGAAAATCAATGTTATCCTGTCTGTTACGATGAGGGTCATAGCTTGGCACATACTCCTGTGTGAATTCAGGAATAGACACTGAAAATAGTATTTCAAACAATTATCCAAAAATGCTTCCTGCACATCAGAGGTAAATGGCACTATGCTACTTTCCTAAATTTTGCAAATGCACAAAATATCCATTAAATGTCCTTGCCACCTTTCTTATGGCCATCTACCATTCCACACTCATCCTTAAGAGAAACTCCTTCAGATGAGGGTTTCTTCTCACTAAGGAGTTTAGAGCATGTCAAGTCCTGCCCAGATCTCCATGGTTACTTTATTGTTTATCTTTGAAAATATTTATTTTAGCCAAAATGATTGCAGTTTTCACTTGTTTAAAAACACATGTATTTTGTAGATCCCTGAGGGCCTGGAAGACCTAAACCTCCTCCAGGCTTTATCCCTAACCCGATTTGCTTTTGAACATCCAGAGTAACCCATCCCTCTTTTTAGCCCTAATCCTTATTTTTGGGGGGACCACTTTATCAAAATGTCACAGAAAAAGATTACAAAATGTTTTCAAAATGTCATCAATATTAAATACATTCTTTGAAAAGACTTTGTTAATGTAGCAGTTAGGGTAACTTAATGCTACAAAGTAGGCAAATGTGGTGTTGGGTTTCCAACTCTAACTCCACCCCCCACCCAAAAGGGAAAAAAATAAATAAAGTTTTGGCTGTCCTAAGTCTTGACAAATCAAGGGTAGGATCTTCCTTGGGGTTTTCAACTGTAACCCTCACCCCATTGTGATATAGTGTTTAAACATACAGGCCGGACATTCAAACTGCGCCCAAAAGTGCGCTAAAAGCAGGAAGCAAGTGCAAGTCCACTCTGCCCATGTGCAAGAAGCACGATATTCAAAAACTGCACAGGCTGAAGATGCGCCTCTGGCTGACGACTGAATATCACACCACCTGCGCCATAGTGCAACTAGGGATGTGAAGCTGAGCAATCCAGATGCGCCATAGCGCGAACCAGGGATGCCCTCTGCAGCAGGGCAGCAATGCAACAGGACAACCAGGGATGCAGGGCCCACCACCCATGCCAGAGATGGGCAGAGGAACACACAGCAGAACAGAAATCGTCCCCACACCCCATGCACTGCACAACCGGGAGAGCTGGAATAACCACTGGCCTATGGATACCAACAACCAACCCACAGCGGACCATGGTGCCCCACACACCCCTGGCGGCTGTGACCGGCACACAAGTAGGGCCGACCACCCTGTACCACACCATCCCACCAATGCAGAGCACACCTGCACCATGATCCCCATACACCCTGCCCCGGAGTAGCACCCAACAGTGCAGGACACCCCATGCGTGCCACCATCCCCACTGTGACAATGCAACCCTGTGCACCATGGAGCCATGCAAGGCAGCCTCACCATGAGCACCCTGCAGTGGGCGGCAGCAGACAGCGATGCAACAGATGCATACACATTGCCACCCTGCGCCCCCAGGAACAGCTGAGACCCGACCATGTGTCAGCACATGAGGTACCCCACATGTGACAGGGCATGCCCAGTACCCACCTTCAGTGGTACAGCACCCTGCACACCCTCTCAAGGACACATCCTGTCCCAGCACTGGCCACAACAGCCAGCACATACATGCACAGAGTAGCATGGAGGCATGCACCACACAGGATGCAACACAGTGCATGGACAAACACCCACCCATACCCAAGGGCACACCAACACAGGGACACAGTAGTGGGTCACCAAGCCACTGGCGTGTGGCCACGGCTGATGTGTACACATGGCCAGCACCCCTACATTGCACAGGTGTGCCAGCCACCCCGCGCAGGCACCATGAAGCTGTATGCCACCAGCATGCTGCCGGAGCACGAATGACACACTGGAGCACATCCCCTGCAACAGACACAAGCGACAGCATGGAGGGGGACAACAACAGCGGAGGCCACAGTGCCACGGAGGCGAAGTGCACCATACTGGTGATGGAAGGCAACCTGGCATTGTGCCAGGTACAGTTGTTATCCAGCATGGACAACCACCACTGACACGCCAGCAGACCGCGTGCATATCACAGACATGTAAGGGTGTCAGCTGCACAGGCCATGGATGGTCTGACAGGGGTGCCATGCACACAGTGCAGGCCCCATGGACCACTGCACACAGGCATCCAGTGCACAGAGTACAACACACAAACCACAGACAGTGACTGATCCCCTGCCCACACCATAGGCAGTTCACCTCTGCACACACACACACGCCCATCGTGCACCACCCTGATGCCATGTACACCACTGCAGCTGAGCACCTGTAGCTCACTGCAAATCAGACCACCACAGTTGTCATAACAAAATGCATATATTTAAAAGATGTAACAAAAAACTATACAAATTATTTACAAGAGGGGAAGGGCCACAGAACAGGTGGGGGCGGGTAAGGGCAGGGTGAACATATCGGAGAGGGAAGAAGGGGTGTGAGGGTGGGTCAAAGGGGAAGGTGGTAGTCGGGCATGGGGACATCAACGGGTGCCCTGGTCCTCCTCATCATGGTGCCGATGTCTGCTTCTCCGTCTCTCCTCACCCCATGATGGTGGATCCATTGAAGGAGCTCCAAGGTCTCCCTCACCACCTGGCACAGCTCCGTAGACTCCCTGAATGTCCTGGAGTCACTGTCCACCTAGGACGAGGAGCAGAGTCAATAAGTGCTTGTCCAGCCCCCTGCAGCCCACCCATTGTGCATGGCATGCAGCCATGTGCCACACCCTGTGATGGTGCGCCACCACTCACAGTGACCGTGTCTACAGACCTGCCCATCCAGGCAGCCACAGCCAAGTAGACCACTGCACACCACACCCCCGCCCATGTCCTGCAGAGCACCACTATGGCCGTACAGTGACTTGGCTATGCGGTGTGAAGGCAGTGCCACAGCCATGTGCCCAGTGCATGCATGGACCACCATTGATGCACTCCCGAGCATGCAGTGCCACTGGACAGTGCTGACTGTAACAAGTTGCGTGCATGGCAGTGGTGTCAATGGATGGTGGCCATGCCCCTGCCCACCCAGTTATACAGCATGCAATAGTAATCATGGATGTAGGCACTCACCATCATCAAGCTGGTCTATGCGCCGCAGACCACCATCATCCCTCCTGCCCCCTGCTCCTCCATGTGGCACCTCGGTCCCAGTTCTGCGGCATTCTTCTGGCCCTAAGGTACAAAACATGGAGAGAGGAACATCAGTACAATCCAGTAGCAAAGTCCCCCGCCCCCATGTGTGTGCAATCCCACATAGCCATACCCATCCACCCCACACCCGATACCACCACCACGGCCAACACCGGATGGCACCCCCATGTGCGGACACATGCAACCGTGATACCCATATGGATGATAAGAGTGTGTGGATGTTGCACCTACCTAGCCATGGCACCATGCCCCTCCTGGCACGTGCCCACAGGCAGGCAAGCAGGTCTGGATCCCTGCACCTCAGGTCCCCATAACAATGGTGGCACTGCTCCGCCGTTCGCTCCATACCAGTGGCCTCCTCCAGGTCATCGGCCACCTCCTGCCAGACCACACCCTGGCCCTGTCCAGGGTGCCTTCTCCACAAAGCCCCAGCATGGGGCTCAACTATAGCCACCAGGTTGGCAAGCTCAACCTGGCTCCAACGACTGCATGCCTCACGCCATCTCTGCTGTCTGGTTGAATCAAAATTGCACTCAGCAGCGCAGTCCTGCCATGTGCAGATGCTGCGGTACAACGCTGCCATTCCCTATCGTGCTGTCACCGAACAGCGTGATAGTGGTGCACCATGCCTGATGTATGGCGCCTAGGGGCAAAGGTCGGGCACAGGGTCAAGAGTCTCTGGCGCACGGACAGCCACAGTGTGATTGGAACCCAATGTGTGTAGTGTGATTGGGTGCCTGTGTGCCACCTACTGTAGCGGTCTACAGCGCTGTTGCCCCAGTGCGCCTATGATGCCCCAGTGCCACAGTGCCATATATGTGAACAGCACTGTAGCACCACTGGCACAATGGTGGCTGTGCCCTGCATTTCATCACATGCTCTGCACATCAGCAGCGCAGCAGGCGCCTGCGTCATCAACCCGGCATGCACAGTTAGGTGTGTACTGAGCATGTCACAGAACTGCGCCTTGGCTCAGCACATTCAACACAGTGCGCAAAGCGCAACAGCGCGATATTCAGCTGGCATATGCAAATCATCTAATCAGCCATTCAATGGCACAGGCACTGCATTTGCATCCACTTAAAGTTGTGCCTCGCCTCATTTGCATGGGTTGCGCTATAAAATGCAACATTGGACTGCACTGGCCATAGTCGGTTACTGCAGTCTATTGAGGTGAGTTGCATGCTGTTTGGGAGTGTGGACTGTGGTGTTTGGGACATGCATGGGACTGCACAGTCACAGGTAACACCTGTCATTCTCACAGGATGCATCATGACCGATCGTGTGGTGGAGGAAGAGGAACTGAGTCGTGGGAGGAAGAGGAGGCCAAACTTCACAAAGGCAGAGACAGATGCCCTGTTTGAGGCCTACCTTGACCAGGAGCCGCTTCTCAGCGGATGCCAGAGAACACCACAGACCCATGCTGCTGCATGGGAGGAGGTGGCGCATGCTGTCAGCCTGCATAGCAGCCACCAGGGCTCCGTGCAGAGTGCAAAAGAAGATGGGCACGGACAGGCAGAGAATTAAAGAAGGTGGCTGCCATCAGGGCAGCATGGTCTGTGACCAGTGGGGAACAGCCAGAGGTGCAATGCCTGACCCCACAGGAAGAGCAGGTTGCTGCCAGCATGCAGCCTTGTGCCATTGAGGTGTTCTGGGTGGTGGATTCCAGATGGGTGGTAGCCCGTCACTGCATGGCAGGTCATGGTCTGTCTATTGGGTGGAGGGGACAGGGTGGGTCACATGCAGTAATGCTACTTTTTCCTTACAGCTCCTGAGTGTCTACATGGGTCAACGGTGGTGGGCTTCTCCACTGAGGGCAGTAGCATGGAGATGGAGGGCCTGTCCACCTCCACAGGAATACGGGGTCAGGATGACAGTGGGCCCACCTGGACGTCAGGTTGATGTTGGTGGAGCAGGTGCAGAGGAGGTCCTGCCCATGTCCCAGCGTCCATGGATGCCAGCATGCTGAGACTGGGCTGGTGCGGATCCGTCACCGATGATGATGGAGCTAACGTCATGGACAGTGACGCGTGTGGGCCACATGATGGCCACACAGCAGGTGATCATCGTGGCCATGGCTGTGGGTGGTGCTGCCGTGGAGGCCTGCCTGTCATCACAGTCCCAGCCTGTGCCTGTCTGCACCAGTGGTGCAGCACTGGTGTGTGTCAAGGACAGTGGGACTGTTGCGGCCACTGTGGTGGCACCATTGAGCCTGGAGGCAGCCGCGGGCAGCATCAGCAGTCGGCCAATGGCCATGGGGGTACAGTGTTAGGGGGCGTCAGTGCACCGCCTGTGGACATGCCCAGGCCTGTCCCTGGTGTGCAGCGCCCACCCTCAAGGGGTGATGAGCATCAGGCCGCAAACACCCTAAGGGACAGTATGCCGATCAGGCAGATGACCTCTTAGATGAGCACACTGCATACTGCAAGCAGCAGTCAATCAGCAGATGCGGCTTGTGGCGGTGGATGCATAGAGTGCTGCTCTGCACCAGGTAGAGGAGCGGCACAGCAGAGACACCGCCTGCTCCTGGCAGGGATGGACCGTTTGCGGAGAATGTGACCACTGCCATTGACAGGCAGACACAGGCATTCAAAGCTGTCATGGCCACAATGGGCACACAGTTATTTGCCCATGCGTCACAGACACCACGAGTGCAATGTCCACCCCGTTCCCAGCATCGTGCAACACCATCCTTGTCAACACGGGTTCGGCTGTGGGCATCTCGAGCACGCCTGGCGCAGGCATGTTCAGTATGCTGCAGACCCCTGCGTGAGCACGGTCGCGTTCATGCAGTGGAACCCTGGGGACTGTCGGTGCCACCCACGAGGCCAGTAGTCAGCCTGTCACTGCTGGCGGGTCTTGTGAGGCTGACCACGCATCCGTGGTGGCCATGGCACTGTGGCGCGTGACTGACCTGTCTCCCAGAACGGCCACTGTCTGATGCTGCCCTGTGCGCATTGTGTTGTTCAGCGGGCAATGCACGGGTGGGGTACCTGTCCTGCATGCACACATGTTCCATCTGCACACCCTCCCGGCTGCTGTCTGCTGTGGCATGTGCATGATGATGTCTGCGTTGCGCTGTACACCACTGTGCAATGGTACTCAGCGTCTGACACCGTGCAATGACAGGCAGTGGGCGTGGTGGTCTGTGGACATGTATGTGGCTGGGGTGGCAGTGTGGGTCGGCGTGCCTCCTACCCTTTGTGCATGTCTTGTGAGGTGTGTGTGTGTGTGTATGACCATGTGCCATGTTACACCTCGCCCATCCCTGGCAGTGTGTGTGGTTCCATGCTTGGCCACTTCCTTGACAACATGCACCCCTGGTGTGTCCATGCATGTTTCTGGGTTGTGCCTTTGCCAATGGTGGTTGCACATGGCCCCTTGACTTACCTGGGTTGGCTGAAGTGCTCCTCTGTGACAGTGTCCCGGTGCAGCTGTGCCAGCGGAGCAGTCGAGGTCCCGTTTCCCAGGGGCTGCCCATCACCAGCTTCACCAGTGTTCTCATCGTCCCTATCGCTGTCCCCTCTTTGACCTGTGCGGCTATTCCATGGTCGTTGGCCATGTTGTGCAGGATGCAACAGACCAGGAATAGCCCGCATGCCTTTGAGGGCTGTACTGTAGGGCACATTCCGAGGTGTCCAGGCAACGGAGCGTGCCTTCAGCATCCCGAACACCCTCTTGATGACATTGCATGTGGTGGCATGTGCCTCATTGTAACGTTGCTGCGATAGGGTTGCGGGCGCTGGTATGGTGTGAGCAGCCAGGGACAGGTGGGTATCCACTGTTACCTGTGTGTAGAGGTGGAGGTTAGTTTGGTGATCGGCGTCGCCTGCCTTGGGCCATGTAGGCCACTACCCATGTCACTCTGACCATGCCTCCCAAGCTCTATGTTTTCCGTGGTTTGCATACTCACCCACTAAGTGGCCAGTGGGGATGTCCTCACTCTTGAATCTGTGGCTACAGTGCTGACTGGTGCCAGATGAAGCATGTGCTCCCCAGGGTGCATGGCACAGACATTGATTATGCGCCCCTGGCATCGCACACCACCTAGCAGATGATGCTTGCATAGCCCTTCTGATTGATATATGCAGCCCCTTGAGGCCAGGTGGTGTGCGGATGGTCACATGGGTGCAGTCTATTGCCCTACACGCATACATGCTACCCTGTGGAACTCCTGTATGTTTGCTGTGTGCTCCGCCCGTGTGCTGGGGAAATGGATGTACTCTGCATCATGTGGCAGCAGTGCACTGAGGAATTGGGTGAGGTTGCATGCGCAGCCCACTGGGTTATGCCTGTGGTGTCCCCTGTTGGTCTCTGGAAGGTACCCGTGGCGAGCAGGCACATGCAAGCTGTCACTTTAGTCTCCACTGACAGAGCATGGCTCCGTCATGTGGGTGCCTGCATCACATCACTGCACAGCTCACCAGAACCGCCTCAAATTGCCCAATTCAGAAGGTACCATGACACGATCTCAGTATCACTGTACAGCTCGAAGCTGGTGCAGGCTCAGTACTGCCTGTTGAGGGGCATACCGCCACGGCCCTTCCACAGCCGCGCCCCTGCTGCCTGCCTTCTCACCCTCCTCAGTATTGCCTCCATCTGGATGGTGGCACTTTCCATGTCCCTGGCTTGTGTTCACCCCCCAGCAGCTGTTTCTGTGTTCCCCCACTGTCCTGGCTGCTACCTCCCCTGCAACGGAACATCTTCCTGTGGTGGCCTCAGTGCTGTGTGGCACTTCCCCTTCTGCACTGTCTTTGGCTGTGTCTCCCACACTTTCCCTGTGCCTGTGGGTTCAGGGTGCCCTTTCCCTGTCCTGCCCTGTGTGTCTGTCCTGCCCTGTGTGTCTGCCTAGAGTTCAGCCACATGTGCCTTCCCTGAAGCGTTCTTGTGCCTCTCCCTTGTTCCTTTTATTTTGGCTCATTTTAGCTATTGTGCAACTTCCGCTTGCTCCCCTATTGCGCACGGTGCATGTTGTTGACTATCACACTCGCCAGTTATGCATGGTTCCTCCCTTCAGTTGCGCATGCATTCAATATCATTGCACTCTTGATCAGTGTGATTTGGGCGCATCTGCCTCCCACTGAATATCGCAGAATGGCACATTTTCGGACTTGTGCTGGAGCAACCCTATTGCGCATGGCACAACCCTTTTCAATATCTGGGCCACAGTGTCTTCCCATGTTGCTAACAACCTGTGGGCTCTGCCTGAAGAAAACAGATCACATATGACCTTATTTGCTCATAGAATGGGTGAGCATTAGGGTTGAAAACCCCAAGAAAGACCACATCACTGATATGCCAAGACTGAGGACAGCCAAAACCATAATGTTTTTGTTTTCTGCTTGGGGCTGTGGTGGTTGGGAGTTAGGGTTGGAAACCCTAATGCCACACTTCTCTTTTGTGGCATTAAGTTACCATACCTGGTGCATTAACTACTTTTGTGCAAAGACTTTCCTTTCTTTTTGAGATAGTTTAATCATATCCTCATTCGTACAGGTCCTTTTGGAACCTACTTGAACAGGTGCAGATGTGCAGTTCCTTTTTATGTTTGCTTGCACACATGTGCAAGAAACATAGTGCCATCATCCGAGTTTCCAGAGGTGTGTCAGCCTCTTCCAATTCAGTCTGTGTGTTTGCAGGTGCAGTCGCGATGCGCAATCACTGCTCCAGCTGTCTATGACAGCTGAAAATGCAGTGCCATACAGTTGAAAGGAGAGCTCCACTTCAGTGAGCAGAGCTCCCCCTCAACACGCACGCATGCATATTGCATGCTGACACGCTCCCTCCCCATGCATACACTGTATAACTGACGGGAGTGCCCAATCCCCGTCAGCTGCTTACCCAAGCATCCAGGTGCCATGCTGGGAGCCCACCCAGCGTGGCAAAATGTTTATGGCCGATGGGGTGCCCAATCTCCGCCGGCTGCACCCTCAAAACATCCAGGTGCCAAGCTGGGAGCCCACCCCAGCGTGGCAAATGTCCTTCGTAGTCTTCATCCCTCGTGGTCTTAAAAAAAATCCTGTAAATACAAAACTGTCCTCGGTGCTTCTTCCTGACCCCCTCACAACCCGTACCCAACCACTGTGCACCTGCCTCCCAATACCCCCCACCCCATACTTACCTCCGGGCTCGGCACGGCGATCTTGATGGACCAGGTATCACGTCTGCACTCTTCAAAGCCGACCTTGAACGAGGAAATGCTGGTAAGCTGTATAATGGGATAGATAGGGTTTTTCAACTTTGTTGCATATCTCAGGCATTTTGGGAATTTTGGGCCCAAATTTTCAACATGGGGTTTTGGAGACCCCTTCTCATGAATGCTGTCACTGTCATGGTGTTACTTGAACCCGAAGGGTGATTTCCACAGCCACTCGTGAAATCACCTTTCTGGAATGATTAATGAAACAACATTGCCAGTGTTCGCATAAGTGGGCTCTCAAAAGCCTATTTTGAATTGGTGGAAATCCTAAAAATATTTCTTTCTAGCGTACGTTGCACAGTTCCTACACGACTCTCGTAAGTTGCGAATTTTCAATATTTTCACTCCAGATTTTCAACATTGCCATTTTACCACACCTTCTTATGAGCAGTACAGCAGTCATTTTCACATCTAACCCAAAATGTGTTCCGCCCATGTAGCACACAATGGCGCGTCAGTGTCTTCGAAATCAATGTCGGGACACATTAAGAAAATCACAGTGACACTGTTCATGAGCAGAGGTCTTAAAATGGCTATGTTGAAAATTTGGTGAAAAATTCCTAAAAATGACTGTTTTACGAGCATGCGTTGCAGTTCTCATGCCTTCGTAAGTTTGAAAATTTCAATATTTTCACTCCAGATTTTCAACATTGCCATTTTGCCACACCTCCTTATGAGCAGTACAGCTGTCATTTTCACATCTCACCAAAATATGTTTCCGCCCATGTAGTGCACAATGGCGCAGTTGGTGTCTTGAAATCAATGTACAGGACACATTAAGAAAATCACAGTGATACTGTTCATGAGCAGAGGTCTTAAAATGGCTATGTTGAAAATTTGGTGAAAAAATTCCTAAAATGACTGTAAGCAATGCTCGTAAATTTGCACATTTTCAATATTTTCACTCCAGATTTTCAACATTGCCATTTTACCACACCTCCTTATGAGCAGTACAGTTGTCATTTTCACATCTAGCCCACTAACGTAGTTTCTGCCCATGTAGTGCACAATGGCACAGTCAGTGTGTGAAATCAATGTATGGGACACATTAAGAAAATCACAGTGACATTGGTCATGAGCAGAGGTGTTAAAATGGCTATGTTGAAAATTTGGTGAAAAAATTCCCAAAATAACTGTTTTAGGAGGCGCTGCGTTACGCAGTTCCTCATAGCTGGCAAGTTTGCAAATTTGTAATATTTGCACACAGATTTTCAACATTGCCATTTTACTGCACTTCCTTATGAGCGGTACAGCTACCATTTTTCACATCTCGCCCAAAATGTGTTTCTGCACATGTAGCGCACAATGGTACAGTCGGTGTCGCGAAAACAATGTTTGGGACAGATTAAGAAAACCACAGTGACACTGGCCATGAGCAGAGGTCTTAAAATGACTATGTTGAAAATTTGGTGACAAAACTCCATAAAATGACTGTGTTACAAGTGAGCATTACGCAGTTTCCTCGCACCCTCGTAAGTTCATGAATTTGTAATATTTTCAGTCCAGATTTTCACCAGTGGCATTTCCACACCTCCTTATGAACAGTACAGCTGTCATTTTCCACAACATGGCCAAAATGTGTTTTACACTTTCAGCACAGAAATGCGTGGTCGCTGTGGGAAATCATTGTTCGGGACAGATAAAGAAAATCATACTGACACTGTTCATGATTGGAGGTCCCAAAATTCCTGTGTTAACAATCTGCTGTAAAAAATCCGAAACTAGTTACATTACGGTGTCGTTGCACAGTTTCTACACATGCTCGTGACTTCACCAGTTTTTAAGATTTTCAGAGCAGATTTTCAACATTGCCATTTTTACACCTTCCATGAACAGTACCGCTGTCATTTTCACATCCTGTTCGAATGTGTTTTGCACCTGTGGTGCCAAATGGCATAGTCACTGTGCAAAAGCAGTTTTCGGCTAACAAACTGATATTGCCACTGTTCATGAGGTGGGGATCACAAAAAAACATGTTGAACATTTGGGTGAAAATACCAATGAATACCTGAGGCATTAGGGTTTCGACCATAATGCCCCACCCTGAAAAGGAATGACAGACATCAAGGGTGTGACTTGGATTCTTGCCTGTCATGCTCATACCATTCCACCCCACCCTGCAGCCAGTGAGAGGCATCAAGGTGTGCCTTGGAGTCTTGACCCCAAAGTTCACCCCATTCTCCTATACCGCACTCATCTCACCATATTTCCTGATGGAATGGAGTGCGCATAAGAGCCAAAGACCCCTAAGGCACACCGTGATACTTGTCAGTGTCTGCAGGGTAGGTGCGATGAAATGGCGTGGTCATTATGCCTGACGACCCAAAGGCACACCCCAATGCCTGTCACTCTCTGCAGGGTGGTGGTGGGGTTGGCTTAGTTCAGTACTTCGCTGCCATTCCTATTATGCAGCTCTGTAACTTCTACACTACCAATGCCAGTGCCAGCAAGCAAACATTCGGCATTGACAAATGCTTGTTTAAATGCACCATGGAAATAATCTGTCATCCTACAAAAGTGCAGGGCCTGGCACCTTCACTCTTTACACATTCACTTTAACACATTCACTCTTCACCCATTCACTATTCACACATTCATTTATTTATTTATTTTTTCACCCCAAATGTTCAAGATAGTCATTATGTTGCTTGCGCATGTGCAAGAAACATAGTGCCATCATCCAGTTTTGGAGGTGTGGCACCCGTCTTCAATGCAGTCAGTGTGTTTGCAGGCACGGCCCCAGTTCCCCAATCACTGCTGCAGCTGTCTCGACAGCAGTTGAAAATGCAGTGATCGTGCAGTTGAAGGGCCCTCCGCTTCAGTGAGCAGAGCTCCCCTTCCACACACACCGCGCGCGCATACACACGCGTGCTCATGCGCCTTCCCCTCCCCACACTGTCGGCCAACGGGTGCCCAATCCCCGTCAGCTCCACCCCCAAAGCATCCAGGTGCCATGCTGGAGCCCACCCCAGCGTGGCAAAATTATGTTATGGCTGATGGGGTGCCCATCCCCCGTCGGCTCCAGCCCCCAACAGCCTTCCAGCTGCTATGCTGGGAGTCCACCCCAGTGTGGCAAGCGTCCCTCATAGTCTTAAAAAAACCTGTAAATACAAAACTGTCCCTGGCTTCTCCCTGCTCCCCCCATAACCGCACCCACCCACTGCACCCTGCCTCCCACACCCCTCACCCCATACTTCCCTCCAGAGCTCGGCGACGATCTTGATGGACCGGAACACGTCTGCACTCTTCAAAGCCGACCGAGAACTGAGGAAATGCCGGTAAGCTGTATAATGGGATGGATAGGGTTTTTCAACTTTGTTACATATGTCAGGCATTTTTGGAATTTTGGGCCCAAATTTTAACATGGGGTTTTGGGACTCCTCCTCATGAATTCTTGCACTGTCATGCGTTAATCGGGCCGAAGGGTGATTTTGCTGTCACTGCTTGAAATCACCTTTTGGGATGATTAATGAAACGACACTGCCAGTGTTCATAAGGTGGGCTCCAAAAGTCTATGTTGAAAATTTGGTGAAAAATTCTAAAATTACTGTTTTACTGAGCGTATGTTATGCAGTTCACGCACGCTCCATAAGTTCACAAATTTTTAATATTTGCACTCCAGATTTTCAACATTGCCATTTTACCACACCTTCTTATGAGCAGTACAGCTGTCATTTTTCACATGTCACCCAAAATGTGTTTCCGTGCATGTAGTGCACAATGGCACATTCGCTGTGTGCAATCAATGTTTGGGACAGATTAAGAAAATAACAGTGACACTGTTCATGAGCAGAGATCTTAAAATGGCTATATTGAAAATTTGGTGAAAATTTTCCTTCAGACGTTCTGCAATATTACTAATGAAGACATTGAACAGAACTGGCCCCAGGACCGATCTCTGCAGCACCCCACTGGTCGCCCTCTCCCTAGACTGCACACCATTTACCACCACTCTCTGCCTCCTGTCTGTTAGCCAGTTTCTATCCCAGTTTACCACCCTTTCCCCATGCCCAGCCTACCCAGCTAGTTTATCAGCCTCTATATGGGATGGTGTCAAAGGCTTTGCTGAAATCAAGGTAAGAGTTGTCCACTGCCCCACCCTGATTCACTTCCTTTGTCACCCAGTCAAAGAAATCAACCAGATTTATGTGACATGATGTCCCCACTGTGAATCCATGTTGTCTATGGTCCTGGGCTCCATTGCATCTAGATGCCCCACTATCCTTTCTTTAAGCAATGTCTCCATGATCTTCCCCACTACTGAGGTGAGGCTGAACGGCCTATTGTTCCCTGCCTCCTCCCTGCTGCTGGACTTGTGTAGAGGGACCACATGTGCCCTCCTCCAATTCACTCATGTTGAATGACTCAGTGAACATGGCTGCCAGACGTACTGCTATCTCCCTTCGCAGTTCTGTTAATATCCTTGGCATATGCCATCTGGTTCCATCGCTTTGTCCACCTTCAGTTTCGTGAGCTCCTGCAGGACTCTGTTGCCTTTGAATGGACTATTGTCCACCTCTTCGCCCCCTTTGGCAACTGCTGTACTGCTGTGGCCCTGCCTCCCACTCTTCTGAATACTGAACGGAAAGACACAGTGGATGTCTTGGTAGGAAGGCATGGAACTATCACTTCCAAATACCTAAACAGCACATACAAGCAAGCAACATTCAGCATTGACAAATGCTTGTTTTATGACTGCCATTATAAACATGACATGCAGCATTTATAGCATGTTGGCTAAAATGTCTTTTAGCACCAGAAGTGCAGAAAATGTCTAATCTGTGATTTAAAAATAACTCCTGTCATGTTTATAGATGTTGTGGAAAATGGCTATTTTGAAATTTTGGATTCAGAATATTGAAAATTAGCAAAGTTTTGAGTGAACATTGAAATACTGCAACCTTCAGTCATAACCTGGGCATTTTACCATATTTGTACACCAGATTTTCAGCATAGCCTTTTTGTTACCCACCTCATGAACCCAGTAGGTGAAAATGTTCAAATTCCCACCTAAATGGGGGCAAAGATAAAAGGCATCCAGCACCAGTCCCCCAGTGCCAGCAGACATTTACTCATCTTCCACTCATCAGGATGGGTTCTTCAAGGAATGATAGCTCAGTGGACCTGTCCAGTATTACCACAATGCTCACATAGGTTCTCCAAGACACAATAGAGCTGAAATTGACCACAAAACAAACCAGAAAGGATTTGACAGCTCAGGCAGGCTGGGTTTCCACCACTGAGCAGGCACTTAGATCACAGCAAGATGTTACCAGCTATCTTCAAGCGACTCTCCGGGAACATCACCAGAAGCTGCAGTATCTGTTAGAGAAAGTGGATGGCCTTGAGACTAGAAGTAACATCTGGATTGTGGGCATCCCGGGGGTATGGAAGGCAGTGACATGATAGCTTTCCTATGCACTGCCATCCCAGTAATCCTGCAACCTTCTAACTACCCTCCACCAGACACTGAGTAGCCACACTGATCGCTTTGTTCCCAGACCTAAGTCTGGTGAAAAGGTGCATCCCAAATTATGGAAACCACCTCTACCCCATAAAAGAGGTTATTTTGAGAATCACCAGGAGAGAGGTCAGCTAAGGTGGGAAGAGCATCCAGTGCAATTTTTCCAGGATTTCTCTCCCAAGCTCTCCTGCAGAAGAAGGGCATATGTAAGGGTATGTCAACAGTATTATCAACATAATATTGCAGCTTCCTGTTTTACCTAGCCTTGCTGACAATTCAAGTAAATGGAGTTTATATCATCTTCCAGTCTCTGAGTGAAGCTGAACACTATCTAAACATGGTAGGCTTTGACAATGCCTCGCCATCTTGGCCTCCATCAAAACAGCATGGCAGAGGCCTTGCTTATGGATTTTACATTGTCAACACAACCTTCCCACTCATGTGAGAATGCCCATGAGATGAAACAATGGCACCAGGTGAACAGGGGATGACAAATGAAGAGAAACAAGACTACCTCCAGTGTAAAAGCTTGGCCACCCAGGACCCATTCCAGAAGCCGGCGGTGGCTCAAGGCAACATCAGACACAAGCAGTGGGTCCCCATTCACCACTCCAGTGAAAACATCCAACAGATTTGAGTCCCTCCATGACCTGGTTCGTTCCTCAGTGATGCTGGCTGATGGCACCCTACAACCCAGCATTTCAGCACCCGATCATTGACTGGTCCACAATATGTGCAGAATGGGCTAACTGTATTGGCAAAGAGGAGAAAACCGCTGATGGCCCAACTTCCATACTAAGCTTCTCCGCTAAGCACTACTGAAGTGGTCACTGCACTTCCCTGAGCTTGTAACAGAGGTCTCACCATTTGGCCAAATTTTGGTGGGTAAGGGTGTGATCAGGTAAGAATATTTACTCTGCAAGATTTCATCTGATCTCCCACAGCTCAGGGTTTGGGGTCTCAAACCTTGTCACCCTACCTTGCATAAAATCTCCTTAATCTGAGTTAGAGTGGCATGTTTGCCACTAAGACCCCCATGCTAGTCATGGTCTAAACTAGTGTTGCATCTATATACTATCTGCTGCACTGCAGTAGGTTCCATATTTAATGTTTTAAATGTTAGAAAAATGTTCTTTCTCCTATTAAAGTTGTATGATTATAGATGTAGCTTTTCTTCCTGATGCAAGTTTTGCCACACGGTTTACAGTTTACCCACTCTGTTTTACTGGGTTAGATTTGCTGATGTCAAAGAGAGTGTGTGGTGTATTTTTGCTTTATTAGTCCTATGGCAGGGAGAGACAGGTTTCAATCCATTAGAGTTGTGCTTATTTATGTTTCACAGCCCCCGGCACATATCCCCTCACCCCAGTTGTAGATTGCCCCAGTAGAGCTGCTGTGATTCCAATGTACAACCTACCACTGGTAGTGAATGGATAATTGTGGTTCTATACAGCATCATTGTAATCAATCATGTGCTGCACAGCGATGACTGTGCTATTAAAACCCTGGTTGTGAGGAGGGCTGTTTTGTGCCCCAATATGCTCACACAATCTCACTCTGTGCTCCCCTCCTCATTAGTACTCCTTTATTTTTCTAGTCGGCTTGATCTGTCTGATGCAATGATTTCTCTTGGAGTAATGTACAGATGTAATGAAAGCCAGCCTTCTGTGGACAGATGGTTTCTGCAACCATACTGTACAGCTCTGCTCCTCATCTCCTCTGGTTCCTTTTGAGATATTGCTGACCCTTTATACATAATCACATAGGGAGGCTTGCCAGGTATAATGCTCCACAATTCACTTTCTGCAGCTGTATTGCTGCCTCAGCCCATTATGAAATATCCACATTTTCGCTACAGCAGCAGCTTGCTTCCTTCCTCTGGGGCTTTGAGGCCACCCTTTGTGCTCCCCATATGGTTGCATGCTGCCTGCAGTACTTGTGCCTAAACTATGACAGATGCCCCTACTGTGCTGTTTTAGCTCTTGGCAGAGATGGTGGCTGACCTACAGCTAAGCTGTCCTGGTCATATCCAATCTCCCTCCATGGGTTGTTCCCTCTAGCACACATTTACTACTTCTATGGGACTCCACCCAAGTTGGCACTTTGTGGTAGGGATTGTTGTACCATGCCCCCACCCCCAGAGAATGGCTGATTGGACCACTGAAGGTGTTAGTTCTTACCTTCTAGTCGTAAGGTGTTGCCCATTCTCCAAGTGTCTGCCAGACATGGGGTGTATGGCATTTCTAAAGGTACCTACTGAATCTTTAATCAGAACTTTTTTGCTGCATTTACAAGATTGTTGGTTTTACAAATTGTATAGTTTGATTGATCTATAATTAAATGTTTATGGTGTATCTTAGCTTTGTTATGGATCTACAGAAATCTAGTTAAAAAAGGTGTTGCTGTAATGGATCTCTGAACAGGGTAATGTTTTGTACTTTAAAATTGTCCCTGCTCTACTGTAGTGGCTTCAAGATGGTACTATGATTCCTTTCTTTACAATAACTGGCAGAAAAGGCCCAGAAGCCATATGAGGTAACTCCTTAGGTGTAACCCTACTCCCTATATGTGTATGTGTTTTATAGTTTAAATCATGGCTATCCCCATTATATTTACCACGTGGAATGTGAGGGGACTCAACTCTCCCACAAAATGAAAAACATTCTGGCCCACCTGAAGAATTTGCACATGCAGGTGGCTTTTCTCCAGGAAACAAAGTTAAACCACAAAGAAGCTTAAAAATGTAAGATGGAGTGCGTTGGATGGGAAGACCATAGCTCCACTTGACCTGCCAAACACAGAGTCTCCATTCTGCTACACAAAAGTATAAAGTGTACTCCTATTACACAGTCTAATGACTTGGATGGGAGGTGGATCCTCACCAAGCTGAGAACCCCTAAAGACCCTAGCATCCTTGGGAATGTACATACTCCAAATAGGGATGACCCTGCATTTTTAACAATATCTCCCAGGCACTACTGGACTTTTCTTTTGACAACCCTGATGTTTTGCTGGAGGAGATTTTAACTTGGTATTACACTACTGCCTGGATAGGTCTAACAGCAGGTACAAACAGCATACCAGGGCCTTCTGGACTCTGTGGGACCTAATGTCCCTGCATCAGTTGCCAGACTCTTGAAGGATATTCAGTCCCTCTGGCAGGAATACACCAATTTTTCTGAACTTACCAGATGGCCAGCAGGATTGACTTCTAGTTTGCCTCACACAGTATAACCTCCCAGGTCTCCTCCTTGTCCATTGAGCCACTATAGATTTCAGATCAAACTCCAGTGACCTTGCCCTCCGTGTTGGACCCCATCATGATTAAATCCCACACCTGGTGATTAGATCCTCTGTTATGTCAGGACAAAGAATTTTAAAAGTGGATCAAAACTGAAACCATACATTATTTCTGAAATAATCCACCCTGGTCCTTCACTCCTTTTTAATTTGGGAGGCCTTTAAGGCAATGATATGAGGAAACATTATAAGTTATGCTTCCTACAGGACAGAAACTCAACACAAAGAGTTTCAGAGATTAGAAGGGCTTTCAAAAGTGGATCAAAACTGAAACTATACATTATTTCTGAAATAATCTGATTGATTACGATTGAGCCAAAGTACCTTAAATTAGGGTCTCCTCTTATAAACAGGTCCTTCCTTACAGGAATGTTCCAAGCAAATGGAAAGTGCAGTCCTTCTCCAGAAGGGTGGCACACACTTCTTCAAAAACTATAGCACTATCTATATTCTCTGTCCCCTGGCTAAACTTCAAGGGAGGATTTTATATATTCAAAGTAAAAATAAGAGCACCAACCACTGTCAATTTCTTCTGTAATATTTTATTTGCTTCTAAAATTTCAGTGCAGCAAGCACATTTCCAAACAAATAAGTGCAGAATACTCCCCTATGGCCCTGACCACTTTCGACGTGCACGCTTCCTCAGAGAGGCCGGTCTAGTGGAGGGTAATTAAAATTTAAAGAGGTGCTCACTAGCTGAGCTTCATTTATCTTAACAGTGCATACATTACCACCAACATATACAACATACATACAATGCTATACATCCAAGCAGCAGATAATGAACAATACTTTATACTCATGATAATGCCTGCATATAAAATTAAAATGTCTATTTAGGATCATGAATAGACAGATAAAGCTCTGCTCTACATAATCTAAGAGAGAGGGATAAAGTTTTCTAGCCTCCTCATCTTAGACTAGATGGTCAACAGAGGTCAATATATGCTCATAAGTGCAAAAGCATCTACAAAGGCAACAAAACACATTCATACTGTTATGTTAATGTAAAGTAATTAAACCCTACTTTTTACTGCAATAATCATTTAACAGTTAAAGCAACAAAGAATTATTTTAACATGTTCAATAATTAAATATAATGTTACCAAAATAATCATGTAATAAAACTCCATATTCGGTATAAATATATTTTAGCCTAAACACATCCTATGAAACTCTGATTTATAAATTTAGTGTTTTTATCCCTTCATTTTAAACCAAGAAGCAGCATAATTCATGATACTCATAGGTGCACTATAGCATCTTAAAAAAAGCTACACAGTTAAGGCAGACACTAATAATAATGCTAAGCAATTTTCCTAGAGTACTATTACTACACAACATCAAAAAGCCATACTGCATATGTCTCTTAATACATAACAATTCATATGTCTCCATCTACCCTAAATTACAATAACCTACTGTTTCTTAAGAAATGTAATCAAATGTATGCTGTCATTAAGACTTGGCTTTTGCAGTGCTTTTAGATGAAACATCCAAAACGTTTCACGCTGCAATAATAAATCATCCAAACTGCCACCTCTTTCTCCTACTTTGATTTTTTTCATTCCACAAAATTTAAAAGAATGAATTTGTGGATTTCTGCTGCATAAGTGCTTTGTCAAAACATTTTTGTTCTTGGTTCCTAATGGCACCCTTTGTGCTGTCCAACCCTGATTTTAAGGGCCCTACAAGTTTTTCCAATATAAATGCCTTGCAACTGCAGGTCACATATGACCCCAGTTGTGGAGCAATTAATAAATTGCTGAATCTGATATGTTTTGTCACAATTTTTGAGGTAAAATAATCAGTTTTCAAACACATCACATGTACATCTACCACATCTAAATGTGCCTTTAGGTGGTGGTGGCAGCATGTCAACTTCTTTCTGAGCTGGTTGCAAACTATGAACCAATGTATCCTGTGAACTCTGCCCTCCTATATACCATTCTAGGTAATCACTTGGTACTTTCAGACAGACTCAGTTCTGTCTGAAGAATGTGCCAATGTTTCATTATGATGTCATCAGCCATGTGTGAAGTTTCAGTATATGTACACAAAGTTGATGACATCATCCTGTCCCTTTGTGTAGTAATGTTCTGATATTGCAACAGCCCTTCATGACTTTTAATCTCAGCTTTCTATTTAGCTTCTCTAACACACATACTATTATACCCCTAGAGATGATTCTGTCTTCCATTTCAGCTGATCTACTTGCAAACGAAACATCAGATGAGCAATTACGTTTAACTCTCAGGAACTGTGCTACTGGGATATTGTTAATAAGATGTCTAGGAAGACAACTGGAAGGCAACAACACTGTATTGCGGTCCATAGGTTTACGGTAAAAATCCATATGTAACCCAATTCCCAATCTTCTGGGAAATTTTCAGATCCAAAAGTTAACAGTTTCTTTACTGTATTCTACCTTGAAATTCAGATTTGAATTGGACCCTTCCAGATACTGAATAAAATCCTTCAATTCAGATTCACTGCCTCTCCATTTAAGCAGCATATCATCAATGAAGCATTTCCACTGGACAACCCTCTCAAAGAAAGGGTTGGCCTGTGGAAACAACACCACATCCCTCTCCCAGGCACCTAAATATAAATTAACGTAATGAGGGGCAAATGGTGCCCCATCACCGTGCTTTTGATTTGCTGGAAAACCTTCTTGAGAAGACAAAACACATTGCATTGTAATACCATCCTCACATTCCAAAATAAATTCCCTGTTGTTCCAATTTAGATCCATATTATTTCCTAGACACCCTGAATGGCATTCAGGCCTTCACAGTGGGATGTTTGTGTTCAAGACTCAATGTCCATAGTACAAAGTAACCGGTTTTCCTGCATTCTGATATTACCCAATATATTAAGCATGTCAGTTGTATCTTTAATATAAGAGGGTAATTTTCTGACTGTCTTTTATATAACAATCAACCAATTGTGATAGAGGCTCAGTCACTCATCCTATCCCTGCCATGAAGAGCCTACCTGGAGGGTGATCCATAGATTTATGCAGTTTAAGAAGTACATAAATTGTGCTCCTAATTGGATTATTTACAGTAAGAAAACTGGCAGTGTCACAATCTATACACCCATTATTCAGTGCATCAGTTATTAACTTATCAATTTCAGCCTTAAAGAGTAATGTAGGATCATGATCAAGTTTGCAATAAAAATGTTGATCATTAGTTGTCTGAAACTTCCTGCACATAATCAGCAGTATCCAGCACAACCACTGACCTACCTTTATCTGCTGGCTTTATTGTAATTAATTCATTACCTGCCAGCCCTTTAGTGCCTGTTTTTCTTCTTTGTCATGTTCTGAAAAATCCAAGTCTTTCTGGAACATAAATCTCTATGTCTTTAAGACATGCATGCTCAAAACCAGTATAGTCGAATTCATAGGTGGCATAAAGGTGGACGGTTTTTAAACTTCCATGTGTCCCTTCCTGATTGTTTATTAATGGCACAGTACTCTCCACAATAGGCTGAAGGATTCATCACTGATCATATTTTCTTTTCTATTATGGCCAGAAAATGCCTTCAAGTTCAGTTTCTTAAACATTTTTGAAATCCAGAAATAATTCAAATGGCCTCTGTACGATGGTTGGAACAAAAGAAAGTCCCTTATTTAGAACTGGTATTTGTGGTAAAGTCAGTTGCATTTGGACAAGTTAACAAAATTCATCTCCTGCTGCTGTACCTCCTCTTCCTTGGCCCCTGTTCTGTATTCTGTTGGACCCTCAGTTGGTGTGACTTGCTCCTTCTCTGCTTCCACTTGTAGCCCCTCCCTCTTGGTTCTTCTGTTTGAAATCGGACCAGTCTGTTGCTTCACCTCAAATTGGAGGTACTGACTATTTGGGTTGTGTTCTGTAAATCCTCTCCCTCTGATTCACTAGTATGATAACTAGTGTTAGGATTTCTCAGTATGGACTGTATATTCTGTGGAGCTTTTGTTTCTTGTCCTTCCAAGTCCACACCGATCCAACTCGTACTTTCCCTGTCTCATTCAAATTTAGATAATTTTATAGCCTTTATACATTTATCTTGTTTCTCTGTTTTTCTTTTAACAATGATTCAAGGTCAGTAAATTCAGGGGCTTCCTTGAACTGTAGCACCATCTGCTCCTTTTCAGAGACCAGAGGTTTGATTTCAGTTCCTAGTCACTGTAATCGGCTATAATGATATGCATAAATAATTATGTAGCCTTTTGCATAGAATCTTTCCAATTGCCCATAAATGTGGCTTATCTTGACCATATCCTGGCCACTTTAAGACTCTAAGCCCACGAGCCTACATCCTACTTTTAAATATGCTTCTAGGGACGTCTGTTCTAAAATATTCTACATGCTGTCAAAGCCAATCTTTCTAATTCCAAGAAGGCAGTCTTAATATTTAAAGAGGGCTCACCATTTCCAGGTAATAAATCAGTAGACGAGATGACTGTATGGTGGTAATGGGTGCACTGTTAATATAAATGAAGCTCAGCTGTGAGCACCTCTTTAAATTATAATTACCCACCATTAGACTGGCCTCCTTGAGGAAGCTAAGCACACGCGAAACCTGTTGGGGCCATGGGGAGTGTTCTGCACTTATTTGTTTGGAAACATGCTTACTTCACTGAAATTTTTGGAAGAAAATAAAATATTACAGAAGAAATTGACGGTGGTCAGTGCTCTTATTTTTACTTTGAATATTGAAATGCAATGTAATGAGAACATCTTGTTTCGGGCACACTTTTACTGTTTCAATTGATTTCTGGCATTAGTTGTGCTACCACGCACTCATTGGAGTAATTTTGGCACGTATTTTTCTGGTTCTGGTTGAATGGCGAGTCTGCCAGTCACAAGGAACTTGTTTTGGGAGGTAGTGAGAATGCTTTCTCGGCAGCATTGTTTGCAGCAGATGAAACGGATAATCCCTTCATCAATTTCCCAGCAAATATACAGCCATATACTTCTACTGATTTACTACCGGAAATGGTGAGCCCTCTTTAAATATTAATACTGCCATTTGGAATTAGGAAGATTGACTTTGACAGCACGTAGAATATTTTGGAATAGTGGAATAGAATAGAAGCATATTTAAAAGTGGGACATACTCCACATGGGCTTAAAGTCTTAAAGCGGCCAGGATATGGTCATGATAGAACGCGTTTATGGAAATTGGAAAGATTCTATGCAAAAGGTTACAGAATTATTTATGCATGTCATTATAGCCGATTATGGTGAACAGGAGCTGAAATCAAACCTCTGGTCTCTGAAAATGGAGTGGCAGGTGCTACAGTTCAAGAAAGCCCCTTGAACTCTACTGGACCTGAATCATTGTTAAAAGAAAAATAGGAATACAAGATAAATGAATCAAGGCTATAAAATTATCTAAATTAGAACAAGACAGAAAGATTACAAGTTGGATCGGAGTGAGACTTGAAAGGACAAAAACAAAAAGCTCCATAGAATATACAGTCCATATTGAGAAATTCTAACACTAATTATCATACTAGTGAATCAGAGGAAGAGGATTTAGGAACATGTCCCAAATAGTCAGCACCCGAACTGAGGCGAAGCAACAGACTGGTCCCGATTTCAAACAGAAGAACCGGGGGCTAAAAAGAAGAAGAGAAGGAGCAATTCACACCAACTGAGGTCCAAAAGAACACAGAACAGGGGCGAGGCAAGAGGGAGGTACAGCTGCAGGAGATGAATATTATTAACTTATCTCAAATGCAATTTTCTTTTACCACAATATCAGTTCTAAATAAAGGACTTACTTTTTGTTCCAACCATCGACAGAGGCTATTTGAATTATTCCTGGACTTCAAAAAATTTTCAAGAAACTGAACCCAAGGCATTTTTTACGTAATAGAAATAGAAAATATGATCAGTGATGAATCGCTTCCAGCCTATTGTGGAGAGTACTGTGCCATTAATAAACATTCAGGAAGGGACATGGGAAGTTTAAAAAAAGTCCACCTCATGCCACCTATGAATTCAACTATACTGGTTTTGAGGGTGCATGTCTTAAGACATAGAGGATTTATGTTCCAGAAGAGACTTGGATTTTTTCAGAACATGACAAAAGAAGAAAAAACACTCAAAAAGGAGCTGGCAGATGAATTAATTACAATAAAGCCAGCAGATAAAGGTAGGTCAGTGGTTGTGCTGGATAACTGCTGACTATAGCAAGGAAGTATCCAGACAACTTAATGATCAACATTTGTACTGCAAACTTGATCATGATCCTACATTACTCTTTAAGGCTGAAATTGATAAGTTAATAACTGATGCACTGAAAAATGGGTGTATAGATCATGATACTGCCAGTTTTCTTACTGTAAATAATCAATTTAAGAGCATGATTTATGCACTCCTAAAGTGCATAAATCTATGGATCACCCTCCAGGTAGGCCCAT
Organism: Neoceratodus forsteri; assembly: GCA_016271365.2. Lineage (NCBI taxonomy): Eukaryota > Metazoa > Chordata > Ceratodontiformes > Ceratodontidae > Neoceratodus > Neoceratodus forsteri. The sequence goes on from CM057456.1 coordinate 1,234,879,072, forward strand.
AGTGAGGTATCGGATCGGTGACCGAACTCTGTCACAGTTGGTTGATTGTTATATAAAAGAAGCAGTCAGAGAATCACCTCTTGTATTAAAGTACAACTGACGTGCTTAATATATTGGGTAATATCAGAATGCAGTGAAAAATGCATACTTTGGTATTATGGACATTGAGTCCTCTCACACAAAACATCCCACACTGTGAAGGCCTGAATGCCATCTAGGAGTGTCTAGGAAATAATATGGATCTAAACTGGAACAAAAGGAATTTATTTTGAATGTGCGAGGATGGTATTGCGAAATGCAATGTGTTTTATTTTCAAGAAGTTTTTCCAGCAAATCAAAGGCACGTGTGATGGGGGCAACATTTTCCCCTAATTATGTTAATTTATATTTAGGTGCCGGGAGAGGGATGTGAAGAATTTATTGGTGTCAACCCTTAATTTGAGAGGGTTGCCTGTGGAATGTCATTGATGATATACTGCTATATGGAGAGGCAGGAATCTGAATTGGAAGGATTTTATTCAGTATCTGGAAGGGTCCAATTCAAATTGTAGTTCAGGGTAGACTACAGTAAAGAAATCGTTAACTTTTGTATTTGAAAATTTCCAGGAGATTGGGGTGGTTACATACAGATCTTTACTATAAACCTAATGGACCACAATACAATGTTGTTGCCTTCCAGTTGTCTTCCTAGACATCTTATTAACAATATCCCAGTAACACAGTTCCTGAGAGTTAAACGTAATTGCTCATCTGATGTTTCGCTTGCAAGTAGATTAGCTGAAATGGAAGAGATTCATCTCTAGGGGTATAATAGGCATGTGTTAGAGAAGCTAAACAGAAAGCTTGAGATTAAAAAGTCATGAAATGCTGCTGCACATTCAGAACATTACTACACAAAAGGACAGGATGATGTCATCCACTTCGTACATATATACTAAAACTTACACGTGGTTGATGACATCATAATGAAACATTAAGACATTCTTCGTGACAGAACCGAGTCTGTCTGAAAATACCAAGTGATTACCCAATGGTATAGCAGGGGAAGAGTTTACAAGATACATTGGTTCATTAGTTTTCAACCAACTCAGAAAGAAGTTGACATGCTGCCACCACCACCTAAAGGCACATTTAGATGTGGTAGATGCACACATTGTGAGACATGATTTTGAAAACTGTTCTTTTACCTCAAAAATTGTGAAAAAACATATCAGATTCAGAAATGATTAATTGTTCCACAACTGGGTCACATATAGGGTGACCTGCAGTTGTGAGGCATATATACAACATATGTAAATTTGCCAACAGATAAAGCCTACAGGTCTATCAAGTCTGCTTGAATGTGCAGCTAGCACCCATTATTCTTCAGCTGCCCTCCCTTCCACCCTTCCCTCTGTTGACCCTCCCCTGTCCTGTCCCATCCCTTTTGAAGCAGTCCACTGTTCTACTGGATACCACTTCTTCAGGTAACGATTCCACCCAGCTACCACGCCTCTGTAAAAAGTGTCTCCTCATCTCCTCCTGAACCTTCCTTCCTCCAGTCTCATATCATGGCCCTGGTGTCCCTCCCTCCCCTTACTTTGGAACAGCCCCTCTGTACCTGTCTTGTTTATTCCTTCATGTACTTAAAGGTTTCAATCATGTCCCCATCCCTCCTGTCCTCCAGCTGAGTACATGTTAGACCCCTCAGCCTCCCTCTTGTATGATGAGTCCCCCAGCCCTTGATCATCTTTGTCACCCTGCACTGCACCCCTCCAGTAACTTAATGTTGCTCCTCAGATACGGGCACCAATGCTGCACACAGTACTCCAGGTGCGGTCTAACTAATGACCTATACAGTGGCAGCATCACCTTCTCCCTCCTTGAAGATATACCCCTTGCAATGCAAACCAAGCATTTAGTTGGACTTTGCAACTGCCTTCCTACATTGTGAAATTTGTTCATTGACCCTGTAATGAGCACCCCAGATCTTTCTCCTCCTCTGTCTGGGCTAGCTACACTCCCCAGCTGGTAACTCCTCTTGGTTCTTCACCCCAAAATGCAGCACCTTGCATTTTGTGTCAAACCCCAGTTGCCTGGTGTCTGACCAGGTTTCAAGCTTTACCAGATCATCTTGCAACCCCTGCCACCCCCTAGGTCATCCACTACCAATCCCATCTTAGTATCATCAGCAAACAAACTGATCTTGCTCTTGAAGTTCAATGATATGTCTGCAATGAATATCCCAAACAACACTGGTCCAAACACCGAGCCCTGTAGAACATCGCCATCTCACCCTTGGGTGTGAGAGCTCCCACCCACCACCACCCTTGTTGCCTTCCTAAAGCCAGTTCCTGCCCATCTCACCAGCTTAGCACCCTACCCTGTGCTTTCTAACCTACTTTCCAGCCTCCCATGTGGCACCAAGTCTAATGCCTTATTGAAGTCCAGATGGCTACATCCACTGGATGGCCCCTGTCCAGGTGCCTAGTTACCCAGTCATAGAATTCCACCAGGTTGGTTTGGCAGGATCTGCCAGGTATGAAGCCATGCTGTCTGCTGTCCTGTAGTCCTTTGGCCTGTAGGAGGGCCACCAGCCTCTCTTTCAGGATAGTCTCCATCATCTTACCCACGATGGATGTGAGGCTCACCGGTCTGTAGTTCCTCGGTTCATCCTTGGGGCCACTCTTGTTGAGGGGAACCACATGAGCCATCCTCCAATCCTGAGGTCACACACCCTGAGTGTAGTAAGGCATTAAATAGGTCTGCCAAAGGTCCCACAAGGACCTCTGTCAGCTCCTTCGGTACCCTAGGGTGGATGCCATCTGGGCCTGGTGCCTTGTCCACCCTCAGTGCCTTCAAACTCTCCCAAACTCTGCCCTCCATGATTTCCCCATCTGTCACCCCCCCCCCTGTTTCTGCCATTCCTTCCCTTTGGTTATCACCCCTTTTCTCCTTAGTAAATACCGAGCAAGTAATCATTTAGTGCTTCTGCCTTATATCTCCTCCTTCCACACAACCCCTCTCATTCCTAATCTTTACTATGTGGTCCTACAGCTCCTTTTCTCCCTGATGTAGCTAAAGAAGTCCTTCTCCCCTTTCTAATGCCTTGTGCCAGCCTAAGCTGTATACATGCCTTGGCTCCTTACTGCCCATGTCACCTGTTCTGATTCTGTCAGGTACTCCTCCTGTCCTCACCCTCCCTATTTTCTTGTACCTTCTAAAGGCAGCTTGTTTCCTCCTTGTCATTTCCATGACCTCCTTGCTCAACCAGCTAGGTTTCTTAGCCCTAGCCTTCTTGCTCTGGGCCTTCCAACAAGTTGTGGTTGCCTCCACTATCCCCAGCTTTATGAGCTCCCATCTCTGGTTAGTGCCCATACTAGGTTGAATTCTGGCCAGGTACCCTTTACATCTTCCCTGTCCTCCCAAAGTTGGCCCTCCTGAAGTCCACAGTCTTGTGCCAGATTCCACCCTTCCTTGCCCATATCCAATGTGAGCCATATTGAGTGGTGGTCATTCCTGACAGCAGTTCTTCCACCATTAGTTCTCTCACAATCCCCATTTGCCAGCAAAGGTCAAGGATATTCCCTAACCTGGTTGGTTCACTGACCATTTGCAGCAGGAAGCTGTCCTGGAAGGCATCCATCAATACCTGTCCCTTCTATTCCTGGTTGTTGGGGTACTCCAGTCCACCCTGGCATGTTGAAGTCCCCACAATCACCACACTACCCTTCTTGCAGGTCCTCCTGATCTGTTCCACTAGTTCCCTGTCTAACTCCTCCATCTGAGTGGGTGACCTGTGCACCATTCCCATTCTGAGAATCCTATTCTTAAATCCTGGATTTGCATCCAAAGTGACTCTGTACTACCCTCCTCCCTTCCTCCCTTACACTTCGGTGCTTCCCTTCACATATAGTGCCACCCCCTTCCCAAATCACCCTGTACCTACGAAATAACCTGTATCCTGGTACAGACCAGTCCCAATCCATTGTATTGGTGGCCCATGTTTCTGTGATGGATGCAATGTCCATCTCTCCCTCTGTCATGAGCACCTGTAACTCTGCAGTTTTCCTCCCTAAGGCGCCTTAGCATTAGGTAAACTCATCTTCCACCCTATCCTCTCCTCCCATCCTGACCTCCCTTTACTAGCATCACCAATAGTACTTGCCATTTGTCCTTTGCCACTGGTATGGGGGTTAGTTCATATGGTTTCCCAGCCTGTGGTCTCTGCATGTCTCTTGCCCACTTGCCACCCCTACTCCTAGTTTAAATTCCAACTTCCTCTATGTACTCCTCCATCCTCTGTTTCAACACTTTTTTCCTCCTCACTCAAGTGTAGTCTGTCCTTGGCATACAGACTACTGTCCTCCCAGGTCCCTCTCTCACCTCCCAACAGCCCATACCCTTTAGCATGATACCAGGTTCTTAGCCATCTGATAAATTCCTCTATTCTCAGCTTTCTTGTTGTGCTTAATTTGGGCACTGGAAGTATGTCTGAAAACTACTGATCTTCCTGCCCCCTCACATAATTGTCCGAGTTCCTCAAACCTCGTCTGGACTATATCTACTGTCTTGTAAGCCAGGTTATTCATCCCAAGGTGTATAATTAAATGAGGCTTGTCCCTATCCCTTCTAGCATATTTCAGAACAGATTGTCCCACCCTTTCTGCTGTCATTCCTGGCATGGCCTCCACCCAAATGTGACTATGCCTCTCCCCTTGCTACCCACCTGACTCCTCTTAGTATTGAGTCTCCCAGCACTAAGATTCCACCCTCTTACTCCCTGCTTGCTTCCATTCATCTCCATCTCTCATTCCTGGCTCCTTTCTCCTTCTGCATTATTTCCCTTGCCCTGTTGTAATTCTTCCAGCAGAACTTCCCCACTCTAGTTTGGTCCAGGCATTTATCAATTACTCCTCCAACTGCCTCACCTCCCTCCTTCTCCTTCTTCCCTCTAGCAGTGCAAAGCTATTTTCTGAAGACCCTTCACAAATGCCCACTTCCTTTCTCTTCATAGTAACCTGTTCCTCCTTTCCACTCCATGACTGTTGCCACTTCTTCTCCTCCCTTACAAGTCCCTGTCTCCTCCTTCCATTTGTCTTTTGTCTCCTGACCTGGTTTCTCGGCAATCGTTCTTCCTGGCCTGGCTCCCTCTGTCTCCGCTTCCTTCTTCTGACCCTCTCCTCACCACTGTTGGCTCAAATTGCCCTCATCCTCCCCTCCCTCCCTCAGTATTGGGCTAAACCTGCCTCCAGTCTGCCTTGCCTGTCTTAGTTCCTCCTGCAGACCCTCAATCTCCTTTCTAATTTCTCTATATTATATTGGAAAAACCAGCAGGGCCTTAAAATCAGGGTTGGAGAACACAAGGATGCCATTAGGAACCAAGAATGAAAAATGCTTTGGCAAAGCACATATGCACGACAGAAATCCACAAATGTATTCTTTTAAATTTTGTGGAATAGAGAAAGTCAGAGTAGGAGAAAGAGGTGGCAGTTTGGATGATTTATTATTGCAGCGTGAAACATTTTGGATGTTTCATCTAAAAGCACTGCAAAATCCAGGTCTTAATGACAGCATAAATTTGATTACATTTCTTAAGAAACAGTAGGTTACTGTAATTTAGGGTAGATGGGACATATGAATTATTATGTATTAAGAGTCATATGTAGTATGGCCTTTTGATGTTGTGGTAGTAATAGTACTATAGGAAAATTGCTTAGCATTAGTATTAGTGTCTGCCTTAACTGTGTAGCTTTAGTTTTTAAGATGCTATAGTGCATCTATGAGTATCATGAATTATGCCTGCTTCTGGTTTAAAATGAAGGGATAACAAACACTAAATTTATAAATCAGAGTTTTATAGGATGTGTTTAGGCTTAAATATATTTATACTGAATATGGAGTTTTTATTACTTGGTTATTTTGGTAACATTATATTTAATTATTGAACATGTTAAAATAATTCTTTGTTGCTTTAAATGTTACATGATTATTGCAGTAAAAAGTAGGGTTATAATTACTTTACATTAACATAACAGTATGAATGTGTTTTGTTGCCTTTGTAGATGCATTTGCACTTGTGAGCATATATTGACCTCAGTTGACCTTCTGATCTAAGATGAGGAGGCTAGAAAACTTTATCCTCTTTTTTAGATTATGTAGCGCAGAGCTTTATATATCTATTCAATATCCTAAATAGACATTTTAATTTTATATGCAGGCATTGTCATGAGTATAAAGTATTGTTCATTATCTGCTGCTTAGATGTATAGCATTGTATGTATGTTGTATATGTTGGTGGTAATGGGTGCACTGTTAAGATAAATGAAGCTCAGCTGTGAGCACTTCTTTAACTTTAATTACCCTCCACTAGACCGGCCTCCCTGAGGAAGCGTGCGTACGAAACCAGTCTGGGCCACAGGGGAGGTGTTCTGCACTTATTTGTTTGAAACGTGCTTGCTTCACTGAAATTTTTGGAAGAAAATAAAATATTACAGAAGAAATTGACAACGGTCAGTGCTCTTATTTTACTTTGAATATTGAAATGCAATGTAATGAGCACGTCTTGTTTTGGAACACACTTTTATTGTTTCAAAGGATTTTGTATAACCAATTACAGTCCTATTTAGAAACACATCATTTACCTATGGACTGCCAACATGGCTTCAGAAAGAACCATAGTATGACTACAGCCCTGGTAAGGTCTCTGATGATATTCTCAAGGTAAGTGACTTAGGCCTTGTTACTGGTGCTGTGTTCGTTGACCTGACAAAGGCCTTCAGCCTTGTCAACCATCACCTCCTACTTGACAAACTGCATCTACTGGGTCTTGATTCCTTAGCGCAACGTGGTTCCAGTGCTATCTCATTAGTAGATCACAAAGGGTAAAGTGGTCCAGTTCACTGTCCTTCCTCAGGCCTATAATACGTGGTGTACCTCAAGGATCAATCCGCTGTCCATTACTGTTTTCACTTTTCATTAATAAGCTTCCCAACTACTGTGGTGGTGTGTCAGTGCAACTCTGTGCTGACAACACAATCCTATTCCGTTCTTCCAATAAATGGATTGGCTTAATATAAACCTTAACTCTGACTTCATTATGCTTGAATCAAGGTTCTCAAATAACCATCTATTTCTTGGTACAAATAAAAAAACTAAGCTATGATTTTCCATAACCATGCCTCCAAAATCTCAAAACAGCTCTCTTTATCCTCTCAGTATCAGTTCATTATCTGAAGACATCACTGAAGTAATCAAAGCCATTAAATACTTAGGGATGTCCTTGATGCATCCTTCTCTTGAAACACATGTAACACTGTTAACAAAATCTGTCAACCAAAAGTTAGGTTTGTTATAATGTCTCCACCCTTTTATCCACCTCCTCCTGTCAAAAATTGCTTCCACATCCCTCCTGCCTATACTTTTTATGGTGCACCACTACTGCATTCTCATGCAACCTTCATCCCTTGCCCAGCTCCATCAACTCTATTGCAGAATTGGGCATTTTGTCCTGAAGCAGATTCTAGAAAACACCACTGTGTCATCTTGGCTTCCCTACAATGGCAGGTTTATGACTTAAGGTTACAGTACCTCACATTATGCTTTGTATTCAAACTAGTGTACCTTTTAACCTTCCTTGTCAAAACAGAATCATCTATCGTAAAGATGTTGTTAGCCCACTCAGGTCAGTGTCTTTACCTATTCTTGCTACCCCAAAACTGCTTCATCTAGCAGGGAGGCAATCTTTGCCTACTCTGCCAACACAGTTTGGAATTCATTACCACCTTTCCTACTCTTCTGTCCTTCCCTGTCACCATTCAAAAATCACTTGCCACTTACCTACCTTAACCTCCACCCTGCATATGTTTTCACTAACCCCTAACTTTACTGTACCCTGCTACACTGATTTTAACCTTATTTGCTAAACTACTACAATGGATCCTCTGTAAATACAGTATGTATATTTGTAAGTAAACTACAATTTTTGCATACTCGTTTACCACACTTTATTTTGACTTTGTAATACATGAATTTCCTTTACACATCATTGTATTCTCTGTATTCATTGATTTGTATTGAATTGTGTTGTATTATATTATATTGTATTGTATTGTATTGTATTTGTTCTTCCAGGTTGCCCCTGAGAAAGGGACTGCATGGCCTCAGCAGGCTTACCCAATTACCAAAATTCTAATAAATTAATAATCTGCCTGGGTTCTCCACTCCCTCTCTAATTTGGGACGCCTTTAAGGCTATGAAATGAGAAAAATTACTAGTTATGCTGCCCACAGGAAAAAACTTGACACAGAGTTTCCAGATTAGAAGGGCTTCTTAAAGAGAAGGAGGACATATACAAAAGAACCCCCAGAATTTCAAGAACAACACCTTAATATCTGAGATATCCTCCTCAGGATTCAGCTGAATCTGCTGGCCACAAGAGCAGCAGAGCTGCAAATAACCAGGACTAAACATAAATATTTGTGCGGGGAGAAGGCATGTAAATTACTGTCCTATTGTCTCCGAAAGCAACAGGCGGAAAGATTTATCTCCACATCAAAGACAATTTAGGTCATTTACAGTCAGCTCCAAAAGCTATTAATGAAGTTATGAAACAGTTCTATGAGATTCTATACCGATCCCATAGTAAACTGAATGCACTGGATTTTGAAAACTTTACTAAACATCTTTCCTTCCTAAACTGTTTCAGGCCCAGAAGGTAGCCTTGGAGTCTCCCATCTCTGTGGCTGAAATATCCACACTATCACAGTTATTGTTCTGCTCAAGACCCTGGGTGGTGATGGCCTCCCAAAAGATTTTTATCAAATAATCAGAGAGAGGTGATTCAACCCATGTTACAAATGGTACATGACACACACGACAACTCTGCTCTCCTGACACCTTCAAAGCTGTCATTACAGTTCTACCTAAAGAGGGTAAAGACCCTCTCTTTCTTCTAGCTTTTGGACTATATCCCTAATTAATTTTGATGCAAAATTATTGCCAAATCACTTTCTCTTCAACAAGAGTCCATTCTGGTGCACATTATACACCCATCTCAGGTGGGCTTCATCAAAGGAGAGAGCTTAGATCATTAAGGGCTCCAGTCCCCTTACTTCAGGTGGCAGAAACTCTTTCAACCACTGCAGCAGCCATTTCCATAGACTTTGAAAAGGCATTTGATTCAGTATCATGGGACTACCTGTTAGTGGTTCTCAGACACTTTAACTTTGGTCTGTTCTTTACTAGATGAGTCCAGACCCTCTGTAATCAACCCTCTGCCCAAATTCTCACCAACAACATGCACTTAAGGCCCTTCACCTCCTTTAGAGGACACAGCAGGGGTTCACCCATGCTGCAGCAACACTGAAATTAGCAATGTAAAAGACAGCGCAAGCAATGTGCCAACAGCACCTATGGCGCCTGACATTCTGCCATCCGGAGTCACAGCACCATCCTATAGCAAGAAATGCAATCAAAAATGAGGAAACATCAACAAATTAATGGCTAACCAACTAAAAATCAATAGAAGGACATGCACAGGTAGAAATTCAAGCCTGCCACACCCCCAGGTACTAAATATAACACAGTCCAGGTCATGGCACGCTAGACAGAGGGCATAGAACCACACAGGAAAGAAGTGCATGCAGCAATATTGGAAATTAGCAATGTAAACAACAATAACACCTGACAGCACTACAATACTCCCAAACACAGTGCTGTAAAACCGCTCATGCTCAGAACACAGACCACCAAATAACCAAAGTAACCCAACATGCCTGTGGCAACATTCCAGTGACAAAATCACCACACCAGTAATCAGCTGGCACATTAACGGGATACCCTTGGCAGGGCTGTCCCTCTCCCTGCTTCTGTTCATTATTGACATCAAACCACCGGCTGCTACAATTCACCACCACCCTGAATTGAAGGGCATCAGAGTTGGACCCCATGACTTCGAACCAAATTGTATGTGGATGACTGCCTCGTGTTCTGTGAAGACGCTCCCAGGAGCTCATGTTCTAATTTCCTTCTAAACTCCTTTTAGCCCTTTTGGAGCTTGGTATTAACATTTCTAAGTCTGAGGTCCTCATTTTGAACTCAAATACTTCACCTATGGCAGTGAGGGGATTGGGGTTAGCATAGACCCCATCTCAAATTAAATGCCTTGGCATCTGCATTACCCAGATATTTCAGGTTTGGTGATAACCAACTTACAGTGCACAATAGCTAAACTCAGTAATGAACTACAATGTTGGAAGCATACGAAGCTGTCCCTCATAGGGAAAATTAATGCAATCAAAATGGTTGCTGACCCATGATTCCTTCATGTACTTTACCAACTTCCCATCCCTATCAAGCGTACTTGGTTCAAATGATAGATAGTCTTATCGGGAGGTTTTTGTGGGAAGGCTCACTTCCCCTGTATAGTAGGGCTAAACTTCAAGCTCATTGGTCAGGGGGTCTATCTCATTTTACAAATTACCACTACACTTTTCTTATAGCCAAAACATGTAAGCTGTTCACTCACCCAGGAGCTCAGTCCCCAGCTTGGATTGATATGAAATGGAATTATTAGAAGTTGCCTATCCCTCCTCTAACTGAGTCTTACCTTACCCAAAGCACTCCATGAATGGTATACATTATCTGCAGCTCATAGGCATGGAAGAAAGTGGGTGGTATAACTAAACACTGCATGAGGACTGGGCTTGTCACTCCCCTCTTGAACAACCCCATCTGCAGTACTAGCTCATGCCCAATCAATTGGCCCATCTGGCAGGAGAGTAATATACATTTCTGGAATGATGTCATCCTCCTAACTCCTTTATGATGGACTCTTTCCAGGCTCTGCAGCAAAGATGCAATATCGCTAAATCAACCTATGGAAGTACCTCCAACTTAGTTGCATATACACTAAGTGGGTTTGGCAGCCCTGTGCCTGGTCCTCTTGTACTAAACATTGCTGGTGTGGAGTTATCTAAACTGCCTATCCAGATATGGCTATCAGCAAAATTGGGCCTAGTGGGTGTTATTTACAGTGCTCTTAGGGATGCCCCAGTAGATACTTCATTTCAGCCCAAACAGAAATGGGAAAAAGCATTGCAGCTGACCATCCCATATGAAGTCTGGACTCAGTTCTGGAGGTTCACCCACTGGGCGAGTCTAGACCCACAAGCATGCTTATCCAGAACAAGATAATGCACTATTGGTACTGGACCCTGCCCAGCTCAAATTTATGGACATTTTGTTGCATGACAACTGCTGAAGGTGTAAGTTGCCTGCAGCTGACCTGCCCATATCCTCTGGTTGTGTAGACTGATCCAAGAAAACTAAAAAGGATTTTGAGCTATTGCTCCAAAATCCTTCATCGCATATCCCTCCATCTCCAGGATTGGTCTTGTTAGGCATCCTGGTCCCCACTCAAAACTCTCTGCTCATCAGAAAACATGGCTCATACTGGCTGCCACTGAGGCTAACTGCCCCTTACTTCACAGATGGTGGACACAAATATCCCACCCTTTCAAGAATGGGAAACAGTACTGGTCTCATTCTCCTCTAACTCTAGGATGATACACTTCTTTTTACATAATCCCCACCAAAATATGATTCCGCCCCACCAGAATGCCATTCCACACCACAGGTGCGAAAACACATTTTGACCAGGATATGAAAATGACAGTAGTCACATTTATAAACTGATGTGGAAAAATAGCTATGTTGAAACTCCGAGGTCCAAATAAAAAATTGCCATAGTTATGAGGAGCATAGAAAAATTTCAATGTACACTCATACTTTGCCATTTTACATATTTTTCCCCAAATTTTCAACATAGTCTTCTTGGTACCCCACCTCAAGGAACAATGGCAGTGAAAATCCTGCACAAAAGGTGATATCACCAAACGAATGCAAAATCACCTTTTGGCCTGACTGGCATCATTCCAATGCTATTGTTCATGAGGTGGGCTCTAAAAAGGCCATATTGAAAATTTGGGGTGAAAATATGCAAAATGACAAAATTATGCATAAAGTTCTAAACCCCATTGAAATACATTGAACTGCACTTATCTTAGTGTCTCATATTGCAGTCGTCGGTTCAAGCAGCAAGACATGTCTTTGATCAGAGAGTGGATATACATAATTGGACCTGTTCATGTGAGTGAGGGGTGTGGGAGGTGTACTAGGGCTCTGGGGTGGTAACTGCTGAGTGGGAGATCGGGTGGCAGAGGTCAGATTGGCAAGACATTTTTTGTTATTACAGGTTTAAAGAAAAAAAATATAGAAATACGGTTTTCTTTATTACAGGCCAGACTTGTAAAACTAAATAGGGGATGGTAATCGGAGGGATGCCACTAGACACCAGGAGAACTGTCAGCAATACAGAACAGCAATTGGAGGGCAGGGGTACCACTAGACATCAGAGGAACATTACAGCAATCAGAGGGCAGGGTGCCACTAGACACCAGGGAAATATTATAGCAATAATGGACAGTGATTGGAAGGTGGGGTGCCACTAGATAACAGGGGAACATTACAGAAATATGGAGATGGTGACCATAGGGTGGGGGCACTAGACACCAGGAAACATAACATAATTAAGGGGATGGCAATCAGAGGATGGGGCACCACTTGACACCAGGGCAACATAACATACATAAGAGGACAGCGATGGGAGAGTGGGGTGCCACTAGACACCAGGAAAACATTAGATACATAAGGGGATGGCAATCAGAGGGTGAGGGTGCCACTAGACACCAGAAACATTGTATACATAAGGGTACAGTGATCGAAGGGTGGGAACACCACTAGACATGAGGGAAATGGCAACTCACTGCTCTCAGAGCAGCCTTCAGCACAAGTTCCAGCTGCAGCTGCAGAATTCAAGAAAGTCCAGCTTTGTTTCTTGGTTCTGAAGGACAAAAGAAGGCCATGGCCCATCGAGATTGTCCCCACCACTATGGTGGGAAATGGTTACACCAGGAGCTATTTGACTCCATCCATTGATCCAGAACTCTTTTAAAAGAATAAATGGAATTACTGTTCACCAAATATTCAGGTAGACTGTTCCACAGTCTGGGAGTTCTCAAGTAAAGTAATTTAGCCTTTTATTAGTTTTGATTTGGCCACATCAATCTGTTTATTATGTTCTTATATAGAGAATGCAAGTCAATGGTTCCTCCTGCTAAACTGGGCACCCTGGATTTTGAGTCCCATTTAGCTAGGTTCTGTGTTTGTTTTTAAAATGATGGCATTTTATGTATTTTTCATGCTTATATATAGGCTATATAAATCGTGGTAATACCCTCAAACTCAAGTGTGATATCCCTGGGTTCTGTCATAAGGGATCCTGTCGTGGAGGAGCGGATCGCTGTGGCAACTAGACTCTTCCTTTGGCATACTCAAAGAGCAAGCAGTCGTCCTGCCTTCTACCCTTGTTCTACATATGTGGCCCTTGTTTTAGCATAGCTAGTTCGGCCCTCTCCCTCAGGAGGTCACTGTATTGTGCCCTAACTTTGACTAGGTGTTAACATGTCTGGCCGTCCGTCAACTTCGAGAGACAGGATTCTACATCTCTAATTTCGGAGAGAAGGGATGCGGCCCTCTTTTCCCTTTCTTTCTTCCTGGTGGAGGCCAGTTTAATTAGTTCCCTCTTATAAAACATTTAGTGCCGTCATTCCATGTCAGGTCTCGCAGTCCCCAATTATCCTGTGCAAATTGGTCCAGGCACTCCTCTAGGTGTTTAACTAGATGGGCGTCTTTTTGGAGCTGGTTATTAAGCTTCCATATGGACTCTGTAGGACAGGTCGGGGTCAGTGACAATCTGCAAGTGACTGCTTGATGGTCAGAAATGACTCCAGGTTCCACCACGCATCCAGGACACAGCTTAGTAAGATTCAACTGATCAAGAAGTAGTCTATGCAGAAGCAGTGCCATGGGCTGCAGAGTGAAATGTGTAAACTCAGGCATTGGGGTGTAAAATCCTCCAAGGGTCACAGAGACCAAGTAAGTCTAGCAGCTCACATAAAGCCCTTTGAGCCAGCGACAGGCCTGACTGACACCTTTCTGATCTGTCCAAGGCCAAGTCAGCGGGGTGATTCCAGTCTCCTCCCAAACTTAAGGGAATGGACCAAGGGGAATAAGATCGAGATCAGGTTCATAAAAGGAAAGGGAGTCGGCATTGGGACCGTAAGTGCTGCCCAACACAATTTCAGTCTTGTCTGGGATACCCCTGACCAGGATGTACCTGCCCAGGGATCTCTGACACAGTGAGTGCTTTGAAATGGAAAACTATGTGGTATAAGTACTACCATCCCATGACTTTGTTTGCTATCACCCACAGCATACACTTGCCCAGTATATTGTCTGTGGAATTGTACCCCTTTGTTCTCTTTCAGGTGAGTCTCCCTTAAGATTCCATAGATGCTTCAGGATTTGATATCTTTTCGCTTTCTGGTGTGTGCCTTTTAATGTTCCAAGAAATAATATTTATTGTTCTAGCCATTACTATTTAGGTTGAAGGCAGTGATGGGGCATTGGAAGTACAGAGAAATGCAGGAACATATGGGGCTGCTAGTGACCATGGGCTCAAGAAAGTCCTATAACAGTGGTGTGCACCGCCGCTCTCCCCAGCACAGCCCTCCCTCCCCTTCCTCCAAATATTCCCTTGTACAAACATGTTTACCCCTGTCCCTAGTCCCCACCCTCCTCACAGCCAAGTGAAAACACCCATCCCACACTTCCAGCATAAAGCTAATACAGTCCGTGATGCTCAGTTACCCAGTCAAAATCTCCCCACCTGACTTGTAGAGTATTAAGCCCGAAACAGCTAACGCCACTCCAAAGTGACATTCAAAATATTTAACAATTACTGAACAGAAAAACAGATTTCAAACAGAGGAGAAACCTGTTGAAAACATTCACTATGTTCTCAAGCAGCTCTGAATACTAAATGGATATCTAAAGCAACTTTATGAAGGAACAATAGGTCAGCAGTCTTGTACTGTGATCGGTGTCCCAGAACTGCTCCATCCCAACTCTTAAAAAGAATGCGATTAATGTAAATTAAATTACCTAAACAGTGAAATCCCTTATTATTTAACAGTTCTCTAAGCATACAGTGACTTAGCTAATGTACCAAAAGAAAAAACTTGAACTTTTCACAGCAGAGAATCTCATAGCTTAGGTCCTTGCACCAGGACCATAGGGACTTTGTAGTTGAAGGACTCGCTGAAACCGCCATAAATTGTGGGCTGTAGACAGAAATAAAGTCCACTTCTAAAAATGGCAATTAACCGGCTGCACGGCCACAGACTGAAGTTTGTTGCATTGTAAACATTCCTTAACGCTGAGCGGGCACTGTCCTGGGGATCACTAGGGCCACAGTTACTTCCCAAGTCTGTTTTACTTAGAAAACCCTTTGTACTCACTAATCATAGGGAGTAAAATACTTAAGTTTGCCCGGTCGGCAGGTGTGGAACAAGTTAGGGAAAGCTGTCTTCAGAGTTGTCTGCACCTCTTCTACTTCTTCAAAGGTGGTCCAAGTCCCACGATTTGTACCTGTAGTCGTGCTGGGTACCTCATTCAAGAATTTCACCCTCGCAGCTATCAGCTTTGAGATGATAGAGGTGAAATTGGGTCCTGCACTTACCGTACCGACACTGGCAAGTCCTGGGTAACACAGAGCCTCAATCCTCCCATTGAATCTCCTGCAAGTCTCTTATCTTCCCAGGAAATGTTGCTTCTCTTGAAAGTTCAAGAATTTGCAGATAAGGGGTTGCAGGGAGGGAGAATATAGTGTTGATGCCTTCCTCCCTTCTCTGGGAGGCCTATTAGCACCACATTGTTTCTTTGGCTCCTGCCCTCTAGGTCCTTGATTTGGGCCTCTGACTTTTGATCTGATGTCTATTGTACACGGTCTGCTGTTCATCCAGTCCACTCTCTTCTCCTGGGAAATCAGACACGATTTGTTATCCGCCATCCTTGTGGAGATGTCCTCAAGATCTGTAGCCATCTGTTTAAATTCTGTAGTGAGGGATCATAGCTACTCGAAAAAGACTTAAATTCTGTGAGGAATCAGTGTAGTGTGAGCGGGGTGGGTTCTGAGACTTGAGCGGAGGTAACAGTAGTGGATAGTCCGGCGGTGTCTGGCTGGGCCTTGGATCTCTTCTAATTTTCTCCAGAGTCATCGGGGTGCATGTTTTGGCATCTCCACCTCCATATCCGCACCCAGTGAGCTTCCACAAGACTTCAATGAGTATCCAATGTGAAGAATAAGCTGCTTCAGGCTAAATTAAGTGACTATTAGAGAGTTTTAATCACCAGGTGGATGGAGCAGTCACAGAGAGCTGCTACACAGAGCATTGCATCAAGTGGTCTCTCCTTCCAGAAATCTTACCATGACTAAACTGGAAACCCCAACAGACTGGTATGTCAATCCCTGGAGTTACCCAAATACTGCTAACACAGACTGTCTTGAGAGGTTGATCCTGAAAACGCCATACAGACAGAACCTGTTTCTACCGAACCTTCATGCCCTCTGCCTCGTAGATCTCAAAGAGTCAATTTTGGAATTCCTCCTAGAAAGATTCTCATGGAGAGTCCCTAGTTTTGCCTCCTGAAACACAGCATGATAGACTGTTACCCCAACACTGTCACATTAGTTTAGTTCATGTTCATTAAAGTTACCAAAGTTACCTTAGAGGTTAAGAAAGATTTAAAATGTGATAACTCATTGTCAAGTATAGTTTAAAGTACTTACAGATCTTAGTTAAAGAACTGCATTGAAACTTTTAAAACTCATATAGAAGTAGAGTTAATAAGCTGTTGTACAGTCAATTTAAAGATGTTCCTCATCAAGACAGTATAGTAAGTTCATTCAAATGCAATAGATGTTATAGAAAACATTTTAGAGATACATGAGGGCATGTATCATTTGGCAAGCCCAAATCTCTTGTGCCCCAAAGTTGGGGTCATAGAAAGAAAAATGGAAATGTGCCTAATCTTATAAGGTGCCCTGGTACAGTACAGAGGTACCTCAGTAATGACTAAGTGCCCATGTTTTAGGTACATCCAGCACAAGCATGTTTTGAAATTAATGTAAATAGCCTGAATTGCCAAGCAAATATCATTGTGCCAGCACTGGGAGTAGAATGTTGTGCTGAGCTGCACATGTTCAGCATTCTAGTGCCAGAATCAGAATGCAGAGTGTTGCTCTTTTGAAAATGTATTGGTTATAAAGGGAGAATCATGGTGACTGTGGAGGAGAGGACACAGAAAGTGAGGAGGACAAGAAGAGCTTGCCAGAAGGGCTTGAAGCTGTCCCTGAGGACTTTCCTGTGTGCCCCTCTGCCTCCAGTCACTGAAGACTACATACCTGAATGTGCCGTTTGGTCCACGGTGTTGTCGAACACCAGAAAAGACATTCCATTTTCTCCATAAAGGGCTTGATGCCCTGTTTATTTATTCTGGTTTGATAAAGTTTCAGTCCCCAGGAGGTGGCGGAGCAATGCTGCATCGTCTGCACCGATCCCTGGGTCCTTGCAAGGTCCCCTGCCACCCAGTTTCCTACCTGAAACCCTCCCTCTGCCAGAAACTCCTCCCACCTCCCTATTCAGCATCTCCTCCACCTGGTTTGGTGCGGTGAGTTGGTGGCAGCACTCCAGCTAATTGCTGACCACCTGAAAAGGATCAAAAGCATTTGTTTATTTTTATTTGTTAGTGCTAGGCGCTCAGTGTGGCAGCTGGCGGCTGAGAGTGGGTGGGGCCAGATTAGCATAGCTTTGTGTTCCAGGCATAGTGGACTTTCGGGAGGACTCCAGGAGAGAGTCTCTGCTTTGGAGCTATTGAATATTCATAAGGGGAGGCTTGTGACAGCTCTTAAAGTGGCCTAGCAAGGAAGCCTGTGACAGTTCTTGAAGCGGCCTAGCAGGGAGGCCTGTGCCAATTCTTAAGCGGCCTAGCAAGGGAGGCCTGTGCCAGTACTTAAAGTGGGCCTAACAGGGAGGCCTGTGCCAATTCTTAAGGCAGCCTAGCAGGGAAGGCCTGAGCCAGTTTTAAAACAGCCTAGAAGAAGGGAGGCCTAGGTCTTAAAAGGGCCTAGTTAGGGACCCGGTCTAGAAAAGCCTGAGTTGTTAAGGGGCAACAGAAGGCCCACAGCCAGTTCAGGGTCAGTCTAGAAAAGCCAAGTTGTTAAAGGGGCAACACAAGGCCCATAACTAGCCATTTAGGCCCACAGGTCTTATAGGGTCCCAGCAGCATTAGTGACCCCAGGTGTTATAGCAGCCTAGCTAGACACCTAGACCCACAGGTGTTAGAGGGGCCCTAGGTTGACATTTGAGTTTATAACATTTCAAGGGAGCCCAGTCCCACTGCAGTGTACCCACAGTAACAGGAGAACCTGATTTAGCTAGAGGGACCCCTGTTAGTTAGGTCCACTGAAGCTAGGGTTCACCCAGAATAGTAAAGTATTTGTTTATTTACTGTGGTCTGGACAGTGAGAGTGTATAATTGACCACTACAATAGGAATTGAGACATTCATTGCATTGCTGTTATTCCTACAAACAATATAAGTGCCAGAACTGTCCTTGTATTGCTTTATGCCAGCATTTCAGTGTCAGAAAAGTATTCAAATCAGTCTTCAGCAAGTCTTCAGAGTCACTTCTCCAACGTGTATCCAGATCAATCTTCATCAGTTCTTCAGAAATCATTCCCCAGTGCTTCTCGAGCAGCCAACAGCAACTTCCTGAAGAACCGTGCCACAGTCGTCTCAGTTGCAATATCCTGTTTATTATTTTCCTCTCTCAAGTTCCCAGAGTACAGCCCTAGCACAGTGCCAAGTTTACAGTCTGTTTTCTTGTTCTGTCATCTGCACGAAGTGCCGTTCAGATCTTCTGTTCCAAGTACCCTGTGTCATTGTCCTGTTTATTATCTTAAGTCAGTCCTTGGCTTGTCCGGCCTTAGTGCCCAGAACTCTGTTGTTCTCCTATGTTCCTGAACTTCCTTCTCCAGCATCAGTAATCTCCGGCAGTCCAGAAGTGGGCTGTGGCAGGTGTTCTGCATCTTCTTCATCTCCTGGCAGTCCAGAAGCAGGCTGTGGCCAGTTTTTCTGCATCTTCTTCTTCTCCCAGCAATCCAGAAGCGGACTGTGGCCAGATCTGTTGTGTTTCAATTCCAGTGGCCCTCAGTGGGTTTTGAACTGAAGAACTCTATGTGTTGTTCCTAAATTCCGGCAATCCTAAAGAGGTGGAGTGTGGCTGAGAACTCACGGCCTGTTCAAAATCCTCTCTGCATTCCCCTAGCTCTTAAATTATTCTAGTCAGTCAGCCATGTTGTTACCCTTGTGTTTCCATATCCTGCATCCCAGTTTCTTCTCCATGACAGAGAAATCTTAACTGTGCATGAACTGCATTTTATGACATTGTAGAGTCTTGTAGTGATATGCTATAGAGTCTCTTAGAGTGGAGTGTTCCAGGTAATAGACTCTAGGTAGAGGTACACCTCAGGCTAGTATTACAGACTGCATAGTGATTCACTGATCTTAGAGGATAGAACAGCTCATAAAGCAGAGCTGTTACAGTTGATTATTGAAAGTGTTTTACATAGAGTCACCCTCGTACAGGGTATAGTAGGTAGTATGCTCATAAAGTAGAGCTGTTACAGTCCTTTGACTTAGAGTTCTCCTCATACAAGAGATTAGGGATAAGAGTTCCCTCTGTCCATGTTCCCTTTCCCGTTTGCTTGAAAAAAGCCTGTCAGGCATTTGAAATCTATTTCTGACTCACCTCTCTTTGTCAGGTGACAACATCCACTTTCTTGGAACCTGTGTTCGTAATTTGTGTGCAAGTTACTGGTGCCATCACAACACAGTTGTTTTATTTACCCTTTCATATTTTTGTGGAGACCAAGCAGATGTCAACATTCATTTTACCACAATCGGGTACCACCACAGGTTAGATGGATCCTACTTGAGGAAGGCTCTTCCAGCAGGCCACACCTGTAGGACTAAGTCACCAAACACTAGGACCACATGGAACACTTCTAGCTAGCAGTCTACCACGTGGACCACCTCCGACTAATGTCAGTCAACTGACATCAGCCTAACTCTGTAGGAGGCATTCCCCACACCACCCTCAGTTCTTTCCCCATTGACCCACACTACGTCAGACCTCAACGGTAATTGCAGCTACAGTCAACCACCATTTCCACACTTCCTTTTATTTTAATTTCTTTTAAGTGTAAAACATAGATTTTTGGTGTTTTGATTGCTCCACCAGCTTCATCTTCTGACTTCTCCATGAAGTGTGCTTGAGGTAAACAGATTCCTGAAAAGGACAGTCACTCTGCATGTCTGATCTGCCTAGGCCCCAGCCATGACACTGAAGCCCAGTTCTGCCAAAAGTTCAACCAGGCCACTTAGAGATATGGTTTAAAAACTTTGGAGAACCATCTTTTACTGACAGAAGTTGGTTGCCATGGAAAAGGAGCTGTAGGCCAGGAGCACTTCAGCCTCACTGGCCCAGTCCTCTGGGGCCTCTTCTTCTTTTCATGAGAGAAATCTGGGAAGCACAATCACTGGGACTAACACCAGGAACTGGCCCTTTCAGCTTCTCGGTCGCGCTCACCCCACTAATCATCGCCACGATGGGGCTTTCCTCCTGTGGGGGTTGGCTCCACCAGCCTTGCCAGCCCTCTCTTCCTCCGGGCTCCCAGTGGCTCAGCCACCTGCCCTCATCTCCATCTCGGCGACAGCTCTTAGGGGCAGGAGACTTCATCTTCCACTCCCAGCCCCTGATGCTCAGGCTGTTATCCTCCACGGGTTCTCAGCTAGGAGACTCAGCGGTCTTGGCACTTTGGGTGGTGGCTCAGCCACCGTCATTCAAACCAGCCCGGTGCTGCCTTCACCACCTCCCATCTTGGGGACACCATCAGGCAGTTCCTGCAGCAGCCTACCACCATCTTCTCCCCACAGACATCACCTCTGCTTCCTTCCTGGGGGTCTCCTTCCCCAGGCAATGGTTTCTCCTGTAGGGCTGGCTCTGGCAGACCATTCACAGAGCTGCTCTGGGCTGATGACCACTGGGCCACCACCAGTGTTGCCACAACCCCAGCCTTTCGGTCCGGCACCGTCATCGTCACGCTGCCACTGCCTACACTGCAGCCATCACCTGTTGGCCTGTCACCAGATAATTACCCTCCACCAGGTGGACCAGCGCCTCGTACATTTGCTGGCTCCTCAACCGATGTGCCCCAACCACCAGCTCTTCCATTCCTGCTATTGTATAATATAGCACCCCAGGTGGTTTATAATGCCCTTTTCTCAGCATGGTGGCCTTTCATGCAAAGCAGATCCCTGCTCCTCAGGGCCTGCCTCTGCATCTCCCTCACCACCCTCGGCAGGAGCCTTAGCCCTGGAATTCTGACTGGGTTGGTCCCAGCGAGCGCTGGATATCAGGGTCTTCAGGGCACAACCTGACATCAGCTCAGCCTCTAGAAGGGATGATCGCCCGGCCTCAGATGCCAGTCCCAGACAGCTATACTTCAAAGGATGACTCCGAATCATTGACATCTTCCTTAGCTCTGTGTGAGTCTTCAGAGGGAGAATCAGGCTAAGGAGGTGCCTAAGTCCCCAGATGACCCATTCTTCATGGATGTTATGCATCACATTCAGTCTATCATGTGCTGGGAGACCAAGGAACAGGACCCAGTGTGATGCCGCTTGGTTATCTACCTCAGACAACTGGATGCCCTCCCTTTGGTGGTGCCCCCTACATTGACTCCTACAAGAATGTCACCAAGGCAGCCTGGGCCCACCCTCTACTACCCCTCCTTTACCTTAATAGGTGGATCACCTTTACCATGCCCCAGCAGGCAAGACCTTTCTGGGAAGCCACCCTTAAGGCAGATTCTGTGGTGATTAATGTGGCACATGATTGTACTAAGAAGCCCAAGCACCTCAGTACTCTCCCCTGGACTGGGAATCCAGGCAGCTGGATCACCTTGGCAAGCATGTTTGTGCCTCTACTACTTCAGCTATTAGGCCATCAATTATTTGTCCCATATGGTCCAGTAACAGAATGTCCTCTGTGACCAAGCTAAGGATTTAGACAAGACGTTGTCTGAAGATGCATCTAAGATGCAGCTCACCCAGCTTCTGAAGTCAGGCTCGGATGTCAGCAATCATGTTCTCCAGGTGGCTTATGACACTGTCAATGCCTCTGGGCATGGAGAGTGGCTGGGGTTTGCCTCTGGCACCATGCATGGCTCTGGGTGTCAAATTTTGCCCCAGACATGCAGGCTAGTATTTTGGACACCCAGTTCTGTGGGGAGATCCTTTTAGGATTGATGTCCAGGGCATTATTTCTACCTTACGGTAGTCTGGGCAGGCCCTCAAGTCAGTCCATTCACTCTAACAAACCCAATCTAGAGTAGGGAATGTCAATTCTTTCCTCAGCCCTCCCACAAGCAAACTTGAGTCAGCCTGCCAAGGGTCAGCAGAAACACAAGGCCACAGCAGTTCCTGCTGCTGCCGTCAGAGCACGCCAGAGCTCCCACGGCCCTTCTACCCAAGCCCATCCCCACTTCCTGACTCCTTACCTGACCCCTCACTGAGTACCCAAGGGAGGTGGACTGGGGTCAGTTCTTCCTCCATCTGGACAGGTGGAGGAAGTGACCACAGGCAAGTGGGTGCTCCAGATCATAACTCACGGTTACACACTGGAATTCCTAGAGTGGCCACCTGAAAATCCTCCTGTCCACTTTTTTACCCTCCAGCACACCTGTCTCTGGTTTTGGAGGAAATTCAGGCTCTTCTTCAAAACAATAAAGCCCATCATTCAGGCTCAATGGGGAAGGGGTTTACTCCACTTCATCCTTCGCCCCAAAAACACTGGGGATCTTTGTCCCATCCTGGACCTGAGTCAACTGAATCTGTACATTGAATACAAGCAATTCAGGATGATCATCCTCCAGGGACTGTTACCCCTGTTGCACCAGAGGGACTGGCTCTGTTCTCTGGATATGCAGGATGGTTATCTGCACATCAAGGTCATTTCTGCCCATCATCACTTCCTCCACTTCCACTTTCAGGGACCATTATCAGTTTTGGGCCCTCCATTTTGTCCTTTCCTTGGGTCTCTGAGTATTTACCAAATGCCTGGCTGTGGTGGCTGCCACATTGAGGAGGCATAGCTTCTATTTGTTCCCCTATCTGGATGACTGGCTGATTGCAGCCCCTCCAGGAACATTTGTTTCAGACCCTGGAATCAACCTTCAGTCTTTTCCAGGCCTTGGGGATTACCACAAACCTGCTGAATGTCCAGGTCTTGGGGATAACCTACAAACCTGCTGAAGTCCTGCCTTTCTCCTTGCCAGTGCCTCCAGTACATTGGGGTGGTCCTGGACACCAGCCAGGGCAAGACCTTTCTGCCCGAGGGTAGGGCAAAGTGACTGATGGTGCATGCCTATCTGGTTTCCTCAGTCAGCAGATCCCAGCTAGTGTCTTACTACACCTTGGGGTCATATGGCGGTGGCAATCGCCTTGGTCCCCTTGGCCTGGTTGCATATGCAGATTCCTCAGTGGACCTTGATGGCCCAGTGGGATCAGTGTAGCAATGACCTGGACGGTTGGACCTTATGGTGATGGCTGGACCCAACCAACCTCCTCTGGGAGTCTCCTTTCAGCTCCCTACCTCCGTCAGGTTCTCATGACAGGTACATCCGTCTGGGCTGGGGTGCTCATCTGGCTGAGTATCAGACCCAGGAACCTGGTCACAAGTGAAACAAGGTCTCCACATCAATGTTTGGAGAATGTGGGCAGTCCTTTGTGCCCTGCAAGCCTTTCAGACTCATCTCCTTCCGGTCCAATGCTGGTGCAGGTGGACAACATGTGTGTGGTGTACTACATCAATAAGCGGGGGACCCATTCTTACCCGCTGTGTTGGGAGGTGATGAGTCTGGTTCTGAGCCATGTAGCACAATCTGGAGTTCTCAGTCATGCATTTTCCATGCATCCAAAATGTCTTGGCTGACAGTCTCAGCCACTCCAGGTCACGGGCTCACTAGTGGGAGCTTCTAACCTCGGTGATAGAAGATCTCAAAAGGTTGGGCTGTCCAGAATTGGACCACTTTGCATCCCCATTCAATGCATAACTGACACTTTTTTGCTTTCGATCATGGGCATGGAGTTTTCTGGTGAGACATATTGTCCCTCTCTTGGAAGGGAGGTTTATGTACACCTTACCTCCGTTCCCTCTATTGCAGAGGGTTCTGCTCAAACTCCAGTTGGAAGGGCAGAAATTACTGTCATAGCTCCCTTCTGGTAATGCCAGATTTGATTTCCCTACTATAACAGTTAGCTGTGGAACCTCCAGTGCCCATATCCTGTGCACAGCCTTGCTCTCCCAGGACCAGGGCACACTGGTCCATCAGTCCTCAAGTCCCTGCATCTCCATGCATGTCTCCTGTGGACCTTGCTATTACCAATATTGTGGAATCCTCTAGGGTCATTTGTGTCCTTGTGGTGGCCAGGAAGCCCTTCACAAGGGCCACTTATCTATGAAATGTAAGTGCTACTCCAATTTGGACCACTGCTCACCATTTGGATCCATTCATGCTCAGTGAATCAGGAGTTTGAGTACCTCCTTTCCCTTTCGGATTGAGGCCTGGGGTGCTCCTCCTTAAGGTGCATCTTTCTACCATCTCTGCATACCATGCACCTATTGAGGGCAAAGCTGTCACCCAGCTTGAAGTGTCCACACTTTCCTGCAGGGCTTTTTGACTTTGAAACCTCCCATTTGGACCGGTTTAGAGAAACAAAGCGTTATTCCCTTTGAACCCGGACGGCGGGTTGTGGCTACACTTTCTGTCATGGAAAGTGCTATTTTTAGTTGCTGTTACTTCTGTGAAGGATTTCCAAGTTGCAGGCTCTGATTTGTAAGGAGCCTTATTTGGTTTTCACAAAAACAGTGTGTGTTTGCAGTACTAATCCTAAGTTTTTACCTAAGGTGGTGTCTGAGTTTGCTTTAAATCAATCCATTCACCTTCCAGTTTATTTTCCTGAGTATTCCAATCTGGGGCAGCGTTGCTCCTTACTTTGGATGTTCACAGAATGTTGCAGTATTACACAACCACACCAAGTCTTTGAGGAAAACTGACCAGTTGTTTGTTTCATTCCTCCCAAGAGAGGGTACTCCTGTTTCCAAACAGTGTTTGTCTAAGTGGTTAGCTAATTGCATTGTTTATTGCTACTGCAAGTACAACAGACCCCTTCCAGGGGTTGTCAAGTGCCATTCCACCAGGGTGTGGCTGTGTCCACAGCTTGCTTTATGTATGTGTCTGCTGCTGATATCTGTGCAGCTTTCACCTGGAGTTATATCCACAATTTCACCAAGCATTACAGTATGGAAATTGCCTCTTGGCATAGAGCCAATATTGGCCAGGCAGTTCTTTAGGGCCTTCTGTTATGAGCTCTTGTAGCTGATTTGTCCTCGTTCTCCTGGTGATGTTATCCTGGTAATAAATGGTACTGCTTGGGACTCAGTCCTATCGGTGTGGCCTGCTGCAAGAGCCTTACTCGAAGTAAAATAATAAAATTACTTAAGAACTTACCATGACAGTAGATCATCGAGAGAAGCTCTTGTAGCAGGCCCTGCTTTCTCTCCCTCCTTCCCCTGCTGTTCCTTCTCTGAGGAATCTTCTTCTGCCTGTCTTTTGGCTCTCAGAAAACCTCCTTAGTTTTCCTTCAGCTGCCCATACAGGGTCTCTGGCGGGAGAACTGAGGTGGTGTGGGGACTGCCCTCTATATAGGCTATGCTGACATCCGGGGGCAGTCACCCATGGCAGACTGCTAGCTAGAAGTTTTCCATGTGGTCTTAGAGCCTGGAGGCTTAGTCCTACCGGTGTGCCTGCTGCAAGAGCGCCTCTCAGAGATCTAGTGTTACAGTAAGTTCTTATGTAACTGATGAATGTGACTAGGCATTTGGGGATATTAAAGCCCAGCTGTGTTCTGATTCAGTCCTGAAAAGTTCTGATTTTCCCAATAATTCTTTGTTCAACTTGACTACTCAGAGATAGGGCTGGGTGCATTCCTTAGCCAGGGAGTGGGTACAGATGAGCATCCTTTGCTCCGTATCAGCCATAAGTAGTTTCCTCAAGACATAAAATACTCAACTCTAGAAAAAGAATGCATGGCATTCAAATCAACCATAGAAGCATCGGGGTGACTGTCTTTTTTTTATAAGAACATATTTATTAATATTCAAAAATATTCAGAAAAGATCTAGAAGCACAACCATACAAACTCACAAACAGGAAGAATAATTACAGGTACTATATTTTGCAAAAACAATTCACCCTGGTTACAGACCATAATCTATCAGTGTGGCTAAACCAGGTGAAAGATAAAAATCAGGAGTAACACATTAGTACCTGGCTTTACAATCATTCAAATTTCAGGTGGTACATAAACTGGGAGCCGGCATATCAATACAGATTATTTGTCTTGCTATGGAGCAAGGATGGATCAAGAGATCTCCTCTAGAGAGAATTTGTAGGTGGAGTGTAGAGAAAGAAGGTTTTTCCATCTGGAGTAGGGTGGGGTATGTTGACAGAGGCCAGTAAGTTTCTCTCCTAGAAAGTTTTTTTCCTTCTTCTTTTGGGGACAGGAGATGAGAGGAATGTTGGTGGCAATTGAAACCACCTGTCAATGCCCCCACTGTTACCCCAGGGCAAAATGATAGAAGGAAGTACAGAAATATTTATGTTACAGGTTGGTCCCAGGGCTGTCCTGGCTGGGATAGAGGCCAGCAGTCATAAGGCACCTTTTGGGGATCCTTACTCTCTGTGCTGGCAGTGTGGTTACTCGGGTGGCCATCCCAGGAGACACTACCCATCCAATTAAATGGTGGCCCAGGTGTGTGCTCAACCAATGATTGGAGCATATAGAGACATGTAAGAGCCTAATCATTAGGAAAGGAGTTTTCTTCTTCCACCCCAAGTGATTTCCCTTCTCACAACTGCAGCGGGATATGGGGAGTATGGAAACATGGAGACACAGAGCCAGCATGAGGAAAAAGCTTTCAGCTGCATAAGCAGCATGGTTTGTTGCCCAGCCTCAGCAGGGTAGGCAGCTCTGATGACCAGGAGGGAAATAAACACTGAAATAGCATAGCGAGAGCCACTGAAAGGTTGGACAGAGGTGGCCACAGAGCCCAAAACAAAACCAAAAAAAAAAATAGCAAGCACACAGACATGAAAGATAAAGGATCAGGGAGATATAAGGAAACTATCTGCCCTTAAAAAATATTCTTAGGTAGAAAGACCGAGAGAGGGACATTTATATTTTATGCGGCTGTAGTCTGGGATCAAGGTGTCCTCTGACTCTTAGAAAGCTCGTGGCCAGCCTGACCTATTTTTAAAGGGAGCTGCATATGCTTAGTGTCATTTCTGTATTCCTGCATGGAATCTGCCTGGAATATGCAGGTTAATTTACAGTTCTGGATGGAATCTTCCTGAAATCTGCAGGTTCAATTAAACCTTAAATTCAATTAAAGCAGTTAAAGATTTTATTGCCTTTTCCACTGTTTTGGTGTTTTATGTGGGGTTAGTATCATCTGTGTGTTACGTCCAGCTGAAGGGATTGTATCATTAGACTGGTTTATTAAAGGCCAGTATTGTGGTACTTTCCAGGCTAATTAGTGTTAATTAGTATTGTGTGTGTGGGGGGATTTGGCAAATGGTCAGGTGATCTGGGTAGGTACAAAATGGCATATTAGAGCCCTGTGAGGGCTCTGTTTTTCTAGGCAGCTGAGGGGAAGGATGCTGCCCACGTCCTGCTGCCTGAAGATATAGTTTGTCCCTATTGATGTAAGATTGCAGAGCTGAGTATGTTTGTGGGGTCCATTTCAGCTGATATGCCGCTTTACTTTTCAGTGTTAGTGCACTAATGTGGTTCAGCCTTGATAACTAATGTTCCATGCAAAATTGCCTTCGTGAACTGTTGCTGCTTAAGTTGGTGATCCTGACAACACTGAGCTAATAAAGTTGTGTTTTAAAAGAAGCTGCAGTCATAGCCTAGTCATTTTCCACAGGTCTCTTCCATAGCTATCCAATCTTGAATTTCCATGAGGAACTTGCTCGGTCCCCTGACTGCCCCATCCATTTAAGTTGCACAAGGCAGATACACCTGAGTATCATCTGCAGAGCAATGAAAATCCAGTCTATGACATCTAATGAGCTCCTCCAATGGTAGAATGTACATGGCAAACAGCATGAAGGTGAGAATCAATCCTTGAGGCCCTCCTCAGCAGACTGCAGTGCTGCCTGAGATGTAACAGCTTAACACAACCTGTTGCACCCTGCCAGACAAGTAGGACTCAAACCACTGTAACACCATCCTTGAGACCACTACATAGTGACTCAGACACACTAAACAACATCCCATGGTCAATCATGTCAAACACCAAGAAAAGTCAACTAGAACCATGACAGAATGAAGTCTGCCATCTCTTTTCTATAGGAGAGCAATGAACAACTTGACGAGTCTTGGTTTTGTAATGAGGCTGGAAACCAGACTGAAGTGGCTCCTAGATGTCATATTGTTCTATATACCACTCCAACTGTACTGCTAATACCCTTTTGATTACCTTCCCAAGAAAGGGAAGGTTCTAACTAAACCTATAATTTAGAGAACATCAGGGTCCCACAATGGTTTTTTCAGAAGGGGCCTTACCACTACCCTTTTCGGAGCAGAAGGAAAGACACCCTCCAATAAGGAATACCTGATAATCTCAAGCCAAAATCAAACCAAAGGCTTACCAGTACCCCAAAAGAAACCAGATAGGCGGTAACCCATGAGGTGGACACATGAGGAAGGGTGCCGTCTGTAATGATGACACCTTCCCGCACAATCCTCATAGCAATGGGAGGGTAGGGCGCACGGATGAGGGGTGGGTGAACTGGACTACAGGATGTGACTATGCATACGCGTGTGGGGGGTGGGAGTGAGTAAGGTGAGCATGGGCTGGCAGGGGCAGAGAGGCTGTAGGGGTGGCGTGCGATGGATGGCTGAGCTGCGTCGTGGCATCAGGGTTAGCTACTGGCTGGGGAGGCTGAGGTACCAGGTTCAGATCTGGGCACTGGTGCACTTTTATTGTGCCTGACCTGAACCTTTATTGTTTTAATGCTTTCACCCCTGACATGCACCCCGGAGTTGAGAATCCTTAAGTGGGGGTGTAGGGCAAGCCCCCAGCAGGTGTGTGTGGGGTGCAGCCCCCATAGAAAGCATTAAAAATATTTCCTGGTGCCGTTGTCCTGTGTGTTAGGGTTGTCAGAGTGCCAAAAGCTTTCAGCACTCTGACTGTGGGATAATGGAGATCACCTTTAGGCATTCGCCGTTATCACATAGACCCAGATAGGCCTTATATCTAAAGTACAGCAATTAGGGTGTAGCCCTAGATCTCCTGGAAGACTTTTAACCATAAATAGCTCAGACTGAACTTGCAGTAAAGGAGTGCTTGTGCCCATTGTCGAGAGGACACTATCAACCACTTGTCACTTGAGGAGATCTAGACCTGGATAAAGGATACCTTGTCAATGAAGAACCAATTATTCTCTTCACATTGATCTGCTGAAAAAACTCTACTAGACTGCAGACAGGTGGGATTTAGTAGTCTATTCACCGTGTTGAAGACCTGAGCTAGTCTATTTCATCCCAGCAGCAGGTGGGATTTAGCAGTCTATTCACAGTGCTGAAGAGTTGAGATAGTAGATTTCATCCCAGCAGCAGTCACCATGACAGGAATATTGACTTTTCAGGGTTATTGCCCATTGATGCTCACCATAGTGAGTTCTCAGCACCTCTTTATCCTTGACTGGAACCTCCACAATGAATGTTCTAACCTCTGTCCTTTAATCTT
The DNA here is from genome assembly GCA_016271365.2 of Neoceratodus forsteri. NCBI lineage: Eukaryota > Metazoa > Chordata > Ceratodontiformes > Ceratodontidae > Neoceratodus > Neoceratodus forsteri. The sequence continues at coordinate 1,234,908,958 of CM057456.1, forward strand.
CAATTACCTCAGGTCATCATTATCAGCATACCATAGTAACCAGAGGTGGGAAGTCAAGAACATGGAAAGTGCCATGGAAACAGAAGCTGTCATAAGATCCGTATTATAGTTCTCCAAAATCTCTTTTGTTCCCTCAGTACACATCATCACTATATCCAAAATGTTGAGAACTGCAAGGAGATCCTCAGGCTCCAGACTATGAATAGGATGATATTTGACCATCTCACCAGGTGAAGAATTTAACTGGGTGGACCTATAGAGGTTCTGCATAGCATGATCTGACCAAATGGCAGGCTCAGACTTAATATTCCTAATAAGGAGACCAGTATAAGGCATGGCTATGCTGGTGGGTAACAGAACAAATTCATATATGAGGCCCAGCAATTTCATCAGCTGAAGGAACTGCTTTCCAAAGAGGCTTCATTGTCAGTCCAGAGGTTGAAATCACTCAGTGCCAGTAATCTGGGTGGGTCCACCACCAGGTCAGCCTTGATGCCCTTAAGTTCCTGCAGGAAATCATTCCCATTCCCAGGAGGTTGGTAAATTAGAATGATACTGTGACCTGTACCTAGCACAATTTTTATGGCCATGCATTGAAAAACCCTGATTGAATCCATTGGGTATGCCATCGATCTCAAAACAGATAGCTACCTCCACATACGCTCTGCCTTGGGTAATTTATCATGAAGTAAACTAGGCAAAACGATGCCTCCAGCATGGGGCTGAAGATAGCCTCCAACCAGATCTCTGTGGTACATTCCAGGTCAGCAGAAGAGTCTGTGAAGAAAAACTCAGTAACTGCAGTTTTATTACTCAGTGACCTGACATTAAAAGAATTGCTCTAAGGGAAGGGACTAGGTCAGCTGCTCCCACTTCTTCCTACTTGCTGGAAAAGGAAGAAACCCTGGACACTGGTACCAGGCAGTGAGACCCGCTGGTCAAGTGGCCTGATCCTAGAGCACCTCCTTGACCCCACACCCCCAATCCTTCCCACTCCTGCATCTGCCCTTGTAGTGAACATAAAATTTTAGCAGCAGCCATGGATGAATCTAAACCCTGCAGTGATTTATAACCTCCATAGGTAGGGTATGAGGGAGTCCCCTAAAGAGGCATAGCTGCCAAAGCTGCCCCAAGGGGTAGACATAGAAGGATCTGGTTGACATAATACACATGATCTTAACTAAAATAACTCATAGATAATGTCCTACGAAAATGTTTTTACCAACCCCACACCTTCCACCCTAAACCAACTGCATCAGTTTACACCCAGACATAATCTAGCATGTTAAAACTTACATTCATACACCCCAAACACTACAATTTCCCAACAATTCAAAATAGGAGAAATGAACAAGAAAATAATATAATGTTCTAGCTGTATCAGCTCCGATTAGAACAAAGGTGCCAAAATTAATATTGAATAATTTACTGCAGTGATAAAAGCAATACTTTAGCTTACAAAATTAAAGCCCAGTAATTTACTCGGTGAAGATTAACAATAGTTCATCTTCAACTGAAAACAGGAGAGGCAAACAACAAAGGTCTAAATAAGATGAGGCGTATTCATGCAAATAAAACAGCACCTTTGGATTTTACTCAGCCTCGAGGACAACTCACAGTTTCTAGTCTAAGTGGGCACTGAGCTAAACTTAGAATATTATGGTCTGCCATTCTGAAAAATGGACAATAGGGCAAACCTCTGTGCAGAAGGTACAGTAACTGTATGGGGAGACAGTCAGAATGCCCCTGCCCCCACCCTTGCCCACTCTCACCAGAGCTAGGAAGACTGAGGTGAGGTAGAGACAAACTCAGTGGCTGGTCGCACTCCCACAGCAACCCACCTAAGAGGCAGCAGGCCAAAGTCAGAAATGCCATGATCCATGGCAACCAAATGATGTCAAAATACTGAGACTTCCGGGGTCACAGCACCACTACTGGAAATCAAGAACTGCCATTGCAGCAAATCACTGGGCCTCAAAGCCAGAATGCTCTTCAAAGCCACCACTCTACAGAAATCAGTCCAAAATCAAAGGAGTTTCTGGGTACACCTGGCATTGATGGAAATCCAGGGACAGCACAAAATGGCAAGGACACCTCAAACTAAAAAAAAACATCCACAGACAGCCCAGTGCAGATGGAAAGAACTCCAAAAAGTGAATCTAAAGCAAAATAAGAAAGTGTTAAGGCACACACACAGCAAAATGAGCTGACTAGGCAGATTCTATGCTTAAAATAAAACCTGAACTCCCTACTGTAAATCACTGAAGATTCCTACCTAAACTCTAAAATATACATTTCTAGTATTATCCCAACCTAAGACAGTGGTTACATTTAATTAAAACTATAAAGGAATTAAAAAGAAGCCAAAGGAATAGAGAGAACTCTGCCTTGAAGAGCTACAGTTCAGAGCTGCTAATGGCTTCCCAGCATTGAGGCCATTGCTCTTGTATTAAACATGAATGATCGTGGCAAATGGGAACAGTGTTAAAGGCAAGATCTCCTCTTGCAAATGACACCAAGCTCTGTGGGAGTGTGGACACAGATGAAGGGTGCAGCACCTAAACGTCAGCCTAGTGAAACTAGTGAGGTGCTAAGGTATCTGGCAGCTGGGATTCAATTAGAAGAAGTTCGAGGTCGTACACATAGGAATGAAGAACCCAAGGGCTGAGTAAAGTCTGGGGAGGTCATGTCACTGAATCAGAGGAGAAAAGGACTTGGGGATAGCTATCACTAGTGACCTTAAACAGTCTATACAGTATAGAAAGACAGTGGCCATGGCAAACAGAATGCTAGGCTGTATTGCCAGAGGGATCACAAGCAGAAGGGGAGGTTGTACTGCCTTTGTACAGGTCCTTGGTGTGTCTGCACCTGGAGTATGGCATGCAGTACTGGAGCCCTACCTGAAAAAGGATAGCAACCAGCTTTAGGCAGTTCAGAGGAGAGTGACAAAGATGATTCTGGGACAGCAGAACAAGATATATGAGGACAGAAACATAGAAACACAGAATTTGATGGCAGATAAGGACCGCTTGGCCCCACAGTCTGCCCATTTCCCTACTAATGGATAAGCTGCAGATCCTAGTTAACCAGCAGCCTACTTCTTTCTACCCCGCCCCTAGAATTGCCTTATGGCTGTCCCATGCATGCTTGAATTCAATCACTGTTTTTGACTCACAATCTCCTCCAGAAGGCTGTTCCATGCATCCACAACCCTCTCTTTGAAAAAATACTTCCTTACATTACCTCTGAGCCACCCCCATCTTCAAATTGTACCCCCTTGTTCTTGCACACCACTTTTTTGAAAGATGCTACCCTCTTGGACTTTGTTGATTCCCTTGAGGGTACTTGAGCGTTTCTATCATGTCCCCCCCTTTCCTCGAGGCTATACATATTAAGCTCCTTTAGTCTCTCTCTTCATATGTCTTCCGTGCAGACCCTGCACCATTTTAGTTGCCCTCCTCTGGACAGCTTCCATCTTGTCTATGTCCTTGCAGAGATTGGGTCTCCAGAACTGCACACAGTACTCAGATGGGGCTCACCAGCTGTCTGTACAGAGGGATAACAACTTTCTGTTTTCTACTGGTGATGCCTCTCCCTATGCATCCCAGTATCCCCCACCCTCCTTACTGCCCTCTCACATTGCTTGCCCACCTTTAAGTCATCTGATATGACTACCCCAGGTCCCTTTCCATTTTGTTGTTGTTAGTATCTCACCCCCATTGTGTACTCTTCCCTGGGTTTTGTTTCCCAGGTGCATTACCTTGCACTTCTTAGCATTAAATCTAAGCTGCCATACATCTGACCATTCCTCTAACCTTGCCAGGGCCCTTCTCATCCTTTCCACCCCACCTTGTGCATCAACTCTGTTGCAGATCTTTGTGTCATCTGCAAGAGATATACTTTTCCTTCAGTCCCTCTGCAATGTAAACGCAAAAGACATTGAGAGGACCGAGTCTAATACTGAACCCTGCAGCACCCCACTAGTAACCCCTTTCTTCAGAGTGGACTCCATTTACTATTACCCTCTGTGTCCTATTCTCCAGCCAATTCTTTACCCAGGCTATCATCTTGGGACCCACTCCCAGGATGGCTAACTGTATATTAATCTTTTGTGTGGGACTGGTCAAATGCCTTGCTAAAGTCTAGGTAGGCCATGTCCACAGCCCCTCCCTGATCTACTACTTTGGTCACCCAGTAAAACAAATCTATTAGATTCGTCTGGCATGACCTTCCTGCTGTGAATCCATGCTGCCTTGGGTCCCATGCCCCTCTGGCCTCTAGGTACTCGACAATTCTTTCCTTCAGAAGTGATTCCATCATTTTCCCTATCACTGAGGTTAAACTAACTGGTCTGTAGTTTCCCTTCTGCCCTGCTCCCACTTTTGTGTGGGGAATCACATCAGCCCTCCTCCAGTCCTCAGGTACCACCCCATCCTCCCATGATTTGTTAAAGAGGGTAGTCAGTGGTGTCACTAGTTCTACCCTTAGTTCTTTTAGAATTCTGGGATGAATCCCATCAGGCCCCATTGCTTTGTCCACCTTCAGTTTTAAGAGTTCTTTCAGAACCCTTTCTTCTGTAAATGGCTGGTATCAACTTCTGCATCCAGAGTGTTTCTATTGTTTGTTTTAGGTACCTCCCCTCTTCATTTGTAAATACTGAGCAAAAATATTTGTTTATTATCTCTGCCTTTCTCACAGTCACCTCTGCCCACCCCTCCCCTTTATTAAGCCTCACTATCCCTCGCTTAGTCTTCCTTCACTCCCTGATGTACCTAAAAAGGTTTTATCCCCTTCTTAACTGAGTTGGCTATCTTTTCCTCAGTTCAGGCCTTTGCTGTTCTGACCGCCTTCCCAGCTTCCTTTTGCTTTAACTGATACAATTCTCTGTCCTGCTCCTTCTGTGATTCCTTGTACTTTCTGAATGCTTTCTTTTCTCTTGAACCTTCACAGCCACCTCCTTTGAGAACCATAGTGGTTTCTTACATCGTTTTGTTTTGTTTATTTGCTTCACACAAAGGCTTGTTACCTCTGTGATGGCAGTTTTATTATTCCCCATTGTACTTCCACCTCTACTTCCTGCCCATTTGCTAGTGCATTCCTTAGGCACTCACCCATTTTGACAAAGTCGGCCCTCCTGAAGTCCAGTACTTTTGCCTTTCTATGGCTTGACTCTATTGCTGTGTTTATTGTGAACCATACTGTTCGATGGTCACTAGTTCCCAGATAGCTACCACTTCTACATCTGTGATCTCTCTCCATCTCCATTTGAGAGAACCAGGTCTAAGATTTCTCCCTCTCAGTGGGTTCCAATACTAGTTGTCTCAAGGCATGCCCCTGTAGGGCATCTAGAATAACCCCACTCTTAGAAGTGGCTGCTGCAACTGCACTCCAGTTAACATCTGGCATATTCAGATCACCCATCAGCAATATCTCCCTTTATCTGCCATTCTAAGTATACTTTCTATCATTTCCCTGTCCATTTACCCCCTGAGAGGGGGTCTGTATACAACCCCTGTGCGGATTGTGGTGCCATTGCCTGCCTCCAATTGATCCACAGTGCTTCTTCTCCTCCCTGTTTACCCTTTTGTTCTGTTGCTTTGATTCCTTCTCTTATGTAGAGACAGGCTGAAAAAACTCAACATGTACTCATTCAAGAAGAATACGGAGACCAGGGACATGACTGAACCCTTCAAGTACCTGAAAGGTATAAACAAGGAGGATAATGGGGAACATTTCTGTCTCAGTGCAAATAAGACCACAAGGGGGCACTTTTTTTCCATTAGTGGTTTTGCTTTCCCTCCTTTTTGCTCCCTGGATTCCAGGATCGGCAGACATGCACATACATGTGCATGGAGGCACACACATGCTGGATACCGTGGTGCTCGGCACTTTCCACCCCACCCCTGGCAATCGTTGCTGCCTGCTCCAACCTATTCTTCCCATTGGACCTCCACCTGATAGAAGCAGAATTGCGGGGTGCAGACAATCACCCAGGAGGAAGAGCCGACTTCCAGTCACTAAATCCTGTGCCCCCATACAAAGAACGTGGGGAAGTGCTTCTCTCACTAAGCTGAGCACCCAGGATTTTGGGTACCTGACAAAGTATTTCTGGCCCTAACTGTGAACAACAGACATCAGAATCTAGCTAAATGGGACCCATTTAGTTAGGTTCTAGTGTTTGATTCTTAAAATGAAATTTTATTTTTTGTATTTTCCATGCTTTTTAGTTTGTGGAAAAAAAACTAGATGGCAGCTCATGAAAAAGGAATATTTCTGTTGAAAAAGTTGGCCCTAATGAAAAGAATCCTTTTCATGAGGCAAATCATTTGTTGAACTTTTACCTCTATCCTGAGAGAGATCTTCCTATTGAAAATAATGGGAACTTAAAAATTGAATAACTTGCCCAGCCAGTGGCTCTAAGGGTTGAGGTGCTGGACATCACACATCACACATCACGCTATGCCGGTGACCTGGGTTCCAGAATGAGCCTGATTTGTCAGGGGTCGGCTGGGGTGGAGGGAGGGAGGGAGGTGGATTGAGCAGCTGAACAGCAGCTGTCCTCATCGGGAAGGAACCTCGTTGCCCCACAGTTCCACTGCCCCCAGGTGGAGGCCTGAGGTAGTGTAGGTGAGTGGACAGCAGGAATAGCGAGGCGCTTTGGAACTGTGGTGTGCACATGCTTCACACGCATACATGCATCCATGGCATGGAGAGAAAACTGGAAAAATGGAGCTGGCAGGCTCCATGAAGCCCAGCCGTGATCACGGTGATGGGATTGCGGGTTGGATACTGATCACGAGCCCCGTGTGGGGGCAGAGCCTCCCTGCCAGGATCAGATGACATAAATACCAAAAAAATTGACTACCTTTGCAACAGATTAATATTTTTCACAAAACAAATGCTTGCCAGTTCTGTTACCCAGGCTGTTTCTACCATAAAAGATTCTCACCCAAACTCCACACTGTCTAAAGTCACAAGGTGATGAGGAAAAACTGTAAAAAATAGTGACTTTTAAGGTTTTGCACCATCAGATCTCTGAATCTGCACATTCAACCAAAACAAAACTTGCCACATCAAGAGATCTACCCCATGGTGCAGCACGTGCCAAATTTTGTGCAAAACCATTGATCAGTTGCAAAGGTATTAAAGTGCACAGTCTGAGGTTTAACATTAAACATGCTATTGACCCTAACTATAGGGCACGATGGCACCCTATAATATAAAGATATAGATACAGATATAGACTGATTTGTGATTTAGCCTGGGATGTATGTGCGATGTGGGGTTTTGGTTATACTTGTTTATATAGTGCTTTATATGGGTTTTATATCTTTGAAGTGTACTGTCACTTTAATTGGGAATCTTTTTAAATGTGCACCCACATTGCACCTGTCAGCTTTGAGAAAGCACTTGGTGAGGCACCAAAACGTTCAGCTGGGGAGAGTGCAGTCCACTGATCTGTTACTGCTGCTGATTTTATTGTTTTCTACAATGAAGTGTTATCCTGAATGCAACACTGTGTGTTTCTTCTAGTGAAAGTGGTGACTAAGGAGGATAGCCTGTGACATTGGTGCCTGAATGAGGCACCATCCAAAAGGTGATGCGATGTGGGCCCCAAATGGCGGGCGACTGGATGTGGTGAGTGGGCGACTTTAGCGACGGGATGTCGCTATATGTACTGCGATGCAGGGTGGTGGAGCGAGCACGGTGGCGTGGCCTGGGAGGGGTGGAGGGGATGTAGGGGTGGCGCTGCGGTCAGCTGCCAAGCTGCACCATGGCATCAGGGTTGGCCTCTACTTGCAGTGCATGGGGTTCTGGGTTCAGGTCTGGGTCCGGGCGCTACTGCAGTTTTGTTGTGCCCAGCTCGAAACATGGTTTTCTTCTGCTTTCGCCCCCAACATGCACCCCATTGAAGTTGAGAATCCTTAAGTAGGGGTTTGGGGTGAAGCAAGTGATTTAGCCCCAGCGCCATTCCTCCATGCTCCAAGGATGTCAGGGTGGTGAAATTGTTTTGCCGCCCTGACATTTTGATAATCTTGAGCTGCCTTTTGACACTCACCATTATCACATAGAACTCTGAGGATCCAAGCTCTTAAGAAACAGTGAGTGTTCATTTTAGCTTTGGCACAAGCCCGTGTCACTTTGAGCTACCTCTTTGGTGATTGACATCTACAGGGAACACAGGCTTTTCTAAAATAAATCATCTGAAGCTGAGTACCAACAATTTTAAAAACAGTGATGGCTTAATACATTTGTTTAAAAATGAGTGAGGTGTGAGCTTGTCAGCAGAGCAGTAGGGCTACTGTTAATATGCCAGGTGCCCAGGTTTGGGAACAAGCTTGAACTGTCAGGATGGCTGGAAAAAGAGTTTAAGCATTTCAGAGCATGCTCCTCCTTGGAGGAGAGACAGCAGGAGGCTCTACTGGGGAACTGCTACCTGGGTGACCACAGTTGGCAGTGCAGTAGGGAGATGCTAGTAGGAGGGAGAAGACACCATCTTGTGATTGTCCAGCCTCACAACTGTGTGAGCATGTTCTCTTGTTGCCACGCCACCGATGTCCTGTGAGGTGAGGCAAGTAAGTGTGGAAAACCCTAGAGCATGCAGCATGATGCCAATGCTCACAGGTCCCACCACTCCAGCAAGCCAGGACATGCATGCATAACATGGTCCTGTGGGGATAGCTGCTGCCCCCACAGAATCTGCCATGGAAAAAATGGGTAAGCATTTGAGATAGAGCTGAACAAGGCTAGGGGCATCAGGCAGAACAGAGCAAACAAGCTGAAGGTGAACAAAGAAAGTAAAAAAAAAATGTTGGAGCTAGTGTAATGTTCAAAATGTAGACCTGGGAACCAGGAAATGCAGGTTCACCTCTGACCAGATCCTCTTCTGTGTGACTTTGAACAAGTCATTAACTTCTGTTTGATTCAGTCCAGTTGCAAAATAAACAGAAAGCAGGACCCCTACTGAAAAGGAGATGAAACAGCTCATGTGGGCAATACTTGTACAATTAATAGAGAGTGAACAGGTCTTTACAGCACATATCCTATACACATCATGAATTCTTTATATTTTCGAAATCTACTGGCAGCCTTTACCTTACAGTACCCATCTCAAATGTGAGGTACTACTGTATGTGTGAGAGACAAAATGTGGGACACATTATTATACCATAGATACGAAGACTCAGAACATGATGGAAAATTGCTTTCAAGTGTGTTGCTGACTGAGGTAGGAGTCATCAGTTGCAAATAAATTGTGTGTGGGAGGGATGGAGGGTCTCCTTTCCCTGCGCTACAGGAATGTAGGCCTGCCAAAGATATGGAATATACATGACACTATTTTTGTTAATGCTTAATTGTCCACCTTTTTAAATGATTTTAATGATTTGGGGTAATCATATTTTCTGTCCAAGTCAGGAATTCACTAATATCCCTTATTCCATTCAGGAGGGATGGAAACCAAAATGACAATGGGAGAGAGCAGAAAGCTGAAAACAAAAAGGAAGTACTAGAAATGCAGCCAAGTGATTGAAACATAAATGGTGAGACATATAGATATACAGAGCAGGAAAAGATCTGGATACTGAAAAGGGGAAGATGAAAATATAAAGGGAGAGAAAAGAGTATGGAGTACAAGTCAGTGACTGGAGAGAGATGAAACTGACAGCTTGCAGTTTGGTGCTTTTAAGATCAAATGGCTGGGGCCTAAAAATGCACAGAATTGCATTATTTAAGTCTTAAATCTTCAAACTGTTCCAGCAGAGCATAGGCCAGACCCTTAGAGGTTTCTGAAATGTCCTCCTTAACAAAATCCTGGCTCCGCCTATGTTTGGCATCATAATGCTTTGCTTGTAACATCACAATCAGCTGCCATAAAACAAATAGAGCATTATGATGGCTGAATAGACAGGCAGGCAGAGAATATCAAGTACAAGGGACAGTACCCATTTGTAAGATGATGTGCACATTAACTATGAAAAGAAGATAAACACAGAGAACGTGAAATATTAGCAGAGTTTTATCTACAAGTGTTCTTTTCCAACATTTCCTCTTGGATATCAGTGACTTTTTCAGTTACTCAGTGGATAAGTGGGCATGGGAGTGCAGCTGAGTATGGGGAAATAAAAGAAGGATGGTATAGTATTAACATAGAAATGTAGATACATAGAATTTGACAGCAAAGGAGACTGGTGACCCATCATGTCTGCCCATAGTTGTTTCTAGAAGTATTACCATTTACTGTATATAGTGCTTTTCTTACATATTGTATCCAGAATGCATTACTAGCAATGAGAGACTGGTAGTGAAGTGACTGTAAATGTTTCTAGGCAGCCATGTTGTACATCAACACCCACACAGCCTTGGACAATTGCATGAACTGGTTTTATGAGATGGGAATCTTGGTCAGGACACGGGAAAACACCCTACTCTTGTGAAAAGTGCCTTGGGTTCTTTAACTTCCACCTGGACACCTACCAGAACAGTACAAGAGATGGGTAGAAGGTATCTCAGTTTAACGTCTCATCTGAAAGATAACACACCCCAACAGTACAGCACCCCTAGTACTGTACTTGAATGTCAGCATTTATGGTATCATAAGTGGTAGAAAGCTTTAACTAGACTTGCGTCCATTATGCTTGCCATCTGATTAGTTATTTAAGGGTCCTACTCTTTTGTTTGCAATACGAATCTAAATTTGATTTAAAATGTCCTTGCTTTGGCTGCTTACCACTGTATGTGGTAATGAATTCCATATAGGGACAACTCATTGGCTAAACCAATACTTCCTTTGATTCGATTCTATTTGCTATACTCTAGTTGCAGATGGTGAGATCTAGTATCTCTATTTCTTATATTTAGTTCTATGCCCAGATTGTGCCATAATTTATGATCTGAGATGGCATTGTAAAGCAGGCACCTGCCCTCTCTTAATCTCTTATAACTAAGTGAATACAAGTTTAAGGCCCCCAATCTGTCCTCATAAGACAAATTCCCTTACCCTGGACTGATCTTGTTGCCCTTCTCTGGACTATCTCCAGTGTCTCAATATCACACTTTTATATGGGGTCCACACCTGGGAACAATACTCCATTTGAGTTCTAACCAGTGACCCATACAAGGGAATCAAGAACCTCCCAACTTCTACTCACAATGTCTGAGTAAGCAATTAAGTATAGAATTTGCCCTTAAATCTATTTGTGCACAGTGGAGTGCGAAAGGATAAGTCATTTTAATTGTGACTCCTATGTCTTTTCTTCAGTTGTAGTGTTAAGTAAGATGTTGTTTAGTGTATAAGATGTTTCCAGATGCTTTTATCCCATATGCATTAACAATACATTTTCTTTATTTAGTTGTAATTTGCTTGTACAAGTCCAGTCCTGTATATAATTCAATACTTTTGGAGGGATACATGAGCTCAAGTCCAAGTGTGAAATCAAAACCCATGACTTTCTGGCCCAGAGGCAGAATATACTACCAAATGAGTCATGCTGACACCTCATTCTACCTTACCCTGGCCTAGTGCTGCCGCGTTATTCATCCATCTCTCTGACACTTCTTCCCTTTTCCTGGTTCACCAAAATGGATTCCGGAGTCCCTGGCCCTGCCCACCCATGGTTAAACCCATTAATGGCCCTTGCCCCACAACCTACACAGTAATCTGTTCCTAGGCTCTACCACCCATTGTGAGATGAAAAACCTCCTCACATCCTTCCTGAATTTACCTACCAGTAATTTCCAATCATGCCCCCATGACTTCATCTCTGTTTCTAATAAGCAGGTCCTCACAATTTATCATATTTATATCCCTTAGGAACTGATACAGTAAGTCTCTATCATGTTCACCACCTCTGGTCTGGCATCCAGTGAGTATACATTCAGGGCCTTTAGATGTTCCTAATAAGTTCTGCCTTCCTGGACCTGAACCAGTTTTGTGACTCTTTATTACACTGTATCAAGCCTATCAATGCCCTTTATCAGGTGAGAACTTCAGGAAAAGAAGTCAGGATGAGCAGTTAGTTACACAATCAGAGTGTTCAGTGGTGTTTGCATATGTCTCTCTTGAAGTGCTTAACGTTCCATTAATCTTTCATAGTGTTTAGGATCTGGTTCCAGTTGGATGTGGCATCCACAGAAAAGCATTTTCACTAGTTGATTTGTAAACCCTAGGGCATGAAACAGGTCTTTAACTTATGATAAAAGATGGTATATAACGGTGGTTCTAGTTAGCAGATATTTGTAAGGATATCAAACCACTTGTGTTTCCTCCTCACATCTGGTGAAGCATTCACAGCTGAATATATAATTTGTAATGATGTGTGATGCCACCAAATACAAGAGCAAATCTACACATCCTGTTAAGGGTACTTGTAATTTGGCAAAGTGCAGTGTGTCAAGTTGTTCTGTAGGGCTTCCTTACAGATCCTAGAGTAGGCAGAAGCATTTGATTAAACAGTACCTTCTGCATACCAAGGTTAAGGCAGATTGTATTTCAATAACTAACCCCAATTTTTGATTAAAACTGCTTATTGTTCTGGTGGGATGCACAAGTAGGAGATCTGTAGATCAAGCTAGTGATCCAGATGCTTGAATTGCTTTACATTTTCAAGGAAAATTCAGTTGGAAGTTAAAATATGCAGTGCTTTTGATAGGAATAGTTTCATGAGAAATGCAGTAAACTTGGTTCTAAAATTGATGAGGAAAAGGCATTTAGCAGTCACCCCCTGCTGGTTTCTGTTATATACTTTTTGGAAAAGGAGCTACTGCTGTCACTAACAGTGTTGGCTTTGGTGTACTGTATTTAGAGTAACCGTACTGTCAAGTCTACTGTAGATATACAGTTTATCTTGGAGCATGAGTTGGAGCAGAGGAGAGGAGATCGCTAACGTAGTAACATATTCATTTGTGGTTAGAAGGGACACTGGGTCCATTGTCTCCACTGCTCCCTTCATATAAAACAATGAATAAACATGCTTCACAAACATGAACCCTTATCTACTGTATGTGGTAAAATAAGGACTGTTAAGTACTATCTCATGCACTTGCAGTGTACAACAATATCTACCTGATTTGTATCACCCTGGTTATAGCTATAAGAATATTGAATATCAGGGCTTTGCTTGAAACATGGTCAGTGAAGCATGTGGTTGATATGAAAGATTGGGCAGTACAAAAAAAAAAAGCATGGGGCACCTAACGGCAAAAAGATTAAATGGAAATGGCATATGTCTGTATTCCCCAGATTAAAACTGCTATACAGTAACTTCCTTTTGTAATGACTCAGCTCCTGCTGTGCCCCCCGATCTACATGGAAATAGGGGTTTCACCAGTTATGCATGAGGGTGTCCTACAGAATTATGATTCTACATAAAAATAAATAGACACTTAAATATAAAGATGTGATGGACTGTTCCATAGGAATTGCAAGATGAAATTAGACCAACTCTCACAATTACCTCTTTGTACTTACAGAAGTTGCAAACATTCTATTTCAAAATTTGACTGAGACTTGTGCCTTCCCTTTTACGGCTGCATAGCAAGAGCTAGGCATGACGACTGCAGCAACAATTGAGAAAGGGGCTCTGGTAGCATATACCTGTGAATGCACAACAGCTGTCTCCTTCCCACCAAGTGGAGTTGAAGCACATCTCTATGTCATCTCCATTCAGTACAGCATGGCTGCTCCCACCCCCACCACTGCCACACAATTTTCTTGCTCCAGTTTTCTTATATATCCTCTCTTTCTCTGAATTAGCCAAGATTCATTAGAGACACCTACAGTCTCCTTGTATCTGCCATATTCACAAATAATTGCTCCTTTTCTGAGCTTATGGCAGAAATCTTTGTGAATCTGGCTGCATAAGGAGGTCTATTGTAGAAAGAAGCTGTTCATTGGCAGAGTATTCTGTGTACTGTGTGAAGCAGTTGAAATTCATGGCAACGTATCTTTCCTCAGTATGTTGCTCTTGCCAGTGATTAATTGTTTGTCTGGTTTTCCAATAAAAAAAACGTAATGAAATCCTTACTTGGAAACCAGAACATGTAATAGTCCTAGTTAATACAAAGTTTATGGACTGCATAAGCAGACTCTTACACTATACTCCTATGTGAAATTAAACTTGAACCTGAATATATGGGCAAGCCAGTTTTCTTACAGATGAATTCACCCAGCCTAAACTATAGAGCCCATATAAAAGAAAATAAATTGTCCCGGATCATCATCAGTGGGCATGCACACCTAGCTAGCAGCTTAGTTACCCCTGACAACTGATGCTGGCATGAATCTAGCACCTGTAATAAACTTATTGTGGCATACAAGTCAACAGTCCAACTGCACTCATCAGCAGCACTCCATACAGCAAAGTCTGATATTTACAAATGGGAGTGTTCGCCACAGGCATCCTTCCTTCAAAAAAAATGAAGAATTATTTGAGAAGTGAAGTTCATGTTGAGTGATTGAAAGAAGCCTGCAGGACAATCCACCAATTTGTAAATGTGAGCTACAGTGACCTTCAGACTTGCATAACCAATTATATGAAAGTAGTAGGTGTCACAACCCAATCCTGGGGGCCATGTCCACTGAGATCACAGCACCCACCTCTAAGTGCAATCTGTGACAGGGAGGAACAGAAATACCCTCCACATGTCCTTTCTGAGTGCTCACTGAGTTCATAACTGAACACTCACCATGAGGGCCCAGAGCTTTGTACTATTGTGTATTTTTCTGCCATTGTCTCTGTCATATTAGCAATACTGTTTGGCGCTACAGTACATTGTGTAGATTTTTCTTTGTATGGTTGATTACCTCTGAACTACACCTGTTATTTGTTTTGTCTGCCAATTTTGTATTGTAACCTCCCAGGTCATGTCTGAAAATAGTCATATTTTGTGACTCACGACCCTTACCCGATAAACAAAAACGAAATATATAAAAAAATAAATAATCTCAGTAAGGATAAAATACAGTTTTCATTCTGTAGCCAGGTGAGAATACTCCTTCATTGCTGTAATGTGGTGAAGACTCAAGCATTACAAGCTCTTCGGGCTGTCCTCATAACCCTGATTTGTGTCTTCTTCCATGGGTGGTGCAGTAACTCTAGTTCCCCCATAGACCCCTACAGAGACCCATGTATTTCCTCACTTGGCCACCAGATTCTACTCAAGGATCCTAGTCTTGGTATCTATCATAGCACCTTTAGAAATAAACAGACATGTCACATTAATAAATGCTCCCACCTTCACACACACAAATAAAATATCTTCCAGGTAGCATTTTAAAAGCAAGTGCTTTATTAATTACTAGAATAATTATCATACAAGACTTACACACAAAGGATTCAGCAATTTGGTTACAGAATAACAGTACGAAGCTGAAAAATATTAATTCAAAAATAACTGTGACATTTAACTGTCTAGTTTCTATCATGTCTGTGAAAAATCAAAAGTTCAAAAATAAATGAAGTCTGCAAAGTCCCAGTTCTTCTTGGCAGTCTGGTCTCTGTGTCAGCAGAAGTGTCTTCTGCAAAATACTGTAAAATGCTTTGAGTTTATGTTTTGAACAGCCTTATATAACTCTGGTCCTTCAGTCAGTAAACTGTTTGATGGCCTTATCTTTTGGGGCCAGCAGGGTCTCTCTCTTGCTCTTTCCAAGATTTTAAGGGAATCAGTATTATTAATTAATTAGATTCCCCACAGTCCGAACATCCTTTGCTCTTCCCACATCCTTCCTGACTTCTTCTAAATGGAGATGAATTATAACTCTTGAAGTGTATTCACAATAGACTTCCAGAGGAGATGTTTCCAGATCCTGTTCTCAAAGTATCTTGCTTTGAAGTGGATAGGTTTATGACAGCAAGAGAGTTCCTCCCATCTCCTGTCCTACTGGACTTATCTCCTTTGTTTAGTTTATCAGGAAATACCAATTTCCCCTTTGAAATATAATTGTAGTTTCCTGTTAAGCAGGCCTTTTCTCAGGTCAAACAGGAATGCCAGGCATTTGCAATATACATTCTTTATCATCAAGTACCCTTTAAAAATAGAAACATGGGCATTCTTCTGGTAAACCTGCTATCCTGGCCTTTTGGAAATTTAAACATAAAACATTTAGAGAAATATGATAGCAATATGTCTACCATATGACCACAGTGGCCAAATCACCACATTCCTGCCTCATAAGACTGAACTTATGGGAACATGCCCTATTGTATGGCAGAGTTTCCATAATTCTGTTACTGTTCTAATTGGTGAGACAGGCCATCTGCATTTGTGTTGGCAGATCCTGACCTGTGCTTAATTGTCATGTCATAAATCTGTAGGGCAATACTCCATCTGAGGAACTGTCCATTTGTTTTGCCCATCTGATTTAACCACACTAGGGGTTGTGATCGGTCTATATGTCAAAGTGCCTCCCATAGAGGTATGGCTCTAATCTCTTCAGGGCCCATACCAGCGTAAGGCATTCCTTTTCTACTGTGAAGTATGCCTGCTCCTGGGGAAGTAACTTCTTACTCAGGAACACTATCGGGTGGTCTCTTCCCAAATTAGATGTCTGGCTGAGGACTGCTCCAATCCTCACATCCAAGGCATCCATCTGTATTACAAACTGCCTAGTATAATCTGGACTGGCCAACATAGGGGCAGTGCACTGTGCCACAGCCATGTGAAGGCTCGTTCACAGGCTGGCTCCCAGTTGATCTTTTTGGGCAGTCTTTTCTTTAGAAATCCAGATTGGAGAGCCACCAGGTACTATAACTGGACACAAACATTCGTAGTACCCTACAGTTCCTAGGAAGCTCCTAACCTGCTTGAGTTTCAGGCATGGGCTACATCTCTATTGCTTCAATCTTTGCTTGATTAGGATGAAGCTGCCCCAGCCCCACACATGACCTAGGTATGCCACCTCGGCCATAGCCACCCGGCAATTTTCAGCCTTGACAGTGAGCCCTGCCACCTGTATCCTGCCCAGCACTTCCTTCAGGTCAGACCAGTGTTCCTTCCAACTAGTACTGAAGATGGCAATATCATCCAGATACGCAACTGTGTACTTTCCAGTACCATGTAACACCTGGCTGACCAATCTTTGGAATATGGCAGGGCATTCTTCATTCCAAAAGGCATTATTGGAATTCAAATAATCCTATTGAGAGCTGAAGGATGACTGTTCTCTAGCTGTGGCAGTTAACTCCCCTGCCAGTACCCTTTGTCAAGTCAGCTGTGGTAGTATGTCACCCTCCCAGTTTGTCTAGTAGCTCATCTGTCTATGGCATTCTGTATCGTCAGACTTCATGACTGTGTTCAGTCCATGAGCCTCCACACAAAAGCAAGTAGTTTGGGAATGAGGACTGCAGGTGAGGTACAGGGAATGTGGGATTTCTGGATTACCCTAAATCCAGCATTTCATTCACCTCCTCCTAATGTAATTTAGGACAGCCTCAGAATCCCGGTAGGCTGTCTGCTGTATGGCGCTTGCTTACCTGTGTCTATGTCATGGATCACTAAGGGGTTCATCCCAGCTTGACCATAAACAAAGATGCAACATCCTCTAAAACATCCCTCACTCCCTGTGTCTGTTCTGTGGTCAACTGGTGTGACAGCTTGATTGCCTCCACAGATGACCTATGTTTGCTTTCCTCTAGCAAGTCCAGGAGGGGTCTTTCTCATCTGTTCCTCCCCAGGACTATAGACTGCAAATACCATGTCAACCATATTTGCATATGGCTTCTTCTTATTGACATGGTACAGCCTAAGGGAATGTCTTCTGTCAGGCAGTTCCACAATATGGTTTACATTATTGACCTGTTGGACTACCTTGTATGGTCCCACCCACTTGACCTACAGCTTGTCCTTCCAGACTGGAATTAGGATCATTACTCCCTTACCAGCACTGTATGAGTGATCTCTGTCTCTGCAGTCATACCGAATTTTGCTTCTGTTAGGCAGCTGACAGGTTGCTTTGGACCACCCCATAAGCTCCTTCAGCTTCTTCCTAATTTAGGAACAAACTCCACTATGGGAGTTCCCTGGGTGGTGTGCTTGCCTTCTATGGTGGAGTTACTGTAGGCTACTCCCTTGAGTTCTGGACTTTGAACAACTTTCTTTCAAACTGACACAAACTTCTGCTGTGCAACAGTACCCTTATTCTATAGTTACTTATTCCTTCTACTACTCTATGTTGTATGGACGAAATCCCAGAAGTCCGTTAGACATTGTTAAAGAATGTTGGAAAGAAGGGACTGACATGAAGTACAGTAGCACTGTCGAATATATGGGACAATTGAATAAGAGATTAGTGAAATATACCACTACAACACATCAAAACTGTGCAGAGGTCCAAAACAACAAAACAGTATTATGATATGAAGATAGGGAATAAGACCTTTGTCCCAGGGGAAAAAGTACTATTGTTGTTACCTTCCTCCCAACAGAAGCTATTAATGAAAAGACAAGGACCCTACACATTAGTACACCAGACAGGACCTGTAACATATGAGACAGAGACATCAGACAAAAGAACAGGCAGAAAAATCTACTATGCTAACTCTTTAAAAAGGTGGCATGACAAATCAGATGAAGAGTCAGCTGTACATCTGAGCATGATGGTAATGCCAGAGAGAGAATCCGAGTTGGATATTGCATATGGAAGGTTAGAGATGGCTGAGGAAGCAAAGACATTAAAATAAACCCTAACCTTACTGACACCCAGAGAAGAGATGTAGAGGGTCTGATAGACTCCTTCCTGCCACATTTACAAATACTCCTGGAAGAGCCATAGGGTAAAACATTATATTTGCACTGAATGTTCTCCTATTAGGCAGAAGCCTTATCGGCTACCTGAAATGGTAAGGGTAGAATTTAAAAGGAGACAGAGAAGTTATGACAGTTAGGGATAATAAAGCCATCTATCAGTGCCTGGGGGTCACCAATTACAGTAGTCCTGAAGAAGGAGGGAGGAATTTTCCTCTGTTTAGACTTTAAGAGATTAAACAATGTATCCCAGTTTGACGATATCGTATGCCCGTATAGATGACATCATCAACCACATAGGAAACGCTGGGTACACTATGATATTGGATCTAACCAAAAGATACTGGCAGATACCATTGGACCAGCAAGCCAGGCAGAAAACTGCCTTTAGCACCCTAGTGGGGTTATTCAAATATGTAACAATGCCATTTGGCTTACATGGGGCCTCAGCTACATTTCAGTGTTTCATGGACTGTGCACTGGCATCACATGCAGGATACTGTTCAGCATACCTGGATGATGTGGTGGTGTACAGCCTGACTGGGGAACACATATGAAACATCTGGCAGAAGTGATATGGTCAATAAAAACAGCAGGATTGACCATAAATCCTCAGAAATGTGCAGTTGCCATGAATGAAACATGCTATCTAGGTTTCCTGTTGGATAACGGGCAGATTAAGCCAGAAATTGATGAGCTGGAGGCAGTGGCAAAATGTCCCATTCTCCATTTACTAAAAACATGTGAGGTAATTTTTAGGACTTGCCGGATATTACAGGCACTTCATCCCTACTTTACATCCATTGCTATGCCCCAACTGATTTAATTAAAAAGGTGTAGCAATGAAGTACAGTGGGATTCAAAATGTAACGAAGAGCCTTCCGGCCGATAAAGGTAGCACTGTGTTCTTCTCCTGTGCTAAAGAGCCCAAATTTTGAAATACCCTTTGAGGTGCATACCAAAGCCTCACAGACAGGGATGGGGCAGTTTTAAGCCAGACATCTGATGGGAAGATCACCCAGTTTTGTACATTTCTCATAAATTGCACGATAGGGGAACAAAGGTACTCTATGGTGGAGGCTTTAGCAGCCAAATGGGCCATAGAGGCTTTTAATTTTATCTGTGGGGGCTAAGTTCACTCTGATCACGGATCATAATCCCTGTGTTGACTCATTCAGTGAAAGACAAGAGGAATTGCGTAATGAGATTGTATTTGGACTTATAGCCATATAATGTTGAGGTAAAACATAGATCAGGTACATCTCACAAAAATGCTGATGTTCTGTCTCGCTATGGAGCTATGAGAGAGGCAGTTTGTCAGGATTTAAAACACACTTCATGATATTCATTTTTCACAAGATTATAAAATTAAACAAAACAATAAAATAAAATGCAATAAAATGATTACTTTGCTTCAGTAGTTTCTTGCAATTATGCAGTCTGGTATCTTAGGACTGCTAAGATCCTTACCTTCTGTATCTGGCTGTCTACTAGCACAGAAGACCTTACTTCTCCACTTCCAAGGCTGATCTGCCCTTGCACACAATTTTAATTTTATAATCTTGTGAAAAATGAATATCATGAATTGTGTTTTAAATCCTGACAAACTGCCTCGTCAGATGTTATTTCCATAGCTGTGACACCTTTTTCCCAGTCTTCCCAGATCAAGTCTTGGGGCCCACTCACCCCTACGCCCATACAAGAGTTCAAGGGGAGAAAACTGTCAACTCTTGGGGTTCCATCCTGTATTCAAACAACAGGTGGGGAAGGTATTTCTGCAGTACCTCCCATGCTGTTCAGCAAATGCTTGGGCATCAATTTCAGGGTATCATTAAACCTTTCCATGAGCCCATTGTCTTGTGGGAGATAAGGTGTTGTATGTCTCTGCACCACCCCACACTTCTCCCACAAACACTTCATCAGGTCAGACATGAAGCTGCCCCTTGGTCAGAGATAACCTCCTGTAGAGACCCGACATGGGAGTAAATCCCTAGCAAGGCATCTGCCACTTTGTCTGCTTTAAGTGAGGAGAGTGCAACCGTCTCTGTGTATCAGGTGGAGTAATCTAGCACCGTCAGGATGAACTTTTCACAGAGGAGCTTGGGGTGTTCAAGAGTCCCACAATGTCCATTCCTACCCTCTGAAATGGTTCCTCCACAGTGGGCAAGGGAATTAGTGCAGCTTTAGTTTTACTACCTGCCTTCCTTATCTGTTAGCACGGTGACAAGACCTGCATCATTCCTTTACCCGCTAGGTGAAGTTGGACCAATAGAAATTTTGGGCCAATCGCTGTGTGGTGCGAGGATATCTAGATGTCCAGATATGGGGATATCATGAGCAACCTTGAGCAACTGCTCATGATACCCCTGGGAATGACAAGCTGCTTGCCCATCACCCTCCCTCTGTCCTCGGCCCCGTATACAACAATCTGTCATTCCAAAATGTCTCATGTCACCTCCCTGTGTCCTGTCAGATTCTGCACAAGCAGTCAGCCTCTCAAACTAGGGTCAGTTCTCTGAGCAGTTGCAAAATCTTCACATTTTCCCAAAGCATGAGTCATGTCCCTCTCAGTTCCTAAACTGGTGTCCATAGCTCTAATGTCAGGGCTTTCAGAGTCACTGCCATCCCTAACCTTCTGATCATTTGTTACACCTCCCTCTTCAGAGTAATATGCTGTAGCTGTTTGGTGAATGGCTACTTGGGGAGGTCCTACCTCCCTTTCACTACTCTCCATGTCCAGGAGACATAGGCTGGTGAACCAGCCTCCTATTCTTTTCATCGGGGCTTCTGTTGGGCTTAGAATTACAAGCGGCCTTTGATGTCTGACTGTGGGTAACCACACACCACCCCTGCTGTAGATTATTCCCTATAATCACATCCAGGGCGAGGTTGTCTGCCACTGCCTCTTTTGTACCCTTGCTCCTGTCTCACCCCAATCCAGGAGAACACTAGCTAGTGGCAAGGTTTTCTTCTCCCCAGCAAATCCCTCACAGTTACAAACTGATTTGGTATAAGCTGGTTTAGCCCAACCAAATCACCTTTTACCAGGATAAGAGACTCCCTCATGTCCTTTAACCCTTGGGTCTGCACCCCATTTCCAGCAACTGGGCGTATGTGCTCCATCATGTTTACAGGAATGCTTTCAGGGATACACAGTGCACCCACCTCTTTTCAAGGGACACTTTGCCCTCTCTGTACCTTTTAGGACACTGTCTTGCAAGATGCCCTAGCTGTTTACAAAACCAACATTCATCATTTCTTTTCTCCAAGAAAACCCTTTTGGTAACTTGGGGCTCCCCTTTCTGAGAGACATTGAGGGTTTTAGCTGCCTGAAGGCATGCTTTCCCTTTTGCCCTGTCACATCTGTTCCCACACTTCCTCTCAGAGCAGAGCTGCTCCTGGCATAGCAATCCACAAACTCAGCAGTCTGCTGTGCTGTTCTTGGATCTTGGCCCTCTAACCAGGTTTTCAGCTCCACTGGGCAAGCCCAAAGAACTGCTCTAAAAGTACAACCTCCTCAATTTTCCCCAATGAGTTTGCTACCATTCCCTCCACTGATGTTTGAAAACTGACATTGCTTTGTGGGAGTTCCTCAAAGCTCATGTCAGGGCTTTTGTGGGTTTATGGCAATTTAACCCTGTAGGCCTCAGGGGTTAGTTCATCCTTATAAGTAAAGTAGTTTTAAGTTTCTCATAGTTTCTACTGTCCTCATTATCCATTTGGCCTAACACCTCATGCCCTTTGCCAGTAAGCAGCGGGGATTGCTGAAAGCTCCAGGCCTCCCTGGGTATCTTGGCCTGGATACAGACCTTTTTAAACAAATTCAAAAATGCATCCATATCCTCCCCATCTTTAAATTCAGTGATTAATTTGGAATTCAATTTATACTCAGCCCTGGAGTTTCAGGTTCACCCCTGCAACCTACCTCCTCTAGCACTGATCGTTGGAGTATTAGAGCTTGTGGAGTTAGAGTAACCTCACCTGAGAAGCAGTAGTGCCTGATTAAAAGAAACATGACTTCAGAGTTTTTGTTTGGAACCAGCACCTGCTTAAAGGTTAAAGCACAATGTGCTGCTTCATTAGGATACTAACAGTGCTTGCTAAAAGTATATCAGTGCAGAAATCTTTAATTCCTTATGTGCACAATAAAACAAATTAGGCACTCAAAATTCAATACCTCATGTCCAAGAAAGTTTATAGCAAAGTCCAATGAATGTCAAATAAAACACAAGCCAGAAAAGCAGACTGGCTGGCAAATTTCCTTTGGTGACAAAAGCGAGGGCTCCTCCCTGTTAGTCACCTGATGCATTCATTTAAGCTTTCAAAGGCTTTTGAGAAAGCTATTTGTGAAATGTTATCATTAAGCACTGTTATTGCCCTAATTGAAGCAGCACATTGTGCTTTAATCTCTAAGTAGGTGCTGGTTCTAAAAAAAACTCTGAAGTCACTGGAGTCTCAGCCTCTCCAGTTCAAACTCTTTGGCACTGCTCTTCCTGGGCCTCTCTCTGGTGCTGCTGTTCCTGCATCTCCAGTTCAAACCTCTTCTGGTTCCTTTCTTGCTGGGATTTGAACGTTCTCTGTTCCAGCTCCAATTTCCTCAGCTCCAGCTCTGTGGTGGCCTTCTACTGATGCTGTGACTCTGGGTTCCATTTGGTCTTGCTGCCCTCCTCCCTGGGACTAGACACTGTGATGGCCCCTGAGACCCCTATGCCCAGGGTCTGGTCCCTTTCAGTCACTGGCCGTGACTCAAGGTTCTGAGCAACCACTTGCTTATCAGCTGCCACAAGAGCCTCCATGAGGTTCTTTTGGTTCATCCTCATAACAGATCCCTCTTTCTTGATGCAGCTGCCTTAACTGGTCTGCAGTGCATTCACTGTGGTTGGAAGCCGTCTTCATCCTAACTACTGCTACACTAATTTACACTGTAAAAACAAACAAGGGAAGGAACATTATACTGGAACCAAATAGTATTTTTTGTTTTTGTTTTTCCAAATCTCTGCCCTGTTTGTGTGTGGATTGTTTACGGTTTATCAATCTGATACACTGGCCTCAAATTGAACCACAATGCCTGTGCCATGAATATCTCTCTGATCCCACCACTATGCTATCAGATCTGTCACGAGCCCCTCCTGGTGGCTGGGTTCACTGAGCTCACAGTGCCCACCCCTAAGTGCAATCAGTAACGGGGAACAGGAATACCCTCCATGTGTCCTTCTAGAGTGCTCACTGAGTTCACAGCTGAACACTTGCCATGAGGGCTTAGGGCTTCCTCTCTAATCTAGGTAAGGGTAAAAACAGTTTTCAGTCTGTAGCCAGGTGAGAACCCTCCTTAGTTGCTGTACTGGGAAGACACAGGCGTTACAAGCTGTTCTGAGCTGTCCTAATACCCTTGATTTGTGTCTTCTCCCACAGGTGGTGCAGCAAACTAGTTGCCCCTCCCCACAGACCCCTACAGAGAACTATGTATGCCACTACTTGGCCCCAGATTCCCATCCAGGATCCTAGTCTTTGGTAGATGTTGTGTTACCTTTAGCAATAAACAGGTGAGTCACAGATTAATAAACTTTCCCACCTTCACACTCACAATAAAAATATCTTTCAGGCAGTGCTTTAAAAGCAAGTGTTTTTACTAATTACTAGAATAATTATTCTATATACAAGACTTACACACAAGATTCAGAAATTTGGTTACAGAATAACAAATCAAAGTTAGAAAATATAAATTCAAAATACACTGTGATATTTAACTGACTAGGTTTCTACCTTGTCTGTGAAGAATCAAAAGTCATAAATGAAGCTTGCAAAGTCCCAGTTCTTCTTGGCAGTCTGGCTCTGCATCAGGAGAAGTGTCTTCTACAAAAATGCCGTGTAAAATGTTCTGTGTTTCTGTTTTGAAGGGCCTTACATAACCCTGGTCCTTCAGTCAGTAAACTGTTTGGTGCCTTATCTTTGGGGCCAGCAGGGATCTATCTTGCTCTTTCCAATATTTTAAGGGAATCACTGTTATTAATTACTTAGATTTCTACAGTTCCAACATCCTTTGATCTTGCCCCATCCTTCATGACAGCTTCTAAATTGAGGTGAATTATAACACTTGAAGTGTATTCACAATAGACCTCCAGAGAAGATGTTTCCTATATCCTGTTCTCAAAGTATGAAGTGGATAGGTTTATGACAGTGAGAGAGTTCCTCCCATATCCTGTCCTACTGGATTTGTTTCCTTGATTAGCTTATCAGGAAATACCAATTCCCCTTTGAAATGTAATTTTAGTTTCTTGTTAAGCAGGCCTTTTCTCAGATTAAAGAGGAATGTCAGACATTTGCAGTATACATTCTTTATCCTCAAGTACCCTTAAAAAGAAACTGAGGCATCCTTCTGGTAAACCTGCTATCCTGGCCTTTTTGGAATTTAAACATAAAACTTTTAGAGAAATATGACAGCAGTATGTCTGCCATATGATCGCAATGACCAAATCGTCACAGTAGGCACATACCTTAATGAGACCCAGTGATTAATTTTTTTGTGTGTAGCTCACAGAAGAAGAAATAATTCACAGATTGAGTTTATTAATTATAGGAGACTGTAGTAATAACAAAAGTTTTAAATCCAGTTGGCAGTCAAGGCAGTAAGTGGCAGTGGCAGAACTTGAACCTCTGATAGAAATAGTAAGCTGGAATTAGGCATTTTAAATGGAAAGTATGTGGACTCAGTAAGCTGGCTGTTACACCATATTGCTATCTGAAGTTAAAAGTTGAGCCTATGTATGGCAAGACAGTTTTCTTACACATCCATTCACCCAGCTTAAGTCAAGGAGCTCATGTATAAAATAAAATAATTATCCCATTTTGTTATCACTGGGCATGCAAACCTACCTATTCTGCCCCTCCCCCATAGCAAGCAATGTAAATATGGACAAGACAGTTTTCTTAGATATCCATTCACCAAGCCTAAATGATAGAGTCTATGTATTAAAGAAATAGTGGCACATGTCATGTGCACCTACCTAACAATTAGGCTAGCCTGACATCATCTACAACTTCTTTCATACACACCTTTCACCACCATCAATAAAATGTTTTGCAGCCATATTGTATCTGACCAGAACTTGACTTCGGTGTGAAGGAGGCATGAATTTAACTCAAGTGGCAGAGCCAGCAGTGAGTTGTGAAAGTTCTGCTCCCTGTCACAGAATGATAAACTGCATATTTTGAGTCAAACCATTGCATATTCATTTTATACAACATCAGCATAGGATATCTGTTGTTTGTTTAAATATCTGTTTCTCTTATTTCAACTGCTGTCTTCAGTGCTGTTTAGTGCTATTGTGGTGTCATCCACATTGTAAATGCTGCTCTCTGATTTGTTCAGTACTCTACAGTTTTTACACTAAACTTCCACCATCAACAAGATATTATGTTATTAAATGAAAGTGGGACTTAGCATTCACATCCACAGAAACATGCCAACAGAGTGTAAATCTCCAGAAAGATTTATTTAATTGCAAATACCCTGCTACCTAGAAGTCACTAGGAAACACGTTTTTGCACCCATATCCTTCATGTGCTTTTATCAAGGATCCTTTACAAAGTGCCAGAGGTTAGTGCACAAAATGTTAGTTTTCACCGCCCATGAAGCAATTTTTGCTGCTAAATAAACCTGATTTGAATATTTACAGTCAGCTTGGACTAATTTGTGGATTTGAGTGCTAAGCCCTGCTTTTCTCTCTGATCATGATTTTGGCTGCAACATCAGTGACAGGAGTGACCTTTCTATGGTTTTCTCAAGATACCATGATATCATGATGTTGGCTACAAAGATATAAATTATCTTATAATTTTGCCATCTGTATATTATCTTTGAGTAAGCACTTAGTGTTAAATCCAGATTTATGCACCTTAATAACTCAGTCCCTGTTCAACTGATTTGCCCAAAATAAGATAGATGGGGAGTCTGGGCCAGGGTGCATGGCTGCCGACACACTACTGACACCTGGGTAACCACAGGTGGAGGTACATGTGGCACCATTGGAACAGGGAGGGGACCCTAGTGAGGCTCAGGCACCCCCAAACATCTTCACGTGTGTGCATGCCATCCTTGAGAGAGGGAGAAAATCCAGAGAAAACACTGTCTGTGGCAAGACAATGTCAACCCCATGTCACAGACCCTGCACTGCTGACTATGGCACTCACTCCTACCAAACCTACAAGTTTCTGTCAGGGGTTAAGAGGAGTGCTTCAGGTGTCTCGCCACCCTGGGGTAAGCTAGGTGGCTAGGAGATGGTAGCAAGTCCTGTAAGGTGGATGATGGGCCTGGGCTCAGGGGCTGTATGTTTGGGGGCTGGTCAGCCGTAAAGTGTGCTAATTAAAAAAAATCATATATGACAATGAAACTCTAAATCTGATGGGCTTGTGCACCTTGATCAATAAGACTACTATCAAAGGCACAAACTAGTACTAGTCAAAGTACCGGTTTAATAAGCATAGTATCACTGTGCAACACATTCCAAAATAGATTGCAGACATTGCCACTATTTTCCTAAACTTAGTGAGTTAAATTAAAGCCATGATGTGCAATGTGCCTCTTCAATCTTACAAAATTCAACAAGCTTTAATAATAAAATGGCTTAGTGGCAGTTTTAATGACAACATCAATTTTGAACAGCACATATTGCACCTGGAAGAAAGACAAAGAGATTTGTCTTCTCCACAACTGTATCAGACCAGATTCACTGCAGTCCTGGGAGTGCCATGAGTAATGCACAGACTGTTGCTTTGAACCAGCAGAGTTTTCTGAAAACAGTATCAAAACAGTAACACCCTTAGTCAATGATCACCAAATTAAGTGTCACATAGCAAAATAAAACACAGAACAGAATAAATCCGCATGCATAACAGCCTTTTCTGAAATGGCCAGCAGTGAAACTTATAGTCACGAACAGCAGCATTATGCCACAGTGTTACCCCACCCACAAAGCTGATGACACTGGGTACCCACTCCCAGTGCTGCTGAAGACTGTGCCGCACTGTGGTGCCCAATCCCGTGTTGGTACCCCTTAAAATAAGAAAACTATTCCTCAGAGATGTTAGTTTTGTTTTATTTCATTTCTCTACCTTAAAAAGAAAAAATATTCCATACTAATCTGTACCCCCAACATCCCTACCTCACCTGATGCCCCAATCAGAACCCACCAACCCACCCTCACTCACCTTCAGAGGGTCCCACTGTAGGTTCACTCTCAGTGAAAAGACATCCTTCTCCTTGAAGCCCAAGCAAAACTGAGGAAACAAACTAACTGCCATCAATGTATTCTCAATACACTTTGAACTTTACTTATAACATTGTAATTTTTAGATATTTTTGCACAACATTTTCAACATGGCATTTTTGGGACCACACACACGCAAGGTAGGTGAAATGTTTTATATCGACCCTGAAAGGTGGTTTTGCAGTCCCTCTGCAAATCACCTTTTGGGAAGGATTTGAAAATTTAACCTACCATGAATTGTTTTCAACGTTCATTCATAACTTTAATGATGTTCTCATTTTTGTCCCCACATTTCAAGACAGCCAGTTTTCATACCACCTCGTGAATGCACAGGTTTCATTTTTCAAATCCTGCACAAATGTGTTTTTGCACTTGTGGTGTGAAATGATGGTTTGCCCAATTTTAATAAATAACACCTGTCATGCTTGGGGAGGGGTCATAAAAACAGTATGTTGAAAATCTGGAATCAAAATGTCAAAAAACTAAAGATATGAAGAAACAGTGAGTGCAGGGCCAGTCGTGGGCACAGTGGTAGTGCATTGTGATCCTGTACTGCTAAGCTGAGTTAGGGGTAGAGCTCTGTGAGACAACTGTTTCGGCTGAGGATCTGGGAATGGCACTGATCATGCAGCACCATTCCCAGCCTGGGAGGAATGGTGTAGTTTTGCACATGGGCAACAAGTAACTATATAGTGAAGAGCACTCTTATCTTGGCATACTGACCACAGGGCACTGCACCTTTGCATCTGTATCTACATGGAAGCACAGGGTCCAGAGGACCTTGCCCTTCCACAGCCAGATGGGCTCTTGGCCCTGTGCATGTGCATCTGCATCAACAGCTCTGCACTTTTGCTGCTCCCCAGATTGCTTCATGGATTCTTTGCATTTGCAGCTGCATGGAAGTTCAGTGCCCAGCAATTCCACAGGCAAATGGACTCTTTCCGTGGCTTATGGTCCACATGGCCCTGCATATCTGGATCTGTTCATGCAGGTTCTGAAGGGACCTATGTGAATGAGGATATAATTCTACTATCACAAAAGAAAGGAAATTGTTCATTGCAAAAACTATGTTAATGCAGGCATTAGAGTAAAGAACACAAAGCAAACAGAGAAGGAAATAAAACCATAAAAGTTTAGAATATCAGGAGACTTGGCAAATGAGTTGTGTGTCGCTCCTTGGGTTGTAAACCCTAATGCCCACCCTCCCTGAGCAGACAAACATGATCTCTTGCTTCACAAAGAGCCCTGCAAACAGAAAGCAGTGACTGATTCTGTTGGTTACATGTAGCAAGACATGCTTCTCTACCTCCAAAGAGTATATGCCTCATGAGGTAGTGGCTTGGAACTGTACACTGTGCTTTGGAGAGAAGGCTATGGGCTGTGGGAGAGGGTGGGCATTAGTGCTGACAATCAGGAAATACCACACACAGATTTGTGAAGTCTCCAAACTCTAATGGTTTTCATTTACTTACTTTGTCTGCAATACTTTCTCATCCCTAATGTGTGCATTAAAGTATTTTTTGTTGTTGTTTTTTTTTTTGCAATGAATATAAACGTATATATGTATCTATATATACACATACTCTCACAGTTCACAGCATCATGGGATATATATGCACATCACCATGAACATTTAGGCTGGTTCTGCTTTGTGCTGAAGTTCTGTGTCATATATATATATATATATATATATATATATATATATATGTATATCCTTTATTTAGAAAGCACTGTTGTTGAACTGGTATCTAAAGCCCTTACAGGAGCGTTTTGCAGTCTTTAAGAGCAACAAATTCTTTACAGCTGTCTGATCTTCATTCACCTTAGTATTGCTTCAGGTTGTGTCATGTCTCAAATACCAGATTGATGAAATGCAGAAAACCTGTTATGTATATGTGATATTTATCACCCACGACCAACAGATATTAGTGTGAAAATAAGGTCATAGATCACTTTGATGTTGTGTGAAGTGACAAAGCAAGATCAATGCTTGTGTACTGTCTTTCATGACTGCTTAAAAGATGATCAGTGCCAGGATGGTATCATGCAATTGCTAACTTCCCTTTCTACATTTTGTTATTTGGTGTCATGACACTGTTTGGCAGTGTAGACACTGACCTGTGTGTATAGAGAGCTGTCACATTCAGCAATGCCCTGTGCAATGCACTCACATGTAAAGGCTATACATTTTAGTCTATATATTATTTGTGAAACATGTTAGGCACAGAAAATTTTCTTTAGTGACATGATGCAAATGGTTTTGATCACTTTTTCCATTTCATTAGTAACATGTATTATAAGTTATAAAAATAATTATAAATATTATTTTATATTTAGCAGACTAAGTTCTAATTACATATCTTTCTTACCAGTCTTATTTACTTGCCATAGACAGATTGCACCTAACCAGTTACATCTATAATAGATAACAAGCTCAGTTAATTGTACTCATATGTCATCAACCTCTGAAAATAACCCTGGCATTTGGCTCATGTTGAAAATAAATCATACCTTTCTTTTAAAGAGGAAACAAAAAGAGTATCAACTGAAGTTGTTCAGATAATCTCTTAACATTTCCGGACTCAACAGATTTTGATGGTTATACAGATAATGTAAGCTACTCAACAGGAAACCCATATTCCGTATCTAAAGTCAGTACTCACTATTAGCTGGTCTATCCTGAAAACATGCCCTGGAAAATGTATGCAGTAATTTAGGTCAGATACTCCAGGATAGTCCCAGATAATTCATCAGGATAATTTATTCATTTATTTATTTTTGCATTTATTAATTTTTATTAATTGATAAATTAATGGGAGGATAAACTGAGACAGTTCTGTTTACAATTATGTCCCAGAGCAAGAATGTCAAGGCAGTACTTTGATGGGATAGTGCCAGTTTACCCTGATATTATTCAATCTGAATAAAAGAAAAATCTATACCTAAACTTGTAATTGCCCCAGGTATCTAGGCACCCTAGAACAGATAGTGACCTTGTGAAAGTAAAGAACAATCCATGGTAGGCTATGCAGCAAAAGTTCAATAACTGCATGCCCCGAGGGGTTCTGAATCCCGAGAGGTAGCCAATGGGCTTTAAACCACCCAGGAAGTACATTTATTGTAGTTTTGCAACACTCTGGGAGAGGATTATCCCACTTATAACATCTTGGAAAATGTCAGACATGTTATAATTAAATCTAGATATGGTAAACAATATCTGGACAGTTTGCCCTATAGCAGGTTTGCCCTGGATATGATTAACCCCAAGATAACTGACTTACACAGGTGTTTTCAGGTGAGTGTCATGACATCAGATGCACAGCACTTATATGACACCGGGAGAAAGGAGGTATTTAAAAAGCACAAGAGTTAGCTGAATATGAGTAAGAAGCTGTACAAAACAGCAAATGAATCCTTAAGATTGTGCACTTTAAATAAAATAAAGAACCATGGATGATTAAGCCAATATATCAGCACATTCTGAGATGGAGCTTCTTTCTGATTTGTTCTGTCAGTTCTGAAGGTTGTAGAGAGTTTGAAGACTCTCTCAGGAAAGGAAGTGAAAGGAGAGCTTCCTAGAGATATTGGGCAAGCCTAGATGTTGGTACTAAACTCGTAATTGTCCCAAGTATCTGAGCATACTAGGACAGCTAATGTCCTTAGGGAAGTAAGAATTAATCCACAGTTGTATGTGCAGTAAAGTGCAATAACGGTATACCAAGGGTGAGTTGTGAAGTATGAGGTGCAGCTGAGGGCCTCTAACCTCCCAGGAAGTGTATTTATTGTTGCTTTGCCACACACTGAGAGTGGATTATTCCACTTGTAACATGGAAAAACATCAAGTGTTATAATTGATTCCAGAGTATTACAAATGTATCTTGACTGTTTTCCCTAGAACAGATTTGTCTGGAAATAGTCAGCCACATGATAGCTGAGTTTCAGTGTTGCCCAATATCAGGTCCCGTCATGTCAATAAGTATTTTAAGTGAGGAACAGGCATGAGTAGTCTAAGCCATCACTTTGCACTTGCATGTCTTTGTGCAGTTTGCCAGCTGGCCGCTAGAGCCTGCAGGCTGGAAGGCTTGTGAGGGCATACACTTGCACGGCACTGCTTCTGAACAATGCACCAGAGTCTCATCCAGAACATTGTAGATGGCTATGTATATTTATAATATTTAGAAACAGTGACACCAAGGGACACCAAATATTTCAACAAGTAACTGAAGACATCATGACAGCTGTATCTGGACATCTTTAGTCGTTATGAAACCTGGTGCTGGCGACAACTGTTTTGGGGAGTGTGAATGGTGCAGCTAATGCATTATACAAGCAGCTCAGGTACATTGCCCCACCAATTATTTGCCCTCAGATTGCCACTGCCCTTACTGTCTGCCAGCTTTTTCCTCTGTACCAATCATCCTCCATGTAAATTCCTTATTCTATCTGCTACCCTCAGTATTCACCATCTACCACTGTCAAACTCAGCACATCATAATGTTCCTCATGTTAATCCCCCACTGCCATTATCCACCAGGGAAGGTGTGAATTAGACCATTTGGTCCTTAAACATAATTACTTAACATCTTGTGTGGGGCATTCTATGAGATTATGCAGACACAGTGGAATAAAGGACCCACTCTCCAGTAAATAAAGAATCATACATACAGTAGGGAGGTGTGTATAATGAGAATTTTATACACACCCCAGGTGTGGGATGCTATATAAACCCTGAGAGTGAAGCGCAAGATGTTTAAAAGCAACTCCTCATTTCAGATATGTGTAAAATTATCATTATACACATCTCCTTATGTTTTGTTTTATATAATTGATGGAATTATTTTTTACCCTGAGGATTGGAATATGTGTCGTAGTATTCAGTCTGACCACTAGATGGTGCTGCTGTACAATGTAAATGTTTTCTCCTCTCTCTCACTGTGCTAGCATTTTTTTTTTACTGGCCTTGTTTGTTTTTATTTTAAGTCATCAATTGTGGCAGCCAAAGAGGTTGAGATCAGGGTGAAGCCTCTTGGTAGCAATAAGTAAAGTGTGCATGCTAGCTGAGGCACAGCTTTAGAGCCACAAAAGCACATTCACTTTTCATTTAATGTGATCAGGTGCCTGTGCTGCTGTTTATGGAACACTGTGGCCAAGTGAGATTAGTAATTGACAGTTTTCACCCAGCTACAACATACAGAGGCAGAACAAATGGTAATTTACTCAACTGGTAAAGGTGATTGTGGGGATATATATCTGTGAGGCACTCACAATCATTACATCTTGGGTTATGGTCATCTGATAGGTTGCTTGATGCTCATGTGACTTACAAAGAAGTCTGAACCCTTTCATCTGAGACTCTTTCCATCCTGGATCAATGTGAAGATTTCCAAAGCTGTACCTTACTTGGAAAGAGAGATAAATGGACAATGTTTGGCTTGTGATTAAATAAAGCATACTGGACTCCACTGTAGTTAAAAAATAAGAAATTATTTTATTTCCCATTGCTACATTGTATTTAACTGAGCAGCCCATATGGCATGCTGGTTATCTTTATTCTTTGCACGTGACTGTCTGCTGGGTGGAGTGTGGAATGCCTCAGAGATACAGTATATACTCCCACAATCACCTTTACCAGGTGAGTAAACTACCATTGTGGGTGATAATCTCTGAGTCACCTCAACCATTACATTTTGGATTCTAAAAGCAGTACCCAGATTTAAGGAGGGGTTAGACAGTCGCTTTCCTGATTATTGTCCTTTGCTGCCAATAGTACTGATCTGCCAGAGTTGGCCTTTGAGTCTAATGAGACATCAATCCTGTAGAGTCTCATGAAGGTGTGCAGTGATGACTAGGTGGTGGCAGTCAAATTTCCTGTGGTGGCTACATTTTCTCTGCCCATGAGGATGCTTTTGCTCTGGTGGAGTGTGCTTTAATATTCCCTGGAGGAGTATCATTATTTTGTATTTATGCTTCTGCTATCACCATCTTAAGCCAGGAGGCGATAGTGGAGCATGAAGTGAGGTGCCCTTTCTTGTATCCCTGTACTATTATGAAAAGGCAATCTGTGTTCCGTATGTCATTAATCCTGTTGATGTAAATGGATAGTACCTCGTTTCATGCCTAGTGTCTGCAGTTGAGGTTCCTGTATCAAAGCTTGTGATGGCATTTGACCTGGTAGCTCTGTTGTTTGTCCTGTGTGAAAGGATGTTGCTATTTTTGGTACAAAGGAAGGAATGGTTCTTTGGGAAACCCAATTGTTGTAGAATATTAGGTGCGGGGTTGCATGACAGTGCCTGTAGTTCTCCTATGTGTCTAGTTGAAGTTATTGTAACCATAAATGCGGTCTTTAAGTTTAACCATTTGAGGTCAACTGATTTGAGTGGTTCAAATGGTGTAACATTACCCTGAGTACAAGATTTAGGTCCCATGGAGCTGATATTGGATTTATTTTGCTCTAATATTTGTTTCTGCCTTTAGAAACCTTATGACATCTTGATGGCCACCTGGTGTGGCTCTGTCTAGTGTTACTCTTGCTGCCCTGTAGCTGCCACTTGTACCTTGACTGTCAATGTTTCCAGTCCTTGTCTAGACCTCTTGTAAGAAAAGGAGGATGTTGGCAATAGATGACTGCTTGGGGATCAAGCCTTTGTTTGTGCACCAATTTGTAAAAGAGATTCCAGCCAAATTTGGGAAAGGAAGGCCACCACTCAACTAACAAGTCCTTGTTAGTTGAGCTGTGGCTTTCTTTCCCAAATTCGCACTTAGAAGTATAAAATAGCTAGTAAAAATCAGCCCCATTGTACTTATGGAGCACGCCCCCATGCTGTTCTTGAGCGGACACCAGAATCAGTGAAAGTGTGGGGACATGGTTTGAGGTCGGCAAATATTGCAGTTTGGGATGTAAGCTCAATGGAGCTGTTTTACAAGTATTTCATTAAAAATTACAGCCTGAGAAAAATTGTGGTTTTGGGATGTCTAGCTTAACTGGAGGGTAAGCTACGATATATGTTGGAGGGAGAAGTGTTAGTACTGAAAACCTGCTCTTTAAATGTTCACTCTTAAGTTTGCTAATTTTCAATATTTTGACCCCAAACTTTCAACATACCCACTTTTCCACACCACCTCATAAACATGATAGGTGTCATTTTTTAATTCTGGTTGAGACGTCTTTTGCACTTGTGGTGTGAAATTACATTTCCACTCAATGTACTATAAATGCTACATGTCATGTTTATAAGGGCAATGGTAAAATGGCTATCTTAAAAATGTGGAGTCAATATAAAAAATGAGTGAATGTGTCAAGACTAAATGTGTGAACAGTTAATGTGTAAAGAGTGAATGTATGAAGTGTGGATCTGTGAACAGTGAATGTGTAAAGAGTGAATGTGTACTGAATGTGTAATGAGGAATGTGCCAGGCCCTGCACTTCTGTAGATAGACAGAGTCTTCCCATAGCACACAGCCCAATGCACCCTGCACATCTGCACTTGTTCATGCATCAATGAAATCTTCCACTTTCCTTGGGACTGAAACAGCCTTTCACCTTTTTCAGCTGCATCGATACCAATATTTTGAAGCCATATTGGCTCTAACCAGAGTTTGTTTAGACAAGTTTACATTATTGAAACAATGGCTTAATTATGCACATCTATTTATAACAATTCAGAACATAATATTTATAAAAGATGAATACCTACCAAATTTCCATGAGGCTCTCTTCCTCATCAATTGCTGAGGCACATTCTAAGCTAAAAATATCATATTAAGTAAAGAAACCACAATGACCAGTTTTTAATATTATTTTCAGAAAGGCACTCATCACTGTAGCTGTCAATGGTATAGCAAATAATTTTATTAGTACCCTTCGGGGCAGGGAAGGGGACGTAACCAAGCTATGGTTATTGGTCATTTAGAAAATTACATATTACTGTGACATAATATGAGTTAGATCTGTTAGTCTCTGCTTGTACATTATAACTATTAATTCATAAACAGATACAGTTGCAGCAATTGTCATGGTCAGATAATATTTAACATTTCTGAGACATCTCTAGAGAATTATCTGCCTGCTGTACCACTGTAGGCCCATCAGAGAGAATCATTTTAGAAATATTGCTAAATATCTGGAAATATTTGACCCTATCTATTCCTGCAACTGTATGCAGACAATCATAAGATTGAGATGCTATTGACAGTGGTCATGTATTGAGCTATCCCATTAACTTTTTACTTTTTCCAAATACTGATATGAAAAGAGTTAATCTTGACACAAATAATTATATTAATTATAGCTCTTGAGGTACTGCTACTTGTATATCACCCTTAGTCTTTCTTTCTTCAAGCACTGGTATGAAGCTTACAAATAATTTTCTTTCTTTGAATAAGGTCAATAGAGATGCATTCTGCCTGGTACTTGGATAAAAGTAGAAATGTACCTGACTGTACTATGCACCTACTCCCCAATATTCAGTGGAATCATATACACACACCCACTGGTCCATAGAAACATAAATTTTGATGGCAGATAAGGACCGCTTGGCCCACCCAGTCTGCCCATTTCCCTACTGTTTGGATAAGCTGAAGATCCTAGTTAACCAACTGTCTACTTCCATGCGTCCACCACCCTCTCTATGAAAAAGACTTCATCACGTTGCCCTGAGCCATCCCTCTATCTTCAAATTGTGCCCCATTCTTGCACATATCTTTTTCTGAAAGATGATACCCACTTGACTTTGCTGATTCCCTTGAGGTACTTGAATGTTTCTATCATGCCCCTCTTCTCTCTCTCCTTTCCTCTAGGTATACATATTAAACTCCTTTAGTCTCTTCATATGGCTTCTGGTACAGACCCTGCACCATTTTAGTTGCTCTCCTCTGAACTGCCTCCATCCTGTCTATGTCCTTGCTGAGATGAGGTCTCCAGAACTGCTTAGGTACTCTAGATGGGGTCTCACCAACTGTTTGTACAGAGGGATAGCAATTTCCTGTTTTCTACTGGTGATGCCTCTCCTAGACATCTCAGTATTTCCCAGCCCTCCTTACTGCCTTCTCAAATTGCTTGCCTACCTTTAGGTCATCTGATATGACTACCCGGGGTCCCATTCCATTTTGTTGTTATTAGTACCTCCTCTCATTGTATACTCTTCCTGGGATTTTGTTTCCCAGGTGCATTATAGCACTTCTTGGCATTGAATCCAAGTTGATATGCTTTTGCATGTGGGAAGTAATGACTTTGGGGTTATTCCCTATCTAACACTGATTTGAAACAGTCAGTGTTCTTTGCATCTACCACCTCTTATGGTAACCTGTTCCACAGTTTCACCACTCTTTGGGCAAAAAGTCCCCCATCATTCATTTGTCCTACGTGGTTTATTCCTGATTTGATTATTGTGATCCCTGTGGTCATAACTTGTTTTTTCCCAGATTAAATGCCATGTTTGCCATTATGTGCTTATTATCAAAAGGCTAAACATTAATATCAGCTGTCCTGTACTGCATCTTCTGTCCAGATTATGCCACCCCAGGCTATCTAATCTGCCTTGTAATTTAAGTTCCTTAGTCCATGCACTGGTTTTGTAAATTTTCTTTGGACCCTTTCCCTGGCATCTATTTCTCTGTTTAAATGAGGGCAGAGAACTGAGAACAAACATCTAAATGAGATCTGGTCAAGAACTGGTAAATAGGAATGATAACCTTCTTTCAACAAACACAGTTTTTCTATACATCCTAAAATAATGTTTGCTTCTGATACTGCCAGTTTATTATTGTTTTAAAGGTGAGATACCAGCTTGTACTACTGTGCCAAGGTCTCACACCTCCTGGTCTGATTTTAGTTCACTCCCATCCAATTTATATGCAGTTCCGAGGTTGTTACTTCCCACTTGCAACAATACACATTTGTCTGTGTTGAACTGCATTCCCCACTCACTAGCCCAATCATACAGTTTGTCCAAATCCAAATGAATACATCTCATATCTTTGTATGTTAGAGCTGGTCCCCTATTTTAGTATTGCCTGCAAGTTTGTTGATATAACTAGTTAGACCTTATTGTATGTCATTGACATATAAGTGAAAAAGAAGTGGATCCAGGACCAAATGAAAAAAAATTGATGTTATTTGCAAACATACAAAACAA
This sequence comes from Neoceratodus forsteri, assembly GCA_016271365.2. Lineage (NCBI taxonomy): Eukaryota > Metazoa > Chordata > Ceratodontiformes > Ceratodontidae > Neoceratodus > Neoceratodus forsteri. Next base: position 1,234,947,098 of record CM057456.1, read on the forward strand.
AACAATAATGCCCCCTCAAGTCTAAATGACCATCTCCAACTGTTAGAACAGGTCAACACCTTTGCATACCTTGTGGTTACCCTAGATTCCACCCTTTCCTTTCAAGGCCATTTTGACATAGTCTGCAAAACTATTAATACTAGGATCAGCCTTTTGTATAGGCGTGAAAAATGCTTAACTCATGATGCCCTCTGTCTTGCTGTCATCAGCTACTGTGGGTACTCCATAGCAGACTATGGCATAGTAATCTATGGCTCCCATCTGACACTGTCCTCAACAGGATCAAAAGTCCCTCTTAACAAACCTTGCCAGCTCATTCTTGGAGCCCATCAGCTACCCACACCTGTGACTTTTACCAGCAAGCGCACTGGTTGGACTTTAAAGGTCAGTTAACATATCATGCTTGCTTAAAAGCAAAAAGTCTTGTCCTTCCAGTCCCCCACCCCAATCCTTCATTTCCTGACTTCTATCCCTCCTCTGTGCACTCACCAGGAGCACCTTAAAAGGCTCATACCTTCTTCCTTTCTGTAAAACTGCCCTTAGCAGCATGCCTTTCAATACCTGCCCTACTACCTGTTGAACAGCCTGCCCCATTATGTCCTGGCCACTGACAAATTTAGCCCTTTAAACTAAACTTCACCAGCACCTCCTCTGCTGAACCATTGCAACTGCTCATAATTCTCCCCACTCCACACTGTCTTCACTCACTATTCTCTTACTTCCTCTCGCCTCCCTCACCCACTCACCCTCCTACTTGCCTTTTTCTGACTGCCTTTATGCTCTTCTCTCCTTGATGCACTTTTCTGCTCACTGATGGCACTTGATTGTAAATATAATCTTTATGTACTGGAATTGTATTTTTATACCGTCTCATTTATTGGTTTAGCCTTTCCTATGCACTGTATCTTGGCTTCTCAATCTATGTTTTATAGTCATGTCATTTTGTATCACTGTATTGCTGTAGCTCAATGTTATTACCCTTGTATACCTTCACAATGTCCTGTATTCTATGTATGATGTGGAACCTCTGTAAAAGAGCCTCTGGCTCAGAGGTATATCTGATATTTCAAATAAAACTGTGGCACCCCACTGATAAGTGGAATATGATTGAAAATGGCTCTCTTTACTCTTACTTTGCTTTCTATAGCACAACTAATTCTAGATCCAGACCACAACTCTGAAATCCACCTCCATGCTGCTCAACTTGCTAACCAGTTTTGAGTAAGGAACCTTGTCTAAAGCTTTATGTAGTGTCAAGACAAATTTTGTTGGGGATGTTGAGATCTAGTAACTCACTGACAGGCTCATAAATGAAATTAAAGAGCTAGTGTACTGCTTAGAATTAATATAATTTTCAGATACTGATCATCTACACTTCAGTATCTGAAGTATTTTTATATTTTCTGTTTGTTAATTAGAAGCTTTTTCACCTGGCAGTACTGGGGTGATGTGGAGCAGCACTCTGTTTGGAGGCTAATAAAGCCAGTTCTGTTCCTCCCAGTATATCATCAGAAATGAGACCAAACACCTTGAGGCACCACAATCCTTGCAGCATGAGCAGTGACTTTCACAAATTACCAATCAAAATGCAGGAAATTGTGACATCACCAGTAACCAGGAAGAGCCAGTCAATGCTGCTTCATGTGAAAGTGAAACCTGGCAGTGAGAAATGGTTCTCATTGGTTACTAATAATGTCATAGTCAGTGTTGTCTCTGTGTTGATATAGTGGAAGGAACAGAACTGACTTTTTAGCCTCCAGAATGCTGCTCAAGCATCACTCCAGTATGGCCAGGTGGAAAATCTTCTAATTAGCAAACAGAAAATAAAAAATACTTGAGATATAAGAAGTGATAGCTGACTGCATCTGAAAGTTACAATTAACTGCAGGCAGTACACTAGCTCTTTAAATTAGTAACATATGACTGCCCTTTAGTGAACCCATGTTGGGTGACATCCATAACCCCATCATCGCATACATATTATCTAGCTGTCTAGCTTGTTATATGGCTCAGTTCATAGATGTCTTATCTTTAAATTCACATTCACTTTCGTTGGTTCTGAATGTGCAAATGTTGTGCATATAGGTGCATATAGGTGTTATAATGCAATCAGTGATCAGCAGGATGTTCATACACAGTATGTTCAAATTGATACAAGAGACATACGTTCACATATCGGTGTCCTGGATGTATCATGTGACAACTTAGTGGTACAAAAATCAACAGAGTTAAAATGTGTTTTAAAACCTGTATTTTTGTTTTATCATAAATAAAATATTCCAGTTGTATATTTTAAACCCTCTTAGACTTTGCTGTCAACTTCCCTACAACTACGAGCAGGCACACTGAACAAAAGACTATGAGCCTGCAAATAGCTCTCTTTTCATTGAACTGTTACTGTGAATAGAGTCAAAATCTTTACTGAACAGATCTCTTGGGTCCAAGATTTGCAGTAAATAAGGCAGATGTTAGGATCTGCACTCTGGGAATAAATTTCAGACAATATTCAAAATTGTCTCTCTTACATCTTAGAGCTCACAGACTCTTGCTGTGATTTTTTCCTCCAATGTGTCCCATTCATTTATTCATTACAAATTGGGTTTACAACCTTTGAGTCAGAGACTCATTTACAGAGTCACCTCATCATTGGGGGCAGACATCAAGACAGTTTTACAGTGCAGATTAAAACAGAGGATAACATTGCAAGTGCAGTAAATATTTAACATATACACTTAGGTTACATAATGTAGTAGTTTGTATGTTACTTAGGTTACATAATGTTACAAAATTGTGAGTTACACTCATGGATACAGTAGGTCCTCAGAGAAAACAGTGGGTTACATCCCTGTTTGGACCTAGTAGGGAAGGAGTAGGTCTGGGGAGGGAGAGGCTGTCCAGTGGACGTTGTTGAGCCAGGGGGCAAGGGCGGGCGAGGAACCACAGGTTACAACAGGGGTTAGTTGCACCTGCAACAGCAGGTATTAAAGATATGGTTCCAAAGGGCTGTTTTGAAGGAGCCAATTTTGGCAAGTTGAGATGCAGCTAGGGAGGGAGTTGAACCAGGTGGGGGCTCGGTAGAAGAAGGATCTCTGGGCAAGAGAGGTCTTGGTTCTGGGCATCTTGAAAGTGGTCTTAACAGAGCTATGGGTGGTGACGGATGAAGATGGCTGCTGTAGGGAGGTGGAGACCCCTGGGGAGAGAGTCCTAGCAGAGATTTCTTAGTGAGAAGGCAGGTCTGGTAGAGCAGTCACTCCTCAAAGTTGAGAAGATTGGTGGTAGTATAGAGAGGCAGGTGTGAGTTTGGCTGGGGCACCAGTCAGGAGCCTACAGGCCTTATTGATGGAGAGTTGTATTTTGGAGAGGGCAGGTTGTCAGCTGCAGCGTAGATGGGAAAACCATAGTCCATGAGGGACAAGACGGAGGAGGTGATGGCCAGCCTGAGGGCAACCTGGGGCAGGCAGTCCCTGTGCAGGTATAGCAGGCCAATCCGAGAGTTAATGGCAGCTGACAGGGCATTAATGTGGGTGTGGAAGAGAGGGCAGTATCGACGTGATGCCTGGGTACTTGTATGTGGTCACTTGTTCTAGCGGTGCAGAGTGCTGGGGATAATCAAGAGGGGTATTATTAGCTTTATTTTGGTGGTGGAGAAGAGCATTGATTTGGTTTTCTTTAGGTTAATGACCAGTCTAGTGGTCTGAACCATCTTTCGGCTTGGTTGTAAGTTTGCTGGAGGGATAATTGGAGGGAGGTGGGATTGGGATGTGAGGCAATGAGGACTGCATCGTTAGCATAGAGGAGCATTTTACCAGTACATGAGCTGGGGAGGGTGTTGAGGTAGAGACTAAAAAGTACTGGACCCTGGATGGAGCCCTGAGGGACCCTGGAGCAAATGGGAAGAGTGCTGAGAGGGAGCCACTGATCTTGACACACTGGGATCTAGCAAAAGGTAGCTAGAGAACCAGGAAATGAGACCACCAGAGAAGCCAAGTTGGTGGAGAGAGTCAAGCAGAAGGGGATGACAGACAGTATCAAAGGCCTTGGAGAAGTCAATGAATATTGCTCCTGCAAAGCTGCCAGACTCGAGCAGCATGCAGGTGTTGAAAGAATTCCAGGTGAGCCGTGGTGGTACTGTGTCCTGGGCAGAAACTGTGCTGCTCTGGGCACATAATGTCATACTTGGTTAGGTATTCAGAGGCTGGATCAACACCACTTTTCAAGGGCTTTAGAGAGTGGGGAGGATGGAGATGGGCTGGTAATTGTTGGGGTGGATTGGTCCCCACTCTTATGTATGGGTGTGATTTCAGCAGTTTTTCAAGCACTTGGGAACTGACCCAGGCATAGAGACCAGTTTAGAAGGTCAGTCAAGGGACTAGGACTTCGTCCAAGACCGTATGGAGGATCCTGGAGTCGAGGAGGTCACTGCTGGGGTTATTGCTGCCTAAGGCTTTTTAGCAAGTGCAGCCTGGCTTCTTTGGGGATAGGGTGACAGGTAGAATGGTGGGTGATGCAGGACTGGAAGGAGAGAGGTGGGGATTGGGTCAAAGAAGCTGTTGGGGAGGACCAAGCTTAGGTCAGAGAAGGCAGTGTTAAGGCAATCGGCTACAAGGAGTGGATCTGTGGTGGGGTGCCATTGATGGAGAGCTGAGATGGTGGGGGAGCAAGACTTCCATTTAGCTCTTTCATATTATCCCAGAAGGTCCGGGCTGAACCCTCAAGTGGAAGTGAGGGTGGTCTGTAGTGCTCTGCCTTGACCCGCCTAATGGCCCAAGTGCACTTATTGCATTCTGCATTGTAGGCCTGTCTGTCAGACATCTTTCCAGATTCTACAACAATGTGCCAGAGATTATGTCTGTTTTGAGTCTCTGGAGGAGGGATGGGGTGATCCATGGGCATTGCATTATAACTATTAATTCATTGCATTTTTGGGGGATCCTGGTGAGAGGGCGAAAGGTCACAAGCCTTACAGAAGGCATTTGTGAAGTGGTCAAGAGCTGAGTCAATGTCAGGGTGCTCTGGATAGGGGACCAGTCTAGCTGGGCTAGGTATTGTTTTAATTTTCTGAGGCTGCTGGGGCATAAACAGCATTGTAGAGTGGCCTGGGACACTGGCTTCAGAGTGGAGGATGACCAGAGACAGCAGACTGGGGAGTGATCACTAAGAGAGTTTTGGAGGACAGTGACATCCTGGATTTTGTAGGGGCGGTTAGATATAACAACATCTAGGAGAGTGCTGGTGCCAGTAGAGTGGTTGAATCTGGTAGGCTGGGTGACTAACTGGGATATATCCAGGGCAGCAAAGGAGTCCCTTATATGGGAGGCAGTGGAGGCAAGCCAGTTAACATTGAAATCACCTAGGATGACTTGCTCCACTTTGTGAGGGAGAGATGTGAGATAGTCAATGAGGGACTGAACCACTTGGTTTTGATTCCTCAGGGGTATGTAGGAGACCATGAGGAACAGAGGGCCTCAGGTGGGGTTAGGTGTGATTTTTAAGGTGAGGGCTTGGGCTCCATAATCAAGTTTAGGAGCTGGGAGTGTCTGACCTCATAAGGGAGTCCCATACGAGTAGTGCGCAACCACCACCACATTTGCCTACTCAGTCTTCCTGTAGATGGTATATCCAGGGAGAGTGATAGTGGAGTCAGGGGTGGATTTGGAGAGCCAAGTCTCTACCAGTGCAATTATGTCAGGTTGATGTTGAATGACCCAGCACTGGAGGGCAGCAAATTTCATTAGGAGACTGCAAATGTTTAAGGATGCAAAGTGGAGGCCAGTGCAGTACAGGGTTTAGAAGGGCTGGAAGGACTAGGTCCTGGGTTTGGGTGTACATTACCAGATAATAATAATAGCAGTGTATTATTCTGGTTAGTGGCTGGTGGCAATGGAGACCTTGGGTCGACACCCAGCTGAGGACTGTAGAATCAGGGTGCATGGGAAAGATAAGGCAAAGGGTGGGTATGGCAGGAGAAAGCTGGGTCCAGGTCAGGTCTTGGAGGAGGAGGAGTGGGGGTGTTGGAAGGGTGGGAGTGTTGGGGGTCACTGGTGTGTCGAGGATGGGGAGAGCTGAGTCACTGTGGGGTAGTCTGGGGATGAGGTGCCTAGTGGGAGGAAAGGTGCTCCAGTCTGTGTGAGGTCTGTACCAAGAGGGTGAAGGAGAGCAGACTTAGTAATGGAGTGTAGGTACCCATAGCAGCTGAGCAGTAAAGGAAGAGTGCCAGGAGTAGTAGGGAGGAGGAGATGTAGAGCAGCTTTGAATGGTTGGGGAAACCCCTTTAGTGGACGAAAAGACTATAAGCTGCAAATGGGAAAATCACTCATCAATCAGTAGAAGAGGGAGGAGCAAAGGCAGATGAATAGTAATAGACTGACCACACAATAAGTGAAATGAGACAGGAACTATATTGTGTTGGATTGATAAGTGTGCTTATAACTGGGCCCTCTAGTGACTAAAGGATATAATCTGCTAATGGAAAAGAACAGGCACGGAGGTTCTGAAGCAAGTTTTTTTGGGGGCACTGCAGCAGCCTCAATGGGACACCGAGGTCAAGGGTGCAGCCCACAGACTTTACTGCTCTAAGGAAAGGGGCACAGTGCTCAGGGCAGATAGCAAAATCACAGTACCTTAAGACCTCTCTCAAAACTTAAATCAACTCTTAAGAAATCTCTACATCAGACTAAACATTACTTAAAGTGAGAAATCAAGAACATGTCAAGCAGAGGTCAGTCCTAGCATTAATTTATTGGCAGCAGTTCCTAGAAGACTTCTGGATTGCTGCACAAAGTGTGAGAAACACTGGCAAACAGGGGCAAGTGATATTCCTCCCGGTAGATGCCAAAATTCAGGGTTCCAACCTGCACTCTTGCTTGGAGGGTGAGCGTCGGGTAGCTTCTCTTTGTTTTGCTTATCAAACTGCAGAATGCAGTTTGTTTGAGAGGAGAGAGCCTGAAAGGGTAGAGTTGTTCCCTGGTGAGATAAGGTGAGATGACGAAATTAAATAGCAGGTTTGAGGGAGGGGCAGTCAGAAAACAAAAGAGAAATTAACAGTTTGGGAGGGGCTGAGAATTAAACAGAAATAGTTTAAGCAGGGAAGTCCTGAAGCAAGTTTGGGGTTGGGGAGGACACTGCAGTATGCTCAACAGGAGAGAGCAGTAGCTTCAATACAGTCACTTCTCACTTTTCAGTCTGTTTTTATCTTCAGTTCCATACCACGGTCCTTACGCCATGCTACTTTGCTCTTTCAGTACCCTGAATCCTTCAGCTCCAGCAACTCTGCCAGGATCTGATCTCGCATCAGTCAGTCACAGTTCTCATGTTCCTCAGCTCTTCAGGTCCTTCTTGATCTCAGCCCCAGACGCAACCCTTGGATCTCAGAACACATACATGATACAGAGATAGGCTGGACTAAAACAGAAGCACAAACACAGGAAAGACACAGAGTATTACACCAGGCAAAATATTCTATAAAAATGCAACTCTTCACCTTTAGGTAATGATGTAGGGATGGGAGAAATGTATCACCTGCCAACAGAATTCTGGTGAAATGCTGATTTCATTTCCATGATATTGCACGCTATTTCTGTGAAAATTTCACAAAATGATGTCACAATTGTGATTTCAGTTATTTCCATCTAGTTTAAAAGAGTTTTTCCACATTACACGTAATTTGGAATGGTGCCTTTGACAATATCCATACAGAGGTGTAACAAGTTTCAGATCTCTGTCTTTACAGATGACTGAGTTTTAAGCCTCCAAACATTTGTAAGTTTTAAAATTACAGTTCACAACTATGTAAACTAAAAGCATTTGTTCAAACTGCACCACACCTGGTATGGTGGCTTTACTAAGGCCCATACAGGTGTGTCCTAAGTATCAAACCTCTGGCTTTAAAGGTGGCTGAGTTATAAACCTCAAACATTCAGAAATTTTAAATTACAATTCAGTTATGTAAACTGAAGAATTTTAGGCCTTATATGTTTGAAACTAGAGAATGGAATATCACCAATGTTGTTAGGTTCATTGACCCTAAATATTATGTTGTAACTACCCATAGCCCAATATTAGAGCGTCATGCTGTCATGCTGATAACCCAGGTTTGGAAATGAGCCTGGAAGTTACATGGGGAGGCAGGCCTTGACAAAACTTACAATTTATATATAGCCATTGCTTATCCATTTAGCAGTTTCTATGACTTTTCTAAGAAAGTATGCATCTAAGTTTTGAATTATCTAGCTCCAAAGGTGGCTAAGCATAGAAATATTTTCAGAAATGTTCACATGAATATTATATTGCCTGACTTTGAACCTCTAAAACTGTTCTGCCCTCATCTAAACAGCACTATGTATGGCACACCTTTTAGGGCCCATATCAATTAATACGCATGCCAAACTGCAGATGTCTAGCTACAATTTGACTGTGTTACAGCCAGCTACAAAGTTTAGAAAAGTTCAAAAATGTCATGAACTTTCACAAGAATTCCACGAATATGGAATCTGTCAGTTTCATCCATCTTTACAATGAACCAAAATAACATTCTAAATACACTTAGATGGCCAACACTTGAATGGAAACTAGCATACCATCCCTTACCTAGCTTAAAAGCTTTGTTCTGACAAGGTTTCTCCCAGCCTAAAAATGTGCTAACAACCAAACCTAGTAGGTGGCCCCTCAGATGTTCTAACCGCCCAGCTTTTAGTCCCATGAACAAAGACTGTTGCAGGTTATAGGTCATTTGCCCCAACATTCTACCCTATAGAATGCCCTCCCTAATACTCTACAAGATTGTTCATCTCTAAGTGATTCAAGAAAGGCCTAAAAGCACACCTATTTGAGTTAAGCATCTGCAACTGTAATTGCTGATAATATTTTCACCTGTGTCTCATTACTAATCTATCTGGTCATAATAGTCTCTATCATTGCATACCTTGGTAACTTTTTGTGTGGTAAAAATATTAGTCATATGTAAACATACTGTACTTATTTCTGTATTAACACTTGATATTGTATAAATGACAATATTGTCAATGTATGTAAAAATATTTATTTTGTAATACCACATGTACTATATGTACAAATAGCATTGTAAATCTCCACTATTTACATGTGATTAACCCGGTCACCCCTGAAAAATGGACTCTATAGTCTCAGTGGGTCGACCGGTCAACAAAATTTAAATAAATAAACAATGATTAGTTTTTGGGTTTTTGCCCCGATATGAATAGGACAAGTGTCATTTATGAAATGCAACCCAAAACATTATTTTGTGGAATGCTTGCTAAAACAGGTTTTGGAGAGGGATTTGATAATGGCACCTGCAATTTCCATTCGATGGGGGTAAAAACATGAGTACAGTATGTTGAAAATGTGGTTCAAAAGAAAAATTCTGCTTAGTTATGAGTAAACATTGAAAATGTCAAGTTTTTCATATTTTTTTTTTTATTTTTCTTGAATGTTCAACAGGCTTTTTATTTTACCACATTAATCTGTTTAATGATTTTGTATGCATTTTGTCTATTCCTGCCATGTCTTACTACTTTTGTAGGTGTCCAGTGCCCTGGGAGTAGGCACCATAAAAATAAAGGTTAACTTACTTACTTACACATTATGAAGATGACCTGTGTCATTTATGAAATCCTCTCCAGAATGTCGTTTTGTGGCACAAGTGTGAAAAGACGTTTGGGCAGGACTTAAAAATAACACACATCCAGACATCACTGAACTACTAAAGACAAACAGTTATCAATCATTTGTAAAAGCCAAATGTTTGCATGCTTGTATTTGCTGTTTACTTGTTGGGCATAGAAAGCACAGCAGGTAAAATTAACAAATTAATACCATGAACTGTTAACAGTGAAACTGTCATGATTAGGAAATGAAGACGTATTGTGTGTCCTGTGCTTACCATAAATCAGTAAACTTGATGGACAGACCAAATGGGTCCTAATCCTTTTTATCAGTCACACAATCCAGGTCAGAATCTTGATTAGTTCTCATTGGTCCTGATTCAAATCTGAAACTTTAGGAAATGAATATTAAAGCAGCAGTGCTCGTTGACAGTTTTGCCTCATATGTTGCTCATTTTGATACAATCATTGTTCTGTACTCCCTGATACTTTTATGCCCCTGGATGATGTATAGTTCCTTTTGAATGAATGCTTTCAGGAGCTGAGCCACACAAAACTCTGCCCAGTCTGCTATTTGAGTCGCTGACTTGGAGCGACAGCATGAGCCTACGACCAAATCTGCCGTGGCTAATTTTAATGTTACACTCTACCTCGCCCCTTGTGCAGATGTCAATGAAACCTGCATGCACGCTCACTTGGTGTGGCGGAGTTTGCTGTCATTTCAAATGGAGATGGCAGTGCTTTACTCTTCAAGCTCCTCAGATAATTCTGAGTATGTTATGATTACCATTACATCTGTCAAGTAGCAAATAAATAATTTTTTTAATGTGTGTTGTGTCCTTAGTTATTCTTAATGCACTTATCTGGTAGCTGTCATTGACATTGCTTTGACTGGAGATTGCTGAGTCAGTATTGATGCAGGTGCATTATTATAACTGAGTTGTCAAAGACTCTAGTTAGATGTAAATTTTACATGTTGACTCTGATTAAATCAACTTCCCCATCCTGACCAAATAGGGGCAGAATAACTGAATTTACAGTTTGCAGTCAGCTACTGTGCTGTCACTGAAACGTAAGTGCACTGTTTCTGACTACTAAACTTGTGTATGTTTTTGTGCTTTATATTTTTGTTTTCTCCAGTTCATTGTGAGAAATGTTAACATTTCTTGCCAAATAGTTTGTTATTTGGGGAGGGCATAGCCTAATGTCTATCATGTTGTGATCAGGAGAAAGAGTGGAGAGGATTTAAATTAGAAAAGAAAAAACGGTCATGTGATGGCAGCCTGACCGATGGCAGTGGTCCCCGGAGCTCCGTTCTCTACCTCCGATTTTCCTAGATCAACGGTAATCCACAGCAAACCCACTGCAAATTAGTTCAAATCAGAGCCAGCTTACCACCGATGCTCAAGTCAGGCTGATTGATGGAGGTGTACATGAAGAAGGCGCCTAACGAGGCATTCTCCCCGAACGCCGGAGAAGGACAAGACCACAAACGGCCTAAGCAGCAGGCCACTGGCACAAGCAAGATGCCTGCCACAGAAGCAGCCCTTTCTGAAGGGAAATTCATGGAAATCATGCAGCCTCTTCAGACATCTATAGCCTCCATCTCAGAAGACCTACAAGAAATCAAGGGGTCTGTGGAGTCGTTGACAAGAGGGTCGGTGATTCAGAAATTAAAATAATTTCATTAGAGAGGAAACACGAAGTCTGAATCAGAGCTGACAAATATGAAACGAGAATGAAGAAACTTGAAGATAAGTTGGAGGATTTAGAGGGGGTAGTAGGGAACAACTTAGTAATAATCGGATTCCACAGAAAGAGGAGGGGAGTGTAATGATAACATTTCTACAGAAGCTTTATAATAAAATAGCTGGTTCTCTCTGGGTGGAGGAGAATACATACTTGAGAGAGCCCATCGAGCGCTATGCCTCCACCAGCCATAGTCAGCCACCCAGGCCAATCATCTTCAAACGTTTAAATTATTTAGATAAACAACACATTTTATCTAAAGTTAGAGGCATCAGTGAAGTGACCTGGGAGGAAGGAAAATTAGCATTACCAGGATCTGCCACACTCGGTGTGGTGCGGCAACAGAATGTCATATTAACTGCTTTCCCTTCCCCTTCTACTCCTGGCTTTATCTTTTGCTTACGCTCCACTGCTACTCTATCAAATCTCTCCCTCCCATATCAGTTGTAGACTGTTGTTTGTTCTAGCTGCCAAAATACTGTATATTTGATTTGATTTGATTTGATTAAATCAAATCACACCAGTCATCATGTTTCATTTATCAGTATGCACCTATAAGTCGCTTCCTGCTCATATCAATGTTTACCACCCGCGGTCACCCTATGTGGTACCCTTGTATGTATATCCAGCCTGTCATGTTGTAACATGTATTTCATGTATATACTGTTATTACCTATCTGTGTTTGTACTTTAAGTGTTATGTCACAGGACCTCCTTGTGAATGAGCTTGCTTAATGGAGTTTTCCTGCAATAAACTTGAACTTGAACTTGAAACTTGAATTCCACCCTTAGTCTCTAAGTTGGTGGCGGCTTCTAAGCCATTCAGGGTTAAGTATCCTGCTATCCTGATGGTTAAGCATGAGGACAATGGCTCTCGCTTGATTCACACCGCATAAGCCTTAAGAAGAGCTCAAAAGTGTCTTCTCAGATCTTTCAGTGAACAGCAGAGGGAATACCCTTGGACAAGAATATGTCGTAGTGTTGAATGGTAGTTTATTTTAAGGACTGAGTCTGCAGAGCACATCACACTGACAACCTTCCTGAGGCGGTAATGCCTGGGCACAAACACTTGTCTTATCAGTTGGCTTGGCATTTAACTACTGTAGCTTTTCTCTGGGAGGAGCTCTGACAACGTGGAACTGGAAAGAGCACCTAGTATCTGTGAGAGCTGAATGGATTTGAAGGACTCGAACAATGTTAACCTGCATCTAAACGCTACACTGATGCCATTAAGTATAATTTCAGTTCGTGGTGATTGATGAATGATCATATCGCCATACTAAGTGGTACCAGGATCCAGCTCAATCTGAGACGAGTGTACACTGGTTTGCTGCCTAGAGTCACGCTTTATAATGGGCAAGATATTCCCAACTCTGAGACAAAGAGCAACTTTGTTTTCTTTGCTGATAACCGTGGAACGCCACGAAATGGGACAAATGATAGTCATGCAGACATCGCTTCTTGATATGGGACAGAGTTGCGAGGATTAGATGGTGGAGGTTATGCTGGCAACGACAGCAGGAGTATTAACTGTCATGGATAGCCGAGATAATTGACAGGGAATTGTGTGGTCCAGTGTGGCTCTTCATCAAGGTCGACCAGAGCCATGGCCTGTGCCCTGTAGAGTGCAGCTGACCGTAATAATTGAACATTTTGCATAAACAGGATTGATGGTGGACAAAACTCCTTTTTTTTTTATCTCCTTTCCTGATTAAAATGCTCCATGCTTGATGGGGTAACAGGACCACTGGTTTTAGTACACGAGTTTTAAAACAGCTTGTTGGTTGCACTCGATATGCTAAAGCTGATGGACTGGCTACTGACCATACTCCGTATAGTTAAATGTCGATCTCACAGATATGAATCTTTCTAATGTTTGGCAATGATGCTAGCAGGGATTTGAGGTTTTCTAAGTGGTAGAGACAGTGTAGCTCTACTCAGTAGCTTATTGTTAATCTCATAGGTTTATGTTTAGTCTTACAGTATTAAGGGGGCTCCGGGGTATGACTATTAAGCTAGATTGCTTAGATGTTAATCATGTGGCATAACATGAATGGGAGTACAGTTAATTTGAACTGGGGTTGTTTGTTGTATTAGGGCAGGGGTCATAGCTTTGTTGATTATGAGAGTAGGTAGGGATCTTTGCTTGAAAGGACACGGCATACACACTGTCAGGGGTATTTACTTTATTTAAAGTCAGGACATGTTTGATTTTTCAATAGAACCTCTGTACATCCCAATGGGGATACCTTTGTGTATTTTCATTCATGTTTTACCATCATAGGACATGAGCAGTCAATATAATTTTATTAGCTGGAAAGTTAAGGGAGCCAAAGATAGGGTCAAGAGGCAAACCATACTGAGGCACCTGTGACAATTGTGGGTGAAATTGCCTTCTTGCAAGAAACGATTTGAGGAGAGGTTATCCTCCTTTTAGAAGATCATGGGTAGGGCAAGTTTTGGGGCAGGGATATCCACGAATAGGGAGGGTAGTCATTCTCATAGCAAAGAATGTCCCTTTTAAATCGTCCAGAAATCTGGGACCCGGAGGGCCAATATATCATTGTACATGGCTTATTAGAATCTTACCCGATTCTACTCGGCTCAGTATGCGGTCCAAACTGTGACTCTCAGCCTTTTTGTGCGGTTACTAAACATCGTGGTGTCTAATCTGACGACGCCACCATTCTAGGTGGGGATTGAAATTTAGTACTCAAACAGACCTGGATAGATCTGGTCATGAGAGACAAGGGTTATCTCCAGCACAAAGAGCACTGAAGGATCTCATCAGAGATGCTGCTCTGGTGGATGCCTGGCACGGCATAAATCCAACTGTCACGGCAATATACTTTTTTTTCTACAGCACATAGGACATATTCCCGAATCGACTACATTCTTATAAGTTCCTTTACAATGTCTGGGGTAATGCAAACAGATATATATTGAAGTTCTGTCTGATCACCTCCGGTCAGCCTGGAATTCTGGTTAGGGTGGGAGTAACGGTCTCCCCAGTGGAGGCTAAATAGTCAGATACTGAAAGATTAAGCTTCCCTGGGGCACATAGTGGATTTTATTACCTTATTCCTTAATAGTAATCAGGGCTCGGCTAAATATGACTTAATTTGGGCAGCTTTTAAATGTTCCCTAAGGGAGAACTGATAAAGATGGCCCCAAGAGGACTTCGGATTCAAAGGGCTCAATTGGACTTCTGTTAGTATCCATTAAGAATTTAGAATATAGCCTATCTCGCCCCTTCGGCGGACAGTTGGGCCAGACTTTACCAGCTACAGGCCCAATATGCAGGCCTGGTATCTCAAAGAGCTGAATTGGCCCTTTGAGGACCAGACTTAAATATCTAGAGACAGGGAGAGGGCAAGTAAGTTGCTCGCCATGCGTATTCAGTCAATTAGATTCATCGCAATTCATCACAGGAATTTATGTGGGGCAGGATGAACAAGTCTGTACTGATTCACTGGAAATGGCGAAAGCCTTCAGTTCCTATTTCCAAGGGTTATACGCAGTGGACCCAGCCTTACGGCCTACTGATGATGACATTAGTTCCTACTTTAACTCGGTGAACTTGCCTAAGATCACAGATATAGAGGTGGCCTCTCTGAGTGCCCAATAACTTCCATTGAAATACAGCAAGCCGCTCAGCAGATGCCTCTAGATAAATCCCGGCCAGACGGGTTGCCTAGTAATTTTTTATAAACCTGCCATTCGGTAATAATCCCTATTTTAAAGGAGGTATTCACGCATGGTATGACAATGGGTTTTCAGACCCTAGTTTCCAAGAAGCCATGATTTTTCTAATTCTAAAACAAGGAAAGATCCTCTTAATATTGACAGCTACCGCCCATTTGCCTATTAAATACGGATGTTAAAATTCTGGCCAAAGTTCTTGCAAATAGGCTTTCCAAAGTTATTGGTAACCTTATAAGTCATGAACAAGTGGGATTTATGATGGGAGATCATCCCAAGATCACATGAGGAAATTGCTACATCTCATTACAATTGCTAGGGATTCTGACACGCCAACAGTGCTGGTATCTCTAGACTCCGAGGAAGGCGTTGATAGGGTATCCTGGGATTTCCTATTTGCTACCCTATCCTCTTTTGGGCTGCCTAAAGAATTTCAGAGATGGGTACAAATTCTATACTTGCTCCCCTCAGCCAGGGTCAGTGCAATGGGGTATTGTCCCTGCCATTTGTTGGCTTAGTTACAAGGCAAGGATGCCCTTGTCTCCCTACTCTTTAACTTATACTTAGAGCCACTGTTGCGCAGAATGGCAGGAATGCTGTTATAAAGGAATTCAAATGGGAAATGCCAGGTATGCCTATTCGGTGTATGCAGATGATATCCTACTGCATATCGAGGATCCAGGCATCTCAATCCCAGCTATCCTGGCGGAGATTGAGACCTTTTCTAAAATATCCTACTTTAAATTAAATCGGGCCAAAACAAAGATCCTTACTTTAAATAGTAGGGTTAATAAGGCTGAACTGCTCCCCTTGGTCTTTCTTGGGAAACAAAGTCACTCACATATCTTGGAATTAATGTTTGCAAAGATCTGAACTCCATAATAAAAGACAATCTTGGCAATTTAGTTAAAATAATAATGGGGACATGGAGAGGTGGTGGTTGCTCCCTTCTCTCTTTGGGTAGGCTAAGCGTAATTAAATGAACGATTACAAGGATATTATATCCTCTTGGTGTGCTGGGTGTCTACCTATCGAAAGGGTGGTTCTCCAAATTGCAAAGTGCAGTTAGTCTTTTGTATGGAACAAGAAAAGGGTCCATAGATCTTACCTCAAATTGACAGCCCTAAACTAAGAGGAGGCCTGGCCACCCCTTCCTTCTTTCTCTATTATGTTGCACAGCTCATAAACAAATTGGCCTACTGGAGTAGGGGAGTGGACACTTAGAATATCTACCGTTGTGGTTAGATATAGAACAGCACTTGGCAGCCGGGTTAAATGTTCAAGGTGGCTCTTCTATATGTTTCCCATCAGCTATCCCTAAGCCCTTAGAAGCAATCCTATGGATGGTCGTTAAAAGCCTCCCATCAGATACAAAAATACCTTGCAATAAGGTGGTATCATTCGTCTGATCAGCCTATTGTCGGCAATCCACATTTTAAGGTCGGGGTGCACCATTGTCCCTTACCTTCTGGCCTCAGCTAAATCATACCAGGTCTCAGACTATTGGTCGAACGGGAAGCCGCTTCCCTTTGATCATCTGCAAAAGTCCATAGGAGCCACGCGAAGGAAATATTCAAGTACCTGCAAGTTAGTAATGCCCTAACCCCTTTTTCTCCCGGGCCTCACCGATAGACCTTGGCAAAAGAGATCTAGCCACGCCTTACAAATAGCTTCCCAGCCACGCTCAGTTTCAAACCTGTATAAAACTCTTCAGGAGTGGGACCTTAGACTACCATTAGGATTTGCTATTACTGGACAAGGAGCTGGGAATCCCAGAGGAGCCTAATCGCTGGAAGAAACTCTGGTTGTCAATGTACAGATTTATAAAGCAAGATAGGCTGAGACTGGTGCATTTTAATATTATGCATATTATGTATCTAACTCCCACTCAGTTATGTAAGTATGGGACATTGACTACGCCACTTTGTGCAAATGCAAGAGGGGCAACGGTACCTTGTACCACGTGATCTGGCTATGTCCCCATATGCAGGCCTTTTTGGCAGTCTATTAATAACATCCTAGACCCTATCCTTGGCTTAAAACCCTGTTTACCCCGAAGTTTGTCTAATTAATCTCTTCCCAGCCAGTACTACCAAAGTTAAGAGGCTCATATGTCACTTATTTCTACAACAGCCAAATTGATAATCTTGAGGCACTGGGCTAGTGACAAGCCTCCCACTTTGATGGAGTGGTACAGGAAGAGCACTCTAGCCTTACAGTTGGAAGGCATATAGCCTACATGCAAGGTAAGGCCAAGGCTTATGCATCTCTTGGGGCACTCTTGAGGTGCTCCTGACAGCCTGGAAGCCTTGATGTCTGAGCCCACTTCAGGACCGGTGAACCAAGAGTTAATTATGTGTGTAGTCTTGGGATGGGAGGGAGGGAGGGGGAAGGGGTTGACCTGGGTGTCTGATACCTGTAGTTAACTGTTCTGAAATCTGATATTTGTATGATTACTGGGTTTTGTGTTGCTTATTGTTAAACTGATAAAACTGGTTTAATTACAAAAGAAAAGGAAAAAACAACAAAAATCTACTTATAACTTTCATATATTTGTTCACTGTTTATTTCAAGTCTGCAAAAACACTTGAATCAGTGATAACAGAGCATGCAATGGCTGAAGCCATCTGTGGTGATATGTAGGAATCCTGTATGTAAAATGGGAAGTATGAATGTTTACAAAATGGAACAATACATACACAAAAACAGAGCAGCACAATCTGGCACCGCAATTTCTGACTGGTATGTCGGACCAGGCATCAGTAATACAGTGTGACCGAATCACACAGTTGTACATGAACAGTTTTTCCAGTAGATGGCTGTGAGGCATGCAGTGTTTCAAAATGCAGTCCAATCAGTTAAAATACCATTTTTACCTCAGAGCTCTAGACACATTCAAATTTCTGTGCACATAAAAGTTATACTTGATTATTCCATAACATAATTTGACATCTGACTTTTTATATAAATGGGGCAGAGAAAGAAGCAGGTAACTCCAGCAGGACTTACACTCATTCCTGCAATGAATAACTTTCAAGTCCCATCTGAGTTATTTACTTATTTCTTCCTGTGTTTGTATTTGATTTGCAATATATGCACACCGCTCTCATGTGATTGAATCTCTGAGTAATGTTCACACTTTTTATTTTATTTCTGTTAATAGACGTGAATTGTCATTAAGAATGTGTGCTAGATTGTCATGTTTGTGGCATTACTGGTATAAACTGCTACTGTAAGAAAGGGTGGTAACATTTGCTTAGTTATGGGCTGGGTAGTGTGGAAAAGACATATGTTCGTGTTTGCAGATTTGCAATCACTATCTGGAAATTGTTGAGTACAGATTGCAATAAATGTCTTCTAATGTTACAACAAGCAACATACTATCAGTCACAAAGTACTGTAGTTAATTATAAAAAATTGAGGCATTAAAATACTGTAGATTCTGATGAGCTGCAATACTATCACAAGCCCACATACAAACATGGGCACACACACACACACACTGTGAGTCATCCAGACAACAGAATCCATAAATATATGCATTTAACTTTATTTTAACTGTAAAGGTAAATGAATGAACAAAACAGATAGTCACCTTCGAGTGTCAGCACTGAACTGTGGGCCATACAATCAGAACAACTTCACCATAAACTGCTTCTAGCTTCCAATGGTGAGGTGAGATCAAATTTATACTTCTTTTAGCAAATAACTGCTATTTGAAAAAAAATAAAAATAAACGGTGCTTAAACATACGAACATACATATGACAAAGCCAGCAGAAGAAGGCCATTTGGTCTATCAAGTCTGCTCATATCGCAGGGGTCCACAGCTTGAGCTAATGTCCCTGCCCTCCCTCCCACTCTCCCATCCTCCCTACCCATGATCCTTCCTTCCCTATGCTTATCCCATCCTCTCTTAAAGCTGCCCACTGTTTTCAATGATATGACGTCTTCCAGCAGTGCATCCCAAGTTTCCACCACCATCTCTGTGAAGAAGTGCTTCTGACTTCCTCCAAACCTCCCACCCTCCAGCTTAAGACTGTGCCCTCGTCATGTTATGGTTGCCACTCAGCTTAAAGAGACTCTCCTTATCAATCTTATTTATCTCTTTCAAGTACTTGAACGTCCCAATCATGTCCACTCTCTGTCTCCTGTCTTCGAGGGTACATGTTCAGTGCCCTCAACCTCCTTATATGCCTTACTCTGCTGACCAGCTATCATCTTTGTAGCCCTACTCAGATCTTCCCCAGCAGGTTAATGTCCATTTTGAGGTGTGGGCACCAGTACTGAACTCCATACTCTAGATGTGGCCTTACCAGTGACCTGTACAAAGTCAGTATAACCTCCTCTCTCCTACTACTGATCCCTCTAGATATGCATCCCATCATCTTGTTTGCCTTGCTGCTGCTTTCTTGCACTGTGTGAGTACTTCAGGTCACTAGTGATCATCATCTCCAGGTCATTCTCCTCCTCTGATGCAGATACTCAGACTCCACCCAGATAGTACTCTGCCCAGGATTCCTTGCTCCAATATGCATAACTTTGCATTTCTTGGCATTGAGACCAAGCTGCCAGATCCTGGAAAACCTCCTAGCTTTTCTAGATCTTCCTGTACGTCCTGTATCCCTTCAGCTGTGTCCACTCTCCTGCAGAGCTTGTTGTCATCCATGAATAGGCACATTTGCCCTTAATGCCATCTCAATATCATTGATGAAGACATTGAGCAACACTGGGCCGCACCGAGCTCTGCAGGATCCCACTGGTTACCTCTCTGGTGCCGGATAACTCTCCTCCCACAACCACCTCTGGATTCTGTCCATCAGCCAGTTTTCCACCCATCTGGCCATCTTTTCCTCAACCCCAAGATCCACCAACCTCCTGATTAACTTTTGTGGGGCACAGAGTCAAAGGCCTTGCTGAAAGCAAGATAGAGCATGCTTGGCCCTGTCTACTGTCTTAGTGACAATCAAAAAGTAAATCAGATTTGTTTGACACGATCTCCCCATGAACCCATGCTGCCTATCATCCTGGAGACCATGCTGCTCTAGATAGTTCACCAACCTTTCCTTTAGTATGATCTCCATGAGCTTGCCCGCAATGGAAGTCAGGCTGAACGATCTGTAATTCCCTGGGTCATCCTTGGGACGGCTTTTGTGGAGGAGCATGACATGTGCTGTTCTCCAGTCCTGTGTTACCATGCCTGACCCTAGTGAACTATTAAATAGGTCTGCTAGTGGCCCTGCCAGCTCCTCAGTCATTTCCTTTAGTACCCTTGGATGTACTCTGTCCAGGCCTGGTGATTTGTCCACCTTCAATGCCAGCAGTCCCTCCTCACTCTATCCTCATCTATCACTACATCTGTGTTCCTCCTCCCATGCTCATCTTTTTCCTTCTGAAAGCATTGGTCCATCCTTCTCCCTGGTGAAGTTAGAACATAAGTATTCATTTTGTATCTCTGCTTTTCCTGCATTATCCTGCACCCACACCACCCTTTCTTAAGCCTAATAATCCCTTCCTTCTTGTCCCTTTTCTCACTTATACAGCAAAAGAAAGCCTTTTCCCCTTCTTAATTCTTCAGCTATCTGCAGCTCCTTCTGTGCCTTTGCTGCTGGATGTCCTTACTTGCCTCACTAGCCAACCATAGGTAATTTTCCTATCCACCTCTCTCTTGGTCTTCCTGAATTTTCTAGGAGCAGCCTCTTTTCCTTACTGCCTACAAACATAAACAGCAGTGTTATGGTCAAGTTTTATGATAGCACAATATTTTAACAAACAGAAGTAGCCAGCAGTAGCTGTCATTAAAAGAATGAGAAATATTGCTCAGTAAACTTTAAATACCATTTGCAAAGGCAGAGGATGAAGGAAATTTATGACTCGAGTCAATAATTACAAAAATGTTAAAACTGCAAATAAAAGCCATGGAACAAGTTAGCCATCGTAGCAATGAAACTGAATGTCCGATCTCAGCTGAAAGGTTCTAAACACACCAGGTCAGTAAAATTACACAACAATGAGCACTGCTTCTTTAATACAATAATAGCATTACAAAATGTATGGAACAATCACAAAATGTGCTAAAAATAGTACATAAAGTATTTTTCTAACCTGAGTTTGTATGTCTATGTTTTTGATTCCATATTGTCCATTCTGCTTTGTGTTCCACTTATTCTTGGCTGTGGAGAATCCATGTATCACACTTTGGGTTGCACCTGAAAATGAGCATTGGCTCAGTGTGCCTTTCCCAGTTACCAAATTTTAAATAAATAAATAATGTATTGTGAGTATGTTCCTGCCAGTATGCATATCCCCAGCCTCTCCTAATTTCTGATAGTTTGGCCAAAGTTCTATGTAGATCCTTGATCCCAAAGTCCATCTATTGACACTCATCCTGTCCCACTATTAATTACATTCCTGCACCACTGACAACCATTCTGTTCTAATATGTAGTCATGCCCTCCTATCTGCTGGCACCAACCTTCCCTAGTATTTACAGCTATGTCCCAGGATATACACCTACCTGTGCCAAACCCATTTTCTAGCACCCACAATGTCCCAATATAACCTCCTCTATGGCTCATCTGCAGGAATTCACACTGGTACAGTGTGAACACCCAGACCCATTATGTACTCCCTACCCCACTCATCTGCTGGCATCAGTCTTGCTCCAGTATGAAAACTTCTACCCTAACCCATCTGTTGACAGCCTCCTGCCCCAGTATGTGTACCTATATACCCCCATGTCTGCTAGCAAACACCTGCCCCTGTACAGGCACCCTTGCGTCTCCCATCTGCTGGTACCCACTCTGTCCAGCATAAACACCTGCTGCCCCATCCATTTGCTAGCACCTCCTGTCATAGTAAACATAGTGCATTCAGCAATGTCACCACTACTATCATCACTGCCAGTGCCAGGCCAGATGATGCATCTGTTGGGCCAAATGTGGAAATACCCAATACCTTGACACCTCCCTAGCTGCTCCTGCCAACACCAGCATTATCACACACTTGAATTATGGCTTTAGGCCTGCCTTAGCCTTCTAAAATTGGTATGCAAAGTTCTTAAAATATGTTTAGTTCCTGTCCACAATGATCTCCTTGAACAGCAATGACAAAGACAATCACTAAAACATCCACCAATCAGCACACACTCTGTTAGTTCAGAATAATCCATCAACAATAACTCTTCCATCCACAACAGCAAAATCATCCACCTCTGTTCCATACACATGTATTCTGTAAGTGTGTGATGTGCACATAGCCCCTTTTTTGCTTTGCAGGCAGATATAGTTAAAGTATTTAGTTTTACAAAACTTCAAAGACTTATGATGCATTTTCAGAGCCAGCCTGAGCCTTACCTCATCATCATGATCAGATGCAAAAGTTATCACAATAGTAGTAGAAGCTGCTGATGGCCATCAGTGGTTGTCAGGATTCAGGCCAATGAATAGAGTGATTTGAGACGCAGAAAAGATGGAGGTCTGAGGCTATGAGGTGCAGCAAAGCAGGGCCCATCATATCGTGCTGGACAACTGTAAGCTAGCAATGCTATACGAGAAAAATGGAGTGCGGAGTGGGAGATAGGTCACTGTGCTCATCAAGAAGGAAGGCTAAAACATTTTTCTCTGCTGTTTAGTTCAGTTCAAAAAACAGCTAATTTTGAGGTCATCATACCATATTTCTGATTTGGACCCTCAATGACCAGGGTCACTGGGCTGTCCAGAACACTTGGATCCATAGTGCATGATAATACTCCCAATAACAAGTGGAAGACAAATATGCAGACTGAAATCTACTTAATCCTCTCATCCCAAAAGAAATGTAACAAAATCCTTCAGTCACACGCATCTGCCTCAGCCCCTCAAGAGTTCATGTTATGTCAATCGATGCATTTGTGTGTGGGAACTGGGAAATATGAAACACAGACCATGATGGCAGAAAAAGATCATTGGTCCATCCAGTCTGCCCATAACATCATATTCGAGGCCTTTTGTCAAATAGAGTTTTTGTATACACTATCCAGCCACTTACTCCCATCTTATCTCCCACTTGAATAACTACAAATCCTTTAACTGTGTCCCAGCTATGCTTAAAACCCTTGATGGCTTTGGCATCCATCAACTCAGCTTGCAGACTGCTCCATGGCTCAACTGCTCACTCTATAAAATAAAACTTTCTCACATCCCTCTTGAATACCCCCTCCCATCAGCTTTCACTCATGTTCTCCTGTTCTAGATTCTCTATTCCTGTTGAATAGTTTCTCACCATTCTTGTTCATTTCTTTGAGGAAATTAAAGGTTTCTATGATAGCATCTCTCTCCTGCCAGTTCATATTCACTCACTGTTGTAGTCACTTTGGTCATTTACAACATTTATTAAGAAATGTATCCAAAAATCTCAAGTGATAAACAGCAGCTCATTTACGGGTTCAGCGTGTACTCAATTTTACAGCTGGGAAGAATGAAGAAAGGGGACATAAAATGACTTTTCAAGGTCAAATAGGGAACATTTTATATGGTACCACACGGTATAAACCTATGCTATTCTCATCAACTGTCAGACAGACACATTTAGATATCATGAGTGCTTGCAACTCATCTGATTTAATGCAAACGTAGCTGTAAAATGATTTCCCACATTGGTGTGGAGCACCAAAGATAGCCACAGTAGCCAATGACTAATGAAAAGCAAATGTGGCTAACAAAAAATACACTGTAGCTAATGCAACTACTGTACTTTTATTATATATTTATGGTTGTGGGTGGAGCCTACAGCCATCTTGCTACCTGTAGCTGAAAAATGGAGTATCGTGGAACATATTTTGTACTTTTCAATGTATCCTTCCATGCCAACTGAAAAAATACTCCCTTCTTTTGCTAAGAATGTTGGAGAAATAACTTCAAGCTGCTTATCAGATGTCATTAGGAAACTGAAACAGAGTGTTAAATATTTGGTAAATATTGGTTGCCTATTAAACTGAGATTTGTTTACCCTTCAGAATGCAATTTGCACATTTAAATACTTAGCATTTAAACAGCTTCTTTATACTAGTTTCACTTGGGAATCTGTCTTTCAAGAAAGATTCATACATCATAAATGTCACCCTTTCCCAGCAAATCTATGATTTACACAGTTTTTAACCTCTAAAGACACTATGTGATTAGCACTGTCTCAGACATATGTCAGGTCTTCAGTGAACTGCCCAGACTAAATATGTAGCAATCAGCAGACATTTTCTACTATGCCTTTTAGGAAAAAAATATATTTAGCTACAGCAAACACACACACACACATAATAATATCGCTGGATACATTGAATACACCAACTCATGGCCACAACATTCAAAAATAAATATTGCATTTTAATATGTTATAAAGAAACTGTTTGTTAATAATAATAATAATAATAATAATAATAATAATAATAATAATGATCTTTATTCCTAAAGCACAATTTAAAATAACAAAGTGCTGTACAAATGTAACAATAAAACATAAAAAGATAAAACAATAAAACACAGTGCAATCCAGCTTTCACACCAATTTGCGTTAAAATAATATATTACATAATATCCCAAAGGCAAGATAAAATGGATGGGCTTTTTAGGCCTGCTTAAAAGTCTCCATGGTCTGGCACTCTCAAATCCGATGAGGTAGAGTTCCACAGGGTAGGGCTGCATACATAAAAGCTTGCGACCCTGAAGTTTCAGTCGTACCCTGAGAACCTCTAGCAATCCCTCATCGGCGGTAGTGGAGAGATCAGAGGGGCAATAAGGAACCAGGAGCTCTTGCAAGTAGCCCAGACCCTGTCCATGGGGCCTTATAGGTCAGTAAACCGACCTTGAGCGTGGTCCACCACTGCACAGGCAGCCAATGCAGTTTGTACAACACAGGCGAGATGTGACTCACACGAGAGGCCCCAGTCAGTAGCCTGGCTGCCCATGTTCTGCATCAGCTGCAGGCAGATATCAACCCCAGGTAGCCCTAAGTAGAGGGAATTGTAGTAGTCAAGGCACAGAGGTGACAAAGGCGTGGATCAATGTTGGAAGGTCGTTAGATGGAATGAGATGCTTAATCTGGGTGATGTTTCTCAGATGATAAAAGGAGGAGTTGACTACTGCCGACACCTGTGAATGCAGTGTCAGCCCATTGTCAAGAATCACCCCCAGATTCCGCACCTGTTCAGAGGAAGCAGCTGGCTACCTCCAGCTAAAGCTGAGAGGAAAGTCCTGCCCTCACCCTGTCTATCTAGTGACCCGAATCCACCACCAACACCTCAGTTTTATCAGAATTCAACTTCAACCAACTGGCCTGCATCCAATTCTGGATTCCTGTGAGGCAGCTGTTAAAGACTGAGACCACACTATCCTGGTTGGGCACAAAAGACAGGTAGAGCTGCGTGTCATCTGCATAGCAATGAATCCTCAATCCGTACTGTCTCACAATGTCTCCCAATAGCAGCATATACACCGTGAACAACACTGGGACAGCACAGAGCCCTGGAGAACCTCACATGGCAGGGGAATGAGGCCGAGGAATAAATCCCGGACACTATCCTCTGAGATCTGTCAGTGTGGAAAGATTGAAACCATCTGAGGACCGTACCTGACAGATGACAGATGTCACTCAGGCAATCTAGCAATCACCCATGGTCCACTGTGTCAAATGCTGAAGAGAGAGCAAGAAGGACCAAGATGGAGCAGCACTTCTGATCGCTTGCAATCAGGAGATCACTGGGCATCCAAACCAGAGCAGTCTCAGTGCTATGCCTCTTTGAAAACCAGATTGGAGTGGATCATAGATGTCATGGATGATCAAGTGGTTCTCCAGCTGCAGGGTGACTACTTTCTCAATCACCTTCCCAAAAAGGAAGGTTAGAGACTGGCCTGTAGTTAGCAGGGAAGTTAGCCCAGAGAAGATTTTTTAAGGAGTGGTGTCAGCACAGCCTCCTTCAGGGAGTTAGGAAACTCACCCGACTCTAAAGAGCACCAAACCATCTCTGCCAGAACAGGGCTAACGTATCAACACACCCCAATCTGAGGTGCATTGGACCTGGGTCCAGACTACAGAAGTTGACTGCATGCTCTGGACAATCCACACAACATCCAAGATCTCCAGCTGGTCAAAGTGTGCCTAAGAAAACAGAGGAGTAGTTACCATGCACTGACCACTGACAGCCCCAATAAACCGGGCTGATTGGATCTCTGCCCTGATGTCGACCACCTTATTAGCAAAGAATTGAGTGAACTCATGACACTTATCCTGTGAAAATGCACTTCGTTGTAGACAGGTTGGCTTGCACAACCTTCCACAGTTAGAAAGAGCTAAGCCAGTCTATTCTGAGCTGCAGCAGTCTTCCTGAACATGAACTCTGCCTTCTTATGGGAGATTGCTGATTGACAGGAACACTAATGTTCCATCACTCTAAGGCCATTGGCCTCCAGGGCAGATCTCCACCAGTGCCATTCTAGCCTTCTTCCAACTTGTCTCAGCTCCCTCTTGGCCTCATCAAACCAAGGGGACCAAGAGCAAAAGTAAGAGGATGAACTTGGACAGGAGTGATGGAATCCAGACCACCCACCACAGCCTAATTATAGGCTTGACCAGATTCTCTGGACCCTTGCTGGCAGCCGGCAATCCTGATAGGTCTAATACCACCAGAAGACCATCAGGGTTACATCCTTCAAAGGGCGGTATCTTACCATCTCACAGGAGCAGGCCTATAAGGGGGAGCCTGGAAATTGAACCTTATAGTGATGGTCAGACCATCCAACCGGTTCCACCACCAAATCAGAGGCTTCCATCCCCAGGAGGAAAACTAGGTTGGAGTGAGTGACCCTGATTATGGGTTGCAGAGGCAATTACCTGTGTGAAGCCCAATGAATTCATAAGTAGGAGGAAGTTCTGACCAAATTGCTAGAGTTCATCATCGACCCAGTGTTAAAGTTGCCCAGCACCTCAACCTGGGCAATTCCAACGCCATGTCGGTGACAAAGTCTGTGACCTCCTACAGGAACAATTTCTCACCCCTGGATGGATGGTAGATGAGAATGATCCTACAGCCCACACCAGCAGCTGCAGTACACTCAAATGATCTGGGTTCCTCGACTGGAACCTCTTAAGGCCCAAATCTGTTTTAAAACAAATGACTACACCCCTGCCCCTGTGGTCTAGTCTCAAGTGATGTATCACCAAGAACCCCACAGGAATAGCCACCTCCAAAATTGGGGTAGCATTCTCATCCAGCCAGGTCTCGGTGATGCAAGCCAGGTCTGCTGTCCCAACAAGATCAGCTATAATGGCTGTCTTGTTCTTTATAGACCTGGCATTGCATAACACCACCGAGATAGACAAGACTCCAGAGACAGCTGTACTACCAGCCCTGTAACACAGGAGCTCTTGGGTATGGGGACCAGATATGGAGATACATGATCAGGAACCCATTTCACCCCAGGGTGTCTCTTGGACCTAACTACCCCAATCCGATCCCCAGATCACCCTCCCCAAGGTTCAGGGCATCCAGCTCCCCTTGCCTCCTGCCCACTATTCCCAATGCCCTGCAGCACCCATAGACTATTGAAATAGCAGAGGGCAATTAAAGGGGTGGAGGTCCTGAAGCTCGGAGGAGGAGGAGCACCTGACTGGGAGAGTTACCCAGAGCACATCTTTGTATCAGCCAGAAGCTACAAACAATAAAATTAATATATTAACCCCTATGGACTACCATAAAGAATAATCTTGATCCCCTCCTAGGACTGGAGCCATACTTTGAACCTGAAATCTGTCTTCTAGGGAGTACTCCCAATCCCAGTACTAGAACGATGGATTGCCATGGCTCTAATTTCCACACAGTAAAACAGATGGTACTAAGGCACTGGAAAGATTCCCAACTTATACCCTACTCAGAATGGCTAAACGAATTCTTATACAATTTGAGGGTGGAAAATGACAGTGAATCTCAGACATTGTCCCACTACTTTTGATAAGAAATAGAATAAGGTATATACGTTGACCCTAATTACTAAATGAAAACTGGAAAACTACAACTATTAATACAGTAGATGTTCCCTATCTGAGGGAACACCAGTAGATTATATCTAGCTATTAGTGGGAGGGATGGAAGTATAAGGGAACTTAGAAACATATTTAGGAATGTGTTAAGGTTCAGTTGTAATTAATAGTAGACTGCATATGTGAGCGATGTAACCCCAAGGTCATATGTTATCTTCATACATCTGTATCACTTTTCCTATACCTTGTCTTAACATATATGATTGTTTGAAATGAATAAAGCATATTGAATTTAAAAAAATAATATATTAATACAATTAATATTATCAAAGCAACCCTCACCCTCACCCTACAGACTACTACAAAAGAAACAAATGAACAGAATTGCAAGTCAATATAACTGCAAAAAGTTAGTGGACAGTCAGTGAACACAGTGAAGATCAGTCTAGAGTAGATTTCTTTAAATATTTCTTATATTATATTTTTATCCTGGATACACACAGACACACCCCATCCTCATGGCCACGATATTGTCGGGTGACCTGGGTTCAAGTCCCAGCTGAGGCACTTATTTTTCTCACCTCTATTTGTATGTGTTCCATAAAATATGCACACCACACTCTTGTGTGATTGATACAAGTAAACATTTGTGTTGCCATTGGGTTGTGCATTTGGGAAAGAGCAATGTGATTGGGGATGGCCCAGGTTCCAGTTGTCTCAGAGGTGCAGCTTGTTAGCGCAATCAGAATGGTATTCGGTGGCCTGGGTTCAAGTCCCAGTTGAGGCACTTATTCTTTCTCACCTCTGTTTGTACACATTCCATAAAATATGCACTCCACGCTCCTGTGTGATTATTACAAGTAAATATTTCTGTTGCCATTTGGATTGTGCATTTGAGAAAGAGTAATGTGCTCAAGGACGGCCCAGGTTCCAGTTGTCTCAGTTGTGCAGCTGGTTAGCACAATCGAATGGTATTCTGGGTGGCCTGGGTTCAAGTTTCGGCTGAGGCACTTATTCTTTCTCATCTCTGTTTGTATGTGTTCCATAAAATGCACACCACACTCCTGTGTGATTGTTACAGTTAAGAAGCTGTTTATGTCAGTGACCACAGTGAAGTTCAGTTTATAGTAGAGTTCCTTTAGATAATTTTATGCTATATTTTGTATCCTGATAACACAGGGGCGATGCTGCATCTCATTGTTATAGGGATCTTCATTTACACATTTTTGCACTGTATTTACTCAGGCTGCCCCAGATTAGAAGCAATATCTTCTTTTCAGTGGGGTCATGATTTTACCATTTTGATAATGTATTTCTTCAGGGTAGCTTAGTCCAGGGCCCCCATATTCAAAGGAGATGCGCGGTGCATCCTGGTGGAAAAGGAGATGTGCGCATAACTCCAACAATGAGACACATCATGATATTGAAACATACGAAATGCACCTGCCGCAAATGGAATGGGCCAGGGTGCACACAAATAGTATGTCATGCAAGTCGAGGGTGCATTCCTATTCATATGACACACTGTGGCATACTCAGTGGGAATGTGCTCCTCACAGCCCAGAGGAGCTGGCCCACAGTTAGGCCATGAATAGATGGCCTAACCCAACCAACCACCCACAGGCAGGCTGTAGAAGTGCACCCACATGCATAGCAACCTGGCAGCCCTGGTGGACTAGAGGTCCCCTCCCATCCCTGATTGATCCAACTCCATCCCCGTAGAGCTCCATAGTGTGGGCCCACCTGGACCCAGTTTCACCAGAGGAAACCATGGTCCATATCCATAGCATACAGGACCCCACCCACCACCTTGGTATGTAGACACCCCAACTCCCTATACCCACCCTGTTGCGGAGACTGGCACTGCCCTCCACACCCTGCCACAGCCAGCCACTGACTGTACTGGACCCGGCTGGGGACCTGCACTTTGAATGACCCAAGTGGCTGTACCATACATTGGGGCACTAAACAAGCTGTGGACCTACCAGTGTATGCAGCCATGTGTATTTCCTGGAAAACCATAAGAGGGAATTGACATACCTCCAATGCATGCCTTGTCGATGCTGTATTCATTGCTGTCATACACTGCTGCAGGCCCACACTCTCCCCATTCCCTGTGTAACATGCCACCTCCAGACTGCTGAGGTATCCTGGGTGCCATGGGGGTGGTATCCTGCAATGCCATTTGCAGTGTATGCTCTGGCTATGGATAGTGATTTTGCGGTTCCCCAATTGTACAAACGAATGGGAGGTTGACTGTAACATGCCTGTTCCAGGACCTGTGTGAGTGACTACAGCATCAGCTGTCACCCTCACTGAGCAGTGCAATTGCACTAGAATGATGGCTCGCATGTGACCGCCTGAGGTGTATGGCCACTGGGCGTTATCATCAACACACAGCTCGTGCTATGTATGACACATTCCAGCATCTTACTGGCAGTGCTCCGCCACTCAAAAATAAGGCGTCATTTCTTCTGTGAACTATCCAAGCTAAATATATAGCAATCAGCAGGCATATTCTAGGGAAATACAATGTAAAATGTGTAAATGAAGACCACATTGAAACTGCCTCACAGCAGATCTGCATTGTGCAAATTCATTAGAAATAATGGGTAAAAGCATCACAAAGGCTCTCCATAGCCATATCAGCTCTGACCAGAATTTGTTATACTAGACACAGCAATAAGCATTATGTAGCTCATACAGCATGAGATCAGGGTAAAATGCTACACCAATGTTTTCTACTGCTACTTACAGCGGCTACCATACAAACATTTTTCAGTCAAATTCATCCTATTGTGCAGCCAGTGTAGAGCCAATGATTTTCCATTTTCAAAATGGCCAGTTTCATTTTTCAGATCATTTCTTTGTTTTCTTTTTCTTTTTATCCACAAAAGAGGACAAATCAGAATGTTCTGTACAGAAATTTAAATGGAGGGTTTACCCTAAGAACTGGTGCAGTGTTGTTTTTTTTTTCATGAAAAATTAACTCCTAGTGTTGGTTCAAAAATTACAAATTTAGTTTATCAGTGTTCCATCTTGAATACTGCGCCTTCCCTTTATATACTGTAAGTCCCTAGCACTCTCATTATTATTTTAGTGGCACTGCTCAGCAGTTGCTACAAATAACCACATTTGATCCACCTGTCCTCTTTAGATGACAACTCTGAGAAGTTCCATCCAATCGCTCCACCAGCAATGTCCAATAAAGTTACAAGTGAACAATTCAATTTTTATTCTTAATTGGCTCCATAAAAATGCTGTACATAGGTATAGTTTTAATATAAAGGAAGAATTTGTTGACAAACAAATAAGTTTTCAAAACAGATCTCATCCTTCTTCTACCAAAGCCTGCATAAATCATTGTCAAGCTGATTTGAGGCTATTTATATTTGCCACCATTACGTCATACAGAGTAAAACCAGACCATTTTCAACTTCTGCTCGTTTTATTTATATCTTGCCAAGTGGAATACCTGAAAAATCCATTTTTTTGTCATTTAAAGATCTCACACATCTGTACAAAATACCTTCCTTTTGTTTTTACAGGAATGTTCACAAAGTAAGGAATCCAGTTCTCTTGAAACTTTAGGCACCCCTACTCTCCCACATATTTTAATCAATTTAATTCTGTTTGATTCTTCTTTAATTATCCCCATGCATTTTTTAAATCAATTTACTTCTGTGTGACTCTCACTTCTTGAATTGCCCCAAAAAAAAAGAAACATCCTTTCATACAACATGAAGTCTTGCTATATTATGACAGATGCAGTTTGTCCCACCATTAGAACTGCTCCGGAGGTGAAAGAGTTAACTTCATGCAGAGCATGGAACTTAGAGCGAGCTCGGTTAAAGAAGTTCTGTTAGGGTGGTTTCAAACTGAAACCGTCAGATTCTTTACTCCGCCTCACTGAACAGTCGCTCCGGAGATTCCTCCTGCTGCTCGGTTCATTTCCTTGGTTTAAAGCATCTTTTCTCGGTTGAATTTAACCACGATATTATTTATTTTAACCAAAACCGATTGGTTCAAGCTCTGTCTATGGTATTGTAAGTAATAGATAGGTTTTCTGTGTGGAACAAACAATAAAAATTTTAAAGCTCCTAATTCTGTGCCTCCTGTAGATAAAAAGATGGACAGGAGGTACACTTTGTCAGGTCCTGATACAGATTTTCTTTCACAGCAATGCAGTAATGTTGAGTAGTTCAGGCTGCAGCCTGTGGTAAAGCTAATATTCCTGGCTTCACATCCTCCTGACAAGGACTCCAGGAAGATTGACGCCATGGCAAAAACAATACATGGCAGCATCTTTGGGACTCAGACAAGCAAACAATATGGCTATGTTGCGAGATACCAGAAATCTAGATGGGATACTGCCATGGCCTTAGCTAAACAGGTCCTGGCCAGCTTGCAAAGGAGCTGGAGCAGGTGGCTTTGATGGTATTGAGGCATCTAAGGTGCAATTCCATGCTGCAGTGGATTCTAATGATGTATCCTCTAGAGTCATGGCTACATCTGTGGCTTTTCATAGATTGGCCTGGCTCAGGTGTACTACTACGTCACAGGATACCCAGTCTAAGGCTATGGATTTTCCTGTGGTGGGAAATTCTCTGTTTGGGAGCAAACAGAGAATTATATGAAAAATGGATGAATATAGAACCACTTATAGGAGTGCACAAGCCAAGGAAGGGCAAGCCACTCCTCAGAGGCAGTCCCCAGGGGTAGGGCAGGCCTTTTCACAGGCCTTTTACCAGACCCAGGCCTCCTCCTCTTCAGCCTATGCTCAGAGGGGTTCTTCAGAGGGAGAGGCAGATGGGCAGTGCAGGCCTGCTCCCACCCCTCAGCCTAAAGCCCCTGCCAAACAGGCACCCTGATGGGATGCCCAGGGTCGGCTCTCCATTACCTGTAGGGGCAGGCTGGCTTACTGTCCAGGACTGGGAGTCTTTAACATCAGACAGGTGGGTCCTGGAAGTAGTGAGCCAGGGTCTGGTTCTCAGCTTCAAAAATTTCCAAAGATGAGAGCCAGATCTTTTCCACCTGCAAACCCTTTAGAGACTCTTGCTTTGAAACAGAAGTCTCAACCCTCCTGGCTCTCAGAGCTGTAGAAAGGGTTTCTCCCCACACCAGGGCAAGGGTCTGCTCAGGTACTTCTCACTCCCAAAAAGACAGGAGAGTGGCAGCCTATCCTGGATCTAAGATATCTGAACAGGCACCTTTTAAAACCAAAATTCAAAATGGTGACTCTGGGAATGATTTTACCCTCCTAAGGCCAGGGACTAGCTTCCTGGACCTCAGGATACCTACTTCCATGTTCTTATCAGAAGCTCCCATCGAAAGTACCTCAGATTCGAACTGCCCTCAGGCCATTATCAGTTCAGAGCAATGCCCTTGGCCTCACCTCTGCCCCAAGGGTGTTCACAAAATGTCTGGCAGTAGCAGTTGCTCATCTAAGAAGGCAAAAGATTGCCATTTTTCCCTACCTGGATGACTGGCTCATTGTGGGTCAGTCTCCAGACCAGATCAAATCACACCTGCTAGTTACCCAGCAGCTGCTTACCTCTCTGGGCTTTCTTCTCAATCTTCCAAAGTCAGTTTTGGAACCTGTCCAGGTACTCACCTTTATAGGTGCAGAACTGGACACAAAGCAGGCCAGAGCCTTCCTTCCCTGGAAAGGGTAAGGACCTTGTGGCCCTGGCCTGTCCTTCACTCTGCAGGTCTCTCGACCAGCAAGGCATTTCAGCAGCTCCTAGGACACATGGCTGCTTCCACAGCTGTAGTGCAAGGAGCAAGATTTCAGATGAGGGACATTCAGTTCCATTTGAGAGCTTTCTGGTCTCAAAGAAGAGACCCCTATCCAAGTTAATCCCAGTGACTCAGAACCTGATCCAGGCCCTTCAGTGGTGGCAGGATCAGAGCAATCTGAGACAAGGTGCCTTTCATCCCTCTGTCCCACTCCTTGACCCTTACTACAGATGCATCCCTCTTGGGATGGGGAGCTCACATGGGCGATCTCTCCACCCAGGGTTATGGTCCCCTCAGGAATCTCTGCTCCACATCAATCTGTTGGAACTCAGAGCTGTTTTCTAGAACTTCGGGTTTTTCTGCATCTGTTCAGAACAAGGTGGTACAGGTCAGAACAGACAACACCACTACAATGTGGTACATCAACAAACAAGGGGCACTCAGTCTTGACCTTGTGCACGAGCGATGAAGTTGTGGTCTCTGGCTTATTCCTGAACACTTCCCTCATAGCAGTTCACCTCCCAGGCAAGGACAATGTCCTGGCAGATGCTCTCAGCAGGATTTCCCAGGGCCATCACGAATGGTCACTGGATCCCCTAGTACTGGGATAGTCTTTGCCAGATGGGGCACCTCAGATAGATCTTTTGCAGCCCCAGACAATCATCAACTTCCACTTTTTGTTGCAGGCCCCAGTGTTGGGCTCAGTCCCCCTGGATGCCTTTCTCCTCGATTGGGAAGGAAGTTCCTTTATGCCTTTCCCCTTCCCTCTCCTGTTCAAAGTACTAGTCAAAATCAGGTCTCAGCCCTGCAAGATGATCCTGATTGCTCCAGACTGGGCCAGGCAGCCCTGGTACCCACTCCTTCTGTCCTTAGCAGTCCATCTTCCCTGTGTCTCCCAGGAACCACAATCCTGTTAACCTGTGCTCAGGGGAGAGTTTGGTATCCGAATCTCAAATCCCTCAACCTCAAGGCCTGGCTCTTGAGCAGTTAGAGTTTGCTGATCTACAACTCTCTCAAAGTGTTCTCGAAATCCTGAAAGCTGCTAGAAAGCCTTCCACCAGGGCTACCTATAACTCCAAGTGGAAAAGATTTTCCATGTGGTGTTCTGAGGCATATTTCCCGGAATCTGCTGATTTACCCGCTGTATTGGATTATATGGTCCATCTTAATTCTTTGGGACTGAGACCAGCTACCCTGGAAGTGCACTTGGCAGCTGTCTCTGCCTTCATTTCAGCAGTGAAGCCCTCTTCTTTCTGCTCACCCTGTATTTTCCAAGTTTTTAAGGATTGCTTCATACCAATCCTCCATTCAGGGACCCTGCCCTGCTTGGGATCTTAATGTTTGCATTGCTCAGCTGATGCAACCCCTTTGAGCCTCTGTCTTCGGCAGAGCTTAAGTGTTGACTTGGAAAACTGTATTTCTAGTAGCCATCGCTTCTGCCAGGTGCATAAGTGAGTTACAAGCTTTATCAGTGGAGACTGACTTTATTTCCTTTCACAGGGATAAGGTAGTCCTCAGGACTAACAGAAGTTTTGCCTAAGGTGGTTTCGGATTCCACCTTAACCAATCTATTTCACTTCCAGTGTTCTTCACTGACCATTCCTCCTCTGAGAGGAGGCTGCACAGCTAGATGTTAAGAGGGCCCTAAGTTACTACATAGAGCGTACCAAGGGTCACAGGTTTGACTCCCTCCAACTATTTCTCACTTATGGTGAGGTTGGGAAAGGGAGACTCACCACTAAGAGATCCATTGCCAGGTGGATCATCTCTTGTATCCAATTTTGATATCAAAAGCTGGGTAGGTTCCCCCTCAGGTCTGAGGGATCACTCTACCAGAGGTACAGCTGCATCTCTAGCTGCTGCTAGAGACATCCCTATCTTGGAGATATGTCAAGCAGCTACTTGGAAAACAGCACACACTTTCACCAAGCATTACTCCCTGGATATCCAGGCCAGGAGGGATGCTCTGGTTTGGCACAAGCCATGCTTCAGAGCCTATTCCTAAGTAGGTTCTGTCCCTCCTCCATGGAGGATACTGTGTAGTCTGTATCTGTCATAATATAGCAAGACTTCATGTTGTTTGAAGAAAAACTTACTCACCTTAGTAATGTTGTTTCTTCTAATGGAGTCTTGCTATATTATGACCCCCCAGCCTGCCCCTCTCAGAACTTCTACTTGGTTATGGGTGGGAGTCCACTGTTGGCATTTATTGATGCCCCTTTGTGTTTGGGTGTTGTGTTTTATTTAGTTATTTTATCTTATTTTTCTGGTCCCTTGACTTGAGTCTTGGTGTCGGGGCCAGGAAAATGTGAATATTTTAGTAGCCAGTTGGCTAGTGTAGGTTACAGCTTCCACACAGAGCCTTAGTGAGTTTTGCTCGTAAAGATCTGGCGATTTTGGTTTGAAACCACCATAACAGAGCTTCTTTAACTGAGCTCGCTGCTAAGTTCCATGCTTTGCATGGAAGTTAACTCTTTCACCTCCGGAGCAGTTCTAATGGTGGGACAAACTGCATCTTTCATAATATAGCAAGACTCCATTAGAGAAAACAACATTACTAAGGTGAGTAATTTGTTCTTCTCTTCCCAGCAAGTAGTTTTACAGCAATGGATCACGGTTCCCAGGGTGTTACTGCAACATTGAAACTTAGGATTTGATGGCAGATAAAGACTGCTTGGCAAACCATTCTGCCCATATTCCCTACCTACATTATTACCACAGACTGTACTTTATCTACAGCTCTTTCTCCCTCCCCTTCCTTTCCACAATGACTCACCTGTGCTTATCACATGCATTCTTGAACTCCAACATTGTTTTAATCCCTCACTAGAGCTGTGAGGAAAAACCTTCCACCGGTGGAATTTGTGCGAAAGTCATGCTTTCACTGACATGAAAATTCAGAAATCATTTTGGCAACTTTTGTGGAAATTCTGATTTAGAATGGTGAAATAAATGTAAGACCTGTGGATTAATGTATTAAATTGCATAATGAAATTCTGCACAACTGATCACTGTCAGAGGTCAGTTCTGCACCGGAGTGATTCTCAAATACAGCCTGCATCAACTACAGGCTGTGGGCACCAAAGGGTGCTTACACCATCCATGCACCACAAAATGGACAGTAGCATGGTGCTAGGGCCTTGCAACAGCCAGGGTTGGTCTAAGGGTACTTAGAAATGTGCCCTCTGGGAGAGTTGAGCAACATGCTGCAATGTGCTGTAGTCCCTCTCACCAGCCCTGATCCCTATTTATTACATTAATGAAGTCCCTGGTGGTCTAGTGGACCCCCAGCCCTGATCCCTGTGTATGTATATTGATGACCTTGTTCATGAGGTGGGTCATGAGAAGAATGTTGAAAATTTGGTTTAAAATATTAAAAAACAAAGTTATGCGCCTACATTGAATTTTGTGAATGCAGGCTCATAATCTTGGTAATTTTCAATAGTTTTACCCCAAATTTACAACATAGCCATATCTTTACAGCACCTTATGAATGTGATAGATGTCATTTTTCAAATCCTGGCCAAATATATTTATTTTACATCCCAAAAGGTGATTTCACAGTCCCTGCACAAAATCACCTTTCAGACAGGAGTTGAACATTTTCTATGACCTTATTCATGAGGTGGGGTCATAAGAGCAGAAGGGTGTGGATTCTATCCCCACACCAGTCACTTGGTTAAATCCCAGTACTGACACTGTAGTGCAGCATGAGGAGGGTGCTGCACTCTGAGGTGCAGTCTTTCAGATGAGACATTAAAACTGAGGTCCGTTTGCCTGTTCTGGTGGTTGTTCAGGTGGACATTAAAGATCCCATGGCACTTCTCAAAAAGAGTAGGGGTTTTTTTTCGGAGGAAAATTATACACAATCACAAAATTAAAGAACTGAACAAATATCCAACAAGGAATTATACAAATTCACATGTCATGTAACAGGTATATCAAAATCAGTTACCCATGGTAAACGTTCCATTTTTCCAACAAATCACATTGTTTCAAAGAGTACATGTCTGCAAAACATATTTTCTGTATGTCTTTAGTTATTTTCTTTATAAGTTCTTGATATGTCATATTCTGTTACTGTGGCATAAAAGGCATCTTGCCATCCATATATGCTATTTACAAACTGTTAATATGACACATACAGTACTTCTATTCCATTTTGCCGTGCTAGAGGAAAATCCCATATATGAAATTAGTATATGTGACTATAGGAAAGATCAGTTCAGCCCATGAATGTGCTAAAGATTTCCAAAACCTGATATAAAAAGCACTGGAAAAAAGGTGATTCATTGTTTCCTGTTGCTGACTACATTGTGGTCTGCTACACATTCTGTCTGTTAGCTGTTTATGTTTATGATTGGATTTAACATTAAGGCATTCGTGGCAACTAAGCTAATGTACATCCCACTTATGTGGGGGTATTCTTGGGTTATGTAGTAATTGCAAGAGAAATGCCTGAGTATTTGTAGGACACTTCTCAAAAACATTTGAAACATTACAAAGCTGGTCTAACAAATGTCTGTACAACAATTTCCTATGCATGGTTAAAATCATTCAACAAGAAACTTGTGATTGTTTCAGCCTATTAAAACTTTCTGTCAAATATTTAGGTATGTCGGGTGTATTCCTATTTACTTTAAAGACATCCTTTTCCCATTGAGTGAAATAAGGTTGACAGCTGGCATGTACCCATGACTCCCAAACTCACATGCCTATTAATTAGTAAGGGCTTCAAGCTTGATGTTAAAAAATACTATTAAAAACAAAATATGGTTAACCATATTTAATCATCCCATAGAAACAGGTAAATAAGTTATATTCCTCTTAAATGGGTTGATGTGACTGCCCCTATAAGAAAAAAATACTTAGTTCACTAGTCACTAACCTTTTTAGAGGAGGAAAAAGTAGTTAATATATAAAAATAAAGGTATTAAATAGGTCTTGATTATATACATCCTTTTTTCTTCCTAACTTCCATTTGTTACATAACGCTGTTTATTTTTTTTTGCCTTGATTAATCTTCAGTTCCCAATTCAACATATCTAAGTCAACATTTCCAAATTGTATACCTAAAATGTGTAGCTGATCAGGTTTAACAAGAATGTTCCCAATATTGATGCTGGACTGATTAGAGTTTCCAATTGTCTGCCCAAACATTTTTGAGGTTTAAGGATGCTCCAGAGAAATTTCCAAAATCTGTATGTATTTTAATGGATTCTATTATAGAATGTGCATCTGCAACTAGCAAATGCATGTCATCTGCATAAACTATTACTTTAGGTGAGATACACCCTTCTAGACTTTATAAGGGTAGTACCTTGGGAGAGGAATTGATTAATCTCAGCAATGGATCTAAGAAAAAGCATATAATATCGGTCTTAAAAGACAGCCTTGACGACTGCTCTATTTTTCTAATCATGGGTCCTTTCCATCCATTTACTAAAGGGGCTACAGTAGTGGTATTATAAAGACATTTTATCCAACGAACTACTTTTTGGTGTACATGGTATTTTTTCAAAATATACCAGAAGAAAGTATAGTTAACCGTGTCAAAAACATTTTGTTGTTCCAGAGAAATCATAAATCTCTTAATTTTCCTCTGTCTCTCTCTCTGTTATCGCTAATAAAATTATATGATTGAAGATACAGTATGTGTCCCAGGAATAGCAGAAGATTGTGCTTGTGATATCACATGTTGTTCAAGTAAACTTAGTCTTCTTGCTAAAATTTTCATGAGAATTTTAAAATCTATATTTAGGAAACTAATTGTTCTCCAATTCTAGATATCTTTTTGTCTCCTTTCTTGAAAAGATATATTAAAGAACCCTGGTTCATTTCAAGGAACATCACTTATTTTCTAAATGTGGTTGTATACCACAGTTCATTTGTTAGGCCATCTGAACCCAGAGCTATCCCTTTTTAAGAGAAGAAATAGCATCCTGTGCCTCAGTACATTGAATGTCTTTACACATATTATTATAAAGTTCAGTATTAATGGAGGGGGCACAGAATTGAAAAAGGAATCATTCAGGCTATCCTCTGTAACTGCTATAGGCCCATACAGCTGTGCCATGTAATCCATAACTACCTGCAGAATATCTTCATTTGTAGTTTGTAAAATTTGAGACTTATCATATAAACAATTCATGTCCTTTGTTAAGACTCGATTATAGCAATGTTAATAAGGGACAGACAGATGCAAAGTTCCTAGTGTACCAAATTGTTGTTACTGGTTCAGAATTTTAGCTTTTTGAGAATGAAACTGCATTAAGTCCTTATTTCCAGATTTATTTGTTTATATAAATCCTGATTGGTTTCATAGGTTAGAGTTAATAGTTTTTGAAAATGCTGCTGTTTTGTAGATGTTGTAAATAGCTGTTGCTACTTCTATAGTTTTACTTAAATGTTTTAATAATTTAAATTTTTGTAATTTCTTTTTTGTATCCTCACATCACATGAGGGATCATGAAACAAAATTAGAACTGATTTTCTTGCTGCAATAAATATTTAATGGCATCAGAGACAATATTTTCAGTTAATAAGGGTGAGTTAAACTTCCACATCCCGATCCCCATCTGTACTGAGTAGATTGCCCCATTTTAATCATTAAATAGTTGTGGTCATAAAATTCAACAGGTTACACCTGAGCAGCAATAATAGGTAAATGCTTGGAGCAGAAAAATATTCTATAGTGGTTGCCAGGTTTGCTTTATGAAAGGTAGGGTATGTATATATGTGAGTGAAAAATATATGTCCTGTAAATTAGTTTTCTTTAATAAGTCCACTCAACAATTTATAACCCAGAAAGGTTTAGTAGTCTTTGTATTTTAGCTCCTATCCTGTACTGATAGGCCACAGTTAAAGTCACCCCCAAATATAACATATTTTGAAGAATAATATATGGCTGGATTTGTTTTAGCATCTCTATATGTAGTGACTTAGTCTGCAGAGCATATAGATTTATTAAATGATATTGAATAGCTTGAAAAAAAATATCCAAAATTAAAACCCTACCAGTACTAAGTCATTTAGCTTTAAAACTTGTATTTCTGGCATTTTGAAAAGCATTCCAACACCAGAACATGTCTCCTGCCCTATTGACCAGAATGAAGGACCCAAATACCATGCTTTTTTGCCAAAGCTACCTCCTGAAAACAGTAAAATGGACATCCTGTAGAAAAATAATTCCTAACTACAAATAAGTTAAGAAAGAAGGGTTAGGTAGTAATGGCTGACACTATTTTGCCCGACATACCATTTCCTGACTTCTTAATCCCGACACACATAATGCCGACAGGTACAAAATGCTGACTTCTGAAATCTCAACAAACAATCTGTCTTCTGGCTTGTAACTCAAATCTTGTCTGGGAAACAAGAACAAGTATTTATTCAGTTCTGTTAAAATCCTGCTTCAGTCAACATGGAGTTGTTTCCATGACCGAAGCAGCATTTAAATAGAACCAAATAAATATTTGTACTTGTTTCCCAGACTGATTCAGGGTACAAACTGTATTACATTCTTTGCGTTGGTCTGTGCTGCATGGCCCTTTAAATTTTGAGACACTTTTGTGCAATGTGTTGGTGTTGTCTGCACGCCCTCCCTTCCCCATTTTATTATCCCTTCTCACTTACCCAGCCCACTGATCTCCTGCCTGATGCTAATCCTGTTCCTCCTCCATGATGGCCTGCAGCATCAGTTGTAAGAACCAGTCCAGCTCCTCGCTCTCTTACTCTCTTTCACTTGCCATCCTTCCCAGGTAGATCTTGCAGGGTGGGCAGCAGCAGCTGTGCTCCATCTGCCAGGCTGCACCACCCTAGAACCACACTCCATCCTCACCTTAAAACCCCATGTTTGTCCCACTGGCTTCCTGCTCCAGGCACTCCCTACTCCTGGGACAGAAGACCGAGGTGAAGACCTGTATGCACGGACTGGAGGCAGAAGCCACAGCAGATCTCTCAGAGCTGCTACTTCCACCTCCCATAACTTGTCTTGTGGCTTGCAAACTCAAACTATATTACATTCCTGCTTCAGTTTGGGAAACATGAATAACTTGTTTCCATGACTGAAGCAGGATTTAAGCAAAACTGAATAAACATTTGTACTTGTTTCCCAGACCGATTCTGGATTTTTAAATGTGAGGATGTCAAGATGTACTTGTTGAGTTTGACGTATAGAGTAATGCGGATTGTGCTTTTTTTTTGAAATTCCATCTTTATTATAGTTTTGTATACAACCTTAACATGAAGAAGAATCTTATTATTACAAGTAAGAGTATTATAAATAGGAGTCCATGCTAAGGTCCCCTCCCACCCTGGCTTGGCACTTCCTTCCTGTAGTATTGGCAACAATAATGTCACATTCAGAACATCCTAATAGTCACAACCTCTATCATATTTGGATACCATTGGCAGCTACCAACTTAATTAAGGTTATACAGGTCAGGACTTTCCTATTGTGAACCTCATCCCAGTTTGAAGAAGATATAGTGAGTGAAATCCTTCCCAGATACGCTTGTATCGAATTGGCTGATTAGTGATACTAGCCTTAAGTTGTTCAGCAAGAAGATTGAAAAGAAGGTCACTCAACCATTCATTATATGTAAATGTATGTCCATCCACCCAATGTCACAAAACCAGTTTTTAACAGTAAGAGAGATCATGGTAACGTGGAATCTACATTTCTTGATCGAAATATTGGAGAGGTCCTCAGGAGGCAAATCTCCAGTATAAACAGTTCTTCCAGCCCTAACAAGGGTCCACCGAGATTGGATCTGACTCCATAACTCCCTAACTGCAGAACATTCCCAGAACATGTGTATTAGGTCACCTGTCTGTTCATGATATCTAGAGCAGAGACCATCCTGGGACCTCTCAAGTATCTTAAGTTTACTGGGAGTCCAGTGCATATTGTTTAAAAATTGTTATTGAGTTAGCTGCAGTCTATCTTGTGAAATATATTGATGTAAATGTGACCAAACTACAAAATTATGTTCTGAAATAATAGGAAATTGAGCAGCCCAATATTTTGGAACTCGGGAGATTCCATCTAGTACCTTTTCTCTGAGATAAGCATCTAATAATGAAATAGAATGATGGTTCTCACACAGAGGAATCATAGAGTCAACCCAATTCTGATTCAGATCTGACTCCTTTATAGTAGAAAAGCCTTGTATTTACAGGTGTCGAATTGAAATACCTTAAATGTATTCTTCTTACCCAATTTATACTTAGACAGAATTGTCTCCAAATCCATACATACTTCTTCAACAAAAAATCTGTTACCTTTATAAAGTTGATTTGAGGAAGTCACAATGGGAAATAACTTTGCCTCCTATTCTTAAATTGGGATTGGCTACTACCAGCTGGTTGGGATCTCGTCTATTTTGGTATTTGAGAAAGGCACATTTGATTATGGATTCGGATGGAAGTAGATATCGGAGTCCCTTTAGTATGGAAGGAAGAGCCTGTGCTGGAATATAAAGAAGGGCTTCTGGGAAGTTTTAGTATCTTTATTAAATCCAATTCTAATTTCAACCATTCAGGAAAATATGGACTTGAAGCTTTTCTGGGGATGAACCATTTTAAGTATTTAGCTGAGTGGCTTGTCCAGAAATACATTGCAAAATGTGGTAATTGCAGACCACCAAAATGATGGGATGTAGCTAACTTGAGTAAGCTCTTCTAGGACATTTCCCGCCATATAAAGGAAGTTATAAGGGCATGTACCTTTTTAACCACGCTAATGGTAGCCATAAATTTAACATGCTAATTAGATAAAAAAGTCTGGGCAATATATTCATTTTTATAATATTAATAGGTCCCCATAGAAACATAGGGAGGTTTGCCATCTTTTAAAATCTTGTTGGATAGTATCCAGTAATAATTTGAAATTTAATTGTCTACTCACTTTATTACTTTTGGATAATAATAATCCCAAATATTTCAATGATTTAGAATTCCACTGGAAACCTAATGGAGCTACTGTGCTTTTCAGGAGTCTATGATTAAGAGGGAATACACTAGTTTTGTTTGGATTGATTCTATAATTAGAAACAACCCAAAGTCTTCAATAAGATACAATACAATAGGAAAGAGCTGGCAGGATGATTCAGATGCAGTAGTACATTGTCTGCAAATGTTGAAAGTTTAAACTGGTGATTACCAATGAGTATACTCTGTACTCCATCATGCATTCGAAAAGAGCATAGTAATGGCTCTAAATAAATATTAAACAACAGGGGAGAGGGGACATCGCTGCCTAGTTCCAGTGTGCAGAGAAAACTCTCCAAGAGTACACCATTGTGGGTAAATTCTCACTTGGGGATCACCATAAAAGAAGAGACCCAACCTATGAATTCAGAGGGAAATCCACATTTTTCATAGTCAAAATAGAAACTGCCAGTTTACTTGATCAAATGCTTTCTCTGCATTGAGAGAAAGCAAGTCAGCCAGGACTGCCATTCCTTCGACACAGAGAAAACATGAGCCAGTTTTTGAAAATGATCTGCTGAGTTCCTGCCTTCCATGAACCCCACTTGATCTGCATGAATAATATCAGGAAGCACCTCTTCAACCACCTAGATAGAATTTTGGCAAGAATCTTTATATCACAATTTATTAATGATATTGGATGGTAACTAGTTACTGATTCTGGGTCTTTATCTGGTTTGTGTATAACTATAATTAGAGCCTCTAGCAGGGTATTATCAATATTGTTTTATCTAAGATCCATTTAAACAGATGGTGTAACCAAGGAACTAATCATTTACTAAAGGTTTTATAAAAATTGGGAGAATAGCCATCCGGCCTGGGGCTTTGTCAGACACCAATGAGGCGATTGCCTCCTGAATCTCCAACTCAGAGATGGGAGTGACTAAAACTCTTACTGAGCCTTGTCTAGAGTTGGTAGA
Source organism: Neoceratodus forsteri (assembly GCA_016271365.2). Taxonomy (NCBI): domain Eukaryota; kingdom Metazoa; phylum Chordata; order Ceratodontiformes; family Ceratodontidae; genus Neoceratodus; species Neoceratodus forsteri. Next base: position 1,234,991,828 of record CM057456.1, read on the forward strand.
TTCTGGGAGAAGATATTCCTTCACCCAAGTAGAATCAGGAAGATTGGACATGGGAGAATATAATGTTGTATAAAAGGTAGCAAATTCCATAGTTATTTCCCTGGGAGTGAGTTTAAGAGTACCTTGTTCCTGAGTTCTGATAGCCTTAACTATTCTAGAGGATTCCACTTTTTCAACTGTAAAGCAAGCAGATGTCCGGCCTTTTCTCCCTGGTCTATATAACTTACTCCTGTTTTTAATATTGCATATTCTGTTTTTCCCTGAGTAAAGCACTATACTGATCACGGTAGCCAATCAACAATGCCATATCAGAATCAGTAGTACTGGAAGACATATTAGCCTCCTGCTGCTGGATTTTGTTAGTAAAGTAACCATGTTCTTGTCTCTTTCTTTTTCTGTTGCAATGTCAATTTAATAAAAGTATCCCTGAGTACACACTTTAGGGGTATTCCATTCCAAATCTGGTCTTTTAATGGAATCCAGATTTGTTTGTGTATATTCTTCTATCTCTTTATCTATTTCTTTAATTACTTTATCCTCTTTGAGGAGTTGGTTATTTAATTTCCAAAGAGAATCACAAGAGTCTTGTAGTAATATAGTCAAGTCACAACTAACTACCAAATGATCGAAAATTACCCCTGGATCTATTTCTGCTGCTTTGAGTCCACTTAGTAAGGAATGACTTATTAAGAAATAATCAATTCTGGAAAAGGATCCATGTACAATGGACCTAAAAGTATATTCTTTTTATGAGGGATTTAAAGTTCTCCAGGGATCGTTTAACCCAAGGTGAACACATAAGTCTGTAATAGATCTTTGTGCGGGGAAAGACTTCATCTCTTCTTCCTGACTTGTCCAAATCTAGGGAAAATGGGAGGCTCCAGTCCCTCCTGTAATCCTAGAATAAATAAATAAATGAAATAAAATACATGGTAAAGAGGGATAGGATTCATAGTAAATTTGAAAAAGGAAGGTTAGTCAACATTAGGTCCATAAATGGCTGCCAAAATCATTGTAATTCTATCCAGGATTCCTTTAACTATGATATATCTACCTTGTGGATCTCTTATTATTTCTTCTGTTATAGAGGCGGTGCTTCGAGCTACTAGAATGGCTACTCCCTTACTTTGTGTACTACACCCAGCATTAAAAACTTGCCCCACAAATTGTCTTCAAGAAGATCTCCTCTGAATTCAGAAGATGGGTCTCTTGCAGAAAGGAGATATCTCCCTTGAGGACCCTGATATGTTTGAAAACCTGGTATCTTTTAGCTTTAGATCGTAAGCCCTTACGTTCCATGATACAAATTTTTATTACATGTCATTCTTGAACAGCTTTATGACCAATCCAAAGATATAAATGTTGCCCATTAATATTTGCTTCTTAAAACCATGATGCAAGCCTTACAATCCTCCCTTTCTTCTCCAAGTTCCTTGAGAGCCCTCCCATTCTTCCACAACCCTATTTCCCAGCCACATGAAAGCCGATGTGCTTACAACCCAGGAAGAGGACACTAATATGGTTCCCTCCCTCCCTGAGCTTAACAGTATGTGATGACTGCCACGTAGTTGCTATCTTCCCCTTCCCCGCTAGCCCTCCTTCCAAGCTCGCCTATACTGTCATTCTAACATATCTCCCTCAAGCATAATTAAATATTCAACTAAAACTTCCCTTTAGGAGATCTATACTATTATTACAGGTAACCTATTTACAAACGGGGACCAAAATGGGAGCCCATTTAGCTATATGAAAATTCCAGCATAGATAGAGATCTATCTTGTCATAATGATATTCCCGCTGTTACACTACAGCAAGGAAAAATAAAACAAAATAATAAATAAGGAACCTGGAAGTCAATATTCCTTGCCACTTGTCCCCCTGTGACCTGGAATTATTCCTCTTGTTACCCCCGACTGCTCAACCAGATCTTTCCAAAACAGGACTTAATTCTCCCATATCGAGGTACTCCATATTAGTACCTTCAAAGAGACTGTCTCTAATAAGAATATTTCTCCATAGCTGCCTATCTGTTCAGACCCTCCTTGCCTTATCCCCATTGCTATTTTAATCATATATATATATATATATATATATATATATATATATATATATATGAAGAACAAAGAAACCAAATAGCTTGATGAAACTTCCAAGCTTAACAAAATAAAACAAACAGGAATTAGGATTCACTCATCCCAAATCTCAGTCCATCAAGTTCTAGTTAACGAGAAAAGTGAAGAAAATCACTCAGCAAAGAAAAATCCAGTAGGTTAACCATAGACAAAATTACTCGAATTTAATACTAACAGAAAGTCCTCTTTCTTTTACTATAGTGAGGAGTTCCTTACAGCACAACTTCAACATAGGAAAATGGACTTAGTAAGACTGTTACTGAATCACTTGTCGTTGTTCAACTTATGTAGACATCCTTTCTTCAATCGACGCTATGTTGAGTTACAAAAACAGGATATTGCACTTCAACGGTCCTGAAATAAATTGGGCAGTCATTACTTAAGTTTGGTTGCTGCGGTTTGTGGATCCTCAAGGGCACCCATTTTCCGTCGAGGGAGACCTGGAGATTCGCAGGATAAAGCATCCTAAATTGGATATTTGCAGCCAGGAGTTTAGTTATTACCCAGTGGTTTTGACACTCTTCAATCTGACTGACTGCGGTAGATCCTGCATGATATGACGCCAGTTCCTCCCAGAGTACCTCCTTTATTTCTTTTACCTTAAGGAGTAGGTGTTACCTTTCCTGATAGTTCAGAAATTTGAATATAAAAACTCAAGGCTGGGCCCCAATGGGGTAGCGGTCTCAAAGCGCGACGGCCTTCTCAATATATATATTCCAAACTGAAGGGCGATCGTCCTACAATCTTTGCTACTAGTCTCTGTGTAAATTGTATGGGATGGGATCCTTCTTCCTTTTCAGAGAGGCCAATAATAACTATATTGTTAGCTCAGCTACACCCTCCAGATCCTCAATTTTTGCTTCCATCTTTGCAATTCTCTGACAGATAACCACTATTGCAGGGTCCACTTTGTCAATTTTTCTTTCAAGGGATGTAACCTCACTTCGCAATCTCTGGTCTTTGGTGTGAGATTTGTCAGCTTATTTGAAATCCCTTTACCTCTTCTGTAAGAAATCTGACCTCGCTCTAAAGGGGCAAAATTCCTCCACGAATCTATCCAGAGTGAGGAGGGGTTGATCTGAGGACATGGACGGCATCTGGATGTCTGAGCTACTTCAGCCTTAGGCTTCTTTGGAGCCTTTTCTGGCGTAGTGGGTGGAGTATGTCGAGGAGCACTGCTCGCATTTCTACTTCCATTCCCTCATAATTCAGTAGTTAAGCAATCCTTGAGTTTCCACACGCTTACCAGGCTAAAACCACTCATTTTTGTTATTTTAATAATTTGAATTACTGTAATTAGAATGAGTTTGTCTAGGAAGGCAGCAAGAGTGCACGCTAAGCACTACATCCGATCAGAAACATCACGTGATCTCTCATGCAGCATTGTGCATGACGGCCATATAACATTACGGATTCAGACAGATGGGATTAAAATTATGGGATTCTGATTGTGTCAGGATTTAGGTGTTGATTATGTTTGCTGGGCAAAGTAGTGTCAGAATTAGTATGGATCCCAAGAAAGAATATACAGTATTTCATTTTTCCCCCTCTTTATACTGTTAACATTTACAATATAAAACTGGAATGATGAATGCATGTTTTAAATACATCACATGTCTCCCCTATCTTTTGTTTACCACATCTTGGAATAGATTATCTATATTTATTTTTGTTTTGGCTTTCTGTTTTGTGATGCAGAGAGCTCTAGAGGCATTACGTTATAGGTAGTAGGTTTGGTTATGGAAAATACTACAGAAGTGTCAGAATCTTCCCAGAGTTTTCCAAATGTGATTGCAAGATTTTGTATTTATTGGCAGTAAATTCTGGTTCAGTCTTAGATAGTTTTGGTTGTGGAGATCCTTATTCTGTCTCCTTCTGATTGTCCTTCTGGAAGCACTGGGGATGGGGCTCGGGGACATAGTCTGGCTAGATGACTGGGAAAGAGGTCCTTCTGGACCTGATGCTTGGAATGTAGTGGCCAAAGATTTATCATTTTGTTCTGCAGGTTCTGGGACTGGAATAATCATTTGAGGTGTCTAGGAAGGGGAGGGTCAGTAGCAACAGAGAGTCACGTTCTGTACTGTCTGTCTTTGCTCATTGATGTCAGGGAGTAGTATTCCCTTTTTCAGCAGGTGGAAGAGTTTGTTTTCTGCAAGGATTTTGTTTCTTTGTGCCAATGTGACACATAGTCATTGTTCAGCCTCATCAGCCTGTTCAGGCAGATTGTGGGTGGCCCAAGGACAACTCTGAAAAGTGTGCCCTGCTCTTCATGCAAATTGCATTTTCCTTCATTAAGAAAGTAACTCCCATTATGTCTGAGTTCACCACAAATTGTATATTTACTTATCACACACACTTCTTAAACGTGAAAAAATAGCCACATATAACAGGCCTTTGGTTGGCCCGGATAAAGCAATACTGTCTGTCCTTCCTAAAAGAAAGAGTTAGGCAAATGTAAGACCTCTGTATTACTTGTTCTTAACATAACTTTGACTCTCCATCCCCTGTCCAGATATTTTCTGATTGAAAGATTGTTTCTGGTTCACTCAGAACGTTGCCACACTGTTTCAGTCAGTATACCAAATTGTGTACACTTACACCTTCATTGCGGAATAAAACAGTCACTGTCTTTTGAGTTGGTTTTGTCAAAGGAATGGCTGTAAATGGTAACCACAATGGTGAATTTTTAACTGAGTTATACTTGATCCAAAAATGTTCTAATCCATTTAATGATTTAAAACTAATATCAAATATGAGTTCTCCCAAGACATGAATGAGTGCAAAGATCTCATTTACGAAAATGTCATAGATTCTTTAAACAAACATCTTGATGCAAACGTTCTGTCTGGAGGTTCATCCATGCCTCACACATACTTTAAACGTACTGCATTGTGCCATTTGGCAGGCAAGACTGGCATGTGGAAGAGGGAGGCATAAGGCTTTGAATTATTTTAGCACTATTGTGTAATGCTGTAGAAGGCTGGACTGGATTTGTGTTCTCCTTGTTTGGGGCTAACCCCATGTTTCTCAGTTCGGTGCCAGACCCAGCACACTTACTTTCTGCAGACGGTTTTCAGATCAGGTTTTGGGTTAATTGTAACTTAAGACGGAGTTCTAGCATGGCATTCTAAGTTATATCAGTGCTCTTAGAACTTGAATCAACATTACCTGCAGGTATACAGTCAGCAGTGACTGGCATATGGATTAGAGAAGTACCTGCTACCCATTTTCCTGTGGCTGAGTCCTTCTCCCAGCCTGCAGCCTGCAAAGCCAAATCCACTGTTCACATTTCCAATTCCTTTTCTTCAACTTCTACAGAGCATCTTAGGTCAGCCTGCCGATGGTCTGTTGTGCCCTTCCCAACTCTTCCCCAATATCAGAGGATTCGCATGGCAGAGCTGAATTTATTAGTTCAGCAGTCTGAGGTCTCGTAGTATCCATTTTTGTGCCATGTGTAGTTCATCTTCCTCTCCACAGCCGCTGCCCAGCTGTTTGATTTCCCCTTTGAAGTTTACACCTGATGACAAGCAGCTGTACAGCTGTGTCAGTTTCAGGTGTATTCGCTAGTTATCAATTGCTAGAATCACTCTGTCAGTATTTTCTTCTGTAACAAGAAGTTTTGTTCTCAGCTGCCAGTAGTTCTTTCAGTTCCTCCAGTGTCTGCAAAGAAGCTTCATTCAGCATTCCTTGCCTGGGAATCTCTAATCCTTCAACACTGTCAGTCAAGTCTGTCACAGTCTCCATCGGTACGACAGGTCTGTATTGTACTTGAGTACAAGGTAAGGAAATTCCAGCATTACCTAAATCAGCATTCTCCATACACTTATCGGTGGTCTCTGGTTTTAAAGAGGCAGGGAGAAGGCCCTCTCCCTACTTCTGTGTATTCCATCCGTTCCTCCTCTGCACCGGAGATGCCATCTTGGCAGTATGCCAGGATGACGAAGGGTCCCCTACAGTCAGAGTAGTGGAATTTTTATTAGAAATTGAAAAAAATCAAATAATAATACAATACATGTTGTAATTCACAGGAAATGTAGATACATGCCAAAATCATAAGAAAATAAAATTAAGTGTAATATTATACTCACTACCCATTCTCCACAAAAGAAAAACCCAATTGATAATACACTAAGGGCCAGATATTCGAACCTTTAATTGCGCAAACTGTTTGCACAGGGTTTGCGCTGGGTTTGGGTGAGTCTGTTATATTCAAAGGTCAAATAAAATGGGCAACCTGCATTAGCACCAGGCAAAAGTATAATGTATACAAGGGGCAAAAGGGGCGTGTACATGAATACAGGTGTAATGCTATATTCAGTGCATTAGTGCCACACAAAGTGTTATTGTGCAACTTAGCGAGACACTTTGCATGTCGAAAATTACCGCCCAGGAAAGGTAGTCTTAAATCTGGGCAAACCAGCTTTATGTGATTTTGTGGCTTTTGGTACAGCTTTTGCACAACTTTTGTGCAGCTTTGTATTCTAACCAGTAAACAGTAAACATAGAAAGAAACCAGACATGAAAGAAACATGCTGCACATGGATGGCACCTCCTATGATGCAATCATCTGCCACCAGTCCCTGCCATACCAGGCAGTAAGTGGTGACCTGGCACCCAGGGGACACCATGGCAGTGTGTCCATGCAGCACACACCTGCAGACCACCCTTCCAGTGGACACCAACAGAATCCAGCACGACATGCAGCACTGATGGCATGGAGGGTGTTGAGGAGGGTGTACAGTGGCCAGTCTGCACCACATACTGGGTGCTGCCACAAGGCTGGGACAATACACGCAGTGCAACTGGTCCAGTGTTGAGAATACCCCAACACCAGTGTACTTGTCTGTGGTATGTGCCCCCCAGGCCACATACCGCACATCTGTACAGACACCACAGCACACACAGCCAGCCATGTATATGTCACTGTGAGTATCCCATGACAGTGTTGCAGCATCTGTGAGTCACACAACAGCATAACAGTAATGTCCACTGTCAGTATACACCTGATGATGGGCCTGTCACTGTGTAAGGTGCTGCAGTCATTGATGCCCTACACACCATAGGTATTGATGTGTCCCTCGCACCACAGGCCCCTGTGTTACTGTGTAGTGTCTGCATGTGCACTGCAGCAGGAACTACAGTCTGAAGCTGCATGCAGCACCACCACCTGTGCCTGTGCTGTGTAGTCCCCTGGGCCACAATATTCTATGTGGTTCTGTACAAATGTAGCCTGCAGCTACCACCCTGCACTTCCAGACTGACCTACAGGTGGAGCCATGCACAGACCCAGACAGCCCTTGTACTTCCTGACTGACCTACAGGTGGAACTGTGGGAACCTGCAATAGTGCTGGGCAAACTGCATGCAGATCAGGACATAATGAGATGCTAATCTGGATGTTTGCCCAGAGACTGCCTAAATATGCTCATTTGCATGTCACTTTTGAATATAACAAATGTTTGCCCCGGGAAAACATTTGCATTATGTGACACGCCTTTTGCGCCTAAGTGACACATTTTGGAAACATGGTACATTTCTGCAGAATTTCACATGCACTGGTGCTTGCAGCTTAATGAATCCACTCCTTTGCTAGCACACATGCATTGGCAACATGATTTACCTTTATCTACCTTCAGGTCCTTTGCACTGGGCTGCTGTTTGTGGTTTGCACTTCCTGGTTGCTATATTCAGAGCTGTCCTATTTCCCAGGCTTTTTGCACTGTACTCCCAGCCCAGTTTGCCCTGCTTCCTTAGCACACTATATTCAGCATGCTTAGCACTGGGGCATCCCTTTTGAATATAGCAGGTTATTGGTTCCAGGCTAATTTAGCACGCTGGGCAGTGCTAATTTAGCCCCTGGGCAAATTTTTTGAATATCCCAAATTTTAGAATTCAAATGTAATATACTGAAAATCAAAATCCCAAGAAATCAAAATCTGTATTACATCATACTCCCACCCACCTTCCCACTACTATAAGAGTAGAGGCATTTCTTAGTAACAATTTCAAAACAAACCAGATACAGAAATAAAACAAGTTATGAGGTTCTCAATGTTAATCAGACAAAATCTAAGAATAAGAAGCCACTGGTTATTCCATTCATACCCTCCCCACCACACACTGTAATCCTGTGGAGGATTATTCAAAAAAGTTAACTCATAAAGCAAAACAGATATCTTATACCGCCTCTTGAGAAGCAGACTTCTTACATATGCCTTATAGTTTCTCTTTTCTGACCAGAGACAGGAGATGGCTAGCCTACTTACACCATCTGTTTTCAAGGCACAACAGGAGTTTCTTCCTACCAGTAGCCTTCTATATTCTCTACTGAATCCAGTTGATACTTTTCCACCATGACAGGTATACCCGAATAGAAATAGAGATTTTTCCTAAGTTCTTAGTGTGATAGTAGCACTTTCAATCATATAAAATAACTGTTCTTCTGGTATCACTATCTGTTGTATAGAAAGTCTACACCTCACATGCCATATATAGAATTTAAAGCATACCAAACAACCATATATGGTGTTTATCATGCTTCATCCATTGAAACGATGAGATCCCTACACACAAAATTTCAGGTGTTAGATTATAAAAGGGTGAGGTTGGCCATTTCTGCTGTAAGATGCCCCAAAATCGTGCTATAAATGGGCATTCAAAGAATAAATGTGCGTGGTCTATATTGTTGTCGTACAGGTAGGCCCTAAACCAGTATTTTCCTCTATACCTTTGTGCTTTAAATTCCTTTTAACATTTAATTTCCATGTACTGATAACCATGTGACATAACACATCAGGGAGAGGGGAGGAATACGTGGAGATTCTAATATTTTCCTATATCGCTTTTTTCCTGTTTAGTTCGTGAATCAAAATGGGTCACTTCTTTAAAGTACTGGGGCATTATATGTTTATAAAGATCATATCTTGATAGTACTAGGACATGGTCTTTCATTATTAGCCATAACTTAATCTTACTGAAACATGTTTGGAAATGTGTTGGGATGCTAAGTAGAGACCTTTGCCTTTTGATCTTGATATGCAATGGCCATACATGAAAAATGGGTGCCAGACTATCTCGGACCCATGGGATCCACAGTTTATCTTTACCCAGAAGAAGAATGAGTCTTATGTTAGCATTAATGAACATAGAGAAGAAAAAGGGTATAAGGTTTATCATTTTTATGCCCCCACAATGGCCTGTCTAGGAACAAATATACCCCATTTAATGGGATTCAGTCTGTACCCCAGATGCATCTAAAGAAACAACTATACATTTTGGTTTCAAGGGCCCAATTCTCAAAGGGGCTTGGAGGTGCAAGCTGCAGCAGAGAAAAGCTTGTGCAGATGTTTCTGTGCCAGAGACCCTGTGTCCTATTCTCTGTGGGGCAGGGTACCAGTAGCTAAGTCCCAGCTTGGCAACAGGGCCAGGTGCCAAATAGATGGTGCACAAGCAATGTGTCGAAGCCATGGAGTAGCTGTGAACTGCTCTAGTCTCTGTTAGGCTATCGGCCCCTTCCCTGATGTACTCAGTCAATAAACAGAAGACTGTCATCCCCGTTGGTGGCATAGCGCCCCCTGCCCGATTGTGCCATTAACTTATTGATTAAAATAGTCATGCCCTCCATCCCGATTGTGCCATGAACCTTATTGAGTAAAATAGTCAACTCCATCCTCAATTGTGCCATTATTGTTAGTGCAGTTAATATTCATGCCTCCATCCCTGATTGTGCCATAATCCTCATGGAATAGAATAGTCACACCTCTATCCTCAGTTCTCAAATGTTGCATCATCAGTATTGATTAAAATATTCATGTCCCCATCCCTGATTGTCCCAGTATCCTTAGTACAAATAATAATCATGCCCTCCATGCTGCTGGATGTCACAAATGGCCCCTATTATCCTGGGATCTAGTGGCCCCCATCTCTACCCCAGCAGCTATCGCCCACCACTCAGCTCCCTTCCCATCCCATAATAGAGCTTGTACAGTACAGCATACAACATGTCAGTTCAGTCAGCATCAGCTGTGAAGGTGAGAGGAGGGCTGTGTTAGTGCCAGCTCTATTACAGGATCGGGAGAGAGGCTGGGTGGTGAGCAATAGCTACTGGGGTGGAGGGAGGGGACCACTAGATCACCAGAGATAATGGGGCCATTTGTGACATCTGGTGGTATGGGGGCATGAATGTTGGTTACACTATGGATACTGCTTTGGTGGGGATGGGGACATGTACATATTAATACCGATGATGGCACATTCAAGGAACGGGGAAGGAGGTATGACTATTCTATTCATTATGGATTATGGCACGATTGAGGATGGGGGCATAAATATTACCCTGCACTAACAATACTGGCACAGTCAGGGATGGGTGTTGACTATTTTACTCAATAAGGTTCATGGCACAGTCTGGGATGGGGGTACGAATATATTAATCATTAACGATAATGGCACAATAGGGGCTGGGGATAGGGACCCAAAGCATAATGCCAAATATGGGTCGACTATCCCAGAAGGAGAGTTTCTAAATACCCTTAGACCAGGTCTAAGGATAGTTAGGATTTCTCCTTCTGGGTGTGTTCTGAGAATCCTGATATCGAGGATGTGGCAGCTTGCATCAGCCACATGCCCCTTGCACCATATCACAGCCTATTTGTGGGTGCACGGGTGGTGCAGGCCCTGTTTGGGGCAGGCAGTCTGCGGCTGACACAGGCTGACTTTGAGAATAACTCCGGGGCAATCTTGGATGCAAGGTGCCACTTGCGCCATTTATGTTTAACCCAGGCATCTTGCATCACTCTTGGTGCTTTGATAATCAGGTCCAAGCTGTCTAGGGAGAGAAATAAATGCTACCAAAGTGTAGGACAACTGCTAAAAGAAAAGTTTTAGCCCTGTATACCTTCTTTAATTTTGACATCCTCCATCTATTCCAAAGAGTGACCTTGTCTTGAGCCTGTTGGATTTTCTGTTGCCAGTTAAGGAGGGCTAAGTTTCCCTTTCAATTAAAACCCTGAAGTAGAGTATAACTCTGCCATAACAGGGATACTAGTTATAGTATCCAATCACTGTGTCATTTCCCCTATTGGTAAGCACTTGCTTTTGGCATAATTAATAGTATAACCTGCAAATTCTGAGAACTCTGAACCCTCATCATCCTCCCTCAGGGTGGCAATATTTGCCCTGAGCACCTTCGCTTCCCCAAAAGCATGCCCTGATGCCATAGGCAGGGACCATGCTATTCAAACTAACAAAGCCTTTCTAAGATTCCTTGTAAGAAGGCTTAGGAAACTACTAATCCTGCTGTTGCTCTGTGCAGGCAGTGTGGAATTAAACCCACCCCCCAGCTGATAGCTGCCCAGGGGAGCTCCCACAGTTAAAGGTCTCAGCTTCCTGCACATGAATGTATGCAGTCTAGCTAACAAAATTGATATGGTCCAGGCTTGGATGCTACATGCTATGCCTGATGTAGCATGTTTTCAGAAACTTGGCTTAAGAATCATGTACCTGACCAAACGATCAACATCCCCGCTACAACCTGTTCAGATGTGACAGGCTGACCAGAGGCGTGGTGTTGCCATATACAGGAAGGATAAATTCCTTACCACCGACATTGTCCGTACATCAATTCCCAAAGAATTTGAATGTCTATCCCTCAAGCTAACCTTATCACCTAGAGTAGCCCTGCTGTAGCTGCTTGTATAGGTCACGCCGCTGGCCTGGGTATAATGCCTCCACCTTCATTCCCTCATTGAACAAGCAAACAATGAATGCATTATAATGGGAGACCTTAACCTCAACTGGAAAGACCCTGCAAACAGGCTTAAGAATTTCTGTGATGACCACAGGCATTCCCAGGTTACTCCTGGGTCACCGTCCCAACAAAAAAAACCTGAGCGTAGCTCTCTGCTTGCCCTTATGCTAGTCAACAAGCCACATAATATCACCTATGCAGGGGTATTCCACAGTGATCTGAGTGACCACTGTGCTGTTGCATGTGTTAGGTGCTCTCCTTACCTCCCTTCCACCTCTACCTTCAAACTAAAGCGCAGCCTAAAACACTTTTGTCTGTCTGCCTTTCTGACAGATTTAAGCAATATTAAGTGGCAGAATTTCTATCCAGCACCCTCTGTGATGAAAGCGTTCTCAGTATTTTCAGGATTTGCTATTAAGGGTAGTCAACAAACATGCTCCCCTAAAAGGTCAAATCCAGAAAGCGGGCACCCAACTGGTTTAGCCTGTCCCTGAAGAGGGCCCTGTGGTCCAGAGACACATTATGGAAAAAGGGCAAGGAAGTCGCAGTCAGAATCTGACTGGCTTATTTTTCGGGTAGCCAGGAATGCCTGCACAAAGCTGGTAAGGCTGGAAAATCACATCTTTTTCAATCCACCCTAGAGGAAAACAAAAACTGCTCTGCCAAGTTTTGGAAAATCTTGAGAGAGGTTAAAGGACACTCCCTGCCACTCCAATCCTGGCTAAAATTGTGGTAAACAATAACTCCTATACTGACAGAGCTGAGATACTGGATTAGCTTAATAACCACTTTGCAACGGCCGGGCCTCGCATTCAGTATCTCTCCACTTAGTAAATTGAATGCCCGAGTGCCACCACTGCAGGCACTAACCCTGTTCCTGTTCCTAAGGTTGACCGTCCTCCCTTTCACTTCCAGCCAGTCTCATACCAAACAGGTGGAGGACCTTCTTCTTCCATTGGACACTAAAAGAGTGCTGGTGCTGACTCGTTAGAACCCTTCTTCTTAAAAGCAAGATACTATCACCTGACAGCACCAATTGCTCATCTATTCAGTTGCTCACTTATCTAAGGGGAATTGCCACCTAGTTGGAAAATCACACATATTATCCCCTTGTTCAAATCGGGGATCCTACAGACTTGAATAATTACAGGTCTATCTCGCTTCTCACTTTACTGTCCAAACTACTTGAGAAAATTAACAACTCACAACTCAGGGAGTATTTGGATTGTGAAAATATTCTTAACCCAGCCCAATCAGAGTTCAGGCCAAAGCACAGCACTGTGTCGGCTCTAGAAAGTGTCCAATAACTGGCTAACAGCTCTGGACAGGAGACAGCATATCTATGTACTTTTTCTAGATCTCAGCAAAGCCTTCACCAGTAGTTGATCACTCCATCCTGCTCGATATGTTGGGTTGCATTGCTATCCCACTCTGCAGTTAAATGGTTTCACTGTTACCTCACAAATCAAAGACAACAAATCAAAGCACAGGGGAACTGTCCCCACTTAAAGTCCTGCCCGAGGTGTACCACAAGAATCTATCTTGGGGCCTATCCTTTTCGCTATCTATATCACTAGCATCGACTCTGGCCTTCTTGCTGGGAATGTTCATCTCTTCGCAGATGATACAGTCTTTACACAACTAACCCCTCCATTGATCTTGCACACAAAGAGTTACAGCTGGAATTTGTCATGCTCCAGCATAATCTACTGTGCCTTAAGCTCTTGCTCAATGCCAAAAAACAAAAGCCATGATCATCTTCCTACATCCCCACCCACTTGGGACACCTGGTATCCCCAGATCTTCACCCTCCTTGGCGAATCCCTGGAAATAGTTGATAATTTCAAGTATCTGAAGTCTGGTTGAACAACAAGCTTAGCTTTAGTGTTCACCTAAGTGAACTTTCAGAAAAACTAAGACAGCGACTTGGCATATTCTACCACATAAGACGCCTTCTCACTTTCAAAGCTAAGCAGCTGGTCCAAACTACCTTTTACCCTTGCTTGATTATGCTGACTTTCTATATAGTCACTGCCCCCAGAATGCGCTCCAAAATGTGATACACTTTACCATCGTGCCTTGAGATTCATACTTGACATGCCCTTGCGGACTCATCACTGCCTGTTTTACCAGGCAATTAATTGCCGTCACTCTCCATGTTGAGGCAAAGAAATGCCCTCATGTGGCTCTTCGGGGCACTCTCAAACAAGCTCCCACCCTACATCGGTAGGTAACCTGTTTTAAATGGTCTGTGGGCACTTATGGACTCCAAAATTCCACCCTTGTCCTACTCTACGAGGGATGAAGACACGCCTTGGCTATAATGCCTTCAGCTCTTTCCTCCCTTCACTCTGGAATAACACTCAAAAAGTACTTAAATGCTCCCTCCTGCCCAGTCTCTATGTATTCAGACAGCAGCTCTATCAGTGCCTGAATACTGTATGTGATTGTTTTAGGTAACATGGACATATAGATGGAATACTCCCAGCTCTTGGACCCCAATGGCTGACTATTTCCCCTGCAAGGTTCCTCCTAGCGTAACTTCCCTCCACCTGGCTCCCCTTCCCCTGCAGAAATCCTCCAGGGGTTTACATCTTAGCAGGTTTGCCCTCTCTCCCTTATGTGTCTCCCATCCCATTGTCCCCACTGTCGCCTGTCTCCTTTTCCTTCCTCCACCTACAACCTCCTCCCTTCCCTCTCCACAGTAGTCCCCAAACCTACCACTAAAGCATGGCTGGGCATGTGCACAATCAGTAATTAATTATGTCTGTTATTTGTTGCAGCTGTAATCTAAGATTTTTGCCTGATCCCTGTACATTTTTGTTCTGGTTTGACATTGCTTATAGTAACGTAACTTGTACTCGGTGTCCAGGACCATCTGGCACATAAGCTTGCTCAACGCCAGAATACCTGGTTAAATGAAGTTTGATTGACTGATAACATCCCCTGCTTGTTTACATGAGTCCACATCTGCCAGTACTAGATAGACATCATCTGCTAAGCAATTGTTCTGATCTCTGGGTCCATACTAGAAAATGACAAGCTTGTTATTTTGGTGGATCTTTCTTAATAAAGGATCTAGCATCAGTACATATAACGGTGGGCTTAAGGGTCACCCTGATGTACACCCCTGCCTACTCTGCATTCCTGTCCTAACCATCCATTACAGTAGGGCTTCACTACAGCCTTGTTATAGCAGGTCTGGACCCATCCTATGAATTTGGCTGGGATACTATATGCTGTCATACAGTCCCATAGGTATTTGTGAGACACCCTATCAAAGGCCTTGGCTCGATCTATACTTAGTAGAAAGCCTGAAAGCTCTCCTCTTGACTTCATTCAATTATTTTGTGTACTAATATCAAATTATCAGATATCGTCCTGCCAGGGATAGTGCAGGTTTGGAAGGATGAATGATGTCTCTTGCAACCAAGGTTAATCTATTGCTCAGGAGTTTTTAAAATGTTTAAGTCTGCATTTAACAGAGTTATTGGTCTACAATTTGTTAAAGACTTTTATCCCTGATTTGTACATTAAAACTACTAAACCAGTGTACATACTGACCGTAATACAGTTATTATGCAGCATAGCATTAAAAAGGAAAACAATTTAATTTAATAGTTTTGTTACAATTTGGCTATATATTTCATAGGGCAACCTATCTTGTCCTGGGACTGATCCTGCTTTCAGATTATTGATTACCCCAGTACTTCTACTTGGTGATGGGTTGTAACAGATATGCTGGGCCTGTGTTGAAAGCTGGGGAGTTTGCATTCTGTTGGCCACTCTTCCTTATCAACCGCTATAGTCTGTGTCTCATGAAACAAGTGCCTAATGTAGTTATTTATTTCTGATAAAATCTCTGATTTTCAGGTAACTGTTGCACCATTAGATAGAGTAATATGTGTAATGAGTTTTTCTGCTGTTGTGTTTGACAGAATTGGAAAGGGTTAATGAAATCTTAACATCATTAAATTCCAAATCTATGTTCTATTTCTAATGATTTGAATCTATTGAATTGGATATCTGCCATTTTCTGTTTTAACTCTGCAATTTGTGTGGACAAGTCTGTTCTGTTCTGACCCTGAAGAGACGATAGGTCATGTTATTGTTCCCGTCGTGTTATATTGTTCCGCTTCCTCTTTACCATTCAGTTTCCCATTCTTTTTAAATAATTCTGTATGTCTTTTTTGTATCCTCCCACCATTCTTGGGGAATCATTCAAAAAATAACTGATTTACTGGCCTCCAGAACATTATCAAATCCTTGCTTAATATGGGGTTGGAGAGTAGACTTAAATTCATCCTCAAATATCCTGGTCCCCTACCCATTTTTCAAAATTTGAAACTGTCATCCTTAAAATGGCATGATCAGATGATGCAGCAGGTATCACCCTTGTATTATTTACTCCCAAACTGCCTGAAATAAACCAATAATCTATTCCAGTGGAGATCTGACCCTAAAATATGTTTTCTGTAGTGTAGCCCCTCCCCCAAGGCAAAGGCATCCACTAAACCTGTTTGTGACACTAGGTTATTTAAACAGGTGACATCACAATATATTTTACTAGTTCTTAAACTCTTATCACTGGTATAACTGCTACAGTCCCCCACTAACATAACATATTTAGCAGTAAATAAAAAGGTTAGATTTTTGGGAATAATTCAGTTCTAGAAGCTTTTGTTTGTGGAGCACAAATATTGATGAAGTGAAAGTCCATTTTATGTAAGGTGATATCTAGCATCAAAGCTCTCCTGGGACAGTGTCTGCTGTGTGTATTATTTTGGCTTCAGGGTTGTTCACACAAATGCCCACCCCACTACATAAGTCATCACCCATTGACCAGTAAGCCTCCCCACCCAGGCTGAGCTGGCCTCTTGCATCTCCCTTACTGAATGCAACCTTGTATCCTGAAAGAAAATCACATCGAAAAATGAGTTTCAAACTGTGCAAAGGTAAGTAAATGTTTCCTTTCAGTTTTGATGCTGTTGTCATTCAGGAGGCCATGGCTAGGTTGTAAAGGGGCACTTTCATGATTTTAAAGTGATTATCACTTCTTTTCGTTAAGCTTCGGCATGCGCGGGGAACATTGGAGAGTAGCACGCTTGGGTGTGCCTCTCCCTTTCAGTCCACTGCTCGCTTGAGCAGGCGTGGCGGTCCTGCACCAATGGGTGCGGGAGCTGTATGACAGCAGTGGTCTTCGCTTCAAAGAAAACCACCGCTGTCATACAGAGCACCGCCACGCCACCCCCCGCGCCACGCCCCAAATCTTTGCTGCCATGCTGAGAGCCCACCCCAGTGTGGCAAACATCCCAGCGTTGTCTGCCGACAGAGTGCCCAATCCCCATAGGCTCCACGGCCCCCACAAATTCTTCTGCCATGCTGGGAGCCCACCCCAGCGTGGCAAACATCCCACGCCCTTTTTTTTTTTCACCTGTAAAGCAAAATTAGTCCCACGGACTTCTCCCAGTCCCCTCCCACAACCCGCACTCCACCCACTGCTCACCCAGCCTCCCCACACCCTCACCCCATACTTACTCTCCGGAGCTCGCGCGACGATTCGTGGACCGAACACGCTCTCTCTTCAAAGCCGACCGCGAACTGGAGGAAATGCCGGTAAGCTGTATAATGGCCAGATAGGGGTTTTCAACTTTATTGTATATCAGGTCATTTTTGATTTTATACTACCAATGGTTTTCAACTTCTTCATGATCGATGTCGAATGTTTAGCAGCCGGCAGGATTTCGCAGTCGCGTGAAATCACCCTTCTGGCCCAAATAACACCATAACAGTGACATCTTCTCTGAGAAGGGGTCCCAAAACCCCATGTTGATAAATTTGCAAAATTCCAAATGACTGTTTTATTTAGCTGCATGCTATAGTTCCTACGAGGCTCGGGTAAGTTCGCGAATTTTCAATATTTTCACTCCAGATTTTCAACATTACCATTTTACCACACCTCCTTATGAGCAGTACAGCTGTCATTTTTCACATCCTGCTCAAAATGTGTTTCTGCCCATGTAGCGCATAAATGGCGCAGTCAGTGTGCAAAATCAATGTGGGATGCATTAAGAAAATTGCGGTGACACTGTTCATTAGCAGAGGTGTTAAAATGGCTACATTGAAAATTTGGTGAAAAATTCTAAAATGACTGTTTCGGCGTCCATTGTGCAGTTCCTACGCCGCTGCGTCGTTGGCGAATTTTCAATATTTGCACCCCAGATTTTCAACATTGCCATTTTACCACACCTCCTTATGAGCAGTACAGCTGTCATTTTTCCATCTCACCCAAAACGTGTTTCCGCCCATGTAGCGCATTAATGGCACAGAAGTCGCTGTGCCACCAGTGTATGGGACATTAAGAAAACTACAGTGTCACTGTTTATTAAGAGAGTTTTAAATGCCAATGTTGAAAATTTGGTGAAAAAATTCCTAACAATGACTGTTTTACAAGCGTGCATTGCACAGTTCCCAGCACGCTTGTAGGTTTGCGAATTTCAATATTTCCACTCCAGATTTTCAACATTGCCATTTTACCACACTTCCTTATGAGCAGTACAGCTGTAATTTTTCACATCCTGCCCAAAGCGTGTTTCCATCTATGTAGCGCACAATGGGGGTAACAAAAGGTCATACTGAAAATTTATTGTGCACAGGGCATTACGGTAAAGCACCATCGTGCCAAACACCACTGCAAATACCTGCAAGCGAACGTTCGGCATTGACAAATGCTTATTTATCCATGCTTCAGTACCCATCCATCTCTTTTGTGGTTTGGGGTCTATGTCTTCATTAAAGAGCTCCATGTCAGTACCCCATCTGGTTTGGAAGAGTGCTGGAATGAGGAATCAGATTCTGTCTCCATATCCACTTCTTCCTTAAAGTACAGTATATTTACTGCCACTTGGGATACCGGGTCTTCCCTTTGTCTGGCTCCTTTTTCTGAGTCCACTCCTCTTCTTAACAACCTTATATGGTTCCTCATCGGGGAGGGTGGAGGCATATCTGATGTATTTGTATCCTGTACAGTTGGACTCTGTACCTGTACTGGTGGAGTTGCATAACTTCCACTGACCTACTTGGGACAGGATCAACCACATTTGCTCACTTTCGGGGTGGTGTGGGTGTTTTCCCAAAGCAGTTGCTGTTTGTATCTGGGGGCTGTTGTGTGAGAGGGCACTGTTCTTGCCATTTTACTGCTTTGTAATGTAAAGTCATGAATACCGTAGTCAGCATTATCAGTGTTGTGTGCAGCCCAGGGCATTCAGTGAATGAGTGGCCTTCTTCACAGAGATTGCATTTTAAAAGGCTCCTACAGTGGAAAATAGAGTATCCAACTTCACCATATTGTGCAAATTTGACTACTTCACAGATGCAGCTACAGTAAGATGTCTGGGAGACTACACTTATAGCAGTGGCATGGTTGACCTGGGTGAAAGATAAACCCCTTATTCTGGCCCAGACAGAAACAATTCCGAGATGTTGCAAGACTGTGTCATTCTGTAGCAAGTTAATTTTAAAACACCACCCCTTTTCCTAAATACCACCTCTTCTAGGATGGGTTCAGGGTTGCCTTGTATTTTACATCTCTTCTTCATCTGGTAAATAATATCTGTAATGTTTCCCCCTCATTTTGGAAGAGAACTGTCACCACTTTGAAAGTCTGTTTGGCGAGGGCATTGCTCGGAAATGAGCCCATGTTGGATTCATTTTAAGGTAGCATACTTTATCCCAAACCTGTCCAGTATATCTGGGGTCCTAAAACTAATGTCAAATGAGTTTTCCCCAGGTGTGTGGATTAAAGCATACACTTCAGATGAAAAGAAGCCCAGTATTTGTTTTAGTAAGACCTTCCCTACATAGAACTGATCTGGCATTTCAGCAGTGTTCCCCAGAAACTGCAAATGCACTGCATTGTGTCTTTTAGCCAGCTCCACCTGGTTTTTGAAAAGGCTGGCATAGGTCAGAGGCTGCTGTGTGTGCCATCTCCATGGCTGGCTGGGTATCAACAGGCTGAGATACATTTGACTCAGTTAGGTTGGATGCTCCTGATAACACCCACAGCCCTGTCTGAGCATCAACAAATTCACCAGGTATGTGATTCTTGAGATGGGAAAATTAAATGTTACCTTTATTCTCAGCAGAGGTCACTGTGTGGTCTAGTGTAACATCCTCTGCCCCATCCTAGATCTCCATTTCTTTCTCTGTCTTTGTTGGTAATACTTTCTGCATCCTCACTCCATTGTTTTCCCATAGCTCCTGGCAGTGGAATTGATGGGTCAGGAATCTATGACCCATCCCTTTCTGTATTCAGCCTGCACCACTCAGTGCAGTTTCGAATTGACCATGTATGCTTACTTGCTTGTGCATCATGCGCACCATCTTTTCTGGTTTTCCTCTTTCCCATCTGGGTTAGCAGTGTTCCCAGAGAAGACAAAACTTTTGCAGATTTCTCTGCAGACTGCCCCATGAGTTATTCTGGTTCCTTTTCTGTTTCTTCTCATCGTCGATTCTGGATTTGATAGGCATATACTCTCTCTCCACTTGCAGTAAGCTGTTCTTTTTCCTGTAGTTTGTCTTATAATTCTTTCTCCGCATGCGTATACTCAATGTCTGCTTCTGAAATGCCAGACTGGGGGTATCGGATACCTTCTCCCTTTTCGGTATCTACAGCACCAGATTATCCAGTCTGTTCAGAATGCTGTGACATAGCTACAGTAGTACAGTAGCTCCATTGCCACCTCCATTGCTTCCTCCTCCTTCATGAGCCTCCAAATACTAGGCCATTTCCTCTGGCATGCTCACAGGAAACAAACACCCTGTGGCAGAGTAGGGAAAATTTTATGAAGAAAAACTGTACATTGGCAATCAAAAGGAAAATATCACATTAGAAAGTCAAACAAAAAAATACATACATAAAAAAAAAAAATCACATTAAATCTATCCTATTTTGTCCTTGAGGAATGGTACCTCTGTCCAACATAGGACCCAAAGTCTAAGGACATATGTTGTTTTCAAACATACATTGTTTCAAGGTTCATTTTCCATAATGATAACAGTTGTTCGGATTCCTGATACAGTTGTTGCAAAACAAACTTACACCTTGTCTGCCATAAAACAAACTTTATAAATACAAAAGTAATTCTTAACGTTCTTTATGCATACAGATTTTGAAAACTAAAGCCTCCTATTATGTCAACAAATGATATTTCCTTCCAGTATGAATTGTTCCACCTAGTAGCTATCACATCCCATACAGCTTTAGTATAGGGACAGTCGATAAAAATGAAACATTGATTCCACTTGTGCAATACAAGATATCCTGAGGCACATCGTTCCTCCATTCTTTTATGCATTGCATTACCTTTTACAAACTGATGACCATGCGCACTTAATCAATTAATATCCCATATTCTTGGTGGATATAGGGGTCCTTAAGGGTGTCCAATAAAGATTATTATAATTGTGGTCTATCTGTTGAAAAGAAATAGATGGTGAAATTATAGAGTTATGAATCATGATGTAAAGTGTTTTAGTGGGAAATCTGGATAAAATATTAAATTGTACTTTCAGGTTTTCAGTTTACTAAGTACAGGTCTGAATAAAACACAGCCTGTTTGACCTGAGCTTTCAATACACCTTGTGTCTTCCAGATTTTGTAAAGGGGCTGTAACCACTCACTAGCAAATATAGACCATACTGCTAAACTAGGTTTTGACAGGTCAACCATATTCACATGTAAAAATTACAATAAAAAATAGTACCAGATTAATCAAATTCAAACCTCCTTTGCTACCAGTAAATAAATTATCTCCTGTTTAATAGGATTCAAGTGGCTTCCCCATAATATCTGGAACACTAATCCTAATAGTGATCTTCTAAAGACTGAGGTAAGTGGTAGACAGAACTGAGAAAGATAAATATTGGAAAAAAGGTTTTAATTACTGCCACTTTTTCTTTTTTTCTGATTCCAGGTTTTCCATATGTCTGCCTTAGTTTTTGCAAATTCTATTTTCTTTTTCCAATTATACACACTGTTATCCTCCTTCCAAACCAAATTCCTAAATACTGAAAAGGGTCAGAAGACACCCAGATACCTTTCCAAGACATAGGAGAAACACTTAATTCATTTAATAGGTAAATAACACTTTTCCCTATATTCAGACAGGCTCCTGATAATTAGGAGAACACTTCAATACAAGAAAGAGCTTGAATACCTGAAGTATAATCAGCTACAAGAATATAAAGATCATCAGCATATGCATTCACCTTAATTGCCATATCACCCCCAGTGTTGGGATCTCAATTATTCGTGAATCTTGTTGTATAAAATGAAGCAGTGGGTCTATGCATAATATATAGAGAGAGGACTAGCGGACATCCTTGTCTCACCATTTCCAGATATATCAATATAAGTACCAAAATTACCATTGACTAATGGTAGTGCCCTAGCATTTTATATAGCAATGAGATCCAGTTCACAAAACTAGTGGGAATACCATAATGTGTTAATATTAGGAGATGAATTGATGTGGTACTCAGTCGAAGGCTTTTTCCTGGTCTAGGGACATAACAAATCCCTGTGATCGGCCACTTTGCCGCTTTCTATAATTTCAAGTAATAATAAATTTTGCATGATTGAACGCCCCAAGACTGAACATGTTTGGGTTGAAATAATAAGCAGTGAAGCAATATTAATAGCGATTATATAAAATTTTCAATAAAATTTTATAATCAGTATTTAATAGACTCAGACATCTCCAATTATCTAGAATTGTCCTATCCTGCTTCTTATGAATCAGGATCTGTATTGCTACACAGAAATGCATATCTACTTGCAATGTATTCAAAACTGTGTTAAATATTATTATTAATATAGTCTGTAGAATTTCAGTAAATTCCATATAAAATTCCAAAGAAAGGCCATCAATACCCAGGGCTGTTAATTGTTTAAGATGTTTAATGACCTCCCGACTTCTGCCTTAGAGATAGGCATAGTAAGGTTTCTTAAAAGGTCACTAGGTATATTTGGAACCTGAATAGCTGACAAAAAGGTTGTTACTTGTGATACATCAGTAGGGTTGTCCTATACATTTCTGATAAACAATAAGTTACAGTCTGTAATATTTCTGGTCCATTCAATACACTAGTACCATACCTCTGTTTAACAGAATCCATAAATCTCTCAGAGGCCCTGTGTGAGCAGTCTTTAAATGCCTCTCCAAACCCTGTTTTCCTGGAGAGCAAATTCTATGCTCATTGAGCATAGTCATAGCCCTAGAATATTGTAATTTTACCATATCATTTTTAAATTAAGGATCTGTGATGTTAATCCAATATGCTGAATAGTAATAGTAGAATATAGCTTACTAAGCTGGAGTCGGAGTTTAAGATATTCTTTATACTAACTCAACCTAACTTTAGAAGATTATGTTTGAAATACTGTTCTTAAACCCTCTTTGTTTCTTCCCACCACATACTAAGATCCCTTACCAAACATGCTACAGACATACGTGCTTTGAGATATTCAATAAATTTAAGTTTTACTGTCTGTTCCTTTAAAAGTGCAGTGTTAATTTCCAATACCCTGACCATATCGTGGTCCACATTCACCTCCTACTATAATATGGAGGATTGTATGGTCCGAGGTTTCAAGAGGAATAGTTGTAGCTTGAGAGATACTAACATTTTGTTTTGTAAATATAAAATCAATTCTAGTAGAAAGTGCACCCGAAAGTAAGTATGACCCCATCCTTGTGTACCTTCCTGAAGGAATCCTGCAAACCACTCTGGTGAATAAGTTTGTTAAGATAGTTAGAGTCACAAAACATTTTTTGTTGCTGCACCCTATCATGTCTATCAATTACGAGTTAAAATCTCCCCCATATCAGTATTTTGGTAGAAAATAAATAAGGACTAACCTTTTGAAACAGATCAATACAGTCTTTTTTGTAAAAGGGCATAAATATTAATTAGTCTCCACCCAAACCCTTTAAAGGTAAAGATCAGTGCTCTACCTTCTGAAATGTCTACTAATCGTGATACCCTAAACCCATCACCTTAAACAAAATGCCTACTCCCACATACCCCTGTGCCAAATGAAAATGAGGGCCCTAACACCATAATTGTAGGGCAGAACGAACTAAAGAAAGTGTGTTTAGTCTAGTATCTTGTAATAGACATATGTCACAATTCAAATCCTTCAAAATGGACAATGTTAGTAACCTCGTTTAGCATTCCTAATGCTATTCACGTTAATAGTTGCTACCCCTAAACAGGGAGAGGCAGACGGTACTTGAGGCACAATGCTTTAAGGTGGTTTCTGTAATCTAGTGCTTCTACTGAATCCTAGTATGAGTCCTGGAGGTCCGTTCCCTTTTGGTTCCATCCTCAATCCATTCTCCTCTGATTCAGAGGAGAAAGGAGCCAGAGAAGAATGCTCTGAATCCCTCCTTGTTCAGAGTCTACTATAGGGGTCTGAGAATATCAAATTTATTTGATAAAACAATCCTTTCATCCCTGGAGTACTTGCCTTCATAACTTTAGACCTAGGCCTAGTTTGATTTATACCTCTTTTGGCTATCTCTTAACCATTGGAGGAGAGGCATTTAAACTTCAATTTCCTTGGCCTCCGTAGATGGTTGAGTAACTGGAGATGATGATACAGGGACAATAGCTGGAGGAGAAACTATAAAGGGGGTAGGAACTACTTCTACATTCTCAGTTTGAGTATTGGCTGTAGGAGGCCTGAAGGAGGTGTGGGTGGAGATGGGGATTTGCAGGCCCCGTGGAGCCTGACTAGGGGTCTGTCTCCTTTTTGTATTTCTTTCTTCTGAGCTTCTTGTAACATACAATCTTGACTAACATGATCCTTCCTATTGTGTGTAGCCCATGGACAGGCTCTATAAGCATGCCCAACATCATCACATAAATTGCAACACAGGTCCTCTGTGCAGTCAGAACTATGATGGCCAAATGCTAAACATAAGTTGCATTTATTCTATCACATGCAGAACCCAAATGAGTGTAGGCTCTGCACTTAAAGCAAGTTCTTGGTTGGCCAGGATAGAAACAGTGACCCCTCTCATTACCCAAAAATAGACTGTTAGGGAGATGTACCAGGCCTAGGTTACTGTGTCTTAAACGGACCTGTATAACCCATCCTCATTCCAAATACATTCCTCATCAAAAATTGATCTGGGGCTCCCCAACACATCACACCATTTTGTAACCAATAGACATTATCATGGATTGAAACAGATTCATTACAGAATAACACTGTAACATTTTTATAGAAGGTTTAGTCAGAGGTGTTGCTTTAAATGGCAACTGTAGTTCAGTGTACTTGAAAGCATCATATTTTGTCCAAAATCGGTCGAGACCCTATGGGAAGTAAAACTTATATCATATAAGACAGAGCCTGAGGCATGAATCAAGGCATGTATTTCTGCTGAAAAACAAATGACTCCTTCAATAAATTGTGACCAATATACAGATGATGGGAGCCACCTCCAACCCTCCAAGGTATTCCAGGCAAACCGCATTGTGTCTCTGCAAGAGGGGAGCCTGTAAAGGGGTCTTTCCTTTGAAAAGACTCCCAAGTAGTTTTTGCACGCTCTTGAAAGGTTGAAGCGGCTCTAAGAGTCCCTTGATCCTCGTCTCCTGAATCTGCCCAATGAACAGATGATACTGCTTCTTCCTCTGAAGCAGAGGACTCTAGAACACATTTAGTATGGGAAACAGATGGGGATAATTGCATTTTGTCAGCAGAAGTATCCTCTGTCCTTAATGAATGGGCAACTGAAGTAGAAAGGTTATTCTCAGGCATCTCCATACTCATAGGAGAAGTGTCCCTGGGATTGGACTATGGGCCAGATCTGGGATCCAAATTCCAGCAGTTCCCCACTTCCAACCTGCAGGGAGCATTCTAAAGATGTCAGGGAGGACCATGAGCAAGCTGTTCTGTAGGCTCTACCTCCCTTCCTTTTCTTAACCCCAGCGAGGGAACTGTATCACACTGTGATAGGTCTGAAATTATAGTTATTTTACTCACAGAAGTCAAGGCAGGTGCAGACAGAGTTGAATCATTTCTCCTGTCAAGGGAGTTAGCCGTTTGACTGTCGAACGCTCACCAAAGCTGACTCAGATGTCTGGAATGCAGATGTAGTGACGATTTTGCTTGACTGAGTCATACTGCCCTGAACTGCAGCACATTCTGCTGAACCTTGCTCCATAATTATTTTAGCAGCTTCTTGCAAAATTCAACAGAAACCTCTGAGGTCTGTACAATAGCAGTATCAGGCATCGTGGTATCCAGTTTTGCATTTTTGTAGCAGCACTGTGCAACTCCTTATTCAGAACAGTATATTATTTAGCCAGCTTTCATCAGAATTGAGCAGTCCATGTAATGCTTGTTTCTTTACCAGGGATTCAGCAGTTTGGACAATATTTGCAGATTCTGAGTTCAATATTTCCATATTCTCTGGCATGATCTCCTGAGCTGGACCTGTGGGCTGGGAGACCCTCTCACCCACAGGTACACCAGCAGAATGATCCTCCAGCACACCTTTCTCCATAGTGGCAGCACCCCACTGACAGAGTAAGGGAATTTCCCTGGTGTCCGGACAAATTTTCCTCATTCACTAAAAATACAAACAGCTTTATCTGGTTTATTGTCAGTTGGCATCCATCTGTATCCCCTCCCCAGGATGAGGCTGAAAATAGGCAGAGTTGCCTAGTCCTCCTTTCCCAGTCAGTAAAACAAACAAATAATTAAATAAGAAAGCTATGTTGAAAATTTGTGTAAAAATATAAAAAAAAAAGCCCTGAGGCTATGTTGAATTTTGCAAATGCAAGATAATAACTTTGGTAATATTCAATATTTTTACCCAAATTTTCAACACAGCCATTTCTTATAGCACTCAGGAATGCAACAGCTGTCATTTTCAATTCCTGCCCAAAATGTGTTTTGCATCCTTGAAATTTGATTTTGCAGTCCCTGCACAAAATCACCTTTAGACTAGAAGTTGAACATTTTCTCAACCCTTCTTCATGAGGCAGGGTTATAACAAGGTTATGTTGAAAATTTGGGGTACAAATATTAAAAACTAATTTTCAATATTTTTACCCCAAATTCTCATCTGCAGCCCTGTCGGCTCTGACCAAGATTTTTACATATGCTTTTGTAGTATACATGCTCCTTGTGGCTTTAATTTGTAGCAACATTTATGGTCATGCTTAGAAACAGGCATTTACATGTCCAATGCACTTACCTGGCTAACAAAACTAACTAAATAACTAACTAACTACATACTTACATACATACATAAATGCAAACATAAATAATTAAATAAAGGAACATAATTAGAAACATAATAATAAAACATATTGCATGTCTGACACCATGAAAAGCTTACATGTGTAGCATATTGATAAGATTGCACTTATCATGCTGAGGATATAAAAGTAGCAAACCCAGAATGTCATGATTACTTTGTAAGATTTTCAATAAGTGATTGCATTTATCTATCACTATATGAACACAGAAATCCAGTATCCTTGTTTATCAAGTCCAGTTTAGCCATTACAAAAGCAATCAATAAGTGGTTGTGCTCAATGCAATGCTTGTGTTTCAATTAATAAAGGATGTGTTAATAGCCTTATTCAACAGCTTACGAGAACAGGTGTGGTTCCAGAGGACTAGAGAGAGCAGATGTGGTCCCTCTTCATAACAGCAGCAGCAGGGAGGAGGAGGATTACAACTATAGGCTGGTCAGTCTCACATCAGTGGTGGGAAATTAATGGAACCCCTGTTAAAAGAAAGGTCGGTAGATTATTTTGAATCCAGTGGGCTATAAAACCAAAGGCAGCATGGATTCAGGGAGAGATTTTATACCAGACAAATTTTATTGATTTATTTTACTAGGTGACCATGGAAATAGATCAGTGGAGGGCAGTGGACGTGGCCTATCTGGACATTAGCAAGACTTTCAACACTGTGCCCCACAGGAGACAGATAAAGAAATTGTGCAGCCCAGTGGTGGGATCCAAAGTGAGTGAATTGGGTAAGGAACTGGTTAAGAACTGGTTAATGGAGAGGCAATGGAGGGTGTACATAATGGCAATCACTCTAACGAGGGAAAAGTGACCAGCGGGTGGCACAGGGTTCAGTACCGGACTGGTCCTCTTCAATGTCTCCATAAGTGACATAGTAGAAGAACTGGAAGAAAGGGTATGCCATTTTGTAGATGACACCAACGTTTGTCACAGGGTGGACACTCAGGATGGGGTGGAGAGAATGTGTAGGGACCTTGGGAAACTCAAGGAGTGGTAAAGAGCATAGCAGTTGATGTTCAATTCAAAAAGTACAAAATCATGCACTTAGGGCATAGGAACCCAAAAGCTGAGATAGGATGGGGAGGTACTGACAGCCACTAAGCAGGAAAGGGACATTGAGGTTATCATATTTTATGACCTCAAAGTAGCAGGCAGTGTGACAAAGCAGTGGGTAGGGCCAATGAGATGCTGAAATGCATAGGGAGAGGTATCTACAGTAGGAATAGTGATGTGGTGTTGCCAATGTATTGTTCATTTGTGAGACCACACCTGAGATATTGTTTCCAGTGCTGGAAGGACATAGACAAGGTGGAGACAGTCCAGAAGATGGCAAATAAAATGGTGCAGGAGTTGCAACAAAAAGATCTGCAAGGGAAGACTAAAGGATCTCAACATGTACATTCTGAAAAAGAGGATAGTGAGAGGGATATGATAGAGACCTACATGTACCTCAGGGGCTGAACAGAGTGCAAATGGAGCTCCTTTCACATGAGAAAGAGCACCAGAACCAGAACCAGCAGGCATACAAGGAAGCTGGAGGAGGGAGTTTAAGAAGGATATGAAGAAGTACCACTTGACTGAAAGAATGGCAGATGTCTGGAACAGACTGCCAGTTGAGGTGGTGGAGATGACAACAGTAGGTGGTTTTAAGCATGCTTGGAATAGACATAAAGGAATATTAGTAACTAGGCAAGGAGGAGAGACAGTCACTGAGACCAGTTGGGATCTGCAGAGACAGACTACGAGGGACCATTTGGGGACACTGGATGGCCAAGTGGTCCTTGATTGCTGACATATTCTATGTGTCTACATTGTTGGCTTCATTTCTCACTGAATAATGCCTAATTACTGTAAAGCTAGTTATTTTCATGCAAAGTAATTTTAAGCAAACTCAAATTCAGCCATGATTGCATACATTTAATTTAGCACTAAGTCATTAGTACCACATCCACTGTAAGAAAAATTGTTGATAGGGCTAATTAGCATAAATTTATTTTATCACAAATTAGTGCTTCAGAGAATGTAGTAAAAATTATTTTACAGTGAAAAGTTCTAGTTTAAAAATAAACAATGAAGGTGGCTAAATAACCAAGTACTGAGCCAAGTGAAAGCAGAATATGCACTGTACCAAAAATCTGCTTTCCAGTCACCACAGACAGTTACCAAGAAGTGAGCTGTTTTCCTGTCAAGTGTCTTGTTGCATTTCGTTTTTCAGTTTGCTTAACTTCATTTGCCAATAAAACTATTTATTTATTTTTATTTATTTATTTGGGTCTAGGATTAAAATTACCTTTGAGCCCGCTGCTCTTTTACAAAGATTCCACATCACATGTTACAAAGGACTACACAGGTTGCAAAATAGAAGATTTGGGTTGATTTAGAGGACACAACAAAGACAATGCATAAGAAAGAGAGGAAGGAGTGTAGGAGTTATAGGAAGGGGAGGGTTGGAGGAAAAATGAGAGGGGTGGTAGCAGGGGTCAGATAAGGAGCAGGGAGGAGAATAGGGTTTGGGGCGGGGGATAGTGAGGGAAGGCATGGAGGGTGTGAAGCAGCCAAGGTGGCATTGTCAGGGCATAAGTGTGGGAGAAAGGGGGCCCTGTGAGGGCAGTGCAGTGAGCCAAGGGCCCTGCAATGGTGAGCACAGGAGGAGGGTGCTGAAATTGTTAGCTATGGCAATCAGAGGTGCTGGAGGCAACAAGGGTGTTACAGAGCTTGGATTTGAAAGCACCAAGTCCGTGGTAGTGATAGCGTAATTTGCAAGACCATTAAACCAGGTGGGGGCTCTGTAGGTGAAAGATCATTGGCCTTGGGTTGTGCAGTAATGGGGATTTGAAACAGTTGTGGCTTTGATCCCTGGCAATTCTAGAGTTGAGTTTTATTTGAAGAAGGGTACAGACTCCTGGAGGAGCAAGCCCCATCTGAATTTTCTTTGCAACTACACAGGTTTGGTACTTAATTCTATTTTCGAGTTGCAGCCAATTTGTTCCTGTGTAGAGGTCACAAGTACGCGTGAGACATTTAGCCCCAGTGATGAGTCGACAGGCCTTGTTTAGGTGGTGGTTACCTTCTGAGTGCTATGGCAGTGGCGGCACCATAGATGACAAGGCCATAGTCAATCTGGGAGATGATGGAGCTTGGACAGCAGCAGCTATGGCCTCTTTAGTTAGGTGTCGCCGAGGCGATAGAGCAGGCCCAGTGTGAGTTTGCAGATTTGGCAACAGTAGTTATGTGGGTACGTGAGGACAGGTGGGTGTCTAAGGTGATTCCTAGATATTTGAAGAATTGGACCTGCTCCAGTGGGCAACCTTGGCTGGTGTTAATGGAGAGGTGGAGATGTTTGTGTTTGTTATGGCGGCTGGTGAAAATCATGGTCTTGGGTTTTTCTGGTTAAGAATTAACTCATGCTTTTGAACCATTCTTGACTGAGGTGAAACTATGTTGAAGGGTCAGTTATAGGTGGCTTGGGTCCTGATGGGAGGCAAGGATGACAGCGTCATCCACGTAAAGTATAATTTGTTGAGGACAGGAGTCGGGAGTGAGTTGAGAAACAGGCTGAAAAGTAGTGGGCCCAGGATGGAGCCCTGGGGACACCAGAGCGTACCTCTTTAGTGTTGGAAAGCACATCCACTATTTTCACACATTGGGTCCGGTTTCCAAGATAGCTTTCAAACCATGCCACAGATTCAGTGGAGAGGCCAGCGTTCTGTAGTTGACCAAGCAGGAGGTGATGGTGAATGGTATCAAAAGCCTTATACAGGTCAATAAATATTGCTCAGTTGGGAGACCATGGTCTAGGGCATTGTGAACGGCACCAGTGAACTCTAGAAGGGCAGTAGCAGTGCTGTGTCCTTTTCTGAAACCATGCTGCTGCTGGCATAGGATGTTATATTTGCCCAGATTGTCAGTGAGCTGTCCACTACTGTCCATTCCAGGGCCTTAGAGAGGGTGGAAGGATAGAGATAGGGTGGTAATTCCCTTGAGTGGTCCGATCACCATTTGTTTGGATTGGAATGACTGTTGCTGACTTCCATATATCCTGGAACTGGCTGGAGAGAGAGGAGAGATTAAAAGTCCTGGTGAGAGGCTAATACTTCCTCCAGAGTGGTGACAGAAGCTTGAGGTTCAGTGTATCAGCATTTGCTCTGGTGTTGCCGATGGCTTTGGAGATGTATTTCTTGACTACATTCCTATATACTGCTTTGAAGTGGAAGGGGCAGTTGTTGGGTGGAGTCTGATGGGTGGCTAGAGGTGTTAATGTTGAAAAAGCCAGGAGGAGGATGCTGCTGAGGTCTGTTAAGGCATTGTTGAAAGTGTTGGCAATGATTTTTAGGTCCAGTGTAGTACTCCTGCTTATCTGAAGAATGGTCGGGGTGATTTGGATTCCTTCAGTGACATCTTTTATGTTATTCCAGAAAGCTCTCCCATTTCCCCATGAGTCAGTAAGTGCTTTCTTGTAATAGTCGGATTTCTGTTGGCGTATGGATTTGGTGCACTCATTCCTTGCTTTTTGTAGTTTTGGAAGTCTGCTTGATTTCCAGTTGATCTGGCCAGTTCCCAGAGATGGTCCCTGTGTTTAACTTTTCTAAGAAGGAGCCCAAAAGTCATGGGTTGCAGAGGATTTAACTTTGTGCTTTTTAGCGGGTGAAGGTGTTGCAGGCTTCATTGAAGAGCGAGGATGAACTGGTCTCTGGCTGTATTTGTGTCTGTGGCCCAGTCGATGGGAGACCAGTCTTGCTTAAGTAGGTGTGTTTTTAGGTGGGTTAGCTGTCCATGCGGTAGAAGTCAGCTAAGGATGATTTTAGCGGGGTTGCAAAATTTATTTGACCAGGTACAGCTGACGGGAGTGGTCACTGAGAGAGTCAGGCAGTACGCAGATTTTATGATCCGAGGGGGTGACTAGTCAGGATCCAGTCCAGTAGGGTGCTGGTACCAGTTTTATAGCTTTTTCTGGTTGGGGAGTCCAGCATCTGGGTGAGGTTAGCTCATATGACCGAATCCCTGGCAGCCCCTGCCTCTGCTCCGAGCCAGTTTATGTTGAAATCAGCAAGTATGATGGTTTTGGAGTCAGGTGGGAGTGCTTTGAAGTAATTCTGTACTGCGTGGAGGCCCCGCCCCTGTTCTTTAGGTGGGATACATGGTAATGGCTGAGAGGGCTTTTATTCTGTGCACCAAGTAGGATTTTGATGTGCAGTACTTGGGCAGTGGGTGTCGGTAGGTCATAGTGGACAGGGTGCCCCATCAGATTGTCTTTTAGGTACAGTACGCATCCACCTCCTCTTTAGACTTATGATCAAGCCTACAGATATTATAGCCTGGGAGGGAGCTTGCTTGATCAGGTACTGAGGGGTGAGCCAGGTTTATACCACCGCCAGAATATCGAGATGGTGGGCTTGTGAAGGCTTGCAGTTGGTCAAGTTTGGGTAGTAAGCTGCAGATGTTCAGGCAAATAATTGAAAGAGTGCCTACGCGCTTGGTTTGGGTGGATATCCTTGCTGACTTCGGGCCTGGGTTGGGGTGAATATTTCCTGATAGTAGCAGGAGGAGGAGTAAGAGTTTCAGGGTGGCCAGGCATAATTCCCTGTGGGAGAGCTTGCAGTTCCTTTTGACATGGAGTAAGTTGAGGTATTGTTGCTGGACAGCAGGAGGCGTTGTAAGCTGGGATGACAGTGGGGCCCACTGCACCTTTACAAGAAGGTGTAGATGAGTAGTGAGGGTGACCCCTAAGGGCAAGAATAGTTTCATTATGAAGAGTGCCAGTGCAGGAATAGGAGTAATTCAGTTTGTAGCTTTGGAGAGGGAAGGGAAGCAGGTTGTAGGGAAATGGAGCAGTGGGGTGAGGCAGAGAGGGAGGGTGGTAGGTAGAACATAGTGGGAATGCGCATATTGACAGAGGACAGGGAAAGGAAGAAGGCAATTGAAGCAGCGGTAAGACAAGCAGAGGAGGGGCAGGTGCGAGAAAGGAGGAGAAAGACAGAGCCCAATGAGAGCAGGAGAGGAGGAGGGAGGGACAATACCAAGGGCGTGGCTAGAGGTCTTTAATAAGGGTGGAAGGTAGGGAGGGGCGGGTGAAAAATTCAGCAAAACTCAGCTAAAGTCAATGGGCACAATGGCCCTGAGCCAAATTCAGAGTCAGCAGGAGATGCAGCCAATAAGGGCTCAGCTGAGTAGGCAGAGTCCAATTAGAGTTGAGCACTGAGTGCGCTGGGCCAATGCGGCACTCACAGCTTCCCGGTCAAAGGAAGATTTCTTCACCAGGCTCTGAGGCTCAGAGACAGGTGCAGCCCTGTCAGGGGCTTTCAATCCAGCTCTGAAGTTCCAAGCAGTGGCCAGGAGGTGAGCAGCGGGCGGCAGGTTCCATAGCCACAGCTGCATCTTTGAAGGCAGATGCAGCCCTGTCAGGGCTTTGAATCCAACTCTGAGGTTCCAAGAAGCAGCCAGCAGGTGAGCGGTGAAGCATCAGGTTCCGTAGCTGTGGCCGCGCCTTCAGCAGCAGGTGCAGCCCTGTCAGGAGCTTTGAATCTGGCTATGAGGTTCCAAGAAGTGACCAGGAGGTGAGTGGCAGAGTAGCAGGTTCCGTAGCCACGGCTGTGCCTTCAGAGCCAGATGCAGCCCTGTCAGGGCTTTGAATCGGCTCTGAGGTTCCAAAAGCAGCTAGGAGGTGAGCAGCAGCGGCAGGTTCCGAGCCATGGCCGCACCTTTGAAGGCAGGTGCACCCCTATCAGGGGCTTTGAATCTGGCTCTGAGGTTCCAAGTGGCCAGGAGGTGAGCGGCGGAGCGGCAGGTTCCGTAGCCATGGCTGTGTCTTCGGAGGCAGGTGCAGCCCTGTCAGGGGCTTTGAATCTGGCTCTGAGGTTCCAAGAAGTGGCCAGGAGGTGCGGGCGGAGGCGGCAGGTTCCGTAGCTGCAGCCACACCTTCGGAGGCAGATGCAGCCCTGTCAGGGCTTTGAATCCAGCTCTGAGGTTCCAAGAAGTGACCAGGAGGCAAGCGGCGGAGTGGCAGTTTTCATAGCCGCAGATGCACCTTCAGAGGCAGGTGCAGCCCTGTCAGGGGCTTTGAATCTAGGATTCCTTTTATGACGCCAAACATTAAAACTAGTTGTGACAGAGAGGATCATGATGTTAATAGAAGAATGCAGCATATATTCACGAAGGGACCTAACACTTGGCACCTCTGAAAGTCTACATTTGTTAATATGCAGTTATGGCCTTTGTATATTGAGAATACAGCAGAGCAGAACACAAGAGTGGGATTCTTAATATTTCCATAGCATCTGTTTATAGACATTACATGAAGAACATCAGAACTGAACAGGAATCAGTGATATTGAAATGAATAGTAAATAAAGAACACTGGTTGGGCAACCATGTGCAACCAGCTTATGTTGCCACCGAGAGGTTTAGATTACAGCAGGACCTTGAGCACTAAACTGAACCTCAAGGTGGCAGCACAGGTTGGTTGCACATGATTTTGTCCAATCAGTACTTTTTATAGTGTATAGACATTTATATATATATATATAAATATATATGTATTTTTTAACTGCTTAAACTGTTGTCTGGTCTGCTGTTATTATGTCCCATTTTTGTCTGTTCTTCTGCTGTGAATTATAAGTGACAGCTAATATGGAGAAATGTCTGCTTTATTTCTTTAAAAAAATTAAGTTAACATCCATAGAAAAGTTTAGTTGTTCCAACTTTTGAGGAAAAGAGAGCAAACTAGCAAACTATCCGCATTAGCTAATTGGCTTTCTGGTATCTGTTGGGAGCGTGTTTTTGTTTTCAGTGCTTCCTTCATTAGAGGTGGTTGCGCGACATTGTTTTCACCTGAGTAGAATGCTGTTGTACCACAGAATGGTACAACTGTGTCCCATGACCTTTGAGACGGTGGTACAACAGCGTTCTGTTTAGAGATGACAATCCATGCAGAACAAGCTCCCTCTATACACTATTGGCTAGATTTTCAAAGGGGTTGCACCTGTTTTAGCTAAGCTGCACCAAGCGCAGCCCCAAGAACTGCACCCAATGCAGTATTCAAAAGTGGGAATTGCACAGCGCATTTCCAATGTGCCAGGGCACAAAGATACCAGGCGCGGCACATCTCAAGGGGGCGTGTTCATGCATATGCCGTACATTCGATATTCAGCCTGGAATGTGCGGTGCTTATGCTGGCACAACCCTGAGATGTGCTGCTACACTTGGGTCAAAGTTCAGCCCGTAAAAGATGGCTCAGTACAGTCCACCCACCGGTGGCCCACTGTATTGCAAGCAACACAGCAGCCATCGGCCATGGTGGAAACCCTTCAACACCATGCACAAGCACACATAAAGGAAGTCCAGTGGTCTTCCATCCCCTTCCATAGCACTGATCACCACAAAAACTTATATATAAGTCTAGTGGCACCCCCCATCCCGACCCTCCAATCACCATCATATCTAACAATGACATATCCTGGTGATACAGTGGTACCCCCACTCGTGCATCCGATCGCGAACTATACCAATATGAATAGCCCTGGTAGTCTAGTGGGACCCCGGTGATACCCGTGATCACCTGTATTCATGACCAAACCAACTCCCTGGTGGTCCAGTGTCACTCCACACCTTCATAGGACCTCCAGCCCACCTAGCCCCTGGTCATTGGTGGGCAGCATACCCACCTTCATACCACAGTGGCTGCCTGCTGAATGACAGCGTGCAGTAGGATCTGAAAGATCATTGATCCACACTGTGGACCAATGGGCTTGCAGTGCATATTGTAATAAGTCATAACTTTGTGAATGAAGTCACAGTTACTAAATCCCTGGTGGCAAGCACCCCCTACCATGGCACTTAGCACCCACATCCCCAGTCACCATACTGGTATCTTCAGTGCCACAGGTGCATATCGCAACTGGCGCAGCCCTCCTCACACCTTTCAGCTAGCCACCATATGTCAGGTAGACATGCCCTTATTTATAGGGGCATAAATAAAGGCATGTCCCTGTTTGATGTTTGATTGCTTTAGTTTATTTTCACTGTTCATACTAGTCACTGTAACTATCCTAGGGGTCTCCATTTTCTGGTTGTTGTAATCTGATTGTCCCTGAAAGCTGCATTAGCGTATGACAGCATGATGTGTCAGCACCCTTTAGACTTCACAGTATGCCTGTCTGCTTAGTTATAGTTCAAAAACAAGTTACAGCAAGGTGTGAAATACCACATTTATCTTCAGTTATGTTTACAAACTGTCTGAGTTGTAATGCAGGGTTTTTCCTTTAAACAGCATTCAGGAGGGTAGAGTTTTCCTTTAAGCTGACAAAGCAATAATAAATATCCACAAGAGAGAAGAGAGTTGTAAATAATGGTGAAAGAGAAGAAAAATTCCTCCTTGAGTTCAAGCACTGGCAAACCCGTGTTTGTTCCAATGACTGGATTGTGAAATCAGGGTCTCAGAAATACATACACTTCACCTGTTCTCCAAAATCATATCGGCATAAAATGGATACTAAAAAGCACAAGCAGTAAATTCTTTTGAGGGCAGATCTGCAGACTGACTACATTACGCATGAGAGAAGAGGGATGCACAGTACTGCATGCCTGTTATTTACATGCTGCAAGTTGCAACTAACAGTCCAATGTCTGTCTCCTGCCTGTAGTATGTACCACCTCTGTGATTCTAAATAAAACAGTGGGGCCAGGAACATACAGTAGAATCAATAGCAGATACGGTCTGCATTTGATGGTTCACAAAGACTGCAGAGGCAAAATCAATGATGTACATGCATCACTCAGAACCACTGATGCCATCCCTGGCAAACAGTCAATCAGAAACTTTTAAGAATGTAGTTTTATATAATGCCTTTCATATAAACTGTAATCCAAAGTGCTTTACAATACAGGACAGGGAAGGGAGAGAATGTTGCTGCTGGTTTCATTAGACACGGAGCCTCAAAGAGCACAAAGATAATTACAGAGAAATTAGAGATCTTTTAAGAGCAGAGATGTTGTGTAACTTGCTAAGGATCGCACATTTACAAAATGTCAGTTGGGAACTTGAAGTCTTCAAACCCTGATCTCCAGGTTAATAACTCTGCACTCTAACCACACTGTCAAAATGCCTGCCAGGTACCACACCATACCATGCTATTTTATTTCATTGTGCCCATTTAGGAACACTTATCCAAACATCGTTATAGAAAGAAACACAATATCACAAACAAACAAAAATGCTAAGTAAATAATAACTGTTTCTTCAAACATAAATTAAAAACAGAGGCTAGCAAAACACTTTTTATTTCAAACTCTCTTAAAATGCACACCAGTTTAAAATTGGTCCAGCCTTTCCCATATGCACTGCAAGATACTCCACTAACAACAGGTGATCCAGCATTATCAGATTTGAAAGATTCATTTGAAATCTAAAGGACTAGCCATTGAACATCACTATTGCTTGTTTCTAGGTACAGATCATTTACTGCTGTTACAGAGCAATCTCAGTGCTATGCGAGATCAAAAATCTAACTAAATGTGCTCAAATATCTTGGGAACCTCAAGATACTGTGTGAGCCTGTCACCAAGCACCTTCTATGATAAGGTGCCAAAAACAAACAGAGTTGAAGACAGGGCAATAACTTGCCAGGCCATCAATGTCAACAGATGGCAACTTGAGAATTGGCTTCACAATTGCCTTTCTTAAAGAGTTGTGCACATTACCTTATTTCAAAAGGCAACTGTCTTCTTTCAGTTGAAGACATCTTTGCCAAGGAGTAGCCATGCTGTAGCCTAAAGGCCTAGGCTATCATTTGGATGCAAACATTTTACCAAATATGCCTTAATTCAGCGGGCTATGGATACAGTACCAGTGTGCCCTAAACAGCATGTAACATAAAAACATTGACAATGATAGCAGAAATAGATCAAAGGTCCATCGGTCTGCTCAAGTTCCCTACTTTGCCCTCAGCTTACTGTACCTATGCTCGGCCTTCAGTTTTGAAATCCTGGTAACTCCTTGTTTCTAACAAGCTCCAGTGCTCTATCTGTGACAGCTCCAATGCTAGCTAGATCAAATTGCAAGATTACATGAGAGAGGGTCAGGACTGTAACTTCATGGGTGAGTTATGAAGGCCTTACCCCTCACAAATGAAGATAAATGACATATTCTAAGTTTGGCCACTGTGTATCATGTTTATATCACACATTTGCAAATAAAAACCTTTTAAATTAGCTCTTTGTTGAAGCTGTAACTGTTTCTTTGACTTCCCTTCTCTAGTAAGAATGTTGCATAGCTCTGCAACTATGTCATAAAACACTGATTCAGCTGCTCTACCATCCATTATATACAGCATTATGACACATTTAAATAATTTTATTTAGTCTGTGACATATCTATCAAGATAAACTTTCATCTCCATAAAAATGCATTATGTCATCAACAAAAATAACATTTGTCTGCTGAAATTTATTTTCACTGGTGTGGTAGGAACAGCTGTTCATAGTCCAACATTTCTTATATTCTGGTCCTCATACTGACCTAACATACAAAGCCCTAGATGGATAGGAAACAGTCGACTGTGCTGAGATTCTTTGTCCACCCACCCCAACATGATTCTTGAGATCTTCAGGAGATTATGGACTGTCAAGAAATCTGCTGATTGGGTATTTGCTGTGGCTGCATTGACAAACTAACATGTACTCGCCTATTTCATTAAGAAGGCATTTAAATTACAACAATTTGAAAGTGAAGGGGTACATGAGAGAGAAAAGTTAGCCATTTTACCAGCAATGTAAAAGTTTATGCAGCTCTAGTCTGAGGAACCTCTGTGTATGTACAGTAAGCGTTAAGGCTGAGATCATGATGAGAAACCAGCACACCCACTGGACTGCCAGGTAACTGCATATAACTACAGTATTAGAGTTTTTTTTTTTTTTTAAAGGCTGAAGAAGCTATTTAACTGTTTCTGATAGAATCGCTGCCTATACAGTTTGTCAGGGGTTCTGTATGATCATAGATGCCCAGCTGCACTTGCTTGTATGATAATGACTAGCACATGTTATAGTTCAAATAACAAGAGCCCCATACACAGTCACAAATCTGTGCTGAAATGGCCACCTTGCACCACTGTTCACTGTTGCTCCCCAAATGATATTACAAGCATTTTCCTGCACAGTTCCTCTCACATAGAAACTGCATGGGGAATGGGTAAGGAAGTCATGTCATTGAAGGAACTGGGAGGCTAATAAGCCATGGCTGGCCAGCTCAGTACCACTGTTTACAAGCTACAGCACCTTCAAGCCCAGTAAAACTGCTGGAAAGCATTTCTGTGGGTTGTGCAAATGTATGAGCTAGAAATAATGTTCTGGATGTTCTGGTGGGTAAAGGAATTAGGAAACTCACAAAGCTCCCTATCAGTTGCATTGAAGGGCAGGGCTAGGGAAAGGGCAACCACTGAACATCAGTGACTCTACACAGCAGATTGATTATTGGAGGGGCTCAATGGACACCAGGGAAGACATGTGATCACCAGCAATACCAGGCCACAAGAGGGTTACAAGGTATGGGTTGGAGGTGTGAGGATGACTACCTGGTGGTACTCTGGTACCAAGCAGTTATGTTAATAGTACAGTGCCATGCAACTTGCAACTGGTGCTAGTCCTTGCACATAATTCTAAGGAAGTTGCACAGCAGATGTTAGTGGACAGGAAACCCATTTTTGATCAATCTTATCTACTGACCATCAGTTGACCTGCAACTTAACAGGGAGACTCCTTGCCCCATTGTCAAGCTTTTGTTTTGTAGCAGTTTTGGTGGAGTTGCAATGGAAAATGTGATGCATTTTGAAATTGTGCCACCACCAACTGTGTCTGATAAGGCACCAAAATGTTTACACATATGAACCATGGTGTTGCTAAAACATGACATTTTTTTAAATAAGAGGTCCAGGATGTTCATCCTATAGAGATGCATTTTATGCATCAGTTAGAGTTGTTCCACAGTGAAAAAGTGAGGAAATTCGGTGTTATGGCTTTAAGCCCCTTGGACCCCAGCCCACCCCAACTGGCATCGGGGTGTGCATTGGGGTCTTCAGCCTAATCTCACCCCATCACATGTGTAAAGAAGCAAGGTATAGGAGAATGGGGTGAGTTAGGACCGATGACTCCTAGCGATATTGCCAGATGCCAGTTGGGGGTGGGCTGGGGGTCCAAGGAGGGCTTTCAACCCTAACATCGAATTTCTTCACTTTGTCACTGTGGAACAACCTAACTGATGCATTAAACAGAGTTTTGCCTCTAATTTCCCTTCTTTTTGAGAATGAGGGCGATAAATAGTGAATGGAATGCGGTGGCGGAAGTGTATGGCCCAAAGGGCCCTGCACTCCACCATGTGATGTTTTGTTACATAGTAACAGGAACTGCAAAGCAAATGCAAGTGGCAATGGTGGCGCACATGGTAAAGTAAACAGAAATGGTAAAGGAAGCGGTATTAGAACACAAGCACAAAGTGATGCCAAAGCGAACACTGATGGAAACGGAGACACAAATGCAAGTGCATACAGACATAACTGGTAAAGCACATGGTCACAGTACCACAATTGAAAATGCAAATGTTAATAATAACAGCAACAATAACGCCAAAGAAAGCAGAAATGGAAAGATGATCGAGCCGGTATGGAAATGCAAACTGTAACATGCACTGGCACAGTACCACAATTGTAAACGCAAATGGTAACGGTAACAGCAACAATAATGGCAAAGAAAACAGAAACACAAACGCAAGCACGACAGAAATGCAAACCCACATGCACGGTCACAGTACCGCAATTGAAATGTAAATGGTAACGTAACAGCAACAGTAATGCCAACGAAACAGAAACGAAATGCAAACGCAACCGCGACAAAGAAATGCAAACTGTAATGTACGTCATGGTAATGTGATTGGAAACGCCATTGATAACGGTAGAAGCGATGATGATGCAAAATGAAACACACATGCAAATGGAAGGTCGACTGCAAATGCAAATGGCAATGCACAGGCTGATACAAAAACCAA
Organism: Neoceratodus forsteri; assembly: GCA_016271365.2. NCBI lineage: Eukaryota > Metazoa > Chordata > Ceratodontiformes > Ceratodontidae > Neoceratodus > Neoceratodus forsteri. Next base: position 1,235,033,072 of record CM057456.1, read on the forward strand.
AACATAAACAGTAATGGAAAACGAAATGATAACAAGTAACGAAAATGGAAGCGCAAATGAAAATGCAAACCATAATGCACATGGTGGAGTACACGGAATGGTGACTCGAATGGCAACGGAAATGCAGCTGGAAATGCTAAGTGGCACAATAACGAAAGGGCACACCCTTTTTCCCAAAAATCTGCATTGAAAAAGACAGTGAATACAAAGAATGTATGCATAATAATGGGCCTCGGAGCAGAAAAGGAGGACTTGGAATAATAAATTGCTTATATCTCTGGGACCATACGACATAGAAAAAAAATGAAACTTCATATACATTATGACATTCCTGGCTAGTGCTGTACTTACCCTGTGTAGGGGCTAAGCATTTTTCTGACAAAAGTCTGTCTCTCACATCGCTTCCGAGATACAGGCCCGAAAGGCGTGACAGATGCCGTAATGTTATCCTATGGAAAAAGTGTCAATTTTGGGTGGCGTAGCTTTGCAGCCCTCAATATTTTCACCAAACTACCAAAAGGCACATCTGTGGCATGTTGGCTGTCTTCCCTACACATTTCAGCCCAATAGACTAAACCGTTCTTTTGCAGTAGGGTGTGCAAAGAATTCCTGTTATTTTGGGCATAGTGTTGCAAAATAGTGTGCAAAATCACAACACTTCAAAATGAAATCATGAAAGTGTCCTGAGTGCGACACTGCTTTTGCAATACTACTTTTTCCAGAAATTTGAAAACATATTTCTGGGAGTTTAACCCCAAAATAAAGACACGGCTAGCATCCTGAGCATCCAACTAGGTAAACACAAAAGAATTGTGGCCCTAGATGGTCCCAATTTTAAATGCCAAGCATTTTTCCGATCATCAACTGAAAACAAAATGGAGGATTTGCGACACCACTAGGGCCATTTGCGACAGTAAAAAGTGCATTTGTGACACTGTCGCACTTTTGTTAACTTTTCCCATTGACTTATAATAGAAACTTGTTTTGAATAACTTTTGAACCGTTTAATATTTTTCACATACATCTTTAAAAGGCACATCAGGGACCCTGCGCACATTCCCTGAAGTTTTGGACCAGTCATGCAAACCATGTGACCTGTAAGTGTGAGCAAAGAATTCACCAAAACCGTAAATATGGCGCAGATCTCACCTAATAACTCTGCAGCCGTATATCTGACCACAACGAAAGTTGGCAGATCTCAAGATGTATGGTTCCTGACTGTGCATTCCAAATGTCAGGCAAATCTGTTGAACAGTGGCAAAGTTATTAAGCTGCAAAGTTTCACCCTTTAACCTTGAAAGGGCTACTCAACCCTAACTATGGTAGCATGGTAGTGCTACCATTTATATATATATATATATATATATATATATATATATATATATACTGTATGTGTGTGTATATATATATATATATATATATATATATACATATCTTATAGTTGTTCACAACTCCTTTTATCCCTCACCATTCACTCTCATTCACTTGCACTCACAGAACCAGGCATCTTGGGACCATGGGACTCAGCAGCTCAATTTACTGGTTCCCCTTGTTAACAGAGGTCAGAAATCTTAGGAAATAACTGGGTGCTGCAGACACTCTAATCTTATTGTATTCTTTAATGGATGGGCCTTGCTTGGTACTGTATCTTTGGTAGCAGATATAAAGGTAGACAATAGATTATTACCCTTCCTTTAATAAAAATCAGTCACATGGAAGTTTTAAAAGAATAAAATGATTTTACAAATGTGTCTTCCCATTCATAAAGCATGCACTGCATAAACAAGTGTAACACAAAATGTCACTTGTACACCTGGAAGAAAATGCAAAATAAATTGGATACACTTCACGTGTCAGTTAATTACACTTTAGTTACAATATAGCTACACTGCAAATGCCATTACAATTGCAAAGTACTGTAGTGCATGCAGCAAACATATAACTACAGTGTAATTAACCTGTTGCATGTAATTAATGATTATTTACATTCAAATAGACACAAGGTGTAACAATAAATCTTTTAAAACACCAAATATTATAAAATCAACTTACTACTGTAAATAGCTACAATAAACTCATTGATGACTCACAGCATTATAGACTACCTGCCCTGCAGCTAATATCTAAATGTATTTTCTTGGTAACACCCTGCAAGATATGAGGTGCCAAAGACTCAGAATTTAAAAAGTATTGGGTTTAAATGTTCTATATTCCTATAAAGTAGCCCTCTGTATGGCTTCAGCATAAATATTTAAAAAGGATTCTCACAGTCCCCACTGAACTTTGCAGTTGGCTACTAGTCAGGCAAATGTTTTTTCTACCCTTTCTTATGTTATTTGCCTCCTTCTTGTCCTTGGTATTAAATGCTGATATTTAAAGACCTAAAGGATTGAACTTCCTAAAAAAAAAAAGAATAAATAAATAAAAGCCAAACTATCTCCACATGCATCAAACTGGAATTTCCTATGAGTAACAGAAACTGAGGTGGCTGCTATAATTATACTTTTATAAATGCGTGTCAACTAGAAAACATTGTCCACTGCACAGTCAATATGTCATAGGAAGAATTCCTTTCTGTCTAGAGTTTAAGCCAGAGAATACAGGAATTGTATAACAACTCATATCACCTAGATGTTGCTGCCTTGCACCTTTCACCTTCAAAAGATTACAGTACCCAGGGTGATAGATCTCAGTCTTAACATATATGAAACAAAACAGAATTTCATTAAACTCCTGCAACACCAAATGCCCAAGTGTGGTCTGAGGGTGAGAAAACAAGCAACTTTGTTTTATCTTCAAGTTGAGGACAATACATTCATTTCAGCTTTGAGAATTTGACCAAAACCACTTTGTCTCCCAGTGCAGCAGTAATTGGCATGGGATACAGCAGACTACAATAAGGGGTAAAAACCTTAAGGTCACCAATAAATAGTAATTACTGCAGGTTGCTTTGGCAGGAGCCTTTGGCATGCATTTACTGTTGATTATTGTGTGTGATGCTGTAAGAGAGTCTGCAAACCCAGAAAGACCACCACAGCTCAATGTGAGCTACGGTAATAGTTACTATTCATTGACCTCAAAGCACATACCTCCTGTGGTCCTGACTTCCCTCCATGCCAACATTTATATTTTATCTGATTCCATTCATTTTTAAATGATATAATAATATCCCTCCACATAAAAACAAGTTATACATCATGGAAGAAAAAATTCTTTTTTTTCAAATTCTGTAATTTTATTGATTTCAAAAAGAAAATACAAGAACATAGAGGATGATGTGTATTATTTGGTTAATAACCATGCTGTAAACACTTCAGAAGTTGTTGCCATGACATCATTGTAAACCTTGAGAGTGCAGCTCTGGGGTTTTCAGATGTCATGGCAACCTCAAGTTTTTCAGCATGGTTATTAACCAAAGGCCATACATTATATTTTATAGTGCATGGGCTACCATGATTGTGTAATCACAGATTGAATCACTTTGCTGAATTACTTTATGGAACATTGATTGTTGTGAGCATTCCACTTTGTTATATCATTGCTATGACATACTCAAGAAGGGTTAACAACAGAGTGATGGCATAATATAGAGGATAATGTATGGTCCTCTATTGTTACCGGTCGGTTAACAGTCGAGAGGTTGCCAGGGTGACCATATGAAGCCTCGGGCGGCTTCGAGGCTTCGTTGCCATGGCAACCTCAAGACGGTTAATATTGACCGTTGCCATAGAGGGACATACATTGTTTTTATAGTGTATGGTCCCACTATCAAAAATTAAATGGCTTACGTTTTTAAAAAGTCACCGCCGCTGCCCTTCAGTCCTTCCCATCGGTTTCCCTTCAGTCGGTTCCCGTCGGGAAAAAGCGGCGCACATGCGCAGACCATCTGATGTAGTTAATTCCTATCGATGTGACGAGGATCGATAGGTTAACAACATATCTACGCCACATCGATAGGTTAACAACCTTAGGAAATGATGATTTCTAAGGTTAACACGCTCTAACATACATTATAAGGTTGTAATCTGCTTGATTTCATTTAATAATAAGGGCTCCTATACATTACATTACATTACCTATAATATAACAATGGGGATGAGTACATAAACTTCACAGTTAAACAACTAAAGTTGAAACAAACCTCAGAGAAACACAAACAACTAAATGAACTATCAAACCCGCCTACTACCCAATCAGAAAAACAAAATCTCCCCCAAAATCCTTGAGACCCAGATATAAGAATAAGTTAAAGGAAATAAATAAATAGAGCCTAGTATTATAAAGCATAAAGACAAAGAGACAGATCCAGATCAGCTAGAAACAGCAGTATCGTTTTATGGAAAAACCAACCAGATTATGTTTCATACTGGGTATCATTTTTCGCAATTCTAAGATTAAGTAAAAGTTCATGCCTCCATTCAGTGAAAGAAGTAATAAGTTGATCATTCCAGTGTCTTGGAATAACTTTCTTGGCTGATAAGGTTATTATGGATAAGTAATTATTCAGATCTGTGGGGCTTAATCGACTAAAATCTCCCATAATGCAGGTTCCAGGTATAACATAATGCTCAATGCCAGGTAGCTTACTTAAGTTATTTTTATAGATAACCAGAGGTTCTAACCAATGAGTATTCCCAAAACACATGTAAGAGAAAGCCCTCAGCCTTTCTGTATTTAAAACATCTCACAGAAGATATAAGCCCAAATTTATAAGCTTAGCTGGAGTATAATAAGCATCGTGTCAAATTTTAATTTGAATCAGCCCTAAGATATCACTGGAAATACACTTGTAGAAACCTTTCCAAACCTCAAGCCAATCCACCGCCTAAAATTTGGTTGGTTAGACTAATATTTAGAAACCATGGTTAACATGAAGGATTTGAAAGGTAAAGGATTTGATAAAGAAAAGAAACTGAATGAGGTTTTATAACTTTTTACAAATTTCTATCAAGCTAAAAAGAAAATTACTATCAAACAAAAAAGCACGCAGGGATGGGAATTACTTTAAAGATAAACCATAAATTAGGAACAAAGACAATCAACCTCTCACAACCCAGATTAAAAACAACACTGCTTTCAGTATAATTGTGCCCTAAAAACTTTATTTGAGGTGTTGGTGAAAGAATGCCTTGAAGCACTTCAGATATTCAAAGGCTTTTGAAAAGGATTGTGAATATCCAAACGTGTCAAGGCATTCTCTTACTTGGCACCTCAAATAAACTTTTGGGCATGATTTATACTGAAAACAGTGTTGTTTATACCTGGATAGTGAGTGCTTGATGGACTTTGTTCCTTCCTTCTTTTAAAGATGTCATCAAGAAAACCTCTATTACTAATTAACCAGGGTAAGGGCCCAAAATGTGCTAACATGGCATGTCTTAGGGCAAGTAAATTAATAAAGTGACCTTTCCTGAGACCTAACTTACTCCTTATCTCTTCTAAAGGACAAGATGAACCTTATAAAGAAACACATCCACTGTAACCTCTTTAATAGATAGTAACCAGTGAGAAAGAAAAGGCTTCTTATTTAATCTAAAATTATAATTATTAAACAAAGGTTGAATAATGCCTCCATTATTGGCAAACCTAGATACACATTTGCTCCTGAATTCTATAAGAAATCTCAACTGTAGATTTCTTTAAGGCATTAGGTTAATTACTAAACTTAATATAAAGAGCAGAGTGTATGGAGATAGTATGCTTCTTTAGCATTGAATGGTCTATAAGCAGCCATATTGGTTGGTATATAGGTTATCTTTGCTAGTAACCACCAATCTAAAATATTTGTTAATATGACTAGCATATAATATAGTGCAAAATTTGGAATTTACTTCCTCCTTGCAGTTTAGCTACAGTTAATTTATTATAGGCTATTCGGGTTTAAACCAAAGCAACCTGACTAAGTTGCTAAACCATAAAAGAGGTAAAATAAATTCAGCATATTTAGTTGATAAAAATTATTGGAAAAATATTCATTTTGATAACAGTAACTCATCCTATAAGTGAAAGAGGGAGTTTCTTCCATCTAAGTCTTGCTTTACTAGAGAAATTAGATTAGTGATTTTTTTATTTATTTATTCTAGGATTACAAGTAACTTTGAGCGAATGCTCTTTACAAAGTTTCCACATCAGAAATAACAAACAACAAGGAAGCAACAGTGAAATAACAGTAAACAATTCATGTACAACAGTGCTTTTGAAAGGGTCAATTATAGGAAGAGTAAGGTGCAGAGGAGGAGCAGAAGTGGAGTAGTTAACAGAGGCAGCTATAGTAAAGGTGAACACAGCTAGGACACATATGCCCACAAGGGATGGGTAGGATCAGGCACCGGGGTGGCAGAGAAACAGGGATGAGAGGAGAGGGAGGATGAAGATGCAGCGGAGGCATTTGTCAAAAATAAATGGGAAGGCATGATAGAAGAGAAAAGAGGGCAGGGTGGGGATAAGTGCTCTAATGGGGCAAGGAGAGACTAATGAGGTGGAATGAAGACCTGAGATTTGAAGTGGCATCTCAGGAGCTGGGGAGGGGGACTGGGGGCCTGAGGTTAAGCAGCTTATAAGATAGGATTAAAGCTGTGTAGATCATCATCTAGGAGAAGCAGTCACAGGAGCTAGAGGCAATGGGATGGGTCCAGAGCCTGGTTTTGAACAGATCTAGTGTTGAGGCAGAGGAGATGGTGTGGCTGAGACCATTCATCCATAGAGGAGCCCTATAGGTGAAGGAGCATTAGCCCTGCTTAATTCGACAGCAAGGAACTTGTAGAATCTGGGTCGTTGAGCTCCTGGTGTTCTGTCAGTTAGTGTTTTGATGTAACAAGGCAGTAACACTGGGGGGTGAGGCCAAGGTTGATTTTTCCTCTATAGCACATATGAGATACTTTATACAGTTGGAGAGTTGGAGCCATCCAGATTGTTCATAAAGGGCACAGGTCTGAGTGAGGTGGTGGGCACCAGTTGTGAGTTGGCATGCTCTGTTAAGTGCAGTTGTTATTGGCCGGAGGGCGGACGCCATGGCGCGAGCCATAGATAATGAGGCCATAATCAATAACTGACACCACAGAGCTCTAGATGGCAATCTTCAGGGCCTCTTGGGTCAGGTGCTGCCTGTGCTTGTAGAGTAATCAAGCGGTGCAGGCAGCTTTAGCCACGCTGTCAATGTGCCATGCAGGAGAGATTAGTCAAGCAGAATCCCTAGGTATTTGAAAGAGTAAACTTGTTCGAGGACAGTCCCTGCTTGGTGGAGATAGCAAGGGGTGTTGCTTGTAATGGTTATGTGAACTGCAGAATAGCAATGACTTGGCTTTCTTGTGATTGAGGACTAGTTTATGATTGGAGAACCATGTTTCAACAGCACTGAATCCAAGTTGGAGGCTGTGTTGTAGTGGTGAAAGGTCCTTGTGTGTAGAAAGACAACAGCATCATCCGATACAGGATGATTTGTTCCAAGCAGGATTGTGGTAGGGAGTTTAAAAGAGGCTGAAAAGGAGAGGCCCAGTATGGACCCCTGAGGTACTCCAGAGCAGACAGGCAAGGAGTCTGAGGTAGCATTGGCAATTTTACTTTTTGAGAGTGGTTGTCAAGGTAGCTTCTGAACCAGCAGGCTGAGTCTGGTGCGAGGCCAGCAAGGAGTAGTTGGTCATACAGCAGTCGATGATGGACCATGTCAAATGCCTTCGAGAGGTCGATGAAGACAGCCCCAGTAAGAAGTCCTTTATCAAGGGAACTATGCACTGCGCTGGTAAATTCAAGCAGGCGGTGGTGGTATTATGCCCTTTTCTAAAACCATGCTGTTGTGTGCACAGAATATTATATTTGTCCAAATAATCAGTGAGCTGGTCTGCAAAAATATGCTCTAGGGCCTTGGATAGTGGTGGCAATATGGAGATCAGGCAGTAGTTAGAGTGGCAGGTATTATCCCCACTTTTGTGGACCGGGGTCACAGTGGCAGTTTTCCATATTTCAGGAAGGTACTGGTGTGGAGAGAGAGTTAAGAATTTTAGTTGGGGACTGAGGACCTTGTCAAGTGCAAGTGATAGCAGCTTAAGGTCCAGGGTGTCACTGCTGATTCTGGAAGTGGAGATGGCTGAGGCAATGTGACGGTGATCTTCATTCATCTTAATCTCCCTGAAGTAAAAATGAGGATGGTTTGACTGAGTGCAGGGTGTGTTAGAGGGTGTGACTGACTATGAAGAAATCAGGTGGTAGAACAGTACTGAGGTCAGTAAAAGCCATGTTAAAGGTATTTGCAATGACCATGGGATCAAGGGTAGTGGACCCTTCAACAATTAACATGGCCTGAGGAACTTTGATATTTCCCAGTAATGTCCTGATATTGACCAGAAGCATGACCATTTCCCCAGGTATTGGTGAGGGCGTCCTTATAATATAAGCTTTCGTGAGACGAATGGATTTTGTGAGGGCATTCAGGGCATGTTTGTATTTTTGTATGTCAGATTGTTTGCCTGTGGCTTTAGCCACTGCCCACAAGTGGTCCTTAGATTTCAGCTGGGAAAGAAGCTCTACAGTTATCTAAGGGTTACAGTGGGCTTTGTTTTCCATTTTTTGAAGGAGCGAAGAGGTCACAGGCCTTATTGAAGGCAGTGATGAAGTAGCCAAGGGCTAGGTTAACATCCATCACCTTGTAGATGGTCAGCCAGTCTTGCAAGGATAGGTACTGTTTGAGATGGGTAAGTTGACCACGGGGAGGAATCTGCTGGTAATGATTATAGGGAGTGGCTTTAGAAATTTATTAGACCATTCACATATAACGGAAGTGGTCACTGAGAGAGTCTGGGAGAATGGAGGTATGAGAGATCCTGGTAGGGTGATTGGTGAGAACCCAGTCCAGCAGGGTACTGGTGCCAGTTTGTAATTTATCTAAGTTGGTGTAGTGACCAACTGTGAGAGGATAAGCGGCTGCAAGGGCATCCTTATGAGTGCAGACATCAGATGTGAGCCAATTTATATTGAAATCACCAAGCAGAATCTGTTCAGAGCCAGGAGGTTTGGAGCTGATGAAGTTAAGAATTTCTTTGATGCCAAGATCTTGACCTGAGGTGGAATATATACAAAGACGATGATAAGGGCTTTTTGATTGGGACCTAGAAGAATTTTAATGGGTAGAAGCTGGGCTGAGGAGGCAGGGATGGGTGTTGGAACAAGGTGCCCAGGAGATTATCCTTAATGTAGATGGCACAGCCTCCCTTTTAGAGACATGGTCCAGTCTGAAAACATTGTAGCCCTGTAAGGTAATTGCCAGATCAGGAACTTTTAGTGTTAGCCATGTTTCAACTACAGCAAGGATGTCAGGATTATGTTGGCTGATAAAGGCTTGGAGTGCATCAAGCTTTGGTAACAGGCTGCAGATGTTAATGGTTGCGATGATGAGGGTTCCTGCCTTTTTCAGAAGGCTTGAACAGCCCAGGCTTTGTCCTGGGAAAGATATAAGCCTAAATATTTTACACATCATGGAGACCAGGTGAAATATAATTTGAGAATGTCCTCCTTGTAAATGTTATTATTAAGAAGAATCATGACAGTTTTGTTTTATTTATTTTTAATTGGAGACTCTACTAAACATGTCAATCATCTGTGAAATAGTTGGAATTGAAACAATTGGTTGAGCAATATGAAGCAAAATATCATCTGCATAAGCAGTTAAAGTTAAATATGTGTCAATTTTAATACTCTTAATAAGAGGATTATTCTTTAAATAGAACAGAAGAGGTTGCAAATAAAAGTTAAATAAAACAGGGAAGAAAGGGCAACCTAGCCTCGTACAGAATGTAAATATATAACAGAAGAAAAAGGCCATTAATTTAAATCTTTGTTGAAGGACAGTAATATAATACTTTTAACCAACTAAGAAAAGATGATGGAAAACCAAATTTCTGTAAGGTTTCTAATAAAAAGGATATATTAACTTTATCAACGCTTTCTCTGTGTCCAGGAAACAAGAACTGCAGGGGTCCCTGAGTCCCTGGATTCAGAGAAACTATGAGCTAATTTTCTTCTATGATCTGAAGTTGATCTACCTGACATGAATACTACTTGCTCAGTAGATATAAGTGTGACTAACATGCCTTAATCCTCTAAGAAAAGGATTTTAGCATGAATTTTAATGTCTCCATTTAGAAGAGAATAGGTCTATAACTACTAAGTTGGTCTTTAGGTTTATCAGACTTAGGAATGAAAAAAATCATAGAAACATAGAAGTTGATGGCAGATAAGGATCTCAAGGTCCGTCAGTCTGCCCATTTTTCTACCTCATGAATGTACCATAGACCTTTACTCTGTAATCAAAGCCTCAAATAGGGAATAATCTGTACGTCCATGTTCTAAAATATAAATATAAAAATCTGTAAGAAAAGAGGCTATGTCTTCACAAAAATTTGAGGTTAGACCATCCAGTCCTGGAGATTTATCCAATTTAAGAGTTTTGATTATGTCAATAACTTATAGTGTGGAAATAGGGTGAAGCAAAGTAGAGGCCATCTGAGGTGGCAGGGTAGGACACTGACATTTTTCTAGATATATTTTGTAGACTCTATTTGTTAAATTTTCATCTATGGATTTATATATTTGTTTAAAATACTGTTCAAACTTGTAGAGTTCGGACCCTGTTGTCACTACCTGATTTTATAGCCATGATATATCTATTAATTTCAAACTTTTTAAGTCTATGGGCAAGTAATTTACTAGGTTTCTCACCTTGGTCTGTGAAAAAAGCTTTGGTTTTTAAAATTGAATACTCTGCATTTTCTCTACTTATTTCAAAGTAATTATGTTTTAAATGTTGTAATCTAATCAAATACTGCTCATTAGAGTTAATACTAGGTTGGGCTTCCAACTTTTATATTATTCAAAAGCTCAGCAAGTCTGCTTAATTGTTGTTTCTTACATTTAGAAGCAAAATGATTGAAAAGCCCCCGAATAAAACATTTAAAAGAAGACCAGGTCAGGTCCAACTTATCAATGGAGTTGTGATTATATTTAATAAAGATAGGTATTTCCTGTTTAATAAAAGATACTACATATTCATTTTAATAACTGATTATTCAGTCTCCAAATCGATGAACTCTCTTGAGGGAAATTCTAACTTTAATGATAATTTAACCAAGGAGTGATCTGAAATGACTCTAGGTGTAATGTTTGGATCAATTACATTTGAGGTCAAACTGTTACTTATCAAAAATAAATTCTCAAATAAACTCTATGTGCAGGTGAGTAAAGGGAATACTGCTTGCCTGTTGGATATAAAGGTCTCGAGGATCAATCAGGTTGAACCAATCTTCTGTAAAAGCAGCCTAGCTGGATATAAAATCTTAACCCTGATACGGCTGCAATTACTTTAGAAATGATCAAAGCTAATTCCTGTCTGTGATCCCGAACAACCTGCAGAAGATCCTGGGATATTATATATCATATATCAGTTTTCACATAGAATCTGTGCAAAGTGAATCAGTTTAGTATCTTGCAAGTTTTCTGGTAAGCCAAAAACAACTATGTTGTTGTGACAACTCCTTCCTCAAGATCTTGAAGCTTAGATTCCAGTTTAGAGATCTTGTGGCATAAAGCGGAAACTCGGGTTCTGTTGGTAAGTGCCAGTCTTCCACAAGAAATCCTTGCTTCTGCATCAGTCATTTATCTGATAAGTTCCTCCATCTTGTTTCTAATAATTTTGGTTTTGGACAGTAGTGTTTCCAGAGCCTCCTTTACAGTGTTAATTCTGACAAAATTTCTCCTCAGTAAGCATTGAAATCCCAGAGTTACCTGTATTTGATTTAGATTTATTCTGCTTAGCCCATTTAGGCCCAGACACTCAGCCAGGAGTTAGTGTTGGAGTGTGCCTGGCCAGCGGAGCCTTCATTTCTGCATCCATAATCAAAATTATAGTTCAAATGATTCTTGGCAAGTTCAAAACAGATATGAAACTTGATTTGGGCAATTTCTTTAAGATTTGCTTGAGTATTCAGATGAAATTAAGGGTGTTTCTTCGGGAGCTGCAGAGGACCTATTACTCCCTTAGAGCCATCACATGATCTCCACCAAGAAAAATAAATGAAAAGACATGAAAGGTAAAGCATTTCATTGCCCTTAACACTATTATCCACACATGGATGGATTTTGTTTTGGTTGATTTTCCTTTTTGTCTTTTTTTTTTTTTTTTACATTTTTGGGTTTTGTTTCTTTACATTAATTGAACTTAGTTTGAACCCAGACACTGTGCACTGGCAATCAGACCTATAGTAGTTGACTACTGCATAATGGTAAGCCTGGAGAACATTATTGCGCTTGCCTGTGCATGGGTGGTCAGGACACTCATTCCAATGCTATCCCATTCACAGTGTGTGGGGTTTGAGATCATTCTTATTTAACTGATACAGACTCTGTGTGCTTCATGGTACACCTTTTCACATTGAGCTTGTTGATGATAACAGTGTGTATGTTGCTGAGGTGTCAGCAGGAGGATGTATGTGCTGCTACTTCTTGGAGTGATTATCCAGACTCTGGTGCCAGTGTCAGTTGGAAGAATTCAGGAGACTTGCCAGTGCCACCAGGAGCTGCAGGGGTAGGGGTGAGAATAGTAGTAGTAGAAGATGTCACTTGTTAGACATGTGAATAACTGATTGGATAGTTAAAGTTGATTCTTGGTAAGTTGTGTTTGAGAAAACTTAAGAATGTAAGCTTCTCAGGATCTAGTCTTCAGTGATGTGGTGAGGCAATATGCCTCTTGTACTGAAACATGTTTCTGAAGTGACCAATGCTCTGTGGCATCCAAGAAAATGCAAAGCCACTTTAGCAAGTGCAGGTCAAATTACTTACCTGTTTTTCCAGAATTTGATTAGATCACTATTTCTGCTAGTTGGTGGCTCTGCTAGATAAACCTGAATCATGTTCTCTAGTAACAGGTTCAAGCCTTTCTTCACAAAGTTGCAAACAGTACCAGCATTCAGTATAAAAAGCTCCCAAATGCTTTTGGTTGTGTCAGGAGTAATCACATTGCAAATCTTCTGTTATGTCATACTGATGCCTGGCTTTGGCATCAAGTGAAGCCAACAGAAAAGGGTTGACCAAGCATTTGTGTATGCACATTCTTATCAGTTTCTTTAAGCAGTCTTTACTGCTCCATCATAAGTGTCGGCATGCCTTTCTCTTTGATGTACTCTATGCATCCGGGAAGGAAAACATTTTATATCTGGGATCCAGTAGTGTTGCCATGTCACACTGCATGTGAGATTGAATACTTTCAAACCTGCCTGCAATTTGTGCCAAAAATATCTCTGTCCATTCTTTAATGAGCATTGCATCCTGCTGCTGTGATGACTCATATGAACTAGTGGTGTCATGACCATCTCCCAACCACCATCACTGTCATTCTTGCACCACCAGCAGTGCCACCAAGGCTACCACTGCCCCCAGTTTGCTTTGTTGGGTTGCTACAGACATTCATGAATAATGGCATGCATGCCATTCAAGTAGAATCAGCATAGGAATGACTATGCTAAGGGTTTTAGAGTCAGCACTGAATCTTTAGTAGCTGGTTCATATGGTTGCAGAAGTGGAACAAGCTTTTGCAGATCATACCATTGCACCAATGACAGATATCCCCGACAGGACACATCACAGACTTCAATAACCTAAAACACAGGTCTCTGTTCCATGAGTCTATCCACCATATAAAAGAGTCCCATCTTGTGGAACCATCTTTAATTAACCAATGCTGTGAAACATTGTGCTTCTGCTGGTAATAATGAAGGAACTGAATGTGTTCAGGGAAGTGATGCAAATACTGTATGCAGATATATTATGTACAGTGTCAAGTGTTTTATTTCACTTTGTAAGTTTTCAAGCATAGATTATACCACCAGATCTAGTAAATGTGCAAAACATAGTGCATGGAGGAATCTCCATCCTTTATCAATTTCAGCATGTTACTTTCACTGTGTGTTATGAAGATTCCACCCTCAGATCCAATAGGTATATCTAGATTGAAGCAAAAATTATCCAAAGTACATGGAAAGCAGGGGTCTCAAAGAAACAGGGAAGTGCACAAATAAGCCAGGAGCTGAAAATTATACACAAACAGAAATTGAAAAAACATGGGTCAGCACAATATTTTTATTTTTAATGCATCACACATAGTGACAAACAAGGCAAATAAAAGATTTGGTCTCACCAAAAGTTTCTGTTTCACCATACAGGGTACACCCAAATTCAAATAGAAAGAGCAGATCACAAAGAGATGCAGCGGGAAGTGGCGTGTGTATATACGGTGTCGGCACAGATGGATTCAAAATCAGCGTGTGCAGAACTTCCAGCTTCAACTGCTGCTTGAACAAATATAGCATATGAAAATGCAAAAGCACAACAACAAATGTTAAAAAACTAGATGTCTATAAAAAGCGCCACATGCCACTCACCATACTGCCACATGCATAAGAGTCTCCACATGAAAATGACATCACACTTACGTATCAACCAATCCAGTGGTCTTCCTCAGATCATGACAAGTCTCCATATCCCTTTCCTTAAATAAGACAAAACTTAAAGAGACAGAACACATTGTTATACACTAAAACAAACTGCCATCAACATTAATGGAAATATAGAAAAAATACGGAAAAGACAAAAACAAAAATCAGTAGCAATAAAAAGAGATCAGAGCTGGGCAAGTCATGTCCTCTAATTCATGACAGAAACACGGCAAGTCATAGTCACGAATGTTAATAAATGTGCACCTTAAACCCATACAAAACAAGTGTATAAATACTAAAATTATGCATGCAGACAAATAAATTTACTTAATAAATAAAGTACCCAAAAGACAGAGCCAGAAAGTCTTATTTCCATATGTCAACAGAGCACTCAAAGTCATGCTCACATCTGAATTACCACTATATACAAATAAATGGTAATCAAACTTTTACAGATAACTATAAATAGGAATATAATCATTCAGACCGAAAGGTGTAATAGTATTAAGTTCAAAAATCCAATATGCTTCTCTTTGTAGCAACTTCATGCTTAAATCTCCACCTCGAAATCCAACTTCTACTTTTCAAGGACCATTAATCTAAGAGTTGCAGGATCCATGTTGTGCTTCCTGATAGTGGCGGGCTATAAGCGTAATCCATATTTTATTTCTAACAGCCCCTTGAGTTCCCCTATTCAAAGTTTAAGAGATCTTTAGTTTGACTTACATAGGACATACCACATGGGCATACCAACATGTAGATTACACCTTGTGTGTTGCAGTTGATGAAGGTCTTGATGTCATACTTTTCCAGATCTCAGATGATGAAAACATTTTATATCTGATGTATTTGAACAGTGAACACAGCGTCCACACTGAAAATTACCTTTAGGTAAAGGAGGCAACCAATTTTATGCATATTGATGTTTTGACAGGTATGTAGGATCTTACCAACATGTCTTTTAAATTTTGGCCCTTAGAATAAGAGATCATAGGACAATTATGTCCTATTTCTCTCAGTGTCAGATCTGAATTGATAACATTCCAGTGTCTGTGAATAATCTTGCTAATTTTGGGTGCCAAAGAATTAAATTCTGTTACAAAAATCAAATTATTCCTCTCATCTTTCTCATCCATTTTCCAATTTGAGTCTAATATTGATTCCTCTCAAATTTATCAACCATGTGTAACTATTTAAAAGTACTTCTGGTTCATAGCCTCTCATAATAAATCTGTCCGTAATTTCCTTTCTGGCCTCATTATAAGACTCAATATCAGAGCAAATCCGTTTTGCTCTAACAAATTATCCTTTAGGAATATTTGTAATTGAAGATCTCGGATGGCAGCTATCATATTTTGACAAAGTGTTCCTTGACAAAGGCTTTCTGTACAGCTTCATAGAAAGGCCATATCCATTTTTCCACTAGAATATCTAAATATGGAATACTAGTCATGCTGCTCTAAATAAATTTTAAATGAGAGCTGGTGTGCTTTATGTACTCCATAAAATGTTGCAGTTGTTTCATAGTCCCAGTCAAACCATCAGACAATCATCAATATAATGTTTCCATAGTTTAATGTGCTTCAAAAAGCATTGCTGGTTTGATTACAGATGTTAACCTCCTCCCATTCGCCCATATACAAATTGGCTAAACTGGAGCGAATGTGGTCCCATAGCAGTGCCCTTTATTTGAATACAAAAAGAGCCTTTATACCAAAAGTAGTTCTGTTCTAGTACAAATCATGCTAGCTCTAGTAAAAATGGGTGCTGGGCTTGGCTTTATTTCTTTGATTTAAATTCCTTTGTAATGCATTTAGACCATGCTCGTGAGGAATATTAGAATACAGACTTTCCACATCTATTGTAACTAATATATCATTTTCTGAAATCACTACATCTTGCAACATTTTCAAAGCATCTTTTGTAACTTTTACATGAGATTGGAGGTCTGGAACAAATTAAGGGCAAAAAGTCTACATATTTAGACATATTTTCAGTCACTGATTCATTAAGCGGAGACAATTGGTCTCCCTACCATAGAAAGGTATTTTGTGTATCTTAGGCAGGAGGTATACAACCTGTCTTTTTGGGCTGGATACCTTAAAATCTGCTTCTTTGTAGTAATTTCCCCATATTCAAATCACATTCAATTAGAGTATCTGCTTTGGATTTTATCAATTCTGTAGGGTCTTTATTAATCTTCTGATAAAATCCTGAACTTTGTAGTTGACGTTCTGCTTCATTATGTAGTCATCCATGCCCCAAACCACCACAGCACCCCTTTGTCAGCTTGTTTTATTACCACTGAATCCAATTCTTTGAGTTCTTGTAAAGCCTTTCTTTCTTTTGTTGTCATGTTTGTGCATAATATTTGTTTTATTAGTTTTAATAAGTTTATACATCATCAGTTACCAAATTGCAAAAGTATTGAGAGTATGATTAGAATGTGGGGATTATAGGAGGAAGGTTTCTTAAATGGGATAATTTCCTATTGCTGTCACATGTTACAGGAGTTGGTCTATCATGTTGAAATGGTCCTTTAAATAGATCTTTCTGAAAAATCTAAATAGATCTAACTCCAGCTGAAATGGGTTAACCTTAGTTGTGGAACAAAACTTAAGCCTTTAGACAGAACCTGGGTCTAAATATCAGTCAGCTGAATATTAGATAAATTTATGACCTCTAGTTTGGGTTCCTTGGGTGTGGAATCTCTTCACCCCAGTTCTGTCTCCCTCTGTAATTCTGCTTTCCTCTGTTGCCTCTCATACCTCGCCCTCTTCCTCATCCCTTCCCTCTTCATGTTCAATGTGATCTAATATCTCCAAATCTTGATTGTTTCCTAAAAACATCTATTTTCATTGGCCCTATGATTGTCTTCCAGATCGCTATTGGGCCCTGATGAAATATTCATTTCATCCCATTTGGTAACATAGAATATTGATTTACCATAGGTGTTGTTTTTTGGCCCTGCCAAGAATACACTGTTCGCATTTTGTAATCTTTTCATCTCTATAATATTTTCTTTGTTTATACTGAATCATTTCTGTCTGAAATTTAGATATAATATGGTTAGTCTTTTCTGAGAGGAATCAAAATCTACTGGAGGAAACTTTTCTTTCAGCTTCACTAATAAATTACTAGATTCTTGTGATGCCAAATCAGATTATTTTTAGCCTTTTTAATCGTTAGAAGCATCAAATCGTAGCTGCATTTGTTGAGAATTCTCTCCCAGTTGTGTAAATACTACTAAATCTTCCATACTGAATGAGGGAGGTTTTGTATTCTCATACCTTGTGGTATTTTATGTCCCTCCAATATTGAAAAGAAAAGCAGCATGTAAATTAAATCTAATAATCTTTTTCTGTAAATATTCATAGCTTCTAAAATAAATGTTGTCTCTAATTCCATATAGACCCACTCCAGATAAGAAGCTTGTACTCTTTCAACCAATAAAAGAATGTCCTGCCCTATTTCATCAGTGAAGGATAAACCTTCAACCATGGGTGAGTGCAGATGCCATGATATTCTCCTGGAGCACCCCAGAACAGTATCAGGTTCTCTAGAAACAGTTAAATCCAATTGAAGCCAAACACTATCCAAAGTAGGTGGAAAGCAGGGTCTCAAAGAAACAGGGAAGTGTACAAATAACCTAGGGCTGATAATTATACACAAACACAAATTGAAAAATGTGGGGTCAGCACAATATTTTTATTTTAATACATACACATAGTGACAAACAAGGTGAATAAAAGGATTGGTCTCACCAAAAGGTTTCTGTTTCATCCTCCCTCCCAGAGGAAGATAGTATTCTTTAGAATGCCTAGTACTTTCCCCAGCTGACCAATGATGGTCCAGACTTCTTCCCAAATCCGTGTCACTGACATTGCATATAGTAGGCTCTTCCGCTGTGCCTGCAGGCCAGCTGTGCTTTTTATATTTTAAATGAAAAGAGTGAGTGGAAGTTGTGAATCCGGTGCTCCACATTTCCATTCTCACAGGAGCAAACTATCATTTTATTTTATTTAGTTCACCGGGTCAGCAAACGACTAAGTATAGGGAGAGAATGGTCCTTGTGCAACTTGATGTGTGATTCTGTTAAGATACTTGTAACTGAAGTTTGTTCAGTTGCCAGTGACTAGTCTGAATGCTTACAGTGTGGCAGAGCATTCCAGAAAGTGTGTGTGTGTGGGTATGTGGGGAGGGGCTTACAACTGCCAAGGCCAGGAGGCAAACCTACTGTATGCAGCACTGCAGCTGGGAAAACAACTGCCTTCTTGAATAAATATTAGTCACCCTTCCTGGTATTCTGTAATTCTAAATAATCCACATACTATATATTCATGAATATTTCATGATTTATTCACAGATACAGATATATGCCGGTGCTTAACAGCAAAAAAAAAACAAGGCAGTGCTGTTTGCTGGACGACAAAAGAAGAGGTCCACCTCACCTCTCTCAATTACCTGCAGATCTCACACTACCCTGGAGCAGGTAACTTCCTTCCGGTATCTTGGTCTCACCATAGATGAGTCCCTATCGTTCGACGAACATATGCTCAATATTACCATGGTGGTCAATAGGAAACTAGAGGCTCTGTACAGGCACCAGTTCTGTCTTACTCCCGAGACCAGGACACAAGCAGTCAGAGGTACAATCCTTCCAATCCTGAACTATGGGAATGTTGTCTATGGGGCCACCACTGAAACTAGCCTGATCAAAGTGCACACCTCCTTAAATAAAGCCTGTAGGTTTGCATTAGGGGAAGATCGCTTATTGCATACATGTCAACTGTATATATGGACTGAATGGCTCCCACTTAAGGACCTCATTAAGTTCCATGCCTGCATCTTGGGACAGAAGACCCTACTTGGACTTGCACCTCCCTCTATACAAGCCTTATTCCATCCTGCTCCAGCTGAACATGCCACAAGAAGTGTTAACAAACTTGCATTAGTTGTTCCATTCAGAGGGACTGCCTTGGGGAGATGAGCCTTTGCCGTCAGGGCTCCTGCTTGGATAAATGAGCAACCAACCACCACCACAAGCCTTACCCAACTTGGGCCTTTCAAGTTTGAGATAAGGAAGTCTATCCACCTGCCAGTTTTTCTTTCACTCTTCAATTTGATGCAAAACTCCCTGCTCACCACCTGCCCATGTCTGCCTACCTGCCTGCTCACCTTTCTCCTCTCGCACTCTCCCTGACAAACATTCACCCACTGACCTCCTAACACCACCCACCTTTGAGCCTATCACTATCCCCCTTCTCTGATTCCTCCTTCTACTACCTAATCCTGATTTGTTCCCTCTACCCTATCTGACTACTATGCCTAGGCTGATACCTCTGGCTATAGCCTAGTAACCTTTAGGTATCAGTTTTGATGAACAGCTCCATCTCCTGTTTCCTCCCAATACAAGATCCTGCCTAGCTTCCACCTCTGATTTTTTTCTCAAACTAGCACCTAACTCTGACTTAGCTTACTTAATTGTGTGGCATGATGTAGCAGACAATCCATTGACTATGTACCCTGAACTTTGTTATGTGTTGTTATTTGCCTGTATTGCTCCTACCTTGTTATGTTACTGCTAATGTTTAATGATTTCACCTGTTCACATTTTTTCTTACCATTAGCATTTCTTGACAATGCCTATTAAGTTGCTACTGACTCCAAACTTATGTAAACCTCCCTACCCTTGTGACGATGATCCTTTGTAAATCAACTTTAGCTGAAAGGTTGTAATTCTGATTACTAAACAAATAAATAATATTAATTTAAGAGTATCCAAGCAGAACAGAGGCAGAATGTGATTTATTGATTTAATAATCTGTCCCATCCATGCATCTCTGATCGGCTGCCACTTCTCCTAGAACTCACCTGCCTAAAGGTCATCCATCGGCTTGCCCACCATAGCAGAGTCAGGAGGGGGACAGCCATCCCTCCTATATATAATCCAGATAGCAGTCAGCAGTTTCTGGGTGATGGGGTGGGACAGGGCTGAGCAGGTAGGGCTTCATGAACCTGCGTGTCCTTTATCCACTTTTTCTGGTCCCCGCCCATCCATGCTGTGGATAGGCAGTAGTGCATGCTGAGTGGAGGCATACGTGCCCTGTGCAAAACCGACAACCCCTCCCTTAACTGCCACCCCAGCCTGCACTACCAGCACGCCTCCACCTGGTGGCTGCTGCCAGTGGGACTGCATGCCCCTCCACCACCCGAGAAAGGGGCAGTCCCAGGGAGGCTCTTATCTTCTCACCCCCCGACAACCTGAGTCCACCCAAAATTCAGATTGCCACTGTGGTGGGTGGTACCACTAGCACTGCTCCACTGAGCCAGCACAGTTTTGTTTTTTAAATATACTTTATGTTGCATAGATTTTCTTTGCATATGAAGTACAAACTTTTTTCTTGTTTGTTTGCCTTTTAGTATACTTTTTGCCTTTTGCCATAGTATACTTTTTGCCTGGATGGCCCCCCATCACCCCTGCCTCACACCCAGCCCCCCTCAACAGTGTGCTGGAACTTGCCTTGCCCAGTGCTCCTCCAAGGCTCCCCTCCCACACAGTGAGGCTTCTGGAGCCTCCCCTCCAACCCATTAGATGACAAGCTCATTGTCCGGAGAGGCAGCCCTGGGTCTGCTACAACACGGTGGTGGTGGCTCGAGGTGGGCAGCATGCAGCTTGTTTGGAATTATTTGGTGGAGTGACTGTAGAAGGTGTGGCATTCAATGAAGCTGCAGCGCAAAGACACCATGCATCTGACATGCCTGCCATCCACTACCTGGCCTCCGGGGACAGGATGTCCTGTGGTCACCCAGAAGCACTGCACCAGAGACACAACCCACCATCCTGCTGGAGGTGGACAGCCTGCAAGAGCCACTTAATCCACCACCACCCCAGCCAGCCCTCCAGCAACCCTCGTCCATTCCTGAACCTGGGTCACCACCATTGCCAGCAGAAACATTACAGCACAACAGGCAGGCTAATTAGAACGTTAAGAACAATCCTTCCTGCTGTTCTGAGAATTTTCACCTAATAACATCAGCTCAGGTTGATTGAAAATGTGTGGGGTCAAATGCACTTGCTGACCCCCAGCTCAAAAAAGGAAGGGTCTACTCACCCTCCTGACCCCCTGGCACTGCCGACTACAAATGCTCATGCAATGCACTTGTGGCTGTTTGCAATTTCTGCCTTTTCATGGACTACCACCCTTTTGAGGTACCATGAAGGCACAGGAATCCTCTTGAGGAGGGTTCCACCCCTAGATGTGCCACAGGAATAAAGTCCCACTAGGCTTAACAAGCCTTAGGGGAAGTAGCTCTCAAGGAGAGAGGCAAGCCAACAGAGGAGGAATGGATGGTGGTGGGAGCAAAGGAAAATGAGCCTCCAGAAGAGGCTTGAGTATGCTCCCTTTAATAGCCCTGGGAGGGGTCGTTGAGGTACAGTCAGTCACTCACTGGCCATCTAACCCCAGTCTATAACCCTGCAAATATTGAATGACTTAATGGGATACACATACCCATCAACACAGAGTGTCATTGCCGGTAGGATCCTAAAACAATAGGTAGCATACTACATACACATGTGACACAGCAAATATTAAATTGCATACACTGTCACAGACATTGTCTGAGGGAATGCCCAATGGCTCAGTGGCAGCCAGTCATGTTGCCTCTGCATGGAAGCCCTCCAAGCCAGGGAGGGATGGCCCTGAGCTACCTCCCTGCAGCCACCCCTGCAGAGGGCAAGGAAGTTTGCTTCACCACAGGGGATGTCTGTGTAGGTGACAGTTCTTCAGTCAGCTCTACTAGATTTTCCAGAGAGAGAGAGAGGGGTGAGAGAGAGAGAGATGTGAATAAATGATGGTAAAACTCAATGTGTTGTCATAATGAACCAGTGCTACTCTCAGGCCTCTGCGCTGGGGACCTCTGTCAGAGTGATTGGCAGAGATAAAGGAGGACAGAGATGTGGCCACCACTACAGCCCTAAGCCCCCCAGGCCCAAGGATGGGACAGATAACACCAGAGAAAAAGCTGTATAAAAAGACATAAATATTGGGCAGGTGATTACATAATGAAACACTAAGTGAGACCACAGGAGTTTGTCTCTATGACTTTTTTGTTTAAATGGGGGGTGGTCAGAATCCTTCCACTGGTAACCTTCATTTCCATGACCTGAAGTAGTGCATGTGCCACAAGCACTAAGCTAAGGACTCCTCAGCTGAAGAAAATAGAATTCTAGATAGAATAAATCAGTTAGCTCATACTAAGGGATATGGTACCCCTGAGTCCATAGTTACTGTCAAGTGTCAATTTGTAGATTGAGATCCTTGAGAATATAACTAGTGGTGGGCGAGAGTGGGCTCAATCTGCTCCATTGAAGACCTCATGGAGAAAGAAACAGATCCGCAGGAGCTCAGCAACATGAAGCGGGTACTTTGCATTACATATCGAGTAACACGTAAGTCCATTGAAAACAATGACTTCACATGATACACTTCTTCCAGAGCACTACTCCGCCAAATTTTAAGGCGGCGTACTGAGAACAATGCACTTTGCCTCACTCACCCTTGTTTTTTAAGCTCTGAAGGCGAATTTTGCAGTGATTCATGGATTTCAGGTCACATGGGCTCTGTATTGATCTACACAGCTCAGTTTGGGTAGTGTGTGTAGGAAACTGTAGGAGACAGTGTGCTCTTGAGGGTTGCCTATGATTCAAACCTTCAAAAGTTAAAAAGCATTTTAGAGTTTTTGGGGCTCAAACTTAGTTCTTCGATTGTAGGAAACCCTTCCAGTACTCATATCATCAAGCCTTTTGTTTATGTGTGGATTTGAATGTTAATGTACAACATTGAGTGTGTGTAGTAAAAGACAGTGAAAGTGTGGTTTGGGGGAGGAGGCATGTATATCTGTGGTGTAGGAGATTTAAGTTGGAGAAATAGAGATTTCTTTGTTTTGGTTATATTTTGTTATATAACTTCATTTCATGTAAAATGTACACCTGATAATGTTATCAGTAATTAGTAGAATTTTCTTGCAGATTGTGTGTTGTGTGGATCTGGTGCAGCAGTTCATAATTTCAGGTTATTCTACAATACGTGGCATATTACTGAACTTTTCAATTTGTTATCTTGCTCACCATTGTAGACAAACTGTTCTGTGTGTGTGTGTGTGTGTGTGTGTGTGTGTGGTGCAGTGCTGTGGAGGTATTTTCCAATTATACTAAAAGAGTGATCGCTGTGGGAGTGCAGCGAGTCCATTGTGCGATGCCGTATATACACGCGCCACTTCCTGCTGCACCTCTTTGTGATCTGCTCTTTTCTATATGAATGTGAGTGTACCTGTATGGTGAAACAGAAACTTTTTGGTGAGACCAAATCCTTTTATTCACCTTGTTTGTCACTATGTGTGATGCATTAAAAATAAAAATATTGTGCTGACCCCACATTTTTTCAATTTGTGTTTGTGTATAATTATCAGCTCCTAGGTTATTTGTACACTTCCCTGTTTCTTTGAGACCCCTGCTTTCCACCTACTTTGGATAGTTTTTGGCTTCAATTGGATTTAACTGTTTCTAGAGGAGCTGATACTGTTCTGGGGTGCTCCAGGGAGAATATCATGGCATCTGCACTACCCATGGTTGAAGGTTTATCCTTCACTGATGAAATAGGGCAGGACATTCTTTTATCGGTTGAAAGAGTACAAACTCTCTTATCTGGAGTGGGTCTACATGGAATTAGAGAAAACATTTATTTTAGAAGCTATGAATGTTTACAGAAAAAGATTATTAGATTTAATTTACATGCTGCTTTTCTTTCTCAATATTGGAGGGAACATAAAATACCACAAGGTATGAGAATACAAAAACCTCCCTCATTCAGTATGGAAGATTTAGAGTATTTACATGACTGGTATTTACATGACTGGGAGAGAATTCTCAACAAATGCAGCTATGATTTGATGCTTCTAACGATTAAAAAGGCTAAAAAATAATCTGATTTGGCATCACAAGAATCTAGTAATTTATTAGTGAAGCTGAAAGAAAAGTTTCCTCCAGTAGATTTTGATTCCCTCTCAGAAAAGACTAACCATATTATATCTAAATTTCAGACAGAAATGATTCAGTATAAACAAAGAAAATATTATAGAGATGAAAAAGATTACAAAATGCAAACAGTGTATTCTTGGCAGGGCCAAAAAAAATAGCACTCATGGTAAATCAATTTTCTATGTTACCAAATGGGGATGAAATGAATATTTCATCAGGGCCCAGATAGCGATCTGGAAGACAATCATAGGGCCAATGAAAATAGATGTTTTTTTAGGAAACAATCAAGATTTGGAGATATTAGATCACATTGAACATGAAGAGGGAAGGGGATGAGGAAGAGGGCGAGGTATGAGAGGCAACAGAGGAAAGCAGAATTACAGAGGGAGACAGAACTGGGGGTGGTGAAGAGATATCCACACCCAAGGAACCCGAACTGGAGGTCATAAATTTATCTAATATTCAGCTGACTGATATTCAGACCCAGGTTCTGTCTAAAGGCTTAAGTTTTGTTCCCACAACTAAGGTTAACCCATTTCAGCTAGAGATAGATCTATTTAGATTTTTCAGAAAGATCTATTTAAGGGACCATTTCAACATGATAGACCAACTCCCTGTAACATGTGACAGCAACAGGGAAATTATCCCATTTAAGAAACCTTCCTCCTATAATCCCCCACATTCTAATCATACTCTCAATACTTTTTGCAATTTGGTAACTGATGATGTGCATAAACTTATTAAAACTAATAAAAACAAATATTATGCACAAAACGTGACAACAAAAGAAAGAAAGGCTTTACAAGAACTCAAGGAATTGGATTCAATGGTAATAAAACAAGCTGACAAAGGGGGTGCTGTGGTGGTTTGGGGCATGGATGACTACAATAATGAAGCAGAATGTCAACTACAAAATCAGGATTAATCAGGAAGATTAATAAAGACCCTACAGAATTGATAAAATCCAAAGCAGATACTCTAATTGAATGTGATTTGAATATGGGGGAAATTACTACAAAAGAAGCTAATTTCCTTAAGGTATCCAGCCCAAAAAGACCGGTTTTATACCTCCTGCCTAAGATACACAAAAATACATTTTCTGTGGTAGGGAGACCAATTGTCTCCGCTAATGAATCAGTGACTGAAAATATGTCTAAATATGTAGACTTTTTTGTCCAGAAATTTGTTCAAGGCTTCCAATCTCATGTAAAAGATACAAAAGATGCTTTGAAAATGTTGTAAGATGTAGTGATTACAGAAAATGATATATTAGTTACAACAGATGTGGAAAGTCTGTATTCTAATATTCCCCACAAGGGTGGTCTAAATGCATTACAAAATAATTTAAATCAAAGAAATAAAACCAAGCCCAGCACCCATTCTATACTAGAGTTAGCATGATTTGTACTAGAACAGAACTACTTTTGGTATAAAGGCTCTTTTTATATTCAAATAAAGGGCACTGCAATGGGGACCACATTCGCTTCCAGTTTAGTCAATTTGTATATGGGCGAATGGGAAGAGATTAACATCTACAATCAAACCAACAATGCTATTTTGAAGCACATTAAACTATGGAAACATTATATTGATGATTGTCTGATGATTTGGACTGGGACTATGAAACAACTACAACATTTTATGGAGTACATTAATCACACCAGCTCTCATTTAAAATTTACTTATGAAAGCAGCATGACTAGTATTCCATATTCAGATATTCTAGTGGAAAAAAATGGATATGGCCGTTCTATGAAGCTGTATAGAAAGCCTTCATCAAGGAATACTTTGTTAAAATATAATAGCTGCCATCCAAGATCTGTGATTACAAATATTCTTAAAGGACAATATGTTACAGCAAAATGGATTTGCTCTGATATTGAGTCTTATAATGAGGCCAAAAAGGAAATTATGGACAGATTTATTATGAGAGGCTATGAACCAGAAGTACTTTTAAATAGTTTACACATGGTTGATAAAATTGAGAGGGAATCATTATTAGAATCAAGTTGGAAAATGGATGAGAAAGATGAGAGGAATAATTTGATTTTTGTAACAGAATTTAATTCTTTGGCACCCAAAATTGGCAAGATTATTCACAGACATTGGAATGTTATCAATTCAGAACTGAGACTGAGAGAAATAGGGCATAATCGCCCTATGATCTCTTATTCTAAGAGCCATAATTTAAAAGACATGTTGGTAAGATCCTACATACCTGTCAAAAACATCAATATGCATAAATATTGGTTGCCTCCTTTACCTAAAGGCAATTTTTGGTGTGGACACTGTGTTCACTGTTCAAATACATCAGATATAAAATGTTTTCATCATCCAAGATCTGGAAAAAGTTATGACATCAAGACCTTCATCAACTGCAACACACAAGGTGTAATCTACATGTTGGTATGCCCATGTGGTATGTTCTATGTAGGTCAAACTAAAAGATCTCTTAAACTTCGAATAGGGGAACACAAGGGGGCTATTAGAAATAAAAATATGGATTACGCTATAGTCCGCCACTATCAGGAAGCACAACATGGATCCACTGCAACCCTTAGACTTGTGGGCCTTGAAAAAGTAGAGGTTGGATTTTGAGGTGGAGATTTAAGCATGAGGTTGCTACAAAGAGAAGCATATTGGATTTTTGAACTTAATACTATTACACCTTTCGGTCTGAATGATGATATTCCAATTTATAGTTATCTGTAAAAGTTTTATTACCATTTATTTGTACATAGTGGTAATTCAGATGTGAACATGACTTTGCGTACTCTGTTCACATATGGAAATAAGACTTTCCGGCTCTGTTTCCTTTTGGGTGCTTTATTTATTAAGTATAGTAAATTTATTTGTCTGCATGCATAATTTTAGTATTTATACACTTGTTTTGTATGGGTTTAAGGTGCACATTTATTAACATTCGTGACCATGACTTGCCGTGCTCTGGTCATGAATTAGAGGACATGACTTGCCCAGCTCTGTTCTCTTTTTTATTGCTACTTCGATTTTTGTTTTTTGTCTTTTTCTGTATTTTTTCTGTATATCTATTAATGTTGATGGCAGTTTGTTTTTAGTGTATAACAATGTGTTCTGTCTCTTTAAGTTTTGTCATATTTAAGGAAAGGGATATGGAGACTCGCCATGCTCTGAGGAAGACCACGGATTGGTTGATACGTAAGTGTGATGTCATTTCCATGTGGAGACCTTGCGGTGCATGTGTCGCGTATGGTGAGTGGCATGTGGCATCTTTTTATAGACATCTAGTTTTTCGAGCATTTGTTGTTGTGCTTTTTGCATTTCTATATGCTATATTTGTTCAAGCAGCAGTTGAAGCTGGAAGTTCTGCGCATGTTGATTTTGAATCCATCTGTGCCAGTGTCGTATATACACACGTCACTTCCCGCTGCACTCTCTTTGTGATCTGCTGTTTTCTATATGAATTTGGGTGTACCTGTATGGTGAAACAGAAACTTTTTGGTGAGACCAATTCCTTTTATTTGCCTTGTTTGTCACTATGTGCGATGCATTAAAAATAAAAATATTGTGCTGACCCCACGGTTTTTCAATTTAGGTACATCTAGATGTCTACCAGCAATTAAAAGAACCACAAAATGATTCCCTAGTTCTGATTCCCTTCCATGATTAATGTGTTACATAAGGAACTCTACTACTGTGTATCTTAGAGGCTGTCTGCTTTAATATAAAAAACATAGTCATCGCCAGTACACTCAGTTTAGTCCCAGCGCTTCGCCTTCTCGTTAAGGCTTCACGAGGAGATGAGACATAAGGAGACTAATACAACTTAAATACTGCCCATAGTGATGACATCACTAACTGAAGTAATTTTAAAGTGCAAAAGAAGCTTTTTTATATAGTACAACAGATTGTTTAAAGTGAAACTTTTCACATATAGAACAAAATCTTAGTGACTGTGATGGGATGTATAATAAAATTAAAAAAACAATGCAAAACAGAGCATTACTTGGACACTGTGTACATTTTTTTTTAATTGTAATTGCTTACATATTCATGATTATTAAGCTTATTGTTAGGTAAGTACCAGTGGTACTGAGCAAGAAACAAAGAACAAAGGCGCCGCCAACCTAACGTGATGGATGCCTGATTGCTTTATATTTCAAATTTACACTAGAATCAGGTCATGCAAAGGGGCAGTGGACTCTGTCAAGATTTACTGTTTACTATTTACTAGTGGGTAAATACCCTAACATCTAAAACACCTTGCATGAGATATTTCTCAGTGTAAGGTCAAGGGCAAATTAACAGCATTTGCTGTAGAAAATTCATTTTCAGTGATAACCAAAATAATAGTTTTTTTATAAACAACTTAGTTCCAGGCAAAGGCAATTAGTATGAACTATCTTTTTTGTTTACTAACAAAAATTAAAGTTCCTACTTTCAGTGTAGCAAAAATTGCTGGAGTCCACCTTAACAAACAATTATCCAAAGATCTCTTATCTTTTACAGGGCATTCCCTGGGGATCACCAGGTCAAAAATAATTAAAATTCTGGTGGTGCACTTTCAGAGGTTCTATATGCCTGAAAAGCAATCAAAAACAGGAAACATCAATGCACATACTATATATTCATAAGAACTAGGTGATGAGTGGGGATTATTTAAATGAAAACCCTTTAAATATACATTTTACTCAAAATGTTTTGTCCTCAGAAGAAACGGGGCGGTTAAGCAGATCTGAACATGTTAGATAGACTCATTTAATTCAATGATCTTTTACTTCAAATAAGAATTATAGTCTATCATTTCATTCATTCCATTAGGATTAACTGAATTCACTTTATAAATCCAAAAATTCTCTCTTTTTGATAGTAAGTCTGCTCTATTACCCCCTCTTATCCTACATCTCACATGTCCTATTCCCATGCATTTCAAATAATTGGGACTGGAGCCATGTTTCTCTACAAGGTGTCTTCCTACCACTTTGTCTAGTCTTTTGTTTACAACATAACGTATATGTTATTGTACCCTTTTTTTAATGACCTCACCGTTTTCCCTACATAACATAAATCGCAACTGTACCATATCACATATATTACAAAAGTGGTATTGCAGGTCATAAAGTCTTTTACAATAGCCATTTTCCTTTCAGCCACCTTAACCTTGGTGCCAGTTTGTACATATCTGCAAATATTACAGTTGTGACATTTGTAGACACCTGGATTCCTATGTGGTAACCAGCTTCTTGCTTCTGATTCTTTTACAGATAAATGGCTATGTACAAGCATGTCTTTGATGGTTGGTGCTTCTTTAAAAGTCACACAAGATGATTCCCCCACTGCACTTCTCACTATATGGTACCTAATAAGGTGGGCCAGTTCTTCCAGATTACATTGCCTGTTGCACCACATATGTCATTATACTGGGTAGAAAATGTGATGGGTCTCCACTCCTTCTCTACATTTTTTACTTTGGTTACAATCAACTCTCTCTCTGTTTTGTATTTAACTTTCAGATATACTTCGTCCAAAATTTCTTTTCCATAACCCCTTTCTTCAAAATGACTTCTCAGTTCTCTGGACTGAACCTCAAAATCCTCATTGTCAGTACAATTTCTCCTGACACGCAGCATCTGGCTATAGTGTATAGATTTGTTAAGTTTAATGGGATGTGCACTGTTTAGTCTAAGTAAAGCATTACTGTACAGTGCTGTACTTTTTCTGAAACCCTTAGTTATGACTTTTTCCTGAACTGGGTGACCAATCAGTCTTAAATCCAGAAAGTTGACCATCTGGGTTTCCACAGTACATGTAAACCTCCAATTCATGTTATTTCTGTTTAACCATTCTATAAATTAGACTGCCATTTCTTTGCTCCCATCCCAGACACACATACAATCATCTATATATCTGTGCCACCTAACCACATTTATGATATATGTTAATGAGTGGATTCTGAATGTACTACAGCTCCCAGTACTCCATAAATAAGTTTGCATATGAGGGTGGCCATTGAGGCCTCTATCACAGTTCCACTTGGTCACATTTTATATGATCAGCTAGAACACTGGGTAGACTAGGTTGGCCTGGCAGTCCTTTTCTACTGACATGTTCTAAGAATCAATGAAACTCTGGTTTCCAATGTTCTAGTAGTCTAAACCCAACGGATCTTTTTACCATACTGACTGCAATATGCTTTCACTGGATTTCTGGTATCATCTGTAGAATACTTCAGCACTGCAGAAGATCCATTTATTTGTTTTTTTGTGGGTTTTTTTGTTACATGAGTGGACTGCTGGGGGGTTTCATGAAGAATTGGACATTGACTATGAGATGATTTTTTTTCTGCCTCTCTGGTATGATGCAGTTGAGGATGGCCAAGCAGGGCAGTGGCAAGTAGGTATGTATATGATGTTTATCATGCTGGGGAGGTGAGGTGTAGGTTTTTCTATTTCCCTGCCTGAGGAAACTTACATTCATGTTGTTCTCTTTTTCATTATCTTCTTAATTTTACCATCTTCTACCTTGATGGCCTCCACTCTTTAGTGTCACACTCATCATTGCCACTAATTGATAGCATAACAAACAGAAGACTTTCCAAGCTCCTCCTGTTCTTTACCCTGTTCTTTCACATCTGCTTCCTCGTGCTCTTGTTCCTCTCCTGCTTCTTCACCCTGCTCTAACTTTCCTCATACATTTTCTTTCCCCTGTAACTTTTTCTACTTGCTTGACTCATATCTATGCTTTCTGTAGTGATACCATATGTGTACTGTAGGCAGGGTAAAAAGAGCAGACTAGGTGGGCCAAGTGGTCCTTATCTGTTGACAAATTCTATGTTTCTTTCCCCTGTCCTTTACTCCTCATGTGCTTCCACTTCTGCTTACTCCTCACTTCCATTCACCTGCTCTGACAGCTTCGCTTCCATATCCTCTTCACTGGCACTTTTTAACAGCTGCTCTAGTGATGGTGGTGGCGGTGGTGCTACTGTCTTCCTTTTGTAGAACTGTAGGATAGGAACTATATTCCTGCCCTGGTTCTGGCCCTGCTTGCCCATACTCCCATGAACAACTGTACTTTTTCCTCTTGTGACATGAAAACTATTATGTCCATGTTAGACCCAGACTCACTGTCTCCTTTCTTATATGATGATGACTACATAGCAATATTAGGTTGGGTGCCACTGCTGCTAATTCTTGATTTGGGGGCAGTGTGGGGGGTATCCTCGAAGCCTGGCTTTATTGTAAATACCTTTTCTGGGTAACCATTGCCTCAGTGCTTTTGAGCTGAGGAAGTTAATCCTTGCTTGAGTGCTTTTAGGCTGAGGTGTTTTGTTTTTCAGGTTGCTTTCCTATTTTGAGGTCACCATGGCCCAGACCCATAAATATCATCATAGGGCTAGTTCCTTCTACCCATAGACTGAAAAGCAGATGAGGCACACTGATGAGTCCTGAGGAGACAAAACTATGGGTCTCTATCTCCTATTTTCAACCTATGCAGATTGTGTGATGGGCCATTTGACACTATGCACTCTTGTTTAAAGCAGAACCACTCTAAATTGGTTCATCTTGATTTGCATATACTTCCCATAATGATTAAGGAGGAAGACACATGTGAAAAAGAGTGCTGCACCAAGAACAGAGCCTTGAGGGAACCACAGAGTAGAGGCCAGAGGGGAAAAGAAGAACATGTACAAACAGAATGTCCATCAATCCCCCAAAATGCATAGTATTGCATTTTGGTAAAAACAACCCAGGGTATATATATATATTACATGAACGGGACCTTGCTCAAACTGGTATATAAGGAAAGGGACCTAGGAGTCAGCATCAATAATACCCTATCTCACTCCAATCATTGTATGCAGGTGGCCAGGAGGGATAACTATTTGACCTGAGCAATAGTATGTTTCTTTGTGACCAGACACCTACAGTGTATTTTACAGATATATAAAACATTTGTCTTACCACATTTCGACTATGGTTCTCTCTCTCTCTTTTTGGCATCCATATATGACAATAATGTCAATTTACTAGAGAAACCACAAAGAAGATTAAATAGGAGTTTACATGGTCTTAGCAACACAAACTATAACAACAGATTGCAGAAATTGGGTTTGTTCTGTCTTGAAGAAGAAGACTTAGGGGTGATCTCTTGTTTCTTTATAGGGTACTACAAAATGCAAACCTTATGACTGAACTAGGTATTCAGTGGTAGAATAGTACAGTTAAAATCACGTAGCAGGCAGTTGTTGGTACAAAGGGCAAATACCAACAAATGTATGCATTTTCTTTCCATTAGATCAGCACATAACTGGAATTCTTTACCTAGTGCTGTAATAAACCAAAGTAATGCAGATGGCTTTAAGAGAGAGAGCGAGATACATTTATTATCCACTCAAGGGCAGGATAATTACCCACCTGATAGTGGGAGACAATCCAGATGGGCCTGTGGCCTTCTTTTATCTTGGATACCAAGATACAAGGAGGAAAACCTGGGCTACCAGTCCTGCTTCAATCAATATGTACAGTCACAGCACAAACTTACAATTATATATATATATATATATATATATATATATATATATATATAGTGCATAAATCATCTTTATTAAGAGCTCCAATGTGCAAGCATGCAACAACTACAGTATTCAGTAAGCAGCAATGTTTTGCATGAGCGTAGCAAAGCTTTCTCAAGGAAAAAGAAGAACCCTTGCCAGGGACAAAAAATGTACTGTTGGAGTGATAGGAGTCAAACCAAAAAGGAGAGTGCCAGAGAACCCTGCACATTGCTCAAGGTGGTAAAGGAGGATGGCATTCATCCATGTCAAACACTGAGCTCTAGTGAAGAAGGATAAGGCTAGTAAAAGATCCATTATCAGAGGTAATTAAAAGATCATTGACAATTCCGTAATAGGCAGTCTAAGTATGAAGGAGTGAAAGTCAGAATAAAAGAGATCAGGGAATTTGTTGAGGGAGAGGTGACTACGGAGTGGGAAAACACATTTTTCAGAGACTTTACTGATGAATGTGGACGTTAGCAATAAGACAATAGTTACAAACAACATAATCATCAAGGATCTTGTTGATTTTTAAGGAAAGGATGCGATATCTGTAGTCCTATGGATATCAGGGGCAGCGTCAATAGAAATATGTTGCTTACATATAGCTATGATGTTGGGTGCTTGGTAGAAATGCAGGAGGGAATGTGGTAGAAAAGGACTGGGTGAAAAGTAGGGGAGTCAGTTTCATAGACTGAATTATTTCAGAGAATTCTCAGGGGGAGACTGTGGAAAATACACTATGAGGGTGTAGAGGGGAGATGAGGTTGTTGGGGAGGAAGTGAAGGGACACATGAAGGGAAAAAAGATATGGTAAAGGGGTGGGGTCATTGGAGGTATAGAACAGATGTATGGTATTCATGGATTGTGGCTATTTTGGGAAAAACAATGTGACACATTCTTCACATTGGGAGATAGAGGGGGAGATAGATGGGGCAATGTTAGGGAAGAGAGGAAAGAGTTGATGGTGTTATACATTGAGCTAATAAGTAAGGATTAAGCCACGAGAAAGCATGGGTCTACTGTGGAATGAATCCATGTTTTGGGGGTGTGGGGCACAAGGCCAAAGGCCGAGTGCCTCCAACCACCCAACCATGGATTAATTCCACAGTAGACACACCCTTTCTCATAACTTGATCCGCTTGTAACATGGCAAGCACTGTAAGAAGTAAACATGTATTATTATTATTATATCACATGAATATAAACAACATCCTTGAGTGAAAAGATGAGCTTCTTATCTGTCAGTGAGGTCTCCAAAATGTTCTAGTCACTTTGAAACGTGCGCATGCACGTTGCACATTTAACCTCTGTTCATATGGTTGTGTTGTTTTTTTGCAATATACACAAAGTGGGTAAAATATCCAGAACAACTATAGATTATGCTGAGTGTGGTTACTTTTCTCCCCTATCGCTTCTCTTTCCCCTTGTTTTGTCCACTGTTAGGTTTCTCTGTGGCTCTCTGCTGCTGCTCTGTGGGTATCTGTCGAGATTTGCATGTTCCCATGCACACCGCGCAACCGGTTCGGGTACACACAAATTAGTACAGTGATTGACGACTTTTGCCATGGCAGGCTGGTGATAATATGCTTCTTTGCATTCATGGAGTCACACAGCTATGGGTAAGGAAAGATTTATATACCGCTCACCCTTTCTCCCGCATACAAGGCACTGAGGGTGTGGTTGTTTATATGTTGCACTTACTTTGCGAGTGTCCAAGGTCTGTTGGGTGGGTGGGTGGATGGCTGTTTGGGCAGACACTATGTTCACATGGCTAGGAAAGAAACTATTGACTCCCTTGCTGATGATTTCTTTATCTTACTCATCACTGAGGATGTGTGGCACCAGCACAATCCCAACCATGGTCTAATTATTTGGGCAAGCTCCCAATTGCAACCATGGTCTACTATGGTATTAGACCATGGTTGCCGATGTACCACGTGGTGTGTTTTACCCTATCTTGCTGCTTCATTTTCTTTCACATTTTTTTGCCATGTTACAATGATAAGTAGAATGCAGCTTGCCTTAACTGTTTTATAGTGTAGGGAGAATGCTGTTATATATGAAATGTGGTTACTAGAACCAGCTTGTTGTACTGCAGTAGTGATGTCAAATTGCTGTTGTGAGCCAGCCTAGTGGCGCTGAGGGTTGAGGCGCTGGACGCCACACCTCGCACCATGCTGGTGACGTGAGTTCGGGAACGAGCTCGGGCCACCGGGGGTCGGCCGGGGAGGGTTGAGGATGAGTGCCCTTGTGCTGCTCTCTTCCCCAGGAAGAATGGGGTGGGTTATCCTGGTGTGCTAGTGACCCCCGGTGGAGGCTGGAAGCACTGCAGCAGCCAAGACAAGCACATATCCAGCGTGGACGATGCCAGCAGGGTTGCCGTGCACCACAGCATTGACATGCACCATGCAGGGAGGGAGTGGGAGGGGGTAGTGCAAAGAACAAGGAAACCAACAGCACCATAGATAGGTGATGGCACCTGTCCCCCATGCCCACTGCTGGGCCGACCCCGACTGACCTTCCAGGTCCTCCGTTCCCCAGTCCTACCTTGCAGCCAGAGTCTGACTTGTAAGTGCACCCAAGAAGAGTGGGCAACCCACCCTGGGAGGGTTAAACTGGGGGTTCTGGCTGTGGGGAGGAGAGAGGAGGTACAGATCGGGGGGCTTCAGGCTGGGCAGGATAAAGACTAGGTTGCCTGAGAGAGGTTCCATGGTGCCGAGACCGGAGGGAAATAAATAAAAAAAAAAAAAAATTGCTGTTGTGCAGCAACGGCTATGTTACTACTGCACCACAACAACTTAGAACATCTGTGCACATGTGCGATAAAGTGGCCACAGTGATGACAGCTGGCGAGGAAGTGACTGGTTCTGGAAAGAACTGCTCCACAGTAAGCCACAGGGAGACATTTTTGGACATATGATTGGTGTAATGGCTGCCAATACACTATAAAAGATTGTGTATGAACAATCATACACATACAAGGCTATTTTTCGATTGCGACATTTCCTTGGGAAAGAGACCTCTGAAGCTGCACTCTTGAGGTCTGTTGTTACCACAGAAACCTCTTGATTGGAAAATAGCCTTGTTGTATATGACACGGTCCTCTATGTTTGGCATTGTACATTGTTAAAATGGTACCATGTGGTTCCACATTCAGTTCTGTGATTTTTTTTCCATTTTAATAAATAACTCCCCACACATGGTGCTGTACATGCAGCAATCACCACTACATGCTGACAGCATGTTTTTTGTGTGCCAAACTGTAAATTAATTAAAAACTTTTGCACCTTTATTTCAACAGCTTTTTGAACTGTTTTGACAAAAATCAGCTTGCCTTACATGCTGTAACAAGTTAATTTGTTTCAAACTCCAGACTGGACATACTTGAGTCTAGCAGTGTGCAAAACCAGAAAGGATTTGGTTTTACCAAATAACCCTTGACTTTGGTTTTGGTTCTGGTTTTGGATTCATGGCCAATATGCATTCAACATAAAACTTACTATGTACTTCATTTCCAAATATAATAAAATGGAAAACAGGTTAAATTCTGCAGAAAAGCAATTCAATAACATGGCAGCTAGCAAGGCCCAGCTGTTAGTAAGTTCACAGGAGTGAGGTGCTGAACCTTCTATTAGAAACCAAACTTCCCCAAATGCATGCAGCTCAGTTTTCATGAGCCCCAAGCCAAACCTTGAAAACTTAACTCTCAGCTATCTTTTTTTTAATCTTCCCCAGTCACCCAGCTCACATGCCTGTCACGTGACAAGATTAGGAGGCTGGGGAGAGGTAAAGAGGCGCCTGAGTGGAGTGCTCATAGCATTGATACTCTGGTTTGCTTGCACTGTTTAATTTTTTTATTAAATTACACAGAAGAAAAATGGTCCTGTGCTTGCATGGGAAATGGCTGATGATGCTGCAGACAGGGGCTACTATGTAACTGCCAAGGGCTGCCTCCTCCCTCCAAAAAGGCTTCACATGTGACGCCAGCCTTCACCAGCTCTGCTAGCACAATTTAACTTTTCATTGGACTACACAAATGAAAAATTGTCCTTTGCTTGCATGGGAAATGGCTTTTGCTGACTCCACTTGCACAACTTTTCTTTTGGACTACACAAAAGTAAAAGGAAAAATGTTCCTACGGTTGCAAGGGAAATGGCTAGGGTGATGCTGCAGAGTATTGTACTGCCAAATGCTGTAATAAACACACTCCACACCACACACACACAGACACACACACACACACACACACACACACACAAACACACACATGCATAGTTTGTTGTTTTATTTAATTAATCTTCTCTTATTCAAAAGTTGTCTTCTCTGTAATTCTATTGCAGAAAGTCCCTTTACTGGCTGGCTCTATCTCCACACAGTCTCTTTCACACACTATCACACTTTCACGTTTCTGTTTTCTTTTTCACTCTGTTTATTTTCTTTCATAGTCTTTTTTTTCCCCTCTCTTTAAATTTCTATAAATCAAAGCAAGTTCAACACCCAGCCCCAGCCCCACACCCACACCCCACACCCACACTGATGCACACTGTCTGACTCCTTGTCCCCTCAGTCTCTCAGTTTTTTTTTTCCTAAAAAAAAATCAAAAAACACTTTTTTCCTCCTCTGTCCCCTCACCCTATCTGTGGCATTTTGACCTGTTACTACTGTCACTGATGAAGCTGAGCACTTTGCTGCTGCTTGAGCTCCTATCTCCAACCACTGGCACTGTTTAATGGCACTGAGGTTGGAGCAGCATGGTACTAGATATTCTGGTGTGTGCATGTGCAAGCCAGAGTATTCATGCCACACGATTCACAGCTCCCTTCAGGCACCCCTTCACTGTACCTCCTCTCAGACCCCCTAAGCTTGTCACATGACATCATGACAGGTGTGTAATCTGGGAGGCTGAAGGAGGGTAAAAAAAACAGAGACAAGATCCGAGCAGAGCCAGCAAGGTTCGGTTCATGGCTCATGAAAACTGAGCTGCATGCATACGGGGCAGCCTAGTTTTTCAGTCCAAGATTCGGCACATCTCTACTTGAGTCCCCCTTTCATATCACCCTCCTGGTTGGTCTTCTGTTGTGGAACATGACTGAGTTTACATAGTAGTCTCACACTGACAGACTGATTATACCCAAGTAAACTACAGTATTTTCAAAGATTTGATCGAAAAGTATCCCATCAACAATTTTAGACGCTGAGCCTCCCTGGAGTTGAAGGCTTCCACATTCAGCCAGGCAGGACTGGACTGTACCATGATAGTGCTATGCCAGAAATAGAGCTGGACCTGGGACACCATGATACTCAAACAGTACGCCAGGCATTGGCCACAGTGCAGCAGTGCAAAAAGAACACAGGCACAGTCTCACCATACTGAATATGGCAGAGTGCAGGAGGGACATAGGAGCAGTGCAAGATGCACTGAATATGGCATTGCACATGATGGAGATTGGCACAGTGCTAATTGTGCTAAATATGGTACTTTACCATGGGATAATGGATACGACAAATCAGAACCCATCCCAGCGCAAAGACAATGGCCTCCCAAGTGCATATAGACCAGAAAAGAGATGCAGAAGACACACCAGCAAGGGCTTTAAACATGTTTAATTACAGAACCACAAATGAACAAGGCAAGTAAAACAAGGCCACCCACCCCAGAAACCAACAAAAATATTTACAGGGCACTTGGCCCATTAAGGAAATGAACATGTACAGGGCACCCTCCCCAAAATGATCAGTGAGTCCAATGCTATAGCTGGACCAAACTTTTATTTTATTTTTTTATGTATTTATTTTTCAAAAAGGTTTTTCCCAGGTTCAATAATCAGTTGTCCAATATATTATTGGATAATAATGCTCTATCCACCATCCTGGTGGTGTCGTTGTATGTTATACATCCTCACTCTTTTATTTTATTTTTTATTTTAGGGACAGACTAGATGGGCCAGGTAGTTGTTATCCGCTGACAAATTCTATGGGCTCGATTCTCAGAGGTTGACACAGGGCCTCTACAAGCCCAGTATCAAACCCTGCACTGCGACTACCACATCGATGCACCTTGGGCCCGATTCTGAAAGGTCACGTGCATTTGTGACCCTTTACCTTTTTTACGGTGGCCTGCACCAAATAATTGGTACAAACCCCATAAAAAGGTCTGTTAAGATAGACCAGCATAAGCTGGTGTAACTCACGGCATGCAAAGCATGGGGGGGGGGGGGCTCTAGTATTGAGAATCCTGATTGCTGGCCACAGGCTGCTGCAAGCCCCATGCATCATGTGTTTGACAAACCCAGGGCTTACAGCAGTCTAAACCCTTTGAGAATGGAGCCCTATGTATCTATTTTTATTTAAAAGCTGCATAAGATACAGGATGA